>CM050652.1:33933630-36333630 GCA_027574665.1 Rhynochetos jubatus | reverse complement strand
GCAAGGGCTGGGGGGCAGGTTGAGCTGTCACACCAACCCACTCTCACTGCCTCTGGGATTCCTCTTTGTGTGACCATACACGCATCCCTCAGCTCATCTTCAAAAAAAGGTCCATGTATCACCTTGTATCCTCCACAGATTTTCACCTACAGACAGTGACTGACTGAACTACCTCTTGAATGACCATGTTCTGCTGCTTCTTTTTGGCATCTCATTTGTTCCTTTACTGTTGAAAAGGAACACAAATTTCTCTGGTTTTTCTGACAGTTTTTCGTAGACCATGTACTGGCCTTCTGCAATGCTTGTGGTCTACAACCAAGCTGGTCTCTTGCAATGCTTAGTCTAGAAGTGCATGTAGGAATTGCCTTATTCAGTTATTGTATTAATCTAAAACTGTAACTGGAATCCTTTTCAGCATAGAATAAAATCTCTACCTTTTACAGAAGACGTAACCACCTTTTGCTCAGTCTGTTTTGTGGATTTCACATTTTCATCATTACGGTTCCTACCAAGCCAAGGATGTACTGAGCTTTTTTTGTTAGTTGATTTTGAGGAGGACAGTGGAATTAACCAACATATACACATTTATTTATATGTATATGTCCATACATGTAGCTATATATAACAATGTTTGTTTTTTACACAGAGTGTTACAGTAGGAACAGTTCTCTGATAGTTCATGTTTGCCCTCTTCAGTGTTAGCCTAAAGTCCCCTTCCAATGGTTCTGGCTGTCTGGTGATTACCTAGTTTATGTTAAGGCTGCATTCAGCATCTCTTCATATGATGAGTACTAACTCCTTTGTTCCCTGGAAACAAATGCTTCTGCAAGCAGGAACTCCCTTAGTGTGAAAGCAAACTGTGCCAGCTAAGCCTCTGCTGCTCCTCCAGAAGCTCATCTGGCTGCTTCCCACCACTTCTCCCAGAAGCTACCAGCCACCTTTCTCACCTGCTGCTCAAGGGCTTCTCATCCCTTCTCTCTGCGGGTATGAGTATGGTGCCTGTGGAGAGATGCTCTGGGCTCTGTTGGGAACGCAAAGAGGGCAGAGATGGACAAGCAAAGGACTGACCAGGTCTCATCAGCTCCAGGTCTGTAGACCTCCACTTCCTCCTGAGCCCATTGTGGGGCTGATGTCAGGTAGAATGGAGGGCCCTGGCTCCTCCCCACCATGGTCCCAGAATTGCTGGGCAAGGCAGGGACTGCCATTTGGAGGAGCTCAGGTGGCTCCGTGGACTGTGGGCAAATTCTTTCTTGTGGCAGAAGAGCAACCTGATCTCACTGTGCACCTGGGATGGGTGAAGATCCTAGCTGCCCATGCACTGAGATGATTTCCAGAGCTTCCTCCGTGGTTCTGCTCCTCTCCCTGTCCTGTGGGTTTTCCACCAGCTCCTTGCACAAAAGAGCCAGACATCATGGAGTCTCTGACCCCAGTGCAATTAGCCCTGGAGGTCAAGGGGCCACCAACTGGCATCTTATTTGTTTTGTTGTCCTTGTCAGGATCCCTGGCTGAGGCAGGAAAGCAGGGGTTATATAAGCAAAGCATAAAAGCCATTGTTTTCTGGGCAGTGAACAGATCAGGTGAATGCTTTTTCCTTTCTCCTGTCTGCTGCATTGTAGACCCTTTTAGACAGAACAAGGGACTACACAAAAGCCAGGGGCCAGCTACATGTTTTGGTATTGTGTGTGCCTAATTCTTTAATCCCACACTATTCTTACTAAGTGATCAGTGACTGACTGAAAGTATAGATTTTAAAAGTGCAAAAATGGAATCACTTGAACCATTGCTGATTAAATGGGAGGAGACTAGACCTTCAACAACAAGTGGATCAAATCTAGTAGGTTGTAGGATTGACATGTCTCCGGTGTTGTCTGCATCAAGGACCAAATGTTAATGGCCTGACACTATTAAACACCTCATCACCTGTGACTTAGGGCTCTCCCTGTGCATGACTTCAGAAAAACAAGCTTGCCTTTATGCTTATTCCAGTTTCGTGATTTTCAGTAGACCTATTTTTCCGGTGCTAATGGGGGTAATGTACTTTGTTGCCACCGTTTTGCAAACTACTTTTGATGAAGCGTACAGAGGAAGCTTTCACACAGTCTGGATTCACTAATTGGAAAAAGACTTGAGACAAATCTGAACGGCACCACGTTTCCCCATGTCATCACAGAGCTGTTGATACTCTTCAAAAGACCACAAGGAATGGTGGTGACATACTTTGTTTTCAGAACTCTCAGAAGAAAGGAGAAAACAGGAAGATTCTAATAAAAACGCTAAGTACAATGTATTATCTTGCCAACAAGAACTTGTCCTACCAAGCCCTTATTCAGAACAAGATGAAAATATGAAGAAATTGACCGCAGCTTTTTTCAACTGTTTTTTTCAAAGTCAGAATATGATCCCAAGACTTTTAAATGGTTGAGAAAGAGTCAAGTCAAATTCACAGATTGTGTTGTGCTTCTTGAGTAGTAAAGGGTATTTCTAGGATGTTTATGGAAAAGTGGCATAAGTGGTAAATAAAAATCTGACTTGACTTATCCAGTGAAGGGCAATTATATTTATATCTGCAGTATGCAGGTGACCATATGCTTGTGAAGGGTTTGCTGCAAGACAGCCTGTACACTGGCAGAGATAATTATATCTACATTAGAGTCATCTCCAAATCTGAATATTGACTACTATTGACTACCATTGTGGATCATGGCTTTCCTTGGCAATCTAAAATCAATGAAAAGAACCACAGCTCAAGAATACATGTTATCATGGGCGAGCTACGGCCTTGCCATCCGCAAAGTATGCAGTGAGATGCTGTGAAACTAGGGCTCAACAAGGGTTGAGCAATATGGCGACTCAGATGGGAAAACGCAAAGGAACTGATACTGATAGAGTTTAGAAAGTCTTAAATATTGAGTAGAAAATGCATGGATTATATATTACAGTGACAGAAGTTCTGTAGCCTGGAAAATAACTTTTTACTTCAGTCCATGCACCAGATCAGACACAAATAATTCTAGGAACCAATCCATGGGAAAGTTGGGAGTGAAACGATTGGTTGAATTTCAAAGGCAATTAAACTTTCCGGGATGATATCAAGAGTGAAAGAAGAACCCAAACACCTACACTGAGAAAAGAAACTTCATAGACTCAGCAACTCAGAAATTGTAATCAATATTCAACCAAGCTGTGGGCATAAAGTTGCCCATACTAATATCATTATTTAAAATGTTTAGGTTTTCAAAATAACTCAGACTGTAAGAGGAATAAGTGCTCAGTAAATTATGTTTCTTTTTTCAATCAAAATGAATTGATTTTTTTTTGCTTACCCTCTTGCAAAATTACTAGAAACTTCACAAAAGATAAATGGAGATATTACAGATAGAGTCCAGAGTTTGTGCCCTTGAGGCAGTAAGTGCCAGGGAGAATGAAGCTAGGTGAAATAAAGATAAAAAGTTAAAATTTAATTGATAGATTACATTAAATCACTGCATCAACATCATTATTTAGAAGATGCTCTATTTCATGCAATTTTAATATTTTTCAATACTGATTTTAACTTTGCTTTATATAGCTATGTTCTATATTTAGCCAAACCACATACTGTCTGATTTCTGAATTGGTGCAGTTGATAACGATTATTTTGGTGGGCCCCACGCTGCAAAGGACATATCTAGTGCTCAACATGGAAGGAAAAGGTGGTTTTTAAGAAGGACAGTCATGGCTCAGTTACTGCATCATTTTATAAGTCTACCAGGACAAAACTAATGACCTTACAGCTGCTGTAGAATTGTTTTCAAGCAATGACACAATCAATCATGTACTCGAACTTTTTTAATATTTATAACTCATGTGTTTTATTAATACTGAAAAGAGTAGTGTTTCAAATGGTAGTTTTTTAACATGAATAAATAGTACATTTTTGGCAAAGTGAGATAATCTCATTCTGTCCCATACTTTATCTCTCCTTTATAAACAGGACCCCTAAATATTGAGGAAGAGACTAAATCTATTATCCGAGTACCCTGTGTCCTGCAATTGTGTGTGGGAATGCAACATGAAACTAAAGAAAAGAAAAAGGTTTCCTCATCACTATCACTCATCTCTCATTCAGATCTTCTTAGTCAGGATTATTGGGAGATGCTGTTAAATATGCATTTCACGAGAAATGATGTTTCAAGCTTCTAAACTCAACTGTTTCTTGGTATTGCAGGTGAATTGAAAAAAAATATTTGGAAACAAATGGGCATGGTCTTTTGAGCCTGAAGCACAAAGACCTCTCACAAGGCTCTTTTTAAAAAGTGAAGCCGATTTTGATTTTCACTCTCCAGAATAAAATAAGAAATGTGGGAGGAAAAAAAAAAAAAAAAAGATAAAAGGAAAGCCACAACAAATAATGGCATGTGCTCTGGATTTGTAAAGCACTTTCTTTTTACCAGGATATTATCTGCCACGAGTAAAGAGTTGTGAGTACAAACTTTACTTTTATGTACAATAAGTCGATTGATTTGTACCATTTCTTCGGCTTGCACAATTGTTCTACATCAGAGAAAATACGTCCCCCTCCAGCCGGGCAGTAACTGCAGCCAGCACCTCTCTCATTCCAATCACATACCTTTTTTTAGGCAATATATTACATACAAAGGAACCATTGTACTTTCATTCCTGCCAAATGTGATACAGCTTATAGGAGACAAAAGAGCAGAATGGTTCCTTTTAATAGATCTTGAACCTCCAAGTAAATATATAGAGGTTGCTCAAGCGCTAACCTCTGAAAACTGAACCCTGCAGCTTTGATTGTAGTAGCTCAAACAAACCAAACTCTGCAGGGCTTGCCCAGCGGTAATTGCAATAAACAACATACAAGAGCTCCCAAATATTGCTCAACCAAGCGTGGTGTTGGCCACAAGCCAGATATCTGATGGCCACTGCATACAATGGCACGGCATGCAACCGCCCCGTGGCTGGTGGGGAGGGATGGTGGCAGCCCAAGGGACCTGAGTGGCTTTCCTCAGCCGTCTCTGTGGGTCACCCACAGAGCAGAGGGGAGCCACTGGGGGAAGTGTGGACATCTGTAGATCACGTTTGGCCTCTGCACCTCCCCTGGTGCTTACACATAACGAGTCAAGGAATAATACATACACAAGTCGTGGAGAGCAGTAATACAACACAGTGCAACCATTGTAGCCAAAATAAACAAGGGTAACAGCACTTTCCATTCAGAGTGATGCTACTTGTAGCAACAGACAGCCTTTTATTATATTTAGAGCAAAATAGCGTAGGGAGAATATGGCACTTGGAGAAGAAAACCATTTGTGTGGAGAAAGGCCTGCTTCCATATGCATTGAAGTCACCGACAAAACTACCACTGCTCCTCCCCAGGAGGCTGGTTTCACCCAACATCAACAGTGACTTTTGCAGGTAGTAAGGTTGTGTGTTGTCGTGACAGAGCTCGAGTGAAACACTGCTGGTGAAGGGAGTGTAATTCTCAGCAGAGAGGTCGATGTGCAACTTTCCAAGTACCTGGGAGCAATTCCCCTGCTGCCTCCACTCTGTGCTGTGCTCCACTGCCTTCCCCATAAAATCTGTTCGAGCACATAAAGCTGACCTCCGCATGTAGAGAAGGGTTTAGAGGAAAAACAAAAGCTGAGTTTTCTTTCAGGATTGCCAATATGGGCAATATCACTTATTTGTAGCTATTACTCTGGTTGACAGGAGGCTAGTGGGAAATAATAGTGGCAGAAACACTGTACCTGATGAGAGAACCCCAGCTAGAAGGCAGTAACGAAGAGACCAGGCAGTGACAGTATATAAATTAATCATGAGTGCATGACGGGATGCTTTGTGCAAAAAAGCAAATTGCTATTTTTGGACATGTTCCGAGGGAACCTGAGTAAATCAGTGACATAAAGCATTCCCCTTTTCACAGCTCAGGACTCAGACATGAGACCCTGGCTCATGTTGGTGAGCACTTAGTCACACCAGCAGTTCCACTGACTCCAAGAGCATAACTCATGTAGTCTGTTTTGTTCTGGGCCCCCTGCTTCAGAAGAGCTAGTGATAAACCTGGACAGCCTAAAATCTGGCAACACAATTGATAAAAAGGTCATGGGCCATGGCCTACAGGGGAAAAGCAGGTAGACTTCGGTCAGGCTGGAGAAGAGGTGATAATGGGTGTATGCCTTTTGTCAGGACATGATGCAGGTGCTAGTGAATGATTTTTAAAAAAACCCAACACTCTAGAAAAATGTTCTTGAAAGGGAGAAAAGAAGGTGCAATAATACCATTATAGTAAAACTCAACAGTGCAAATACATGAAAAGGTCTTTAAAGATGTGTTCAGTCAGGCAAGAATAAGTATACCCTGAGAAAGCACCAAGGTATATAGACCCCCCACTGAATAGGTGTGAGACAAAGCCAGACTTAATACTTAGGAGTGAATGTTAAACAAATACAGCATTGAAGTAACAGTATTAAAAAGTGCTGCAAACTTACCCCTCCAAAACACAGGAGGGCACTCAGTAATGGTTCCCACACCAATTTTGTCATAATTAAAGGGCACTCCAATCTCAAAAGAATGTCAAAGCAGATGTATAAGTAAAAACAATCTAAATAAATTATTAAACAGCAACAGTGGTCGTAACGATTTCATCACCGAGAAAGAAAAAACCCCACATTTTAAACCTTTCTTGATGTGAGAGGGAGACATAACAAGCTAGATTTCAGAAAGAGGAAATCACACACAATCGGGCTCTTGGAAGATTGTTGATATGCCAAAGGGCTTGTGACCACAAAACCTACTAAATGGTGCTCAAGTTGACTCACAAACCTGAATATAACCAGGCTACTTTTAGGATGGAGATTTACACAGCATTAAGGCTCACATAAGCCTCACTGTATCTTAAAAGGTATCCAGTACAAAAAAGACTGAATAGACTATTAGGATGAATATTGTCACAGGACAAGAAGACCACAAGTACTGTAAATAAATTAGAAGCCATCAAGACAAAGAGGTACAAAAATCCAGTCTCAGGATCATGCTTCTCCAGGCTGTCGCAAGATAAATGGGGGAATTACTTGTGTAAAGCACATAGCTGGAAATCACGTTTTAACTCTATAGCCAACTCAAGGCTTTCCAAGTGCAAGGAGATATTAAAAATGATGCCAGTATTATTAACCTGATTCACAGTCTCCAGATAAGCCCCTTCTAGCCAAAAAGACAGTATATCCAGCAGCAATATTTCTGTCTTTCCAAAGCTGAGGACAAGACACTCCTAATGGAGCCAAAAAGCAATAACATTCAGACATTCCTCCACAGCTTGGACTGAACTTGCAGTGTCCACATGAAATACAAGACGAGTATTGTCAATATACTCTACCTTATATTTTATAATCATGTCCCCAGCTGGCTATGCTTTAAAGAACACAGACAGCAAAGCTGACCCATATTTCAGAGTCCTCAGTGACGAGTCCAAGCAGCCATCACCAGGAATGTATTCCAGCACTCTGAAAAGGACAGGAGTCACTGGAGAGCAGCTTCAATTAAACCAGCAATATCTCTGGCTGCTGAAGCAACTGTCCCTGATCAGATATGTCACTAGTTGCCAAGAGGTCCAACACAGGCAAAGTAGCTTGAAGATTTTGATCTTACATAGCCAGGAAACAATTTACAGCTTCTCGTGCATGATAATGACTACAAAGAAAGACCAAATGATGGACCAGCATCTGAACCAACATCCCTTGAGGTGTAAGAATCACTACCTTTCTCCAAAAAAGGAGCTTCAAGTTGAGTTGGCAAGTACTCCACAAGAAGAGGTGATTTCTTGAGGAGTGGGTGAAATGTCCATGTGTTTTAAAATAGCCCATGTTTTACCTTCAGTAAATAATGCATTAATAATGACTGTACCTTTGACTTGCTTTAAGTAACTGATGGAGAGGAGAGAATTACAAATGGTTGTTCTCAGGGTATGAGAATGTCAGATGTGGCCCCACCAGAAGCTGACCTGAACCCAAACATGGAAATCTCAAGCTCCTAGTCAAAAGAAAATAGAAAACTTGCTGAAAAACAGTTGACCCTTTCCAAAATGGGCATTAACAAAGTATTCATAGCACTTCATGGAAGGTGATACACCATGTAATGCTGTGGCCACTTTTATGTCCCAGCTTCAGTCATGTCTCCTGCTTCTACGCCCCAGATACCTGCAAAGTCCAGCAAATTTTAAGATGGTCTTCAGCCATTTCTTCTCCAGGCTGTAATCCAAATGCTTCAATGCCAAAGGCTTCCCAGAAAATGAGAGGCAATAGGGTATGGTATAGAATTCACGAGTCAAAAGTTTCCCTTATGAATAGATGGCGGTTATTGATGAGCCACTTTCCTGTCTAGATGAATAAGTTACATCCATTTGTCAGTGGAGTCAAGCACTGGAAGAGGTTGTCCAGAGAAGCTGTGAAGTTTCTGTAGTTGGAGGTTTTCGAGACCTAACGGGACAAAGCCCTGGGCAACCAGGTCCGAATTCAGTGCTGACCCAGGTTTGAGTGAGAGGTGACCTGCTGAAGTCCCTTTCAGTTTGAATTATTCAGATCTGTGACTTGCACTAGTATGAAAGTTACTAAAATAAGATGGGTCTATTATGCCACAGGGCCATGCTGAAGAACCTTGATCACGGCATTAAGAGCAAGGAAAAATATTTGCCTTGTCATGAATGAAGTGACATTTCAGGGAAGATCTCAGAATCAGTGGCCTCCACACCATGGGTCAAAGCCTGATGGGCAGCCCCACAAATGCTCTCAAATAATATGAGTAAAAAGCTTGCATTAAATCCATAGGACACCCGTTGTCACGTAGAGAATCTAATTTATGCTGAAAACCCCTAAGGACTACACTCCAACACCAATGCCACCAGCCCCCTGGGATCATCTGAAGATACATCCAGTGGCTCTCACAGTTGTTTCAATGGTAAAGCTGTCCGTTTTGGTCTATCCCTCAACACAAGAAAAAGACCAAACACTGTTTGCTTTGAAGGTCAGCAACGTCTAATGCTGTGAGTCCGCTTGCTGCTCCCATCCTCTGTGAGAATGCTAAATCACCAATAGGGACAATGGGGACTCCTGTGATGTTGTGAAGTGAGAGGTGAGTCATGTGCAGATCTAAAAAGATGTGGGTAAACTGCAATGTTATTTGTGTAATACCATTAAAACTTCTTTTGACTTCAGCAAGCTTACAGGCTTGATGAGAGAATTTGAAAAGTCAGTTGAAATTACAAGAAAATAATGTAATACTTTCATTGATTTCAAGACTCCTTGCCAAAAGAAAGAATCCCCAAATTTGCTTAGTTTCTTAAACAGATTTTTCTTTAATTTTTTGGCTTACAGACAAAATTCTAATTTCAAAATATTTTACCATAAGCATAAAAAGCAGAAACATTTTTAAACAAATGCATTTTCCATTAAAAATAATATGAAACAGGAGAAAACGGAGCAAAAAAAGAACTTAATTTTGACACAAAAATACCTTTTCCATACCACCGTATCAACACTTCCTTGGTGAGAATTCTTTGTGTCTGGAAGTTACTTCTGATATACATGGTGTAGGAGAGGGAAGAATAAAGCTCTGGTGTGTATAGCACTGTCAGACGTATTGGAATAACCTCAAAGGTCTATGAATGAAAATCCCAGTCAGACTGTCTCTACAGGAAACAGTCCATTCAAGGTCTGGATTCCTTTCAGAGAATTTGCTAGCCATATATATTAGCATTTATCAGTAGGCATTAAACAAGTCTTACAGGTATGTTACTGGCTGCTTGTTAATGACCAGTATGAGACTGTTTCCAGGGTCACTGGCTCCCTGTTTGACTTTCATGAGAGCAGAGCCAGTCAATCTCTGGGGCATGATAATGCTTCGTCTCTTGCAAAAGATGCAGATTTATCACTCGGCTGTCCAAGGGAGTTACAGCATGCTTGGGTTGCAGCGGTTACTTTCTGACATCTAGAATTTAATGTGTGATAAGTTACAGTTTGCATGTGTGATCAGAGGTGACTGGTTTTGGTTTGTTACCTAAGTTAATCTTTGATTTGTCAACTCAAGGCTGCTTTATTTTTCCAAGTCCATTCGGAAATATGTAGAGTCCAAAAATATTAAAGCATTCCTAAGCCTTGGTTCATTTCACTAGGAATGAACACTTCTAAAGGAAAGAAATCAAGCAGGAGGTTGGAAAGCCATCCTGACCTGCATGCAGGACAAGGGGTCAGGAATCCCTCAGCTCTAGCTCTCATTCACAGGTACCTTTGTGGTCTTGGACAAGTCACATTGGGTACAAATGAGTGTTGCCCACATATGCAATCGGGAGACTAAGTGAGTAGAGACTCTTCTGACTCCTGATTACCATGGGCAGCAATCTGTTTGCTTTTCTTGCTCTTCACAGTGAGAAGGTTGTATCTTTACACTGATCCATTCTCATCTTCCTTTCAGCCTCCCTAAATAAACACATTTCAGAATTTGTTTGGAATAATGCTAATACTAGCAAGTGCCTTCAGTACACTCTTCCCTCAGTGTCCTCAGCTGCAGGCAAGAGCTGCAACTGCTCAGAGAAAACACTTTGGCAGTGTTCAAAAGTCCACACTATTTACTACACCCTGTCTATGCAGAAGAATAGTCAGGGTTTTCTGTCATTTAAGTGAATGTTGAATTATGAAGATTTCAGTGTCTGACTGGTATTAGTTATTACACTGCTGCTATAATCTAAAGAAAAAGTCAGAATATTCAGCCATGACAATTCTTCCACTCCTGCCCCGCACTGGTTGCTTATGAGTAGTGCATCACACTGCTTAACGTCTTACCTGGCAATGGCCAGTGAAGGGCATTTCATGGCAGAAATGAAACCTCTGCAATTCCAGGCAGTGACTGAGGGACATCCTTATCTGCAGGTTTCATAGAATCATAGAATGGTTTGGGTTGGAAGGGATCTTTAAAGGTCTTCCTGCAATGAGCAGAAATATCTTCAACTAGATCAGGTTGCTCAGGAACCCATCTAACCTGACCTTGAATGTCCAGCTGGACAGTCATTGTGGAGTAGCCATCAATAGACTTCCATGGACTTGTTCTAATCCTGTTTTTAACCCATGTATTCCTTTAGTTGCCACAACATTATGGTGGCAGCAAACTACACGGTTGTGTGAAGAGATTTATTTGGTTTAAATCTTCTTCTGTCCAGTTAGTTCACTGAAGCCCTCCTGGTTTTGGTTTGTGGGGAGAAGCAAATAATAATCTCCCAGCCCCTGGTTTTGGGGTTTGCTTGGTTTTGGCCTGTTGTATCTACCTTCAGCTGCACCTTTTTCTAGCTGAGGAGTCTCAGTCTGTTTAGTCTTTCTCTGCATGGTCTGTTGGCTGTTCCGTGGCTGCTTATGTGATCTTGCATTTCTTTGTAATGTTCCTGTTTTCTCACATACTGCTGTTGCTATGGGTGTGCTATCCCGCAAGCACATTCAGCATGGATTTACCCAGCAGCACAGCCCTCTGCTCTTGTTCTCAAGGAATTCTCGCCAGTCTGCTTGTTTTCGTGACCACCCTTCAGCAAGGCTGATTCCTTGTTTCCTTTGAAGGTCAAAAACCCCTTAATATTTAGCAGCCTAGAGATGCACTTGATTTCAGCCCAGATTACAAGTGCCTCTTCTCCACTCACTCAAACCACCGAACAGGAATCTTTGTGTCTATCACAAAGGAAGACAAGCACACGGAGCACACTTGATTAAACGCATCAGAGCTGATGTGCAGTCTTTTACTTTACAGTTCCTACAGCACTAACAAGATCAGCTGAAGGAGCAGAATCAAACAGCCTGTGCAGTATAAACCATCTGGCAGCAAGCAGCATTTGATTGTATTTACCACAGCATGAGCAAAGTACAGTTGCTCTGAAGCTTTGGAGAAGGCTGAGTTGCATGCGGTCACCTCTGGACCAAACCTGGCCTCTGTGACGCTTGCTACCGTATCTCATTCATCTCTTGTTTTTGGAAATTCTATTAATCCTTGAAGCATCACAGAAAGTACAAAAGGTTTTCATTACATATTGGTGAGTGTATTTCCTTAAGAAGGTTCTTGGCATCCCCTGGAAGTAAATGAATCACTGGCTCCTCTGGCTGCTGCATAACTACTTATTGTTTTATTGAACAAGAGAGTAAAAAGTCACATAAAACCTTGCATACTATAAATGGCCAGAGTATAATTCAGACCTGCCCATGTGCACATTAATTTACGCATTGGTCTTTTTGGAAAAAATGTCAACTGAATAAATATAGCTTAGGCTGAGCACTTCAACCACGAATTACTTTTTTTTTTTTTTTTTGTTAAATTCCACTCACCTTTTTTTCCCCCTTTTTTTGGCATGTGAGTTTTTCAAGTGTAGAATGAAACCATTTGCTAACAAGGGGAAAGAGAGCTAGGACTACAGAAAAAGCGCATACCTTTTCCAAAGCCATTAAGAGCAACTTTTGGCACTTTCCATATATGGGACATAAAGCTTTATGAACCTAATCCTTAATCTCTAGGTTCTCTAACTGATTTATATGTTTACTTATGGTATTGTATGTTTTCTCCTTCTGAAGAGCACAGTCAGGTCTCTTAATATTCGTACACAGGAGACCTTTTTTACGTCAACAGAATGGTGTGAATTTCGAGAAAGTACTACAAGCTCCTTAATACTTCAACATCCCTGGAGCCTCAGTTGCATATGTATTTTTTGGAAAAGCCCAATTTTAGTTTCTTTCACAGAAGTACCTGTGTCCTACAGCTTGTCATGGACTTTCCCGGAGCCTCTCCCAGGGCCTGATCCCCTATGCACCATCCATGAGGTGCTAAGTGCCCGCAGTGCCCATGGATGTCCATGATGTCACCGCTGAGAGGTGTTGAGTACCTGCAACTCCCTCTAGTTGCAGGTGCTCAACATTTCTCCGAAGGGTGGCCAAGAGTGACAGGGAGTACCCTGACACTGGAAAAAAACTGCAAGTGGAGGGAGGCCCTGAAGGAAAGAAAATCTGCTGAGGTCCCCCCACATCCCTTTTCTTCTCAAGTCCTCCTCCTGCCAAAGCAGCAGGGAGCCTTTGTGCTCTGTGAGGCTGCACTCCTGAAAAACTTCCTATGCTGCTGAAAAACAGGTTGCCCTCAGGACTGGCATTTAAAGGAAGAGAGATTTAAAAAGGCCAAGAGGTGCCTGCTGGAAGTGACCTCAGCAGGCAGGAGCTTCAGCTGCACTGCATCCCTGCACAGCATGCATCTGCAGCTGTCTCAGGGCTCCTGATGAGCAGCTGCCTGCAAAATATTTGGGGAGGTGTTGAAGATATTTCAAGTTAGAGGTTTATCTACCTACTTGTAGTTGACCAGAAAGCAAAGGAGAAGCTGGCTGTATTCTTTAAATGGCTAATTCCCTTATGCCAGCACAGCTTTGGTGGTTCAGGCAGCCGAGAGCACCTCCGAAGCACAAGCTCCCTCAGCATGATCTCCACAGACCTCTTTCATGAAGAAGGCATCTGTGATTCCTTGGGTGGTGACAAAGGATACAGATATATCACCTCTGTAAAAAAGTGCTGATTCCTGAGTATTAACAAAGAGCTGGGAGGAACATAGCACGTATTAAGTGTACTTACCAGCTGGTTAGCAAAGAGGGAGAAATGGCAGCAGCCAAAACCAAAATGGTCACTTTAGGACCACAGCTGCACATCTGTATCAAATTTTAAGGGCAGCTTTGCAACAGCATGAAGAAAGCATAGTGGGAAAAGGTCTTTATAGAAGGGCTTCCTTTAAGGATGCAGTATGAATCAGGCAGTAATTGTGTGCCAGGCTGTTGCTGGGTGGCGAGGTGATGGTATACTCCATGCACGCATATATTGCATAGGCAATATATAATGGCACAAACAGCCTATATAGCTTACATACTGCTCACGTCCCATTAAAGGGAAAAAGGACAGCCTTCTGTGCATTGTGCTGTTCCACACCTATGCCACAGGCTGTTCTGCAACAGTTTTAAACTGGAGATGTAAATGTATGGAGAATGGATGCAAGTGCTCAACATGAAAGGAGCCATACATCCCAAAATTCACATAGGAACTGAACTGTAAATGGACTCTCTTCTCTGCATGTAGCATTAGCCTTGCTGATATTTCAGAACATACATGCCTAGTTGAGAAATTCTTCTTGCTGCTTTCAGGTCCTTTGAGCCCACCAGGTAAGTGAACCCCCAAGTATGTGCAGTAGTGCAAATTGCCTATGAAAATCTGAGCTTTAGGTAATCCACTGGATATGCAAGATATATTTACTGGTCTTTACAAAGGCACACATTGCCGCTATTCCCTTCTGCATTGCTGGGATCAAGGGTGCTCAGGATGATTGCACATTAATCTATATGAAGAGAAGGGGAGCTGATGATGCAAAGCTCTGGAGAAAGTCCTGTTTTCTTCATGACTCTCTCCCTCCAAAATAAAATACTGCAGGCACCACCTTTCAGAGGATATTGCCATGTTCTGAAGACGTTCTTGGTCCTGGAGATGAAATTTATACAGGGATATTGATTTGCTGGTCGATCACTGTTTTCTATGAAGAGGCTATTGAGATATTTTATACGAATTGAGATAATTTTATACGTGACAAGTAGGATGAAACTAATTGTAAATGTTTGCTTTACTGGCTGTTGGACTAACTAGGGGGTGCACCCTGGGAGTGCAGCTACATCACTTTTACAGCTTTTTTTTGTAGTTGTAAAATCATGTTTACTGTCATTACAGTAATTTCTATAACTGAATTGTCTCAGATGTAGAATGCATTTATAATAACCATTTCATCTGCCTTTCTTCTTACCTCCAATTTATCTTCCCTTTCCTGTATGTGACTGTACTAGAAAGGGAATAACAAACCAGGAAAGACTGAGGCTATGCTAACATGAAGTTAATGCTTGACTTATGTCACAAGTGTAAAGACATGCCCTCAGTCGTATAACATATCTTTGCAAACAATACTTCTTGCATTTCACTGCAACTGGTTTCCAATAAGCAGTAGAAACTAATTTCCAGTAACTAATTAGTAGGATCATTTAATTCACGTTGTGCCTATTTGAGCTAAAGAAATCACCTTCCCAGAGCAATCATGTGCTGAGGATGGAGGAAAGCCTCCCTACCAGTTGATAGTTAACAGGCACAATAAATAAAGTGCATCACTGTGGGCCTCCTCCTTCCAGTTGTGGGCTCTGGAGGGCATCTCCATGAAGCTGGCAAAAGGCGTGCAAATAGCATGTGCATAGGTTTCCCTCCTTTCCATTGCAGAACTCCAGCTAATTAAAATGCTGATTTACAGTACCTTTCCTTCGGAGCTTTTTGACAACCGTGTAACTTGGTGTGTGGACACTAAGTGCATGGCATCAACTACAGTCTACGTAAGAGAGCTGTGATAATATATGTACTAAAGTGTGATACAGATCATCTTCCACAGAGCCAGCAGAGCCAGAAAATTATTTCTTCACTGTCTCCGTTGCCCATGCATTAACTGAATCACACTGGCAGCATGTCTCCTGCACTTGCAGCATTTTCAGATGATGCAAGTAATGCTGTGATTATTTGTTTCTACTGAAATAAATTATTCAATGGAATGTTTGCCTTTCCTTATAAAGGTTTGCATCAGCTTTCTATTTTTCAGTTCTCTGTATTCCCTGTATCTGTCTTTACTTCTGAGATATTGGTTCTCCTGAGATATTTTCAGTCTTTTATGTCTTTTAAGTCAGTGAAGGTACTTTCAGCTCCGTCAAGTGTCAATGGCAATATTCCCTGTGCTCTTACACATACACAAAGCACTGGGGAGTCAGGCTCCCCAGGTTATCAACACAAAGACTAAGATTATACACTGAAGCCCTTTCAGCCTTTGATCCAGATCTGAGCCAAGAAACCTTTCCACCTGCTAAGAAATACATATTTCATTTTTCTAGGGCAACACCTGAAATGCTACCATTTCCATGATGGTACTGCAACATTGTAAGCAGCAGCAGTATTTATGAAGAGGACAGCATTCCCTATGAACATTTGAATTTCTCCCTCTAGTTTTACTTCAGTAAAAAGGGTTTCCCTTCTGTGTATCTCTGAAGCAACAAATCAGTCAGGTTTTTCCCATGTTTATTTATACAAATATTGGCTCTATTTGGTCTAACCTTGTCCTTGCCTCCCTTGAGTGTCAGCTGGAGTCCTGAACAACTTAGTGCCCTCCCAGCTATCACGGATGCTCTGGTCACTCATCGCTGAAGCTGACAGCTCAGCTTGGCTTTAGGCAGCTGTGAGCACAAATGGAAAAGAAAGGAAAGATTATGTTCATTCTGTGCAGTATTTGGTGAAATCAGGCATGCGCAGAGGATGGAACTGGGACTGCTGCTGGAGAGATTCCTCATTTCTGTTAAAGAATGAAAACATGTACAGGTTAGGCCCGGAGAGATGCCTCTGAGGGTGGGGCATGAATGGAAGGAGTTGGTATAGCTTTTATTGATAATATAAATGTTATTGTTTCCCTTCCTGCAGAACAGAAAGAATGCATTGTCTTCAGGAATAATTCACTTCCCTTGCTGAGCTAAATTATTTAGAATTCTTCCTCATGGTTTATTCCCTTACAAACCCAATTACTGCCTTGTAAAACAAAGTATCTCCTCCCATTATCCCTTTAGTGACAGGATAACAATCACTACAAGTACAGAAAACCCCTCTTAGTCCAGCTGAGTTCAGCTGAAGAACAACTGGCTTAGATCTGCTTCTACTATTAATATGGCTCTATTTATATTCCATATGATGATTAGTTCTGATTATCTCTGCAGAGCTTTAAATAAACAGGGACTTTAGTGTCTGATTAAAGAAATAATGAGCTCTGAGTTATTTGTTTCGTGCTAGTGGAATTTAGAGAAATTCCAGATATGAACCAAACCCCAAGAAGACAGGGTTCTCCCGCTTTAGAAGGCATGTATGCAGTTGCTTCAGAATCTATCTTGGTCTTTCTCAGGTGATGTATACCAACACACCTTTGGTGGCATCAGTGGAGCAATGCCAGTTTCCACCAAATAAGGCTCTGGCTCTGTTTTTCCTGCCTGCCCGCAAGAGTTCTGTTTGCAAATGTATTATTGCCATAACTGTGCTTCCCAAAAAGGACACAGCAATGCACCCACATGCATTTTCCTGCCAGCCTGTGAAGTATTTTGCCTTCCTGAGGAAAAGTCTCTGCATCGAAGCTTCACTGTTCTGTGATACTGAAGAGTTGTTTCCATACCCTTCCTGGTTTTTACCGTCAGCTGTTTTTACCTGCAGTAAACAGGAGACACACATACGCAGGTATTCAAGGCCAAGCTTCAACCCCAGGAAGAGTCAACAGCAGCCTTTAATGGACATCCAAGAGATTTGGATATGCAGAAGCAGTTAGAGAGTTTGTCTACTGCTGGCAGCCTAGAGGAGAAAGGAGATATTTGGGGAAGTTTTGAAAGGCACTGGCACAGCAAAGGAGTAGCAGCACTATGCTTGCAAACTAAATGGGCTCAACAGCAAGACTAAGGTTGTGGCATTGACCGCGAGAGAGTCTAAACCAACATAACAGCACAAGGAACTGAAAAAGTGTAAGTATGTACCCAAAGATTAGCTACCCACGTTGCCGTTGTAAGGGCTCTTTGGCAAAGCCAGAAATAGATCATTAGAAGCAAGCCAACCTCAGAAACCTTGACCTGCTTGAGACACCACGAATCTCCATGTGGAATAGAAGAATGCGTTAAGGGAATTCACCAATATTACCTCAAATTTCCTCAGAAATTCCTCAGGAAAATGGAGCCTCAGTGCATAAATAAAAAGAGATCTCCCATAAAATATTCACTGGGAAGAAAGATAGAAGGAAGCTAGTATGTTAGCACATGGCCAAGAGCTATGGGGGGAGAGAGACAAATCCCAGCCCCTTAGTTTGTCTGTGCAGAGGTGGCCCATGTCAACATACTATTCTCTAGCTGAAAGAGGATCTTTGCCCCATTCTGGAGGTTCCCCAGAATCGTAAAGGAGGTGAGAAAGGAGAAGGAGAAGCTCTCCAGGGTGGTTACTGCAAATAGAGTCTGGCTCAATGTGCTGTCATTGAGGTATATGAGGTGTGCATAAGAATAGCTGAGCTCTTGAGTCTTATTCTCAAGGATGTTCAAATGTCTGAGTCCAGACTCACTGTAAATCAGAGGAACTCAGCTCCTAAGTGACTTCAGAAAAGTGGAGTTCAACTTTTTCCTCCTGTAGACACTTTCCAAATGTTTGCCCACCTTTTGATCTTTAAAGTGCATGCAAATCTCACCTGTTTGCTAGGACTTTTGGATACCAAGGAAATTATGGTAACAGTTGGGGAATTTAATGTCTATTTTTGTCTTTTTGGTGGAGTGTGGGTTTGTGTGAGTGGAGTTACAGAGACGTTGCTGGTAAAATTCTTCTATTCCAATATTGTTGGGACAAAAACCTAGGAAAGGTTTTAGTATATAATTTGAAATTTTGAAATGATCTTACCTCTCCAAGGATCTCAGTGTTAACAGACTGCAAAGAAAAACTTCTCAGGAGTGCCAATATACTTAAATTTTGACATCCTGAAAAGCGGATCTGACCAGGGCAGGTCCCTCGCTACTGTGGCAAGAGGAGAAGGTGTGGGCACATATGGGATGGTGAAGTGCTCTGGAGGGCCAGGATTATTGCTTCCATGGTAGATGAGAAAGTTTTGGCAATTTTGGGGGATTTTTTTTCACTGAATAAAATCAGGCCTGGGCAGGTCATGGTTCTTTTTACCTCCTCCTGTTTTATTGCTACACGCTGCTTCCCCATTTGTGCTGGGCCAGGACAGAAAAGCAACATTCAAACCAGGGCACTGTAGACTAGGACAGAACATGATCAAAGGCAACGTTCCTGTTCCCAGTGAGAAGAAGAGGAAACATGCTTATCAAAGATGAGGTGCATAGGACAGCCCTTGCAACATACGCTTTAATTTCTAATTTCCTTATGCTAGGAGTGATGGGGAGTAAGATCAGGGAAAGCTCTTCTTGAGGGACCTGAAGTGAAAAACTGTATCACGTCAACTCCTACGGGAAATCACCCTATGCTGTGCAGTGAATTATCCCCATGAGCTACTAACTTTAATCTAGAAAGAACCCCATGACTTTCCCCTGCATTTAATCTGTAAAATTAAAATTCACACCCCTGGTAGTCCTTTAGGGGTGTTGCAGTGCCCCCTTTTCATGAATGACACTCAGTACAAGTCATTTGCTCTCCCACTAGCGCTATAGTTCTTGTCAAAGATTACAGACCTGCATCTCAACACCACCTTTACACACTGCTGATGAAAGCCAACAGCAATCCGTTAGTTCTGCCTGTTCTATGATGGGATGAATGAATGCGCTCACCATTTGTACAATATAACTTCGCCTCTTCTGAAATATGCTGTGGTTATACACTGATAAGTTATGTACTGCTCACATGAGCAGGAGCCTAGAAATCTAATCACATCTAATAGGTCTTGTTCTGGGTGGGGGCATAGGTCCTTTCTTCTCATTTTTCTGTGGAGCACAATGGTTTGACATTAAGAATGTGGGCTTCGAAAGACAAATGAAAAGTCACAGTTTAGCATTAGCTTTCTCTTACTTTCCCCGGAGTAGAGATGCTGCCCCTTCCCTTCATCCCTTACCCTGTAGCCAAAGTTCAGCAGTCCTACTGCCCACAGGTTTGAAGAAAAGCTGTGGTACATGGGCAGAAGGACTGACATGGTTGTGATACCGTAGAGGCTGACCAAGGAACAGCTCGGTGCAGGAGCAAGGTCATCTTTCTCCCCATATCTTCTTCCTTCCCTGAGAAGGAAGCGTGAGGCCGGAGTAGGGACAAGAGGCTGAAGTGAGAACTGGCAGCTGGGGAGGGGGAGAGCAGGGGAAAGGGGGCCTGACAGGAGGAGCGGGGTGAAGACCAGACAGAAACCAGGGAAAGCGAGCATTTCCATGCCTCCCTCTGACACAGCAGCGCAGTTCATGAGAAAGGCAAGATTTTGATAAGGAAAATATTTTATTTTCATTGTTAACTTAAACATTTGCAGACCCCTGAGATCAGAGAAACACTTAGGGATGCAATCACACGCGCAGACAACCATCACATTAAAGACAGGAATAGGCACAGCAATATTACTCCAATATTATTCTAGCCATGAGCGAACAGAGCAGCCACCATACTGAGGGCTGGGGGATTATAGATGGGATCAAAAGGTGGCTCTGAAGGCAATCTTGTCCTTAAGAGCCGTTCTGCACTCTGTGAGAGCTTGAACACATCTGCAGGAGAGCAGCCCCCGCAGACCTCACCGCCGTACCTCCACCAGATGTGAGGGCCCACGGGCAGCATCTGGCGCTGCACCACTCCAAAACCGAGTTCACCAACGTTATATGTAAATCCACATCACACACTGCACACAGTAAGTGAAAGCAGAGTGCTGCAGCAGAGGTGCAACATCAAAAGGTGGGCTGCCAAAAAGTGTAATCTTCTTTCAGGAAATTCATTGCCTGGAAGCTTTTGCTATTCCCACGTGAAGATGTTTGCTGCTGGTGGAGCCATTGTCCTGCCTCAGCTGCCCCCAGCTGCAGGGGCAGGGTGCCAGGGCACTCCACAAGCGGGCAGGGCAAGGCAGAGGCATCTGCTTCTGCCCCAGTGTGCACAGGCAACTGCACACCCCTCATATGAGGACACCTCGCTGACACTGTGCCACCAGCCCCACCATGCTAGCAGTCCTTTCCTTGCTTTGGCTTCTCTTTAAGGACTCTATGGGTACATCTTCATGGTGGGTCATCCCTGCAAAGTGGGACATGAGCTTGTGCTTCGTGCGCATGAAGAGAAGACAGTTGCAGCTGGGGAGCTGGTGGGACAAGACCTCTGCTCTCCATCCCTGATCTGGTCCCACCAAACAAAGGGTGCTTGTCCAATGAAAAGAAAAGGCAGCCCCACCACCCAGCTGGGCACCAGCTCCAAGTGCCTCAGAAATGCTAACGGCATACACCCTCACTTCTGTCTTTCTCATTTCTGTTTTTACTAACCTCACACACACACACAAATGCTATTTTTAACCTCTAAAAATAAGTTTGTAGGGATTTTTTTTCCTATTGGCTAAAAGCTGCGGTGAAATGACTTCATATATTGACTAGAGTTTGGCTCCAAACATGTTGAAATATTTGTGTGAGGTTTGTGCATTGGGACCCAGCAGAGTGCCGTGCAGGTTGATGCAAGTGATACACTGGTTGCCACGATACTGCAAATGTTGGGATCTGTCGACTGGCCCAAGCGTGCCTCAATGCACAAAGCACTTCTTATACCCATCCCCAAGCAGCCCAGCCTCTCGCTAACAAAGGCTGAGAGTTCGTTTAGCTCATTGCAATCTGCGGATCCCCAAACATCTTCCAGTGGATGTGCGAACCCCTTTAAAAATGTCATGTCTGTTGATGGCTGCGCAGCACATACGAACTTGCTTTGCTTCATCACTTTTTACATGCTTCTTAGAAACTTTTGGCTCCCAGGCTGAAAAAGCACAGTTGCGTGCAGCATTGCAGCTTTTAAATGGCTCCTCTTTGCCTCACTGAGCATGCTTGACCTGGGGAAATGTGGTTTCTACTTAAACTCAGTCAGAGGAGAGTTTCTTTGCTTCTCCTTCCGATTTCAGGTGACAGAAGACATGCCCACTGTGCCATGGGCCTTGCTGTGGGATTTTTAAGAAGGGATTACCCCTGGGTGGTTGGTTCTGCCAGAGCCAGCTTGGGCATGAGAGATGGCCGGTGGTCCCAGCCAAGACCGTCCAACCTACAGGGCTCAGAGCTGCCCTATGTGGTAGGACCATCTGTCCCCAGCAGCGGTGGGGTGACATGGGCCACCCGGTGCCAGCCTGGCTGGTTGAAGGCTGGGACATGTACGTGGTGCCACGAGGCTGGGGAAGGTTGGGAAACAGCTTTGGGAAGGTGGATGCCTCCAGAGCCACCCCCTTTGCATGGTGATGGAGGGGATTGGTGCCAGACAGCTAGACCTTGGCCCCTAGTGTGTGTCCATCCTCTTGGCCAAACCACCCAGGCTGCTGGCCTCAAGGCAGTCTGTGGGTCTGTGCTCACAGTGACGCAGAGGCTGCTGGCTTGACTGGCCCTTCTACTGTCAGGAGTGTGGGACCAGGGCTAGGAGTAACCATGAATGATGCTTTTGTCTCCTTTTCCCCCTCCCCTTCCTCACACCAGCACATATATATCCTCAGGTGGCCAAGGACGGGGTATAAATTTGCTTCTCCTCAGTCAAAACTTCCACTAATTTGATCATGGTTTTGCCAAGGAAGGAGTAAATATGGAGCAGGGACTTTGGGGATTTGAGCTATAAAAGTGAGAGCTGGAGAAGCCGAGACTGAAGCAAATTTTTGAAGCAAGCGGTCAGATCCAGGCATCCTGGCTCCCTCCCATATATACTTCTCACCAATTCTCCACCCCCCGCCTCAGCACCTCCCTGAGACAGAGCACAAATTACCAAGTGCCGGTGGGGGGACCACGGGGCCGAGGTGCTCACAACATCCTGAGTTTCATGAGGGCCAAGTCAGCTCTAGGTCAGGCCAAGCTGCAAGGGTTGAGAGCCAACTTTCTACTTATGACCCCATACACCGTGCTGTGCACAGCTCTTGGTCCCAAACCCCTGCAATGTGCTTAAAGAGCATACTCTTATTGAGGCAAGCTGGAAATTTCACACTTCTGAAAGCAAAATAGGTCACTCCATACAATTCCCCTATTTGTGCAGGCATATTTAGTGTTGGTGCCAGCATACACATATTTCCAGGTACAACCTATATCCCTATCTTGTGAAAATTCAGACGCTTCTTGTCTACCGCCTGAAAACTCGAGATTTGTCTTTTCCATATAAGGTTTAATGTCCAGTCTAGGAGCAGTTTAAATACCCAAAGGACTGGGGTTAAAAACAGCAGAATGATCCCCAATACAGTCTTAAAAATGAATTTCCTGTTCTTTCAGGTGGGGGGAGTCCTTTCCCTGCAGCTGGGCCAATGAATTGGGCACCTTATTTCTTGCTCTCTCTCCTCGTTTCCCCATTAGCCGGCATGTAATAAGGCACGGCAGGCATCAAGCATGATTTAAATCACCACTTCTACCCCGGCATGTCTGTGTAAGGTTAGGGGTTTTTTTCCTTGGTCTCTTTTCTGTTTCAATTTATCTCCCTCACTCAGGAGTTTGCTGGTGAATACAATGGCTTCAGACTGGAGAGAACTGAAGCTAATTTTCTTATTCTGGTTGAATAAATGGATGTTGGCTCTTACAGGGGTAGGTTAGCCTTCTCATGTGGTTGTAATCTCCTTAAATCCCAGCCACAGAGCTCCTGATGCCTGTTGTATAAATAATCTGCCTTTCATACATGGCTGTGTTTGTCCTTGTTTAATTCTTTTACCATATATCTAAAAATGCTGACCCTGGGAGAATCCCATTGTAAATGTCTTTTTCTGGGCCTTCTAGTTCTCTCTGTTCAGGTAGCTTTTACTGCTCACCCTACGTCCTACCACCAAAGAGGAAGGGAAGCCTTCAGTGCTATGGGAAAAGAATAAGTCTCTTGCTGTAGGAAGCAGGGTCTCTGTGGCCATGAGTGCACCTCGCCACATGCCCTGCGCTGGCCAAGGGAGTGACGGGAGAATGAGATCCCACTTTGATGCTAGCCTCCTCTGCAGCTCAGGAGAGGCCATCTCCCATGACTCAGGAGATGTCATCTCTTCCTGCTGTCCTTAGGATCTTTAGGATAACACTAACTGAATGTTGGTGAAATCTTTCTGGTATCCCTAATGGCTACCAGGGAAGCCAAACGTAGGGGTCCAACAAAATCTACCGCCTGTTATGGTGTCTTTCCAGCCCAGTAAGCTATACATCATGGTTATTCACAATACATACAGTGGCACCCAAAAGGGTTTTGGCTTTGATCATACTTAGTTTCTATTGAGGCCCAGGAATGAATTGTATCTTGCTCTGTTTCATACATTTCTACAATGCGGGGTGGCTGATTTCTCTGTCTGGATACGGTTTCTGGAAAATGAAGTGTTGAGTCCTAAAGATGGAAGTTCAGAGTCCCCTTAAAACATTGTAAGGCCATGCTGTTGTCAGAGGTGGAGTTGTACACTGGTTCTCCACTCCCAGGAACGCCCCTCTGCTAGCACCTGCCGTCACCGGCCAGGCAGCTCAGCAGCTTAGGCTGGTGCAAAATGACCTTGAAACCACACGCCAGGGTTTAAGCGCTACTCTGACAGTCTATCCGAAGGCAATCCTGACAGCCTGTCAGGGTTTCTTGTATGGGAAGTAGATTATTTGTTTATAGCCAAATACTGCCTGTGGACATGAGCCAGGCAGTGGGGTTTGCATTCACATTCAATAAGGTATTTTCAGGCATCAGCATTTCTCAGTGCAAATCCATGTACATGGTACACAGCTGGAGCGATCTAAGGGTCTTCCCAAATGCTCAGTATAATTGCCTCTGTAGAAAAGCTTGGCTCTGTTTGGAGAAGCAAAGATGATACCCTGAAATGTGAAATGAAGTTGCTCCTGTATTTCTTATCGGTCATGATATGGATATTAGGAAAACACAATGTGCAAACATTCTGCCTCTGAAACGTCATGGACGATTGCAGCCTCTCAGCTCTGTCAGCTTTTGATTCACAGAGTGATGGACACTTAAGTTCACCAAGTCACGCACGTGGTACCAGTATGGCAAAGGTGACTGAGCCTCCAGGTTGTGTAGCCTGGGGCCGGACCTGCAGGGTGAGCTCTGCAAGGACAGGTCATTGTGGTCAGGATACAGCCTCCCAACCCTTGGGAAAAAGGTTTCAGGGAGACATCTCCTCCTTTGGTTTCGTGTCTCACAGTCACCCACTGAGAACGGCAGGAGGGATGTGAAGGGTAGTTTCAGTGGTCACAGGCCCTGCCATCTTTAGGTTTAGGTGGGAGCTGAGAAATAAGCTTTGGAAATGACAGTTTGAGATTTAAATGCCTAAAGGAGTTAGGGTAAAAATTTCATATTCGAGTGCTTTTGTGGATCCAACACCTAGATCTTGAAGGTGTATATGCAGGACACTTGATAACTGTACTTAGCAGTTAGTTATAATGTTGAGAACCAGTTATGTACAATAAAATACCTATCATATTCTATGGATCATAGGGATTTTACGTATCGTTTTCTATCTTTGGGATAAGGTTTTAGCATCTGGGATCAAAAACCATGAGCATGAGGAAAACCACTGGGTATCCACCATGTCTTTTCACTATGCCATTCTGTCAAGCATAAATTAGTGAGACATTTCAATTTACTTAGTGTCATTTCTCAAATGTAAACATTCTGAATGGCTTCAAACACTCAAACCTTGCCACAGCGTTGCAAATCTAAGCCACAATAATGAAAAGTGCAAGTATTTTTGAAGCTGAACGGCATTTGTGTTGTTCAACAGGTAAAAGATACACAGCAGAAATAAAGACTTGGTAAAATAAACTTTGAAGGACAACATACTCCTCCTTTTAATACTTACAGTTAACTCAAAGTCTCCAGGTTAATTTAATTTCCTTCCAGCATACGAATCAACAGTTTGACTTTGCTAGATGCACAGTTCTGTTCCTCTGAATCCTAAAAGCATATTGTTTACACAACGTAATCAGCAAATGAAAATGATCTTGTTCACGGAGGGTCCGGTTCCCACAAAATATCCACACCCTTCCTTGCTCATGAATTATGGATGTCTGGGGTCTGCGCTCTACCAAAAACTTGGCTGGGCTATGTAAAACCATTTTCTGGAGAGTGTGTTTTATTTTGAATGAAGCAAGCAGGCAAGAGGCCAGTAGGATTAAAATGGATTCTTTATTTAAAACAACTCACAAAACACAGCAGCTCCTACCATTTTGTTAGTCTCCCTATTCTTCTCCAGATCCCTTTTCCAGGCTCTGTCTGATGCTCTCCAATACACTCTGCATCTCTCAGGATGCATCAGAGGGTGGCTGCTACCCAGGGCTGGTCACCACCCAAGAGCCGGTGGACAGGAGAACAAGGAGACTCTTGTGGGAGCCCCAGTCACTGAATCCATTATCCCAACCCTAGGGTGAGGAAGGGACATCCATCTTTCTGCTCCCTCAGCTTATGGGAAATAATTCTTCTAGGTATAATTCAGAAATACTGTAAAGCTTTAATTCTCTGACGTCGGGCTGTCAGATTCCTCGATGGAAAAAGGAATGCTCTATATCTAATATTATGTTGTATCCCAAGTTCTCTGAATTCAATTGGACAGTAATAACAGAATATCATTGAATAGTCAAAATAGTGAACGGGCCACATCCACAAGAGCTAGGATACTATAAGGTACTCTAAAAGTGCCAAGAAGTGTCCTGCTTGAGCAAGCACAATGCAGTCACCTTCTCTGTTCCCACCAAAATCTATAGGCATGATCACCTTCAAGTCACTGCAATATTTTTCTCCTGGTTGACATTTTCTGATGCAAAACAGAAAATAGCCAAACCTGAAAGAAGACACATGGACCTCCTTTGCCAAAGAAGAAGTCCTGACAGCAACAAACAAACAAACAAGCAAACAAATTCAAGTGTCATGAAAGATATCTGAATACTTTACAAAACACTTCTCGGTGCTATGAAATAATTTAGCAGTGGCCTCTGACAGAAGAGACAGTCTGTGGCTCAGACTCCCACTCCAATTGGTGTTTAAATGTCAGCTGTCCATTTGCTGCCAGAGACAGTACAGTGGCTCTGACAGATCCTGCCCTACGCACATGTCAACAGGCCTGAAAGTGTCGCTGAGCTCAGCCACCCCCAAATGTCTGTGAAGGTCTCTGCTTTTACCTGCTACCCATTGGTCCTTGCCATACAGGACCCCTTCCAAGGCCACTGTCCTGAAAGAAGAGACTGTCCTTTTGCTATCTGCCCTCCAGAAAGGCAAGAAATAACCTCTCCCAGACCAAAACCTCTTTCGTTCCTTGTGACATCCTCATTACGAAAGCGGCCTTTCCACCTCTTTAGTCACTACGCCTTCTTTCTTATTTTGTCGTGCCATGTTTGCTGCTTATCAGTTTGCTAACTCTCACAGAACACCCCGAGCGTGGGAACCATGTTTGCTGCCACCCCATGCCAGCCCCTATCCTGAAACCGCCTCTTCCCCGTGCCATATCCCACAGCTGGGGACAACTGGCACTTAAAATGGGGGGGGTGGTGGGGTGGTGGGGGTGTTTAAAAAAAAAAAAAATACCAAAAGCCCTGTTAGTTGTGACTGGCAGCCACTGTGTAGTTAGAAGGACCTAGAGGGCTCCAGAAAGAAAGCGTTTCTCTGTGCTCTTTCCAAGATTTGTTTTGAAAAGACGCCAGGCAGAGCTCTGCAGAGCTAAGTGGAAGTAGCAAGCATGATGGTGACATCTTTAAACCTGGCTGGCTACCAATGGGCTTTTACAGGGCCAGAGTGATAAGGTGAGTAGAAGATTATTTTATTTGTTGTGAAATCACGTAGTCCTTGTTCTTGATAGCTGTGTAGGTATTTATCCAAGAATACAAGTTAAAGAAATACCTATGTCACTGAGACAAGAGCAACTGCCATAATTTATATGAGAAGGCTGACATTCCAGCATTAAGTAAAAAAAAAATCATGACATCTGCCATTTTTAAATCACCTCTGGGCAGGATATCCAGTCAGACATTACCACAGCCCAATTAACCTGATAAGAGGAGGGACAACAGCTAACATTCAAAAATACACAACCCTCTCCCCTTCCCCTGCCTGAAAAGAAAAAATAATGAGAACGGGATTATAAATTTGTTATCATGTCTATTAATAATCAGCCCAAGGGCATGGAGAGGAGACCTTTTGACAAAGTAGAAATTAGTAAGGAATGGTTTAAGGAGATGTGTTTAGAGTAGATTAGAATTGTGTTTGCAAAGGTTTCCCCCCTCCCCATAAGACATTTGGAGTTGCAGTATCATCTGAGGGGAAAACACTGCAAAGGCTGCCAAAAAAGCATCAGAAAAAAATTAATAGAGAGAAGAAAGGCTGGGACAAGATCGTGTTCCAAAGGTTACAGGCATAATGTTCAGAATTTCTCCAGTCCAGCCTTTGTCCTAGCAGCAAAAGTTTCTGAGTTAAAATAAAATATGCATCTTCTATTTCTACTTGCAAATATTACTGAATTGTATGCAGTAAATTAATTCCTACGTTACATACTTTTTGGCTTATAAGAGAACTAACATTGAGAGATCCACTGAATTGCAAAAGAAGCTGTATTTCCGTGTCCAAAAGGGTCACGTCTCCAACCTCTGCTATTTCTGCTCTGAGTGACTGCAGAAAACTTTCAGTGTGCAGGATGGAAGGGCCAGCTGAAGCTTGTGGAAGTTAATGATGCTTCATGTCAGAGGGAAGAAGGGAAGGAATATTTCTGAAAATGAGTAAATGCAAAAAAATACAAATGTACTAGAAGTCATCACCGGGAACCAGAGTGAGAACTGGGAGTCAAGGGTGCTCAGTGCTTCAAACAAGTGAGAAATGAAGCCAGGGAGGAAACGGAAAAGCAGGGAAATACTTCTTTGGGTGGCAAATTCCATCTATATCCCTAGACAGACACAGTCAAGAAAAGACAGCAGACAAGAGGAAGAAGATGACCCGCCCAAGAAGACAAGCAATAAGACATGCTGATGAAATGATGCATTTTCCTGCTGTAATGCCACTGTTGCATATCCTGTTTCCTTCTGGTCACTTAAGGTATGTAAAAAACAAACAAAACAAAGCAAACTTCACTGGTGCCTTTTTTACTTCAAAGTGGAAGGAGAGGAAACAGCAGAAGACATGCTAGTTCCAAGGGCACACATTAAATCAACCTGCGTGGAAAAATGGAGGCTTATAAGGATCTATTACTAGAATAAATTCCCTGTGTGTGACAAAGCTTCCTAGCTTAATGCTCTCTCTGGCAGAAGAAGGTACCTTCTCCCATGTACATTAAGACCCATCAGAAGCAGTCTTGTATTCACACCGTTTAAGTTATTGCTTTCTTGCCAAGCACAGTGTAATCAGGAGAGTGAAGTGCTCCAGCCCATAGTATCCTAGCAGCACAGATGGCCCTGTGCAAAAGAATGGCTTTCAAACAGTCTACGGAAAGCATGTTCAAGGGACCATACCTGACAGGTAAACACAAGTATCAACTCGCTTTTTCTTCAGGAAGAGCATCAGATGGGGTGAATCACCCTGGAAAGGTGGGAATAGGGAGTTAAAGGAACCTGGCAGGCATCCCCCAGTGAACTGCACAGTGGCTTAAGACATAGGAGTCCTTGTGCTGCTGCCTTCCACCTCCCCTGGAGAAGCCCACACCCGCAGCAGGGACTATGTGCCCACTTTATAGTAAACTCCCAGTGAAGGACACAGCTCTGCAAGCCTTAGCGCCTGTGGTTCCCTGTGCGCGGAGTCAAGAGCAGGGCTGCTCGCTGTGGGCCAGGGCTGATGTGCACCAAACAGGGCTACCCCTTTCTGGTAGTCTCTTGCAGCAGTGTCCAGGCTGCAAGACTCTCCTGAGAGGCTGCTGGCTACAAGGGCAAACGACGTGTGCAGGCAGCCTGAGGTCCACCAGTGTGAATGCCCACAGCTGGTGGATGCTGAGGAAGCAGCTGCACCAACACACCAGGCTTCAGCCTGCTGCCTGGTCCAATACCTCAAGGTCAGAATAGACATGTACTCTGATTCAGGAATGACAGCAGCTTTTTATGGCTTAGCTTATACGTGTGGGACCGGGTTGTCATGTCTACTGGTTAAAATGTGTTTCAACACATGCTTCAGCATACACGATTATAGACAAGCCCTTCAAGTGAAGCAGCAGCAGTTTTGGTTTCTTGTCTTCCTGAAGCAAAGACTCAAAGCAGAACAGTTTTTCCTATGGTATTTAATGAGATAACACTAAGCTGGAGTGAAATCGTTGCCTTACGAGAAGACTCTAAGTAGTAACATTTGTGTGCAATTGTATGTGATAAGACCATCCTTTAAAAAGAAGGCTTAAGTGCATGGGAGTAATCATTAACATGAAGAAGGAAGAGGTGGGTCACCTTTAGTTTCTGCAGTGTGAAATTCAGTGTCTTTTCCTGTGTCTGTGGAATTTAACACATATTATCACTCAAACTGTGACAGATACGTTTTAGCAGAGCAGTCAGGAAAGTCTTCCCCTTTCTATCTGCTCTCCAAGATACCGTGGTAACACAAACCATTCCTTTCTCCATCTGTCTGCATGGCTCCTCATTATTAATTGTATTTCCCAAGGTTCAGGAGTGTCTTCAGTAACCTTGGGAAATCTTGTTTTCAGACTCAAAATGTGGTTTCTTCCCTGATCCTTCTTACATCCCCCTCTTTAAAATGAAAGGCTCCCATTCATAGTTACCCTTTCTTTCCTCCTCTTTTGCCAGTTTTCAGTCCAATATGCTCATTGTCCTTCTATTCCATGACTTCAGACCTTAGACATTTTAACCAACAGTGGAGAATGTTGTCAAATGCTTTCTGAAAAACGGAGTCTATAATATCCTTTCCCCTTCCTTACCAGGGCAGTAATTTCCTCAAAGAATTCCAACAAATTAGTTAGGCATGATCTCCTTTCCCTGAATTGATGTTAGCTGTCTTTAATCAAGCTCTGCTTTTCCAAGTGTTCCCTATTTGATTCCGTAAAGGAGTTTCGGAGCCTTTCCCCTTCAGTGAAGTCAAACTGACAAGTCTGATTTTTCCTGGTGTCTGGGGAAGCCGTCTTCTATTTTCCCGTAAGAAAAAATGATGAGAAATAAATTTCAAGTAATTTCAGCAGCCTCCCACCTAGAGACACTTATTCCCTCGGATTTTTAAGCACAGCTTTTGCTGTCAAGGGAGGGGATGCATACTAAGAAGACAAGGGAGAGAACAGAGAGACACAGCGTTACATATGACAACTTTGTGTAATTGGATTATATATTTTGAAAGCTGGGAACCCAGTAATAACAAGTATTTCTGATGAAGTTGGAGATTCGCATGGATTAAACTCATGCTCAGTTCCTCCTGCAGGCAGGCAACAGCAGGCTTTGTCCCAGCTTACAGTGCTTCCTCACGGACCTTGCTGGGGAACATCTGTCGGGACGTGACATGCTTTGTGTTAAAGTCTTCAGTGTGTTTATGTACTTATGAGGCTTTGCAGGCTGCCCCCCCAAGCTAGGTTTTCACTTCAGGCGTGAGTAAACTGGGGAGGGGGCATGTGGGAGATTAGCTCCTCTGCTGGCATCAGCATTGCCAGCCTGTGTGAGCTTCTGCACACACATATGATGTGATGTGTGACAGGGCTTTGTGATGGCACGAGCCTCTGCCCACACAGCCTTGAGAGCGACTACATCTGTATCTGTGTCATTTGTTTGCCACGCACTGCTATAGCTCATCTCTTGCTCTCGGTGGACACTTGCTGGCCACAGCCAGTAACCTCTGCCTGCACTCGGGACCAGTCGTGTGGGGTGGAGGGGCTGCAGCAAGGTGGGAGGAAGCATCCCCCTCATCAGGACCTCCTCTGCTCCAGCCCCACCTGCAGTGCCCCAGGGCAAGGCAGCCCGGGGAGCCTGGCATGGGGTGCTTACAGGTCTCAGGTCTGGGTTTACCTTTTCTATTGAGCGGGTCTCACCATAATCTCTCCATAAATAGCCCCTTTCTTCAGAAGCAAGCTTCATGCCCACTGTCTCCAAGGTCAGAGATGGTCTTGATGCAGTGGAAGAGCTGCCCCAGGGAAGGGGACAAAGGCATGACCGTGCAGGGTGGCCTGGCACCTGGCCATTGCACCTGGTCTCGTGAAGCAGCCAAATGCCCAACACATGTGATTGTATCTGGGAAAAGAAAAAAAGGGGGTTCACCACCATCATTAGTAGGGAAAGGGAAATAAAAAAAACATCAAAGAAAAGGAGGTTTTGCCTCTTGTGAAGAACGAGAGCCACTCAAAAGCCATGTCAATAAGCACATCTCATGGTACTTAACATTCTGAAACAAATTTGGCTTGTATGCTCTATGCATTCCTTGGATTACTGTCTCTGCAAGTGATACTGTATTGATCTAGGTATCTAATCCCAGTGTCAGTGGTTTCTGTCTAGAGTGAAGATGACTGCTGGATCCCCCTCATTTCTGGACCAGATTGTTAACACAGGCCCTTCTGGGAACACACTGTTTAGTGCCCAAAAGGACAATAGATTCTGGTGGCCACCCCTGTCACAGGTAAAGGAATAAGAAATACACATTTGAAAAGAGAACAGAAATCAGTCCTTAACAGTTTTAGTCACTGTGTTTTAAACACAAGATAGTCCTCATTAGGACCAAATGTTTCTTTATGTTTGATAGAGTCATACCAACTATCTACTTCTGACTCTTTCTCCTCTTATTTCCTTCTTGCCATTAAGCACCATTCATAAAGTATCAGACTCCTGGGTCACTAGTCTAGTCTCCCAGTATCATAGGCAAGTGCAGTAAGTAATCCCTTTCATAAACTCCCTCTTAAACCATTCTCCCTCTTTAAAAAAAAAAAAAAAAAAGAGAGGTTATTTGTTCCTGTTATTCCTACAAAAGACTACTCAGAACCTCATCTCTGCTGTTCTGAATTTCCTTCTTCCTATTTCCAGACAGCATCTTTCATGACCCATTAATGTCCATTTGTCCTTGTGCCAAAATTTTCCTTGGACTTAAATATATCTTCTTGTTTCCTGAAAAGTCTACTTTCCTTCTTATGCCATCCTTCACTTTTTATCATTCTTCTTCCTTTCTCATTTCAGGTCTCTGCTTCTCAAAGTCTTATCTCACTCATGACAGATTGTCTAGGAAAAATGTTGATGGACCAGGCACTGAATCTGTTCCACTGGGCTGAAAGACACTGTAATTAAGAGTTTTGGTACATCAGGAAGGAGGTGACTCAGATACATTGTCTGAACTGCAGGTAACTGACCTTAGCTTGTGGCACATGTCGGATAAACCATATCACTCTAAAACTCAGCAGAAGGGATTAAGACTAATATTTGAGACGTTAGGGGCATAAGCATGGCCATGCAGTTGTGGTGTTTAGACCTGTTCAGGAACAAAATACAGCAAATATTGCAGCTACTGTAAATCTTACTCTGTTTTCTGGGTTTCTTCACTGCAGAGCTGATCTGAACACTTGCTCTCGCAGTCAGAGGAGAGGGAAAGCAGGGGAGTGGGAACCGCAGCTGGCAGCCTGTTGGTCCCAGCACCATCCCTTCCCAGCCCTGGCTGGAGAGCTGAGCGCTCAAGGATGAGCAGGAGGGAGGGCACACTGGAAAGTGAGTTTCATAGCATTACTAGGAAGGCCAAATCATATAAATCTCTTTATTAATTCCTGAAGTGATAATGAAGGTCAGGCCTACAAGACAGGTAATGGGTCAAAACAGGAGCTCTTTTTTGTATATATTAATAAACTAGTTGGAACATATATTGTGCATGGTCCTGATTTCATGCACCAGTCAACTAACTTTCATTTATAGCCAGCAGCTTTTCACCACGGTGGCCACAGCTTAGGGAAACCAACAGAGGAGCAGACCCACTTCACCTCTGACATTTTAGCCCCATGACAGCCCAAACACACAGCATTAACTCCATTGTTAAATCTCAGCCCAACTCAGAGAGGGCTTCCAGATCTTCTCCAGAAGCAATAAAACGTTGTTGTTAAAAAGCCAGTAATGCTGGTGTTTTGATGGGCCATTAAAAGACACATTCTACTGCTACAATGTTATCCTTTGCCGGTGTTACCAAGACACACAGCAGCTTGCTCTTTCTGTCAGGTTTGACACTTTCTGATAGATTTCTGATCGACTTCACATCACTGCACCTGGAAGATGTCTCCTTGCTACATATTGCTACATATCTGGTGCCTTATTAAGATCCACGTTCACTCTCTGTTAAATACTGTGATCAGTCTGATTTAAAACGGCTTGCGTTTGCCTTGAAAACAGGCCTTCAGTTAAGATGTGCCTCCTTTTCCAATTCCTTTTCACAGCCTGCTTTTTTTGGCTAGCTTTCTGATGCTGACTGCTAGGCTGGCCCTCAGTAGGCCACCCGCACCACCCACCCTTAGCCCCTACCAGGGCTCCACATGAGTGTGGAGGTGAGGACAGGGACCTGGTTATGTCTTTTGGAGTCCTGCTGTGCCCCTTGTCCTGACTCAGCATCCTGGTGAGAGCAACGTGTTGACTTCTATCACTGTCACTCACTCAGCTGGTGAGGTTCCCCCCGTGGTTATTTGCCTTTGGTGGCTTCAAAGAGCACCAACACTACCTCCCTGGGGTCTACCAGATGCAGGTTAGTGGTTGCCTGCTTTGTACTACGTGCCCCTTGTAAAAGGACTTTTGGAAGAAAACCACAAAGAAATGAACTGTGAGTGCATCCTGCCATCCTCCTACGGTGGACCCAGACATCACAGCGTTGTGAGCCTGCCTCAGTGAAAAGTGATTTCTTAGCTGACAGTTGTGCTAATAAACGCTCACACTGCTTTTCAGCCAGCTGCTAGAAAACATTTGTGGTTCGTATCTAGCCTTTACCTCCATATGCACCAAGGAGAAAGGCACCGGTACTGTCCACTGAAGTCAACTGCATTTTTTCCATGTCCAGTCAACTCTCAGTGTTATTCTCAATAGACTAATACAGAACATATGTAAATTGGACTGTAAGAACATATTTAGTACATTTAGCTTTGAAAAATGAAGTTATGATGAAGAATGAACATCAAGGTGGGTGGGGGGGAAAGATGCCTGGGAATATTTTTATCAGGACACAGCTAATTCGCAACCTGGATGCACTGCTCCCAGGTGATCAAGAGCTGATTGGGTTTCAGTCACAAATGTGGCTCCTTTCATTTCTCCTTTAAACCAAAGTGAGCTTGAATTCTCTGGGCCAATCTACATCTTACTCTCATTGCAGAACTTGGCACTATTCAGTACAAATAGCACGCCTTGCCTTGTGGAACGGCAAGAGTAATGAAGGCCGGGGCTTTTTGAATCATGCCTGAGATGCATTAGTAAAGCTGTGGGGCACTTCCTCCAGCACCTGCTTGGGCTGTTCCTGGCAGCACTGGGAGCTGTTTTCCCTTTCCTGATCCCCAGATGAAAAGAAGTTTTTAAGAGGCAGTTCCCATCGCGTGCTTGATTTTGGCAAGTAATGGCTGATGCTTAGGTGGGAAGAGAAATCATCCTTCCCTTTTCATTCTGACCTCTTTACCTTAGCTTCACTCCACATCTGGTCCTCTTACCCCATGCCTCTGCCTCTGATACACTTTTTCGTCTCTTCATTTTTCTCTCTTTATAACTTATCTCCCTCTTATGTTCCCACCTTTCAAAACCATAGTAGCCTAACATGATGTTTCCTGCTATCATTCCCTCCTCACCTCCTCACCTGTGGTCCTGGTTGCAGCCCTAAGCTCTTTGGGAAATGGACTTCCTACTGCCTCCTCTTTGCATCTGCTGGAAGGGGGCCCCAGTCCTGGTTGCTCTGTAGGTTAATAAACATGATTAAAAGTAGTGATAACAAGTAGCTCCTCAGCTAATTATTTCCTACGTATTTTCTTTAGAAATTGCATATCCAACAGAATAAAATGGGAATTGATCTATAATTTTATGTGTCATCAGTTCAAAGGATGGCAGTCCTGAGCTGTGCCACTGAGATGACACAAAATGAATTTTGAATTTAAGTAATGGGAAGGAATTTTTCATGAACATTTGAAGACGGAATTAGTGGAGAAATTTGTGAAAAATTTTGCATGACAATCAATAACAAGGAAGTCCTGAACCACTCCTGAAGAGTTCACAAGTCGAAAAAGTGCTGAACTTCATCCAATAAATTATTCATTGTGAATCATTCGCACAGCTGTGCTCTACTTGCAAGGGAAGTTCAGGGGGTCTAATAATCCCTCTTCATGCAGAATATTTTGTTACATGGGGAAACCAGTAATTCAGAGGATGCTCAATTTTTATGCTCTTGTAATAAATTAAGAAACTGTTTGATTCTGGCATTTGTGAGGAAAACACTTATTTTCTTCACTGCCGCAAACTATCTCAGAATGTTTTTTAATGGAAATTATTAGTGTGGTTGTGTTAGCCCAGCTAACACAATCCCTAATGATGTAGTACAGGATAAAATGTATTTATCTCAGAGACAGTGTGTGGTAACTTATGGTAAAAGTTGCTTCTTTAGGAGCAGCCACCACAACTCCATCTGTTTTAGCTAAAATAACTGTCCAAGTGACCCCAACTTCAACTTTATGAGGCTCATATTAATAGGGAATCTGAAGAAAATGAGCCAGAGTTTAGCTTCATGTCACTACTCACATTTTCAAGCTCTTTATCAAGTATCTCTTAAAAGTGTCCTGTATGCTAGAGGTCCGAATGCCTGTCTGCAAGTGATGGACTTGTCTTTAAAGAAACAGATCCACTTAATGTGCCCAGCTACAAACATGAGCCTATTGGTGCATATGAACTAACATGTCACCCTGTGATTGATGTTTCCTTATTACTCTGCCAAAGTACATTAAGTTAAGCTCCTTTTCATCTGCACAAATAGTAGGGACTACAGATGGCCCTCATTTGTAATCCTCAGGAACTAGCACAACTGAGCGATGCGAGAGGGTGCTGGTACCCATCGCCTGCCTGAAACGGATTAGGGAGATTTCTGTATGGAGTGGTGTTACAAGAATAAAGTAACATAGCAAGTCATAACGGAAAGGAAAGGTGCTGACAGTGGCCGTAAGCATTAGCAAACTGTGCAGATGACAACACTCTGAGCAGACGCTCATATTTGCTGGTAAGTATTTTACCAGCGTGCACAACTCAAATCTGCATATTCTTTGCCACTCCTCTCCCGTGTGCCATGAGCAATGTACGCCACTGAGAAGGCACATCCACTGCTTTGGTGGCATCCTGGTCCCACTGAAGCCCGTGGCTAACCCTCTGACTTCAGTCACGGTCAGGATTTCATCATGGCCTGAAGCTTGTCGAGGTCGGGGTGAGAGACAGCAAAAGGAGTCTAAGGATTGCTGGGCACTTCTCAAAGTGTGTGTGGGTTTTTTTTCTCTCAGCAGTGTTTGTACAGGGAGCTTGAGTGACTTGGAGCTACATACTTTTTAAAGTTATGCAAAACAAATCCCCTGAGGCTTTGTGCTCAGGATGTTTGCTGGAGGGTCCCCGCTAGGTGCCATGGCTGCAGTCTGTCAAGGGAGCTGTGCTTGTGCTCCAGCAGCCCTGGGAAGAGGAGCCCTCATACTACCCAGGGCTGGGACAGACTTGCAGCCTGCCTCAGGCAATGCAAAAAGGCCAAGAAATGAAATATTTGGGAAACTGAGTGCTGAAAATACTTTCCTTAGGTGGAGCTAACATCATAGAATCACAGAATGGTTTGAGTTGGAAAGGACCTTAAAGACCATCTAGTTCCAACCCCCCTGCCATGGGCAGGGACACCGTCCACTAGACCAGGTTGCTCCAAGCCTCATCCAGCCTGGCCTTGAACACTTCCAGGGATGGGGCATCCACAGCTTCTCTGGGCAACCTGTTCCAGTGCCTCACCACCCTATCAGTCCTGAAAGACACCTGCAAGGCATATTTTCCCAAAAGGCTATGCTGTGCCAGCAAAGAGAGGGAAGAAATGCTCTGTACCCCCTTCTCTGGGAGGGAGGGCCAGAGGAAGGCAGGGCCCAGGCTGACTGACTCTTTGCTCAGGGTTGTAGCACCACACTGATTGAAGCCATTTTTGGACATGGCATATGTGTGCCTGCTCACCAATAAACATGTCCTCTCATTGTCCTCCGAGCACAAGTATGCAGGGTCCACATGGGCCAGCCCTCCTCTCCAGAGCCTGCCGATGTTTTTGTGGGAAGAGCAGGGGGCTGGGAGGCAGATCTCCCTCTGCCATGGGTATCATTTTACCTCATGTAAAAGCTATTTCCCTCTCTCATGTAAAGGGAGCGTGTTGTGATGCAGATGGTCTTCACTTGATGCATATCACACAAGTGAATTTACGTCACTTCACTTTTTAAAAGAAGAGAAAAAGGTAAAGAAAGCAAATGTGATGGTAGTTTTGAGTGAGGGATTTGTGAGGCAGGAGATGAGCTGCTGACCCACCGGTGGTGGCCATGGCCATGAGCAGGCACTACTGAGGGTGGTTTGGAGGCCAGACAGGAAGGGAGCAGCGGTCTCCAGACAGCATGAGAGATAACTATGGTCTTTCCAGACACTGTTTTCTGCTCCAGCGAAGCGCCGGGACCAGCTAATGGACCTTCTCCAGGGAAAGCCGCATGAAACTCCGTGGAGGTCTGCGCTTAGCCAGGGAGTGAGGTTGGCATCGGTCCAGGCACAGAAACTGCAGAGACAGGGATATCTGCATCTTCCGCAGGGCCGCTGCCTTGCCGGCCCACCGCTTGCAGCCACCCAGAAGTCTAGCTAGGCTGGATCCTGGCCATGTGACAGATGAACAGATATCGTTCTTCCGCATTTTCACATGGTATAGCTAGTCCTGACTGACTGAGGGTGAGAACAGAAATGTCCTTCCAGAGCTGGAGCTGACCGCTACCTTGGTTTCCCTTCTGCACCGCTCACTGCTGGCTCCATCAGTGTGATGATGTGCTACAGCCAGCTCCTAACCCCCGACATTTCTGACATGAAAGTCACCATCCGACATGAGCTCCAGGTCTGGCTGCTCATCCTGGGTACAGCCACAGTAGCATGTCTCCCAGCGTCCTTCCTTTCAGTGGTCAACGGTCATCATCTTATGTGTTTCTCACTCCTTTCTTGCCTCTCTGTGCAGAAAGAGATGCACCAATGCATTGGATAACCTAGGAACACCCCAGGCTCCCCCTCCCCGTGTCTCACCCCGAGCAGGCCCACACAGCCTCTCTGTGTATCCCCAAGGACAGGGAGCAGCTTCACGGCATCTTGCAGCCCTGAGTACACTTCTCCTCATCCTGCACCCCCCTGGGATGCCCAAGGCCCTCAGTGTCATGGATATGGCTGACAGCTGCCCACCACACTTCACCGTCCATGTTTCTTCCTTTTCTGCCCCTGTCACAAAGAGCCTCATGACCAGCTTTCAGGGGAGACAGGAGAGTCTGGAAGATCCTTCTGACCCCCAGGTAGAGAGACAGTGGAGGAAGAGGAAAAGGTGGGCAGGGGAGGGGGAGGAGATGAAATGGTGATGAATCTGGAGGCTGGGAGCATGGTCTGGGCAGAAGGTGACTCTGAGGTGAAGGGCTCTTCCCCCTTCATGCTAAATTACAAATAGCTTTTCCTTTCCATTAAATAACAAGCTTAATAAAATCACATACATTTTCTTGCCAGAGATCCAGCCTTGGATGTTGCATTCAATTTACTGACATATCTTTACCTTAATCCAGCTGAATTTAGATAAGACTTTTTTCATTATCTCTGCAGAACCGAGTGTCTCATTCCAGAGCCAACTACATTTTCATCTAGAGCATAGCAGTTTGTTTAATAAAATACATTTTTAAACAATCATATTTATAGGATTCCAATTAGGAAAAACTTGGAAATAATGATACAGTGCAAAGATAAATGGACTTGGGTGGTAACAAAGCATTGAATATCCAACATCAGAATACACCAGTGACAACACTGGCATGTAACGATGCATGCAAAGTATACATATGCAAATTATTGACAAAACATTATATTTGTGTGCATAAAAGCATGCTTCCTTCTTTTATCTGGAAAGGGTATATGTTGAACTTCTGCATCTGCTTTTCAGAACAAAAAGGGTTCCTGAAATGGAATTCATTAGTGCAGGATGGTCTGTATTTCCAGGACAGCTGAAAAGGTAGTAAACCCAGAATTATTCGCTTCTCTTAAAATTTAGGTTTTGCAAATACTTGGATGTTTCCTATCTACAGAAAGAATGTTCCCTTTTGGATACAAATAGCTTGATCCTGCAGCCGCTCCATAACCATATGGAATGAAATTGAAAACAAAAGCCATTTTCATATCTGCTGTCAGTCTTCATTTAAAAGGTGGAGCAGAGTGAACCTTCCTGTTCACTTTCTCATGAACATTCCTGTGGACAAGATTCTGTTTGCAGTGGAGTCAAACAATTGTGGGCTTTCACAGTGGGCACAGTTGGTACTGATGTGGCCATGTTCACTCTCCTGGTTTTAAAGGCTTGGGCAGAGAATCAAGTGTTTTAATCTCTCCATCAGCAAACACATATATAGGTACCTTACTGAAGAGAAGGACAGGAGTCTTGGAGAGGAACTACACAATATATTCCTAATAAGAAATCAAAACTCATGGTCTGTGTTGATATCAATGTGCAGTATTGAAAAAACTTGAAGGAACCACATGGGATAACTTTTATGAATATTTTTACATCTTATTCACTCATTTAATTTATTGTATCTGCTAGGAGGAAAAAGGTGGAACTTTTCCCCAGTATTACTCTATGTTAGACAGGAGACGCAATCCTGCTTTTCTAAACAGAAAGAATATCACAAAAAAGGAACTGTTTTCAGATTAGCCTCTTCAGAGGAGTTAGCTCCCGTGGTGTGGGACAGCTGTCATTGCCATGAGACCCAAGGGCATCCTGGAAGGTAGCTGGGCCAAGGAGTCCAACCATGGTTAATTCTGGAGGGCAGGGGACAAAAACTCTTGCAAAGCATCAGGGATATGTAGAGGCTGATGTTATTGGACTAGTAAGTGGTTTGCCATATAGTCAAACTATCGTCCTCACAATTTTTGTTCTGTTTAAAGAACCTAAAAACATGTAAAAATGTGTAATTTCCAATGGCACATAACTTCCACCTTTTATCAGCCAGTAGGTAACCTTTGGAATATTCTTTGTTCACTGTGTGTCACTGTAGGAAAACAAACTTACCTTTGCAAATAGTATGTTTAAAATAAAGTGGAAATGAGCAGTTCCCTACAAAGTTATTGTAGCTTTAATAAGGTCTTCAACTTTCCCCCTTTTTCTTTCTCTCTCTTTCTCCAGAAATCTGTTCTAGTTCAATGCATTTCAGTGGAGTCTGAATTTTTCTCTCCCATATCTCTGTTTATAAATCTCAGATGCTGACATGAGCCCACAGTTTCTTCTCTTACCAAACGTGCCCTTTCTGTAGGACGCAGGGGGTCTCTCCAGGGGCTAGCACAGGATTTCACACAAACGGGCCAGCCTTCTGCATCCCAGTGCCTTACTCAATTTCTGGATCATCTGCTCGGCGGCAGCATTTCAGCTGTTCATGGTGTTTTGTAGCATCCCGCAACCTCCGTTGGGTGCTCTGAGGCTTTTATTTAATTGTTGGTTTCCCCAGTATGCTGCCAATGACTGACGGCACACATATTCCCCCTGAGAGCGAGATGGACTGTGTATAGTTCACCAGGGACATCCTGGTGGTTTGTGAACCGATGCAGGAAATATTGTCAACTATGTGTTAGTGATATATCCCAGCTCTTCTCATGACTAATATCTTTAAAGGGTTTTTTATTTTCTATCCCAGCAACTGGTGATGACTGGAGCAAACCAAATCTGGTCATTAACCAATAAGGATTTGTTTTAAAATGTCCGAAGTTAGCTAACTAATTTACTTTCAGAGAACCGACTGAGAAGTCATTTATTTAGACCCTATGATCGTATCCTAGCAGGGTGCTTAACTTACAGCCCATTCTTCATCATGCATCTTTAAAAAGGTGACTCCTGGGAGGTCAGCTACACAACACGAGATGAAAATCAGTCGCGAGGAGCCGTGTGAGGTGGAGGAGAGGATGTGAGCAGCAGCGCTGCCTCGGGAAGGTGCTTCTCCTGCACCATGGGGCAGGTCAGCCTCCCCTCACCTGGGCCCTGGCTGCGGCCGCCCGCCCCACAGGCGCCCCAGTCGCTGCGATGCACTCACACTCAAGTGCCTCATGCAGACAAATGTCTTGCATGCTTTTGCGTACACACCTTGCACCCTCACACATGCATCCTGCACACTCACACCTTGCACAGGCATCTCGTGCTCACACATGCACAGCTGTCCCCAGCCTCCTTCCGGGCGTGCTATCAGGCCTTTCTTCCACACCACCAAGAGAAAAACCTGACAGCGAAAGGAAGGGCCTTTGTCTCCTGCAAATCTTCTCTTTGGCATGGTGTGGTGGGACAAAGAAAACTAATTAATTTATACTAATCAAGCAACTTCTGCTAATGAAGCATAAGCAGCTCTCTCTCTCCATACCACTAAGATAAAATTTGATTTAACCCCATCTGATTTTACTGTTGCTTCACAACAAAACAAATCAGGAAAGTAGACGTGATTGTTGAGCAGTTGCCCATCACCAATGGGTGGGGAAGCAGAAGCAGAACCCCTGGCTTGTGTCACCTTCACCAATGGCCCTTTGAGCCCGTGGGTGCAGCGGGGCACTACCTTTTACCTTTTATATCAGATGTTGTGCTGTCCTGAACCCAAATTACTATCTGCAGCAGGGAAGAGAGGCTGCCTATGCAGCCCAGACATCTCTGGGCAGAGGAACGAAGCTACTTCTGAAGGAGCCCAGATCCTCAAGCCCAGACTGCTAAAGACATTTTGGCTGTATTTTAATTGATGCTAACTTCAGCGCAGTTAAGCAGCCAACTATCCAGAGTAATTTGGTTTATCCCATCCTGTCTGTAAGATAGTCTCCCACTTTTCCACCAGTCCACTCCAGGGTTGCAGCACTGTGGGGCAGGATTGTTTCTGCCTTAGGCTTGGCTGGCTCAGGTGTAGCTACAGCACAGAGAAAGGAGGGTATATCACCATTACACTGCTTTCAAACCAGCCAGCTGCTCACTGGTACCTGCAGACAGCCACCAGCTCCTTGGTGTCAATTAGATGGACGTCTGACAGTTTAATCCAAATTATTAGTGTGTCAGGATGAGCAGTACATGAAAAGATAGCCCATAAACTTGGTGGTGTGCTGAAGAGAGAAAGCTCCAATGTTCAGGGGACTGACCCTTGTCACTCTCTTTCTAGCTTCTGGATAAATCCTATTCTCTGCACAAAGAGGATGAATTTGGACTTTTGACTGATATTGTATCTTATTTTAAGAGCACAGATATCCTGTAAAAGGAGTCATTTACCAGGACACCATAAATCTGGTACAACTTGTTTGCTGGAATTCAAACTGACAGGTACTGTAGCTAGCTGCAACTTCCCAGCTACGCGTACAGTATCCTAGATCAGAGGGAAATCCACAAACCGTGGAGAAGTGGTTAAAGCTATGATAATTGTTACAGTCCTGTATTTTCTACTGGCAATGAAATCAGCCTACAACTCCTGTATGGAAAGAATTATTCCATACCACTGTCCATTGTTCTGCATCATTACCAGGAAACAGGGTTATTACAAGATCGGGTCTCTTATGTTAACCCTGGAAAAGAAAAGAGATACTTTTTGTTTTTAAAATCTATTAAAGAAAGAAGAAAGTAAATCCTTTCTGATCTGCTAAATTGCTACTGTATACATTCATTGAAAAAGAAAAAGACTTCTTAAAGGACATCACAGGCATAGCACGAACCACGCAAAACCAAGAAAAATCAAAGTTAAGGCAGGTGCTGTGTGCTCAGCTAAAGCAGGGATAGCGTATTAAATCTTTTCAAGAACAGCAGAGCTGAGCTGCTTCGTGTAGGTCTGCTGGGGAGCAGCCACATCCATCACAGGCTGATGGCAACCACCCAGGATAACCCCAGCCACGGCTCAGTGAGCTCTGGCTCACTGCTGTGGGTGTCCCCTCGCTGTATCACCCACTCCAGCTTTGCTGGCAGCTCCCAACCGGCGGCAGTTTTGTGACGTGAAGATGCCAGCTCAGCTCCTGCACCGAAACCTCTCCATAAGTCAGGAACTGGAGTCCCCTCCCGCAGGACACACCTGCAGCCGGAGCTGGGGTCTGTGAGGCTTTCCCAGCACTGGGTCAGGGCCGCTGAAACCTGCCACTCAAATACACTAAAATTTGGGGAGTTTGATTAATTTTTTAGCTTTTAGATAAGTTATACCAGTAAATAGCAGTAACCACACACTGTAGATTTTGCTATAGTATGCACTCAGATTTATATACCATTTGTTGTATTACAAAAATAAAACAAGTCAGTCAAGGTGACAGTCTTTACACACGCTTTATTTAATAGAAGCAAAAGGAGGACATTAAAGGAATGCAACAAAGAGGTCATTTTCAGCATCATTCCCTGCCCGTGTGAGATTCTCTCTGGGGCAGCAGAGGAGATGGAGCTGTTTTGAAGCTGTCCCATATAATGCCTTTTTTTGATCTCCTCCAGTCATCATTTTCAGGTGCTTTTTCTGTTGTTGTTTACTGCACAGGAAGCAGGTTTTCCCTCTCCTGCCACAAATCCATAAAGAGGAAAGACTGCAAGATGAGTAGACAAAAGCTTCCAGCCTCCCTCACCTAAGCGGCTGCTTGTTCATGTGCCTTGGGTCTTCCTGACTTCTGTCAAACCTTTCTCATTGCCTGGAGAGGAACCATGGAGCAAGAAGGAGAGCTGATTCCCACCAGATGACCAGAAGTACTCTTCTCTTTCACTGCCTAGGCCCAAACCAGTCCTCAGACTCCTGGCAGGGCAGGATTGGGAAGTCAGGTTTTCACCACAAGGACAAGACTGCTCTGTCCTGTTTCGAGGCAGGAGGAGGTGGAGAAAGTCTAGGCACTGCTCACCCTGCCTGCATGCATCCGAGTGCCACAGGTGGACTTTGGAGACGTTGTGCTCCACAGCTTTCCTGGGAGCTTGCTGCTCCCCAGTCAGGTGGTAGAAGCTCTCCTGCACAGAGTGGGAAGGGGCTGCTGCCACAGAGGGTCTTATCCCAGATGGTGGGAGCACCCGTCTGCCCAGCTCCAGTCCCACACACAAAAAGCATCCATCCCACCCATCTGGCTCCCACAGCCAGCCAAATTTACACATGTACACCCAGCAAACATGCTCTTTTAATACGTCCTTTTCCTCTCGCCAACTCCCCTGCCACCCCCATTGCCTGTGACTGTCTGTAGTTACTTGGATGTTGAATTAGAAGCATTTAAATATACTCTTTGATCCTCCACTAGAAATGGTAGCCCAACACATTTGGCTGTTGGCAGATTGTGGGGACTGTATGTACAGGCCTGTAAAGCAAATATCTTTGGTTTTGTATAGAAACCCAGCTGTGCTCGCGCACGTGCCATGGCACATACTGCATTGAAGTGTGATGACAATCGCAACTGAAAACACAAGATGCTTTGAAGGCCCTGTAATTGAAGCAAAAGAAGAAAAGCCTGGGCTTAGAGCCCGTGGTGATCAGTACCAGGCCATGCACTCAGCAGAAAACTGCCTTGTAACCATCGGCATTTTACAGCCTTTCTAATTGGCTTCCAGGGCTGGTGGCTGTTGCTTGTGCAGAATTGGAAATCAGAGCCATGTGAGGCCAACCGTGAGGCTGGGGTCTGTGCTGCCTGAGTTTGCCTGCAGCCGAGTGGAGGCAGAGGTGTTCCCCAGGGGAGGTGAAGCAGGGAAAGGAGGGCTGGAAAGGGCAGGCCACCTTCTTGTGGCCACTTGGGAAGGCTCCTTGCCATGTCTATGCCCTGCTTCTCAGCCAAGGGAATAGTGTTTCCACTGGCAGCAATGATTTTATTACACAGCTGTGCCTTTTGGGGTGGGAGGGGTGACTTTTAACAGCAAGTCAACAGGCCATTCGTGATCCCCCAGCAGCCTCAGCTGGGATGTAACTCCTGTGCCACCGACCAGCACAAGCCTGTGTAACAGGGCTTTTGCATTTTTTACCTTGCCTTATTTGGCTTTCGACAGATGAGTTTACTCTTGCCCTCTCCCTCCCTCCCTCTCTCTCTCTCTCTCTCTAAATACATGCCTGTACATACCCTATAAGTATATGCAGACCAAAACATACTCATTTATGCAGTGTACTTGTGGTAGTGTTGGCTTATTTCCCTGCATTAAAGGACTACATGCTAAAGACGCCCATATGTGCTTGAATATTCATGCAATCCTGTGGCAATTATTTACTGTCAGTCTGATGGGCTGGGCTTGATTTTCTGCTGGCAAAATTAGGTGACACCAACTTAAACTTGCTCTCCAGAGACCTGGGAAACTAAATGCCTCATGTCAAGGGGCAGGAACGACTAACCTCCCTACTTACCAGAGTTTACCAGGGCTTAAATAAAATAGCATTACAAGAAGAGCTGAAACAGAAAAGGGAAACACAACAAAGCATCAGCTTGGAAACTCTGGTGAATCTGACCAGAGTCAGAGAAAAATATGGAGAAAGTTGGTCTCCCATACCTGAAATACGTGTGGATTCAGGGAAGATTACAGCATATTCCAAGAAAAGTAATCACACCCTTATGGCTTGGCAGAAAGGCCTGAGATATCTATGCTGCTACTTTTATTAGATTCAGCCTACCAGTACCTTGCCAGATACTTACTGCCATCAGTCTTCTGCTCCACCACTCCCTCACTGTGTAAAAAAGCCCCAGAGTACTCCAGCTTTTTTAAATAAGTAGCAGAAACATGACAGTGTCTCTTAGAGACATATCTGGGTGGTCAGATATTCCTTCTCAGAAACTCTCCCCCTTTCCTCACTCTCACTGAGCCCAAATCTAGCTTTTTTTCCTACTTCTGCTGGCCCCAGAGCTTCTCTGGGCATCTGGGACATAAGCATTCCATTTCTCTCTACTTTAAAATGCAAAGACTTTTTGCCAAAAATAAATCCCCAAATTTGGTTGTAACTGGCAAAGAAATCCCAGATGGTGCAGTTGGCACCTCAAACTCCTCCATTCACGGCAGGGGTCTGTCTGGAGCTCTCCTGGCTCAGCTATTCTTCTCCCTGTCCTGTCAACAGCCAACAGAACCCAGCTTTTGCCCTTTTAAGGCTCCCAGCCCCCAGTTTGTACATACACATGTGATTGATATATATATATATACACACACACATATATGCATGCAGGGAGCCCATGAGAGAAGGGAAGGACACAGAAAATCCTCCCACTCCTCCCCCCACCTCATGGGTGCACTGAACTCAATAAGCAGAATCTTCACGTGAAGAACTGTAATCATAATTTTAAAAGATGAAATTAGGGCTGTTCCACAGAGCCTTTGGATCATCTAAGCTCACTTGCATTGCAAACGAAGGGCTCCCATGCTGCGGTGGACATCTGGGGCACCTCCACACTGGGATGAGCCTCACTTTGGAGGTATGGCCAAGCTGTGCCACCTCCAAGGTTCAGAGAGACCCCGGTTGGCTCCAAGTTTGAAAACAACTCTGCTAGCCAGAGGTCTGCTGAGCTGTGTCTTTGTTAGCCAGCCCATGGCAGGAGGCTATATGTCAGTTCTGACTGTTCAGTTGCTGGAAAATAATACAGGACCAATATTTTCCTAGTAAATTTTCTACCCCATTTTCCAATTAGTTTGAGGTCGAAAAATATTTCATTGTTTCCCTTAAAAATACTAGTTCTATAAAACAGTATCAGTCTTAACTTGTCTTCATTTTCATAGAGCCTTTTTTATAATTAATAAGAACGTTAAATCAAGAGAGCACTTGTTTAACATTTCAACACATTTTTGTCTGAAGTGATTCACTCAGCTCATTTTCCTGGAAAAGGTGTTTTCTGGGCCTGTAATCTCCTAGGTATGTGTTTCATCTTCCAATATTGAGCTGGTATGGACACATGGAAAGAAAATCTTATCTTGTTGAATAATACCTAATACCCTTTCCAGAAAAAACAATAACGATTTGGCACCTCTCCAGCTATTAATGCTTTATGAGTAACTAACTCCTCAATACGCAGAGTTTTCATCCTTCTTCTCCAGTACAGGAACAAAAAGTCCCAGGCACACCAACCCATTTGCCAAGTTTCTCAAGCACACATCATCATGACTTCCGTAGGTGCTCATTGTCATAACAAAAATCATGGTGTATTCCTTGGTATTTACATGGATATCTTGTGTAATTTCATGAGCTTGCTTGCTCTTTCCCTCGCTCTTCGGATTTTTACTTCAACGACAGGTATGAATTCTAAGCACAATACAGGGAATGTATTTAATACACAACAGTTGTTCTCTCACATGCAAGTGGTTTCTATAAAGAAACCATCCATCACAGCTATATAATGAGCCACGTCTTTTCCTGAATGGCCCGTCCTTGTGAACTGACATATGTGGAGATAAATAATATTCACTGTAAAACAGGGAATGTGCAAATACTGAAGTTACTCCTAGAAAAGTTATTGAGATAAAACCCAAAAGTACCCAGATAACTTATAAATCCAAATCCCATTTTCCAAAGGAGGTCTAGGACAGTGAAAAGATGTAGGTGCCCAACCAACACAAATAACCTAAATCCTAATGTGGTTGCCCCAGACCATGTTTAGATCTTCAGCCCTTCTCCTGTCCTATACGAGTTGCACATTCACACTTCTATCAGTGACATTCCCTGAGCTTGTGTATATCCATAGGATCACCTCAGAGCTTTTGAAGCTCATTCTTACTCCCTGCACAGGTTAGTCTCTTTATCTCCCTTCTCCCACTGGTGACTCGTATGAACCACTACCAGTGTCCGTAACGTGCTTCACCGCCCACCAAACCAACACGGTTCTTAAGTGGTTGGGAACAGGTAATTGATTAATGGTGATATGTCAAAACCAATATGTTTCATGAAAATATTTTTCATTCTGGAAACTTTTGCCGTCCCCAAACGGAAACTTTCTTGGCAGTCTCACAGGCTTGGTGTCCCTGGGCAGCCCCCGATAGGCAGCACAGCTCTGGATCAACAGCTACAGCTACCAGGCTCTGCTGCACAGCGGGGCATGTGGCAGGTCTGTAGGCCCAAGAAAGAATGGGGCTGAGGGGTTTCTGTGTACCATGCGCCGCAGGAGCAGCCCAGGGGATGCTGCGGGGTCGCCTCGGACACCACTGCACGTCAGACTTGGCAGCCGTTTGAGAAGACAACCTCCCCACAGTGAGCATACGTCTGCTGCATTTGGTTTCAGGAAAAGTGAAAAACAATGGTTAGAGCTTCCCAGAACAAAATATTTTCAGAATTTAATTTCCAGAAAAAAAGTAAAATTTTTTCAGGCTTTGTTCCAATCCAGAACAAAAACTGTCTGGAAAAGTCAGGATTTCCCACAGAAAGAGAATGCCAAGTTTTGACCCACACTAGCCTTAAGTCACTTATTTTAAAAAACTTTTTTTAATTCAGTAATTCAGTCCCAGGGCATGGATTGCTAAATATTCTGTGGAAACTGAATCTTCAAAGCCTTTGTTCCTTATGAGGATATTTCAAATTTCTGCACTCACATCCTTCACCTGGAAATCGTCTTGTCCATGTGTCCCCCCATGATTGTGTGTTACACTACTGTGTTGGGGGGTATTTCTGTCCAAATATGGAACTATGGTGGGAAAGGGAACCTCAGCCTATGTGTTCAAACTAGAATTAAATGAAATTATAATGAGAAATGTGTGACAGAAACATAATAATGTGCAAACAGAAAGGATCTAACCGTGTTTCTCCAGACACCAGAGGGAACCGACTACATTTTTCTTGATAATATAGAGAGACGATGTATGGTCAGGTCCTTCTGTATGCATGGGTTTCTTAGTTACTCCCAGCATGGAGCATGGCTCCCCAGCTGTTGGTGTGGAGAGGTGACTCTCTCCTGCCTGTGCAGGGACTCTCCCACGCTGCTGTGTAAAGCAGCCACACGAAGCTGCTTAGGCTGCATGGGGACACGTTATACCCACTTGCTACCTTCACACGCAAATGAGCCTGCTGGCCTACTCAGAGAAGGGTGGCATATGGGAAGTTAGAGATTGGCCAGAAAGCTGTAATTATTAATTATTAATACTCTGAAGAAACACCAGTTTTCAAAAACACAGAAGGCTAGAAATAAAGAAGATATTGCAAGCAAGCAAAAGCCTTTTCATTTCAAACACTTCACCTGAACTTTTGCACATTGTCCTTCAAAGTGGCAAAAAGCCCTGGCTGCTCATGCCTTCCTCCCCCAGGAGAGGAGGAAGCCCAGCCCTGCAGAGGCCAGCTTCATCCGCCCTGCTCTGAGCAGTCACAGTGAGCTGCCATTCTCCCTGGCCTGCCTGGACTCCAAACATCTCCTTTCCACCTCAGCTAGATTCTCCACACTCCTTGTTCTGCATCCCTGTGCTGCGGTCTGCACAGATACGAACCTGCAGATATAAATGCAGAGTAACGTCATCCCAGCTGAAGCTACAAAATTTTTCTTTCTCCTTAATTCAAGAAACTGGGTGTTCCAGTGGAGGACATGAGCCTCATCTATTTATCACTGTTGTCTGCACATAATCACATGCTTTCAGTAAAGAAGATCCACATTCTTCTGGTCCTTCCTAACAGGCTTTAACTCCCAGCTTCTTGATACCTGCAAGTGAGCAATTCTGCTTGCAACAAAAAAATCTCCCAAGAGGACCTCTGATCTTAAAACAAATGCTGTTTAATTCACCACTCATTAGGAGTGTATCTGGATTGATTTACTGAGCACTTTTGACCCCAAATCTTTTGTGCAGCATTCCTTCACGATTAAATAGGGGACGGATTTGGGCAACAGTTCTGGCAGGCAGACTCGAAGAACACAAGTGATTCTTAAAAACATTCATATCATGTATCTTAATGAAAATATACTACATGTTGGCATGCACTTGGCCCAGACCAGAATGGATGTGTTTTCCAGCCAAGGCTCAGGTAACTTCTGTAGTAAATACGGCCAGAACAATTCATTAATTATACATTTGTGGTTGTCCCACCTTTGTGTATTTTGGAAATATGCAGCCACATTCAATCAATCAGAAAAATGGCAATATCTTTGGGTCCAAAGGAAATCAATGTTTTTGGTAAGTACACAACAGTCCATGGCAGCAGAAAGTATTATATCCTCTAGGGGACCAGTTTCTACTTGCTGCTTAATATTCAAAGAACAGAGAAAAGGAAAAAAAAACTTTTATAAATGGCTACATAAAATTGCTTTCTAGATGAGGAAAACAAACTTTCTTGCTAGTTGTACCCAAGCAATTACGAGCATGAAGAGACTTGGCCTCTGTTCTCTGAGCATGTAAACAAGAAATTTTGAACCTTGTTATAGGAATCAAGAGTGCAAAGTATAACCTCCTGCCATATAACCTCCTGCCATATGCCTCACCATTCCCATTTGGCTGCAAAAGCAGGATGAAGTCCTGGTTGCTGCATGGAATAGGCTGTTGGCTGCCTGCCTTGTTTGGCCAACAAAGGTATATGCAGTAAATCTGGTATGAGCCTTCCCTTCTCCTCTGGCTTCTGGTTAACGGTAGAGTGCAGCGCCTGGCTTGTTTCTCCCTGCAGAGCTCCAAGAACAGAGAATTTGCCAGAATATTTGCATCTACATAAATCATTAAGAACAAATGTTGCTTTAGGTGGCACTTGAATGCTAAGCAATGTCGTCAGCTCTCGTTAATTTATCAGAAGATTCCCAATAAAGTGAGCTATTATTTTTAATTAGTTCTCATGTTTGGAGGAGATGAAGAAGTTAGGGCAAGGCTCGGTTAGTGATTTTTGAGGATGTAGACTGGGTCTATCCTGACTTACATTAGGTACCTAACTGCCCACATCAGAGCCTACTTCTAGTGGGCTCCCTCTGCTTAGCAGAGAGCAGGGGCTCCATCAGATGGGGAAGTAGAGGAAAGAAGGAGCTTACAGTGACTAAGGTCTTGCAGGTACTTCTTGCCTGAAGTTAGGGAGAACTGGGCAGAAAAGACCTACAATGTTGACTGTGTGGCAACAGTAAGGCTCTGACAGCACAAATAGAAGATTTTACTGTGTGGTGTAGATGTTTCTGTGAGTCTGCTCCATCACTAAGTGTCTGGGATATGCAGAATCAAAGTTTGCCCCCAAAAGGGGCACCACTGGGCTGGCTCCTCTTGCTGTTGCATAGGGGCTTGGGGATATGGAGTGTGGTATCCCTCACTGCACCTGCATGGCTGAGAAGGGGGAGCTGGTGGGACAGCTATGCACATCTCCCCAGGCTTGCGGGCTCCTGAGATGTGGTTGGGTTGTCCTCATCAAAATGTTGTTCCCAGGAGAGCTGACCCCCCCCAGAGCAACCCCTGTATGATGACCTTGGGCATGGTCCCAGCTGCTTGCTGGCAGATGTGGGCACCGTGAGGGGCAGCCCACAGTTCTGCAGTGGCTGGGGTGGGCAGCTCTGAAGCTGTTCATGCTGCCCATCCTGCCGTGGCATGACCTGCTCCGTTACAATTGGCAGGCTCTCTCCTGAGACGTGAGCAGGAGCCTCGGCAGAGAGGAATGCCCCTCTCCATGCACTGTCCTATCCAGGGAACAGGACTTCTCTGTAGTGCAGACGGGGGGAATCCTTCACTCAGTAGGACCTACACATCCCAGAGCAACAGCCATTAATTACCTTGCACTGCTAACAACAGGTGACAGAACAACCTTTATATCTTAACACCTGCTCGCTGAAAGCGCATGGAAAGTTTGTTCACTCTTCTGAGACCTTTCCAAGGGGCCACACAAGTGGCGAGCTGAATAAAGCCAGTTTCAGCCAGATTTGCCTTTCACTTGGGCCTTCTGGATAAAAAAATATGTGGCACATGAAAGAGCTCTTTGAAGTGACTGATGTTGATGCTGCAGCGCATTTGGGTGAGTGCAGAGAATACCACGGCTGATGGTGTCAGGAGTCAGGGGGGCTCTTCCTCCTCGCGCAGGGAGATGCCGGGGATATCTGAGGGCTCTTTCTAATAAACTATATATCTATATTTAAGGGCCTGGGTAAGTTTAGATTCTGCTGAAAAACGAGAAGGGTTCGTGACACCACGGTGAGCAAAGAACAGCATCTGCCGCTTTGCAGCGGCACTGCATCCTGTCTCGCAGTGTGGCTGAGGCATCCAGCCCACCTTTCCCTGGGTGGCTGCTACAAATTATTCTGACTGCGGGGTAGTTTTCTGACATTGGAAAATGTTCTCCGCAGATGCCAGTGAGTGGATTTATTTTTAACCTAAAGAAAATTTGTGAACTAGGGTCTCCGGAATAAAACATACAAGCACTTACGGTAGGTGGTAATTTTAACAGCAACTCCAAGAGTTGCCAAATGACCTTTCTTCTCTTGGTGGTGAAACAATTTGGTGTGCTAGAGACGGAGTCTTCCACGTAGATTTGTTGTAAGGTAATTAGAAAGAAAGGGAAAAAGAGCGTCAAGAAAAATCAATAAAAATATCAGTCATACCCAGAGATACTGGAAAATCCACATCATAAAGCGAATTGAGAGTTTGTGTAGCTGGTGGAACTTTCCTCATGTTAGGGCATATTTTAAGCATTATTTAGAAAACAAATGTTTAGTGTCTCAGGCTGAACAAAATCCAGTCTGCCTCCTCCAATCAGACCAAGAGGCAACCATTTTATCACCCTGCCCCAGCCAAACCCCTCCAGGGTGCTGCTTTGCTCATTTTGGGACAAGCAAGTACAAGAGACCAGTTGCACTTTCTTCTTGGAGAGCAAATGGTGGAGAGGACGGGGGCTGGCATGACCTGGCAAGGTACTGGCAAAGGAGGAGGATGGTGCTTGGGTGGGAAGATGGAGCAGGAAAGCCAGAGAGTGAAGGAGGTGCAAGAGGTCATCTTTGAGCCCCTTACCCCGGTCATCTTTCTATTTTAAAAAGGGAAAACTGTGGGGCACAAAGCAACCCGAAGATTAATCCAATCTGTTCAGCTGGAAGCATTTCCCCATTCATAAAGTCATGAATACTTCTCAAATATTCCTGTGTGATCAAAAGGAGGAAATGCAAATATTTCATAAGCATTGTGTTATGGGAGTAGGCCCGTAATAGTTTTACTCAGCTTTTTTTTTTTTAACTGGGCCCGATCCTGTCCCAGTGAACATGATGGGAGGTCAGTTATCAAGCCACAGGGGGCAAGATAAAGCTCTATTTGAGTTGCTATTTTTTACTCTTGAAGTTAGTCTTATTGGGCCCAGCCCAACTTCAGATGAAGTCAATGAAAAGACTCCTGCTGACTTTAATGGGAGTTGGATTGGCCCTATTGTCCTTTGCTGAGTAAAGTAATTTTAAAAGGTCAGGAGGTGAATTAAAAGAAAAAGAAACAACTACATCGATAAGCTTTATTCAACGTGCTCACCTTATAGAGAAGAAGTGTTGTCTTAGCTGGTGAGAGTAGCTCAAACTAGTCCTTGTAGACTCTGGCAAGGATAACAAAGTATGGTTTTACTCAAAAAAACAAGTGGGATTGAAAATTGCTGAGTTCTGATTTAATGATCTCCCAGTGGCGTCTATGTGCTCAGTTTACAAATAAAACAGACACCAAAGTTAGAGCCTAATCTAGATGAAACCAACCTTGTGCTGGTGCAATTCCACTGACTTTAATGGATTTCTTCTTGATACTTCAGTGGATTTTTTCTTGATTGACACTGATGCGAGACCTAAAATAAGATGCTGTGTTTCTAATTGCTATGGCTACAGTTCAGCTTCAACTATGGACACCTTGCTCTGATTTCAGTACGGTCGCTGCTCCACCTGCAGCTGAAGCAACTTGGTAGCCCAAGTGGCAGGGATACAATGAGCAAGGGAAGGAGGATTAGTTAATTAATCTGTTGATGATGTAAAAATGAGCACAGGTGCAGCTGATTTTCCAAATGCTGCCTTGGGGTTGAAGGACTAAGAAGAAGAGTAAAGGTGTGTTTTCCAGGTGCGCTGTGTGAACCTTCTGGGTTTTGACTTGCAGACTCAGCCTGGGTCCTCTCCAGCTCTAAAAGAGCAGACTGCAGGTTTTATCACCATATCCAGCAGTTAAAACTATCCAATGAAAAGTTGCTGTTTTTACACAATACCTCTTCAGAGTCCAGTAGCATTGTAAATTATAGACCCGTCTCCCTCAGAACAGCTCTCATGCACTAGCTGTTGGAAGATGCTGTTGACAATCAGCTTCACAAAATTTTTCTTCTCCAGATTATCCCTCTTCCAGGATGTTTTAGAATCCAAAGAGCATAAAGCATGCTGAATTTCTTGGGAAATGGCTGGAGGATTTGGGCTTTGATTTCTTTGCACTGTCCCTGCTAAATGTTTCATGCTATGAAATTCAGATAGTCTTCTCTGATACAGGCAGTAGCAATAGGAAAATTTAAGTGGATTCCCCCCCCCCCCCCCCAGTTTATTGACATTTTATATATTAAAAAGAAAAAAAGGTCTAGCAAGCTGAGATGAATCACAGCCATCTTTCCAGCAGATGGTTAAAAATGAAGGGAAAAGGATGGCTTCATTGGGCTAATCCAAGAAAGGGAAAAGCCCTCTGAGCGGTTCCCTTTCCAGGCAGGTTAACAGCCCCGCGCTCAGCAGGTTCTGCCCATCAATGAACTAACCCTTTCCTCCAACCTCGCCTCCCGCTGGGCAGGAATTCAGTGCATGAGCAGAGGTCAGTGTTAATGCCATCTTGCTAAAAGCATCCAGCTTTCATTCACAAAACAAACCACTTCACTGGCTTCAGAGGGAAAAGGAAGTAATTCCGGAGAATAAACGCACAAAGATTTTGTATTAAGCGAGAATCAGTTTATGGTATAATACCAGTCGCAAAAGGGTCGAATCAAACACTGATATATCTTTAACGCAGCTCCTTAAGTGAGAATCAAGGAAAGATTATTTTGCCCATGTCTAAGCTTAATGGCACACTTACACAAATAAGATGAGAAACTACAGCTGCGGCGAACACTTGTGCTGCCTGCTGCAGTTTACAGAACAAACATTTGGGATCTATCTGGCTAATCATGATATATTTTTCATGTGATCATCTGTTTATGCTTCTTTGGTTTATATTTCTTGGGACTGGGCTGCGTGCCAAGGGGCTGGGGGCTGGAGTCAGCAAACACCATCCCATCCCCCACCCCAACTCCGCGGGACCCTCAGTAGGACCCTTGGCCACAGCTGCTCCAGCCCCACATGGGAACAGGCCCCCCAACTCCTCCTGCCCCTCCACGGGCAGCCCATCCCTGAGGATTCAGCATGCTTGGAGCCACACAGCTTAACCCCTCCTTTTCTTCCCACAGCCCCTCTCTGGCTGGAGCCACGAACCAGGCACGCACATGTAAGGACATCCGCATGTGCCGTTTAGCGCAAATTTTAACCCAAAAAACACATGGTGCCCTGGGGTAGCTCCATTAGGAGCTGAAGCCAGTGATGGAGGTACATGTTTCTGCACTTTTTTCCAAAAAAATCCTTTTTTTCTGAGTGGTTCATGTCCAACCGCCCCCCTAGGCCGGTGGCTGCCCGCTGAACGGGGGGTCCCGGGCTGGCCACTGCGCTCCTCTCCAAAGCACAGCAACCTATCGCTGCTTTGACAATTGGAGCCCCAAAGCTGAAGAAATAAAAGCAGGGCAAAATTTTGGCAGAGCAGCTTTTAAGACGCTGGAAAGAGGCTGCTTGCATGCGAGATCTCCCGTTTCTGTCCCATAGAGGGCGCACAGCTTTCCCAGGAAACACTGAAGCAGATGCGCTTCTGAGGCCATAGCAAAAGTAGAGGGTAAAGGAACCGGAAAATAGGCCAGTGATGGCCTAAGCCTCCAGCTCAAGGCAAAGATGATTTTTAGAAATGCTGCTGCTGCTTGTCCAGCCTCCAGCTGGGATGTAGCAAAAAATGGGGCTTCTGAACATCTCAGCACTCCTGCTGGGTGCTGCTGGCAGGCAGGAGGGTTCGGCACAGCACCTGTAGGACAGTTCTAGTTTTGGCAAAGGCGTAAGCAGCTTTGAGCCACCCCCAAGAGTGTCTGGGATTGTTTTGTACCCTTGCAGGCTACGGCATTTCCCTGCAAGCACAGCTCAGCGTGTGGAGCCAAGGAAACTACACCAAGGAGAAGGACAAGCAGAATGCACCTGGGTAAGACCATGGACATGTAGCCCCATAACAGTGAACTGCACTGTACCAGGTTACCCTGCTGAGGATCACCAAAGCGGCCCGCTTTCCCAATTAACAGGCAAATAAATAATACCATGTTGGTTCTTTCTTCCCCATCCGTTGGCACGCAGCAGCCGTGCAGCCCCAGGCCCCATGGGTCGTATGTCAGATATGGGTCCAGTCCCAGGAGGAGCAGACCTGGCTTTAGCCTCCAGGCACTTCAGCCCCAAGCCACCTCTGGCTCCTCACAGCTCTTTCACATTTGCAGACCCAGGATCCCATCCAACCTAGAAAGCAGTCAGGTTGTGTTTCTGGCTGGCAGCGAGGAGCACTGTGAGTTTTTACTGTTCTGCTCCATTTCTTGGCTATGGCTGCGTTTGTGCAATGGTCCTGAAAGACGCCTGTCGTCTGGAGCGGGTGGATGGGGGTGAAAGGAAGCTGGGAGGACCTCAAAGGCATACATTAGGGACCCCTACCCTCTTCACATTTCCAGACTGCGACCACGTGCTCTCGAGCTGAGACCTCAGCGGCTCTCCCAGCAGAAGCAGAGGCCCGCAAGCTCACTGCATGAGCAGCCCTCCCCAGGCGAGACACTGAGGGCAGCCATGTGGTTGTGCCATGCACCTCCGGAGGTGCTCGCTCCGTTTCAGCCAGGCCGTGGCTTGTGGGGTTGCTGGCTGTCCCAAACAAAACTTCAGCTGGGACCTTGCCCTTCTCTGCGATGGCAGCTGGAGACCCTGCGGGTCCTTCTGCACGCACAGGCGCTGACTCTGCTGCTCTGGCATATAACAACAGGGGCTGCTACACCCTGCCTGCTCTCCCAGCACTTTAGGATTTCGCAGGATGGACATCACCTTGGTGCCCAGAAGGCTGTAAGATGAAGCCATTTCATCTACTGAGACTCCTGGCAGGATTCAAACCATCACATGCAGGAAACAGCTTCTCCTAACATCCTATCACTTGGGAAAAGACAGCTAAAGTCCCGATATATAGCAGCCTGCTCATCTGGACAGAAACGCTTCTGCACTTTTCCAGTGTTTCCAAGCTGAAAGCAGGTCGCACACAGCCAGTGTGACAAAGGACAGGTGCCTGGGAGCCTGATGCCCAGGGCTCTGCAACCTCCCTGGCTCCTGGCATGCAGACCTGTCATGGAAAGCAGAAGGATGTTGAATTCCTGGTTCAAAAGGGTGAGCGAGCATTTCTCTGTGCGGTCTCTACCTCCCTGAAGATGTTTACTTTGCTCCTTGTGCTTTCCCTCGATTTCCTTCCTCTCCATTTCACACCACTAATGCGTTACGCGTAGACTAGCAAGGAAACCAAAGAAAGGAAAACGCAGTCTCGGCAGCAACAGCTCTCAAACAGTGCTGGGAGGAGAAGAGTAAGGTAAGATGGGTGGCTGAGGGAAGGGAGCAGTGTGCTTGTCTGGTTGGTGGGTCCCCACAGGGAAGCTCAAGTGGGACGGGCTCTTCCTTCCTTCCATCCCCATGGCATAGCACATAGTTCTGTACGAATACCTTGCAGATGCAGCAGATCAAAGCCATGCAATCAACCCTTCACAATCAACTGCCACCAAAATCACTGGTACGTGTCCTCGCTACTACCCAGCGTGTCCAAGGAGTAAGACGAGGAGGTGCAGTGAGGGGCAGGAAGTCCCCCCCTCAGGCTGGGATGTCCCAGCTCACACACTTTTGTAGAGAAATTCTATTTCATCACATTTAAAGTTGATTACACTGTGTAAATCCTCTTCATTATTCACTAACATCACTGTGTCTTTCATGCGGAGCATGGAGACCTTTCCCCGTGTTGGACATGGTGAGTCCCATGAAGGCGGCAGGGATGGCTGAGCGAGAATACAGTGGGCTGCCAGAGAGGCTGGTGGTTGCTGTGCTGGCAATTTTTCCCTTCACCAACCATTTTTAGGCAAGCCAGGATGTTCCCACCTCTCAAATCTTTGAAAGCACAAGCCCCAGATTGCTTAACATTCTGGGTGTTGAGGGAATTTCAGATCCCTGAAGTAGGAAACGCTTTGTAGTATGTGAGACTCTGTAATATTTGAGTGGAATCAAATTTTGTCTCTCTTTTTACAATAGCAACATGAGAAAGCGCAAAGCCTCACATATCTGATGATTGCACGAGTGGGATTGAGGGGTCGGGAAATTATTTCAGTCTGATCTTTCTCCATTATTGTTTATTTAACTCTATATTCCTCAGTTCAGCTCTACTTAAAACGTAGAAACAAAACAAAATGGCCCTTGTGTGAGAAACAGCACTTGGAAGAGACGGTTCCTGGGAGACTGCGGGTGCTGGTGGCCTTGTTTTATAGGATGGCGACTGATATCCACTAGTGTCTGGAAACACCAAGTCTATTCATATGAAAAATAAATCTCATGTGAAATACAGGCTTCCATGGATCATCTAGTAAAGGCGAATGTTTTTTATATCATATTGCACGCTAGGAAATAAAAAGCAAACTGCACTGACAGGATGCATTGACAGTGCCCTTTCTATGGGAGATTTTTATGTGTTTTCCAGAGTCTTTAATGCTCTTACTTCACAGTCCTTCTCGCTGTGGATTTATGACATGTTTCCTGCCTCCCTCCTCCTCATCTGTTCCCCCATCTCTCTTACTTGAACTGCTTTAAAGTGACACGTTGACACATATCCATGTGATGAAAGCAAGCACATAGCTCCGGACCCAACAGGGTGCTTCTTTGCAGCCTGGTGACCCCAGACCCTGCCAATGTCTGCGGACAGGCAGAGGGACGCCTGCCTGGCAAAAAAAGGCCACAAACCGGGAGTGGGGAAGGCTTGGTGTGCATGGAGCGGTCAAGATACTGCTCTTTTTCAACCACTTGAATGCTTACTTGGGGCTGCTGGGTGAGAAGTAAAACTCTTACTGCTATTAAGTCACAGCCCATGATGGCAGGAGTTTGATGGTCCCCTGTGGAATAGGTACTTTCCGGTAACTTGTGCTACCCACCATAGATGTACTCACCTTAAAAACTCAAAGCCACCCCACCTCACACATTCCTCAAATGCAACTTCCCTTCCTTGTCCTTCTTGTAGCTCAGGCTGCACCCACCTGCTCAACCTCGAGGAGAGGACAAGCATTCAGAGGCAGGAGCAGAGGGTCTCCCCTGTGTGGCCATACATGTCTGGGGACTAAAACAAGGATGGTGAGTTACAGATTCCCTGTTCTCAGCATCAGTGTCTGACTGACCTCAGGTGGTTCATAACTGCTTTTGTTCCTCAGTTTCCTCCTACACGAATGAAATGGACCTATCTGTTCCCATGGCTTTTAATTTTCTCCCTTTCTCCCTGTGCTTCTCCCAGTCTTACAGATTCAGGTCAATGCCCAAGAACATCCACATTTGCTGATGTTTTGAGATGCAATCATTTGAAACATGTTTTGAAGTCCTTCAGCTTCTCAGTGGACGTATCTCATAGAGGTGTGAGGTCCAAGCACCAGGCCCAGACAAGTCAAGTATACCAAATGGTGTAGGAGACCACTGCCCTCTCCCCACCGGTGCTCATCCCCGTTCTCTGCTTAACCCAGGGAATCCCTTTCCTTCAGTCCTCACTCAGAAACGCTTATCCTCAGGGCAGCCTCCCAACTCTCTGCAGAAAACCAAAATGCTGGACACCTTTACAAATACAGCACTTGTGAATAACCTTTCCCAGGCTGGCTGTTCCTGGGCAGTCTTTCCAAAGGATGTCTTGAGCAGCAAGAGCAATCTTTCCTCCTGCAGGAACAACAGCACATGGCAGCTTGCTTCCTTTGCCTTCTGCTTGGCACAGGCTTTTGGAGGATTTGCAATTTTAAGGGCTGCGTTCATTTATGACGCAGTGGCTGCAGTGGCTGATCAAATGCTGTGGCTGCTTTCTGCAGCCTTCAATAGCCTGCACGTAGCCTGGCTCCATCATTGCAGGGAAATGTCTTGTTCCTGGTCAGCACAACTATAAGTTAAATCTCAGGTGTTCTCTGTGTGTGGAGCTGCACCCAGAAAAGCTTCCTGGCACCCACGTCTCGAGTTTCTCTGTCCTATAATCACCACATGCAGGATACCAATGCTATATAATGTTACAGCTATTAGAGCCCTTTTCGCTATCACTAGAGTAAAAAAAAAAAAGAGTATTTTCACCATAATGCTTTTCAAATATTTATGTGAAAATATATAGATCTGCTTTTGGATCTACTTGTAAAAGCCCCTGCAAGAAGGTGTCTCTAAAGAGATTAAAATTCTTCCAGTGTTAATATGAGTCTTAGAGCTCACTATCTGTTGAGATTAGCAAGGGGACAGATTTTAAAGACGGCCCTGGAAAATTATTACAAAAATTCAGAGCTGTGGGCTCCTGCCCTTCCACACCTTTGCAACACATGGCACATTTGGATTAGTTCAAACATCTACCACGTGGAATAAACATGTCCATTGATAAAAGCAGTTCAAAGCAAGGCTTGCACAGAGCTCACCAGTGCTCAGCATCTTGCAGAATTACATTCTGCTCATGGGGTGAAAGACAGTGCGAAGAACAAGGCAACCATGTTCTCACCCTGGCTCTTCACAAACACGCGTGAGATTGAGGGTCTAGGATGGGCAGAGTTACAGCAGCGCATGCGAGGGTGAACGTGTATGCACGTGGGATGCCTGGGTGAGCTGCACGTGTTCACACTTAGAATCACAGAATCACAGGATGGTTTGGGTTGGAAGGGACCTTAAAGATCACCGAGTTCCAACCCCCCTGCCATGGGCAGGGACACCCTCCACTAGACCAGGTGGCAGCTGCTCATGGCCATCTCACTTAACCTCCTTTCTCCCATCAATGCTAGTGGTGGCCTCTTAAAGAACATTCCTGAGAAAGTTATTCTACTTCTACTACAGACTTCCAGCTTCCAGCAATAAATGGATTAGGACACCCCTGAGCTCATGCTTGTGCCTACATAACTGGTTTTAAATAGTACATCCCTGCATTTCCATAATTTTGCCTAATCCCTAGGAATCACATGTGCTTGTTCAGCCTGTAACATACTGCAGCAGTGAGTCCCACAGAGTGGCAGGAGTGGGGGGACAGGGGCAGAAGGAGGGGTGCAGGAGCAGCATCACCCACCAGCAGGCAGCCAGTGATGGGCCAGAACCACGCTCTTGTTTCACCCAATATCATTCCCATTCCCATTCTCCTCCCCTGGTGCATCACGCACCTTACCCCCAGGACAGCAAGGAAAGCAAAATGCAGGGTCACAGAGCACACAGCACCGCGAGGGGGGTTGGAAGGATAAGGCCCCCAGGCTGCGAGAAGCGATCTTTTTGCCACGTGCGGTTGAGCAGCCTCAAGCAAATGTGCTGCGCAACGCCGCTCACACAAACGGCACAGGGCTGGGAGGCACCGAGGGGCCGTGTCTGCAGTGGGCTGTCAGCTGGTGAGAGACTCCGCAGGGAAGAAAGCGCACAGCTGCTCTCAGCCGCCCTGGGCTGCAGGCACCGAAGCTACACGCAGCCTTGCTGACACTGTGTAATTGTCCACCAGCGGGGCAGTCTGAATGGCACCCTTTGAATCACGGACTTTCATGTCTCTGGCAAATGGAAAAGCAGACATCGATAGATGATGAATATAGTGAGAATTGTATTCTAATTGGAAATAAGACGTATATTACCTTGTACTGGATCAAATAACACGAGGGATTAAAATGGCTGTGCTGAATAATTGAGATCCCAGTTGTATAATTTTTCCTATCATTTTAAAGTCATGCCACGGAACCAGCAATATTCCATTAATAAAAAAAGGTTGCTCATAAAAAGGAAAAATATCAAAGAGCCATCAGTGACTAGGAACATTAGAGAGAGAAGTGGGATTTTCCCACTCCTCACCTTTTTGTGTCTGCTAGTACTACTTCATATGCTTCAATTCTTTTACAAAACCACAAAGAAATTACAAATGAGCAGCTAGTGTACTCATACAAGGACAAGCAGATCAGATGTACGGCAACGCTGAAGATTTTCTCTTTACCCTTCCACCCCTATGATGCTGCGAGCACTTGTGGTGCCGTGCTGCAGTGCAGGATTAGCGAGAATTGGCCAGACTTGAGTCGATAACCAGAGAAACAGCTACAACCAGTTGTAAATCTGGGGGTTCAAAACGGAGATATTTATGGGGTTTAGGCCAACTCCATCTGAAGGGATCACTTTCTAAATCTAGGTGTGAGTAAACAGATTCCTTCCTACCGGGGCTGTTTGTCCCCAGCACCGCACAAAGCAAGGGGCTGTGACCACAGGCACAGTCGAAGCTTCTGCGTCCTATTACTAGTAGCTTGAAATTCAGACTACAGCCTCTTTTAAAAGATAGTGTTTTTCCAGAAATGTTGATTTTAAGTTTAGAGCTGTTATTGTTATTTCTTCTCAGTGGTGTAAAAGTCCAGTTGGAAGAGTTTTCTTTCCTCTGCACTGAGGTTGAAAATTCCTGGAAAGCCATGACAATATTCAGCATTCATGATTACACAGACAGGCATATTTCATGAAAATTGCATAGGCTTTTAATACAGGATTATGAATGAGCTCTAATGTTGAAATTATATTAGATTGAATTTCAGAACGTATTTAACATATTTCCATACAGCAACCTTGGGATGTCTTTTCAATAACAGTGATTATTACGGGCAGGTTGTTTTTTATGAAAACATTTGTTCAGGGTGGACAAGGCTTCCTGAAAAATGTTGTACATCTTTATGGCTGACGTTTTAGTTGTTTTGAATTAACTTTTTTCACAGCCAGAATGAAACGTTTCACCATATAATTCTTCATGCATGTCTTCAAACAAACCTGGAGACTTTGCCATGAATTTTCTAAACTGTAATACAATCTCAGGCATGAAAACGCTTTGTGAGCTGGAGGTGAGCATTTTTGTCCCAAGTTATCCTGTTACTCCCAAAATATAAATATTCTTAGCTAACGTCTGGCCTTTAAAAGCAGTGGTTGCCTCAGCTGATTCAAAGGCATCTCCAAGAATCATCCTGTAAACAATCCCAGGCTCAGTCTTTTAGAGGCCTCCTACAGCTCCCTGCCCAGCCCACCGATCTTGATAAGGACAAACTGTTTGATGGAGTGGAATAGAGGTCAGATTTTTCTTTGCATAATGGCAAACACATTGAGATTACGCATCACCCATGACAGCGTCACATTTGGAAAGCCGAAGTCAGCAACTCATCTTCGGGATCCCCCTGCAAGAGCAGTTTCCCCACCTGTCCTTGTGCCCACGGGCTGATCTGGCACGGCTCAAGGATCGTCCCCTGGACCAGTGGCTCGGCTCTGCCATTTTGCCCTTTTTTTCTCCCTTACAGAAAGCAGCAGAATTCGTATTCTTTCTTCTGGAACATCAGTGGTTTAAAACGTAGTTAATTCAGAAATGTACCTATCAGGTAAAGCTCAAGGTAATGGAGTGTGCCTTTGCTAATTTATGGCATTCTCTCCTGAGGAATATGGACTTGCTTCTCCATATTCACTCGCTGCCATTAAGAGCAGTTGAACTATTGGGTTACATTGATGCTGCATCCTATTTGCCTCTCATTCACATCGGTGTCAGTCGGAAGTAACTCTACAGAAAACACTTAGGTTTTACCAGCGCAAGGCACTGAAGGGCTTTCCCTTGGTCATTAGCAAGTTTGATAGCTCTCATTAGTGTAGTTTAGTCACTGGAGAAGAGAGATGTGTGTTCCCTACACTGGTGGCATAAACGCTCCCCTCACTTTTATACTGCTGGAAGAAATGTGTATTTTCAGGGCTAAAACAGTAATCCGTTCACAGTACACTTCTGAAACCAACCCTATTTTATTCACCTCTCTTAAATGGTCAAAACTGTGTAACTGGATGCCACAGGCTCTATACTCCTAACACCTAATAGACATTCTTTGAAGGGATGTTTTGAAGACATTTGAAATAGGAAGCTCTGTGCCCTATCCTCACTGCTGTTGTGAAACTCTAGGTGAGTCCACATAGATGTGGATTTTTATTGCAGTTTAACATTTCTAAACACCATTTCGCTGGTTAAGAATGGGCTGAATCATCTAAAATAGGCTTTTTTTTTTTTTTTGTCCTCTAACTTGACCCACAGAATCTATCTACTGATTAAATATCAACAGGAAACAAATGTCTTCACAAAGGGAAAGTACTTATCTATGGCAATTTTGGTTTGTGGTGAAACAGCTAGGATGAAAAAAAAAATCCACATACAGAGAGTCACATTTTTAAACAGTGTTATAAACTCACACGTGGCCACCCAGTTCGGGATGGAAATGGCTGGAGACACATGGTTTCTCCAGAGCAGATACAGTAAGATCTAGGAGTCCAGGCCTTTTCAGACGAGTTGTCCACAGATATGACAAGTCCTGTGCTCTTAGAAAGAGCGGCTTGGCCAGCAAGCAAGGAGAAGCAAAGTTGTGCATCCCACTTGATCAGCCTCAGCCCTGCAATGCAATTCAGAAGGGAAGCAAAACTGTACATAAAAGTGCCTCCCTCTGTACTAATAGTAGAAACCCTTCACACTTTATTTTCTTGTCACTCTATATCAAAGAATCATTTCTTCTGTTTTTCCATTGATCACCTAGAAGGAAATCTGACTTGGAGAAATCTCCACAGCCTGAATGGTTGTACAAACTGAAAGACAAAATCAAATACCCAAAGAAAAAAAGGAAAACCTATCATCCCACTTGGCATCTGGGTGTAGGGAAAGTGCTGCTTCACTACGACCAAAATGTTTTTAGATGCAGCTCAGTACTGGGCACTGTCTCAGCCTTTCAAGAAATCACTTTCCACTGTAAACACTGACTGCAGTCAATGCAAAATATTTATTACCCTCATCTGAGGATCTCCCACACGCTTTGAGGTATTTGAGTTCACAAGCGAGAATACCAAGTATTATTCCTGTTGTATGTACGTCAGTCAGCTCTTGGACGCTCTCCCTCTATGTCATGGTGTCAGTAAGGATGAGTGAAGCTGCCCTTTGGCCAGACAGCTGTTTGGTTTAAAACGCTAGATTTGGGTGTTGCTAAAACCACCTCCCACCACTGCTATCCTTGTTTTCCAAAGTAAACAGCCTCTGGCGTCTTGTGACCTCAACAACTCCAAGTGTCTAACCTTGAAAAACAAAAAATATTTTATATTAAAAGAAAAATCTGCAGTCTAAATGATTTGGGGAACTGCTTTCCTTCCCCAGCAGGATGCTGGAATGCCCAGGCTTTGGTAGGAGCTGCTTACACACCAAAGACAAACACAGGAACGTATTTGCCCGCTAATGATGTATTAGGCAATGGTTTTGAGTTGGCAGGCTACTAAAAGCCCTAGCCAAACAAAGATAAAATTGTAATTTATCAACAGAGAATACTGAATTCATGGTCACTGGTGACGGCTGGGACTGGTGGTAGCCCACAAAGCTGAAGTTGGCAACGTGGAGAAAACAAATTCTAGAGATCGCCTAGTTTTCTCAGCTTCGGAAAAACAACTGTTTGGATTTTTTTCCTAGAAATTGTTCAGACTTGGAACAAGATGAAATGATCACCTTTCTCAGAATCCTGTACAACAGGGCTGACGCAGAAAAGGTGTATGAAAACACTGTGATTGCAAGTACCTTCTGCAGCCCATAAAGGAAGGTGTGAAAACGGAGCAGTAACCATGCACGCAGGGAGGCAGCTGAGGACCGTCTCACGGAGGGCAGCAGTGCTGGGCAGACCTTTCTTTTGAGATTTTGGTCCATGGTTTTTAGGATTCCTATTCTCTGTACTAGTTATCTGGAGGAGTAGGATTTTCCAGAGGAATCCTGTTCCTACGAAATATTTTAACATGTCTTGGAAACATTTTATCTCAGGTATGTTGAGTAATCTTTCTCAGTGGACCTTTCCATCCCCTCAGATTTGTAGGAGCTTTGTTTCACTCAAGTCACTGGTGTCAGACAGATACTGGAATGAAGTTAAGAATTAGGAACTATTTTTACAGGGTTTCACAAGTCTGTGTTATTTTAATTGTCACGAGTGTGGTATCACAATGACATGGTGGAAACCCACCTAATTTAGGAAGAATGAGAAGGGCAAACAGCAAGGGACAAAACACTTCCCCACCCTCCACCTCCCCTTCCACCTCCTGACTGCTCTCTGGATAGAAACCCACTGCTCTTACAGTGGGGAATTCAGTCTCCTCACCAGTTACAGCATCACCGAGGCTCTCACGGATACTGCCACAGGGATTTCTGTGAACCGGTACCAGCACCAACTAATTTCACAAAGAAACAGTGAACAGCTAAGAAATCACCAGGGATGCTGGCTGTTACAGAGCCAGGCCTGGTGGTGAAAGGATCTCTACGCCATTACAGACCTTCTAAGTTTCCCGGTCCCAGGGGTGTACTTTCATGGGAAGAAAAACCTGTTTCAGATCACACCAGATATTTTCTGCACTGCCCAGCAGTTATACCTGAGGATGTTCTCCAGATGTTCATGCTTGTATGAAACATACAATAATAAAGCTGTAAACTGGAGGAGACAATACCCAGACTGCAAGAAGAAGGGCTTTAGGGCAGCCTGGAAAAACATGAAAATTAACTAGCCCACACACAAAATCAACTTGTCCGCTTTAATAGGACGATAAAGACATATTTTATTTGCTTTTCCAAAGAACTGCTACTTTTCCCAGCAAGTGGGCACACACGATTTGTCATGGTTCTTATACTGCCAGTAGGTGATTGCTTGTGTTTTGGGGAACAGATACTCCTTCCACCTGGGCAGACAAGAAGTGAGAAGTACGGGGTCTAAGACAAAGGTGAAGCTGCAGTTCAGACAGGTTTTAGCCTACAGTGAAAAGAAAAAAAATAATGTACCATTGTCTGGAATGCCAACTATTGAAAAACACAAAAGAAAATCCTTGCAGCCACTGAAAATGGAGGGGATGGAAACAGACCTGTTGCATTAGAGCAGTAAAATTTCCTGGCTAAAAGAAGTTGGACCGCAGGTATCATCTGTACTGAAACTATAAAGAGCACCAAATGAGAATGTGCTGGCTAATACATCTGCAGAGTGAAATGTCTTCAGTGTTTGCAAGCTGTCTAACAAGAGGTGAATAAAACAGGAGTTTGACACGGGAAGCCTTTTCTCTTTTAGCTTCTGGAACGGCTTCTCTTTTTCTGCTGGCCTATGCTGGCTAAGCGCAAGGTCTGAGAAGGCTGGCTGCAAGTCCCAGATCTCTGGGGAAGGTTTCTGAGTGTACTGTTTCTGCTCCATTTGGGCTGCTCGAGCAGGTCCTGATCCCAAAAACATGTGGACATAACTGAGACCCTTTTGCTTAGTGCATTTAATATTACACCGGTGGCCTGTATAAGGATTTCAGAATGTCACATGCCTACACAGCTTGGAGTTTGGCTATTTCAGTGATCTCACTGATTGGGGTGCAGTTGGAAGTATTTTTTTTTTAAAGTGACTGTAAAAATAATACAGTTGCTGACTGCTGTCATGGCTTTGATCTGAAAAGCATGGTCAGGCCCTGTGGTGGATGACTTCTCTTTATAGCAAAGCAGGAGCAGGCCAGACTGGAATGCAGCTCTTCAAATATGCAGGATTAAACATTTTTGCAGGTTTATTGAGGGACCTGTAGGTGGCCTCATTTTAATAGTCAATAAACCAAGAACTGTTCAGTTTGCCAATGAACTATGCAATGTTTTGTCTTATACTACTGAATCTGGAAGCTGATGAAGTTGCTTCTAGTGCCACTGAATGTGCTGCCCTTTCTTCTGTAAACAAGTGGGTATAGAGCACACTCATTTTAATTCTGTTTTGTTTTCATCCTTAAATTCAAGGATGGGAAGGGAGAGGGCATGATTTTGAAACTCTGAGTTGGGACCGGTAAAGTATCCTGTACCATGTATTTCACATCCCCTTCCAGACCACAGGTGAAGGAGCAGAGGACTGCTGGCCATGCTGACATTAACCACAGGCATTTTGCAACATGCTGAACAACAAGAAAAATATCACAGACTCACAGAATGGTTTGGGTTGGAAGGGACCTTAAAGACCAACCCCCCTGCCATGGGCAGGGACACCCTGCACTAGACTGGGTTGCTCAAAGCCTCATCCAGCCTGGCCTAGAAGACAGCCAGGGATGCGACTCAACCTCTCTGGGCAACCCTCTCTGTGAAGAACTTCTTCCTGAGGTCCAGTCTAAAACTACCCTCTTTCCATCACATACTCTGTTAGAGAAGGCCTAACCTCACGGTTTACCAAATTCAGCTGGGTAAATGGGCTGCAAAACACGGCTAAGGGAATTAAGACTGAGATCTTTCAGTACAATCAATGGAGTACCAACATCCACACCTGGCATCGTGTTTGTCACAACGGGTTCTTTAGTGTCACCCCAACAGAAATGCTGACTTATGGTGTTGTCTTATTTAACTGAGCCATTTTGGGGATGAGGAAGAAGAGGAAACACAGTGGAGCTTAGCTAGTGCCACAGAAACCTCCACCTTTGCCAGCTGCTGAGAGGGCAGTAAGGACTCCCGCCTCACACTAGTCCATCGGGCAGGTCCTGTCCTGTGGGTCAGTATTACCACTGTCTTGTGTTGGGCCACTGGAAGCAAGCTGTGCGGTTCAGTTTTACCTTGTCTTCTATCCTGAGAGATGACAGAGTCTTCAGACACCACGCACTTGTGAGTACAAACAAAAGGCCAAGGCATTACTTCACAACAAGCTCCCTCTCCCTTCTCGGAGTGATGTCTTTGCTGCATAAATCCACATGTCAGACTACCACCATGGCTATAGCCACTGTGGGTTTTTAAGGCCCCAGTTTGAACCAGTTCACACACATACACACACTTTATTTTTTTTAGTGTATGAGAGCTGACATAGCTTGAGAAAAGGCTCACATTTGAGGCGCCTTTAATATATAGAAGCCGTATAATTACAACGATAACAGACTCACAAAGCGGTTCACAAACTGGCCTCATGTCGCTGATCCTGCTGCTCCCACCCTGTGGCCAGGGCACCCAAGGGAACAGCAGAAGCAGTGGGGAGAGCATCTCTTACTCGAAATCTCCCTGGTTTTGAAGTGGTGGGGTGTACACATGTCTTGAGCACAACTGCATGCCATGCACTGCAAAACACAGCCTGCCCTGAGTTGGACTGGAGCATGAGCTGTCCCTTGTCTCTGCTGCCAGGCCAGCAGCAGCGAGAGGACTGCGTGCCCCCAAAGATCGATCTGCCTTAGCCCAGCACCTCTGGGTGCTGACGGATTGGCTGGTTATGCTGGAAGTGCAGGGCAAAGCCCCGCGGGGCCTGCAGTGGCGTCTCATTTTAGTGGGTACCAGCTAATCCCTCCATTCGGAAATACCAAACTATTACGGTTCTGAGAGGGAACTAGAGTGGGTGGGTGGGAGTCAGAGGGCTACAAGGGATTAATTTTTGGGCTTATACTAAACTTGTAAAACAAGTCTTCAGTGTGTCATCTGTCCTAGGACACTCTGCAGTGTTTGAGAACAATTAGCAGGTGAATTCATTTTAATGTAACTCTCTGGTTCTCACAAACATGAACACGGAAGCTAGTTTGAAAACAGCCTGCATCTTCTTCCCCTCCCTCGCGCCAATCTTTTAAAACCCACTGCGGAGCTGATCCACCAAGCGGCATTAACCTGCTGCCCATAGGGCATTCCAAACCTGCATCCTTGAAGATGAAACTTTGACAGAAACCAGCTTTCCAGCCAAATTCCTCCACTGCAGACTGAGCCCAGGCACCGTGGGGCTCCTACAGCACACCTGCGACTCGCCACATACCACTCTGGGGCTTTTGGAAGCGACCAGAACTTCTGCTAAGTATAAGTTGAGCCTTTCTCTAAACATTTACCCTCTCTATTGGGCCTGGGTGCCTGCAATATTCTCCGGAAAGCAGGTAAGTGCAGTGACACCTGGTACCTTGCAGTGTGCTGTGCCCCTGCCAGAAACCCACTGGAGATAAAGTGCTGACTACGTAACATTCACAGTAGGTTAAGGGGAAGCAAAGTAAAAGCAGTTCCCTCAGACATGCTGCAGCTAGGGGCACAAAAACTTGCCATAAAAGCAGATAAATAAGGAAGGAGAACAGAATTATTTATAAAGAAATTTATTTTATATTTGTGTACAACAAATATATGAAAACAAATTTAATTTGAAAAATGTATATATTCAATTTCTTCAAAGTATTGAACTCTCTTAAGGAAAGGTTTTAGTTATTAAAAAGGTACCGAAGGCTAAAATTATACTTGGATAATACATGTGTGTGTACGTATATATATATAAAAAACATGTGCAATTTTATATATATATAGTATGTATAAATAACATGTGTGACTTACATGATATTTTAAGGTATGCTATTTAAACATCTGAGTAACAAGAGATATTAGAAAATATAGTTTGCTATTTCTACACAGTTGCATTCAGTTTTTATAAGCATCTAGACAGTGCAAAATTTAAACATACAGGAATATTCTCCTATTATTCTATACACTGTGTGCAGCTCCCAAGTTTCCTCTGTCCGATCATAACCAGGCTGAACCAAATTTGGAGGGTTCAGTACCAGCCCTTACTAGCATCTTCTAAGAGCATTAAAAGGAACTCTGTCTTACCTTGGACTGTGCTGTGGTATAGTTTGCGCACAAGAGAGAACAATGCATTTCCTATGTTAAATGGTCTAACTCCCAGAGATCACATACACCTCACCATATTGACTCATTTCATTGCACTCCATATCCTGCAAAAATAAATCTCCTGTAGGACAGCATACATTACTGCATACTGAAGTTTAAGTAATATATTTCTTTAACATAAGGCAGGAATATACTGAAATTTGATAACACTGAAATCCAACAGCGATCTGGAATTAAACCATATTTATGTACCACATTTTTATAGATGCCGACTTTTTTTTTATGTTTATGTCAGAAAATGTGGTAGACAAAACCTACTTTTCCTTAAATAAAAGCAAGAGATAAAAGCAGTCCTTCTAGAAGAAATTGCTAAAAACCAACGGGACCAGGAGAAAATCGACCGCCTTGAAACACCAAAGATCAGTCTGCACAACCTTTCCTGCAGCCGATGAGCAATTCCTTGCATCTGGGGGAATGCTCATGTGAGTTAAGTGCTCACTACAGCACAGCCTGAGTGTTTTAGCTCTAAATATCTATCATTCTTTTTGTATCTATTTGATGTTAAGATATTGCACGCTTTTTTCATATCTGTCTTATATTGCTAAAAAAAGTCAATTCTGACCATTCCGTATGCTTTTACAGTAGCTGTATTTTAACTGAAGGATGTTTGTACTTTAGATAATACGTTCGTTATCACTGACATAACAACCTCAATCTTGCTTCCATAAAAAGCAGCAGTTGCGTTGCTCCTACTAGAAACAAAATCAGATTCCAATAGGTTAGTCACAAAGTTTGCTAATGAAAGTAAATACTGTATTCATTAAGTCTCTCAATGGCTTAAAGGCAAAGTGGTGTTAGCAAATACTGTTCAGCATAGCTTAAAGAATGGTATTATGCACAATTCTAGGCAAACTTACTCAACAAAATCTAAAAGCAGCTGTGAAAAACATCTTATGGGACAGCCAATTTTGCTATGTGAAAAATTCTGGAGCTCTGACAGGCTTTTTTCAAATCCATTTCTTAAACCAACCCCCTCACTCATGTCCTACACCGCAATTGCACAAATTAAAGGTTGTGGCCTTTTAGGCAGTATCCATCCAGACCAGCTAACCTTTAAAATTGGATACTTCAGGAGGGTCTCCCTCTTTCTGCCGCATTCATTCCTAAACTCCCTTTTAGCAGAAACTGTCACGTTTCTGAATCCTTGTAGCAACCGACAAGATAAAGAGCCTAGTGTCATCCCTCATCTACTTCACTTCTCAAGTTTATCTCTGCACTTGTCCATATAATTACCCCCTGCAGATTTCGACTTTAACTCAGATTTGAGTTACAGTTACTGACCAGGCCTCACAAAAAGACAAAGCCTCATTAGTAGCCCGTAAAAGTGAGCCTTACTAGTTAAAACCTTGATTTAAATACCAAACAAAAGGGAAAAATAGATGCTGAGACAATGTTTACACCCTTGAAATTTTGGCAGTAAATTAGCCAAACGATGGGCTTTACATCTCATCCATCTCTCTCAGTTGTACAGCCGTAAGTACAAGTTTTTGCAGGGTGCGGCTGATGCTGGGAGATGGCTGAATACACGACCAAAGGCTGCATGCCTCACAAGTCAGGACAAAGCAGAGATGTGCTAGGAATTCGGGATTTTCTTATGCCCAGAAGTTTCCTACAGTCTGGAGATAAACACAAGTCCCGTCTCCCACACAAAAAGGAATAGTGTTCAAACCTAGAGCAACACAGCACTAAGAAGAAACCAGTAACTTATGATGCCAAAGCCTCTCAATTTAAGGATTCCCCAAAGCAATCTCGAAGAGAAGAAAGGAAAAGAAACCCTGTGGAGTCAGTCAACACATTTTTCAATCCAATTGTATAGTAAATTCACCAGCAGGCAAGGCCTCAGTTCCAAAAAGGTGAGGAAGAAGAAGGATGGTGCAAAACGCTTTCATACATTTAAATATTCTTAGGATAGAAGAGATCAGGCAACTTAGAAAACATTCCTTGTAAGCTGTGTGGGATCAGCGCAGTGTTCTGCAGACTGTGCTTCATCCTACAGCTCAGCTTTGCCTGTTTGGGCAGGACTAGCGTTACCGCTGCCTTCTCCGGCGTTGTTCTTGTCTGCTGGCTTGAAAGATAACGAAGCAGAGTTTGTGCAGTACCGTTTGCCAGTTGGGCGAGGTCCATCGTCAAAAATATGCCCCAGGTGAGCACCACACTGAAACAAAATACAATAGAGTATCACTGTGCCTCTGTGCAGCTTGATGGCATCACCACGGTGTTAAGCAATGACTAGCAGCCGCTTCCAGGGAAGCACATGGGTGCCTACATCGCCCTTTCAAGTGGGATTTACAACCTACATTTATCTGCAAGAGCAATCCAGGAAGATGATCTGAGATACCACGGGCGCCTAAGACTTCAAGCCCAAATTTCCTGCGTGTTTCCCGTCGTGCCCCTGCGTATGTTTGGCTGGGCCACAATTTCTGAGAAGCCGCCTGTCTCTGTAATGATCTCATGGCAGGAGCTCAGTTAAAAACACGGTGGTCAGGGCAGCACTGCCCACCTTTCACTTACTGCCGTAAGGATAGCCGTGTAAGTAAGGGGCAGTCTGAGCTCTGGGCCCTCCTCAGCCCGCAGCCGTCTGCTACGCCCCTCGGTATGAAAACGCTAAACCCCTTCGTGTTCCTGTCAAGGACCTAAAGCAAGAATGCCCTCATACTCCTGGTTTTTTTATTTTCCACAGCCTGGCACCCCTGCTCCTCAATCCAGGAGGGGATGGAATCATCCACTACTCATCCCATACTGCTTTTCTGTAGTATACAGGAGGTAGGGACAGGTGACTGAGAAAGACCTGTAGTGAAGATATGTGAAATATTCCTGAATGAATAATCGTTAGCTGGGAGTAATTATAAATAGGAATGATGCTGAACTTGCCTTTTGTAAGGAATATGAACAGATGGTCTGTTCTGTATGGATCACCCTCAGATACTCACAGTGGTATTCGGGGCAAACGCTACTGCTCCTGTCTGTAAGAAAGGTAACAGCCTCTTGCTTTACAAAAGAGTACAATATTTTGAAGCTGAAACAGTAGATCCTTATTCAAAAATTAGGATTACTATGACTGCACATTATGGCTGACAACTTATCTGGATAGTAAGAACTTCTGGTAATTAGTCACTTAAATTCCACAAGTTCATTTTTACAGCCTGCCATGACAAATAAAAAAATAAAACCTTGCACTGGAGAAATATTTATCTTGAACAGGAAAGTCATGCTGCTTTACCAAAGAGCCTTGGCCTTTCAAGTCAATAGCTGATCTCAGTGAGAGACAGAATGATGTAACTGAGATCACAGAGCTGCTTGTGGGCTCGCAGTCAGACAGCAAAAACTAAAGACTGCAAATTATTCTTAATTTTTAATTAATTCATAGTATACCAAATAAACAGAGGCAATACTGATTATACCAAAGGGTAAATGAGTTAGTGATGGCAAAGCTCTACCCTGCAATTAATGTGTTGCTAAAGTTCTCCTGCTGTTAAGACCTTTAATTCACCAAAGCAGTAGGAAAGGTGTCTGTAGAAGCAGGTAAAGTCTTGGCTGCAGGTTAAATTCTCTCAACAGAGTGAAAGGCTAGGGAGGCTCTCACACCAGCTAGGAGGGACAGAAACTCATCTCTTTTAAAGACAGCTGAGACAATAATCCTCTGTGATTCCGGGAGCAGGGCAGGTAGGCACGTGAAGCCTCAATGCTCCCGCCCGTCCGTCCCACCTGCACAGCCACACCCCAGGCTCCCTGCTCCTGCAGAAGTGTCTCTGAAACAGCCATGGCAGTCCAGTAAAAAACGAGGGCACTTCTAGCCCATGGTCAGCAGGACGAGCTCCCAGAGGCAATGGGAAAAGGCATGGATGACTTTGGGTTAAGCAGCAGCTGCTCAGCTGTGTAAGGAAGGAAGACAAACCATGGCAAATAAGGAGAAGGCAAAGGAAAGTTGCACGGGAACTAGAGAAAACAAAGCTTCAAGTCTTGTGCCTGAAAGACTGCTGTCTTACCATGCTTGCCTCCATTCTCCACTGTTTATTTCCTTTCATTTTCCTTTATACTGAAGGCCTTTTTTAGGCAGTTTGGGCAGAAAACCTGAGCTGTTTTTTAGGGTGGGGTCTCTCATAATGAAAGACCTGATTATAATCACAGGATTATAAAGGTTTTACATATCTTGGAGAAAAAAATTCTAAAAAAACTTAAGTGTCCCAGAGAGTATTTTTCTAAATGCTCAGCATCCTAATTAAATCATCTCATCTCAACTAAGAATGCTTCAAAACCTCCTGGCTAGAAGTGTTAAATAGATGTTTTCCGGATTAACATTTAACCAAAGATAAATCATTCCCTCTCCACTGGACAGAAACAGAACAAGAGAAACTGTAGAGAGAAATGGTCTGCAGGAGTAATACACTCACGGACTACAAAGACCATCTATCAAAAAGCTTTTCCTCACAAAACCTGAGAAGCTGTGTGAGAGTCCAAGATAGTCTCATTACACCTTCTTGTGATGGCAGAATCACACCAGGACTGGATTACTGCAAAATTTGTTACCTTTTGAGATTACCCCTCACCAAAAATTTATGTGGCGATTCTCTCTGTAGAGGAGTCTATAACTCATCTGTCCCGGAAAGAAATGTAACTCAATCCTTTGTATCACAGTGTAAGAAACCTGGCCCTCAGCTGAGAGTGCAAAGGATGAATTGATTTTACTGTCCTCCCCACACATAATAGGTGCTGACCATTTTTCTAGGACGTATATACATGTCTGCAAAGCCTCCTGAAAAGAAGCGATCGTCTGTTGCAGCCCTGCACATAAATATGTTGGGCAGAATGCACTGGGACGGTGAAACGGTTAGAGTAAAGCATTTGAAGTATGTGTTTGGGAGCAGGAAAGGGGGGGTCACGACTAACTGTCAGTATGCTTGGATCTCCCAAGCCTCCTGGTTCTAATATGCTGCTGGGAGGCACGGAAAGCAGCTTGCAGTCAGCTGCTGTAGCCGAGTCCCAGCTAGCGATGTGCGAAAAGTACTTGTGTGACCAGAGAATTTTATTGATTTGTGCAGGTACAAATAGCAGCTAGGGAGACCTCAGGGGAAGGGACTCTCAAGCAGGGAAGAGACAAGAACAGAGATGCAACCAGTTTTACAGTATTCCTCAAATGCATTTGTAATTAACTTCTACCTGTCCCTGATAACTGACCTTTTAAATACATCCAGGGTGATGTGTTTCCAAAGAACTGTAAAAGTTCTTTCTAGGATAATCTCATGGATGCCTGATTAATATTACAGCAATTTTCCCCCAGTGTTTGCTTGCTGTAATGGAGAACATTAAAAGAGATGGTTTTTATTCTCTCAGACAGGTGGAAGGACTTTTAAAGAAAAATCAATTACTTTTTCATCTGCAAAAGATTAATAAGGTTTTGGGTGTGGGAGAGGGTATTTCCCTCCAGTTCTACCAAGGCCCGCCATACCAGTCCCACTGCTTTCCAGGCTGCAGTAAAACTGCGTTTTTTTGCAGCTGCATGTGTGATTCACATTCCTAGGGCTCCGAGGAGGGGAGGAAATGGGTTTGTTATGGATACACAATGTGGCGGTATTAACTGTGCTGAGCGGTGGCTGCAAAGATGCTCACGACTCCTCAAGCTATTTTCCTGTGTGACTTGATCATCTGTGGGGTTACTGCCCCAGGAAGTTGGAGTAGCTGGTAGGAAGTTGCCATTGGATTATATAGCAACCTTGGTCGTATTTTTTCCTTAATACTTTAAATTCAGGTTTTGGTTTTGCTTTAATTTTATGGTGTCTGCATGTGACTGCTGCTAATACTGCTGGTCTCGGGTCTGCTAACGCTATTTTGTTTGGCAACAGGTAAACGACATTCCCAGATTCCTTGGCCTGACCACAGGCTGCCTTGGGCTTCTCTCAGGTGAAACCAGGAGCTCTGGCCATCTCTTGAAGGGTGTCAGCAGATACAGGCTCAGCAGGTTGGCAGTACACTGATTTTAGCACTATTCAGGCCTACAGAGAGGAGCTGAAGAGAGTAGGCTGCATTTTTGATTATGCCAGTAATCACTGGTGAAGCACGAGATTCCCAGTCTGCAGTCCCACTGCTACCTCGCTAGGGAATTTAGGGAAATGGATGTTCCCAAAAAGTGTAAAATGGATCTTCTAAAGCATATCATCAATGTAAAAACTACAGAATTACGTAGGACAGATGACATACTATCAGACACACTGATTTGGCCATTAAGACGTTGGGCCAAACCCTCTACCCAGGCTGAAGTTAATGGATTCTCCATAAAGACAATCTTGCCTCCTTTTGAGAAGCTTCTTAACTCACTCTGAGCATATACATATGAGGACCAACTGACTAGTAAGGATGCATACCGTCAGGGATGAAATCAGTTATCCCTCCACCAATACTGTCTGAAAAGAGAGCAGCAAATTATCACTGCCCAAATGAAGCTGCTGCTTCTCTCAGGAGGAGCCTGAGCATGTGGAGCTAGGGACTGCAAGCTGTTGGGTACGGCTGCCAAACGCCAATGCAGCAGGCTCTTCCCTTTGCTAGGTAATGATTATGCCATTCCCTTCACACAGAAGAGGGCAGCACAAAGGATGAGTGGAAGCAGAACAAGACAGATAACGGAAAATTTGGGCATGTTTTGAATGACTACTGACTTCATTATTAAGGCAGATGGGATTGTTTGAGGCAGCCATTAGGACTGCGCTGGGAATGAGTGTTGGGAATGAGTTAGCATGGCTGCACAGTAATGCACAGTGATGGAATCAGCACACAGACGGTTGCTCCACCGCTTCTGACTTCCCTCTCAACTGCTCACGTGGGGAGTCAGTCGGCCAGGCTCAGGCTCAGGAGCTCCTTTGAAGCGACACTCTTCAGGAAGACAATTTCTGTAGACTCAGCACCGCGTCCAACCATTTACATCTGCTCTGTTAAATCTCACACGAGACAACAACGTGCATTCCAACGAGTCCTTTGTGCCTTCAGCTCATTCCACCCAGCTGTTATACCTACGATCCATTGTGCTCTCTCACAATGATTACTATTTAATGGAACTGAAAGGTTTGCAAATCTTAGGGAAAGTACAGCACACTGTAATGATTTTTGCAGCCTTTGCCATCGGAATGGTCTGTGTGTGCTATAAACTAACCTGACTGCAGGATATTTCAATCCGATGCATCCCATAGGAGAAATCATCGTTGAAAGTAATTGCATCGGGACTGATCACATCGTAGAAGGAAGGCCAACCTGGAAAAGAGGAACAAGATAAGTAAGTAAAGAGGGCATCTTCATGGTAGATGGCCTTGTAAAAAGCAAGACAGAATCACACTTTGAAAAAAGTTTTTTTTCGCTCCAGAGCCTGGAAATAACTGAAATGGAGATTTTGGATCCTAAATCACTTAGGTACTTTGGAAAATTTCCCCCCTAAATACAAAGTTGTTTGCAGGCAAGGACTAAGCTGCCACTAGCTTTGACTACTATTGTGTCTAACTTCAAAACAGTGATGAGGGTTTCATATCAGCCATGGACAGGTGAAGTCATACCTGTGGCTAGATTAGACACTAGCAGATGGTCTGCATGCGGTCTGCATCCAGGATGAAATGCTTGCACGCATTAACATGTACATCCAACACAGCTGCTAGCTGAGCGCTGAGCAGCATGACCTGCCACCGGAGGATGATGAGGTGTATACCTGACACACCAGTAATGGCCACTTATCATCTAAATAGTGACTTTCCACTCTTTAACTACTCCATGCCAAATCTCCCACCCCCACAACACAGGTAAACATCAACAGAGGTCTATTCAGTGTCCCAGTAGATACCCATTACACAGCTGTAACTTTTCAGCCACCCCTCAAAACCCTGCCATCATATGCTCCATTTCCTGAAGCTGGGTTCCCACATAAGAACCTGATAGGCTTTAAGGTCATGTCAACATCTACCAGTACCCAGCTGAAATCCCACTGTCCTTCTCATTCAGTCTCCTGCCAAATATAACATGCACAGGCAGCTCTTGCTCTCTGTGTATTACATATTTGCCCACGTATGCAGAACTTCCTTGTTTTCTCTTCTAGTATCTGTTAAGCATTTGTTACTGATGATTTCATAAGATGACTTTCTATAAGCTACTAAGAAACACAGAAGCAGCTGTGAATCACTGCATGCAGATGAATAAAGGATGTATACAGCTTTCCACGAGTGAAGTGAGTAAAATTTCCTATACAATATAAGGAGATGTAGAAGCCATCAAGTTTTCTGCATGTGGATAAAGTAAGTGTGTAACTGGAAAAAAAACTGTATATCTTCAGTTGTATCTTAGACCATTAAACGTGGAAAAACACATATTAGGATGCAAGCATAACAGGCATGAATTTTTAAGAAATGCATGTCTCTTCCTTTTGGAAACACCCATATAGTAGCATTCCTAAGCCTGCCACCTGAAGGCTTTGCAAGCCCCAAGTCCTGCGCTCCCAAGGTGCCTACTACCATCACAAGTGTTTCCACCACAGAACTCACTGCAGAAGTAAGTAGGGTCATATTTTTCCCCCGAAGTATTGCAGATGGAAGAGTTACAGACAGCAGACAGACTGAGGAGCGAGAACCCTGAACAGGGAAAATATCCCACAAGACAGGAACTCAAAAGAGCACAGCAGTGACAACCGTAAAAAACAATTTATAAATTCTTCCCCTCATGCAAAATATCCCTGCCAAACAAATATCTTCACAAACAGAAAAGGAATAAACACATGACAAGTTTTGCAAAAGGGGTTATCCTGTTGCCAGAAAAATTGATGTCTCCTAATTGGTGGCTCCTTTCCAACACCATTCGTCATCTTCTTAGCTGGGCCTCCTGTCTAACGAAAATTGAGGCCTTACGTAAAGCTGGTCAGAATGTTTTAATGAAGCCTTTTTAGTTTGGGTTTTTTGTTTTTTTTTAATTCAGTAATTTTTCAAACAGACATATCGGTTTGTCCTCATGTGATGACAAAGAAGTTCCGAAGAGGGACCTGTTTGGAGCAACCAACTATCTGATTGTGTGAAAGCCTCTGGAGGAGGAACACTTCAGTGCTGCAGAAATTCTCAAATACAAGCCTGCCTCCTCCATAACAGCAATAAAGGGGAAGCTTCAAAGGCTGCTATGCAGAGATTGAAGCAATCTGTGTCTTGCTGAGAAAATTATCTTGTGAGAAGGGTTTGGAGGAGACGTGTTTATGTCAGCTTTGACATTAAAGAAAGACCATCCATCCTCCTTTCTCCAGACTTTTCCTTTTGGTCTTCCCATTCACCACAGAAAAATTATTTGCTTTGGATGCACTCCATGCACTTTTAAAAAATGAAGTCATCTGAAACCTATATAAATAGGCAAGCTGCTCCTAAAGTAGCCTTTGTACCCAACTGGAGTGACTTCAGTTTAGGCTGTCAGTTCATGCTACACGTGACACATGTTCCAAAGGCTCCACCACTGCTACATATGGCCCCCAAGACAGGGACTAGGAAACAGACTGTGCCCGCACAGTGTGGACTTTTAACTCTCAGTCAAGCCATCTCTTCTTGAGAGACACAGGAGGCCAGGAACCAGCACTACTGTGACGAACCAGTAACTCCATGAGGGTTGACTGAAAACTGAGCAAACCCTGCAGCAGAAAAGGTCCTGAAGGGCACAGTGAGACACACTGTCACTCTGCTGACCTTGAGAGGAAGACAAGTGAACTGCTCATTGAGTTGATGAGCCAAACTCACCAGGAAAATCAATCCCCCTCTGCTGTCTCATTTCCTCTCTCCTGAGCTGAAGTGGAAAACCCATTTGATACTTTGCTAAGCCTTCTCTGGCCATTTTTTCTACTTCAAAAGCTGCCAGGAACAAGCTGTAGAAGCAGCCTGCTTGCCTGCACCTCAGGCAACTCCCAGTGACACAGAAAGCCAACCAGACACCTGAGGACTCTTCATACAATCCTTCTGCCTTTGTAACTGATGAATGACCCACCAGTGGCCTCCACTTTGCAAGCCCCAGGCTACTTCGTCTCCTGTTTCACTGCTCCTCCACTCCGGTCCTCCTGGGCGCCTGCCTCTGGCCTGCCGTAGGGCTGCAAAATGGCTGACCCGCCCTACATTTCAGAGTGCCCTCAGCCGTGCACTAAGGTCTCCAGCCTGCCTTCGAAGGCTACCAGGCTACCTGGAAAGGGCGTGCTTCTGCAGGAACCGGGGGGAAGAAGACCATTTTGGACCTCTTCTGCTGAGCTGAGAAACAGTAACCCTTAGCGCTGCAGAGACGGAGCACTGGATGCAAACTCGACGCTCCCCTGGGGGATGGCTTTCTGTCAGGCCCAGCTCACCACGTCTGATGGGCAGCAGGAGCAGGGCTGCTGTCTTTTGACGGATGGTAAAACATAACAGCTAGGAAGAAATAGCTGCTGGAGGAAAAGGGGCAAAGGGTAATTGCAGGAGACAAGACAGGGGTGGGGGGAGTCTCCCAGATGAGTGAACAACTTCAAATGACATTCGCAATTTTGTGTGTGTGTGTGTGTGAACGGCAGCTAAGATTTGTGAATACATTTATCCTTGAATGTAAAGTTTAGTTTGAGGGAGAGCATGACACAGTAACGGTCAGCAATTTTTATCATGTTACAGACATTTAAAATGGGCTCATTCTTATTTTGACAGTCACTCTGCATCACACTGGCGATATAAAAGGGATTCAAAATGAGAGTCTGTTTTGTTTGTGCTCAGTCTGATGACCCTTTACATGGGAATCAGGCCGCTATGTCCTAAGGGCCAGTTTCTGGTATGTTAATAAGCCAGCCCCAGAGATGAATGGTTTCTCAGATATATAGCAAGCATCCTTTTTTGGATCTCAAATACACTAAATAAAGCAATGAAACTTTCTTCTGTCAAGTACTTAAGAGAAAACCATGTGTAAACTGAACATTACTGACAGATCTTTTCCACTCCATCCTGCATGAGTAACAGAAAGGATCTTATGCTGCTGGGTGTCACACCTACTGAGTCATGTCCCGTTCTTCCTCATTCTGAGACATCCCCCAAATATTTTGTAAAAGCTGCACAGCATTTCTGAAATTCACCCCACACCCGCTCACCAATACCGAATCTTTTGTTTTTCATAATGGTCCCTATTCTGGCAAAGAGGAGAGAGCGGTTCATGCCTCTCTATCAAAGAACGCTTTCTGCAGAGCTGAGATGGCCTGGCACTGCCCTAGGCAGCAACAGTGACCAACAGGGAGGAAGAGAAATGTTGGCTTTGGTAACCTGTGCTGGGTGCTGCTTTTGCAGCCCTGGGCACAGTGTTTCGAATCATTCAAAAGACGCATCTTCTTTCTCACTTTCAGCCCTCCTACACTGGGTATCTGATTGAGCCCGTACTACTAACGAGCTGCCTGAAGTGGGCACCCATACAGGCAGCTGGCACAAGGTGGGTATCACAACAACACAGGTAGCCAGTGCACAGCAGTCCCTGACAGCTGGCAAACACTTTGTCTCCTTCTTCAACTGAGATAATCAAAGTAGTTGTAATGCCCGAGTAAGGCAGCGACAGCACGCAGTGTGCCTACAGTCCAGCCCCCTGTGCGCCTTGCTGGGAGAGACAGGAAACCCCAGCAGGAGTAGATTGTTTCTGTCACGTGCACCCAGAAGTTCTGAAGCACCTTATCTATCTCCTGCGCTACTCCAGGACTCTTTTCTTGCGGCAATGCTGACCTCATGCAAAAAAAAAAAAAAAGAAATATTTTGTTCCCATAAACTTTTGGGAAGCAGTCCAGCTGTTGATTGATTGATCAATTTTAGAAGCATCTCAAACCTCCTTCCAGTTTTGCAAGTTTGCAGACATTTTGTTGTAGTTAGGTCTCCAACTTCCTAATAAATGGATGCAAGCACTTAGACATCTGACCGTTAAAATATGAGCCTATAATTATTTGCAGAAGCAAAACGGCAGGCTGCTTTTGAAAATCAGCCCTGCTAGGCTATTTTTTTCCCCTCTCCTGAACTAATATTTCTTTTGACATTTTTTTGAAGAGCACAATTGCAATCCCAAAGCATCTAATGCTCTGACATTATTCCCATTCCATACACCTGCCGACTGGAGACCTCCACAGGTTTTCAATAACTGTGATGTCTGCGGTTATGTTTTTCATTTTAGATCCCAAAGAGATTAAGTTCAACCTGCATTTTATCATTCTTTGCTGTAATTATTCCAAGCATTTACTTCAGTGAGTTATTTACAGATGGAGAAGTAGGGGGAGATGGAAGATGTTAGAACTACCAAATGGCACCAGATGGAAAAGAGGACCTTGACCTGAAAAATACCTTGTTTCTCTGATGTGCTGTATTTTTAGAATTCTGATTCCCTTTTAACCTAATGCGGATTAATGAAAACCCAAAGGCTTTTTAGGGTAGAGTCTCATCATTTATCTTCACTGAGAAGCTATGTCTGTGTAAAAACATAAAGCGTATAGGATTAAAAAAAGGTAATAAAGCTTCTGCTTTGAAACTGCTGTAAAGCTGAAGGGCCTTCACTTTTTTCTTTCTCACAGGTTTATTGAAACAGAGCCCGAACGACACAGGCATCCACAGCTGTAACTTCTCACATACAAGTTTAATGTAGAACTACAAAGTGACACATTGCTATTATGTAGAATGCCTGTGCAGGGCTTTTTTTGTCTAACATCCTGGGTTATTTTTCATAATATCTCCATTATGATGAATGCACAATAAATATTCTGACTTACAAATATTTTATCATCAGGTAACACTATTTTCAGTGGGGGTTCATTTAATTTACTCAAATGTAGCTTGAAACAGAATCAGGCACAGAAACATTGTTGTTCACCAGCAAACAACTTCACATTAGATATGTATCCCACTGGAAAGAAACCAGTCGGTCCTTTCCAGCACCATGCAGATACAAGAGGAACAACATGGTACTGGTTTTCAGCAGAACCTGCAGAGGGTCGGAGTGGTAGCTAGGTTGGGGGCGGGGAGACAAAGACAAAAAGAAGCTTAATTTCGGAAGGAAGAGTAAAGAGAGAGCTTATCTCTAACGCACTACCTGTCTCCAACCGCAAAGTTGGGCTACCACACCAGGCAAATACCGCCTTGACAGAGCAGTGTGGGAAGGGAATGTTACAAACCAACTGAACTACTAATAGCAGCCTGTTTGAGACAATCATCATCTGTTTTATTTTTTACATTTCTCACTTGGGAAATAAAAAAGCGAAAGCCATAAATAAAGGTGGTATTTGTTTTCTTCCACTACGGCACTCTGAGCATCAAAATAACTTACTATGAAACAGCATATGCACTCCAGATTTATTTCTTTGTTAGTGGGAGGAGGTCATATTTGTTTAAAATTATTGTTGAGGGAGATCTGAAACTTCGCATCTACAATTTTATTTGACATCTGAATTTTTCAGAACAAGAGTGCCCCAATGTCTCTTGAGCAATGAAAGCATGGGGCCTGCTCTCTTTAGCAATTAATAGCTGTATCAAAACCCTGCTATTGACCTAGCCACTTCCTCAGTCTGTCCACTGTGCTCTAAATTACGGCTAAATACAAACTGGCTGTTTTAGAGCCTTCCTCTGAAACCCTCCTGACATCTCCAACGCCGGGGCTGCTGCTAAAATCAACAGGTAGGCAGGAGCTGGGATCTTCCTCAAGTCTTCTTACAAAGATTGAGTTACTAATGGTTTCTTTCTTGGTTCAGGTTCAACAAAACTACTGAACCTAACTCGCTTCCTCCCAACGGATGGGTTTCTCCTCTCATCTGAACAGTGTCTCTTGTTACTTTAAATCACAGCTAATGTTTTTAAAAATATATCTTACACATAAGTCAGTTGTAGATCTTCAGTATCAAAGGAACCAAACAGAATCATGTGAAGCAGTGTAACCTTGAGCTATAATTTTTAAGTGCCATCAAGAAACGTCTCAAATAGTTTTTAAAATTTACTGTTGACCTAGTAACCTCAGTCCAAAGCATTCCACTTTGAATGTTTTTGTTTTCCTTCCAAAAGCAGTATTGGTAAACCAAATGTAGACACTGCAAAATATCTTGCAATGGGTATACCTGTAAGTTATCTGTGCAATTCACTAGAATAACTGGAGCTTTTCATATAGGACGAGTAAATCAGGATAGCAGAGCTGGCAGGCCTTACGATGGAAGTGATTTGACAAAATTGCAATCCTAATGCAGTGTGTTCACAGAGAAAGTAAAAAAAAAACCAAACCACCAGCAAATGCAACCTTGGAATAATCAGCATCTGGCACCGAAACGAACAGCAGTCACAGATGAAGTACATATTTGAAAAATTTGTCATGGGGTGTTTCAAGTAATGAACATCCACAATTTGTTTGTTGAAATATTTTCCTGTAGTATTGTTATGCATGTCTGGGAAATAAGTTTGTGAAGAACAGCCTGAACACAGCTACATACTAAAACTGAAACTACAGAGGTGGAATTCTGACAGAAGTATTTTTAACGCAGAAAAAAAAGGCAGCCTGTACTGTCTTCCTTTTGCAGTTATATTCCTTCTACTGAGCAACATGCCTCCAGCACTGAGTGCTCCAGCAGACAAGCACCCTCCTCATTACAGCTGGACAAACAGGCTCTCATTGCAGTTGTAAAGTTCTGAAACAAGGGAAAGAGTTATTACACTGATTAAAACCAAAAAAAGACAAAGCCCCCCTTTTTTCTGTTTACTTTAGATATTGAATGAGATGTCTTGGTGAGGGAACTTGGTCACAAATAACTAAGAAGGGACATAATTTTCTTGGCCATCAAGGAAAGCTTTTGTCAGGATTTAGGCCAAGACTGCGGCAGTTAGCAGACGGCAATGTCTGCCCAAGGTTGACAGGACCGAGTACTGAACAGCAAGGTGAAGACAGAGACGCTGTTGTAAGGGTCACTTGGCCACAGGACATGACTCTGCAGCAAGGTGGGGTATGGCTCCCTCTGATGCCACCATGAAGCAGTGGAGAGCAAAACCCTCCTTTTTGCCTAATATTACAGCTGATCTGCTAAGCTAGTCCATAAAACATACACATTCCCAGAGCAAGATTTTCATCCTGGTGCAGGAACATGTCATCATGAGCTACAGCTTGTGAAGCCCTGCAAGGGACCTTGCCATGAAGCCCTCCTTCACCTGGGAAGTACAGAAGCTACACATTGCAGCTTCATCCAAAGAGTCCTGAAGTACTTCTCCCCTCTTGGACCTGGTACCCAGGGTAGCTTTACATTGCCCTCTGCCTAAGACTTTGTCTCTACAACAGACAGTTGAACACCGTGTTGTCATGTGCAGAAGGAAGCAACAGCTATAGGCACTGCAGAAAATCCTAAAAGAAGCAAAAAAGGAATGATTTGTGGGGTTAGATTGTTTGGACTTAGTGTTGGTTTGGGGGGGAGAGGTTTAAATCTTTTTAACAACCTCTTATGCAAACAAAAGGAGGTAGGTAATAATGCTGACTAGAAAATAAAGACCTTTCTTCACAGAAAAGCCTGACAAAAACAATATACATGTGCACACACACTCCCACACACTCCTTTTCCTTTAAGTTTTCTGTGGAAAACTTCAGCTGTACTTTGAAGACTTCTGAAAACTGGAACTATTGAAATGGAAAAGTTTGCATTTCAGATTATAATGTTCACCTTCTGTTTTGGTTTCTGTTACGGTTTCTAAAGCAAAGCATGCCCTTTCTGCTAACCCCCCTATTTTCTTTCAAGAAAGATTTCAAAGGAAAACTTTTCACAGTCATACTATGAAGCCTGTGACACAGTCCAAGGAAAGAAACAGCAAACTGCTTAGAAACGACCTCATGAGGAGCTGTTGTCCTTTAATGCTCCACTGAGGGAAGCTGGGCTTCCCTCTGGATTCACCCAAAGACTGGGCAAGCACTAACATGGCTTCTGCACACATCAGCCCAGCACAGGTCTCTCATTTGCTCAGATGCCTGTGCTATTCCATACATAACCACCTCTTGGATTTCATCTTTTTCTTCTGGATCAGCCTTCTATTGTATTTTTTACTTGAATAAATAATTTAAACAAAACAAATGTACCGTACACAAATTGCTCCAGACGTGGAAGTCATTTTCAACCTCAGCCAAGAGCATGTGTAATTAGGCACAGTACAAATGGTCACGGTGGAAGTCAATTATACTCTCTAGATGGTTTTGCAGACAAATAATACCAGCTTACAAACACCCAACTCACTTCAGGGTCTTGTTTTCTTTTACGCTATTCTAGGTGAAGGAATACGTAAAAAGAAGTAATTGGCTTGGAAAAGAAATAGATCTCTCCTGTAACACTGAGGGCTGTGTCATATTTGTGTTTCCCTGGACTTTCTTTCTCCTCTGGGCCGTTCAGGAGTCCCAGCCTGAGGTGGAGCAGACGTCCAGACCACACTGCTGGGGCACAGGCCATCACCCCACGCCAGAGCTCAGGATGGCTCAGGATGGCCCAAGAGGCCTGGGCGCAGCCAGCCCGCCACGTAGGCCAGCTGTTGGGCATGCTGGCAGCTCGGACCATCTGGACACCGAAAACAGGCATCTCCCAAATGAAACCCAAATGAAAGGGAGGAGGGAGAGGAAGGAGAGAGGAAGGGCACGCAGGCCATGGTGTCTGTCTGAGGGGGAAGCAGATGTGTCATGTCCCGCCTTCCCCCTTTCTTGCTGCCTCCGGAAGGGCTGTTTGAGCCAAGGGTCCGGAAAGGCAGCGAGGGGGAAGGAACTCCGGCCGCAGGGAGCTGCCCTGCCCGTGGGGAAAGCCCTGCCCGGGAGGGGGGCGGCGGCCGGCCCAGGCCCGCCCGGGGGTTCCTCGGCGCCGGCTGCCGCCTCAGGGTGGGGGGAGCCCGGGAGAGCCCGGCGGCGCGGGCGGGAGCGGCGGCAGCGCATAGCCTTGTTCTTGTCTCCACCTGCTGATTTTATAAGCAAATGTACTCGGGGAAAGTAACCTTACAAAGAAATACACTTGCCGGTTCCTTTAAAGCTGTGCTTCGAAAGCCTATCTAGGAGCTCCATCCGCAGCCATACACCGCGATCCAGGAGAAGAGAAAAGACTGAAAAAGGAACAGGTGACCATTTTTTTCTGCCTTTTCACCCAGATTTCTGGAAAACGAACATGGTGCCCTTCTGCCGTCTGTTTCCTCCTGTTCCAAGACACTCAAAGATGCCACCGAGCATCAGTGACCAGCAGCACGGAGGGAAAGGAAGGCAGACAGAGCTCATGTGTAAGCCGGCGGGTTGGCACTACAAGCCCCCAGTCCATTTCTGGAGCTCACGTGTGTCAAAAAAGCATCACTTTCAATTCACTGAACCCTTCAAAGAAGCACACACCAGGGCTCCAGCCTACCCTGGCTCTCACCCTCCTCAGAAAGGACTAAAAAAAGACAGGGAAGGGATATACAAAGGCATTTCTCATCAGCTGCTAAACGGTCCAATAATACTCGTAACCTTAGCTCTCTGCTTTATAGCAAGTGAGTGATGAAAACCTGATGGGACAGGCTTGCAGGCTGCACTCTGAGGCACCGGGGTGCATTTTTGGAATTGGACAAAAGTATTCTGAAGTGGACACCTGGAAAGGGCATGGGCAGCAAGGGGGAATACTGTTGAGAAAGGAAGAGTTTAAAAAGACAAAGAAAAAAATTCTGATTACGATTTTAAGAGGTGAAGTTCTGGCATGGATCGGTTTTCCTGAAAAGCAGGAATCGGGCTCTGAGCTGGCTCCTCAGATGCTATTTGGAGACCTCAAAAGCAGAGTCATTTAGAAAGTAACTTCTTCAAGGAGTCCAGCTAAAACTACAAAGACATAAAATTCCAGTCAGACACAGGAAATTCTATGGGGAATACAAGAATTTTATGAGTCAGAAGATAAAAATCCCTCTGAATAACTTAGTAAAATAATCTAATGAAGTAGTCACCAGGAAAGGAGTGTGATGAATCTGCATGTCAGGACGGACAAATTTAAACAAACAGGAAATTGAACAACCTGAAGCTGTTTTCATTTTCACTCCCTGTGCCCTGTTCCTTTTTTTTCTTTAAAGGTGCAAACTGAGTTGATGGCTGCAGAAGCTGCTGTGTGGGTCTGAGGGGACTATTTAATTTCAGATGAAGTCTCAATTTAAAAGAAATGAATTGCCTGCCTTCCTTTTGCAAAGTTGAGAAGTCATTTATTTATGATTCATCATTTGCACTGTGGTAGACCCTACGGGGCCCGGTACGATTGGGCCACTAATCACTGCAAAGGAACACAAGGAAAGACAGTCCTTGATGTAAAGTTTATAACCTAAAATATAGCTTCTTCCCTGGCATGCAGAAGTGAGGCTAAATGCTTCCTATTAGATATTTTATCCATGCTGGTAGATAGAGAGAGGGTTCAGTCCTAAATGGTACAGCTAATCCTGGTCCAGCTTCACAATGGGGCACATGCATAGCTTTTGACATGGAAAAGGTGTCAGAGGGGTCTCCAGAGAGATCCTCACATCCACAAAGGCCCTGACTTTGGGTACAGAGAATTTGAAGACCAGCTGTGTGAAGCAATATTATACAGAATGCTATCATCATCTCCTTTACATTACAGAGCCAGGCATTGTCTAGACTCAAAACAAAAGGCATTTACAGATGTGTAGTATTGTGTCCTGGGTGCCTTTTATAAGGAGCAAGGAGCTTTTTCAGTTCATAACCTTTTTATTACAAATTCTCTCATTTAGGAAACAAATATTAGCAATCTGCACTTTGCAGGGATCATGTTAGAATTCCTAAAACTACAAAGATTGCTGCTATTCTCGCAATGTTGCTTCTATACTAAAATTAATTTTGCATTAAAGCCCTTCTGTTACTTCACATTTACTCTAGCTTTAAAGAAGTAAACCTATGGAGAAGCCCGATTTTTTTGTTTGTTTCAGTAAATGTTGTGATTTCAAATGTCTTCATTCCAGAATGGAAAAAAAAAGAAAAAAGAAATACCTCTTTAAACCAGGGTTCCTCCAAAACTGGTCTTGAGTTAACTGAAATGTTTCATTATACTGAAATTCATTATATGAAAACCAATATACTTTATTCTAATTTTGATTGTGTGTGTGTGTGTAGTACTGCATCTTGGATGCCTTTTTCATACTAAAAATTTCAGAGAAAAAGTTGTTCTAAAATAATTTCGAGATGAAAAATGAAACTTTCATCCCAAAAAGACAAGCCACTGGCACAGTCTTGTGCTAATGTGCTGCTGTAGACAGTATGTGAGGTATAGACTGTACTGACTGCAAACTACTTTTATATAAATTTAGGACACTGCTTAGTTTCCTATCTGAACTGCCTGTCTGGATCCTCCTATTTGGGGTTGATTCTGGACTTAAAATACTAATTGTTTATATTAAACAGACAAGAGAATGTGTGATGTATTTTAACTGTCAAAAGTGTTGTGAACAGCAGCAGCTGGAAGAGGAATGTTTAATTCACTGTTACCCCCAAGCCTTTTAGAATCCTATCAGCAGCTAAATCTTATTCTTGCAGGCAAGAAAAACAGGGTATAAAAGGGTAGTGCTGCAAAGCTTCTTCTAGGGGAAAAAAAGGGGGGGATTCAAAAGCCATAGCATTGCCATTATTAGGTCAAAATAGAGCATCACTAAATGTACAACAGGATTGATGCACCCATGAAAGCTGAGCACATTTTTGTGTGGAACAGCTCATATTTCATAGCTCCTTTCTTGTGCTCACATCTAGATGATGCCAGAGATGTGATGCAGGTAGCAATGGGAGGTATCGCTTGAACCATTCGCTACAAGATACCCCTAAAAGAAGGAATCTTGATGCTATCAGTTACTGTAATACTCTTAAATCTTCTGGACGAGAGGTCAGCGGCTTGTGTGGAGCTGTAAGGTTAGTCTCCTCCTCTACACCATTTATTCTCACAGGACAGCTCACCCACATGCTTGGGTCACTTCCCCCAGAATAACTGTTGCAGCATATGCTTGTGCTGGGACCAACAGGGCCCAAAACAACGGTAAGAGTTGTTACTTAAGAGAGATTAATAATAAAGGATCAAGTTGGTTTCAACATTTATAAAAAACTTCACATTTTTAAAAGCAGAAAAAAATCCAACCACAACGATACTATTTTGCATATTTCCTTGAGGAAATCGCCTGAGAAAAACAGCAAATTAGCTGCACACAGACAAATGATCCTTCTAATAACGTCAAGGGAAGGGAGGGTCTGAAACATTAAATAAAGAGATGCACGAGCTTGTACAAACTGCTGTAGCGCAGGTTTTCCTTGGGCGGCCTGACTTCCGCCATGCGATTTGGGGTCTTTTTTTTTTTTTTTAATGCCACATTTACAGAACGGATTTGGCACGCTCAGAAAAGGAACACCGCTTTTGTTCATCCCCTCAGTCTTTTATTTGTCCAATTGCCACCACTGTATTAGTAGGAAAAATAGACCTAATGAGGTATAAAATAATGCTCCGCATTCAAAGACAGCGCTGCACCTCATTTCACTTCAGTATTTACTTCAAAAGTAAACGCTGCTGAAACCCTGCATAAATAGCACCGAATGAGTCGGCAAGGTATTCTGAACTTACTGAATGAAGCAAATTCGATTCACACCTCATACACACAGTTGCTTATTTGGTTGCTCACTGCCAAAACTACTGCCAAAACTTCTGCCAAGAGAGCCCTGGGAAGAAGCAAGTGGGGAGATCGAGGTAGGTGAGGCTTGGCTGGAGAAGAATTGTTATCAAAACAGAAGTTAGCCACCAACTGACAGTGAGCAAGAATAGACAATTTCAAAAGTAGCTGCAGGTAGAGATTTTGACTAAATGCTTTTTACACCCTACTTGTCCAACTTCTCATTTTCAGCCTTTCCACTTTCTTTCTTCCTTTCATTAATGTTTCCTTACACTACAGGAAATAGTTGTTTCTTTTCATTTTCACTCCAAAAGGCAGCAAACTGGGTGTCTGAGCTTCTTCTCAGGCAGTGTGTGCTTGGGAGTGTGAAGTCAAGGAACTGTAGCTGTGATTAGATTTTGGAAGGAGCTGCACAGAGGTTTTGTTTAGGTGTGAAAGACGAGTTTGTGGTTTATTCTAAAAGAAAAGTCATATACAGACTTTCACCAGAGAAGGCAAATTACAGAATCTTGACAAGGGTTCAGTAGGAAATCTTCCATAAAAACAGGTTTTTAAGCAAAAGAAACATGAAATGCTTACTTGCTGGAAGTAAACGTTTTCACAGGGATGTCTCCATTTCACCAAAGACCCACTTATCCCAGAACAGCCAGTAACTGCTGGTCAGGAGGTCCCATGGGAGACGCATGGGAGGCTTCTGTTCTAATCAGCTCCTAGTATTTTGTACGCGCAGTGGAGAAGCTTTAGTGAGGCAGACTTAGGGGAAGGTGTTGGAAGATGGCTGAAGAAACCCATCCTGCCTCTCTGTTGCTGTTGCCCTTGCTCTCAGTTGTCTTGGTCCTGCTGCTTCCTCATCATTCACCAGCTCTGGTGCTTACTGGTTTGTGGGGAGAAAGCTCAATTCACTAAACCAGCAGAAAATTACTCAGCTTTTTCTCTGGGCTAGCAAGCTGAATCAGTTAACTGAGAGGTTAAACAAGGCAGAAGGGGAGAACACAGGGCAAGGGGTGTAAGAATGACAGAAATACTGCTGTGATGACTTCCTGTGATGTCCCTGATTGATAGAAACTCAGCGCTTAGAATAAGGTAAACCTCTGAGCTCAGCGCTGACACCAGTCTTTGCACTAATATCACAGAAACATGATTATACGCTGGCCACATGAACATCGGATTTGACTAAAAGACTGCTGGAGGTCAGTGCCTTTATAATTCAAATAGGTCTGTAATCCCTCTGTTCCAAAGATCTCCTCTGTCTCAGCATTACAAAAGGCAAAGTGTTTGAATTTACAATTTAAAATAAATAACCTGGGTTACTATCTGGTTACTAAATCTTTTCCCAGAGAGCAGGTAGCAGGGGATGCACTTTCCAGGAAAGGGACTAAAACATACTGTACTTTTCATTCTCTAAGCATCCTGCGAGCACTTAAAAACCTCAGGAAAAGCTACAGTATGGCAGTTCCCGACCCTATCTTGGATAAAACAAGATCTAACCTTTGACACCAAGCTACCCCATTACCGATTCAACAAACTCGGACCCTTTTTTTAAATGCTGCATAACGCCACACAAGTACAATGTGTGTTTATTTAAGTTCTGAGCGGGCAAAGCAGATTTAGCAGCATCACAACAATGGAAGTGGCAGGGATGGGGAAGGACTGGAATGCCAGCGGTTGCTGGGTTTTCCCTCTCCACCCTTCACACGTTCATCAGACTGCAACCAAAACAACGCACATTCTGGCTGAGGTGCACTCTTAGCCTTAGCAAAAAGGGTCTGCTTTCAGTTGCCTAAAAAGGACTGTTCCGAGCTCAAACCTTCACTGAAATTAAGGACACCTAGTACCCTGAACAGTTTGCCGTCAGCCCAAAAAATCTTTGCGCACTCCCTGACTCCTTCCCAGCGCCCCAGGAAGCTGAGTTATACCCGTGGTTTTAAATGCTCACGCTGTAATATCACTCAAGGTGTTCTCCATAGGATTCCTTATAAAACAACTGAAGAGGTAAAGTACGGTCCAAATCTCCGCAGGAAAGAATGGAGCCAACAGCACAATCAGTTTCTGAAAAAATGATTTGGTTCCCATGCCGCAAGCAACAGTCCATAAAGCATCTCACAGAGACCCGAACAAGCCCCGCAGCTTCTGGCTTTAGAGCAAGAACTAGAGGACTTGAGGACCTCCGACCCACATTCCAACATGGACCATAAAAACAAAGTTCCCCCCCTCCCTCCCAGGCAGCTTAATGACCTGCAGATTTTCAGTACAGGCCATAGCTGCCATCGTTTCAGAGCCTCACCTTCAGCCACATTAAAACGGTTGTACCTTTTGACATGAAACACGACGGTGTTTCATTTGCATGAAGCACCATCCCATTGACTTGGTGTATTTTTGAGGGGAGCTGGAGGGTGGAGTAGGGAGGAGGAAGGATTCCTACTCTGTTGTATTCCAAGCAGCTCCAGTAGCAAAGCTTTCAAAGTTCAACCTCTATATTCCAGTGTCACTAGGCGTAACGTTTGTTTCGCACTGTTACTCTAAGTAACACATTTTTTAATCTACCCCCTGAGAAACCTTGTCTAAAATACTTGCAGAACTATGAATCGGTTTCTGGAATGACCTGAAACAAAGTGATCACCCTTTGGGGAGCTGTGTGCCCAGTGACTGATCATCTCCATTGTTGGCGCTCCCAGGGGTCACAGCGGGGCTCAGCTGCATTGTCGCAGGGCAGCGCCAAAAAGAAAGGCCGTCACAGCTGGCTGATCCTGCAATCTAGGAAACCAACCTGTGGGTGCCAGTAATTAAGTATCCAATTAAATGGGGCCTGAGTTTTGAGTTGATGGCAGGTTTGGGAATTTGGTTTTAGTTTCTTTCTAGATAATAAAAATGCCCTAAAACGCGGTCTCGAGGGGTCTAGAAAACTTTCTGAAAATTTCGTTAAAAAAAAATCAACTGGAAAAATTGGAGAATTTGGACAAAATTCAAATAGCTCAACTATTTTCCACTCTTCATTTTGAAAGCATATAGTTCAAGCCTTTGTTTGAAACGTTTCCTTTCCAGTATCCATTTATGTTAAAAAATCCAAGGGATTTTTTAACACACCCTGCCCCAGTTCAGTACACTGAAAAAACCAAACCTTTTTATTTCTGCTTGCCAACTTAAAGCAAGCCTTCCTGGACACACGAGTCCCCAGTCTTCTTTCCACATACAGGTTTGGTCCCCAAATAAAAAATCCTATTGTTCCCGCAGTTCTAGCTGTGGCTACCCAAGCCACTGGGACTAACTTTAGCTACCTCTATTTGAACATTTTACCTCTTTCTACAGTAAGAATCTATAGCAAAGGCTGTACATCCATCTGAATATGTAAACTGGGTGAGCAGGGCAAACCTGTACTAGTTTATCTTTTGGCTATCCCTGTGTTTAACAATCTACTTTCCTATGCCCATCCTACGAGACTATTTTTCTTAATTTTTTTTTTCCCCCACATGATCTTTATTAGGTCATTTAAATGCTTGCATGGGCTTCAGTAGGTATCAGTTGGTTTCCTGGGAGTGTAGCAATCTTCACTCTTGCTTTGAATGTTTTAAAAATACTTGCTATCACTGCTGTAACTCTCTAATTCCCTATCATTCATTAGTTTTAAAACAGACTTGCCCAAATAAACCGTAACACTGAACTAATGAGATAGGGGTGGGAAGTTTCTGTAAATACAGCTTGAATTAAAGGTAGAATTTCTGCATAACATAGATAATCTCATTCTTCACACTGCACTGAAGATGACACTGAATGCCCTTCATTTATTAATCTTTATGAATTTGAAGAACACTGTGCCGTATTCTTTCAGCTTCTTTAACTACTTTCATGTTTTTAAATGTGAAGTAACACATTCCTATCCAAACGCTAAAGCAGAACTGCAGGCTGCAATACATTTGATTACTTAGGCATTTTAATGTTATTGTCCACCTCCATCTGTGCAAGGTTTAAGCCTGGCACTGGCCAGTACAGTTTATGAAAATTTAAAAAAATATGCAAAAACTATTGGCAGAGGAAGGAAAGAAATATACCATTACTGCTTGTACAAATTATGAGAAACTCATTAAAGCTCAATCATTTGTGGACAAGTAAAAACATTCTCAGAGGCAAAATGCCAGTGGAAATCTCATGAGTTTCAGCTTCTGAAGTTTCCCAATAACCCCCTCTGCTGTGGGAAGGAGGGCAGAGGGGGGAGGGATGGACAGAGTCTCTGTACGGTCCACCCCTTTCTTGATGTGATGAAGGAAGATCAGATCACTTTAAGGTCAAGGGCATTTAGAAGGTCTCTGCCCTCACTCCCACCCAGATACAGTCAACATGACACGTGTCTCAAACTTGGATTTGTGCACAGTCTTCACAGGAGGTGGGGAGGCAGTCAGGTACTCCCTCCTCCACAGAAAGAGGAGACCAGGAGGGGGCATGTCCCACTGGGGAGTCTCCCTGGTCTGTTACATGTCCTGGCCAGGAGTAGGTCCTTTAGGCACAGACCTTCCTCATGTGAGAACGCAAAGGGGAATGTGAAAACTTATGCTAATGTATCATTAAAGAAATTACTTTTACAGAGAGTAGAGCAAGGGAGTTGAGATTACAGTTCTGCTATGCACATTTTTCTGGGGTTTTAGGACTTTTTGTATGGTCTATATGGTGATGCCTGGAAACAAATGAGCAAAAGCAGCTGCCAGCATAGGTTTCAACATCATGCACTTCTTCCAACAGCAAAATGGAGCCCTGTTTAATCATATTACCACAATGACACAGATCCAGGTACACCCAAGAAATGCCATTGCTATGGGGCAAGGCAAGAGTCTCAGACATGCAGATAGTAAAGAAAACAGAACAATTTAAAAAGAGAGCTCCTCTAACGCTCCTCTGCGGCAAAGCCAATTAACTGGACAAGCGATGGCCAACGTAACTTCAGTGTGTCACAGTCTAACACTAATACTAACCCGTGACCTTAAGTCCAGTTCTGACAGTACTCTTTCAGTCGGGGATTTCTTCCTATCCTTGAAAGCAGGGAGGAGTGACATCTCAGTGAAATGCTATATTTTCCCCTCTTGCCTTTTAAACTTGTTTCCAGAGCCCTAATGCCCTCAACACAGTATTTTATGCACAGACTTTTTATTTGCCAGCACATTTTTTCCACCACACTTCAACCTAAATATGTCTTAATCAGTTTCCAGATACTCATTCTATCAGTGCTGACAATTGATATTCCAAATCCCAACTCTCTGTGAATCCATATTCCTGGGACCCCGTTTAAATCCTTTAAATATAGAGTGTGTGGCGGGGTGGGGCGAGAATCACAGACTCAAGGCGAAATAATAGTATGGGAGTGAGTATATGAGCACTTTCAAATACCAGAAATCTTATGGGTGAACACTTTGAAAATGAGAATATAACCAGGGGAATTATGTTCTCATGACCACCTACTTGAAAAGTAAGAGGCAGAAACAGGATGCTTCTGTTTCTAAATTCTAATGTTTTAAAAATACACCTTTCAGTTTTTGCATCTGTATTTATTGTGTCAGGTGTCCTTAACTTGGTTAGAATGGTTAACATAGACTAAAAAACTTTGACTTTCTAAAAGCTCAAAAACAGTGACATAAAATCAGCAAAATCTCTGCATGCTAAGCTTTTCAAAAATTTCACGTGCTTGCTGAAACATGCCAAAGACCAGCTTAATATTTGGGCCCTGACTCAAGCTGAATTTAATACATTTACAACATTTTTGATTCCCTCTCATTACCCTTAGGCCATCTCTCTTTCAATTACATATTTCTCTTCCTGCCCATGAATGGATGAACAGTGGTGAATACTCTATTTACAAAACACATTGCATCAGCTTTTTCACATCTGACAATTCTTACTCATAATTCAAGAGATGAAAATTGCTGCAGTTTTCTGGGGTTAACGATAACGTACGCAGATTTGGGTTTTTTAAGAAAAGTAAAGAAAAGGGAAGTGAGAAGGTACACAAGGAGAAAAAGAACTAAAATAATCACAGGTAAAGTCATCCTTCCCATAAATACTTGCACCCAAGCTCTGGGAACAGGTGGGTTACTGACACCCAGCAAAAAAACTTCAGAGTAATTGGGTAACTCCCCTCTTAAATTTATGATTTTTTTCTCACTACACCTCCACAGCAGTGGCTGTGGAAAGTGATGTGAGGGTGACACCCACCCCTCCCCAGCTCTCTGCACGTCCATTATAGATGGAGATGTTCTCTCCTAACTTTAACCATCAAAGCTGTGTGCCTACCTCTAACGTTGATGGGCACTGAGGTGATTCAGTGCACCCCAGACAGACTTCTCCAGCAGAAGGGATGAACCCCTCTGAGGATGTTTATCTCTTCCAGCTGATGGAAGGCTACATTCAGGTAGACACTTCCAGTTAGGTAAGATGATCCCACTCCCCCTGATATGGTAATAGCTTGTGTAAAATAACCCTTCAAATTAAAAGCTACCACAGACAGACAGGGATTGTGTGAAAGCCAGCCACATAAGTAACCTGAAAAGGATCTTATGCAAATAATCAAAGCACCTCTGTTCCTTCAGCTAGTAAAGAAGAGTAAAGACTCGTGCTGAATTAGATGTTTCAGGGTTTACTCAGAACACCCAAACACTGAGAATATGGAATTTGTGATCCTGATTGATAGGCACGGTGTTCGGAGAAGGGCACACAGGTCTAAGATTGGTCAGCCACCTGGACCACGGGTGATGAAAAAGCTGGGACCACTCTGGAAAGAACAGCAGGCAGGCATGACAATAGTGCACCAAACAACAGAGAACAGTAATTCAGCCCCCGATGGAAAACAAGGTTGCCAAGACTCCCGATCAGATCGCATAGGGATGCAATTCTTTCCTTGCAGAAATACTTTCAGCCCTTGTAACTTATTGCACTGTTGTCTGGATTAGGACCTAATCGTGCTGTCCTTAATCGCGTAAAACTCAGTGCAAATTGCGTCCGACTTTAACTGGCAGCATTAGACCTCATTGGTGTTTTGACTTAGGGCTTAATCCTAAGCAGATGGGTGTTCACATGCACAGTGGCAGTTGCAGTGGTGTGACACAAACTTGTCTACCATTACATCTTAAAGGCTTTGGTTGCCACTAAATTAAGTCAACAAAAGACAAATTAATGTTCTTTGCTTCATACTCAGATCAACACTGTAAAGATTTTGATGGTGATCACTGAACATTCCAGTTTGATTAAAAGCAGCTTGCATTTTTCTCTTCACCTTTAGTACTGCAAAACCTGAAATCAGTTTTGATAAAAGACTATAATGTGAAATAGTAAAAGCTGACAGATCTTTCATATGGTTTCATATTGGTCATAAATTTACAGCACTGTATCAATGAAACCTAAATATAACCTGAAATATTTTAATCTTTATTGGATCTTTTGTCATTAATAATTATCACTTGGCTAGTTTGTCCAGTCTAATGACATGAATCAGGTATTTTTTTTCAAGTAACAGATTCCTTACTGTTTCAAGTAATACTGTATATCATTCTCATCATCCTGTACAGAAAAGATGTTAAGGGTTTTTTCTCTTTGGCAAATCCAGAGGGAAGAAACAAAAAGAGCTTTCACCTCTTTCTTGTTCAAATTCATGACCCCATAGACCATGCTAATCAAAGCAGAAGATGTGGCATTTTGGACAGCATGCACTCAGCCACAAAGGTACTGTGTTCAATGAGACATTGCCTAAAACCAAACAGGAAAATGCACTTTATGGTAGTGAGAAAATAATGTGAGAAAGAGTGGACACGTTGACCACCTCAGCAGTCCTTTTTGCCAGCTGTTTGGCTGTGGACTATCCCGCAGATAAGCTACTCAATCAAAGGAGCCATCTGACACACAGTGTATGGGGGCTGAGGGGAGGCACACCCTGAATGCCATGGTGTTGCCCTCTCGTCTACCCCAGAGGTTGATGGGGCTGGCAGGGTGATGCGTGTCCCAGTGCTTTTAGACAGCCCTAGATCTCCTCTGGGCTCAGTTCAGGTCACAGCAGGGACAAGTCCAGACAGTCACTACCAAAATGACAAAACTGCTGGCTTAAATTGTTGCTGTCCTTACTGAAGGTGTGGATTCCTCACAGAGTGGGAAGGGAGAGCCAGGGTGGCTGAAGGAAAGCATCCTAAGGAACTCTTCTCCCTCAGCCATAAACAGGGAGTCGGGTTAAGTCTGATGTGATCTGGTTTTACTGTGAAACTTGAAAGACAACATGAAGCAGCTGCTTGCAAATACAAGGGGTTTTTTTTCATAAATCAATGCATGGGTGAATGAGCCTATGATAAACAGGTACAAACCTGCTTTCTTAGACCCATATCACTGATAGGGGTATTATTCTTGAAGAGTTTTTGGAAGTTTTATGTTCTATCAATATTTTCTGTCCTACATGCCTAAGCTCTCAGCTCATATTTCCATGTCACTTAAACTCCATTATTATTACATATTAGACTTTAACAAACAAATTCACGCTTTTATCTATAGCCACAGCCATGCATTCTGCTGCAGAAATTATGTAGTTCCATTAGGTGAGGGATTCTGGACCTGGGAAGACCATTTGCATGAATTGTACTTCTGCACAGAACTTAGATCCCCTTGACACAAATTTTGTGGAAAGGGTGACTGTGTAGGCAGAGTGAAAAACTCTGATTTCGTTTAATACATTTACCATGCTGCCTTTTATATTGCTTTCCAGAGACTCGTTCTAACATAACTTCATTTACTCAGTCTAAAGGGAGACACTTTGTAAAGGCCACCCATGATTTGATTTATGGTGCACCGAAGAGGTGATCTCAAATGAGAAAGTGTTTCCACTGCACTAGGTCTTGGACATGCTCAATAGCAAGGAGCAGCTCTTTCCCTGAAAAGCCTTGCAATGTAAACAAACTAGGCAGACGGTGGACAGGAGGAAAAAGGCACGGGGAAAAAGTACATTGCCCAAGGTCACAGAGCTGTCAGACACGCTGGAACAGGGTACTGAATCAGCAGATGCCCACACAACATTAAAAATCTGAATTATGTCCAAACCTGCACATTTCAACTACCTATATACATCCAGATGGACGCCGGTAGCTTCTGCACCAGAAGATAGTAGAGACGTGAAGTATTCTCGTATCCTACAGAATTCTTGTTTCCTGGCACCACGCAGTGAGCTAAACGGTCTCCTGTGTTGCCATTCCTCAAACCCTCTGCAGAAGCATGCACATGATGCGCAGTGCCATAACACTCCGCTTCCAAATGAATTATACTTCAGCTTCCAAATCACAAAGCACGCAGGCAATTTTTATTCCCCCACTTCATGGTTTAAATGAATAGAGTACTAATAAAGCAATAAAACAATACAACCAACTTGAGCTGTGCATGGTGTGGGTAAGTCGCGCTTGAGCTATATAACCATCTCAATGAGCCCCAGATGTGACCAGAAACCTCCCTGCTTGTCCATTCTTGTGGCTTCTCTTGCACATACTCCATTTTTGGCTAATTAAATGGGACTATGGCAAAGTTAATTATCACAGTTAGCCTGCAGTAGGGTTAGTTTGACCAAATGCATTTTCATTTAAAAAGAACAGAAAAACTCTTCATGAAGTTTGTAACTATAGGATAATTCAAGAGTATCACCAAAAATCTTCTGCTTTGTCCGTTGAACAAGACTGCAATGCGAGTAGCTGTTGAAAAGTAATTAGGTAACCTTGCTCAGTAAAAAACTGCTCCAGTGATTAACAGATCTAAGCAAGAATCACAGCATTTTCGTATTTAAGAAATCCAGCCCTCCAGAACAGTAATCATGTTATGCTGCTGACTGTTGCTAACTTGAAAGAGCAATGTGCTGACCAACAATAAACTATCTCCCCAATATCCCAAACCTATCTGAAGCAGCTATACTTATAACAAATAAAAAATCCTCAGCCAATCTACTTTATAGTTTATACTTTAACTGAGTACCACCCTTTCCAACTCCATGTAATAAACCCATGATTTATATGTTACTCGTGTCTTCTCAGACTACTTTTGCCAAATTGTTTCTTAAAGACAGCCTTATTTCTTTTTTAGCTTTTTATAATGAAATGCAAAATAGAAAAGATTGTCCTTAGTACTTAGAAAGAAGGGTAAAAAATTTCTCCTAAGTAAATCTGATGCATTTGCTTACATTAATGATAATAGAATGGAAAGCCTACATCTAAATATTTTCATTACAGGACCAATTTAAACACATTGCAAGATCCTTCTCAATAAGATCCTCAGAGCAAGACAAGAAAGAAGCAGCAATTATTATTGCAGTAGATGTAAGACAAAAATAGAAAATTGTAGCTGTCTTCATTGACATTATATTCCTGGCTCCTGGAACAAGGTCATTTAATGCACAGTTCCTACCACGTGCCAACAGGCAGTGCATTGTGCAGGAGCTGCACAGTGAGCATGTGTGCCAGCTCATGAGGGCAGAGCATCTTTAAGTTAATAGCTGCCCTATTAATGAAAACACAAACAGGATTTTTTGGAGGGAGGAATATATTATCCAATAAAACCCTTCAAAACAGAAATTACACAAATTATTGACACAGAAAGATTCAAGGCTGTTGTGAATTCGATCAAGGCCGCCGGCCTGCACTGGTAGATTCACAGATCTAGCTTATGGAAGTGAACAGGCTTCCTAACAAAATGCTTCTGACAACTGAGGAGAATCATGCCGATGACAGCAAGGAATAGCCCAGCTCAGATAGAAGAAAGATCAAGAGGAAGAGGGAGGAAAAGAGATCTGCAACTGTAAAGCCAGTATTAACATTTGGAAAGTTGTACATTTGGAGTTCTCTGGCTGCTGACTGGCTTCTTTAAAATCCCTAGATGAGCAAGCTTGCCTGCATGCTTACAACATTTTTAATCAGCTCTTGACAAATTAAAACATTGTTCTGTATGTTGAAATGATTTGACCAACTTTTGCCACACTTTGCAAGAGATGCAAGAGCAGGGGGATACTCGGTTATCACAGGTCAGTGCTGTTACAAGCACATAGTCGCATGGGATGTGAGATGTCCCAGCCATCTATACTTCAAGTCACACTGCAGTATGGCCCTGAAAACATTCAACAGATGGTTCAGCTTATATCTGAATCTAAACGCTCATCTCACTGCTGAACAGATATAACAGACCATACTGTCCAGCCACTGCCCCCCTAACGATCTGCTTGTAGAGTTGTTAATGCCAAGAACAAAACAGCAGTGACAAGTAACGACAAGTAAGATTATCTGAGCTGCTGTTCTGTTTACGTAGTTGCAGTATCCCATCGTCTCTCTGTGCCAGCTCGTGCACACTTTCATAGAATCACGGAATCTTTTAGGTTGGAAAAGACCTTTAAGATCCTCAAGTCCAACCATTGACCTAACACTGCCAAGGCCACCACTAAACCATGTCCCTAAGCACCACATCCACACATCTCTTAAATTCCCCCAGGGCTGGTGACTCAAACACTTCCCTGAGCAGCCTGTTCCAGTGCTTGACAACCCTTTCAGGGAAGAAATGTTTCCTGATACCCAATCCAAACTAAACCCTGCTCCAACTTGAGGCCATTTCCTCTTGTCCTATCACTTGTCACTTGGGAGAAGAGACCAACACCCACCTCTCTGCAACCTCCTTTCAGGTAGCATTGGAGAACAGTAAGGTCTCCCCTGAGCCTCCTCTTCTCCAGACTAAACACCCTCAGCTGCTCCTCACAGGACTTGTGCTCCAGACCCTTCCCCAGCTCCGCTGCCCGTCTCTGGACACGCTAGATGAAGAAGCTGACATCAGTAGAATTCAGGAATAGATTTGTTAATCTTATTTAGATCTCTGATCCAATTGATTGATGGATGATATTACTAAATACCCTGCTTCTTCAGGGAACAAAGGCTTCAGGCAAGTTAAATTTCTTTTGGGTTTCCCTAGTAGCGACGGTCACTAAGAGATGCTCACTTTCAAGATGCTTTTTGGCTTTCCTTTCTTTCTTAGCTGGTACAAGAGTTCCTTGTGTTCTTAATAGTTGCACTGTTGACTTTCTTACAGTGGGACTGATGACAGTCTAGGGGAGATCAGGGCCGATAGTGAGAGTTTGGAGAGTCTATTGCTAAACATCTGGAAGTGTAGCCAAGAGGAATTTATGAGACGAAAACATCTGACCACCCCCAACCATATAATTTTCTTCAACTGTTCTCTAGCACCTGTGCAGAACCACGTAGCCTAGTGAGTCAGTACATCGTAGGGGCCACATTAAGGGAATGATACCAGTAAACACAAGAGGTGAGAAGGGAAAGGATGAGAATGTTGATGGGGATACAGGGGTGGCAGTATTGTGCAGAGCTGAAGACATGGGGATACACTCATTCTGGTGGAAAAAGCGAAGTGTAGAGAGGAGAAACAACCTGCTCAATCACTGGCTGACACTGTGGGTCCCGACAAGGCATGCGAAGGAAATTCCAGGAACTGCTGGGGGCTCCTTGACTGGCATTGTGTTTGACTGTTGGGGTGGCAGGGATCCAGCAACAGCTCGTAGATCGTGTGTATCTCTCTTTGAGGACTGCCTCTAGCTGCATGGGTAGCTATTATAGCTTAACTCCTGGTACTAACTGGATCGTTTCCGAAGTATTGACACAAACAGTGTCAATCACATAGCTAATCTCTACATTTCATTTGATCTGTATAGAAGCAGGGAGACAGAAGAAAGGGGTTTGGAGGTGCATCTTTCCTTTCGAGAGAAACGGGAAGCTGGCACAGCGAATGATGAAGAACACGGCTCAAGGCAGTGTGTACCCTTGGGCACTCCTCTCTCTTCTGCAGTACACAGACACTTTCTCTGCTTCCACAACTGCCACTTTATTGCACCCTGCGCTCTCTGACTTCCTCCACTCTGCCGTCTGAGTGACATATATATAAAAGAAACTCCACTGGAGGCCAAGTGTATTGTCCAGGGATTTGTCTGTTCTTTTTAACACAGAACAAAACTCAAATTTTTTCCCCTTCATGATTTCACTGCCAACACTATCACTTGAATATCACATGGCTCACCTCCACAGTGACATGCAGGATACACCAAATATTACAGGAGATGCCCCAAGGAAACTCCAGCCCTCCCGGTGCGCAGTCGGAAACTCCCCATTACCAGTCACTGGTGACCAGCAGGCATGCTGAGACACTTGTTTGCATTTTCTATACTTATTTTTCTATTACTAAAGTGGGATTAACAGTGTTCAGCGACAGCTTTTGAGACCTATCAATTCTTCCTGTTATGGGACAGCATCATGAAGACCTATTTTTCTCTAAATTAAAAAAAAATAATCTTTCATTAACTGATTATTCCAATATAATTCTTACATTCTTAAATTCTAAAATTTGCTAACCAAGTACATCGCACAAGCATTTTAGACACTACTGAAATACCAATAATTAGAACAGAATTGTTTCAGCTGTGGCTTTTGTGGTTTACTTTGTTCCCTAACAGATTTTGAGGGAAAAAAAAATCTCCTACAATCTTTTTCGCTTTCAAGTACTTTTTAGGAAAAATCTATTTTCAGCACCAGTGAAATTCATCATATTATGACAGGAAAGCTAAATTGTTTCATAAGATCTTCTAACAGCATAAAGCTAACCCCATGGTCTCTGAGACAGAAATTCTGCCAGCTATAAACTTACAAAGAATCAACAGAGAAAAATAAGTTTCTCAGATGGTACTGTTAGTCATGATATGAAGAATGTGTGTCCCCTACAGATGTTATAGCTATTTATATGATAAATCCCGATCATCACTATAGGAATTTTACAGCCTTCTTTTAACTTAATGCTTAAGTTCAAATTAATCTTCTTTTGACAATGTTTGCCTAATATTTCAGTGTTGAACAACATTTCCAGGTTTACATTTACAGTGAGCATACTGGGCACTTTTAAAGCTGTATTCCAGACTTTACACTTGCTTCAGAAAGAATTCTTTTAATACTTCAATGCTTCACAAATATTTCTAGGAAAGACAAGTACAATAAGCATTGATAAATACCTAACAAGGGCACATATAGACTTCCAAGTACACTGGAATTAACATTAGGGTTAATTTAGAGCATGCGACAGGTTGTAGAACAGCTCCCTGGAAGAAAATATTAATTCTATAATAAAATTACCTCATTTTCACATTCAACACTTGAACTGTTTTGAGTAATGTGAGATAAACGAGAAGAAAGCATGTTTGTTCTAGTCTGCGGGACCATTGGTTTACTCAGGGATCACAGTCTGGGGAATTCAACACGAATGAGGGATATGAAAATACCTTAAGATGTCTCCAAGGAACTCAAGGTTGCATAAATATAGACTCACTGGTTTCAAATGGCAGCAGCCCTTTTAGAAACAACGCTACAGTTCACATTTTGAAGGACCGCGTTACGCAGAACATGGTGCTACAGAGGGCCCGGCATCCTGTCACACCAGAGAAATATTCTTTCATGAGGATGCCTCTCCGCCATCACCAACACACCCTTCCACCCTCCTGTTCACTCAGAGGCAGCAGGGGGTCGAGGCTTATTGTCTGGTTTTGGATGGCAAGCTGTCTGGTGGAGTGATGTTCTGTTTGGGTGATACATGTTGACTTGATCTCAGGATCTCCACTTCTCTGCTTTCCCTTATTGGGAACAAAAGATAAACCCTAAAAGTGCTTTCACTGTCTGACTATCAAGAAGAGCCGGGTGGATGAACAGAGCGCCATCCCTGTAAAGGGAAGGCTGCTGTATATTTCACAAAGATTTTTTTCAACACTGGTGTTTCTGGCTGTGAAAGGCACTTTGAGGTTATAGACTTTCTGTAATTCCTTTTGTCTTAAATGCCATTTTTTCTGTGTGCTTAATCTGTTTCTTCTACTATCTTTTAACATCTATCTTTGGATGAGAGACTGAAAGAGGCAGCACTGATAAGACTGAGGCGCTAAACCCCAGTAGTTCTCAGTTCCATATATAACATTTGGGGCAAAGTATAAAATGAGACCGGGAGCCCAGCCTACCCTGGCCAGCCACACACACTGGTGATCCACAATGGATCACTAGATGAGGAGCCCTCAACACTTTTGGAGGGTGACCAGAATCCCATGACAGGAAAGCCTGAAACTATTCCGACCAAAGAATTCCCCAGGGATTTAGGGGAATGGAATCAAAAGCAGAAGATGAAAGGGAGACTGCAGAAAAAGCAGGAATAAATCTAAGAAATTCCTTAGCCCCAGACCTTCCCATACTGTACCCCTGATGGTACACGAAGCACTTTGAAGTGGGAGGCAACACAGCACCAAGGCTAAAAATTCCTGTTGACATTCATGGTACCTGCTGATGTTGACACTCAGCAAAATAAAGTTAATCACCTGCTGCAGAGAATTTTGCTGTGCATCCACAGAATATTTAGGTGCAGGAAAAAAAAAGTGGAGGCAGAGAAGATCTCGTGTCTTTTATTGCTCATTTACATTTATGTATTTTTTGTGGGGTCTCCTATAAATGGTCTTTACTTCCAAACCTTTTACAGACTCTGCGTGCTCTGTGCTTCTGGGGAGACAAAACTGCATCAGGTGTTCACAAGGCCAGAGCTCTGAAGAATAACACCTAAGGAGTGCCTTCAAAAGAGCAGGGAGAGCAACTCTCGTCCTCCGCTCTTTGGGCAACTGGGGTTTTCCACACCCCTGTGTGAGAAATAAGACAACCTGTGCCCCGAACACAGACCCAAGCTGGAGGAAAGCAAGCCTATGGAGCCCACAGAGATGAAGAGGAGACATTCCAGAGCTCATGCTCAACCTGAAGAGTCCAATTGCTGAGGTCTGGTGATGTCTATTGAGCAGGCAGTTGCTGTAGCTGTGATGATGATACTCTGTCCTCACTAGGAAAGACCACATCCTGCCTTCACTGCAAGGAGAGTGGCACAGAATAGCACACATAACAGGTGAGCTGCTTCAAAAGAAAGTCAGAAAACTGTTGCTTACCCCACTGAGCAAATCAAACCTGTGCAGAGAGCATTTTCCTCCCAACAGAGAGGTGAGACATTTCATGTTCTGCTCCACATCATAGTTTCAATGACTATTAAAAGAAAGGGGCTGACAGCAGACAATGGGCGAAGCTATCCCCCCACATAAAGCTGTTTTGTCAAGATCCAAGAAGCAATCTTAGCACAGAGCTCATTCAAGCAATATTTAAAGCAAGTAACCTCAAACTCACTGACTAAAATCATAATAGAAGCAAGATGACTGAAGTACACAAGATGTAGGAATTGGCTATGTAAATGCTTCCTGCTGTAGATTTCACTCCTATATGGTTCCAAAGATAAAATCTAATGTGGAAAGAAAAAGCAATGTAATACCTCACATTTCAAACCAAAATCATGCTATAACTGGGACAAAAGGAAGCATGCTATCTCATAAATACTCTGATTAATATATATTGTAAAAGTCATATCATTATAAGTAATTACAATGCCTGCATTAAGCAAACCATATAGAAGATTGGCCTAAATACAAAATTGCCATAATATTAGGTTTTCTGTTCAAAGTAGTTGTTTCCATGTTAGCAAAAAAATGTATTTTGAATTACAAAAATGTATTTTGAATGACCTTTTCAGGCAATGGACATTTCAGCTAGTTCCAGGGCAACGGCCCATTCTTAATTTACTATTGTTTAACTTTAAGGAACACCCAGCAATAGTTAACTGAATAAATAACAGTCTGGTGTTAGGATCTCTGCTTTTCCCCCAACTTTTCCCATTTGCTGTCCTGTGTTTTTTGTCTTGTTAGATACACATTAACCTGTTAGACTGACCTTCCCTTCCCTCCCAGTCCCTACAACACATTAAAATTCTTTTAAAAGACAACTCGAGAGAGACTGCCTTTTGGTAAACCTCCTAAAGCAACCTCTACAGACTGGTCTGGCATGCGTTGTGTACATGCATCTGTCACGAAAATTTGATGACAAATCATCTGTTTCCTGACAGATAGGCTGCACTGACTTCAAATTCCCATGAAATGTCTTTGTCCACCAGGAAGAAAAACATTCTCCTTTAAAGCAGTGATCTTTCTCAAACTTCATTTCAGTCCTCCCTTTGCTTTAGTCTGTATTATCATGTATTTGTACAATAATTTTTCTGGATCAATTAAAGCCTGTCGCAAGATACATCTTCCTGATCATCTTTTGGGAAAATGTAAAGAGACAGGAACTAATGAAAGGAGTGAAAGCAAATGTTTCACAGTAATAATGCTGTTTTCAGAGGGTGAGAAATGAAGATCCTTTTTAAGACTGACCTACACCAGTTTGTTTAAAACTAAACTGAACTTGAACTGATAAACTACTCTTTTGAGATTAACCTGAATAGCGTACATTCAGCAAAACACTGTCAATCTAAACATACCTGAATTGGAGTCAAACTTGGTTTCTGACCTGCAAAAGAAAATAAAAAGATCATAAGTTACAAGAACTGCTTTATGCCACAAAAGCCATTTGTCAAACTGATCTCGCAGCAAATACCATCTTTAACAAGCCTATCTCTGTTAAGTTATACTTAATGTATTCAAGGGCATTTGAACCCAAATGATAACTATTACCTTTAACCTTTTGGGTTTTTTACAATGTAGAGTTACAAAGAAGGAATTTTAAAAGACAAATCACAAAATGAATGCAGAAAATAGAATATAAATTTAAAACAGGATTAAATTATATGCTGTGAATCCTGGAACACAGTTGTTCCTATGAAATAAATATTGTTTTCATTCATTTTAATTTTTGAAAAGTCATTACGAGGATTTAATTTATTCATGAATGTTTCCAATCTATTTTTGAAGCAGATACCGTTTCATTAATGTCATATGTATTGTATCCAATGATCTGTACTTAATTGTACAACATCTTAGGAGGGTTTTGTTTGTGTGTGTCTTCAATTTACTCACTCTGCACATAGGAATAAGTGGTTTGATTTTCTTAAAAGTGGAAAGCGGGGGGTGGGAGAGAGGGAGAGAGGAAGGGAGCCAGACCTAAATTTTAACTTGTTTGAAAGTCTTTGCAAAAAGACAATGATGTGTGCATTATGCACCATTAGCTTTGGTTGTGCACTGCAGATTTTTCTCTCTCTAACAAGTAGTGTTTTCTTCTAAGGGCTTAGCACTTAGCAAATGAACCCTATAACCTGTATATTTAATAAAAGGAAGAAAAAATTAGCCCTTGTGGGAACATCATGTTTCAGATATAGGTTAATAATACTTGTAAATGTAGAAGCCTTTGAAGATCTCAATTCAACTGTGGGAAAACTTAAGTTGGGTAATTACTCTCAAGATGCTGCTGATGTGCTGTCAAGCAGAATTAACCCTATGACTAGGCCTATCTACACAATCTGCTATAAGACAGCATTGTCTATATCGAGCTCTCAAACCAATTAACAGGCATGTTCCAATCAGATTTATATTGCCCACTAACAATCAGTTGTACACATGGTCATGCCTGTCACAGCAGGACACGAGGTCTGACCAGCAGGAGACCTGTTAAAGGATGTTATGTTGGCAGCAAAATGCATTTCCCCAGAAATTCTAAGGAGGAAGTACAATGCTGGATCCTTGTACGTTGCATCAGGGAGGAGATGTATTTGGGGAAGTTACAGTCCTTCTTCTTTCAAAAATAAATGACCAAAGCTCAAGAACTAATGACAGATTTATTTTCTTCTTTTATTTTCTAACCTTGTACATGCAGGTACGTGTAGATGTATTTTACACATACTCCTAATATTTTATATAATTGGCATTGTAATCTCATACCAAAGATCTATGCTACAGCAAACAAATATCAAATCAATCACGATGTGAAAAATGAACACGTTTACACTATTAGTTACAGTTAAAGCCATCAGAAAGGAAACAACTCCTTTCTCCCTTCCTGCTCATCCTCAACCTTCCCCCAGTGCTCACTATCTTTTATGTCTTAAATATAACTCTCAGGTGGTGAAAAGATGGAAGGGAAAAAACCCCGTAACGTATCTTCCTAAATGGTACTTATAAAGTGCCACCAAAAGGACTGAACAAAGAAAGTATGTTGCTGACATGCCTTCACAAATGCCACCACCAAGAACGGCGGAGGGCACCAGCCCACGCTCTTCTCTGGCAGTGTATTTCAGCTGGTATTTACTCCCAGCAGGATAAAGTCCTCACCCTGTGAAAGCTGCATGCCGAATCCACTGAGTTCTAGGTAAAGCCACTCACTCAGTATTTGCAGTATTCTCCTCCAGCTGCTCCTGTATCTGTCCAGACTGTTCTCTCTTGCTCACCACTGTACCAGCCTCACTGTACCTCACCAGTGTACCTCACTGCCTACACAGTCAGAGACAACATACAAATCTTACCCTCAGCATTCGTTTGTCTGTACAATCAACTTCTCGCTGCCTAAATTCTACATACTTGTTATTAGTTGGTCAAAGGCCCTGCATGGCATGGCACGGACATACGCGCTGCAACTTGTGGCATCAACAAACTGGCTGGGGGCCAAGATGGCAGAGAGTACATGGGGAGGAGGGTCACAAGGGTCACTGGGCACTGTAATGAGTACCAAAGCTCCAAACAGTCATAAATTACTGGACAACAAATCAGGAAACCGATACAGGGTGATAGATGAATAGAACTTTGTCTGGCAACAGCAGAATAGCTATGAAAGAAAACACAACATGGGAGGTAGCACTAGGAGCCATCGAGAGGAGGAGGGTCACCTACATTATCGTCACCATGTCACCTTGGAAAAACAATGCAAAATTTAGGACACAGTATTACAGAAATTATTAGAGATCTTAGAAAGGCACAGAAAAAAGGGAGGAAAATAGTGAAGTGTCTTTGCTACTGCAAAGAAGCAACAACTAGCAGATGTGAGAGAAGCATGCTGCAAGAACACAAAGTCATCTTGACTATTTGCAGGAGCAACAAAGCTTCCAGCAATTTGTATGGAGCCAGCACTTTTCCCCTAGTTTTTCCAGTATTTACACCTTTTTCTTGACAGCACACTAGACAAAGGTTATCAGAAACTAGTTGCACATAGGTGTTAAAAATATGCAGTTAAAAAATGGCCAATAAATTGTGATAAAATTAAATGCTGAAAGCACATTGCATTCTTGTGTCTGTTACACACAAGAGGATTCACTTTGACTCCTTTATGCTATTAAAACTGTATGAACTAGAAGGAAAAATTTCTCTGTATATTGTTTGTTATCATTGCACATACACAACATTCAGCCTAAGCGTCCTACAAACAAGAAGCACCTTACAGGGCCAGGCATCGACTTTACAAACTGTCTTTTATCATTTATCACACCAAGAGGGGAAAAAAACCCCAAGAGACAGAGAACAGCTTTGTGCGTATTTTCTCTACTCTTGCCCCATAGGAGTACTCTGAAAGTCAGGGAATCATTCATAAATATCTTTGGAAAGGAGTCTATATACATAAAGAGAGCAAGAGGATATTTATAAAGCGCTTTCCATTTCGACTGGGACATGACTCAAATACACACAACACATGGCAGTACAAATGCCAAGTAGCTCATCTACCAACGCAAAATACGCAAGGAAATAGTGAGCTACTGGAAAGGTTTAGCTAAGGACCAGGTGCCACGGTACTTTTAAAGATCCCAGAAATACTTAAACACAAACAATTAAATATATGATGGTCACTTTATCTGTACTTCAAGGAGGGGCAGGATTTTGACCTGCTCCTTTTAAAAGGCACCGTAAACCAGGTGTTCAGACTGCCAAGTACTGAGAGAGAGAGAGTAATGATAACTACCATGTGTTCCTATAGCATGAATTTTCATCTACTGCCTTCCAAATAGGACTGAAGTGCAACTGTTCAGTGCCGCATGCTACGGCGTGACCAGACACATTACAGCTGAAGCTAACGCAGATCTGCCAGTGAAGTGGGCTTTTGGCAAGGAGAGGGAAAAGAGGACATACTGCAGAACCTCTACTGTTGCTTTACAACTGCCTTCTTTCACCCTTTTTGATGAAGTCTTTATCAGGCTTATTCAGGTTTTCTTGAAGCCCAGCATTGGGAACAGCCTTTGAAAGCCCCACAGCTCTCTCAGAAAGCAACTGATGAAACCTCTGCAGATCTGATCCTTTCGTTTTAACACTGAAGGAGTCATTGACTCCTCTTGGCTTTCTTACACCTTTGCATTAGCAGTTTATACCAGGTTGTTCCTTTGCGAGGTTTTGCTTCAAGGATCCTAAGCACAACATTGGTAGGGGCCGACATTCAAAATCCTACATCCCTCTGCAAAGGACTTTGATTTAATAAAGACCTGTTGCAGCTGTAAAGGTGCAGCTTTGGTACATCTTCATTTTCAAAGAAGACATTTATTCCATACTGGCATGGGCAGTTTGCTGAAGAGACAAAGATCTAGCAGGCTCCTCATGCAGTCCAAACCAACCAATGTCCTGGCCCAGGTGACTGAGCTGAATAAAATCATTCCTCTCTTTTTCCTATTTGCCCCAGTAGTACAGAAAAAACAAGCTGGAGTATCAGCATTCTTGGCTACAGCACTGCTTGCAAGCTAAAGTAGGCCAGGACAGAAATGCCCCGTTGTGAACATGTCCTTGGACACTGTGTTGGCCCATATCATGTTCAGGCAAACTAGCAGTCTCCTAGACAGGACTGAAGCAGGCTGCAGGCGAGGCTCAGGCCAGGGGCCATTCCCCACAGGCATGATGAATCAGGCCACTCTGTTTCAGAGGAGAGGAATTTAGGCTAACAAACACAAGCCATGTCTTGTCACTTGCCTTCAGGGCCAGAGAAGAGGCTTTTGTCCGTTTTATTTACAAGTATGGACACAGCCCTTCTACAAACGCAAATCATTACTTGGAAGCCGTTACTGATCTTACTCATGAGCCCAAGCTCCAAATGACAAGGCAAGCTTCCAGAAACAAAAACGCAGCAGTATTACAATGTAAAAATTAACACCTGATGTAACTATCTAGGAATTTATAAGACCTGATCCATCAGGGAATTTGAGAAGCCCCTGAGCATTAAGAACCACATAGTTCCTTGGGCAGCAGAAGGAGCAAAGTTGGGCTTGCTGCTGCATTGTGGCCAGGAGACAGATCCTGTGGTGTCTAGGGCAGCAAAACTACTCACAGGTACTTCCCAGAGCTGGACATTCATAATGACTCTCTCTCTTCCACCCTCACGTGGATTCTCTGTTATAATACAATAATATATATATCATTTACAATAACATTATCTGGTATAATCTAATAATATAGTTGAACTCTTGTTCAGGTCTCCCCTCAGAGAGGGTTTGAATGTGATCTCTCTCCTGATTTCATGAAAGTTGTAAGAACTTAATATCTTTGAGGTTTAATAGCTACTCCCCTGCCAAATTTGGCTAAAACTGGCAGGTAGATTACATGATAGTTTTATTATCAGGAAAGGATTGACACACACAGACAGCATGATGCTGTAAGCCTTGTTAGAAACATATTTTTAATCTCACTTTCCTAGACTACAAAGATTGATTCACTGTTGATGGATGCTGTGACAATTTCTGTTCTGCATATTGATGAAAACCCAAATTCAAACGGAGCATTTTAACATCACGTTAGTCTCTGGGTGACTTCTGTCCAGAGTCCATTTTAATGTGAGAGTTATAAACAGATAAATATGGAAATCTACAGTTTCTGCAGTCACAATCCACAACAATCCTCCCTACCTGATTTTTACTTCAGGTACACACATACACATAGTAAAGCAGGTTAAAAGTAGGTTAAAACTAGATGAAATTAGTTCTTCCAAAAAGGGTGACTGATGAACAGTCAATAAAAAGCAGTGTGAATTTCAAACTGGCAAATTAGGTATCAGACTTACAAGTTTATAACTAATCAATTGAAATTTTACAGCGGAAATATCAATGACATTCTTAGTAAAATCAGTGGAAGTTATCTATACATATCTTCAGGATTATGAAATTCTTTGCGTTTGTTTCTAAGTACCTTCAACAGGATTTGTAATTCAGCCATGCTCAGCAGTAAGTAAATCAAAACAATTGCACAGGCTTGTCTCAATAAGACCTTGCAATATTTAAAATCTTACACTTCAAGTCCCCTTTTCCTTCCTTTTTTGAATCCTAACATGTTTCTCCTGGGAAATCTGTATCAGTATTTGCCTTTTGGAAATGATACTTGTTGATAACGCTCTGTGCCTAGCCTAGTGTGAGATCTCCCCTACTCCCATGCTTGTTTTCACTGCCAGAGAAGGTGTTACCTGTAGAACACAAGCAAAAGGAAATCTCAGGTTTGCTGTTGTATTGGATTGTAGCTGGCAGTCTCATCTGACCTGCTCCTTGCACAGCCAGCGACCTTGGCCTGCAGTAATGCAGACAGTGCCTTACTACACTTCTGGGCAGCAACCAGTTCAGTACAATAAAGCTGATCTGCTGAAAAAAACAAGACCAGGTGGCTTGTAGATCAAGGAAAAAAAAGAGATGAAGTGGTTTTTGTTTTCCAAGCTTACTCTTGCTCTCCTAATCCTTAACATAAAAATTCTTCCAGACTTCATTGCTTATATGAGGGTAGTGAAATGAACATACAGCACCAGCCAAGAAGCTGCCAGTTAGAGGATATTAAAAACTACCCATGAGCCGATTAGGAGTGCGGAATCATTTGCTATAATGACTGCAGCTCCTCTACGCCACACTTGCCAAGCATCCAGTCACAGAAGCCTTTCCCCGAGAGTCATCCAGCGGATGCATATAAATCTTGCTCCAAGGGGCTCTTCAAGAGGACAAAGTCTGGTTCCAAACCGCCAAAGAAATCAGTAATCACCAGGTCAGGCTCCAGCGACGGCCCCATGCTACAGCTGTGATAAACTGTACACAGCTTAGCACATTTTCAGCATTCAGGTAGGATTAGATGTGGATTCAGCGTGCGGGTACGTTCAGGTGTGGAAGATGCAATGGGCTGTATTCACAAAGCAACTTTACTGCAGGGACGGCAACAAATACGGCATTCATATTGATGGTCATCCTCAGAGGTGGATTAAACCTGCAGATTCTGCATGGCTCTGAGGAAGACGAGCACACTCCTATCTTCATTTCTGGTGAGGTGATTAGGAGTGCATAACAGTTCGTCATCCAGCAATGATGCAGCAGACTCGAAACAGAGGCTGGTTTCAACCAAAAACTGATTATGCAAAAGGCAATCAATGCTCAATGACAACAACCTTACTGATTTTTAACTCCACCAGCCTTTTCATGGGGACAAAAAACTGCAGAAGCTGTTACAAGTTTTAAGATCCCCAAGCTTCTTGGAGCTACACAACACCTATTAAAATTCTGAGTTTGAAAGAGAACTGTTTGGCAATACTGCCTGCTGACTTACTCCTACACTGGCAAGAGCTAACCTACTCGTTATTAATTTTATTAAACAGAAGTTTTTGACACACAAAACTGCAAGTTTTGTTAGAAAACCGAGTCAGGGCGGATGAAGTTTTCAGGTAGTTCTATTAGATCTCATTAGAGACGCCACAGTAGTTACTTCATATGGGCTCTCCTAGCCAGAGAGCCAGTGCTGAATTGTCATTTGGTCTGCTCAAAGGACATAAAGACTATTAAGAAAGCTTAAAGACCATTAATTAAGCACTCATCACTGGGACAAGGAAATCTCTTGTATAGATCTAGCCTGGTGACTGAAATCTTCCTTTGTGTTGTGAAGACAAGAGCAATACCATGCTAATGGCACAGGAATATGGCCCAGCCACATTTGCTTTTCTCATGATTTGCTTTTGGATGTCTGAGAGACGTTGAGAAGACTTGACACAGTTCAGCGAAAATCAAATGAAAACATGACATGAATAAGGGTGTTGCTATTTCTCCTAGCGCATGTTCAGAAGAGCCAACACCATTACCAAGAATTCCTTCCAGGAAGCAATAAAGGCAGCAGCAGGTGATTTATGAAGCCTTGGCAATTCATTCCTTGGCCCTAAAAATTGGAAACTGACACAACAATAATATTTCTTTTTTTTAAAAGGAAATCGTTCTCCCAGGCTTCCCAGTTCCCATCGATACCACACCTTTCTCACACAGCCCTGCATATGGTAAAGGACATGACCGTGGTTTATTAAATATGGAATAGCTCCTCTCCTATAGCAACAGTGCGAGTGGTGCATTTCACTCGGGTTTGCTCTAACCTCCTCTTGCCATGGTTGTGGACAGAATGCTATTTTTGCATAGTGTACAAGAAAACGTCTTGAAGAATTAACGTCGGTGCAATCTTGCAAATACACTTGGCCCTTAGAAAACACTGAGGATTCGAGTGGCACTATGTGAACTGATACAGAAACACACAACCTTACCACAGAGGTTCTCCAGCCGAGACAGCCGTGGCTCACCAAAAATTAACACGAGCAGGTATCGTTGATAAGCACAAGGGTTTTTTCTTTGGCTGATAAGTTTTCTATCATCAGATCAATGTGCTGCATCGAGACATGCTCCAGCCACACCAGGCAAGGCCTAGTGAAGGGGAAGCTATGAAGAAACACGCCAGAGAAAGGCAGGGGTAACAGGACTGCTTCTTTTAGCATAAGCCTGCAGCTAGATTGGAGTAAGTGTAACACAAAACCACGTAAGGGCTGGCTTGCAGAAAAAGGAGGTTCTTGAGATTAGTTTATTGTCCCTCTCATTTATTGCTTTCTCTAGGCAGTACTGGGATGTAGGAGACTGTCTAACGTGAAAGTTCAGAGGTGGAATAATAAGATTCAATGGCATGACTATGGATTTTATGTGTGAGGCCCCTTTGATTGTGGAAAAAGTTAAAGCATGTTCTCCATAAAGCTTGGGAGGTTTCTCATAACACTAGTACAAGTAGGTAGATGAAGAGATGTTAAATTCCTAATTGTTTCTTTTATCTTTCCTGTGATAGAGACAGAGTTCTGTTTTAAAGATGTACCAAAACCCAGGTCTTTCATCTGGAGTGTAAAATTCATGTGTTCCCTGACCTCGTGTGTCACATGGTAATGAAACAACATAAATCAGAAATGTTAAAAGTTGAAGTTTGTTAATATTACTGCTGAAGCTCCAGTCTCTTTCCTGGTTAAACTGACAGGTCCATAGTCCAAATATATATATTTACAGATTACAAGGACATAAAGAAAAAAAATGAATGGATACCCAACGAGAAACAAATGGAAATGCAAGTTTCAGATGACTATCTGGAAATTAACAAAAAAAAAAAACCCAAAAAATCAAAAACCCCCAACAAAAAACCACCACAAAACCAACTTGCATTTTAAATGAGGCAATGGACTTCCTTTGTATTGTACTACCACTTTATTCCTAAGAAAATGCTTTGGTGATTTACATTCTGGGGAAGGAAATTTAGTAAACAGTATACATTTTGCTTTCTCTTATCTATAATTCCTTTTCCTTTTTTTCAACTGTCTGGGCTGAAACAGTCACCAAAATACAGGAATGTTGAGGAAGACATTATGTCCTGATATTTTGGCGTCAGTAAATTAAAGAAGATGGGCCCCTATCGACCTCTCCCTTTGTTCCCACCCTTACCAGCCACTTCAGAGCAACTGGCTGAATCTGATGCAGACCAGAGGTGGCAAGAGCTGACCAAAGCAACACAGAGGCTTTGGGGAGATTGAGCTAAGGCCAGTCCAGTCTAGGGACAGAATCAGCAAGGTGTTTTTTTCAGGTGCCCACTGGCCTGGGATTTATTAAAAATAAAAAAACAACTTCCCTCTTCCCCTCTCTCTCCTTCCATAAAATCCACAGGGAGTCTCAAAGAGTATCTAAACCCAAGGACATTTCCATATAGCTAATTTCACACAGAGAAATCCAACTCATTAACTCAAAAAAAGTCAAGACTACGCCAAAGCATACTGCGCACTTGAGATAATCACAGGTCAGTCTCATATTGCAGTTTTTTCCCATATTAAATGGATTGTGAAAGCAACTGGAAACTAGTTCACATTCATTTATGTGAAGTACTGCTGTCCAAATCTCACCCCACAAAAAACCCTACTCTTTCTCCAGCAGACGATAGAAAGGAAGCCAGTCTTGAAGGTAGAAGGTGAAATCCTGTCTCCATTGTATTCATTTGCCAAATTTGAATCAACTTCAACAGAGCCAGGATTTCCCCCTTAAAGATTTCGCTATAGTAAGCAGGCGAATGTCTAAATTGCAGAGTGGAAAACCAGGTAACAGAGACTTTAGATCCCCACTTTGTACCCCCAAGCCAAGCACCACAGTAACACATGACATGAGAATATTGCCTTGGCTGTGTTTGTAACAATCGGGTTTCCAACTCAAAAGATTCACGTTATTACTGAACTTTCTACAGGTAATCCTCCTAACATAAGGAAGGAGGAATCAAACATAACAGAGATGAAGTGATTCTTTCATCTTTACAGACAGTCTCTTGAGAACAACTACCACTGCCACATCTGGTGATTCTGGCGCTACATCAATTTTATTTTCCTTTGTAACCTATTACTGACCCAATTTTCTCTATTACTAGCACTATCCCAATCATCCTGCATTATGCTGCTGTAAAGGTACCTCTTCAAGTGACAGGGACCGAGTAATTGTGAACTGAGGGAAAAAGCAAGCAAAAAAAAGGGACTTCTTCATCAGAATGAATACGAGCAGCCACAAATAAGAACACATGAACAACAACTGAATCCGTGCAGAACAATGCAGTGATTGAGAGAATTCAATCAGTATTGCTTCTTGCAACAAACTTGGGGCTGTAATTCCCACAGTACTTCTAAAGAGTATTTTTCATGCAAGACACAAAAGTTATTTTTTCTTTCTTAAGCCTTGCTTCAGTTCCTAACCCTGGTCTCCATGTGTGCTAATTGGGACGCATGAAAATTCAATAAGTAATGCAATTTTCCTGGGTTTTGTTTTCTTAACTGCTTGAATTCTAAAAAAGCATCTTTTTTTCTCCATTATCAGATACAATGCTACCGTATGGATGCAGCATTACTGTCCAGGATCCAGATCTTAAAGCTACTTGTGAGTAATGCTAACAGCCAAAACTCCTATCTATCGATGCAGTAAAAGACCTTGTCACAATTACTTGGCATAGCTCTGTAAGCAGAAGAGGTGGGAAAAAAAAGAATTACTACTTTTTACAGTCAATTATCTATTTTACCAGAATGTTATCTTACTATCTTACTTACTTACTAAATATTTTTATCTTTACTATGAGACTAATTTCACTATAGCATTATTATTTACATTGCTTCTCGTGTATCCCTTGTCAATCTTAATGACTTAAACGATTTTACATAATCACGTAAGTACTGGAATATACGTAAGATTACACAAGAACACAGCACATAAACTAACAGACAGAAATCTCAAAACTATATTTGGCATACTCACTTGAATAAAGGAGTCCCACAAACAACACATTTGTATATTCCTTGAGCTTTATGATGTGTGTACTCCCCCTCAAAGGCACTGGGAAAACAACAACACTACATTTTAAAAATAAATAAAGAAATTTGGGGTTTTTTTTAATTATTAAATTAGCTAAGACTTTAGAAAAACATTATAGAAAGATCCCACCATTTAAAAGTTGGCAGTTGTTTTTTATTAAAGGGAGCAAATAAAGCAGGCACAGGAAGAGGGGAATGTCCTCATTAGTGTGCCTCACGTGTTACGTATCATGCAAGAGGAAGAGAATTGTCCCACAGTTCAAAGGACAGAACAACAAGGGAAAAACCGGCATCTTCCCCTACTTGGCAAGTGAAATGTAAGTTTTTGTAAACCCGGCTCGTTTGACACGTAGCTCAACCTGCCGCACTTCTCTAGGTCTGTCGCTAGGAAACGTGTCAGTGGTGGGCTCAGCCGCAAAGGCCGAGGTGTGAAGCGCGTGGGTGCCGGCCGCCTGGGAGCTGTGAAGCTGCGGTGCTGGGTCAGGCCACGATGGGCTGCTGGGGCGACAGAGGCATTGTAGACGAAAATGAAATAATTGGTCCATGATTTCAAGCTGTGTGCGCCTTATATTTTTAGTTGAAAAGCAATATTACAGCTTTAAGGGAATATTTTTCTAAGTTAACAATCTAAAAGGCTAGGAGGTCATTCATCTAATACGAATCAGCTGCGCTAGCCCAACAAAAAGCCTATGTGCTCGGCAGCTTGTTTTTATTATCCTTTCACCCTTTTTATGAGGTCCAATTTTTTTTTATAAACAGGATTTTTAAGAATGACCTAATCTCCGATTGTTTGTGTGCATTAAATCACGTTGTTGGTCCCGTACACAAGAGTGAGGAGGGCCGGGGTGGGGGAAGGCAGGCCTCCCGGCAGAGGCCAACATCCCCCTGCCCCTCCGGGGCTGCAGGAGGACAAAGGGGGCCGGGGCGGGGAGGGGAACCATTCCCACCACCCCCCGCTCAGCAAATTCAGCCACCAGTATGCGCTGTCAGGAGGAGTGCTGCCGATTAACCGGGACCCCACGTGCGGTGGAGAGCCCTTTCAGGTCATGAATGAAAACAAGCAGTTACATCATTAGTACGTTTGGAGCAGAGGTAAAGCCAGGGCCTAATGCCAAGCTCAGTGGTATAAATTAGACAACAAAAAATGGCTAGGCCTTGGCAAGTTACCTTCATGCTGGAGTCAGCTGAGAGAGAGACTTTATTCAATAAAAACAGTCTTGGAAGCAAGTCCTTTCTTTTTTTTTTCCTCCAGGACTCGGGGCTGGCTTCCAGCGACTAAAGCCATGTGAGGGCAGTTATTGAAAATTTTTGACATTCCAACCACAAATGAGCCAATAAATACCTTCTCCACATGTGCTTCAAAAAGAAATTGGAGTGGGGTGGAAAAGAACTAAATTATGCTACCTTCTTTCTGCAGCCAAAACGTCTATACTTACAATGGCCACCTTCAAAACTCCAGCCTCCTGGCATGGGGCCATTTCCCTCGTGGTTCTGCTTACTGCGATGTCTTCCAAAAAAAGTGTACCTAAACCGCTATTACTTCCACACATTTTGTAGTAAACTAAAAACAGACTCTAAACATGAGCCCGGTGACTTTATAAGACGTGCAGTGTTCATTAAAAGTCACACAAGAGCCCTGGCCTCGGCCCCCGTGCTGCAGATGCTTCTCTTTGCAGTGGTGTTAATTTGCAGGGGTTAGTAAACAAGTGCAGAAATCGGGGGAGGGGGGAGGGCAAAAAAACCCCAAATACCGTGGTGGGAAAGGTGAGGAAGCACCAGTAAGAGGAGAGGGAGAAAAAGAAAAATGCCTGTGTTTTGAGGACTGCGTTTCCTTCGTCCTGCCTTACCTTTCAGTCCCCTTCTCCTGAGTGACATGGTACTGCAAGGGTGTCAGCCGCTTCCTCAGCTCCTCCTGGGAGAAGACCACCTTACAGTCCTTTTTATCCCTACATGACCCTGCAAAGGGAGAGGATATGGGAGAAGGAGCCTTTTTAGCTTAAATCCTGAATAATTGCTTTGGCAGACGGCCACAGCATAGCTTCTGCATTCACTTGTCAATGACCAGACCGGTCCCTAATGCACGAAGAATGGCTCAGCTGAACTGCAGCTGATTATTTCTTCAAATCCAAGTTTTTAAAAAAGAATTTTGCTCGAAAGCCAGGTGATTCCACTGAAGCAGTGACAATGTGCTACAGCCAAAGCCCTTCAGTGTGTTATACACTAAGCTGTTGCGCACACAATCATTCACAAGAAAGTAATATTTTCCAACCGTGAAAAAAAAACCTGCAAAAAAAAACCCCAAACAACTACAGCTGAAACGTTCTTTACAAGACATCTATATTGGAGACTTACGGTAATGGGCATATGATGTTCAGCCACAACATCCAACAATTTCATTACCCTGTAATGTACCTAAAAACCGATTCTAAGTCTTAAGATTTCCAATAAGGTTGATTTAACTTCTAGTGGCATCCTCATCCTTTTACTTCATAACATTAATCACTGCATTTTTTTCACTGTTGAAGCACTAGAATAGGAGCCCTGAGGAGCAAGTCACTTCTTTATGCACAAAGCTGTACACAGTTTAACAATAAACTTGTCATAAAAATTAAGGTTGCTATTGAAATTACCCTCTTTTGAAAATCGTCTTATGTTTTGCTTAATTTACACAGAAAATCCAAGGAGTACCTAAAGATTACTGTAAAAAAAAAAATCTGTATAGTGCAGAAATTCACATCATATCAGGAAAGAAAATATAACAAGGTTGCTTTTGAGAATGAGAACTTCCAAAGTAGTAACAGAAATTGCCAAATATTCAAATAACTTTGATAATTGCTTGCAAAAATTAGCTGACAGAATACGGCAGGGAAAAAGCACTCTAATTATGACACTAATTCAAATATGGTACAATTAGAAATAAACAGTCCCGACAAAAATATTTTTTGTTAGTAACGTATATACACTAATAAAAAGACCAATTGTGTTCCCAAAGTAGAGGGAACAGAGCTACCCATCTGTATGTCATTTAGTACAGGAGAGGCAATGGCAGGTTTAAATTACATGGTATTGGATTGCAATTTCCTAACATTGGATGCTTTTCTGCTTTTTTACCTTGAGTCATTACTAAGGAGTGTTCATAAAAAGTAGCTTAAAGCACAGATGGTTGCAAATCATTTAAGAAAAGATGTTTCTTTCTTCCTCCCCTTCTTTTCTCATTTTTTTAATGTGTGGGGGTGGGTGAATAGGGGAGAGAGAAAAAGAATAATGCTGTTGGTCACTACTGACTAACCCTAGGAAGTATTTTCAGGAAGAAAAAAAAGTAAAATTGAAAACATCTGATTGAAGTAAATAGTACAAACATAAAAAGCTTTTTACTAGTGAAAGAAAGGTATTGAAAAGCGACTTTATTTCATAGACTAGAAATTACTTTTGATCTAAACATTCTTAAAAACAGACTGTTTTCCACTCTGAGCCATCTCATTAGCTGTGCTGCAGAGCCTTCGTTTTAATGGCAAGCTTTGAAAGAGCGCTGCTGTATGCCTTTGTTAGCTTCAATCTTATTTGGGAGACGGATAAAGATTTCATTCCAGATCTCTTTGTTTGTCTTTCAAGAACCACTAAAGCAGTATTCACACAAATTTTGCAGGAATGTGCCCTGTGCCATAGCTTACAAATTATTTGGTTTTGGTGCACTTAAAGGTCACCTTCCAAATTAGCAAAATTTTCCTACATCCTGGCTTTTCAACCTTAAATGTAAATATTGTTTCCTAACTGTAAGTGAGGTTTGTTCTTTATAACATTTGGTTGCTTATTTAAAGATGTCAAACTTTGGAGGTTTTTATTCTCCGAACGTGCAGGGCTCTAGGACTAATAAGTCTTTCAAAGTGTAGCTAACAGGGAAAGGAAGCATATGCATTATATAAATAGCTATTGTTATGTTGCATTACGCAGGTCAGAAATAAGCTGCTTGAGAGATGGTCTTTCATCTAAAATTTCAGTATTAAAAAGTAGTCTAGAGAGCAGCAATGACTCGTACAAACCAACATCTCCTGACATTTAAAAATATCTTCCAATTATTTTATTTTAAAATTCCACTTGCTCTTCAGATGTTGCAAAAAAGCAAACTAAGCATAGCTTCACTTTGGAAAAAGTCAGAGAAAATACTGAAGGTTTTAAAGAATGATCAGTATTCCCGCTTTACTCTCCTTGAATAATCTTTCATCTATTTTAGAAATTTAGTGTTCTTCATCAAGAGGTTCGCTATGGGCAGAAGAAAATTTCTACATGCCACTTGATCCACAACACAGATCGGATGTAGGAAGTGTGTTATAAAATATTAAATATTTTCCCCCCATTGTTTTTAATACTTAACTGTGTGTTTTACAATACAGAGAAGTATTTATGTCTACAGAGGAATTTTGCCAACCTGCACTGGGGTAAACCCCAACAAAAGGACTCTCAAGGTTTGTAATTTAATGGAGTATACAGCATCAAAAAGCTATAGCTGCACTACAAATCATAAAGGAAATCTCTTGGTCCAGCCCTCAGCATTCAAGAACAGCCGTGTTCATTTAATTGCACTTATTATTTTACTGCTAGCAACAACAAACAAAAATAGCTCAGTAAATTGATTGCACTATTTCCATATTGCCAAAGAGCCAAGGAGGTAAAGCAAGACTCACCCCTGACTCCAGGGGATGTAAGGAGACGTTATCTGAAACAGGACTGGCCTGCAAGCCTCAATAAAATGAAATGAATCCTAAAAATTACTGGATGAGATTCTAGGAATACAATCCTTTAGTCAGGAAAAAAATCACATGCAAGAGTGACAAAAGTGCTCAACTTGCAGCACAAGAGTGTCTGTTTCCATTCTTTCAACTGTTCCTTTATGGCATGTATGAGATGTCTGCATCTTGGGAGGGGACAACACAAAGCTACACAAACATGTGCCCAATAGGAGACAAACTGCCACTAGTAATGCAACTGTTATCAAACCTGTTATTAAAGCAGAGAATAAAGGTGCAGGTTGACCACCTTCCTCAGTTTAGTTCCCCAAAGAAGGGACCATGTACGGGCTGACGAGAAGGGTTCCCATACAAGCAACAAACTTCAGCAATGCAGGCATAAAGGCAGGCTCACAGATCATTTACAAATTATACAGCTCAAGGCAGAAGAGAAAAAAGGTCATCAGTTTTACAAACAGCACGACACCAGAGTGATTACATTAAAGGTGAGACTGTGAGGATAACGGAGCCTGGATTCCTCAGATCTGTATTAAGACTCTGGATTGGATCTCACTTGCTCTTTGGAGGTGATGCTCTCGGCAATGACCCTCAGAAGAGCCCAGGACAGCTGTGTTCCCAACTCCAGTTACAGCCTGCTGTTAGGAGCGGTGAATGCCGGCCTACGAGTGCAGACATAATTCCCTTGACAATCTGCTGCAGGATCGGAGGCCAAATTACATCTCTCTAATCAGCACACCTCAGTGCCTTCGCTGGGGTCGGCGCACATCAGAAGAGCAGCTGCTCCATGAACAGGCACCAGCGTTTCCACTCAAGGCCACCCGCCTTCAGCCTCTGCCAACAGTCACAGCGGTGCTGAAGACTGTTAAGATCCTGGAGCAGGATGGAAGGCTTTGCGAAGAAAAGGCCAGGCTCACCAATCTTAATGCATAAACATAAAAAAAAAAGCTGAGGAGGGTGAAACAAACACCAGCAGAAACCCTTTCGGAGCCTTCATGGCATTCCTGTGCTTAGGAATGGCTTTTTCTGAAAAGCAATGCAATGCACACTGCCATTCAGTATCCACCTGCAGACTAGGGGCATTTCAGAATTCAGCTCTGGAGTCCTCCTCTGTATGAATGAAGTGAACGGAAAGTTATTTTCTGGGTGTTGACCTGATAATGAAGACATTAAGCATCTCACCTCACATATAAATTCCAATTTCAATTGACCTTTTCAAATCTGTGGTTCATGGCGCAGGCGTGTGCCATTTCCTCCCCTATAAGCCATCACAAGAAAACTAGCAACGAGATACGTCCAGACAGACGGACACGAGTTAGCAGATCATTACTCCTCACCACTCAGCCCTTCACCTGCTGCAGCGTGCCAGAGGGTGGCAATTAGTGTCTGACACACCCTGAAATATGGTGGTATTTTGCCTGATGGCTTTCCTTCTTCAAACAGTCTTTTGAACCATTCCAAGGATTTTCTCTTACGTTTTGTTGCTTCCTATCACTGAAATTAACATTTCAACTGCGTGGAAGACAGCATACATTTTCCCCCTTCTACGTATGCTTATGTTCCACTAGCATTAATGGACATCACAGTCGTGCACTGAGCACATAGCCTTAAGACTTCCTGAATTAAATACAGCAAGATCAAATGTTCCAGCAGAGCACAGCCATATAATAAATCGGGCTTCTAGTTTTCAGTACTACTTCTTTTAATATATCCATGCCGTTTTTCAGGGGCCTTCCAGCACATTTTATTATTCATATATACCACCCCAGCCCCAATCCTGCATGTGACCTGTGTGGGTAGACCCTCGGGAATATGCACAGCTCCAACAACTACATAAGGGTCTATGAATGTACATCACATTACAGGATCTGGTTCTAAGCACACATCTCTCTGCTTCCCAAAGCCTGTCCCCTCCTGAGTGGGTCATAACTTAGTCATCGATTACCTCAAACTGACGTTAAGAGGAATCTTGTAAGGTTAAAAAATACTTGCATACGTTTCTTTAAATAAATATCCTTACATATACTACCGCTAACAGTATTATTAAAAGTGGAATTGCTCTTTTTTATTATTTCCAATTTCATTTACACAGTTTATGCCTCTTGTTTACAGTTTTGCCTCACCCTCTGCTTAGGAAAAGGCAAATGCACAACCGTTTACCCTCTTCTCTGCAGGCTCTGGTCCGAAGCCTTGGGAGAATACTGCAGTGTTCTCTCACTGCAAACAAGCCAGGAACTGCTCATCTAATTTAAAAAAGAACAACTCTTGAAAATGCAAATCGATGCAAAAAGTTCCATTGGCTTGTAAGCTAGAAAACACTGTTTCACAAATCCTACATTTGACATGATAGATCTTTTTACAATCCCATCAAAAGCCCTTTTAAATTACCTATGCATGCTGCGGACCAGGATTAATGCTGCAAAAGAACTTTGAAATGCTGGGAGGTCAAGTTTAAGTAAAATCCAAACTTCGCCATTAAAAAACCCCTGTTAATTTTTTACACGCTGAAAAACAGATCTGTGTTTCTTTGCTGAGGGATGGCTCCTTTTCTTTCTTGCTGTAGATAGCTAACTCCCACCCGCGGTTGAAATACCATTTGCAGTTTCATGCAAGCATTAGGAGTAATGGGGCGAAGACCATTTCCACTACATTGTGCGTTGAAAACCCAAAAGCTGGGTATCAGGACAACAGTTACAATTTTGGGACAAATGTCAGGTTCTATCTTAAAAGACCACCACCCAAAAATTAACTGCCTTTAAAAAAAATTATTTACTTAACACCCAGGAGGGTCACATGGCCACAAGGGCAGGGCAAGACCCTTCCTTGCAAATTTGCAAGCTTCCCATGCAACTGAGTAACAGAGCTGTCACATTTATTTTTTCCACCTGGTCATCAGCATGGCTCATGTTTTAACTGAATGTATACATTTGAGTCACCGTCAGAGATCTCCCATGTAAGACAGCAGATTTCTCAAGCACTAAAAAAAATAATTCCCCAACGCCCAACTAATGCATCTCCTCCGTGCACTGGTTTTCTTTCCAAAGAAGGCAGAATGGAACCCCAGGGGTCCCGGTACAGACAGCACCTATGGGAACAGAAGCTGCCTTGTTGTTTCCACAGGTCTGCAAGCGCCTTTGCGGCAGGTTGCGTAGCCGAAGTAGCCACGCAAGCCAACAAGACATTCCCTGGAAAAGAAACCTGAAGCTGCCACCCCTCCCCATGAATGTAAAAAATATTTAAGAAAAGACTGAAATGTTTTGCATTGTGGGGAAGGGGGAAAGAAAAGCAGCTCCGTTTGTCCTCTCCAGGGATGTCTACTTAACTTCCTTATCTCACGTTAATGAAATGAATGTCACTACCAGCCACAATCTCACAACCTTTCCAAATTCTGACCACTGAGGGCTCTCCCACCACCCTGTGCTGGCCGGTGGAGGTGAGGGCTGCTTCCCCCGGCCTTGCTGAGCTGTCATCTTCACCAGTACTATAGTGATGGCAGCATGTGGCTGCTCCGCAGAGGTTGGTGAATAGAAGCACCTTCAGTTAAGTGCAGCAGAAGCTCATTATGTTATAAACTGCCACTTTTGTGACCATTTTTGCTGAGATGGCCAAAGACAGCGCACGGGGCAGCTGACCTATCTGCCTTACATTTGGGATGCAAACCGGCAAGACAAGATCAAGATCTATTGGCACAGCAGTGGAGGAGGGAACATTTATAATGATGGATCTCTCTTCCTCTCTCCCCTAACAGATAAAGAGACTTTTGTTTTGCAGATATGATCCTAGCACCTTTCACAGGCACTAGATTTGTTTAAAAAACAAGAAAGGCAGAGACACTGAGCACTCTGTATCTGGTCAGTAGATTTCTGCCAGAACCAATAAAAGGGTGCACAACATATGGAAAGGCACTTTATTAACAGCAGAATTAAGCTGAATTTAATAAGAGTACTTTATGCTACCTTTTGCATTTAAAATATTTCAGTAAGCCATCTAAATAAGTTTATTCACACAGCTTTAATAAAGGTTTAACCCTGCAGCGGAAACAATTAAAAAGTCAGCATTTGCCAGCAGTTACCGCAATGGTGTGTAGCTTATTGTGGCATTCAGGCTGTTGCTAAATCCTCCTGCTGCTTCCTCCACAATAGTGATGTGTGGCCTGTGAAATGAGCACCGCATTTCAAGAATCAAGGTGCCGCAATCTATCCTCGGGATGGGGGTGGGGGAAAGGAGCAGGGTGGGAGGAGGTCTTTCTTCTCCTCCAATTCCCCACGACAGCCCAGACCTCACCCCCCTGTAAACTCGGTCTGTCTCCAGCTGTGCAGGAACCCTTTTAGCAAAGATGCGAGCAGGCACAGCATGCTCTGTGCACTTTCACCTCACATCTCCAAGTACTGAGGGAGGTACCCACCATGAGGACAGGTTCCTCTGCTATGGCCACCATGGAAAACACCACAGACCCTTTCCCCTCCCAACCTGCTTCAGGACTAAAGGTGGAGAAAAAGCCAAAAAGGTTAGTAACTGCCCACTTCTTTCCCCAGTGGGCCTCCTGGTCTTCTGTTTCTGTAAAATTCAGCCATGCTTTAGGGGTAAGGAAGAGGGGTTGAGCCCTATAAAAGGGCTTTGAGAGGACTCGTTTCAGCCCTTCTCCTGCTCTGCTCTCCTTGGGACTCCTTGACCTGGGCCAGGGCGTTGAGCGGGGAGTTCTTACCTGTGGCACACAAAGCTGCCGGCGCCGGACCTGGGCTGCCAGCAGCCACCATCATTCCACGAGATCCTCTCCTCCAGCTAGAGTAGGGGGCACTTCCGTACCCAGCCATGCACCCCTTCACAACACAGCTTCTTTTCAAGGAAATCACAAGACGAGATACCTGTTTAGCTTGTAACTCAGAACATTTTATGATTCTTGGCCACCTCTGGGACACAATTCCCCTCTATTTGTTTCCCCCCAAGTCATGATCTGTGCTGTAGCAATCTGTGGTTAACCTAACAGCTAAGTTCCAGTAACGTCCGTGTCTCTGGTGCCTCACTCCCAATCCACACTCTATACCCATCCAGTGTACCATCAGATTCCAAGCTCACACACCCCCTAAGTGACCCCCTGGACCACCTCCTCCATCACCTCGAAACACATGCCCTTAATGACCTTAGGGTTCACATGTACATCCCCCTAATCTTCACTTTTCTTGCTTGCCCTCCCTCAGCTTAGCAATATACAAAATATCCTTCCTTTTGGTGAGCCGTCATCTCTCCTTTACATCACATTCTTCTCGGCAACCTTCATCGTGTACTGCTCAGAGAAAGGACAAAGCCAGAGGCTGCTTTTAATTGAAGGGAAAAAAAAGTGAGGGCAGTCCTTAAAGGACTTCTCAAACCTCCTGTTATAAAGAGACAGTCCAATAACTTAAAAAGTAGCTTTTCGTGGGAGACAATAAAACACAGAAAATACCCAACTAAGAAAACACAGTAAGCCTGAGCTGCAGAGGGCACAGGAACGGAATGTAGGAAATTTATGAGCTCCCAGAATTAAAACATTCCTGCAAGAAAGGTAGAAATGGCTTGTGGTGGGTCCTTTATGGGAGCAGGAAGGGAAAGCAAATGACCTTAAGAGATCCATCAGGGAACACATTAAGGAACTGGCTCTGTGCGTGGTCTGGGAGCACAAGAAACGTCTCATCATCCCTGTGCTGCTCAGTGCCAGAGTCACCGAGGAGCCTCCACCCAGACAAGGCAGGGTTGAGCACCTCCTGTCGATCGATCAGATGAGGGAGAGTGCCAAACTCCTCCAGAACAAGGAGTGGAGAAGGGGGAAAAGACAGGGTGCAAACAAAAAGGGTACATTAACCAAAGGTTTCTGGTCTTTATGACACCAGGTTTTGCAAGTATCAGGCACAGTAAGAGTGTTACTCCCAATGAGATTATCTACAAATAAATTTCATTCCAAACTGTATTAAATAACACATTCTAGACTGAATACTGTTGTACAAAAGAAACATTTGTAAATACAGAATAGCATCGAATATACTCTCATTAAGACAACTATACACAAAGGTCATTTTTAAAGCCCATTTTCAAGCCATTCCAAACCGAGGATAATGTTATGCTCTGTGATGATAATGCAGTATTCTACTGTCATATGACTAGGAGGCAGACATGCACACAGACACTTATGTAATAATGACACATGGACAGCTTCACATGCTATTTACTATTGTGCTCACACAGCACTTGTTTTCAAGACTCCCTTCAAGCATTTATCAAATTCCTCATAACCGCTGGGAGGCAGTGAACTAGATAATTTTAAAGACTGTATTTTAAGCTAAAAAAAATTCCAGTTTTGTTCCAAATTGATATTTGCTTTTTTAAATTTAGCTTCCTATAAATTGATTTTAATTTTTGCCCCCGCGCTGACCAGTTCTGAGGAACAAGTACGTCCAGCTGAGAGCTTGTATGACATACTGAAACCCAGAGCAAATTTTTATGTTCAAGATATAAACCCCAGAAAATAGGGATTTATAATGAAAACATGGACAGGCATTTAACCATAGCCGTACTAGTGAGTGTTGCTATACAGTTGCTATCAGTCTTACTTTTATTTTCTTTCTGATCGTGTGAAGAGACATCTGTAACAGTACGTCTTTGGTGACACACATTACGGAAAGCTATGGGAAAGTTACAACATACATTATGGAAATCATACCTGTAAACACACAAACATGCAATATGAAACGTTTAGACATATTTCAGATACACAAAGTTTGTTAGCAACTACTGTACCTGGAACACACAAGACTAAGGTCTGTTGTAGACTTTTCATTGATAAAGCCAGATCTGGCAAACACTAGGCACACATGTCGTTTCACTGACGTGCAGTTTGAGAGTTCAGAGGGACAAATGCATATGAATAACTCATGTATGCAATTGTTTGCAAGATCTGCTCCTAAAAGTAATCCTTGATATTAACAGATTACTACTAAAAATCCAATTTTGAGACTCATTAATTTTTTGTTCAATAACTATTCATTTCCATTTTATGGAAATGCATTATACTGACACTTGGAATTAATGAAGATTTAATAAAACAAGTTATAAGAAACTATACTACAGACATTTACTTAATAAAGACTTACACCATATGCCCAGCACCATCTTCATACAGATGTGTTGTAGTTTAATCTAATCCTAGAAAAGTATGGTTTTTCCTACTAGTAATTAGTTTAGTAATTAAACGCTTCACAACAATTTAGTATTACCTAGGATTTTATTATTTCATACAGAAAAAAAAACCCAACCCAAACCAAACAACTAAGTCTACCCCTGTAATTTCTTCATCATTACTTCTACTTAATTTTACAAGCACCATAATTTTCTTTGATCTACAGGAGAGTAAAAGCCAAATTATCTCATGCAAAAAATGTGATGTAAGTAGCACAACATTCAAAGTGTTAAAGAAATAAAGGATTTGTGTAAGAAATGGGAGCCCATAATAATTAAAAGACACAGCAAAGCAAAATAAGCTATCTTTTTACTTTATAGCTTGGTGGTCTGCTACAGAAAACATATGTACATGGAATCTGCATGATCATTACTTGTATCAGTTACTTGCTGGTATGCACTAAAGCAGCTGAAGTAGTTTTTACATTAAAAGTGTGTGGGGGGTGTGTGTGGTTTTGGCTTTTGTTTGGTTTTTTGCGGGTTTTGTTTGTTTGTTTGTTTGTTTAATTTTATTTCCATGAACTACATCCTGGCAGGTGCTGAGTGCATCCTACATTTCCAAAGAAAGTTACAGCATTCAACTCTAACAGAGCGGGCTCAAGGAGCGACACTTGGATGTCGCACAACAGGCACAACGGGGCCGTAATCCTTACTGGCAATGAAGAAACCTTGAACCAATGTGCTTGTAGTTTGCGTAGGAGCACAGATTGATGTGATTTTTCCCAAGGCTCATGCTCTTCTTAAAATACTTGTACATGTTCCTAAGGTCTCAGGCTATACTTTATGTATGAATGACTATTGAAAGGGAAGCTTTTTGCATAGTGCTGGGTGTGCAGAACAGCATAGGCTTAGTGCCACCTACCGGGATTGCCTGCTCGCTTCACCGTGGCGGCTGTCAAATACGGTACGGGCAAACCGCGCTCCAGGTCTGCACGCACTGAAACGTCTAGTCCTAACTTCAGACACAAAAATATTTTTAAAATACCGTTTGGAAGAACAGATCTGTGCTCCAGGTGCTAGTATACAAATAGAGAAAGAGCAAGTAAAAACACCAGCACAACTGTTAATTCAGTTTATGAATAATCCAGCATAACTCGTGCACGCTTACAAAATAAGTGTTTCAGAGAGGAGACAGAAGGTCCCCCCTGTTCTAAGATACTTCTTAGCATTATTTTATTCATTTGACTTTTGGGAAAAAAACAAAAATCACTTGCTTCTGACCTACAACTGTGACTTCATACTAAAGTAAACATTACTTTGTATTACTTTGTTCCTCCCAGGAAGGACAGAGGTACCATTCCAAGCACAGAAATTGAAACGCTACTGTCAATCAGGTCCTTGCCCTGCAAATATTTAACTGCATGGAGTTTAAAACTGCATTTGGAAGCCCAATTTTCATCTCTGACAGCACTTGGTCTCCTGAGCGGGCAGGGGTTCCGGAAGGTTAGAAAGTGTCCTTCCATATGGAATTGGCCGTTCAGCCAGAGGAAGACCAAACTCCACGCCACGCCAGACTCAGTGGGCACACAGCATGGTGGTATGGTTGCAGGGCTGCAATTCACACAGAACTGGGCGGTGGGAAAAGGACTAACTCAAAGGGCTACGTTGTAAGAAAACCATGAGAACTCGGGGCGTTTTCTGTATGTTCAAAAGTTTAAGTCACAGTGCATTGAGGCATTTAAGCAGATGTCGTCGTCTCTAGATCTCGTTCCCATGTTTAATTTGATACATGGACTTGCAACCCCCTCAATACACCAGACACAAAAACCCAAACCAAAGGCAAAGCAAGCCTACGTCAATTTATAAGCATCTGGGGAATTTAGATTACTCTTAAAACATGTGAGATACGTGATTGTGTATTATTCCAGTTAGCAAACGAATCTGTGTTTATTGTATATAAATATCTATCTATATATCTCTATAAAGTAGCCAGTCAGTGGAAGTCAACCTACTAACCTTTGCACAGTTATGGATCAAAGGGACAGGAATAAACAGTAGTGTTACAAGCTTTTTATTCCAAAATGTGACTACTGGATTGTGCCAGAAAAACAGTTTGACACCATAGCTGACACAATGCTTTACAAACAGGTACGTGATAGAAAATCCCGCCCACGGGCTGTGTTCTTTGTCGAGCAGCTCTGAGATCTCCTTTCCAGAGCAGAAGCAAAAGGGCCAGAAGACTGAGTGCCCCCATTTTCAGGTGGACACCAGCAATACAAGCAGCATCAAAAGGTGCATAATGAGGGCGAAGGAAATTTGCTTACCCTATATTTTTAGGATTTTAAATCTGGCTCAGCAGCAAATATAACAGGAAACCAAGGTCAAGCTGACACAATGTGGGCTATTCTCTCTCTTCCTCAGCATGTGTTTGCAGCTCCTATCTAGGTTAGTGGGAGTTTTGTGCACATGTGGGGGGAAACAGAGCACAAATGCTGCAAGAATTGGACTCAGATTAGGTCAAATACAGTGTAATCAGCTTTAGAAAAATCCATCAGCTTGAAAACTGATGTCTTATCGCTGAAAAAATCTTTAGAACATCACCTCCATATGGTTGTTAAGTCCAGCTCTCGGAAAAAAGTGCTCATCACATTTTGCACCCTTATGAATCAGCTGTGGGAGAGTACAAACACCCAAGCTGGTTCTTCTTCGATACTTCCAATACTGATCAGCCAGGACTGTATCTTTTTTCTTGGGTGTCAAGAAAATTCTTAGTAATGTCCAAAATGAGCTCAGTGCAGCTTTTATTTTCTCCCACATAAACAGGTACGCTGACACTATTATGCAGACACTAGAGATACTGCTGCTGCTTAAGTAAAACACAAAATTCTGAGGTTCGAGGTTCAAGGTTTTGGTGATATAACTGACTCATGGAGATGGGGCCTTACAGCACCATTCACAGACCCACTATCTGAACCTGCACCTTACATGAAAAGTGCAGCTGCATCTGGGCATTAAATGGCGTGTTTCCATTTATTTATTTAGAGAAGTGTCTCATAGCTAAAGACTACGCTGTCAGAGGAATGAAAGAATTAAGTTTTAAATTCTGCACACTTCGTACATGATTTTCAGTGCAACGTGTTTAATTTATCATGAAAATGTAAAAAGGGACACGTGGAGTGTAACTACAGTATACTGATAAGATTTTGGAAAATATTTTGAAGTCCTATGATTTAACAGCAATCAATATGCTAAATCCTTTTATGTGTATTTTCAAAAATAATAAATGGCATTTACTAAATTATTTTCAGTCTAATTCCATGGGTTTTGCCAAGAATTAAGAAAATAATATAAAGTTTAGGACAGAATGTGTTGGACAAGGAGTCAGACAGCATTTCCAAGCATCCTAAAATCTCAGATATGAAAACCCTCACTCAAGTCGGTGACTTTAAAAAAAAAAAGGCAAACAAACTTCTGGTTAAAAGGAAATTTTAAACAAACCAGAGCAACCCATAGTACATCGTTTCCTGCAGCAGAGACACCCATTCCTAAAAGGGCCTTCATTACGCATGACACGACAAGCAGCACCCATTCAACCTGAGGGAAGCCCACAGGCTCGCAGGGCCACTGGCTGGCTCTTTGTCACCAAATGCAGCAGGTTGAATGCAGACATCACTGTGATATCCTCACCAACAAAACCAGAGGCAAAGAACAGGGGCAAGAGCTGAGTAGGGAAGAAAAAGAAAAAAAAAAAAAAAGAAAAAAATATGAGAACAAATTAAAACATCAAAAATGTTAAGATACATTCACAGAAAAAACAATGCTTACAATTTTATGAGACCACCACACGAGAGCACAATCCTAAATGCACTTTTCTTATACATTTAGCCAATTTCTGATACCGCCTCCGCCCATTTTGATACACTGATTACATAGTATTCAGAGAAACAACTTTCTGTGCTACCCAGTGAGAGGGAAGAGGCAATTTATAGGGGACATTCCCAACAGCTGCTTTAGATACTCAGCTGAGAGCAACTCAGAGTAGCAACCTACGTGGTCACAAGTGCAGAGGAAGCTCAGGGCACCAGCTAGATAGCAGGAATCCTGCTTTGAACACCCAGGAATGCCGGGCAGATCAAACACGCAGGCTTTTTCTATTTATTTTATTTAAAACAAAATCACACTCCACAACATTTCTGAACGGTAAATGCTGGAAACCAGTCATTGCTAAAAATTGTTCTTTTGATGCCTTGTTTGGGGAATGTGACATTTCATTGTTATAAACTTGCCAGATATCTTAAAACCACAACTTCTTTTTTTTTAAAGGCAGGAAATAATTCGCATTGTAAACTGTCCACGAGATATATTTAAACACTCTTCCGGCCAGTTTAAATATAGCAAACAGAGAAATGGCAGCCGCGAGATTTTATTTTAGAAGGACTGAATGCATGAATACTAATTGTTCCGTTTACCCACGATGGGAAAGAGGAAACGCAGCTGCCTTGTAGCCCAGCCATTCATAGCCGTAGCTCGCTTCAAGCAGATGATGTGACATCGGGGACCGAAGCCAGCCCCCACCGAAGTCAGAAACGAGGCTCTCGTGGACTCTGGTGGAAGCAGGATGAGGCCCCAGGTGGCTAACGTGCAGCAGGGCACGACTCCCGGTCCCCTCCCAGGTGCCCTCCTTCTTTTTTGAGCGTCACGGCACAAGCGCTGCAGGACGCAGGGTCCGGCAGCGGCCCAGAGCAGGGATTGTCCCCAGACCAGGGAGAGGCCGACCACGGTCTCATCCTCAAGAACAAGCGCACGGTACCCAGCCATACGTACTGCCAAACCACTCTGGGTACGTACCTCTGACGGAAACCTGCTTGCATCAACGTGCCTGAACTCTGACTTACCCCAACTAAACTCGCCGCGAAACGCAAACATCTCCGTGCTGCCCAACGGCGGCAAAGGGGACAGTGGCCGCTGCACGGCGGCCAGCCCGGGCGAGCCACGGCACAGAAACAAACATGTCACTGTCACGAGTGACTGCAGAGCTGCTTAAAAATAAGGAACAAACCCCGTCCCGAGCAGACTACCAGCTAACGAAAGGCCAGCGGCACAAGGGCGCAGGTTCCCGGCCGGCGCCCTTCCCCACGCGGCGGGCAGCGCACAGGGGCCCGCCCCGCAGCCGCCCGCCCCAGCGCCCCGCCGGCGCGAAGCGCGGCAGCCGCGCGGTGAACAAAGCCGCGCGCCGACCGCGGCGGCACCGCGCGCCCCCTGGCGGCCGCGGCCTCGCACCGCTCGGCCCCCCGGGCGCGTCCCGGCCGTTACGCGGCGAGTGGCGGCGGGAAGGTGCCCCGGCCGCCATTGCTCCCACGCCACGGCCTGCCCGTGGCTTGCGCGGGGGTGGCGCCGCCCGCGGGGCTTCGTGAGCTCTCGGCCCTGCCACCCCTCAGCAGCGTGGCCTTCCGGGGCGGTGTTGCAGACCCGGAGTACCGTTAGCCCTTCTGGAGGCCAGCAGGCAAAGGGCGGAGGGGCAGACCGACGCCTACGCAACCAGGCCTCACTGACCCTGCCAGTACGGTCTCTTTTACGCATTGATGAAGCCCCCCCCGAGCAGTCACACGCGGGCACCTGACGAGCACAGCGCGGAGGTGTCACCTCCCCGTCGTGCAGCCCTTTGGCGCAACAGCCGCACGCCGCAGTGGCGCTGGATTCACCTCCCGCGCCAACACGGCTTCCCTGCTCTCGGCTGTCAGGACCGTAACTCCCCCAAGTGTAAACAGTTTAAAGGAAATGATCTGAAATCCCCAGTGATTATAAAATAGATCCCGACCTCTTGAAAACGTCAAATATTTCAGTGTTCACCAAAATGTTATTTAGTCTCAAGTATTCATAAAGACTCGGAGGATATATAAGTCCTGAAAGCCCAATAAAACATAACTGAGCATTCATGAAAGTACTTTATTGCAGTTAACATATTTTATTCTTTTATTGCTGACGTTTTGATCGCTATTTTTATTTACTTTGCACGCTGCAGCAACGCCCAGTAGTTCCAAGCAGGAAGGGGACACCCTGGTGGTACTGTAGGTACGCAAACAAACCCCCTGGCGCGGGGAGCTTACAGGCCAGGGTTACCAGCTGCTGGTGAGGATGGAGGGAGGAGGAGGAGAGCAAAAAGTCAATCTCATCACCATCAAGGCATGTGTTTTGGAGGTGCTTCACACCCCGATGCCACAGGTACAGAGAACAGGCTGACGGGACGATGGTAACCTGATTACCTAAAAGTAATGTAGGGGGGTCTGTCAAATTTGTCCTTAGGAAATTAAGAACTTCATACAGGCTCAGGTTATGTTTTCTCAACCTCTGTCTGAAGAGAAATTTCTTTGGGGGAGGGACAAATTTAGAGATTAAATTCTGATATTATCATAACTTGCTTTTAAGAGCTGTAAGGGAAACATCAAGGGTCTCCGGAGCTGATAACACTACTGGTTTAAGTTTTTCCACATTCAGTGTTTATCCTGAATAGGTCCAAAATTCCTACAATTACATGAGAATCCCAGCTCTCACAAGAAAAAATGTGACATTTTAACCCTTCACAAATAAATTTTAAAAAGCCAAAAATTCTTAAGGGAACAGTATTTTTTTTGTTTCTTGCCCCAATAACGAGACCTCTATAGTGTGAGGCTTCTACTATTTTTCCAATTTCCCTCCCCCACCCCCAAGTCTCTGTCCCCATTTGGAGGGCAGGAAACAATTAGAGATAGGTACACACTAGCCAGAGAGCCAGCCTCTTATGTCAGGAATTTCTATGTCACTGGAAAAAGGAAAAGAGCAAAAATATTGCCAGCCCGGAGAAACCCAAACAATCAGAAGGCAGAAGGCAGTAAAGGCATGTGAGTCTTCCATACTCCAGTGTTACATTAACAGTTTAATTTAATTACTATTTGTTTTGTTAGGTTTCTCCAGTCCAGCAGTAAGTTCAGTTGTTTCACAAAGGTTTTATTTATTCATTTATTTTAATATAAATCAAACTATAACCAAACGTTTCACTGATAAAGCTTAGTGGAATATTTAATATACACATTTACTCCAACATTAGCTTTTTTTTTTTCTTTTTTGGCTCTTTCTCACCTAAACCTGCTGCCAGTCAGAGTCAGCAGAGAGAACAGAGCAAACACTGAGCACTGCAGGAACAAAAAGGGCAGCGTAGAGAGAACCACACGACTAAGTATTTCAGTATGTCGTGGATTTCTGTGTCTAAACAGTTATTTACTCCCTAAGCATTTTCCCTTAACACATTTTCTGCTAACGCTGAAGCCCTTCGTCCCTCCTGCTCCCAGCATTGCAGTTGTTAGTTTTTAGGGACGTCACTGTTTGCAGTAAATGTCTTAGGCTTGTCATGGTGTGTGCTAAGATGGGGAGGATAAAGGCAGTGCTTAATAGCTTATGAGGAGATGTTTAACGGGGTCTGAACCAATAACCATCACCGAGCTGCCAGCTGTGGCAGGAGACTGGAGCACAGGAAAACTTTTCAGCAGGGGATGAGGGCTGCTGGTTATTTACTGGAGAAAGTAGAAGGGAAGAGTTCTAGTTCCCCCTTCCGATTCACAGAGATCACCAATCGAGATCTGAAGTAGCACCCTTTGCAGTGCACAAAGTATTCTCCTCACACACATATACCTTACTACCTGGGCTAACCATCCCTTCTGTCCTGGCCCACCCACAGCCTGCTCGAACAAAGGACGCAGCCTTCAGCCTTCAAGAAACCACACATCCTCTGAATATGCATTTGTGCTTTATAACTGTATTGTCTACTTTCATACACCTGCATGCTTCAATGCACTGTCCTGTATTTGAAGCATTCAGCACAAAATAGTAAAGGTAATTGACAAAACCTTTGGAAATTCAACTTTAAAGAGTGACTTTAGGCTCTGGATTTTCATGTGCCTGTACATCCGATAATGCAAGCCAGGTGTCTTCACAAGTTCACGATTTGCTATTAAAATACCTTTGCAAAAGCTCACTGTTTGATGAGAGTAAAATAGTTCAGTCATTAACAGCTAACAACATACAGTCAAACATTGTAATTACGAATATAAGCTTCTCAAAGAGAAGAAGAGGCATAAAACATTCTAAAAGAAACTAAATGTGTCAGCCTTACAGGTCTCCAGAAGTACTGCAGCATTTCACTTGCATGCTTGTCTGCATACACTTTTTTTTGCCCTCGTCCTATACTAACTTCTGAGTTACAGCCACAGAAATCACAAGTATTAGACCTGAATTCCCACTTCACTGTTAACACTCTCAATTAAAGCATGCTCTCCATAGCTGTTTGTGCTGGAATGTGCAAACTGAATGGCAATCCAGTCTACTTTTAGGAAGTTTACATTGTGCCTTGATAGAAGAGGTAATTACTGCTATACCTCATATTTGAGTGGAAAACCAGGAAACGTCAAGCTTTAAACCTGAAGTTAGTACTGCCATTAGAAAGGAGCCTAAACAGTGAAGTTCAAAACCTTTTGCTTTCTTGAGTTTTACACATCCTCTTACGCTACGTTTTGTTCTTAAACCCTTCCCATAGTAACCGAGTGCATTTATCACAGAAACTCAAACCTAAAATATACACCTTTCTGCAATACAGAACGTACAGTCTAACATGTAAGAGATTTTCAAATGTCAGTTTGGCTAACATACGCTTCAGGATACCGTCAGACCCAGCTACAGATGTTTCCATGGCCCTTACTACAGGAATTATCATGGGCACATGCCTGCCCGAGCACCCTGAGCACGGCACGTGTCCCGGCTGCTCCAGCTCGAGGGGTGCAGGAGGCCCTCCCTGGTCCCACGGCTTCCTCATGGTGCCGGCAGGCCAGCCTCCCTTCTCCTGGGAAATGGAGTAAAATATGGCCCAGTCTATTAATATTATGGATGTACCTTTTTCATACCCTAGCTGGGAAGCACCAGTCACAGCATCTTCTGTATTCATCATTTTAACAGCTGGAGTAGGGGAGGAAGAATAAAAGTCCGCAGGCTGAGATCAGACAAAGGAATAGAAGAAAGCAGGAAAAGAAGGTGTGGAAGGATCAGAGAGCATGGAAGCACAGCTCTCCCTACAGCGGGAACGTATATTCTCACCTGCCCACCCCAAGTCCCACTCTGTGGTACACAATGACAAGCAAAGCCTTAGGGACTAACTACCCTCCATATTTCATCCTTAGGCTGCGTCTAAGTTTCCCACTGGGGTGAATCCAAGGTCTTTTTAGGAGCGCAGCCTTTAGTCTGAGCATTATTACCCAGACATTGTTCCTCCATCTAAGAGAGATGAGATTCCCACAACAGATTTTAGATCATGGTGCAGGCTAAAACAATTACCTTTCCAATAAAATAACAATGAAAATCTTGTAAAATAAACCGGTTTCTGAGACCTTTTGCACACAACTCAGGATAATTTCACCGATTTCAACTGTTGAGAGAAAAATATGCTAAGTAAGGAGGTAGAGCTCCATATGCCTGTGAGTTTGCATTTATAGTAGAATGGTTATCCAGAATAGAAAAATTATTTATACACTACACACTGTAGAAAAACACAGCATCTGAGCAGAGAACAAAGAGCTATATTTCATTTTCATTTAATTACCAAATTTAGCTAACATTCTCTCTAGCATCAGCTTCCAAAGATGGGAAGCTCACAACCCCTTACAGGAATACCCCTTTTTTTGTATACAGAACTGGCCACCTTTGCTCCCATCTCCAGATTGTGAAAAACCAGTTTGGCAACAAAGAGGCTGGTGTGCTGGTGTAACTAAAGCCCAGAGGTGTGTCCAGGGCCCTGACATGTGAGAGGATAATCAAAACAAAGAGGTTTTTGAAAGGTTGTACCCTCCTGAAAAGCAAGGAGGGGAAAAGGGCCTTAATGCCTCCCTGTTCTGCGAGTGCCCCCATGGAGGAGAGAACAGCAAGGCTGAATTCGCCTTATTTTACTACTTGTTTGCACACAGCAGGGCAGTGGTACTGGTCCCTCTGAACAGCCAAAGGACATGGCCCCATCCAGCGGGGATGAGGAGGACATCCATGCTACACTGAGTGTAAGGGGAGGAGGGAGTTAATTAATTCTCCTTGAAGGAGTACGAAAGTGAAGAGGGTCCTTGCTCCAGGGCCTCTGGCTTGGTCTTTAGGAAGGGGTGTAAAATGGAAGGAGATCTCACTAGCGCAGAGACAAGACGCTGCGAGCCTTGTGGGCAGTGGATGAAACGGGAAAAGTGGAATTGCAAAGAGACAAGAAAAAGCAGAGAGACCCCAAGGAGAAGAGATTAGACAAGTGAGGAGTCCCCAAGACTGGGCCAAAAGAGGATCCTTGCCTAAGGGCAGAGAGCAGCGAGCCTCTGAGCCTTCCAAGCGTTCACACATCTGTCTTGTGCATCTTGTGCAGATTGTTTCCTAATAGTTATGACTGGCAGTACTTCCCAAAGGAGAGTAAATACAGGTCAACTGGGATTTTCCCCCATTCCTGCTCCTCCCAGACGCACTAAAATAGCGCTGAGCTGCACTTTCATTTTCCCTGACTTGGTAGCCTGCCAACACACAGCACATTCCTTTTACAGCAGTGAGTTTATAACTACAACGGTCATAAACTATTCTTAAATGGGTCTTTTCTGAGAATCACGATCCTTTCAACATCTTGAAAAATATCTAATCTTTTCCATTCCCAGCAGTCCTCTCCAGTGCAGTGGTAAAGATTTAATTGCTTCTGGTGCTCAGATGATGAGATACAAGTGTTCTGGAAATAACCTTTTAATTTAACAATTCCTACTGGCAAGCCTGGAAGCTTTTTCATTGCTCACCAATAAAGAATTCTGGGTTATTGCTGTGAATAGAGCTGTCCTAGGACTGAAGACATGACACCTATTTTCACTATCAGGTGAGAAGGTATGCTTTCCCTCTCCACCAATATTCACCTTGTCAAGCTTACCAACACAGCAGAGCTAACAAGCTGCCTGTTCTACAACTTTCTTCTTGAGCAGTGAAGAGGAGCTCTTCAATGGGGATTTCTATTCTGGTTTTCTGAACCAACTTCGTACTAGGTTTTCTTGGTTTGGGGTGAGTTGGGGTTTTTTTTCCCCTCTAAGAAGTAAAAAGACTAATTATGAAGACTAAACAAATACATCATTTGGAATTGCAGCTCTTTTAAGTTGTGTTATACAGTGCTCCGTAACTCAGCAGGCTTCTTCCTCGGCTTACGAAGCTTATTTGCCTGCGTAACCACACAAATACATGGCTGAGAGAGCTGGGTCTGTTTAGCCTGCAGAAGAGGAGGCTGAGGGGGGATCTTATCAGTGCTTATCAATATCTAAAGGGGGGGTGTCAGAAGGATGGGGCCAGGCTCTTCTCAGTGGTGTCCAGTGACAGCACCAGGGGCAATGGCCATAAACTGGGAAACAGAAGGTTCAGCCTGAACATGGGGAAACACTTGTTCCCTGTGAGGGTGACAGAGCACTGGGACAGGCTGCCCAGAGGTGTGGGGGAGTCTCCTTCCCTGGACACTTTCCAAAGCCGCCTGGACCTGTTCCTGTGTGATCTGCTCTAGGGGATCCTGCTCTGGCAGGGCGGTTGGACTAGATGATCTCTAGAGGTCCCCTCCAACCCCTAACACTCTGTGAACAGGTATGTGATATGAGCCGTTTCTCATAGGTAGAGTATCTCATAAAAACGAAGCAAAGAGAAAGCTCCCAGCTGAGAACGGGTACGACTTAACAGGACTTCCAACCCTAAACACTGAAAAAGTACATTTTTTTGAAAAGAGCATTGTTTTACTCGTTTCTAAAACAAGAGGAGTGAGAAACAGCCCTGCTGTTTGCTGAGCATGTGCTCCTGTCCCGCAAAGCAAGGACGGGCTGCGGCGCGGGAAGCGTGAAGGAAGGTGACACTTGTGCTGCACAGAGAGACTGAATTCTAAAACACCGCACGTGAGTTACAGTTGATGACCCTGTTGTATGAGGCACTGTAAGGAAATGCAGAAGTGACACCACTGCAGAAGACAAGGTCCTTAAACACATCAGAGCTAAAAGCAGTTGTGATTTCAGCTGTGGTTTTGGCCTCCGATTTAATGAGCTCTCAGAGTAAAATCTGTATCAGGGAATAAAAAACCACAACAGGAAACAACACTCCCTGCCAAAGTAGCAAACTAAAGCCTCCTCAATGCCATCAATCAAATGCCATGAATTTATTTACAGTGTATATAGGAAATTACCAACAAATAATCAAGAAGTCTATGGCCAGCCCATTTTTTAAGATATTTAAAACTCTTTTAATTGAAAAAGTGGTTGGTGCTAATACCTATCTGCATGTATATGTACATAATGTGTCTATAAATGCCATGCAACCTACTAGAAAAATAAACTTCTAGTGCAAAAGACACACGCAGACCCACATCCTACCCAGACATCAGCCTGTGTCATTTCATCAGCACTCAGTTCTTCAGCACAAACCATTTGAAAGCTGAATTACCTCCCTGTACCTTTATAATTTACTACATGAGAAAATACAATTTTTAGATCAGACTGTGAAACAGACCTGAGAATCCTCTCACATTTTTAAAAAAACTTGTAAGTAAAGCATGGGGTTTATAAATTTACTTATGTTCTCTCTGATAGCTAGTGTAACTGAATTTCAGACCAATTCAGGTTGGTTGTTTCTTTTTTTTATCATCCCAGCCACTAGAAAAGCGTTTCGAGTTAAAGACATCACAGCTGCCAATCTCTCCCCAGCAGTCTCCCTTACATGGAAATTTTCTACGTGGCTTTCTCTAAAAGCCAATACCGCTCATCACCACAGAGAGGAGCCACTTCTCTTTCATAAAATTAGGTATTGCATAGCCTCATGAGTTATCCTTCAAGCAACATCCTTCAAATAACATCCGCAGAACATAAGTCTATGCATATGTCAACAGAATAAAAGCACCCTTCAAAAATGTACCTTTGATCACACAGACTGTGTCATGACAGAATGCAGAGCACCCTTATGAATATACAACAAAACCTCAGCCTTTTATCCAAAAATAGTTGAAAAAATAATTACAACATGAAGAAATTCTGACACTGCACACACACAAAAAATGGCTCACACACTGTAAGGGCAACATTAATCATCCTAAAACCTAAGAACCTTGATACAATTGAAAAAAATCAAAATAACATCTAATCCATCCCGAAGTAAAATTCCATCAAGTGAAACAGAAGCTCCTATGTCTTCTCTAGTCAGAGGTGTACTTTCATTTTCATGAACAGCAGTGAGAAGACACTACGGCAAGTAAGAGTATTTATCTTTATACTTTAAATCTTCTTTGAACTTACAGTACAATCAGATGAGTTAACACTGAATGTCAAGGGCCGAAAAGTGGGAGAGCAAAGACAACTATTTCTGTCCTAAAAGCAATAAATTTGATTCAAATATAAAGATTAATTGATTTTAAACCACTGCTCAAGGTGGATTAATTTCACAAATACTTCTGTTTAAATCTGTGTAACACCGTTTACTTAAAACTTCACTTGGTTAGGCTATTGTCAAGTATGTTAATGATTAGCAACATTACACGAAATTTTCTGACACTATGTAATAACCAGGATCATATGTACATCTGTATTTAGGTAATTACAGGAATAAAAACATTTATTCAGGACTCTTTTTCCTTCTTAAAAGAGAAAATGTCCAAAGACAACCCTTTTTCCAATGAAAAAAGTTACCTGGAATCTGTGTGAGCTGAATTCCGATTTTCATTCCAGTGCAATTTAAAAAATGCGTAAAGGTAGCTTTTTTTTTTTCCATGAGCTAAATATATTTACACTGGATGTGAGGCACAAGCATCCGCATCTCTAGGAACCCTAAAGCTACTTTTCAATTCATGAATAAAGGAAGTATTAATTCTAGCTCATCATATTCCTTTAAAGACTGCTTTATTATTTCTTTAATTCTCTCTGAAATGTCCAGAATGTAAAGGTGTCTCTTCCACCTCTTTTAATTTACTGAAAATATTAAACCTTGTAGTTTTTCCAATTCACATTTCCCAACCCTGAATGCACTCAAAAGACAAAAACACTCATCCTGTACCTGCCAGCCGGACTAGTAGCCAACAGCAGCCGTGCAAAACCTTTCTGTGCAGCAAAAAGTACTCACCTTTAGAAAAAAGCGTATGACAGGTCTAACACTGGAGTTATCTCCAGGGTCAGCTCCCACGACCTCTACCGAGAGCCACCTGCGGGCAGGGGTGATGCCACCTGCCTGCTTATGCCAGGCTTGGCAGCACCCCCACACTCCTGCACAAAGCCCCCTGCCAAGACCCACACGCCAGGGCTGGCAGCACCCCCACACTCCTGCACAAAGCCCCCCCGGACCCACACGCCAGGGCTGGCAGCACCCCCACACTCCTGCACAAAGCCCCCCCGGACCCACACGCCAGGCTCCCTGTGCCCTCGCAGCTGGCTCACGGGGTAGACACGCCGCTCCGTTCAGCTCGTCTCGTTTGGGGGGTCACAGGGATAACAATGCAGCTGTCAAGCTCATCCTCCTCTTCCCTCAGCCTTTTGCTAGTCTGAAGGCTTTGTAGTTCAGCTTCCCATCTGGATCAATATTCTAAGATAAATTTGGATGTTTTCTTAGCATAATCTGTTCTTAAAAGTGACATCTGTTCCACTTCCCTCAGCAGAAGCGGCAGCAGGCACCCGCAGGCAGCCCCCTCCCGCCAAGGCCTGCTGTCAGGAACCTCATTAAGCCTTGCCCCAAAACAGAGTTCGTTTCTGTCCTACTTGGACTCGCGCTCCAGAAAAGCAAATCCTACAATTAAAACATCTTTTCCCTCTAGTTCCTGACATTTCACACCGCTCGCTGACACGGTAGAAATTCCTCAGCGACTCAGCCCTGCCCGCACAGGGCCGTTCCTCTCCCAGTGCTCACTTCTGCTGCAAGCCTCCGGCACCCCTCATCAAAATAAACCAACAAAGGACGTACCAGCTCTGTGCCCACCTTAAGAGTTCTTGAAACAGTAATAATTACTGGTCAGATTCCTGATATATTTGTTGGGCATGTTCTTTTCCCAGCATTGGTATATAAATACAGAAAGATTCTCATTCTCTTATGTGTGTACTTAAATAGATATTCACAGATAGGACTTACCTGCATGTTTGGAAATTGTATGCAGTTGCTAAGCAAAACAAGTAAGAAAAGAAGCAAGAAAACAAATAAACGATAAGTGATGATGAGTTAAGCCCATCTGCAAATTTTGCTGTTTGTAACCAGATAAAAAGGAGGCAAGCCACATGCCAGACTACCAGTTTGGAAATGGGTTGACTGCCCAGACAACCTTCCGTGGCGGTGAGGTGGCGGGAAAGAAACAACAGAAGTAACCATCTGAAGTAGCTACAGTGACTACTTTCAAAGGGTTCTACTTCTGGTGCACACACCTTCTGCACACGAATTGTCAGGGAGGCACAACAGCCACTTGGCTCTGCAACGCGCTGCCTTGTCAACAAAGCTGTTTTTTTCTTCTTTTTGGCGAGCTTTGTCAAATCTATCAAGCTTTCCTTCTCACTCTTAGGAACTCGCTTCAGGTGATTTAATGGGATAAATAGGAGACTTTATCAGAATTAGCCACACTAACACTGAATCACTGTATTTCCAGATGATGGAGCTGTTCTGTGTCTATATGTTGCTCTTCCTCCTCTGCAATTTATCCTACTGTGTTTGGGAAGCAAGCTGAGGCAGTGGTTCAGAAAAGAGCAAGCACCTCAGAGGATTTTTTTAAAGGTTTTTGCCTTTCCTTTGCTCAGGAGTAAGCTCACAATATCTGTTTTTAAAAAGGGAGAAAAGAGCGATTGGTGAAGTACTTGGCCATAACTACATACCTTCAACACCCAGAAAGCTTTCGAAACTAATTACTAAACAATCCATAAATATGCAACTGAAAATTAGCAAGCAATAAGCCATCAAGATGGACTTGTGAAAATTAACCCCACCAACCAACATCATTCTTTCCTTCTATTCTACAGGCAGGAGGAAGGCAGTAAATCCAACAGATTTCAAACAGAAAATACTTTTTGACAGATCAAACTGGAAAAGCACCTTCCTTCTGGTCCTGTAATGCACGTGCAGAGCTTCTTAAAACACATTCGTTCAGTGCTTCTTCTATTGACTTAGAGGATCAAAACCGCAGAAACACCAGCCTGCAAGGAGTGTGGAGCACTCTAAAGAGCTGAACAGAACTCAAGATGGCCATAATAAATCGGAGAAATATTTAGAAATCAGTAAGATGAAATTCAGTACAGCCAAGCACAAAGAACCACATTTGGACTTTAAAGGAAATTCTCAAATGCACAAAACCAAAAAGAAGAACGCCAGACCAGGAGCAGTACTGCAGAAAAAAATGTCAAGGTTACAGTGGCAATAAATTGAGCCAACAGTGTGATACCATTAAAAAAGAAAAGCAAAACCCAAACCAAACCAAACCAAAAAAGTCAAATGACGACCTGGAGTTTATTAAAGAGAGAAGCATAATCCATAATAGCAGGGGCTGGGGAGGAAATCTGCTCTCCTCAGCAGCAGTGAGGTATCAGCTGGAATACCCCGCTGATTTGGGGAGTAGGACAGAGACAACTGAGAAGAGTCCAGAGGAGAAATAACGAGTGGTTGAGAAAACCAAATTCCCACAAAATGACTTTAAGAACTTGGTTTGTTTAGTCTACAAGGGTGACTGTGGAGATGGGATAATGCTCTGAAAACCTACATCTTGTCTTAAACTGCATTCCATCACTCAGCTATTGCACGGTCTGTATTGCGGTCGTAGTTATTACTTTGGATAAAAATGTATTACTCTGTAATTTGTATGTAACAGAGCAACAAAAAAAGGCTTGTTTTCCCCCAGACAGCTACTGTAATCCACATTTTAGAGGACTTCACAGGCAGAATCTTACGATCTTGCGAAGCACCCACTGCAATCCTTCCCAGCATGGCTCAAGCATGGCTGAAATAGTTTGGTACAGCTGAGCACCTCTCAAATTCAGAGGCAAGAAGCAAAGCTGCCTTCAGATTTTGGACAAGGGGTGCTAGGTCCTGTGGAAGACTAGAAGTCAGAAGCGTCCAGTGGGTCCCTTCCCGAGCAAGCCACTAATGGGCCACACCAGTCGGTGAAGATCTCGTCCCTCAAATGTGCCTGCTTCTAAGTAAAAGAAGCAAAAGCACACAGAACATACGTGTATGCAGACAATTTGGTTTCTTTTACGAAGCGAGATGTTACAAGGTATGCTGTCAGCACAGAGTATCTTTCCACTGAATATGCAAAAGACCTAACGAATTCAATTGATTTTAACCCTGAAAAACAAATAGGAAAAAATGAGGATACAACCTGAAAGGACAGTTCCCGCAGCAAGCAGCAACACCAAGGCTTTGACCAATAGGGCTGATTTTCTTTTCCTGCAACCATTCCAAAGCAGAGGTGACAAAGCTATAGAAAACCCACATCGCTTTACTTGCGGAGTTCCTGAATTTGCATCTCAGCTTCACACGGTTGGCCGACATACCTCAACTTTTCTGCCCCTCCCCGAGCAGGCAACCTGCGCATCTGTTCCTGTCTTGCTCCCTTCTGTCCCCCAAACTCGTGCTACGGCTACTTGACAGTGCCCTTGGTGTGACGGAGCAGAAGCCTAACCAATCTGATCTGCGAGCCTTGGTTTCAGCATCATTAAGACTGGATCAGTGCACTGCTGGTTCACTCACTAGTACAAATTTGACTGGAACTGGGTGTAAGCCATGACTGCTTGTCATCAGAACACATAAGGAGGGATCTGCATTGGTTCTGTGTTTGATATCAAGCTTCCTCCCAGCAGCAGGATGGAGACAATCTGACCCAGGTGGCAAAGCCTGCGTGTACAACATCAACCATTTTTCTCAGCCGATCTGAGCAGGTACAGCAACTCTATGTCAAACCAACGCTTGCCCTTGAGCCAGCTGCCAGAAACCCAGACTCACTACGCTGTCAAGCACCATCCATGCGGCTTGTCCCCCCAGCCAGCCCACCGCACAGCTCCTCAAAGCGGTTAACGCCACCCACGCGCTCCGTGCGTGCAGCTGGAGGCACAGCCTCGCCTGCGGATTTCCCGAGAACCACACACCAGGGAACAGGGAGGAACAAGGGCAGGGCAATCCCCTGGCAAGATCGAACACTTTCTGGGCTGTTTCCTTTTGGCGAAGGCTGGCACAGATCCCTTCCCCAGGAAGCTGCTACGGTTCCTTGTGCTGATTTGGGTGGGTTTTTTCCATTTTCATTGTTCGGAGGAGTGAAAGCATTTGGCAGCTACTTTCCATCAAGGCTATTGTTATTCCCTGGCAGTAGGGATTTGTTTCCATCAGGTGAAACGCAAAGGCGTTGTCCCTGTTTGGAAGAACACAGAGTTAAAGAGACCCCTGGGGAAATACTTCCAAATACTTACTCTTAGGATTCCTTGGATGTGGTAACACTTCCCAACAAAACAATGTGTTAGCACGCTATGTACGTTTTGCTGAGCTGCTGCCCACATTTCAAAGAAATCATTGATTCTGATGTTCAGCTGCTGCAGGAAAGAGCAAACTGGGGAGCTCTGCAGAAATCCCGACCTTTGACTCTGTCTGTGCAACACTTGAAAGTTGAATCATGTTTAAATGCAAAACTTAGTGGAAAGATCATTTCCACTGCTCAGCCTAAATAAAGTACTTATGCTATGAATCATATGATAAAGAAATGCTAACTTAAGGCTGTGAAGACGGCAAACGTGTGTTACCACCTTACAAGTTTAACCGTTGTTCTTGCCTGTTTTGGACTAGTATCGTTCAATTCCTCATGTCTTAAAGTCCTTACTGGAAAAGCCTCTTTATTCCCAGTACCAGTTGCTAGACTGTGTGGTTTTCAGATAATACTATTGGAATTGAGGTTGCTAAAGGAGAGCCAGAAGGCTGGAGCTAAGCAGATAAATTATAATTTCCAATTACCTCACCATAAAAGGGGATCCCAAAGAATTCTTCTACCCTATTTTCAGACAAAACATAAGGATCGTCGCCTTCATGGATTAAGGACAGAAAAATCCCCGTCAAAACACAGAATGACATTCTTCATCTTCTGGTAGAAGTTAATGATGCAATATGTGCTCCCTTCCTTTTCTTAAGCAGCTGACTGGAAATTACTTTTAAAACACTGCTAGTTGGTTATACATTCACAAATTTCCACGGAGAAGGACTTATACCTTTAGCTTTGTGCTTTTTTTTTGTAGCTAGTACATATTTAGAGTTTACTGAGAACCTAAGATCCTTCTGAGGGAAATGAATGTTACTATCTGAAAAGATAGTAACAACAATCCTACAGAAGCGAGAGGAGTGAGGGAAGGGAAAGTTAACCTGTAGTCACTTCTTTTCTTACTCTATGTGACGCTTAAAAACAACCCCAAAGCTGGCAGGGTTTTCATTGGTACATTTTAAAGCCTCAGGCCTGCGTAGAGAAAGTAGCCTCTAAATAACTCCATGTATGGAAACGATTATTCCAGAGCGAGAAACACCCTATTTCCATCTAGCCTTGGAGTCTGTTCCAAAACAAGCACACCAGCTTCAGAGTTACTCAGGGAAAGGCAAATCCATACCCAACTTTATTTTACAGTAATTCCTAAAAACATTGTCATAAATACACCAGGAATTTGAGGGTCCATTTTTTCTGGGGGTCTTTTGGCTCAAGGAACCCTTAAAGAAAGCAGGGCTAGACCAAGCTATAATTAGGCTGACAGTTTATCCCACTTTCCCATCAGCTAAAGCCTCCACAGCTTAAGTTCACAGCCTGGGTGCTGCCCAAACTGCAGCTTTTAATGGAAAAGAAGAATGGAAAGGAGAAGAAGGTCATATTCCCTACCTATGACTAACACAATGTTGCGTGTAACTGAAGAGTTGCTCTGTAATGAGGACACACTCACTTGAATTATGCAGCTCAACTGAGCTATCTCAAAATTGGATGGCTTTACTGCATCGCCGGCTTGTAGCGACGCCAGGCAGAGGCAGACAGGCAGACTTCTTAACCTTCTGGCTGAGAAGATTAAATCCTTAACAGGGTGATCTCTTCTCTCCCCCTTCTTCCTCTTATTCGCCCATCTTTTAAAATAAACAGCAAAGGCCCCTTTAACAACCCACCTGAAAGGGAAATTTCATTTTCCAGCATTTCTAATGTAATAAATAGGCTGGACGTCCAGCGATACAGGAACCAGTATCATCTTACAGAGCTGACAAAACGTGAGGAGGTAAACAAGATCTCATACCTTCATAAATATCAGGGCAAAGGACCGAATATCTTCCTCGTGTGCAAGTTTCCCTTATCGAACAGCTGTAAGGAATCCTTATGGTATGTACAAACATAAAAATCTGTATTAACCAAATCCCCCTGAGAGCGTATAACCACCACCACTTGGAAAAATAAGCAAGGTCATTCAGCCAAAAGATTTTATTTTTGTCTGGGATCAACTGCTTTATATGGCTTTGCTACTGAATATAGAAACATTACCCCATACACAACGGCACTATTTTTAAAGTCTGTGCTTTTGGGGGAAAACCGGTATTTTTTTTTCCTCCTAAAAGATCTTTTCAAATGTGTATTACAAAGATCCAAGGAACGTCAGACAGGAAAAGGACCAACCAACCACATTCTGGGCTGAACTACATATGGCTTAATTCCACTAACTTTAGTGGTTTTGAGAAATCAATGCAGAACTTTATTTAAAAGGAAAAAAAATCTTTCACCTCAGAATTCTAGGATTATTTAGTGACTCTGGCTAAGTTATTCACCATATTTAATTCCCCTCATAAATTTCAAAGGACAATTAAGAAATACTGTTCTAAAATAAGCCATGTCTACAGCAAGGCAGGCGATTCTTTTAGAAACTGTGAGCAAACGTCTGATGAAGATGACAAGCCACATGGAAACTACTTCCAGAATCAGACGTAAAGGGCACTGTTACCAACCAAATTTGGCAGGCGAGGAATCGTGACGAACCGCAGAGGCATGCAGCGGCGCAGTCAAAAGTTGCGAATCCTCAGCAAATCAGACGGCAAGCACTTGTGGGGATTCAGGGAGGGCAAGAACACCAACAGGGCAAATTCTAAGGGCTGAACACGCTGGATACGGACAATGGCACTGTGCCACAGTGGGAGTGGAGCTGGCTTTTCCATTTACTGACCATAAACAAGACGAACCGATAAGGCAATCCACCTGCCTACTGCAGGAGTCTCATTCTGACATCTGCCTTTCCAGAGAGCACAGTTCCAGAACCACGTGAATGGTAACAGGGGAAGCTGACAAGAGAACTAAAAGCGTGACGCACGTAACGTACGGCTCTGTACTTGCTCCAAAACTGTGCTTGAGGTCAGAGCTTACAGACATCCGATGTTTATCAGCAGGTGACAGTAGGCATCGAGCCTTATCAGCAGGCAAACCTGTCGTCAGGTTTGGCATTTTTAACACACGGCTACCCCCACCTAAGACCATCGCAACCTTCAGGCAGTCTTCATGCTAAGGGGACGATGCCTGGAATTCCAGCTCCAGCAGAAAAGCCGGCATTCATAGCAAATCTGTCAGACGTTACAGGAAGCTTAACCGAGTCACATTTGTGTTTCCAGGAACATTAAGTTGCACCAAGTCCAGCCACATTAACTTGGAGAGGGGACGGTAAGGAATCAATGACACTTCGTTCTTCGCATCGACTGTATCTGTCCGTAGCGCAACACAAACCCAGGCGGCGAGCGCCCACCCTGAGCCCCCTTAGGAAAGGGCGGCCAAGCGCTGGGAGCACACGCCAAGCGCCTTTTCCCACCAGCGAAGCGCAACGGACCGAGAGGGCGGCCCGCAGCAGAACCGAACTACCCGCGCCCCCGGCCGAGCCAGCTGTTTCGCTGCGCATCCCGGGAGCCATTTACCTCCTCCCCGAGCCAGAAGCAGCACCTACGGCAAAGGACACCCGGAGCCCGGGGTCCGAGCGCCGCGTCCGCGGGTTCGGGAGCTGCGGCGGCCGCAGGGACACCCCCGCGGCGCGGCCGGGCAGCGGCTCGCTCCGTCAAACGGGCACCGACCCCAGCCCTCCGCTGCCGGGAGGGCCCGGGGGGGGGGGTCCTCTCAGCGGGAGCCCGCTCCCCGCCCGCCTCCCGCCCCGGCAGGTGCGGCCCGGCCCCCCGCGGCCCCGCCGTAAGCCCCCGGCCCGGCTCCTACCTGCGGCTCCTGCGGCGGCCGCCAGCGCCAGGCAGAGCGCGGAGAGGAGCGGCGGCGGCGGCGGCGCGGCGCGCGTGAGGAGAGGCCCGAGGGAGCGAGCGGCCCCGGCCCCGGCCCCCCCCCGCCCCCCGGGATCGCAGTGACGGGCCCGCCGCCCGGGGAGCATGACGGGAAATTCCTGGGCACCGGCGGCCAACGCCAAATATGAACACGGAGCCAGGGAGGCACCCGCCGCCCTCCCCGGCCGAGCGGGGGAAGGCACCCCGCCCCCGCTGCAGGGGGGCTGCCTGCGCCCAGGCCCCCGACCCGTCCCGCCCCTGCAGCGCGCTGCCCTCAGGGTAAAGGGTGCGCTCCGGGCAGGCCGGCCCCGCAGCCGCTCGCCTTCCCCCTGCTGCTGGGAGAGATGGGGGGGGGGGGGGCCACCGACCCGCGCGGCGGCCGGGCCGGGAGCGGGGGGGTGCGGGGGGACAGCCGCCGCCGCTCCGCGGTGCGCGATGGCTGCGGCCCACGGCTCCCGCTTGAGGCCGGGAGCTGAGCCAGCCGGTCACCGGCAGGGAGATGAAGACAACGGTTAATACGCACACCGCGCCTTGCTTCGCCGAAAGGGGGAAACAGGATTACAGCCACGTTCTCCCGCCTCCTGCTCCCCTTCTGCAGGAAGGGCCAACGGAGCTGGGCAAAGGCATTAAAATCGCCCCCTTCTCCGGCCCTCCTACCCCGCAGCCCTGCGATACAAGCCATCGCTAAACCAGTTCTCGAACAGCGTAGAACAAGCATAACGTCAGGGGGGAAAACAAGCATGTATTTTCCTGTTAAGCTATGAAAATCCCTCAAAACACACGAAAAGCAGAACACACAAGGCTAAGACCCTTCACCCTCTGCCTATAAATGGCAGTGTAGCCTCCCCCGACTGATCACGGCACTTTGGTGTGTCTTTCGCACAAACCCACGTTCAGGTGTTTTAATGTAAGACCTGTAAGACCAAGGCCGTGCCTCTGCGCTCCCTGGGCACAAACTCGGGACGAGGCTGGCAGCCGTGCCCGCGAAGCTCGGCCGTGTACTTCAGCTCACGGCAGCACCTCCGCCGCTTCAACTCCCAGTTAACGGCTGGCGGCTGTGGTATCAATCTTCCCCCTCCCCCCTGTCCCGATGAAAAAGTCAAAGAGACATCCAGATATCTAGAAGGTGAGACGCATGTAAAAACCCCTAATAAACCTTTAATTCGAGTTTGGTTTGGTTTTTTTGTTTGTTTTTACAGGACAGGGTGACAAATGACAACAAACATCTGATTCCTCTCAAATGTTCAGGTATTATACACATTCCCGTCTGCCTTGCAGGGAGGGAGATTGGTCAACTTAACAGTTTAAGGTAAAATAAGCTGCATAATAGTACATATTACAATAATAAAATGTACAGTGTTTACAAGAAATATATTTTAGAAGCAAGATAGATGCATTTGCATCGAGGCGACCTTTTAAAATGCCACAACTATTTTTACATTCACTCTTGCAACAGGTCACAAGATGGGGTCACTAAAGTTAGGTTAACAAATCACTATGGTGCACAAATACAACAAAATTAGTTTATATACATATATATAATACATATACATGTATATTATACATATACATATATGTATATAGTAAAACTCATCAAAATCTACCAGACCTGGCACAACCTACTTACCCATCAAAAATATGTACTTGTCCTTGGTAAGTAGAATTCTGCGCGGCTGATTATATATTATATATACTCATTCATTAGCATCTGAGACATAAAACTGAGGATTTAAAATTTTTCGGTTAACAAGCTCTCCAATAATAAACATGGTGCCCACAAAAGCACAAAGGTAAGGCACAATAGGGTTTTCTGTTGCAGAATAGTGTGCATCATGTTTACTTAACCGTAAGAAAAAAAACAACGTGCATTATTTGTGCAAGTTCATGCTGCAAATCCGTCGTATCTACAAAGTAAAGTGAGTTTCAGTAAAATGTGTGGGACTGGCGTGCTCCCAGCCTCAACCCCTACAGGATATTCAGCTGGATAATTAGATAAAATTGTTGTAGGAGTGCGGGATTAGTAAAGCCAATAATCTCAGATTTGCAACTAAGCTTCTCAGCAACAATTTTGTACCTCTAGGTAAATGTTAGTTAATTTGCAAGATGGGGGATCGCAAGATTTACCGTCAGCTGTACTTCTCATTCGCATCAGCCACAAGTGCTGCAAGGAAGTATGTACCTTTTAAAAAAAAAAATTGAACAGGTAACTGGTTCACTAAAACAAGTTACAATGTATTGGGAAAGCCACTTAATCCCAACAGTATTTTGTCACAGCCCTGGCAATTGTAATAATAAATACAGCTTTTCACAAAGTATTTCTCCAGTATCTGCCAATTGCTTCTTTATTGCTCACAAATTTGAATCATTACAATTGGTATCAGATCTTTCACACAAAATCATAGTCAGGTATTTTAATATAAAACCTATAAAAGATATTTAACCTGTATCTAACACTTTAAGGTATTTGGCCTCTTGTCATGGTACAGCCAAAACCATGTAAAACATTAGGTTTTGAATAAAATAGGAAGCTTATTCACTGCTTCGATGCAGACACCCTCACAGAACACAATCATTTTTGCCACCACCAGCATTTACATTTATATACAAAACCTAGTACATCCGCATTCCGTTTGTTTTCCCTCACACTTATATGCAACCACTAATGCCAGATTACCTTTCCCCATACCCTAGCTGCAGAAAAAGATTCTTATACAGCAACAAAAAAACTAATATTGACTGAAAAAGAAATTTTTTTTTTTTTTTTAACTTATTCACCATCAGGAACTGTAGGTTGGTTGTTACAAAATACCCACAAGATTATTTCACAGAAAACTATGGAAATACAGGAAGTCTTCTTTTCTCCATGCTTTTGTATTATCAAAAACACTTCTTGGTGCAAAAATACAGCCACCACATCTGCAAATGTATAATGAACTCGGTATTCCTCATGCAAAACTTAAATGCATTGGTTTACTATAGCCCCGGAAAACTTCCTGAAGCAATTTTTATTTTCCTTTTCTTTTTGTGTCAGCTCAGTATTACTGCCTCATTGCTAAGTCCCTTTGGAAACAAGATTTCTGGAACGTTCAAACTTTTATTTAATTCATTAAAGTATTACATACAAAAAGCACTAAAAAAGGAAGACGGCAGCCAAACAGGAAAATTCCTGTTGCAAGTAACAGTCCTAGCAGTTGTAGAAAGTCTTCTCAGGAACCTCCCTGAGAATTAGTTGTGCCCGTCCGAAGACGAAGATGTGACATAGAGTTCATGTGTTTGTTTGATGGCTTCAGTGGAGTGTTACAAGTAAGAGCCTGGGGAAAACGATGGTGATACCGATCTAGCCGCAGGTATTTTACTGTTACCAGCTTTCCTATGAGGCAAAGAAACAGGAAAAGAGAAACCTTCTGGTTCAGTATGATTACATTTTGCTTCAGGACGCAATACACTCAAACACATCATTACTCTGGAATTAGTTTACCAGGTGGTGACTACTGAAAAGAACCAGGTTTTGTTACAGCTCAGTACTTCAGGTTAAAACCCTCCGCCGTTAAAAAGAATTCCAACCGCACCCATCTTCTGTCATTTCTACCCACGTTTGTTAAAAACCCCCATTCCTTACCATCAAACCAAGAGCCATGTAGTGACTTGAAAGCCTTCCCAGCATACTCTGGAGAGAGACACTTGACGTATACACAACCCTGCATTACAGAAAGAGAGGGTTGGTTTGTTTTTAATCCCAACAGACAAGGATAAACAAAGCATTAAGATGTTACTGGAAAGATGCTCACCTCACGTGAGTTTTTGTCAACAGCAATATGAACAATTCCATCGTTATCACTGCACTTCTCCAAGATTGCTTCTTGAATCGCCAGATGCCAGTGATCCCCTATTTCCCTATGCAAACAGTGAAAGATTTAATTAAGCACATAGGTTTTATTTTTAAACATTGACAACCATCTCATCCTTCCCCACCGAGTTTGGTTTCTCTATAACCTGACATCATTTCGTGTTAAATGCCTTTGGGACAGATTTAGTTCAGCTACTGAATATTCAGTAAACTGGGTCCTATGGTCCACTGCAGAAAATTCAGCCCGAAACGTCAAAAGGAATGGGGGGGGTGGGGGGGTGTGCTGTTCTCCCCTCCCAGCAGCCTGCCATCACCACCCTGTCTGAAACTGCAAGCAAACTCATCTTCCCACGTTCGCTTGGACAGGCTGGCTGTTGTTCCGAGGAAAAGGCCAGTCCTGGGCTGTCCCTACAGCAGTGGAAGAGCAGAGGAAGACAACAGGGTTAAGGTCTCTGCCCCTTCACTCCATCACCTCCAGCAGCGGTCGCAGAAACACCATTACATGTCAGGCCTCAGCAGGCCAAAGGACCTTTCACTGCTCACTGTTCACCACTGAAACAGCTACTCACTATCCCAAACACAGCACCAAATCGCGTTTCTCCTGAGGGTACTGATAGGACAGGCCAATCTGGATCCAGAAATAGACCTTAAAGTCAGATTCCAATTCGGGGGGGTTCACAAAAAAAAAAAAAAGAGTCAAAACTAATCAATCTTTAGGTACATCACTACAGCAGACAGATGCACATGAATTTCTGGGAAGCTACTGTAGGAACTAACAAAATTAATTTAAGCAGAGGAAAAATAATTTCAGCTGCCTTAACACACCTTTAAGCCTGCTTAAATAGTCTTTACACAGAAAACAACCAACCCACTCTTTCAATAATACTATCAAGAGCTTTGGGTAGTTTTAATGGGTTTTCCCTACATAATGCCAAAATTCTTGAAATATTTGATCTACCTTCCTCCTTATTCATAAAAAAACATGGCGGGGGATGGAATGTACATAGGGAAGTTAATTGGTGAGGGGTGTTACCACATCTGTCAAGCAGGACACTAACACAACGTTTGAGGGACTCTGGCAACATGGAATGCCAGATTCGTTTCTCTCATTTGGCTTTGACTGGTTAGAGGGTCAGACTTCCCAGTCTGCCCCTTACACAGGCAGACCATGTACAGACAAGCAAACAAAAGTGGGAGAGGGACACAAGGGTGTGAAGATGATCTAAAAGAAGGTCCTACTGGGAGACTTTCCAGTGGAAAACACCTGCAATTTAAAACCCTGCAAAAGTTAGGAAAGTACCTGTACCCAGACTGGAAGAAAGAAGTGTTTTCTTTTTACTAGACAGCTCAAAATGAAGGGAATATACAAGTCCCCTTCCCTAACTGTGTAAACAACAGCATTTTCTAAATACCATGCTGAGCTCAGGATGTTAGGGACATGAAGCAATTCCAAGCTGCAAGAGCCAGGACCCCTCCAAGCCAAACTACTCTACGAAATCTTGACTCCAGTGCATTCCCTCCCAGCCCAGGACCCATGTTTAGATTATCTGGAGAAGCATGCTGAAAGCCAGCTCCCATAAGAAGAGATCGTCTTAAGTGTAGGCAATCATATTTTTCAGCTGGTTTGTTGCGCTCCTCCCAAACGCGGAAGTCCCTGCCTTACTCCCAAGTGCTCATTTCCTGCTTGCAAGCCAAGCAGAAGTGCATCCTCAGTGCTTCTGTGTTTTGTATACCTGGGACATGAAACATCACGAGTTATCAACTCTCTTACATTTCCCATAATCAAACAGGCCCCCGACAGGGATTACTTTCCCCTCCCTGATCCGGCACATGTATGTTCCAATAGCCGTCGACATGAGTCCTGCAGGAACACTACCCACGCTTTATGAACTCATCTTTTTGCTGGCTTAGTGGTAGATGCAGACACACTAAGACAGGCTTACCCAGATGGTGCCAAGACTGATATTTAAACAAACCAGGTTTGTGTCTGGCATAGTAAATGCCTAGAACATACACTTGAGTTTAAGACTGCTGCTGTGGGCTGAGGGTTCACAGTGTCCAGGTGAATTTTCTGACATGTGGCAGTAGGAAGATGATTATTTACTCTGTTAGCACTGAGAATTACATATTAACTGGTATATACCCCAGATGATTCTCAGGTCAAGAGAAGAGACCTCTATTATGGATGGCTGCTTTTGCCAGCTACTGGCGTGCTGTTGAAAAGTATTTATTGTTAGTATACAACAGCTTGACTTAAAGAGCAGCTAAAACCTAATTTTGTTAAAAATACCTTGAACCCATGGCAAATGTCAAAACAGTATTTGCCAATCTGATCACATACACAGGCACATTCTGTGTTTCAGGTGGTCAGTGAAGGCATTCATCCCTTTCAGATCTAGGACAACATAAACCTCCTTCCTCTTCTGACACCAGCAGTTCAGTACAGTAGTTTGTCTGCCTCTGAGGGGTTTGTGGTGGGCTTTTGGTTTTTTGTTTGGTTTTTTTTTTGTTTGCTTTTGTTTCGTTTGTTTTTTCCAGATTACTCCAAGGTTTTAGTACTTCCTTAAGCAGCAGGCCTCTGCAAGACAGTTCTTGGAAGCGGAATAGGCTGGGCACTGTACTGGGTTTTCATGGCAAGGCTTTTTTGGTTGTTGTGTTGAGTAAATGGGAGTGGAGTGCAGGAAGAAAGGAAGGGTGAGGGGGAAGGTGTTTTAAGATTTGGTTTTATTTCTCTTTTTACTCTAATTTTGACTGATGATAAACTAATTTTTTTCCCCAAGCTGCCTCTGTTTTGCCCATGACCATAATTGCTGAATGATCTCTCCCTGTCCTTCTCTTATCTTCTCTCCTCTGCCCAGCTGAGCAGGGGAGTGAGAACAGCTTGGTGGGCATCTGGCAACCAGCCAGGGTCAACCCACCACAGACATGCAACATGGAGTTGGATGAAGTATCCCACTAGGATTATAATGCAGCAGGCCAGCAACAAAGCTAGGCCAACTTCCAAAGGAAAAGTCTAAACCGTGAAGGTATTAGAAGTTGTGCTGTTCAAATAGCTGACTGGACACAGGCACTAAAGAGAAGTGTCAAAAGAGAACAACTAGTCTATAAATGTTTTGGGTGTTTAATGCACTTGCTGGGCACAGACTGGGTCAGCACTAAAAAACACTGAAGTTTACAGCAAAGATACAGCCTATTAAAGGGAGATGTTCTGACAAAAAAATAACATCTCACTAGTTCCATTAACAGCAGACATTTTGAACAGCTAACACTGTGAAAGTAACCAATAGAGCATACCGATAAATATTACAGCGAAGCTTCAGGAATAGATTTATTCCAGTACTCCTCAGACTAACCAATACAGCTTATGAAGTCTCCTCTGTAGCACGGGCAGTAAGGATGTTTATCTCACCCAAAATTCTCAGCAAATCTCATCTTTTATTTCAACCTCCTACAGGAAGATCAGTTTGCCTCAAGAACAGTGTCTAAAATTTCAGTCTTGCTCACCCTATTGCAACCTGAAAGAAGCCACAGTTGGGGTCTCTGCCTTAAAGTCTTAAAGCCATTGAGAAAAACAGTTTGTAGAGTACATCTCTATGCTAGGGATAACGCTGACATCAGCCAAATTAGCTAACAGCTTTCCAATTAATAAGGCAAGGAACAAAAGTAATTAAGTGTGGCTAGAAACAGAAGCAAAACAGAACTAAAGAAATATACCCCTCACTTTGCAATCACATATGTCCATACTCTGGTGTCCCTTCCTACTTCCTGTTATTTCCTATTCTAATCAATAGCTTTTATTGCCCAATCAACTTCTCATATGCTTCAGTCCCAGTTAGCATCTCACTTCTATTCTGTAAGACAGCATAGCATCTTCATTCTTCCCTTCTATGATCGCATCAAGGAATAAATTACTTCAGAGGAGTTACTGGGGTCCCTGTATGTCCACACTGGACAGGTTTCAAAGATTAGAAAGGATTAGCTGTCATAACCTGTGCCAGTCCTCAACATCTAAGATGGTCTAGTCCACAGTCAGCAGATAGACTAACAGGATAGTCAATTAAGCTTTAAAAGACTACAAAAAATGAATTTTTCTTCCCTAACTCTTGGCATGTGCAACGAGGCTTGTTACTTATTCATACATGGTAAAAACTTTAGAACTGTATCTGAGCATTAGAAGACAGTACTCTGCACTGATTTGTTTAAAACCTTCCCAGTTGCTTCAAAACTAGGCAGCCACACTGCCATAAAGCAATAAAGTATTTAAGTTCAGCCTTTAACTGCAAACTGTGCAAGCTCTCTAACAATCTAAATACCTCAGAATACCTTAAAAACTTAGCCTGTTGTTAGGCCACAGGCGTCTCCCCTGTCAGCTGACATAATTGAACTTTTATAAAATTAATTAATGGAGAAAGATCAGTCATTGCTTCAACCAGTTAGACTAAATGCCACGCTCTTCAAGAAGTGAACCAAAGACACAAAGCAGGATGGTGAAGGCCAGAAGACAGACAGAAACATTATTTATGCCTTCTCACAGATGTCAACAGGAAGATTTTTCTAGGACGACCCAACTGTTTCTTTTAAGGTACTCATGTTTACTCACTTCTTCCAAACCCCTCTCAGAGGAAAGGAATGGGCCCTTCCAAAAGAACATAGCAATACAGACAGATGACCGGTTTTACTTACATAACTGGATCAAACATATTGCGAATCTTTAGACATGGTGTCAAGCTGTTTGGTGGTGAATTTCTTCTATCTAGATGAAATGCTACAAAGAAAAATAAATTTAATAGCATTTATTGACAGGCATAATACCATCTAGTTAAGTGTCAAGTTTATACATTAATACTTTTCTGGGTTTACTGAAAAGACTACTTTCCTTCATACATGGAAAAGCTTCAAGTAAATTAAAGTTCCCCACAGTCTTCTACTGAAGAAAATGTACCATACTTAACCAAATTTTTTAGATTTACAACTTCTACATTTAAGATAATGCACTGTCTTACATCCGGGCCACAGGACACAGAAAGAATACCGGATACTTAAAAAAATAACATACAGTTGAAGAGAAAGTATGTAATATGCATAACATCCCACTGAGAAGGATATTCTTAACATCTGAAGCAAATTTCTGGAGCTGTATGTTAACCGTGCAGTTTTAACTGCCTGATGACTTTTCATTTCTTTCACTTTTGGGGCAATTCATTGCCCGTATGACTAAGAAACAGGGAGATGCTTAGATGGATGTCGTATTGCATCTGTATCGCAGTAACAGCTGTCAAGGAACACTCTACAAGGATGGAGCTTTTACGACCCTAGGTGCTCTACACACATGATCAGAAGCTTGCAAAAATCTGAAGTGAAACACCTCAGAGGATAGAACAGATGTTAAGAAGAAAAAAGGAAGTTAACAATAACAGAGTAACTCCTCCCAAGCTGAATGATCCCATGAAATACATTCTGAAGTTCTAAAATAAATATTAACTTCTCTAAAGATCACAAGTTCTACTTGTGGGAATCACAACAGAAGGCTGCACCATGAGAAAAGGAATAAAGGAGCCCTTCAGCTTCAGGTAAAGTAGTTCCATGACTTCAGAAGGGCCAACAAAGCAGCAACAGAAATGGAAGGGGATAACCTGGTAAAATAAATTCCCAAGGCTTGAAGGAAGTTTTACTTTGTAGACTTGAGATGATCAGATTCAAGAGTTTAAACATAAGAATAAAAATCTCAAGAAGACAAAATGACATTCTAAACCGATGCTACTAATGCTTCTCCTTCACAACCCCTGCTTTGGAAAAGCATGACAGATTCAAGATGTTATGATGTTCCAAGTGTTAGAAGTCTCAGGTCTGGGCAGATGACACTACAGGTCTGTGCTTCTTACTGCTGACCTTTAACAATAAAGTTTTGCAAGTATATCCAAAATACATGAACACAGCCGCTCTTCTGTATGCCACCAAAACCCCATCACAGAGGAAATTCAGTCGCATGGAAGATACTGCATGTGAGAGACAAGCACTACTCGAGAGAAAATTCACTGCCTGCAGGTATGGCACAAACTTGCTCCTTACATAAATTTCTGAGACAAAAAACCCCCACCAGTTAGCAACTAGGAATCAGGAGAGGTCAACTCCAAACCTCATATGGAACCTACCACACAGAGTCCAAGTCACCAACACCTCTAACAATTGCCTGGGTTTGTGTTTGGGTTTTTCTTTTTCCCCTTGGGGATAGATTTCTAAATATGCTGGTGACACTGCATCTATCTCTGAGCTGCCCATAGTTTAAGGACAAGTCCTTTTTCAATAGCACATGGTTTTGTAAAGTTTTTTGCCCTTGATTAAAAATGATACATAGGGTATACAATAAAAACTTTACAGAACTAAGCAACATTGAAAAATAAATGGACTTACCTTACGCATGTAAGTTGGTTCCAGCAGATCAAGGGGGGTGAAATGTCACCAGCATATTGTACACTGGGGCACCACACCATACTGGAGAAGGTGATCTGGGGTGGCCTAGTCATGGACCTGGACCTGAAAAGGCGTGGGGTTGAGGAAATTATGTGCTGATTGTTAATAGCTAGGTTTATTCAGCACATGGTTTTAATCCAAGGATAAAGAATGGCGAGGTTATTTGCAGAGACCCTAGGCCCAGAGGATCAACATTTCTGCAAGCTGTTTATGAACTCCAAAAAACCCCCCGTACTGTTATTTAAGCAGCAGCTACACGACTAATCTATGTTTAAGTAACTAAATGGAGAACTCATGCTTTAGTGTGGATACCTATAAAACCCCAGCTTCACCTGCTCCAATTTCTAATACTGATGTCCTTTTGATTGGAAGATCTCAGGCGCTTGCAGAGATTCCTTCAGCCAGAGGACGCCACCACTGCGAAACCGATCTGCTACCCACTTAGTGTAAATCATGCCAGTAGAGCGAGTGTGCTCAAAGCAGCATAGCATGTGAGGCTAAAAGATTAATTCTGCCTTTTCTCAAAAGTGTTTCAAAGTCATCATAAATTAAGGGTTTGCAACTTAAACGGAGTTTTTTATGTATAAGGAAAAGAATGGCCACAGAAATCAGAGACGTACAAAATTAATGCTTATTACTGTGTTAGCATCAAAATGTATACCAGAAATGGGATCAAAGGTGGAGGCTAGGGAAGACCACAGGCAAGTTAAAAAAAATGCTGTAACGTACACAGCAAAATTCAAAATGACGTTCTTAACAGATGTCTCGAACTTCACTACATACCTATAAATTAATCATCCTCCTCTCCCTCCCAAAAGAGGAAGTTTAAGCAACACACCTATTCAGATTACAGTACCGATTATTTGAGTATTTACACTGGTGTGGAGCATACAAAATATTCCCCTCACAATACGGGCATATGCAGACACTCTTGCAGGACACCTAAGCTACACCATAATTAACCAAGCACCTCACCTGCCATTTCTTCCCTGAAGAGGTCTCAACAGCAAGGTGTACAAGATGAGGGTAGAAAGGCAGAGATGACATAGGAAAGCAGAACAACAACTTTGTGCAATACGCCACTGACAACAGAATTTAGGACTTTCATAAATTCCCCTTGGGGACGAGTGAGCACCTTCCAGAAAAAGGAAGCCACTTAGTATTTCAGTCATAATGTACTTGGTTTTACCTAAAACTTTTACCTTAAACTGCATATGACTATCATTCTAGATCCAAAGAACAGCAGCAGCCTGTGCGTTCAACCACCTCTTTATCACTGTGACTGGAATATGCCTACGATGGAAGAAGTGGCTCTTGCACAGACTTCCAAATGAACATCTGAGAAATTGGAGTACAGCTTGCTATACCTCTTGAATTACTACTGTATTACTGCTAAAGGGATTCCCCAGTATCACCACCGTGGGTTAGAAGACAGCCCAACAAAGTTTAGATGTGGATTTGATGTATCTGATAAGTTTGAAGATTTGCATCAAATATAAGTAACCAAGTTTCTAAAGAACAGATTTATGCACGTTAAGCCACAGATCACTAGTTTATTAAGTAATAACTCTTCTTCTCAAAGGAAAGAAAACATTTAGTTGAAAACATTGAAGTTATGCACTTTCACAAAACACGAGGTTCTTCAGTAAACAGGAAAGATGCTGAAATCAAAATGCTACTAAATGTTATTAAGAGTGGAAAATGTGGTTGACTGGGTGTTTAATACAGTTAATTTCAGCTATAAAAGACCAGCCTGAGATGGATGCAGTATTTTACAAGCAGGGCAAAGTCCAGAGTTTTCTTGCAACAGTTAATAGTGCCTTTTTAAAAAAAAACAAAAAACACACACACACAAAACCACACATGTAGAAAGGATTCTGTTCTCACAGGCTGGGGAGGAGGGGTATCATTCACACAAGGTAACAGGTTACCTTCCACGCTGCAGGATGAAATATCACCCCAGATGTGGTACTTCAGAGAACCTCTTTATCTCGTCTCCAGAGCGGTCAAGGAACTTCAGCTATTGCTGTTGGTTTAGCTCCACTGGAGCTCTGCCTACCTATTTTTCTTTAGAGCTCCTGTTATCAAAGATGTGATACAGCAACAGTGTCTGTTCTTTCAAAAGCAAACCAAACACACTAGAAATATTTTTTTATTTTCATTGATTTAGTTAAATGATACTTTGGCACGATCAAGATTGTCAATTGAAAAGCAATTCTCTTGTCAACTGTTGTCAAAACATCACTCATTTGTCCATGATCCTACAGTGAGCTTACCTACTCCCCCTCCCTTTTTTTTTTTTTGACAGATATACCTACTCTACCCAGTAGATAAGATTTCAAAGGGAATACACCAAACTTTATTCTGACCCAGTTAAAAAAAAAATCCCAACCTGCCTGTCAAAACACAGGCTGCATCCTGAAGGACTGGACAAAATGCCACAGCAATGCTTGAACTCCAGATGCTAACAGACAGTAGAGCCTGTATCTTCTTGCACGCTACAGCTCCCATATTTAAAGTGCGTGCTATCACCTACCAATATCCTAGTGTACACTGACAGGTCAAAAGTCTTTTCTTCAACTGTACATACTCTAGGTACTGTGCTCTGCTACAGAACACTACCAGATTTCAGAAGGTTAGAAAACTGTGACTTCGAAACTTATTCACAAGATGCAAAACCAAGGATTCATTCTGTTTTTATACGTACTGAGTTTGTTCAGGACCTAGCAGTCTTGTAGTGTGTATTGAGATATATGAACTTCTAGATTCAAACATCAAAACTGGATGACAAACTTCATTCCAGTTGATTTATACTCCAAAAAATGAAGAAAGCCACCCATACATACAGAATTCCTAATATCAGGAAAGAAACAGCTGTGTAAAAAGTATGAGATTTATGTAATGGAACTATTTCCAACAGTCGTATGACAACAAGGTACACAAAACACAGAGAGCCTTTGCATGCGAAAGTTGCCTTTGCCTGGTGACTACCAAGAAGATATCGGAGCCCAAGTGACCTGTGGCATTTCAGCCACTCCTATTTCCATGCCCTTCTGTTAGAGCCAAAGTATGCAATTTCAATTCTTCAAAGACCTTTGCTGAACTACAAACATAACAAGAAAACCAGGAAAATTGCTATTAAGAGAACTGAAACAGGACAGACCTTAATATATCCTAGTCAGTAGAAAATATGGTCTTAAGTACATGCTCTAGGCAACATACAGCTAAAAGCCACAGGTAAGAAAGTTATGCTGTCCACATGCACAATATGGTAAATAGGTATGAGATGCTACCTCACAGTAGCTACTACAGTAGCTGTCTTTCTAGGAAGTTTTGGAAACTACTGTTCTGTTGAGAGTTTTGAAGGTATATTCCATGTAGCAAAGCTGCACCTGAGCTATCACACACTGACAAGTCTTCCAGGTAAAAGTCCAGTCCAATTTCTAGTACAGGACAGAATATTATGGAGTGACTTATACTGCAATCTAACAGGACAAGAAAAATAGAGCAAACAATCAGTAAATGAGAAATTCCAGAACTGGAGTGTCATGTTTCATCACCTGCATTGAACAGTAAGCTACACAGAAGATTCAGCTTTACAATATGCATAGCTTGCACAAGCTATGCTTAATTTAAGTGTCTGAAAAACAATCATGACAGTATGACAGAGATGGAACAAAGACAGCTGTTGACAAAACCCACCATTTCTGCACTGCACCTAAAGCACTTGCACATCCCTAATGGACAATGTCCTAGAAGGAAAGAGCTCTGCAAGTCTTGTAATGCAATTACTATTTCACATCTTACTAAAATTTTGAGAAATTGACATCATGTAATACAGCTGTCACAGCAGAATGCCACGTTACAACTACTGCAAGGGAATGACAGCAGAACCTCAAGCCCGCAGTAGTATTTACAAGGCATTTAGAAAAAAACAGCCCTCGCTTTCAATGCGTGACTGAAAGTGAGAAATGTAATGCTAAAACCAGTAGCGTGACCCTGACACGTACATAATGATATCCCAACATAACATTTAGCATAGACAAGCAAGAAATGGGTCCCAAGACTACTAAGGTCCTCATCAGATAACATGCCAAGTATCTGCAAAGGTCTCAAAATATTTGGCTTTTCAAGTTGACAGACAGAATTGTTCATTTTTGCTCTGAACTTACAGAAAAGCAAAATTTAAGACCTGAGGGCTGAAAGCATACATAGAATTTATGAGTAAATGCAAGTGGCCTGGGACAAAACCAGAATGCTAGCAGTACTTCTGTTTGGGCAAGCAAGCCTACTACAGCATAAGTGTTCCAGGCAACAGAGAAGCTCTTTCTGTCTGTCTTTGGAAAGGAAATAATCACATTGGAAGGAGCTACTTTAAACTGTACCCTCTTTTACAGGGAACAATAAAAACATTGTTTCTTACAAATAAAAATGTATACCAGTAAAAAGCCAAAGAAGGGAGCCTATTACTACTTGCATTCGTTAAACTAAGACCAAAATTAGCATACTCCAGAAGAACACAGATGGGAGTGCAGTTGCTTGCCAGTGAGAATTTTTGTTTTGTTTAAGTGGGACTAGGATGGGCAGAAAATCTGTTTTTTAACTAGACTGTCTTTAGCATCTAGTCCTTGCCATAGAAGTAAAGTTCAACCTTAATAACATTAGATTTCAAGACCTGAACTAAAAACTGGAGAAGTAACCACTCCCTCCTCTCTCACCATCAAAATAAGTTAAGTTTATAAACTTGGATCCTGCACAGCACTTATTTCAGTCCCACTGGAGAGATAATAGAGCATTACAGAAGAACATAAGGCAAGACAGGTTCTTTTAAGGAGACACAACATTTAAACAATTGGCAATTAAGATTTCACTTTAAACATTTACCTCCACACTCAGACATGGATAGAAGTGATCATTCTTTTTCATTGCAACCCAGAATTTAAGTCTTCTAGCTTTAATTTTTCACTGAACAAAAAACCCACCCCAAAAACCGGTTTAACACGAAGACAGACAAAAGTAACTAGGAAAAGCTGACCACTGCAGAGTGAGAACTGCAAACCCACTGGATTCTTGGCATGTGGCACCATGATAAAATTGAAAAGTGACAGACCACTGCAAAACCCATGTGTGACAACCACCTCCTCTATTAAAGCAAATGCTTTGCTGCACCACAGAGCTTGAAATATAAATGCAGAGTGTAGAAAAAAAAATTGTCAGAAAGGAAGCACTACTAAGAGATGTTCAAAATCCATCTTCTGCTGACTGAGGAGTCTTTTGTCCCAGCAATTTCCCTTTCAAAATAAACAAGCAACTCTTCCTCCAAACTGTCTTTACATACCAACTGATAACAGTAGGAAACTCAAGTCTCCAAGCTCTGATTTACCCGCCGTCAGATACAACCAACTGCATTACTTCCAAGAAGTATTAGGCATGTCAGAATTTGATCAACAGTTTTTTTTTTTAATCAATGGAAAGGAAGATGCATCTCATGTTGGCTACATGCCCTCTGCTGTATTTCTCCAGTAGCTGTAACAGAAAAGCTCATTTTGCTTGAAAACAAGCAGACAGTGAATGCACAGAAAAAGGAAGCCTACTGAACAGCAAGATACTAGAGAAACAGCACTGACAGTTGCTAACAATACTTAAAGCTGTGAGACAAAATAAGTCTTTTGTGTTCAAGCAACAAATTACCATCCCGAAGTTAGATGCAGAAATTATAGTTGCAAAAACAACTAAACTTCAATACCTTGGCCTTGCCACACTTTTGATGGTATTACTAAAATTTTGTCACATGCTGCAGAAGGTTGCGTCCATTTCCAAACCAAGAACTCGGCACCACCTATTCTTCGTGTCTCTGTCCGAACTCTAGATTCGTTTGCCCCCAGGAAGTCAACTGCTCTATTCCAGACTTTCCTCATTTTCCTCCTTAAAAATTGAAGCAAGAATTACAAAGTTAGTATAACCTGCAAAGCTGACACTCAGCATGCAAAAGAAATCCAGCGCTTCCCCCCACCCACCTGTGTCAATAAGAATCACCAATATATTACACTACGCAACCTACTGAAATGAACTTGGTTAATTGGCTAATTCATTTTTACTCTTTTTCCTTACTTACACATAAGGAAATTCAATACTTCTATGAGAACATACCTGTCCTGAGGTGGTATTAGAGAATCACGCACATGTAAAATAGGCATGTAAGGCTGCAAGTCTTTGTTTTCAGAACATGCTTCGCTGTGACTTCTTAGAACATCTGAGGACACCGTAAGAAAAACTGGTAACTACGTAGTTCATGCAAACATTAAGGAAAACAACAACTCTGGCAATGCAAAGCTACTGAAGACCCTTCCCAATTCCAGTAGTTAAGGTGGGTTTGGCATTTTGAAGCCTTTTTTCCTCTAATCATGCTGAAGGCAGGTCAAGAAAACTAGCCACAGTGCCTCTACGTACCCCAAATAACTGAAGGACAAGAGTTATGCAGTTACTCTTGACTGGTACTTTTAACTTTTGTTAGCAAAGACAGCCACCTTTGAAAATAAAGTGCTTTCCCCCCACACCAACATAACTTTGCAAAAAAAAAAAAAAGGAAATTGTAAAAACAAGAAAACAGTGCTAATTTATCTACCATCTCTACAGGTGAAAGTAATAAGACAATTTAAGTAAAAATACAGGCCAAAACACAGCTTAAGAACTACAAACAAACTACTAAAAACACTGTGGCTTCAAGCAGAAAGGCAGCATTTCAGAACTCAACTCATTTCTATTTTAGTAACATAATTCCTGCTCAAAGTGACTAATACAGAAAAAGCAGCTTTTTCTATAAAGAGCCACTAAGGGTAGAATTGAGAGCTAACTCATTTTAGGAGTAGATATTTTAACTAAAGATAATGGAAAACACAGAAAAAAAAAACATGTCACCATACTTCTAGTCAACAAGCATTGCATTTGTATTTGTTTTCAGTACTAGGGTAATATACCACCAAGTCAGTGGGAATTTATTATAGCCATGCTGGTGTAATTCACATATTACAATCTTTATACCAAAAGCTTTGATTACTTTTAAAGGATTGTAGGGGGGTTGGTTGTTTTTTTGGTTTTGGTTTGGTCTTTTTCTTTTTGAAAAAAGAGAAATAACACACACAAACCACATATTTGACCAAGAACAGTACGATGACTGATAACCGAACAGGCAGAAAACACGACTGAATCAATGCCATTACTCTGATAGCTTACGCAGAGCTGATACAGATACACCAGATGTGACCCAAGAAGCCATACCTATGATTTTTACCACCATATCATACATCTGCCTCGTTTCTTCCTCCTCTTTTGCCCAACGGTATTTCATGTAGTGTAAGACTCCCCAAACCATTGCTATACCTGCATTAAGACGTACAACACTCTTTAAACAGTATTATAGCATTGGTTATTTAACAAAGCTTACAGCACCTACGCTTCAGAAGTTGGTTGAACTCGCTAATATTTTGAATGTGAAATCTTTAAATCTCAAAGCTAGGGAAATACACTGTACTCACTGTCAATATTGTATATTTTACTAACACAGCAACACAAACTCAAACTTTGAAGGACAGTTACTTTTAGAAAAACGTTTAATTGTTTTAACAAGTATCCCGTGACTGTGCTTTGAAATTTTACCCATCTGTGAAGAAAAATAGCAAAACCATTTTATTGAGAAAAATTCAAATTCATATCAAAAGTCACATAAATGGGCAATTCCAAACATGTTAAGGTTTGCACAATATTCACTAATTCACTGACAAGTCACATGCTTCAGATATACTGGTCAAAACTAATTAACTTGAACTGCTTCAGTTCAGCTACTGATTTGTACTGCTTGCAACAAAGTACTGCATGCTCTTTTTCTATTACTTTAGAGACTAATCCCAAAAGAGACAGCCTAGTTATGAAGACCAGGAACATAAAGTGAAAACAAAAATCTTATTCCTTCTTGTCTCAGGCTGAGAGCACCACTGCACCCATGATAGTTTAACAATTAAAAAAACCCACCACACAAAAAAATACGATTACGCAAATTATAGTTATATAGTTGGTCTCGTATTCCACTGTTGGCAATGCAACGTTAACTGATACTTCAAAGAGACTGAGGGACAGCATTTTAGGCCAAAATGAGTGTTAATAACAATACATCTAAGACTTATAGCATGGTTTATTTTTGAGAAGGTGTTTCATATATTAGCCTTAATTACAGATGAGAAAGTTGAGACATGGAGCAATTTGCTCAGTGTGACTAATGAGACCAGTGGTTAACTTGGGATGCAGAGATGAAACTCCATATCCAAATTTAACCCTCATATCCACTATTATCAGAAAGACAAACCTGGGACAGTTTGCTTTTGATTCTTTCGGTTCATCAAAAGGCTAGTGACGGAGGTCTCAAGACTTCTGCTCATAAGCATGAACTTGTTAATAAATTGTTTATCCCAATATTTTAAATATTCAATAGGTGTATGAGATGAACTCTGCACTTTCAGTATTTCTAACCAGCCACAGGGAAAGGAGTGAAGTGTCTGCACTCAGCTATACGTTATTTTTATGCTGCACCATTTTCAGCATGGTTAAGAATTAAATAAAATTGAAATTATTTGAAACTTAGAACTATAGAAGACTAAATGAGTAAGTCTTACTGAAAGATTAGATACATATTTACAACATAATCTTAGAAGTAAGAATTTCTGGTGACAACCATGTTGGGTATCCAACTTTTCTGTAAAGATAATTTTCCAGGTTTTAAGAAGTATGTTTCCAACAGTCCTGGAACAACAATAAAATATCCTCAAGGTTAAGGCTACCATGACTTTTTACTGAGTATTTCACTTTATCAAATCAGTCGAACCTGGAATTTTTGAAAGCCACAAGGTATTCCTCTAGCAGGGAAAAAGACAGAATTCCCCAAGAAGGAATATGTTCAGCTGACTACAGCAGCAGATGATAGCAACCAACGTGAAAATACAGTGGTGCACAAAAAGTAGAAGGCAAACTGCATCAAGATACTGATACGAACAAAAACTTTAGATAAACACGCTGCTTACTTTCCCCATGCACTTATATAAACACATATTATAAAAAAAAAAAAGTCAAACTTTTTTGTTATAACTAAAACTTACCCAAAAGCAATACTGATAATCTGTGAGTTACGTTAACAAACGCACGGCGAAAACGACACCTGAAAGACATCTTTGGACTAGTGGATTCCAGATACTTCACGTCTGTCACATTAGTGACATCCATCTCATTAGCGTCACTGCTGAGACACCTATTCAAAAATACACAGTAATTATGAAAAAGAATACATTCTGCTGAAAGAAGTAAGTTAAGAAACAAAGACCACTTACTTTATGCCAACATCTTCCCCACTATTCAAGATCCATTGTAATGCTTGGTTAAGTACACTTTCATATTCTGGATCTAAATTCTGTCAAAATACAAATATCGATGAATAATTTCATAAATAACCAGAAAGTTATTCCACAATAAGATTCAGATGTTGCACACATCAGTAGCAAAACCTACGTGGTTTTGTTCTTGATTTTTCAGATTTTGCAGAAGTGTTTGCTATACAAAGCTGTTCATAGCATGTATAGATGCACTATCAGACTTCACTAGCATTCCTCAAATTAAGGACTGTTTGGCAAGTCAAGCCACATTCACCGTTTTATTAACAATTCCAACCTACAGCAAGGAAAAAATTATTCAGCCACTAGGCGGTGCTCACTGGAAGTCTACCTGAGGAACAGAACTCAAACTAGATATAAACCCAGTGGAAAATGGGTCCTATAAAAGCAGTTCAGGTCTTTTTATTTCTTTCTTTTTTTTTTTAAAGAAAACCTGAGAAAAATCAATTTTACCTTATACTTTGCAAGCAGTCCAGTGTTTGTAGTTTAAGAACTGATACTGCTATACAGAAATTGACCGTTTTAAATTTAAATTAGTTGGTATCAACTATCATAAAAGAACATTCACTGCTATCTGAGCTAAGGTGGCCTCCATAGTTCACCTTGCATGTTCTTTTGCAGAAAAAGAAAAGCAAAAATGGAAGTTACTATTGCATTTTAAATTATATGCTCCAAAAAGATTCATCTCCAACCTTCCTTTAAACCTCACATAATGTAACCAGCCTAGAACTAAAGGATAAGCACTTAAAAACAGCAACTCTCAATATTTCACTCTTAGAGTGAAAATAAAGTTTTATCAATGTACACTGAAATTCTGCAAAGGAGTTATATTTATAGGCCCAAAATGAAGAACTTTGTTCAAAGTGACAGATTTTCATATCAGATTTTAGCTCCTTATCAGAGCTAAAACAGTTATGGTAACTGTCATTCTTGCAGCACAACTGATAGGTAAGAGCATCAGTTATCTGGCATCAACTTACTTCTGTCTACTACGTAAACATTTGCCAAAATGTACAATTTCTATACATCTGTATATTAAAAGTCACATCAGCTTAACTCTCTCACATCCAGTCAAAGAAATCTTATACTCTCAGTCTTTCAAAAGCTTCAAGTAGTTTGCCACTGAAGGGTACACCAACATGGGCTAAAATAAACCCTATAGCTATCAAGACAAGGTAAGAGTCATCTTTTATTTGGAGAGCGAGGCAGAGGAATGACAGCAGAGTGGGACTTCATAATACTGCACACCTATCAACAAAAAGGCCTTTTTTGACCATTTCTATTTAAAGCATCAGTGAATGGTGTCTCCATACAGCTGCTGCCTGTCAGGCCCGCTGCACAGATCCACCTCTCCTCCTGAGGAAGAGAAGACAGTATCCTTTCCTACTAAGTCTCAAAAGTTAGCATACCGATTTCTGAAGATTCTAGAGATTTAAATTTCATACATTTATGATTCAGTGTTGGTCAGCTATCTCCCTCAATTCAAATTATGCCCTGGTGTTTCAACTAAAGGGAAGAAAACTGCATGCCATTGAAACACTACTGTCTACACTTCCATTGCAATTCAGTTTCTTTCACCTCCCCTCTGCCCCAAAATCTCACTACATCCCCAAATAAAAATCCTAAGTAGCCTGTGTCAAAGACATCACATGCAAACATTTCCAAATAACATTCAATACTAAGTATAATTTTAGTCAGCACACTAGATGTGAAACCAGGCCTTACAAACTGTAACTTACACAAATCTGATAGACAATCAGATGAAAAATACCTCGTTTGCTTACTTTTAAATATGCAGCTGCCTCCTGGACGGTAAGATTTCTTTGAACAGAGCTGCCACATTCATGTTCCCCTGGTAAAATTAAACGTTTATTTTGATTTACTTACTACTGCATTATATAAAAATAAAATCACCTAAACACAAGCTTACAGTGAACACAATCTACACAAGCAGCAGTAGCTCATTAATTCTCACGAGTTCCACTAAAACCATGGAAAAATCTCTAGAAAATGTTCTCCTTCAAGAAAAGTTAAAAAAACCTTGTGAAGATTGTCACAGACATGTACAAATCACATCAATACAACTTCATATACTGCTCAAAGTATTTACACTGAAAGTAGAACAAAATGTAGTATGGAGAACTACCAAAAGAATATTACCATAAAACAAAGGTTGCTGTATCCTGACTCAGCTTCTGCCACATAATTTCCCTTTACTCTGAAACGTGTATTATTTTTTATGCAGACCAAGTTAGTTCAAATTGCAACATATCCATAATAGTATTTCAGGCACTATAAAGTTTGAGATTGGTCCAAGTTATCACAATAACTCATCATTTTCCTGAACATGCACAATACCCCAATATGGCCTGAAACTGGTGGGTTTAACATCTCCCCAACACTTTTGGAAAGTCTGCAGAAGTAGTCAGGAAATAATGTATTATATGCACAGTCAATCCTCACAGCCACATGCCATCACCCTCCTGATTTTCTTTGCTAAACTGAAGATACCTGATTTATGACAAAAAAAAAAAAAGATACATGTAGTGATGGTCATACCAACAGTCACCACACAGAGAAGGAAAAGGTGTAACACCAGTTTTATCTATCACTAGGCCATCATTTCCGAAGAACTGTCAGGGAACGGCAAATCATTCTTTTTCTGATCTTTCTGAAAAAGAAATACCTTAGCATCTGTAACTACACCTTTACTGTGCCAAAACACTGACGTAGGAAACAACAAATCCAGTCTTTCACTGGCTCAGGGTTACATCTGCCTTACCTTCCTGAATCTGTGCCTAGCTGTAATATTGCCAGAGCCACAGCAAGGCTAGGAAAGTTTAAGATACTCATCCAAAATGCAAACCTTTGCTTATACTCCTACAAAATATTTAAAGTTGGAATTACTCCACACTGGAATACCCTTTAAATGGAGCAACTTGAAGTACTAATTCCTTACGTAAACAAGAACATTCGAGGCAATCTGAGCAAAAATAAGGAAATGCTAGCAAGTTACGGAGAAGCATCTTCATGTCTTGTTCACAGCAGGGAGTTCCAAGGGAATAATTGTTTCTGTGAATCAAAAGTCCTTTTCAGACTGCAAAAGCAAAGTTTTGTTCAATACACTAAGATTTAAGTGAATTTAGCCTTGGCAAGCACATCAGCATAACAGGGATGCTCTTCTCTTACTGTTGGGTTATAGAGAAAGAGGAACAGTTTTAAGAGTGCTCATATCCTATCTGGCCTAGAAGTGCTGCCGGAACAAAGCCTGTGTGTGCACGTGTATTTTCAATCAAGCACTGAGCAGAAAAGACAATACTTTAAAAGTTGTTTCACTCGATAATTAACATGCAACACAGTGGACTTTGAAAGTGCCTGAGTCTACTGTAATAGCAAAACTAAGGGATATCACTGGTGAAAATTGACACCACCTTTGCCAAAAAAACACTCCAAATTTGAAAGTCAGGACAGGAACTGGGGTTATGGACTACTCTTGTATGTAATTTAGGCAGACATTCTTTTTATGCAGCATAAACTCTACAATCTGTGAATTTACATGTGTAATCATCAGTGATTTCATGTTTCAAGATTAGCAGACTTGGTATAAATATATATCATACGGTCTCTGATGTAAACGTTTTAAATGTAGAACTGATGGAATAAATCCAACAAAACAAAGTGCATCTCTGTAGAAGCCATATGCACTGTCTCAATCAGGTATTAATTTTTATGACATAAGCACGTCTGACAGGTATTCATCCATTTAAGCTTTTTTGTTGTTGTTTGGTAAGACCTGAAGTCTTCCTGGGGTCTTTCTAATACAGAAAAAGCATGTCAGTCAATTTGACTCAACAGAGCAGTTTGAGAGGAGGGAGATGAGACTCATCTGCTTAGGAGCTTTTGTTTGTTTATTTTTGGGGGGTTTTAAATTATTTTAATAAGCAGGAAAGCCCATTTATTAAATAAATAAGAAATAATAGAAAGGGTGAGGATAATACACAGAAAACAAAACAAGCAGGAGACTGGATTGTGAAAAATTAATTCTTAAAAACAAGCTTCAGGATTTTTTTTTTTATTTTCAACCTTAAAGGAGATAGCATTACCTCGTACAAGAGGACAAAAGCTCCCTTAGCTGGGGAACCACTGGATTATTGTAGTAATTTTAAATTCTATTCTTATTTGCCTTCTTCCAGGAATTACGTTTATGCAGTATGCAGCCAACACACTGACTTCACAGCTTCTGGTCTCATCTTCAAAAACCAGCAGACAGCTTCCTCGCAAGTTCGGCTTCTGAATTTTTTTTTCAGACTACATTCCCTCTGAATAAGTTTAACAGTTAAAAATGCCTTTGCTGGCTTGGCTCTGACAATGTCTAAGACCCATCAGTTCAAATTACCCTCATGCAATGCTGTGGGGGGAAAAAAATAAAATTACTTTCATCTTGTCTCCCACTCTCCAAAGAAGTAAGCTAATCAGAGTTAGGGAGTTTCAGACCTGTGCAAAAAGCTGTCGGAGATGCAGTTTCTCATTCCAACCCATCTATTGCTGAGAACCATTTAACAGCTTTCTTCTGAGAAACTCATGAATTTGAAAGACTGCAGAAAGTTAGGCAATTCACAAGTCAGACAACCTTCTGTTTTACTGCAAACAGCAGGATATTCCTATATGCCATTTCAGTCACCGCTTTAGCTAATAGTTCTGCAAATGAAGGCTTACTTTGAATAACTTTGGTGCAATCATTAACCACTTGGCTTGGAAACCCACTTTCCATAGTCTGAGCCAAAAACGTTTCCCAACTGTTCCATTTGAGGCCCTATATCCAGGAATAAAACTGAAGCAGAGGCACAAAAAAACCCCCACTTTACACAGGTCTGCTGCAAGATTTGTCTGAGCTCTTTGTGCAAACTGCCCCCCTCTGTTAAAATCCCTAGTGCAAGCTTAGAGAAAGCATGCATCTTTGTGCTCAAATTTTCTTTTGGCACAGATCAACGTCAAGTGCAATCAAAGAACCATTCTATTTGCCTTTGCAGGGAGGCGCGAAGCACCACATCCCGGCAAGGATCACAAAATTACCTTTGAGCTTATGTTAGCATACTTGTGCAAGCTACACAGGTTGAACTCTTAGAAATATTAACAAAATGCCACTAAAGCCTCAAGATCTAAAGAAATTATTTAAGTCTGTTCTCACAGTTGCTTTCAATACAGCAAATAAAGTCAGCTCTGCTTTTTCCTGTAGGCCAGAATATTTGAAAATTACTTTCATTTGGGCATTTAGGTTGATTTATGAGCTGCAGCATACACAGTTATTTTAAAATTCAGAATATTTCTGTTATTTGCTTTATAATGTAAATCATTCTCTTAAAGTACCAGAACCAAAACCCAAGGAAACTTTAAGGAACACACAGATTTAGCACAGAACTCTAGCTTATAGCTTGATGTGACAGTCGATCAATACAGAAAAATCAAATCGCATATAAAACATTTGTTTCGCAGGTCTCATGCTTACAGGTTATTTGCAGCAGGACAAAAATGTGGGTAGCTGAAGAAAAGCAGGAGCAAAACGAGTGTTGTGAGAGCAAGTAACAATGCCTGATCTCCCAAAGGCAAATACAACAGTTTAGTAACTCTGCAAAAAACCAGAACTTGCTAAATAGTCTTTAAATCACTGGCTGGGAAGAGCACAATATCAATTACCTACAGAACTAAAGATTAAGGAGAGTGACAGAACAGAGAGCCTGTGACAGCAATCAGATACAGTAGCTGACACTTAATATTATCTAGCGTTTTGCCAGGATTTTCTTCCAGCCATGGATTTATCAGTAAGCCTTATTACATACAGGAGTCTAATTCACCCCTGCACCTCAAGGACCTGTGCTTTCCATTAGTTCAGAAGGAACCCCTCTAAACCAGATAGACCATCACCCTGTGGAGAATGCCAAGCAAAAGAAATGTCTGACTGAATAAAAATTCTTTATGTACAAGAAAGTAGGGTCATACTGGGACATAGCTGGCTGCTCCTTGTGGATACAGGGGTTAGGTTTATTCATACTGCAAGCCTGACCGAAAATGGATGTGATCTATTGAAGTCTCTCCATGAAAGAGCAAGACATCCAGTAATTAACATATGCCTGAAGGAAGTCTAATTTAAACAAAGCACATATTTTTGTTTAGGAGAAAGCATAAGGCACTGAAATATATATACTATCTATAAAAAACTGCTTTGAAGAAAGCTGAGCCATTAGACAAGAACACAGGAACACCGACTTCAACGTATAAGCAGACAAGTAGATACTGCTTCTCCCTCTAGTTTCTTCTGAGGTAGGCATTACTCACCATAGGTTGGGCAGACCAGTAATGCTGAGAACAGTGATGCATTAAAGGCAATCTATTTTTATATAGGATAATTAAATTATTTTACATCGTATCACAGCACCACAGTACAGAATAGTATATTATGTTCCAACTGCAGATGCCTAAGTCAAATAAAATTCAAACTGTTACCCTGACTTTTTCTTCCTGCAGATAACTTTTAGCATTTTACCTTCTAAAATAAAAGTCCCATCACTTGCTCTCCAATCGGAGCTGACAAGGCAACAAAGGGCTAGAAACCAAATTCTGAAGTTACCATCTTGATGGTAGTCAAGATGTTGAATAAAGCTTAACAGAACAGACTACTGCAAGTTTCCAGCCTGCTTTTTTAATATTAATAGTTATAACATGAACAAATGATTCATAGCCAAGTATGAAATGAGAGAAACTTTTCCAAGTATGGGACAGAGAGACCTGAAAAGCATCACTTTTAGTAGAACTGTATTCCTTTACTTTTTTCTCTTTTGAAGTGGTGCACTGTGTAAAAGATCAACACTTTCAAACCCTGAATCTCTCCAGCAGCTCCCTCTGTTCTAGGATTTTTAAGCAGCTTCCAGATATTGTGCCAGGTCTACATCAATATGATATTAAAAAATGGACAGCAGGCTTCTTCCTCTCGTACCTTAAGAAACCTGGCATTGAGGATAACTTCTGTCTATGTACAGATGAATTAGGTCATTCTTCAGACTGTATGAAAGCCAACCTACTGAGCAACCAGATAAGCTCACAATACAGCTTCAGTTTGGGGGAATTATCTAACCAGAAAGTACAGCTGTATTTTTTTGAAAGTAAGTACATAAGATTCTCCTGGCCAGGAATGGAGTAGAGATTAACACACCTTTGAGACGTAGGGAAGCCAGCAGCCATCTTGGAGCATACAAATTCCTCTCATAAGGCAGACAGGTAAACATTTTTGTAGGTGTACATGCACATAAGTAAGCCCCAGCTGACAAAGAAAACTCCTTTTCTTTCACAGATTTAGAAATGAGGTGCCAAACCTTTCTATCCATGCAAGTACATTGTTTACCAGGTGGCCAATGGATGGCCAGATCACACACTGATGGAACAGCAAGTGGTTGTATTTTCTTCTCAAGAGAGGAAGAGAAGTAGCATAACCCATTACTTCCACTTCACACAAGCCAGTGCTCTACTGAACACAGCTGTTGGTCTTGTAAAACATTCCTACACACCACAGCCTGGCTGCCCCGTATGAAAAAAAATCTTTTTTGGCTCCAATGATTTATAGTACAGATTATCTACTACCATCTTTTAAGTAGGACACAGTTTGAAACCAATAAAAATGTATCAAGATGTAATTGACCTGTGAAAGATCAACACTGCAAGGCACTCACAGTCAGAAAGCAACAAAATGAAGACTAAAGCAAATATTACATTGCATGCACTCAGGTTTAACCCCCAAAAAGACTGAAATTCAAGAATAACATAAACAGTAAGTTTGTGGGGTTTGTCCAAACATCTATTTTATTCACTGCAGATATTGTAAATGCTCTGGAAATAAAAAGCTTCCGCAGGAAGATTACTCTTGCAATTTAAAGTTATTACAGAGCTGCTCAAACTTCTCACAGATTTCCTATGTAGCCCTGACATATTAAACTGTCAGCCTCATATCTGACAGAGTTGTTTCCACATTTTTCTAATGCTTGAGAAATATCTGTAGCACCTGATAATAGTGGGAAAGCCTTCTTGGTGAAACTTGCTTTTGCAAAACAAACAGTTGGTACAAACAACAGTAAGGCTTAAAAAACAAAAACTGAACTACTGCCATCTAAACACATTATGGATTAAATAAGCAAGGATGATAAATAAATGGTTTAATAGTCATGAGATATTCTGCTGTAACTCACACTCAACAGATGCCAAAGCTATAAACAGCCTTAACTTTACCATTTCCTGATTGCAATGTGTAAATATCTATGCAGTTTAAAGCTGTGTTAATTATGACTCTAGGCAAAAATACTGTATTTTTTACTCTGAATATTCAATAATTAAGACTAATCCTAAACACCATCTCTGACACATTACTTTATACAGCACTTTTCATGACTATATAATTAGTATGGTTAAGTTGGGCTATTTTGTCTAACAAGGCATTCTTGTTCAACCACTACTGTTCATTGTATTGGTAAGCATTTTCCAATTGTTGCAAAATACTTGGTTTTCAGACATTTTTCCATTATAGTGAAATAACTATCTTTAAAAAAGAAATATATCCCTCTCCACATATAGCATATTTAAACCTTTTAATGAAATCAGATTAACAAAGCATTAAGACATTAGATCAAAAACCACACAGGATCACAATATTCAGCCGCCTATCCCATTAAGTAAAAAACATTGCAACAAAAGGCACTACACGGGTGAAAAAAAGCAGTGTAAATGAATTAGAAATGGGATTTCTAGTGTCTCAAAGTGGAACTCTAAATGGCTATCAGGGCCTCAGCATATACCAGTTCTTGCAAATCACTGTCTGGGCAGACTTCTTAGTAGCTGCTGCCATAACACTCTTAGTTACAGTATTTTTAAAGGTGTTACCTGCTACTTGTGCCAATTTATCATGAAGTGCATATAAGCTGTTCATCATGAGACTTCTTTCACCTTCCTAGAATTAGAAAAATGAATTAATGTTAAAACAAACATTAGTAGAGATGTTTTCTTCCATTTAGCCCAAAAGCTTTCATAGACCATGAGGGGGAAAAAAAAAAAAAAAAAAAAGGCTTTTACACCTACAGGAGGAAAGCTGTAGCATTTCACATCTCAACAATGATGCAAGCAATAGATTTTGAATCCAAGTATTCACAATATTGATTTTCCACCTCTTAACAAACTGGATTGCAGCCTAGACTCTGATGGATCTGCCAGTCAAAACTAACAGTTCAAAAGATGATTTTAATACTACCGAGAGAACAGTGCAGTGACCCAAAAGAAATCTGGTGGTGTGACCTTACTGTTTGTTTGGGTTTTATAAAAATAAAGCAGTTTTATTCTTAATAAATGTGCAGTGACATTTCACACAAGCCACACTGAAGTACCATCTGGCCATATTCCTGCATAAAATTCATAGCAAAGTAAGGTTTTTGCTGTCTACCTTCAAACCACACCAACTTAAATTAAAACACTGAACAAACAAAAAAACCAAAGCTGTGGACAATACAATCTTGTTCATAGTTTCTGCATATGCCACTAGTATAAAAAGACTTAATTCCCAAACCACGCATGAGCATGAAGCATCATACAGTTGTTACGTACAGGGAAGTTAAATTGCTCAATGTCTCGATAAAGTTTATTTAAAATATACCCAGAAAAGTTTTAGATTAGAATGAATTATTGAAAATATGAAGATGAGTAACCTGCAACTACATTGAGTAAGTACTAAAGGCCATTTTAAAAGTGTCTTGCAGTTTTTTGTTCAGTGGATTTTGTTTGTGTTTGTTGTTGGTTTGAGGTTTTTTTTCCCCTTTTTTTTTTTTTTGTTAAGGTTGTCTCTGACTCCTGGGGGACAGTCAAATGACTAAGACTAAAGCCTTTGTTCAGAAAATATGCAAGGAAAGTAATTTTCCAGTTTGTGCATCTGCTGATTATACTCACATTGGAAAAAACCACACTAAATAAATATATTTTAAGTTTAATTCCCCAGTGCACCAGCACTGTTTGAAAACATTTTCAAATTTGAATGCTCCATTTTTTCCTGTAAGAAAACTGCTACCAAAAAGAATACCTCTTTCAACCATCAAACATTTGACAAATTAATTCCCACACACAATATTAAAGAGTTACCAGTATCACTTCTCTCTATTCTGGTCCTACAAAACAGTAATTGAAATTAAATTGATATAGTTGGTACTCCCCAGGAAACTAACCAACCTTATTAACTCATTTCCTGGCTGGAAAATACCGGGCATGGCAGAGAGGAAAATAAGTCCCTACCACATGCGCACACAAACAGCAGTACTCCAAGCTCCATTTGTATGCCAGTAGGTATACCCATGACTTCACTAATAGCTATACATAGACAGACATGCAAAAAATTTTTGTGCCTAAGCTTTTTTCTTAAATTAATGGTCAGACCATGTAAAGGAAGGCAGTGAACAGTATAACCTTCATAGCTAACAAACAATCAAACATAGTAGGATTACCATGGAACAATACACAACACAGAAGTAACATATACAACAAGTTCTCAAGCTGTCAAGGCCAGTGCACCAGGTGCATTCTCTTGGCACTACTGAAATAATTCTGAAAGAATCCTCAGAATTTACCCCAGAAAATTCAATTTGTTCAAAAGATTCAGAAACATTTTCTTCTCAAGTAAATAGCCAAGGCTACCTACTTACAATATGCAATTATTCTATTTTGGAGAGCTTCATCCTTGACAAAAAAAAACCCCAAAACCCACACAAAACACACCAAACCAAAAAAACACCACACCACACAACAACCCACACACAACCAACAAAAACCACCCACACGGTTATCCTGCAATACCTGCTTACATATGCCTAGCAAAAGCAGATCACTATGTTTGAAGTCCAGGCAGAAAGACTGAAGGTCAGAATAGAACCACCAAAATACACACTGCAGAACTAAGGATAATACAGATACCTTCAGCAGTGGCATCTCAACAGTTATCCTGCTAGTCCAGTTGAAAGAGTAAATATAGGAACAAGTAACAATAGAATCAAAGCAAAAAAACCTTTTTAATCCATTTTCTGAAGGTGGCTAACCCTTGCCCTTCTATGGCACTAAATCAGATCTAGGAGTTTCAAGTCAATCATCTCTTTCCAGCTGCACTTTCAAGGTTGAGAAGCCAAATGGTTACAGTAAGAGACAAACTGATAAATTTAGCCTCAAAACTTAGAACAAAATTTTTTCCTCATAGCTCTACAACACCAATTATGTAACATTTTCTTAGTATATAAAGCAATCAGCATGACACAGCCAAATCTTGTAATCCTGGTTATATTGCCCAAGATGAGAAAAAGAAATTAAAACATTAGTTACAAGAAGCGCATTCATCTCATGCAAAACGTTCTGAAACAGCATTCTTCTGAGCAGATTATATTGTGTTATATAATCATTATGACATGACATTAAAAATCTCAGAATTAAGTGGTTTTACTTACTTTCTGTTCTTCACTGAAGGGATTCTTGACTGTCAAAAAAAAAAAGAGAAAATTAATTCAAGAGTGTGAAAATACTAGAAAGGTATACCAACACTGCAGCTTCAGGATAACCTTTATCATATCACTGTAATCTTTAGATAAAAAGAAACAAGTCCCTAATATGACAAATAACAATTAGACAGCTATTAACCTTTGACTTAACTCTGTATGTGGTACTGCACTACACTAGCATTTAGGTTAAACCTGAATCTTTTATATCTGCAAATTTCACAGCTATTTCCATGCAGACAAGCTATTTCCATGCTTGCCATTTGCAAAACTCCTGCTTTAATGACTCAATTGCATTGAAATCATAATTTGAATGTTTTAGTGTCTTGTTTAAAAAAGTAGTAAAACTAAGCAATAACCCATACAAAGCAATAACCCATACAACACAAAACTGTATGATTCATCAGGATTTTCTGTTTTGACAAGAAAAAGAGATGACACTGCGAGCTCGGGTAGAAAGTGCAGGGCAACTAAATGACCACACCTTCCACTCTAAATAAAACAGTTTCCACAGCTCCTGAAAGTGTAAGTTTACCTATTATTTTCCTCTTGGCTACAAAAATTTATTCTTCAACAAAAAGAAGCTGAAATCAGACAAGTAGTTTGTGCTATGCTTCCACTTAAGACTGACCAGCTGGTAACCAAAAAGTTAGCAAGGAAAGAAGTGATCATCATTAAAGCATATTGCCTTGCCTTTCTAAGCCACTAACTCTTGTTTCACCCACAGTTTGAGCTTATACAGAAATTGCCAGTTCTGTGTGTTATTCAAACAGAAAACAAAGCTTCTACTGACCACAGTTCACCAAACAAAAAATAAAAAGCAACCTGGGAAACCTGACACAAAATTGAAGGTCTAGGTTACAAATGTCACCACACTGATGTTGAAGGGACACCAGGCGCAGGGAGCACTTGAAGGGACACACTGCTCCATACACAGCTGGACCAAAATTAGAGTGTACAAACAAACAACAACCCCCAACAGCACACCACAAACAAACAACAACAACAGTATTTCCCACTACTCCTAGGTCTGCTGTATTTGCATAGAGAATCTGGAAGAAATCTCAGTCTCAGAAGAATTTTGTGCATTCTGAAATCCTGCAGTTCAGTTTTCCATACCAAGGCACAGTAAAAGACAAGTACCATCTTTAAACAGTGTCCAAAATACGTAATTCCATTTACATGGTGTAATTACACCCACCACCCCCAGATATTGCAGCTGTTTACACAGCATTTTTGCTTTCTTTGTCTTCTTGTAAGGCACACCCATGCGCAGAAATATTCACAAAGCACCAAGAGGTGCCTCCCCAACAGCCAGCTAATTGACAATATCTTGACTCCTGAACCATAATGACACTTAAACCAAACAGCTAATTTAGTTATAAATGGGAAGGTGGACATACTAGATTAAATTCATAGCATGATTTCTCAGTTCGGAGAAATGGAGGATACAAAAGAAACCAAGGATCAGCTTATAAACCAGGGGTCCCCTAACTTTTGTCATGCGTAATAGCATCCGAGTAAGTAACGGGGTGGGGGGGAATGGAATAGATTTTTCTAACAAAAAATTATTTCTTAAAAAAAAAAAAATAGTATTTTTATCGCCTGCACAAACCATTCCATAACACTGTTGGCAGCAACCAGATGCTGACCCACTTCACCTTATTTTTGAAAGGCAAGTTTCAAGTGGGAATGATTACTGTTACATTGCTCCTATGTGTAGCAATGGTAAGGAACATGTTTGTACAATTACAAGCAACAAATGATGTATAAAACATTGGGGCAACAAAAATGCTTTTGGAGTGAAGAAAAAAACTTGACCCCCTGAAACTTTACAGTTTGTCTGTGTGCCTGAGCTCAGAAGAAAATAAAGCGTGCTACCTACCCAACAGCAATAAGCACTTCTGCTCGCTCTGACACAGCCAACGGGAAAAAAGCACACAAAACAACAAACCAACACCACCCAAACACAGGGACTCGTATTCAGACACCTGAATACTTGATTCAGATATCAGACAAATTAAAGTTGGTAGAAGCAGATGATGTTCAAGCACTCATGTAAACCAAGCCCTTTACCACTTCATTATTTCATTCCACAGGTGCAAATTCTCAGACATTGCCTATTAGGTTATTTAGCTACCAACTTTACAAAGCTTCCATGTATTCCATTCATTATTTCAGCAGAACATTCCCAATACACTCAACTTTTAATCTGAATAGCCTAGAATAGGATTAGAGAAACACAGCCAAGGCTCTAGATGACTGCCAACCTCCCAGTTTGATCATTAGTTATCCAGACAGGATAATTATGTAATTATGGTCCCTTCCCAAGGTCAGTCTTATTGGGCATACATGAAGTCTTGATTATATGGTTTTAGATTGGAGGGAGCAGGGTGGGCATGAGGCAACAGTATGTAGATTTCAGTATATCTGAGAAATATATTTTAGCACTGATGAAAGCCATGGAACAAACAAATGCAATACTCCCATGAGTGCAAAGATACAGACTGAAAACTGTCAGTTGCAATTCTACAATATGCTAGGACAGCACAGCAATTGAATTAAGGCAATGGTGGTGGTTTACTCGGACTTCCTCAGCATCACAATCCCAGTGTGAAGAATCCCACATGTGAGCAACTTCGTATTTAGATGAATTAAAACACTGAATTTCTGAAGCATTCCAGACAAAATGTCGATGTTTAACCACCATGTATTTGTAAGGAGAGGCAAAATGACAAAAAACCCCACCCTCTCCTCCAACATTATCTACCACTAATTTAACCCATCCCTGTAATTCACTTTAACTCACACTGTAGGATTTCCATTAAATCCCTCTGAAGTTAGTGATATTATAGCAAGTTAACCAATAAGTGAGATACATTTTATGTAAGATGTTAATACAGTTTAGGATGCCTGATGCTTTAAGAGGCAAGTATGCTAAACGCCACTGCAGCAATTTAACAGCTGCCTATGCAATTAACAACAGTTAATCAATCTGCATCTCTTTACCACATAACCTCGATTAACTTGTTAATGAGGCCGCTCCTTAACTACTTCAGTAATTCCTCTGCTCTGAATCCACCCTTCTTTCTTTTGTCCAGGATCTAAGCTCTTACCAAATCCTCCTACTTGCTCCAGCCACAGAGGTAAAGTTTTCATCTACTCCAACATGTCTGAGGTATTTCAATATATTACATCATCATTGGTTCAAAAGGGTTTTGACTCTTCTGAAAAATATATAACTATGGTTAAGAGTAGCAAGTTCTTGTTGTACCAAACTAATAATTGATTTAATAACTAATTACTAATAGAAGTGTTTGCGAGCATACTTCCGAAGTTCCGAGACCTGTACCATACAGTAACAATTACCAGCCTTGAAAGTGGTCTACCTGTCAGCTCATGTTTTTATGAGCTTCAAAGAACAAATTTTCATTTATTTATACGACAAAGCTAAAAACTAGAGAGAAGTTTTAGAAAAACAGTAATCTCATGACTGTTACCCAGGGAGCCTTCTCTGGTTAGCCAGCCAACTGACAATCACATACACTGCACTCACAACAGGATAGATGCAACAAACTACCTGGACATGGCAATCTCATTACCCATCAGAACTCCCCAAACAGCAGCAAAGCTGTGAGAAAGAAGCATGGCAGTTTTACCTGGTCATATGTGAATACTAGCTGCAGGATACACAAAAAGCAAGAGTATTTTTATTGGAAGAAAAGTCTCAAAAACCTGACAAAGGGAACCATACCGACTCCTCCAAAACAAAGTAATAGCTACACATTCTGCTTGAAAGTTTGATACACTGGGAGAAGAGCTTTACTCCTAGCAAGGTGTAATGATAATAGGATTCTTTGGCTAGACATGGAAAGAAACAAAGTAAACACACTAAGGGGCATCATCCTCACATGACACTTGATTTCTTAACAGGAATGGACATGCTATTTAAATACCATTTTTAAGAAGTGATCTTATTTAAATGTTAATCAAAAGAAAGACGGTAAGATTACCAAAAAGCCTGCAAAAGAAATCAAAGCAGCATACAAATATTGTTCTGGTTAACTGAACTTATGGCCCTTAGAAGTAACTAATTTACACATTTACTGTTGGGACAAGCTGTAAATGACAACTTACAGACTAGTAGATTCCTCAGAATGGCAGAACTGGTCAGTCTCAAATAACGAAGTCACCAATACAAAGCTAAGGGTCACAGCACAGCTCCAAAGCATTCCAGCCAAAGCTGTCAACACAAATGCACATACCAAGCCATCTCACAGAGATGCTCGGTTTTAGAAATACAAGTGCAGTCAGTGTCAACATACAAGGTTAATTTTCACTAGAATACAGAAGCTTTCATCTGTAAAGTAACAATGAAATCACTCACCACCACCACCCATTTTCCTCTTTAATACATTAGTAACAATTGCAGAAAGACACAGCTATTTACAAGGGTTTAGCTTTCTTCAGTAAGACAAACAGGGAGCACAGATTGGGATTTCTCCTCTTTTTCAAAGCATGCTTTAACAGACATGAAGATGCAGCCTATCTGCAGACATTCATGAACACAAGTCAGCTTTTACTGAGTCTTAATGGGACAAGTTGAAAAGACTGACACAGCTTCCCGGGCAATCATACCTAGGGGAAAAAAAAAAAAAGACAGACCTTGGCTTGGGACATCAGCTAGAATCCTGTCACTAACATGACACCAAAATAAAGGATTCAGTTACCTTCTGGTCACCAAGTTAGGATACCAAAAAGCAGCTAATCCTTCCACTACAGCTATCTCCTAGATACTGTGGTACAGCTGATAACCCCTGAACAGGTTTACCATTCTTGCAGTTTCAGCATTTGATACACTTGACAGGTAACATCAAAACTGAAGTATGAAGGAACAGTCACACTGGGACAAACTAAGGATTCAACTAGCCCAGAATCCTGCCTCCAGCAGTAGCAAGAAGTTTCACTCTTTTCAGACACACCTGTCCCTAAATGGAAAGGGGAGATCAGCAGAACAATGGCAAAAATGAGTGTCAGAGCCTAAGAAAATAAAGCATATATACTGATACTTCAACATAATATTCCTGCAGACAAAAAGAAATTGCACCTCAGAAGCTTCCTCACGACAGAGGTGGCTGTTTATTTTTTTCCCCTAAATTATCAACTCCAATGTATTTTTCCCTACCAATTTGTCTAGTCCCACATTAATCCCAAGTAAGCTTTTAGCTTCAGCAACATTCGGTCACAAAGAGTTCCACAACTAAAATGTGCACATGTGAGAAACCAGTTTCTCAGCTTACTCTGAACTTGCCACTTGTTAACTTGAGAAACTCCTCCCTGTACTACAGGGGACAGTGAATAATCAGATCGTATTCACCCTCTCCATAATACTCATGCCTTGATTTCATTCCTTGGTCCTCACTGTCACACTCAAAAGTCCTATTCCTCCTTGCTATGAAAGTCATACTGTGCTTTTCATCATATTACTCCTCTCTGAATCTTTTTGCAGCTCTGCTATGTGCTTTCTGCGGTTGGGGAGCAGAGTTGGACCCTATTCAAAATAAAGGAACACCATGAATTATTAGTGCTATCCTGATATGCGCAAATATATCCTCTCCAACATACTTTGTTCTCAATTACCTTCCTAAAAATTAGAAAAGCCTACCATTGTGTTTCCTTCCTGACCAGTACTGAATAATAAGCTAACATTTGTAATGGAATCATTGTAGTGCCATAATCTGCTTCTGAATATACAAATAATTTGATTTTATAAATGCAAAAGCAACTTCCCAATGCATCATTAAGGAGCTGTAAAACCACAAGAAACAAGATTGATCCAAATTAACCTGCAATCACTTCATTTCCTATTGTCATACCAAAAGTGCCAAATACCATCAACACAAAGATTAAGAGACTGAACGCTGCAACACACACTTTCAAGCTAGCAACTTCTGCAGGACAAGCAAGAATGCTCCTCCCTGCAAAACACCAAAGTACTTTTCTCCTCCCACTCACCATGTCACAAGCAGACTAATCCCAACCTGGAAGAAGCATTTTTTCCAAACTCTGTCTTGTAAAGCTGTGTTCAGTAAGTGGATGCTTTCCATTAGAATTTTTTCTTCATCAAAAAGACATTAGCTGGATAATGTATTTTTAACAGAGGAAGCAACAATTCTGGAAGCACTGTTATCTGAAATGGGCCTTTAGCCCAGCCGCCTTCCACATGACCTGGGAAACAAGTTCCAATAACTTTAGAATCCAACTACTTCCAACATCGACTAACAGACCTGTAAATTTTTTTGGTAAGTTTGGGGTGAAGTACTGATTCTACCCAGTGACATACTGTGTATGTGCCAAGGACAACTCTAAAAAGCTCCTAAACCTTAAAATGCCAGAACAACAGAAAAACATGTTACTACAGAAAGTTATTCCAGAGCTCCATCTTTCAAAGAGCTTAAATAAAATAATCTTGCCTTTATTCTCCTCTCTGCAAGTACTCAACACTCAAAACAAATGAGCAGTTTTGTATGACCTGCATCTCCTGATTGCGCTAATTCAAGTAGAAACTACTTTGAATCAGTAGGCTGAATCTCTGTCCTTTGATATTAAGACACCAAGTCATACATCCAGCTGAGCAATTCCTTCGCTACAGATCATCTTTGTGTGCTTTGGAAAAAGTTTTTATGTTCCTAAATCAGTACACCATTACAGTGTGATTAGTCTGCGGCCATGCCCATTTTGGACAGCAGCACAATGTGTCACAAGGACTAGAGAATTCTAATAGCAGCTGAAATCTTTCCTTAGCATCAAGTCAGTTTGTCAACGGCCTCAGTTTAGAGAGCTTTTATTGATAATTTTCCCCAGTATCATTTGAATTCATTGTGTCTGGAAAAGGTGATATAAGGGTTGATGATATAACCCAACTATTTTTTTTTTGACAAAACCCTCCCTTAAAAGAATTGAAACTACCTTATTTGTGATAGAAAAATTTGTCTGAACTGAAATGTCTACCAGCCCTGACAACAGCAGTCTTCATTATTTTAGGTAAAAGGGTGGGAAATACCAAAATTTCTCCCTGGAGTTCTTCACTGCTTCTTAAAAAAAAAACCAAAACACATCTCTCCATATGTTACATGTATCACCCTTTCTAGAAATACTCAAATCTACTACTGCCTATTTAAATACTGGTTAGAATAGACATGAATGTTCAAAGATGCTCAAGAGACTCATGTCAATTTGGTCCATATTTATGAAGCAACTAGTGTTCTGGGACAGCTTCTCATCAGATTATTCAGTTTCACTAGACTAAAAATACTAGTTTTATTCTTGTTGTGGTTTAACTTTATCTGCCAATTAAGTACCACACAGTCACTCGCTCACCTCCCATCCCACCCACCCACCCCCTTCCCTGTGCAGTGCAAGAGGAGAATCAGAGGAAGACACAAGGAAACTATTTAACAATATAAATAAAAATTATAGTGATACAAACAATCAGGTCCTGAGCACCGAAAATCCGAGTCCGAGAGCGCAGAGCCCTCAGGGCAACACCACCACCTGGACGAAGAGACAGCAGACACACACTCCCCCCCGCCCCCACCTCCCACAACCCACTAACAAAGTAGGAACCTGCCCTACTGCTAACAACCAGGCCAAGAGCTAACAAAGGAGCTAGCGACCCAGCTATCAAGCTAGCCCAAGTCCTGATGATTACAGCCCTGAGCCTGACCATGGAATGAAACAATTCTGTGGGCTGCTCTGGGCCACCTGACAGCACTGTGAAGTTAAAGGAACTTGCTCCTGCCTGAAACCAGCACAATTCTAGTACCTGTATTAATGATTGAAAACCTAGAAATCATGAAGTTTTGTGCTTAAAAGATTACAGTAAAATATTTTAACCTGTGCAGTGTCTGTAGATACTCCAGTACTGTGAAAATGAAATGGAATAGTTGGCTGTCAGTTCTTAAGAACATCACCTTTTTAAGAGAAAAGCCTTATAAAATAAATCCAGAACTGAAACAGTTGCCAAGACATCAGAGCTGACTTCAGAGGAAGTTTTCCCTATATTATTGCCACATGCATGTCATGAATACTGCTGCCAGCTAAGAATCTGACGTGCCCATTTCAAACAGAGCTGATACATCAGACTAACACTTGCAAATATTAGCAAAGAGACTGCCTTTCCTTCTTTCTGGTCTCCTGTTTCCTAAATATCACCGTCAACCACAGCACAACTCAGGGAAGAAAAAAAACCACACCCTACAGAGCTATAGTACAGACACTGCTTGTTTCAAAAGGAAGAATGTGCAACCTGCCTGTGTGTATGAAAGTTCACGTTTTTCTACTAGAAGACCCAGTGAAAGTGTATGCAACAGATGAAGGAACAACTAAATGAGTCCAAACAAAATCAACATAGCCACATCAAGAAACAAACTTTACAACACCACTATTGGCAAGAAAGTAATACTACATAATACTGCAAGTCCCCAATTCCATACACAGCTGAGAAATTTGGGCAGAAAAGACTCAGGTGACGTTTCATACCCCTAACTCAGGGTGAGAGGTGTGAAGGGGTTCGGTATGTCATCAGAAGTATCAAGTGCCAGTGACCACAATATTTCCCGCTGCTACACCCACCCAGAACTGGTCTTCACCCCAAATTCCATCTCCCCTAAGTCTATACTCTCAATGGAACATACTTGGCACAACAGCAGACTTCAGCAAGAGCACATTAAGCTGTTGGTTATTTACAAAATCATTTTTCATTATCTGTATTTGTGGAAAGCTAAAACAATTCTTACAACAGTGTATTCTCTTCTCCAGTTTTATTTCTACCATTGTAAGGAGTGTTTTAGAGCAACAAAATGTACACAGATACTCTTTTACATGGTATTACAAAGCACATTATATTTCAGTGAGTAAACAGCTATCCATATTCCACTAGGAAAAAACAGTCCCAAAGTGCATTTGCTATGCATTGTAAAAATTAGGTAATACTACATTCCTTTCACACAGTCTCCATTATAGGCTGGTATTTATATGTAGGGGAAAAAAAACCCACCACACTAAGAATACTTTGATCAGCAGTTGCAAAACATTAATTACCAAGAGAAACATTAGACAACACCTACTACCATTTTACAATGCGTAGAAAATGCCTTCACTTGCAAGAGAATCGGAATAGACATCTGTAATAGCTCTTCTCCCTTCTTCTGTGTTCCCTCCCAAATATTTTAGCTCATTATACTTTGAGGTCAATAAATTAATACAAATATAAAAAAAAGCAAAGACACTCAAACAGGGGGAGCTCTCCCTTGAAAACAGCACAAGCAGCCCAATGTTAAATTAGGAAGTGGTCTACCTTCCTCAAACTCTAGTGTTCAAGACAAAAACCAAACTCATAAAGCAAGTGTCGTTAAAACACAGAAGGTTTAAGAATCAATGGGAATCTGCAATTAATTAACAGAAAATAAGCCGTTCCAAAGTCAATGGACAGTCCAAGGCTTCTCCAATAAGCAATTTGGAGATTCAAGTGACCTTCAAAGAAACACGTTTCTATGGAGAAAAGGAAAATCAAGATCTAGATGTAGCCTCTAGAATCTAGTCTGAAATAACACTACATTTATTCAACTCATGCCAGCAGTCCTCTCATGATACAGTTTGTTCAGTTGACTGCCGGAGGCTGCATTTATCCAAGGTACCACAAGTCCAGGTATGAACGTTTCTTGTGCTTTTACAGTAAAAAAAAATGTTAAGGAGAAGTGACCTGTATAGAAACCCTGCATTAAGACTTAAGAGAATAAAGACAGAATGAAGGACATCTTAGTATGTATCATAGAATCATTTAGGTTGGAAAAGGCCCTTACAATCATCAAGTCCAACCCTAAACCTACCACTGCCAAGTCCACCACTAAACCATCTCCTTAAGAACATCTACATATCTTTTAAACACCTCCAGGGATGGTGACTCAACCATATATAAACCAATTCTTTTTCAACAAGCCATCTTCCAATTTTTAGTTAAGTAAATGGCCTTCTCCAAGAGAAAAACTGGCCTAGGAATTGGTCTACAGTCCTTCATTTGTAAACATACCTATTTCTTACTTCCCTAGCACAGCATCACTAGAATTCAATGAATCCTGTAGACTACTTAGTAAATTTTAATGTCACTTAATTCAATGCTAGACCTTTGTTTTTAAGTTCCTACCTCTACTCCTCACACTTTAAACAGCCTTCTCTATGAATTCAGTCTGTCAGTTCATTTAAAGCAGCTAAAAGAATTTAAGACTCTAAAAAGGCTTTATTCAAGACACCTGTGTCACCCTAGGACCCTCAGCAAGCAGAAGAAAAGATCCTTTCCTCTACAAAAATTCATCTCTGCAAAACACCAGACATAACAGCACATCTCTTCCAACAAACTAGGCCCAACAGGCACACCATGTTTGCCTGTTTCATGTTTAGCACGCATCCACACTCACTTGCTCCTTACCCTCTCACCCTCCACAGTAGACTCTGAACACACAGCAAAACAAAGAAATAGCACTAAATAGCGTTGTGGGAAGTACAGCACAATAGGAGGCAAAAGGTGACAATGATAAGGACACTGAAGAAAAGGTGCCACCAAAACCAAAGTACTGCAGTTTGGAGACATACTATTTTTCCTAATTACAAACAGTACCTCTTGGTGAATACAGATTTCTTATTCATGGCCATGGTATGCTCAGGTAACCTAAATATATTTGAGTCAATCTTCCACCTCCATTACCTAAATTTGCCTTCAACTCCTCCAGCTGGGCTGAGCAGCTTACTGAATGGACAGACTTCTACAGAATCCCTAACATTTGTAGGAGAGAACGCTAGCAATAACTCGGACTAGAGATGTATGAATCCAAAGCCTTGATTTGCCTGGACTGAAAAACTGTAGAAACATTGAGAAAACATCAAAGCAGGGTCTTATCTGAAACATCAGCCATGAGGCCTTACCTGCATGGAGTCAGAGCACGAAGTTTGGTTTGCTATTCCTCATTTTCTAAGGGCAGCACATAGACATCAACTGCAAAGCCTTCATGTCAACACTTTCATTCAAGAAGTTGATGGAGTTTTTTTTATGTATTTACAACAGGACTCAACATCAGACATTGTAAACTGGAACAAAGCTTCTACTCAGAAGAAACCTACATGAGATCAGCTTTAAGTTGTGCAGTGGTTCTTTGATCTATCCTTGCATCTATCAGCATGCTTCTTTCCATCAATAATACTGCCCCTTTTCCAAGTTTTTGTAAATCAGAATTCAGTGGGCAGAAGCCATCAAAGTTACTTAGATCAGCAGCAGTTACACCATGTCCTCGTTCATTATAATCAGAGCAATGGTGTTGCTACCTTCTTCCACAACTCCAGACCTACCAGCAGCAACAGTAAGAGCCAAGAAAGGAAAAGCAAGGACACTACTACTGCAGATGGAGTTCTTTTTCTTTTTAATATTCCTTGATTCCACAATCCCTTAAACCAGTCAACTTACTCCTGTCAACCTACCAAAAATCACAACAGACAACTAATTTTACAATATATAATTGTATATAAATATAGAATTGAATACAAATACCCACAAGAATTTTAAGGGTGCAAGGAATATATACCTCATGACTACAACAGACTCTGTGCTTCTCCACAGCATCAGAACAGCACTTTCATCGAGAAGAACTCACGTACTTGCTTAACTTACGTGCCGAAGCTTTTTTGTTAAGTGACCAAACAACTTTCTCAAGCAGCCTGTTGAAGCACTCGTCTAAAAGCATGACAGGGATCAGTTCGGTATGACTCTAGCAGTCCTGCCAGCTTAGCTCTTTATGCAATCCCGCCAAAGCTTGGCAACCTACTACTCCCAGATGAAACGTAGATGTCAACAGGAGTTAAATGTACATGATTTTCTAGAAACATAATTGGTCCCAAGGAACAGAAAGACTGCAGGCTTGATCTTGTACTGGGACACTTCAAGATTATGAAACACTGCAAAGTGGAGCTCCTACAATGCTAAATTTAAAGTCCTTGGGTATCATGGGCCCTTGCTTAAAGTATTTCCTTTGCATCCATCATCACTGTATGCATCAGTCCTGAGCAGAAAGAAAGCTGCATTGCACTTGAACACTACTAGAGTTGGTAGAGGTTATTAACAGAAGAAACATGTCTGCTTTTTACCTTCCCACTCCTTTCTAGTCTGCAATGCTTTATAAACATGAAAAATTTGCAAACAGATCTGCTTTCGGATCTAGATCACCCTTAATCTATCTCCTGGAAAAACAGGCATGGTGAAGTTGTACCATTTTTGTTTCAAATACTGATGAACAATTTTCATATTTATACTTCATACTACAGATCTGCTGCAAAGGTAAATAGACTGTTTATTATTCTTTAGGAAGGATTAGATGTTGTCAGCTAAGATGAACTATTTTGCACTATGTAACAATTATTTAGACTTTTCCAGGTACAAGCCTTGGCTAAATTTGTTCTTAATTTTTAAGAGTTATTTCTGATATACCATCAGGAAGACTAAAGTTTAAAAATATCTATAATCCTAAGGAAATTTAACTATTCTGCCTGGCTTTACCATATGAAGGCATCCTAGGTTTTTGATTCATTTTTATCTACTGCTCTTAATCCAAAACCACAGAAGTGTTATCGGCTACAAGAGAGGTTAGTCTTTAAAATGCACATGGGGATTTTCTTTTGTATCACCTAGAAGAGACATACTTGCTAACTAGACTTTAAAGCAATACACAGGAAGTGAAACTATACTAATATGTCAATACAAGAAGTTGTTACATTGTCAAATACAAGTCATAGTATCACTTGCAAAGCAAAAGAAACCGGAATAGCCAAACAACACATGGACGCTACAAGTCTTCTAATTTTGCTTCCTCCTTTTACTAACGTTTATAATTTCCTATCCAAAATTCATTTTCTTCCACGAAGCCAAGACTGTCAGGAAGACAGACTCTTCTGAGAAGGTGATTTTAGAAGGCAAGTAGATTTGTAACAGTTACCTGTGAAATACCACAGCACTTTAATAGTGATTTGCAGGCCTGTGAGCCTAACAGTCATTATCTTGTCTTTTATACAGCAAGTCTAACTTCTTCACAATTAAATTCCCTGCATAAAATTCCATAGAAGTTTTAACGCCTGAGAGGTTCAGAAGTAGAGAACAAAGGAATGTCAATGAAAGAGAATTAAACTCTTAGAATTGTGATTTGCATAAGCTTCCACTTGCAATATACTCAAACTGCTAAGTCTCCCTGAATTAACATTTCAAAAACACAAGCTGTAGCAAATATAGTAAGGATTATCCTCCTAGCGTTTGTTTTGTAACAAGTATCATAGAAAGACCAAAATTACTAGCAAGAGATATCACTTTCAAAAGCCTCTCCCAATAAGAATGTAAGATATTAAACAAGACCTACCGGAAAGGTTCAAGATTATTTTGTGGTGGTGTCCATTTGCTACATGAAGCACTCCCCAAGCAAACTACTGGAGCAGAAACAGTGAGCGTAGCTTAAATGCAACCTATTTCAGATTACAATCTTAAACTGCACCTGTACTAGTGCCCTCATCTTTCAAAAAGTAAACTAGACCTGAAAGCAACATCTACTGATCCGATAATGTTATCAACTCCCCTTTAAAAAAAAAAAATAATCAAAACACACCAAAAAAACCCACCCCACACTTTAGAACTAACTCCCAGGAGCAAAAGCAGAGAAATTGGAAGAGATACCCAACACTTCAGGGTTAGAAGAACCCTAAGAAGTAGACAAAAGTCAATTCTACCATTTTCCTGACAAAATATTAGGGTGGCTTGGCAGGAAGTTGATATAGTTCCATGGTATTTTGAAGGCAGAGGCAAGCAAACTATGCTTTGCAGCAAGAGACATGAATGAGGTTACCAGCACCGAGCACAAACCGAGCTTTCTTTTCAAGCACAACACAGAGAGAGCAAGCACAATATGCGCTTATGCATCAGTTGGTCTCTTATGGAAGCTTACAGAGTAGTTTAATTTCAGTGGTTTAAAATGCTTTAGGAAACGCCCAGCAGATACTTATCTATTTTTTAGACAGCTAAAGGCATGACAAGTCTTACCTTAAGTGACCATATATAGGTTAGATCCAGAAAAATAAGCCCAACTCTGATTTGTCTTTGAACATTTATGCCACCTGTTCAGAAAAACTAAAGCACTTCATAGCTATTTTAGAACTCTGACTAAGAAATATTTGAACATTACACATGATCTAAGTGACAATACTCTTCTGAAGTTTTCTGTTTACCACTTCTCATCTATATTACCTTACCTGGCCTAAGTTCAACCCCAACACCTAGTTTTAAGCCTCCCACATTACACGCACCTTCTCCATTTTCAGATTACAGCTTGACAAATATTGTAAGTGCTGATATTGGGCACACTTGGTGATAAATAGTTTTTCAATATCACACACATATCATCACTTTATTTCGATTGAATTTCATTTTAGGTAATGAACAATTAAGACAACCAACACTGAGCTCATTGTGCATTATTTCCTAACAAGTAAGAAGCCACCCAAATATAGAAATAACTGCCTTTTTTTTTTTTTCTTACAGTAACCAAGATAATTATGGAGATGGGTTTAGTACAACTCCACTGAATCTTGAAATCTTATGATAATAGTTAGAAGTTGAAAATACTGAGTTTTTCACAACCAGATCACCTCAGTCAACAGAATCTTGCCTATAGGTACCTGAAACCGAAAAAAAATCAATATCCAATCACCTAACTGAAAGGTTGATTCTTGAGATATGTTTTTATTAAAAAACAATAGTGTATGAATCAGTTCTGCTTCTATAAAGAAAAGTCAATACACCCACACAAGCATAAGAGCCAAAGGACTCACTCAGATGACATTTAAGCTTAGGGAAGAAGCATCTAATAGATGACAGGTTTCTTTCCCTTCCCAGTAGCAATCAGTCCTTATTGGCCTGTCTTGTCTGCTCTTTCCTGTTCTACAGGCCTACCATATTTTCATTGCATATGCCCATTTGAGAAGTAAGAATTTCATGAGCACGTGCTGAGCAGATGGGCAAGGTAATTCCGTGCTCTTTCCCACATTACTTAAAAGAAGTGGCCTGCTCCTCTTCCTATCAAAGGAGCCAGCCACAAACCCTGCTGTTCACCTCTTCCAATGGGCACTATTCCCCCTGTTCCCATGTGTTAAATTGCAAAACCCTAGACTGTGAGGAAGGAGGACAGATGAAATGAGAGTACTGCTGCCAAAACAATTTTTCAGGAAATCCACTTTCAGAAGTTCCACTGAAACGAGAACGAATAGAAACAGGCCAAGAACTGTCTTAATTGTACTATCAAGCAACACTGGGCTACCAGACCTTTGGCTCAGCAGCCTAACCTAGGCAAAAGGGCAGAAGAGAACAATTTTCCCTGCGTATCAGTTCCATCTGTGTAAATTTTTTAAGAGCAACATACTCAACACAGTGACCCCACATGCTCTACAGGAAAGTCCACACATTCAACGCCAAGTTTTCTTCCAAGACAAAAAGTTCAGAGGGGCATTACTTCCACAGTATTATTGCTATCCACACAGCTGAGACTTTCAGCTTTATCAATCAGCACGGCAGGCAAGCTTTAACTCAACCACTGATTTTGACAGTCAAAGTTTACCCCAGTAGGCTGACAGACGTTCTCCCCTATCAAAAAACATCAGATCTCAAGACTAGAAAAGAAAAATCTAATGCACATTATAAAATTACACAGCTTATCAGTACATAAGAAAATGTGTATGTCTAGCAGTTATGGCCAGAAGTTAACCACAGAATACGAGTATGAGTAGTCCCAACAGTCACACTATACTGTATCTAATTTTAGCCCACCTGCATATGTTCACTGCCTTCCCAAGAAACAAGATTGAACAGTAGTTAAAAGCCACGTGGACAGCAATGAAACCATTGCAAATGCTGAAGTCCTTGCTGTTACTGTCCTGCCTAAACACTAAATCCTTTACTCCCCTCTCCCATAGAGCACTAAACAGAATTAGGAACTGTTCTGCTACCATGTCATGAATAATGTTCCAAAGGGAGAGAAAGAAAAAACAGCTCACACTGCTATTTCTGCCCTGTAACTTCCAGCAGATCCCAATCTAACAGCGAGATCTCGCCTTACAAGGCACTGTATACATGCCCACACATGAGTATATAAACCCTCTACTATCTATACAAAGAAATACATGCACATGTATACACCCCACAGGCCTTCCTCAGTCATTTCAAGAAAAATGCAAGTCCCCAAGGACCTCTTACATCCCAAAACTAGCTTCCTGCATAATTTTTCATTGCTCCTGATGAGAAATTAAGACAGCAATAGCATGATTTTTCTTGCTGATGTTAAAACCTCCACTGTCCATTTCAGAGGAGCCAAGAATTCAATTAGCATGAATCACCACCCTTAGGTGGTACGTTTCCATTTTTGTATGCTTGGTGGATTTAGAAACTACCATTTTCTATTCATTCGAAGAAGTTCCCAAGCAATTCAGGATTAAAAAAAGAATGCTCTGAAATTCAAACTAAAGCACAACAGTATTTCATGTATAATCATACTCTCAAATAAATTTAGAGAAGAGTACTCATTAGAAAACTACCTAATAGGTCCAGCATTCACTGCACAAAACTTGTCGTAGTGTGTAACATCTCAACCTAGCATGCTTTTCAAGCCTCAGTACACATCAATGAAAATAACCTGCTTTATTACCGAACAACTCTAGTCAAATCTCAGACCTGGAGGAATCCCAGGTATCTGAATGTGCATGGCTACTTCTGTGAGATTAGCATAAAGCTTTACCTCATCAGTTCTCTAGTAGCCATGGATCAGCTGCACTGAACAAAACCCCTAAGACTGCTTTGTGAAGAAAACAAGGTATCAACAGATTACAGTGGGGAATTCCAGGATTTGAGTTTATCCTCAAATGTCTTGCAAGTTTATTATACCAGCCTGCAAAGCATATACTTAAGATAATTTCTCTGTGCTCCATCCCATACAGAAAGATTACACCAAGTTGGAACCCAGAACTGCTCAGTAAGGGATGTCTGGGAACACTAAGGTGAATGAACAGTTGCATATACAGCTGCAGAAAGAAAACTGCTCTTACCCTTCACCTAATACTTACTGTTGACTCCCACATCCTCAGCTACTCCAGAACCTCTCATTCTCAGGTATGTGAATCCCAGTATCAGAAAGAACAAGCATGCAGCAGTTAAGAGGAACATGGACAGGTAATGTGCACTGAAGCCTCCAGTGGTGGATACCTCCTCTCTTTTGAACTGTTGGAGAAGCTCCTCCTCGGGCTCGGAGAGATTCTTCTTGTAAGTGTTTTTCAGGTAGGTATGATTTGAACCCGTATGATTGGAGTGGTTGAGTCTAAGGGAGGAGGTGGTTACACCCGAGGGAAGGCTATTAGTAGCTGAATAGATCCTGGAGTCGACATTATAGCTACCAGCAGCACCGCTGAAAACATGATTATTGGTCGCTTTCTTAACGGTGCCTGGAGGGTCAGTGATTTTACTGCTGTCCACGTCCGTGAGTGGTGGTGGCAACAATACCGTAGGGGATTTCTTGGCCAGGCCAATGCGGTATCTGGGGCTGGGAGGACTAGAGTCCAGATTTTCACATCCTCCTCCCGCCGCCGCCTCCTCCTGATTTCTGCCCCTGTCTAGACTCCCGGCAGCAGCCGCCTCCGCCGCCGCCGCCCTGTCATTCGTTACGACTACACCAGCACCACAGCCTCCGCCAGCCCTTTCTTGGCCCGTCTCCATCACGCCAGCGCCGGCTGCAGAGCATTTGCCTGTTATGAATGGAGCAGGAGACTTGCTGAGGCTCCGTCTGGGCCGGCGAACTGCAGACTCCTCCTTCGGTACCTGCTGCTCGGCCCCCGCCGCCGCCTCCTCCTCCTCCTCCGAGTCAGAGTACTTGTCCCTGCCGCCGCCGTAGGAGAGGAGCCGGTTGCCGTTCACCGCCCGGTTCTTCCAACGCTGCTGCTCGTCGTCCTCCTCCTCCTCCTCCTCGTCGTCCTCCTCCTCCCCTCCTTCCCCGTCGCCGCCTCCGCTCTCCCTCACGCCCTGGGCCGCCGCCGGTCTCCTGGCCACCGCCCCCCACCAGGCGCTGGGCTTCCGCCTGGCCGCCTCCTCCGGCGGGGAGCTGTTACTCACGCCGCAGGCGCCGTGGGGGGCGGCGGGCCTCAGGCCGCGGAAGAGGGGTGAAGCGCGCTCCCTCCTGCTGCCGGCGCCGGCCTGGCTCCGGGGACTGGCTTCCACATCCGACTCGTCCGAGCTGAAGCCCAGCAGCACTTTGCCGCCCCCGGCAGGGGGTGCTGCGCGGCTCCGGCTGCTCCCGGCGGCGGCCCCGGGGAGGTAGGGGTGCTCGGCGCCCGCCAGCCGCGCTCCCACGCCGGGGGCCGCTCGCCCGGGACCGCCGCCGCCGCCCGGCGCCGCTCCGGCCCCCGTGTTATTGTTGTTGCTGTTCCGGGTCTTGCTGGCGCCGCTGCGGGCCCCAGCCCGCTCATCCTCACGCAGCTTCTTCAGCTTCTTCAGGTAGACGGGCCGGGTGCTCTCGGTGACGGGCCCCGGGGAGAAGCCGAAACGCCTCAGCTCCGAGAAGAGCTCCTCGTCCGTGAGCTGCGCGGCCGTCGCCATTTTCCGCTCCCCCGCCGCCGCGGCGTTTCCTACCCACGCGCCGCGCCGCGCACCCCGCCGGAACTGACGCGTGCGCACTCGGCTGTGGCCTAGACCTGCCTGTCACCCCGCGGCGCCGCCCGACGGGGCCTGGCGGGGGAAGGGGCGGGGGGGAGGCGGGGCCGCGCGGCGCCGACGGCCCCTCCCCCGCCCCACCGCCCGGTAGCGGCGCGAGGCGTCGCCCCCCCTCCCCGCGCGGGGACTGGCGCTGCGGCGGCGGGGGCGGCTCGGCGAATCCCTCCTCCGCCGCCGGGTTCGGGGCGGGGGTAGCGCCGCGGCGGGCAGGGGCGGGGAGGGCGGCCGCACGCGTAGCCGGTGGGAGGCGTCTTGGCCGGGTCTGGGGAGCGGCGGCGTGCGCACCCTCCCCGGCGGACTTGGGGGACGCCGACCCGGCTGTGGGGGGAGGAGAGACGGCGGCTGGGCCGGTCGGCGGACGCTTTTGGGGCTGGAAGGGCGGATCTGGTCCGGAACGCGCCGTTTCGTTTAAGCCTGGAAACGGCCGGCGAAACGTGCCGGGCATCGCCGTGGCTGGTTCCCTTGGTGTCGGGCCCAGCCCCGAGCGGCCTTGAACGCCACTGCCGGGTTACAGATTCATCCCTAAAGGTGGCTGAAAGCGTCGGAAGAGCCCCGGCGCGCCCCTGGGGTGGGCCCTGCCCCAGGGCAGGCAGGGTGCTCGCTCCCACCGATGCACCGGGTCATCTTTGCCCTTTCCGAAGTCCGGCATCGGGACATCACAGCTGCGAGGAGGCAGAGGAAGGGGCAGCGGCATGGATGCTCTGAGAAGCTGAGCACCACCCTCATTAAGTTTGCAATTGCCTGGATGCATTTTGCTCTTTTCTTTGGGAAAAGTCTTTCACATACACTGCAGTGGAAACTGTCTTAACGCAGTACAGAAAGGTGTACTTGTCAAAATCATTGCACCAGTTAAGGAGATGTCATACTGGCATTTCTCAGAGCGTGAGGTGTGCGCTGGCCCTTCTGCATTAGCCCTTTGGCCACAGAACCTCATGTGGAGCTTTCAAAATCTCCTGAGCTGTGTCTCTATCTATCCACCCCAAAGCCAAAACCCTGGGCTTAGCTATTGCTTATCACGCCGTAGGCGCAGGAGGCCGAATTTCCATTTTGACCTAACTCTGGCTGGCCTTATAACACCATGTGCAGAAGTGATCCAGAAACAAGATCCCACTGCAGGAGCAGTTGTACGTTTGCCCCTCAGAGTCTGCTCCAGTGAGGGTTGTGTGGATGTGTCCTGCTGCTGTCAAAACTGAAATAGCTATGCTTGATACTGAGGAACATTCGCAGAGCCGGAGTTAAGGTAGCTGTGAGGCAGCTATGTGCTGAAGGCCAAGTCAGGTCCACAGAGCTAGAAGAGTGGCTTGAAGCCAGCTTTCATGATGACGATGAGGAGGATGAATCGTGATGATTAACTCCCCCACCCCACCCTCCATTTCAGACCAACCACCCCTGGGAACACAGAACTGGTCCTGTTGTTCATCTAAGCCTCCTTTAACAACCCTTCTGAGGCTGAGAAGCACTAAGCAAGGGTCTGTATGGTGCGCTCTACACAGTCCCACTGTGCACAGCCTCCTCCTTGTTTCCCTGGCAGAGGAACCATGTCACATACAGCAGTATTTTGCATTGGAGCAATACGCAGAACGCCAGCTGTAAGGAAGATTACCCTCGATGTGAACTCCATTGCACATTAAACCACTAACATAAATGCACCTTCTCTGACCTATCTCCCCATCTATACTATCTAATTGATATCCCAAATGCCATAAGAAAGACTTCTGACATTCCACTTCTCAGTGAGAAACAACCCACACCTTCCACCAGCTACTTGGGATATGTGGGTATGCCTCACCACGTCCAGTGCTTACCTCCGGCTGGCTGTGGCACTGGACAGACCAACAGCAGTCAGTCCCAGGTCAGATACCATTCTGACAAGCGCACTGTAGAACTATAGCATGTAGATACACGGAACAGCTGAAAAGTCTGTATGCTCCAACTCGTGCTTTAAAATCTGTGTGCCAAAATATTTTGAAATGTTTCAAAAATATGTCTTTTGGTTGATACTGAAGCGAGGATACTTCCGCTACCAACCCAAAATCTCCACATTTCTTTAACAGTATACATTAGTATCAATAATATCAATGCCTCATGAGTATTAATACATCCACATAGTACATTTTTAAGTAGATACTGGAAGTAGATACTTTCTGCAGGTAAACATTGACTGCAGGGAGAATGTTCTTCATCAAAAAAAAAAAAAAAAGGTTGTTTTTTGAGTAAAACATTTTGGATTATATTTTCCTTCTCATCCCTGGTGTTCTCAGGAAACTGCCAGTTCTTCCGTGGGTTGAAAATGTGTTCTTCTGGAAGTTAGCAACCATACTTCTGTTGACTTCGTTAGACTGGGGTTTGAAGTGGTATCTTAATACCTCTTTTATCTTTCTTGCCTGATTCCAAGTTTGTGTGATGTTTATGCATTTTTGTAAGTTCTTAGAATCTGTGAATGACAGTTCCCTTTCTATGATTAGTACGCTTCTTACTGCAACTTCCTCTAGCAGCTGATGCAAGCCAGTCTCTCTACAACTCTCTGTTGCATACCTGAAGCATTTAGAAATCATGAGTTGTGTCTGAAAGAAATATGATCCTCCTGCAAAACTTGGAATATTGTAAATGCTGGTGTCTTTACCTTTTGATTTTTGAGCCTTAAGGTATGCTCAAATCACATTGACGTTCTCTTAGGAATGTGATGTTAGTGAATGTGAATGTTAGTGAAGCGTAGGAATGTGATTTTCCTTTCTTTCTTAATGAAAGTGGAGATTGCCACACAATCACACAACTCTAGGAGCTAGTATAATTACTCTTAAGACAGCATGCATAGGAAGAAATCACTCTTCACTATGAAAACAAACTGAATTCATCTATTTTAAAACATATTTACTCTGGTTTTTCTAATTATTTCAAATACTATGTGATGATCATAAAATAACTTTCTGCTTATAAAACTGAATGGGCTTTATACTAGGAAAACTGATTTTTACGTATTACAGTTTCTGCCACCATGGTAGTTCTGTGTGAACACACTCACTTGCATGTCCCTCTCTTAAGTTCTTATTTCTCCTCCTTACAACTGCCATGCTAGTTTGTGTAACGGGAGTGAATGCATCTTTGTTAAAGTTAACAGTGGCGTAGAGGTAGTTACACGTACCATTTGTTCCTGCATTGACCATGCCGTTCTGCACATGAGCCTGCGTACATGCAGACACATCTCTTGCTGATATGCTTTCCTTTCCTGCGGGCATCCTATTAATGTTCAAAAGGCTTATGTCGCCTCTTGCCTTCGCATTGCTGTGTATTTGTGGCTAAGATGTGGGCACCCACAAGGTACCTAATGCTTACACTTCCCAAGTGGTGCTGGACTGCTTGCATATTGCAACAGCGTGAGCAGGGTGCGCTAGATACCCTACGTCCCACAAAGAAGCCATGTGCTTCCCGATCACAGTTTTTGCCTAAGTGTCCCACAGTAGCTGCACTCCCACAAAATGTGTATGACTGTGTATGACTGTGCAGTTCTTGTAGCTAAAAATGAACCATCTTAGTCCATAACTCTGAGACTTCATAAGGCAACAGAATCCCCTCCTGCAGTTAATACTTTGCCTTATATATCACCTATACTGGTTCATAGACTAGCATGTTCTCAAGCGGGTGTTCATCCCTGATCAGGTCATACAATTCCTGGCTCACTTTGTCTGTATTCCTGAGCACTGGCCATTTTAATGGGACTGTTGGAGGCATTACTGCTGACAATATGTTGAAAAAAAATCCACAAAGCAGAACTCCACATCCTTAAGACAGGCTTAAAAAATCCTGTATTTATTTAAAACAGGCAGTTTATTTATGTATGAGCCTTTCATTAAAATTTGCTTTAGGTGTTCCATTCTTTTCTCAGGAACTAGAATGGCTAGGTATATTTATTTTAAAACCTGAACCCGATCTGTCCAACTCCCCAGGAACTGAGCTTAAAGAAGAATGCCAGCTGTCGGAAGACAAGATATACTGTGACAAAGTGTGACAAAGAAGTAATCAGAAAAAAAAAAAAAAAAGCTCATAGGAAAAAACAACAATAGAGACAAGGGCTTTAGGAATAAAACAAAGACATAATAGTGGCTAAGAGCTGATGTTTATTACGGTAGTCAGTTTTCACCTTCCAGCCTCTTTTTTTGGGAAGGTAGCAGAAACACTGTAGTCACAGAGAGGCAGATGTATGAAATCATGAATGCAGATGAATGGTTGAGAGGCCCATACTGAAGTTATTCTGAGAGAACAGATAAATCTTCTAAGTAGGACAGTATCAAAATGTCACTCAGCTGTTGGTGCCTAAAACCTTCTTGCCCTGTTGTATCTCAGAGTAATTGTTGCTAGAAGACTCCTGCATGCTGTAATAGACAGTTCTAAGAGGGGGACAAATCACAACTGAATTACACAAAACTCATTCTCTAAAGCATTGCACTAGATTACATACAGAGGTTTTTGTTTAAATTTGAAAAGAAAAAAGTGAAGTTGAGCTTGGCAGTCAGGCAAAGTGTATTTCATATTGGTTCACTACTCTTAATATACAGATAAAACACCTATTTGCCACCCAAAATTGGCAGAGGTACTTCTACATACGTGTAATATCCTATCAGCACAGTTGTGGCCAAAAGTCATGGCAATATGCAATTCTGGCTTCTGAGCATCTACTTTCTTGTTATTAGGTATTCCTTGCAAATATTTTCAAGATCTAGGGAATGACAAAAACAAAGATGCACCCTTAATCACAGGAGAATACTGGGAAGGGATCCTGCCTGTCTGAAATCCACAGAACCCTTGAAAATGTGGAAGTGCCTCATTTCCTGCATTCCTGTACCTTTCTTACTCAATGAAATACCTGTGAGCACATTCAGGATGCAGACATGTGGAATATACCTGATGAGACTTTTTTGTGATGTCCTAAGCAACCTTTAATATGGGTGTAGCCATGGCACTCCAGCCTGGGACTTCAATAATGTTTGGCAGCAATGTGAAGAGCAGTGTAGACACAGTCACAAAGAGCTCACTGCTTACAATTACATCCCTGACTTTGATCCAAGGCTAATGTCTTAAAAACATCCATTTATTTAATTCATCTAATCATGTTTTAAAAAAAAGCCATCAGTCACTGAACAGAAAAAATTAAGTGTACATTTTACATTTTCATTTAAGGCTAATTGTGTAATGCATTTCTTGTGCCACAAAGCTCTAATTTCAGTTTATTCAATGAAAAAGCAGAATATAAATACATGCAATAGACAAAAATAATCGGATCAAAGAAGTTCAGCATAGGCCCACCATTCTGATTTCCATCCATGTAATTAGGCTGCTGCAAAGCATTAAATTCAGTGCATTCCAAAAAAATATTGGTATTACTGTCTGCTAGCATTTGGAGACCTGACCTGTTTTCATTGCTCTGTTGTACCTGGCACTGTGCAAAAACAAGAGAAGGTATTCCCTGCCTCTTGAATACACACTTGCCTCCCTTACCTCCCACCTGAACTGCAGGCAAGATACCTAAGCAGGAAGCCAGCAGCCCTTAGAAAATCCCATGTTCCTACATAAAGCACTTGTACATCTCAGCAGCGCAGGCTGCTGCAAGCATCTCGGTCTCTCCTGCTCTCAGCTTCTTGTTGAGTATTGAATTGATCCTTTTGTTGCAAGTTGTGGGCCTGGAATACTTAAAAGACTTCCTTAAGCTGTGCAATTTCGACTGTCAATAACTCTGCTCACATAGAAAATTACTCCCATAGAGGAAGGAAGAACTTCCATAAGAACCATTCACAGACATGGGGAACAAAGTCCCATTGGCCCTGGGGACTACCATTTCCTACTCTAAGTACATGCTGCGTTTCTAGAACTTTGTTTTCTCTCATAAAAATCAAGGACATTTAAGGAGTGTTCACAACATCTGATTTTTGGCCTATAGATAAGTTATCCACATCTCTGTCTAAAGGGATGCTTGGTCATACCCGAACCACAGCTTCTGTGTCACACATCATGGGAGTCTCTAGCCTGCACCACGCACTCCGGTTGTCTGCCACATGTAGATGTCGTTGCACCCAGTTCCTCTCTGTCAGAATGATGCACTGAGAGGTTTCGTTCCACACTGTTTAGCTCTCCTCCCCAAATTGTGCTGCTCATGTCTTCTGCCCCATTACTTCAGCTCCTCACTCTGTGAGGAGTGACATGACAGCAAGCCCAACAGTGGGATACATTCATCCTTCAGAGGTGCTGAACTCAGTATGCCTGGTCACTCAGCAGAGTACTGCTGTTCCCAGTGTCTGGGCAGTATATGGATGGCAGAGAGGTCCAGGTTTCACCACTTTAAAAGGCATCTAAGGTGTCTGTCCCCTGCTCAGGAGAAGGCGGCTATAACGCCAGTACATATTCTCCTCCTCCTCCTCTTAGACTGACCCAAATGCAAGGCAAGTGTTCTTCAGAGCCAAGCTCCTGTGTCAACACTGCTGAGCATCTTGGTTGGAGAACGGAGCTAGGGATGCTAAGAAACTGATGCCCTGGCCCCACAATAATGTCCTCCAGTTATGGGACATCTTGTGCTTAACCCTTCATGCTCATTACCGACCAGAGATCTGCTTCTCCAATATCAGACTTCATATGAAGGCTGGATCCTTCAGGTCCAGAGTGTACTACATAACATCCTGTCCAAAGATGTTATTTAATTTCTCAGACCAGAGACACATCTGACAAACCACTCTTGGTTATTGTACCTGACCTGAAGAAAAGATGGCCTTCACCTTGCTGAACTTGCATTAGAACTGCGGTCATTTTACTGTAAACCGTTGGACCGGCTCCAGTGTTACTTCTGGGAAATCCTCACAGCAGCAAAGCCCTAGTCCTCTCCCTGCAATGCTCTTTGCCAGCTCTCCAGCTCACCTCTCCATGCCTCCATGACTGAGGTTGGGCTAGAGTGGAACACCTCCCTTTTCTTGTGGAAAAGAAGCATAAAAAGGGAAAAAACCCACACAGAAATGAAAAAGGGAGAAGACACAGTAAAAATAGAAGAAAGAATATCAATAAATAAGGAAAGTGAAAGGGATAGAAGAAAGCAGAGAGAATGTCAGAAAGTAATAACAGCAAAATACACAACAAACTCAGAGCCAAATACTGAAAGGACTGCTTTGTACCACATAGGGCTTTGTAGGACAGTGCAGAGGTGTTCTTACGAGGAAAGCTAGAGGAAATGTTTGGAAGAGCTTTATGTACATATGGCATGAGGTAGGGCAGGGAAAAGAAGGTGGGTTTTTTTCAGCTATTCATCCATGCTGCGTAGGGAGCAGAAGGTGGAGGAGTGAACTCTCCTCTCATCCACACCATGACATCATCTGGAGTGCAGACAGTTGTGCTCCAGATGTCTATGGAAAAGTAAAATACCATTTACAGAGCTGAAGAATTGGGGGCCCATAGCACACAGGTAATGTACCCTCAGAGCAACAGAATAGACCTCTAACCTACCACTTTCTATCATCTAAAGACACAGCTTTCCCCTAGATAAAATTAGCCTTTGTGAAAACTTTCTGGGGAAAATTAAGCACAGCAGGAAAAATAAAATATTACCTAATATAACAGTGCACTGAACAAAACAAAAAATTCTCCCCTGCAAAGAAGCTGTGAGAAAGAACAAACCATCCATGTATAAGGCCGATATACTAGTGGAGGGGTTCCAGCCAGTTGTGATCTTAAAAAAAAAAGGTTTAAATGAAACATGCACTTCAGTGTTAGCAGAACAAAGAACCCAAATGACTCACCTCAGGTCATAAAGAAGACTGTGGCAGAGCTGTAAACTGAGTTAATGTCATGAGGGCACCCGGCAGGAAATGAAGAGCCTCGTTCTTTGCTCTTGACTCTGCCACTGACTTGCTGTGTGGCAAGTAACTTCCTCTTCAGGTGATTCAGTTTCTCCCATAAGCAAATGGAAATAATGATTCATCTTTGTAAAAATCCTTTAAGAATGAAGATGGAAAATGTTATAGAAGAGCAAAGTAGGAATTCCATTACAGTGCTCTCCCCAGCCCATCCTTTGTCGTCTTCTTGCTGGTTTTTTTTTTCCAGAATGTCGTCTTTCTTACTGTGAATGATATTTTGTTAGAGGTAATAAAGCTGCAAATTATATAGGAAAAGCATGTTAATGAATAAAAGACAGATGACTTACATGCTATAAGCAAAGAGAAGATGCGCTAAAAGAAAACTATCTGTGTTGCAGTCATTCCGGCAAAAAATGAAATGCCAGTTTGCTACTCAATCTGGAGAAAAAAAAGCTGTATGTGATTATGTAATTTTAAAAAGTCATAACATAAGCAGAGACAAGGTGGGTATTTATTATTAGAACCTTAGAGGGGTGCTGAAAGAGGCACAGATAGAAGAACTGAATGAGCACATGTTAGATCATAAAAGGAAGTTTATAATTTTAAAGTCAGAAGCCTTGTTTACAGCAGAAAGAAGAAAACATACAGCCGTTGAGGTAAGGCACTAGAAGAGGAGAAAAAGGAGTACAGGCCTTACCTTGTGGGTTGGTATGCAGGGAAACTGAATTCTCTCTGCTACAAGCCTCAAGAATGGGGAAGATAGGCAAATCAAAGTTTTCAAATGAGCCTTCTGTAAAGTATTCCTTATCTTCCAAGTATCCAAGTACATAAGACCTGCTTTAGAAATGCCCATCATTCACAGATTTAAATGAAATTAATTGGAAAACCATCTAGAAAAATACGTAAGGGAAACTTTTCCAGCTAAGACCTATAATAGCTATTATTAGTTACTTGAAAATTTTCAACATTGTACATGCGCATTTGCAACCTAGTGTACACCTGCTATTTGTTACAACCGTACGAAAATCTACAAACTGCCCATTAGCCAGCTGTATCTTATATTGACCAAGATGGTACCTTCAAATTAATGTTTAAACCGACATTTTACATATGTAACTGAACATACATGATTTAGAAATTATGTTTCAGTTTTACTTATAAAATGTTTTAAACCCTCTGTCATGGAGAATATTGTGCAAACTCTATAAAAACAATATACAATAGGTTTTAAACATAATTTTGGTTTTGCTTTTATCCAGGCAAGTTTTCCATGCTCCTTTATCCTAAGCTCAAGGACAACTGCATGCCCCTTCTTGGATACATCTTGACATATTCTGATCGTTTGAAAGAATATAAATATATATATGAAGCTGAATTGTTGCGTGAAAGCAGTAGTTGCTTCAATTGCTTCCATATATTTTGCATGATGCTGTGACATTTATTTTATATCACTGCCTTGTCATTTAGTTTTAGCTTTCTTTTAGAACATATCTTTGCTTTCCAAGGCTTTTTCACTGACTCTGGAGCATTTCCTATTTAAATTATCATTTACTGAAGCCATGTTTTAGGACCTATTACTTACTCCTTACTCCTTCCCATAGGAAACATTTTAGTGTGCACAGTTCAGCATTTTTTACATCATTTTACATCATTCATATTGACATTGTGTTGGCTGTACAAGTTCCATCATTTGTTCTGTTCACTGTGGAAGTCTGGGCCCTTTTAAATCTATCTGCAGTTGTCATTAGGATTTTCTGAAGAACTCATGCCAGACAAAAGTCTAAATACACGTTGTAGATAATGCATACATTTTAACACTCTCATTATCTATCCGTTGCTCTCAGAATTCATGTTTTACTTCCAACTTTTCCATAATCTCACATTATTTCTTCTTCTTTTGACATCTGGTAATGCTATAGTAGTGTAATGTATGTTACTTATGTTATCGATTGCTGAGGATACATGCAAATTCCAGACACTCCATCACTCCCTTCACCTGAATCTCTTCCTTCTGTGGGTTTCTGTATTGGATTTGTTTGTCTTATGGTATCCACTTTGCTTTGCCTGTTTGGTACTCACTGTGGGGTACTCAGTACTACATGAACTATAGGATTCAAGAACATGATATGTATATAGGAGAACTTTATGGTGTTAACAAACATGCTACGGAGTTCCCGTCCTCACTCTGCTAGAGGTGCTGCCTGTGTAGTTTGGAACTAAAAAGGCTCTTGCTTGTTCTCTACAGTGTTACTTGTGTAAAAATATTTCTGAGTCCTGGCTATTGAGCAAATATCCTTCTCCAGGAATTAATATGGCAAAGATAAATCCTGGTGTTGAGCTCTAAGCAGTATAGTCCTCTTGTATGTCACTGAGGCACCCACTGTCACCTCCTGCCATAGGCACGAACCTAGAAGTCCTCTGGAATGCCTACTGCTTTCAGTGAAAAAAGCAGCACCAGCCTTCTGCAGAGATTCAGAAGTCTCTTATTTTCTCAGAATACCCTATATTTGTTAGATAATTTTCAGAGGTGTCAATGAGTAAATATCAAAGAATTTTAATGCAATTTAAAAGGTTTGTAATTACTGTGTTTAATGCCAGGCAAGTCATATTCTTTTGCTGATTGGATGCTTTCACAGTTTTTGAATTTGCCAACACCCTGTCCTTCTACATCTGTTACTGCGTTTCTTCTCTCAGTTTTCTTCCCTGCACGTTGAGGATTACAATCCTTGGCATTCAGTTCTTCCGTTCCTTTACCCTTCGTTACCAAAGGCACTGAAAAGCTTTTGCCCTCAGTCCACATCTTTTGATTCTTGGTACCTACTCCCACATGAAAACTACCCCTTAGTCTGTCCCATATCGAGGTGGCTGAAAGTAAAAGAAGATTTTTTTCCCTTATGTGTGAAAAGTTAGGCTTAGCAAGTGTAATAAACATTATCAGTTAAGGAAAAAAAAAAAAAAAGAAAAAAGTGCAACTTGAATGCCCATAGAAATTAAGACTTTCATTAATTCATTAATTAATTAATGAACAGAGAAATTAAGACTTCTGTGGCAGAAAATAATTTGCTGGGGAATAAATATTCCACAATTGGAGAATGTAAGAGGCCCTAATATTAAATTCATTATTCTCATTGTATTATTGCAGCCTTCCAGTACATGAAGGTGCCTGCAAGGAATCTGGGAGGGGACTTTTTACAAGGGCCTGTAGTGACAGGACTAGGGGTAACTGGTTTAAATTGAAAGCAGGGAGATTTAGATTGGATATCAGGATGAAATTCTTCATGGTTAAAGTGATGAGGCACTGGAACAGGTTGCCCAGAGAAGCTGTGGATGCCCCATCCCTGGCTGTCTTCAGGGCCAGGCTGGATGAGGCTTGGAGCAACCTGGTCTAGTGGAGGGTGTCCCTGCCCCTGGCAGGGGGTTTGGAAGTGGATGGTCTTTAAGGTCCTTTCCAGCCTAAACCATTCTGTGATTCTATATAGTTTTCTGTTGCTTCAGATTACTTCTTGTGTTTAATTTTTTCTTCTATCTAGCTTTATAGCTTGATATACTTCACTTGTTTCTAAATGATGTTATGTTAGAGAGTGTCACTTGTACCGGGACATGTCAGCAAATCTTTGCTTGTTTGCACTGTAAGCAGAACTGCCACATGTCCTATCTTCTGCTAACGTGGATTTTGAAAGGACCTCCTCCAAAGCACTCCATCCAGGTTTCCCATGTGTATGCCCCCATCTCTCTGGCTGCATGGTAAGGAAAGCAGCAGAACTAAGGAATTCAAGGGATTTTGCTCCAAGGAGAATAGTAACTGTATTTCCTTTCCTGTAAAAAGATGGCCAGTAGGCTGCATTAAAAAAGTTAATAGTGACAGGAAGGAAAGAGCTGACAAATGAGCAGCTGCCCACAGCGTCATACTGCTGACACCACCTAAAATCCACATACACGAAATGTAGCGTCCAGACGGTCCCACTCCGAACATCAAGCCCTGGATGTTCTGTTCTATGTCTTGATGCTGTCAGGACAGCTGTGGGGTATGGCGGGCACGGGGGCCCAGGCGATGCCTCAGCAGCAGCTGCACAGCGGTTCCAGGAAGATGGGGGTGTCAAAGACATATAACGAGACAGAAATTCTGGCCCCATTAGGTCAACAGCAGTTTTATCAGTGTCTTTGTTTATGCCAGGGTGGCATCCCGTGTGCGTGATTCATGTTGTGCTGAAACTCTGAACTGAGTATCGGGATCCCTGCCCTGCCCGTCCTTGCTCTTCTGTCTCCTTGCCAGTTCTAGCAAGGGGAAGGTTTGAACTGAGAGATGAATGGGATCGTGCTCCCCTTTCTTTAGCACTGTTCAAAATACTGTGTAGCTCCTCATACAGCACGTCTTGATCTTGCTCTGTGCAGTGCACAAAGGCAACAGAAGAACGCAGTTGAATGGCTGCGCTTCAAAAATCACATGATTTTTGGATTATTTTGTTCTCCCATGCAGTTTAATGCCAGAGGGGAACATATGGCCCAAAGTGATTTTTTCCCACTTTACAATTCACATATTCTTTACCATATGTGAGGCATTATTTCATGCTATGGCATCTATAATCCCTCCCACATCTATTCTTCTCTACAACAGGGTGAACAATATAAATTTTATCTTTATGTTCGTAAGGCACTGTCACTCTGATGGTCTTTTGAGATGTTGCCTATAGTTTCCCAAGAATGTTCCTAAAATATTTTGATGTTCTTTTTGGTTATTTCCCTGAGAAATTGTTTTAATTTAGTTTTAACATTGATTCTTAAAGTGCTTAAGCTTTCTTGCTAGGCAAGTCACAGACCACTTGATCAGTTATCAAAGAAGCTTGCATGATCCCATAGTCGCAGAATTTGAGCTTTTAATCTCCAGTGTATGACATACACATCAAAGGCTTTGTGGGCAGCCACATTCAGCAACAAATCATGCAGCTCTCATACATTTCATTCCTTTTCAGTGAGCAATATTTATCAAATCTGCCCACTATCTCCTCCAATAGATGTAGAAGTTAAACCCTCTGAAGCTGATGTTGCAGGTAAAGTAACTTTCATAAAAGAGATTGCTTCCTTTGATACAATACAAGAATAATTTTGTAAAGGACAAATTTCTGTCAGCTGTTATTCATGTTCTCTGTCATTTCTAAAGTAAAATCTTAATTGCATCCAGTCTTCTCTCCTTCCTTTTTTTTTTCTTTTTTTTTTTTTTAACTTTGCTAAGATCTTCTAGTTTTCTCTCTAAAGCCTCACTAAATTTTGTTGCTTAGTGTAGAACAATGTCCACTAGAGTGGAAAAAATACCTCTTCGTAAGATCTAAGATTTGTCCCAAACAGATGTCAGCAACTGAGACTGTTGAAAAAGAGCTGAAAGAGAGTCAGTTTATGCAGAAATGGGATAATGAACAATACTTGCAGTCTCAGAGGATCCTGAATCTAACATAGACCGGATTACTACAGTTTGCATCTCATGGCTGATTTTCTCTCTGAGAAGGTGTAATCTTTGATTGAAGTTTCCCTCACATTTGGGGACATTTGGGGAAAAGGTCTCTTTACAGTGCCATTCTCTGATATGTAATAATGCATGAGGGCAGACAGCACTTCTGCAACAGACAGGACATTTAGAGGATGCCTCTTTTTTTCTGTTCTACTACTAACTTCTTACAATAAGATACTAAATACACTTTGAAACCTATACTTATCTGTCAAAATTGGTAGAAATCAACTAGGACGTTCACAGACATTGTGATTGAGTAGATGTTGTTTCCATAGGAAACCAAACTAAAAAAATAGAAAAATCCACAGTGTGACCTCAGCTGGAATCCTGCCAACAGCACTTGCCAATGTATCTCGAGTATTGCAAAGGTAGCAGGTACCCAGAGAAGGGGAAAAAGAATGACCAAGAAGATGGAAGAAATCTGATATAAAGAGAAAGAAAGGATGTGCACTGTAGGGAAGAGACAAGGAGCTCAAGTCATGATAATATTTAGAGCACTAAGTAGTGGAGAGCAGAAGGATAAGGGTTTCCTTAGAATCACAGAATCATAGAATGGTTTGGTCTGGAAGGGACCTTAAAGACCATCTAGTTCCGACCCCCCTGCCATGGGCAGGGACACCCTCCACTAGAACATGTTGCTCAGAGCCTCATCCAGCCTGGCCTTGAACACTTCCAGGGGTGGGGATGCAAAAACATGGAAATGCTCAGGAAAAACATAAACCAAGGCAATTCAAAATTGAGAGATTGCCCCTTCACCCCCCAGAATGGCCGCTTAGACTTTGAGATTCACTGTGTTTAAGAACAGCTAAAACCAGTGCCCAAAACAGCCTGGCAGTCTCCAGGCAGCCTCCAGCGCTTCTTAAAGGTGAGAGCTTGCAGTGACCTGGGTCCTGGAGCTTCACCTGGTGCTGCTTGGATGCAAGAGGTGCTGCGCTCAAGTCCTGAGCCCAGGGAATCCCCTGGGCGAGCTTTGTTCCCATGAAAGCCGGGCAAAGAGCTGCCTTTTGCATCACCCCTGAAGTCCATCCCGGCAAACAGAATGACACAATTAAACTGTGATTTTTCTTCTTTTTCAGAAGAACTGCTAATTTTTCAATGAAATATTACATTATCAAGATTTAAGAAAACTTAAGCAATTAAAAATATATTTGCATGGAAATTACTTATAAAAATTCAATAAAACAACAGAAAAACAACAGGTCTACTTTCCTTTGTTTAAAATTGCTTTGGTTTGATAGTTTTGAAATGAGTATTCACATGTCTCATTCAAACACAAAATCATTTGCAGGAATGGAACTTGCAGCTTGAAGAAAAGTTAGAAGTCATGTCACCAGGAGAAAGAGCTGGGTACTGATGCCTTCAGGCTAATAGAATTATTCCATTTTGGGGATTAACTGATAAAATAGTCATTGTACACTGTTCCTTTTAAAAATGAAAGCGTTTATTGATTTACTACAATCTATTAAAATAATGAAAATTACAATTAAAAAAAAGTAGTGCTATTTGCTACTGCAGTTTTAAAGGCAGTTTAGATCTGTTTTTTAAAAAGCTGAGAAATATGAGTTATAACCACCCCCACTTAGAACATTGCAAATTCAATTATTCAAAAACTTTTAGAACTCCCAGAATGAAGAATGCACCTGTAACACATGTTCATGCATCATAAGGTGGTAGCTGATAACACAGTTACAGAAACCAAATACTGCCTGCTTGATGCTCCCTTTTCTGCAAACTCTTCATCGTCTGGCCTTGAACTTCTCTGCTACACTATACCTTTTAAAGGCAGAACTATACATTTTTGCACTACCTCTGGGCTAACCTACCTGGATTCTGGGATTCTGCAGACAAGACCAAAGATCTGACATCAGGCACCCTGAAATGAAGAACAAAATTCGGTGACCACTGGAGAAAAAGAATGAAGGAAGTTGCCTATTGTCACGTACGAATGTGACAGAAACAAGAACAAGGACATCTCTCTCTAACTTCTTTAGTGATGTAATAATTTTTACTTCTGCAAACTCCTGTCTCATTTGCTATTCTCTTTTCAACTTCAGCAACAAATCATGCTCTGAAAATAATTGCCTTCTTCACTACCCAGCCTCGTTCAAAGCCAGACTGATTTCCAATGGATGTGCCAGGAATATTGTAGGGAAAGAAACAGAACAAATAATGTATCGTAGTATCATAAGTGATATAAAATAAGCAACCTCTCCTGCCCCTAGTGTGTGATGTTACAACTTTCAAAGTGCTTCTTTAGCATAGTTTTTAATATTACAATATAGACTATGTTCTAAAATAAATAATTGGAATGTTGCATTCAAAATAATTGAAGGTGGAGTCTTTGATTTCCCTTCTGAAACTTCAGAAACTTCAACATATTCCAATTCCAGCAAAATTAATTTTTCTAATAAAAATAGTTTTATGATTTTTTTTCCTGCCAGTTCTTAATGCCGGTTGTTTTGGTCTAACCAGCAATAATTTGAGGGGATTTAATTCGCAATGAATAAACTTTGTTTCTGCTGAAACTTGCCAGGAAATTTGTGATTCATTTCAGTGAATAAACCCAGTGTAGGCTGAGCACTTCTGAAAATCCTGCTGCAGTTTGGCATCTTTTTCCTTATTTAAATTGTGCAGGTGTTAGTTATTATCTACCAATGTTCATCACAAAGAAACAAATAGATGAAATGTATATCTACAGTTTCTGTACACCTGAGGTGAAACAGCATGTATAACCTTTGGGATGAAAATTATTACCTCAGGCCATTTTTAAACCCATTACTGTTATTATTTATGCCTTTTTCTCCCTCTTTTTATATTACTCATAACTGATGATCAAAGGGCATCAGGCACTGATTCCCACATCCCTCCCTAGATACATCATCACGCAAATCATCCATTCATTAATCCATTCCAAGGCTGTCATCAGGGGGATGCTGTCAGTTGCAATGAATGTCAGAGCAGGCCACAAATGCACTATATATGCATTCCTATGAAAGTCAGTGGATCTTGAAGCCACATTCACAACACAGTTGTGTTTTCATGTATGCTTTCCATTTCATTAAACAAAGAACCACAAAATGTTCACTTTTCCAAGTATATTCCAATCCATCTCCATTGTGCTCTCAACTCACTTCAAAAGTGACTATTATTTCCTGAAATATGTCATGTAAGCTAGGAGAAAGAGACATTTAAATAAGGGGTAGGGAAGAAATCTATCAAGCTTTTACCTAGATCTGGATGCTGAATGCAAGCAGGCAGTATGAACACAAGCTCTGCAAACCATGCCCTCAGTGAGTCTCACCGTGGTGCAACTCTACAACAGAGAGAAGCTCGGGAGAATAAACGCCGCAGTACAACAGGCCAGTCTTGGCACTGACGCAGGGCTCACTTAAGCCTTGGTAGGTGTCGTTGGAGAAGAGAAACAGGGCGTGCAAACACATATAGAGGTATGTATGGGCTAGGATGATCCATAGGTACAAATACATACTCACTGAGCAGTATTTCAGTCACTACTTACTACTTCTGCAGAAAGCCAGCTGATGGCTACTCCATTTTTTACTCAGGAGGGTTTATGTTGTACCGTCACAGTTTCGGAGGTGATGTTCCAATATTACCACTTGACAATTAAATTATCTTCCTTTGCTAGATCTTAATAAAGCCTCTTTATGTGCTAAATAACAATGTCAATCATTGTATTAGGATACACAAAATTCTTACCTACATTAAGGTCCCATTTTAAACTCTTTCTAAAAGCTTTATGGTTCGGATACTGTTTGTCCCCACGACATCTCTCTTTAGTCACAAACTTAAAATTGCTTGTGTATTTTGAAACTGAGGAAAATGAATCCTATTAAATTCTTAAAATCAAAATATTTTTCTGCTTTCTAAAATCGAACCCGTTAGTAGTAAGCTTCCCAAATAATTCCTCGCATACGGATCTCCACCTGATACAACTTTATTTTGCATCGGGGTTTTTTCTAACATCTCTTGAAAGCCCATCTCTGCCCGTTTATCAGATTACTCAGGAGGGTCCCCGACAGTTCATCCTGAGGGAATAAGCCCCCCAACACGCTGGCGGAGCCGAGGGGCCGGCGGGAAGGGCGGCGAGCCGCTCCGAGCACGGGCGAGCTGCTGCAGCCCCATCTCTCGGGGCCCACCCTCCCTGCGGCCCCGGCGCTTGCAGTGGCCGGCGACGGCCGGCAGAGGACACCCTCGCACCGGCAGTCCCCGGGGTCCCCCCGCGGATGGAGGGGCGTCGGGGGGCGGCCGCTGTCCCGGGGCGGGCGAGACCAGGTTCGGGCGCCACCTCACCCAGAGTTACCTTGTAACCGTATGTACAGTCCGTTAGGGGTAAGCGCGGGTGGGCGTGTGTGAGAACCCACGTGTCACACAAAACAAATCACAACAGATAATCCATAATTAATCACCGTTATCTAACAGGCACCTAGACCTGGGGCATTTCTGTTAGGCTGAACCCAGCTTGTGGAGCCTAAACTTCTGCCTAACTTGGGAAAAACACCCTAGCTGGGCAAGTTACTAAGGAAGCACCGAAGGATGTAGGTGACCTGTATTCCAGCCTACATCTGCCCGCCAACGGCTTCCTCGGCTAAATGTGTCACCCCCTCCCTGCGAGCCAGCTCCCCATGCGGAACACGCAGGGAAGGTGGGAGGGAACGTGTTTGAAAGCTGGGAGGTGCACAGGGTCCTCACTGTACTTGTGTGGGGGAAACAGAGAGATGCAGCTTCAATGTTGTGCTTCGCAATTACAGGTTATTTACGAATGTGTACACTCAGAAATATATATATAAATATATACACGCGTAAACACGATGTGTAAACACGTGTGCTTCTCTCTGCTATGCATGTGTGCTGTTCTGGGAAACAGGACAGTAAAACGCTGAGCAGAGGGAAGGACAGAAATGAGGGAGATGTACCGGATCCAGGACAGCGGTAGCCACAGGGGATGAGTGGAGGGCTCCATCATTACAAGGTGTAACAGGTTTAAATTGAAAGTGGGTAGGTTTAGATTATATATCAGGAAGAAATTCTTCCCAGAGAGGGTGGTGAGGCAGTGGCACAGGTTGCCCAGAGAAGCTGTGGGTGCCCCATCCCTGGGAGTGTTCAAGGCCAGGCTGGATGAGGCTTGGAGCAACCTGGTCTAGTGGAGGGTGTCCCTGCCCATGGCAGGGGGGTTGGAACTAGATGGTCTTTAAGGTCCCTTCCAGCCCAAACCGTTCCATGATTCTATGGTGGGTGACTGCTACTGTTCCTTCACGCGGGCCAGAGTTTCTTCCATGCAGCTGTGACTGTGGTGGTGCCACCTGGATTTCCAGACTGCCGACGGTGCCCCCGCGGGGGTGGAACATCGGGAGAGGGGCAGGACGCGCGGCACCTCCTGCACGGCACCTGGCGGGCACCGGCACCCTGCGGCACATCTCCCGTGGCAGAAGATGTGTCGGTCACGCACCGCGTCCCGGCACTCGGCCGCGACTGTGCAGGAGTCGCCGGCCCCACCTGCGTCCCGGGAGAGCGGCGGGCTCACCGCCCCGCCGCACCGTGAGACGGGGTTTGAGTGCCGCGCTCCTCGCCTCCCGCAGCACACGCGTGTCCGCGCCGGCGGCCGCCGCGCCCCCTCCCCTCCCCGCCCCGCGCCCGCCCCGCCCCGCGCCCCCCGTCCCCACCGCCGGGGCCGCCCCGCGGCAGAGGGCAGGCGCGGCCGGAGCGGCACGGCAGCCGGCGAGCCCCGTGCGCGGCGGGCGGTGCGCGGAGCATGGCCCCGGCGGGGCGGCTGTGTGCCGCGCTGCTCTGTGGGGCCCTCAGCCTCTGCAGCCTGCGGGCCGCGCCGCGGCAGCCCGACACGCTCTACATGTGGATCGACGCGCAGCAAGCGCGGGTCCTCATCGGTAAGCGGGGCCGCTCCCCCGGCAGCCTGTCGCCGCGGCCGAGCGGCGGGCGGGAGCCCGGAGCCCGGCGGAGCCGAGCCCGGCTCGGCGGGGCTGCCGCCCATCGCGCCCCTTTGCCTTCGCAGGCTTCGAGGAGGACATTCTGATCGTGTCCGAGGGGAAGATGGCCCCGTTCACCCACGACTTCAGGAAAGCCCAGCAGAGGATGCCCGCCATCCCCGTCAGCATCCCCGCCATGAACTTCACCTGGCAGGCGACGGGACGGGTAGGTGCCGGCACGGTGGCCGCGGCGAGGGGCGGGGGCGGTTCTTCAAGCCCCGGCAGGTGGTTCAGCCTTGGAGCAGTCGAGGAAGCCCTCTCCGAGGCGTGCCACGGCGGCCCGGGGCGTTGGGTCGTGGGTCCCTCGCCGGACCCTCGTGGGCAGCGCCGTAGCGCTCGGCGTCCCGCGGGGTCCCGGGCGGGCAGCGGGGAGCAGCGGACGGTGGGGAGGGCCGGGGGGCGGCCAGAACCGCGGCCAGATCGCTGGGGAAGCGTGTGCGAAGGTGGGGCGGTGAAGCGGCCGGGAGAGACGGGGGTCGCGGGAGAGACCGTCGGGCTAGCGAGGAGTGAGCAGCCCCAAATCCGCCAGCAAGACACCAGTTGCCTTCTGATCAAACTGCGCCCGACAGTAGTTACGTGGATGCATTTTTCTTCCCACTTTCTTTAGCCTATGGACGTTATTCACTGATCTCCGTTTCCTAAATATGCAAACTCAATGCGCAGTTCTGGTAACTAGTGCTTCTCTTCCGCAGACTTAATTTTACCAAGTTTAATCGCAAAGACACGTAAATCTGCAGTGTGTTGAGTCCCTTTGGATTCTTTTGTCAGAGCTAAGAATGCGTGACATATTTTCATGAAAAAACATATACACGATTTGACACACTGACAACATATGTTGGATTTGCATAAAGCTGAAACACGTTAGCATACGTTATCGTGGGTAAAGGAAAAAAATCATCGTGACATAAAATCGTTGGATAAAATGAGTTTCCGATGCTGAACATTGGCTTTATACAATAAAGGGCTTGGTAGGGATGAAACAAGACTTACCTTCAAATATTCAGTGAAAATTGGTTGTATAATTCAGCTAACTGCAGCTTCACAAATTTGGTTGTGGTTTTGGTTGTTTTAAAATACTCTTCATAACCATAGAACTTCCTTGGCTTTGAGGTGTTGTCGGAGGCCCTTGTAATTTTTGCTATCCTCACAAAGCCTTTGAGTATAGGAAATGCTTTACCTCCTCTTTTAGAGAGGGAGGGGAATGTGGAGAGACAAAACTTACTCACAAAGGCTAAGTGACTTGCTCAAGGTCTTTGGCGTTCCAGTCCAGCTTTACAGAGAAAACAGCTTTGTACGCCATTTAAATAACCACAGATAATTAGGGTGTTTTGGGACTATATTTCCTGCTCCATTTTTCTGTCAGTTTCAGTTGCTGTCCATGATAAAACTACCTCTTTTTGGAAAGGAAGATTGAGATGTTAGGCTGAACCCTGTCCTCCTTCTCCTGTCCTTCTTTCTCGTCCTCTCCTCTCCCTCCTTTGCTGATAGCTCATTAGGAAAAGATGAATGTAGCACTGATTTCAGTGAGAAGAGTCTCAGACAGCATAAGCAAGTGTTCCCCTTGATGCAACTTCTAGGACAAAATCCCTTCCGAGCAGTGGCAAAGCTGTTGAACCCGTTATTCCTCCTCCTCTTTGCTGAATTACTGAATTCCTGTTAGACAAAACATAATCAGTAAGTGAAATACCTGAATGGTTAAAGTAACATCATTGCAGTACTCTGTTCCTAGAACAGTGTGTTAACTTTCAGATATTTATGGGTCAAACAAGTGTTAAAACTGAGAGACTCTTCATTTTGGGATTTTATAATCCCATCTAGCTACTCCTTACAAGTTCATCTGTGTGTGCTGTTAATATAAACATCAACACTCCAGTCTTAGGGCTGTGGATGTTTAAATACCGTCTGCAGATGAAGAGCAAGATTCCAAACAGCAGCCTGAGCTAAGGAAGAGTTTCAACCCTCTGGTGTTGAGGACTGGGGGTGGAAAAATGGATATACTAAACACCCTAGAGAAAATGTCTAATTTTTTGTAGCTCAAACAGTCCTGCTGGTTTTTTGCCTCCTTTAGAGGGGTTGGAGTACAGCTCCCTGTTACCCACAGTTCTTGCCGCCCTCTGTGGAAACCAGGGCACTTACTGTCCCTATGCCACCCAGCCCTTTTCCTGATGAGACGGAACAGGAGGAAACGTGAGTATTTCTCCTGTAGCCCATAGGGCAACAACATAATTGGCATGCCTTTTTGTATATCTTAATTGAACAATGCCCACAGCAGTGCTGCAATTAGAGTTAGGTAAAAGATATTTGTGGCAAAAGAACACAGTTCCATTTTCACAGAATTCCCAATATTTTATGAGGGGAAAAAACAAGTAAATTTTAAGAAATTTTTTTCAGTGTTCGGTTTTGAAGTATACAGGTTCTTAGCAGTTCCCACTGACAAGGGCAGGAAGGTACTAAATAGTTGCTACCTTTATTCTGGCAGAATACTTTTGTCTGGGAGTTTCCTGAATCAGGGATGGGGAAGTGGGAAGGGAAAGGAGAAGGAGAGTAAAGAGGAGACAAGAAGAAATGGGAAAAGAGAGGCAAGAAAGGAAGTAGGAAAAGGAAAGGAAGTAATACTAGTACTCTTTGAAAGAAGAAAGACCTTCAAGATACTGAAGTACTAGACTGCTTTCTGTGAAACGACTTTTAACTAGTGTGCAGTTGTCTCCTGTTTGGTAAAACTGAAATAATTTCCTCTGAGGCTTGTATCTTATGCCTTATATACCTCTTACGGTCGTATGCCACCTGAGATCTAAAGATGTTTAAGGCTCCAAGGTTTTGGGGGCTGTCAGTAGTATATGCCACAGCCTCCAGCAGTAGCTAGACCCCTTCTGGGTCTACAGATAGAAGACTTCTCCTGAGCAGATACAAGAGATCCTGTCTATGTCATTACATGCTTCCTCGCCCCAGTATCAGCAAAACAGGAATGAGAGAGTGGCTGGGTGGGTGCCTGGCAGCCAGCCAAGGTCAACCCACTACACCTGGGATCCCTAAAGGGGTAGTGCTAAGTCTCTCCTGTCTTACATCCCTGTTTACACCTGTGCGTAATAATATATATACCTGTGCAGGTATAAATATCCTGTGGGTAGATTACGTCTGCCTGCTTCTGGGATAAATAAGGATTCAAGTTGTAGGTAAGTAAATAATCCAACCCAGGGAGTGGCAATACTTCTCAGTCCTGCACTGCTGTGTATGTCCATATTCTAGTTCAAAAATGTGTGTTGGAAGGACCGTTTTAAGGAGTAGGTTATACCTGTATTCTGCGTAAACTGAAGTGGTAAAAACCCACTCCATTTAGATGTTACATTTCTAAAACAATGACCTTTGTGCCCTGGATCCATTCTGTGTGGAAAAGGTTTTGTATGGTAAACAAACAATTAAAGCCATACTCACTAGAAATGTATTAGTTGCTTTTAGTCCTTAGTCCATTGGTTCTAATTAATCATTAGGCAATATTAGGGGAAACCCCAAATTTAAGAGTCTGAAGGTGCTGAATACCTACTTTTTCTGGTGGTCAGGATGAGCCAGGGATCTTGAGAAGTCTAGAGTACTGCAGAACAGGATTGTTATGTTCCTATGCACCTTATGTTTTTACCTATGAATTTAAACGTAAGATTACAGATGTTCTCTTCGGAAAAAATGTCACCTGGGTAAATTGGTAGTTGCAAAGATTGCTCCTTGATTTGGAAGGTTTGAAAAAGCAAAAAACTGTCGTAATATATAGCATACAGCAGGCATCTGTGTAACCACTAGAGCTCACTGGTGTGCTTCTTGCTCTTCTGCTGTATGGTTTTTGCAAAAGGAAAAATAATGCCTTTTGGGAGTCTTGTCCTCTGGGGAAGACTTCCCAGGGAGAGAAGAATAGACCTTCTTATGCTGACGAATGCTGCAGCACATTGCACTCTGTCCACCAGGGGTAGGTACTGAAGACTGCAGTGATATCATCTCTATGGTGTTTAGGAACATACGACAAGTATTTAAGCTCCAAACCCCAATATATATGCTTAGCTTTCAGTGGAACTTCTGATGGCAATAAAATTAAGTTCACATGTGAGTATCAGTGGGAGAGAAAAAAAAAGGTTGATTGGCGTGGAGGAGGCAAGTGCTCATAGACAGAACAGCGGTTGGGTTGGTTTGATAGAGAGGCGATGAAACAAGAAACCAAAAAGCAAGGTGGAATTTTTGTTCTGTAGCAGCCTCTGGTTTGATCCACTAAACCAATCAGTCTAGGCCACAACCTGCCCAGGTCGCTTTCTTCCTTTCAGATGTAGGAGAAGAATTTGGGGTCAGATGAATGAATGGCACAGCTTGCTTCCTACTCCCAACTGTCGTGAGTACCCCAGGGCTCCTCTCCTGTTGCATGGTTGAATGTGTGCCCGTGATGTGACATCAGAACACTCAGTCCTGTATGCGTGCAAGAATGGGGTTTGGCCTGTGTGACCGGAGGATGCACGTATGTATCTCGTGCTGCACAGATATCACATGCGTATTACGTGCTAAAGGTATACCCAGCCTTGTGCTGTTGGGTGCATGCCTTTTTGTGATACGACAGTGGTGGTCCTGCCCTATGACAGGGGATGTGCATGTGTGTGCAAGGGGATCAAGTGCTGGAGAAAGAAAGGCCTGTGATCTGGGAGAGCTTCTGGTCACAGGAGCACGTGTCAAGGATAAGGAGTCATCCCAGTGTGTAGTCCTCGGGGCTCTTAAAAAAGGCAATTGGACGTGTCCCTTCTGGAAAGGCTGGGTTGCTTCTGATCGAGGAGGTACTGATAATGATGAGTGAAGCAAGAAGATGCCCTTCCCCTTAGGAAGAGGGGATATATGCCATCAGTACATTTTCTAGCATCATTTCTATATTGTGGAGCTTAGGAATGGTATTTAGTTACAGCTCCTGGAGGCTGGTTCTGATCTCAGCAATGTGACCATCAACCCTGAACATGGCTTTCTCTGGAATTGCCAGTATTGCTGAGACGGAGCCTGACCTGAAGATAAAATGGCATATCCAGCTATGCCAGGAGGAGTTTTGTTTCTTTGTCCAGAGGAAGGCTAACAGACTCCTAATTTTAAGGCATTGTTGTTACAATAGGGTGCTCCATTCAAACATTACAATTTCCTTGATAAACTGAAACAAAACAAACCCTGGCAAATTTCAAAGCATGTAATCCGTCAAAGGAAACTTTTATTCAAAGAAACTGCTGAACTTTTTGTAAATCTCTTATTCATACCCAGCGATTATGGTGACACTTTTCAGCTTAAAAAAAAAGTCTCATATGCGCAATACAGGGGTTTTTTTCCCATAAAAGTGTGGCTGTTCTGGACATTTAGTCAAGGCAATTGCATAAACTCACACTCTTGGGATTTACAGTAGTACCTTCACTGCGGTTTCATGTCACCAAACAGAGGAAATACTTTGTTTTCTGACCTCTGTACCAAAATTTCCATGTGGAATGTGAAGATGTTTACATACTGTGAGCATGATTTTTAGGCTGGGGGTTCTCATATCGAGAGCACAGCTCCAAACCTTTAATATTTAGATTCTGCTCAGCTGTGGTATTTTGCGTCTCAGTGTTGTAGACATGCCACCGAGGATCAAAGTAATGCTGTTGTGATCCCACTTTCTTAGTAAAGCAGGCATGTGCCAGCCATCTGTTGTATCTGCTGATAGAAAACAGCAGTAAAGTTTCTCAGAGTTTTGCCAAGAAGAAAAGGGGGGGGGGGATTTATTGCTCAGCAGAGATGACTTACAAGGCACCTTGTAGCGTAAGCTACATCTGGTTTCCATAGTAATTTACATGGTATATGTGTAAACTACACAATTATTCTTTTTACACAGCAGTGTAAAGCTGCATTAAATAAGCTGTTCTTCAAGATTTTCATTGTTTATCCTTTCTATAAATACTCTAATACATTTTTAACAAAAAAAACCCAAGTAATAAACCATTTTCACTACTTTTACAGTAGTAGCTGAACTGTACAACTAGCTGTTGAAAAGCATTGGAGCTAACAGGACACCCCGAGCTTCAAGACTATGTTTTGTGAAAACACAGATTTTTTTTTTTCCCCCCATGTTACTAACAGTTTTTTTCTGAAATATAAAATGCAGGCTGTGTTGCTTTCCTTTTCTTTGTGGAAATGAAAATGTTCTCTGTTCACATCACCTCTTTTTTACAGTTTCCTAAGTATGTTCTTAGTGTTCTAAAGTTAATGCCATTACAAGTAATGCCATGGAGTAAAACCAAAGAACTAACCATAATGAGAATTAACTGGCAGAATTTATTCTTTCAACTTCTTTTGTTGGTATCACACTTTCCAAAGAAGTCTTTTGGGTAGCTACAAGTTTGAATTACTTGCTTCTAGCCAAGTGAATTATGTACACACAAAACAAATACAAGAAACCACACGCTTCCTAGGCCCTGCACACATGTAAGGAATATGGTGTGACCTGGAGCTTTCCAAATGGTAGTATGCAGTAGATGCTCGCATTGCTTTGAGGAGAATTTTAAATATTGTAATCCTTCGTTCAGAGCATTGAGTTCCTGAGAATATGTATCTCAAAACCTTTTTTAAAGTGGTGTTTCACCTTACTGTGCCTTGGCTTGCCAAGGTCTCTTCTTACATTTTTTTCCTTTTTTCATACAAATTTCACCTTTTGAAAGATGCTACTTTATTTCTATTGATCTCTTTTATTCTAATGTTGGATTTTTTTGTTTGTGTGTTTTGCTGGAGTTTTTGTTTGCTTGCTTGCTTGCTTGTTTGCTTTTTAACTATTTATTTGTGGCCAAACTCTTCACTATGTCAGACTGTAGCCCAAGCATGGTGGAAAGTGCAGTCACCTGAAACACACAGCAAGGAACAGACGCATTGCAATCCTTAGTATTTCCATAACATGTATTTGTTATTTCCATAACATGTATTTTGTTATGGAAAGTATAGTGTGCTATTTGTATACTATACAAATAGTGTTCTTTGCAGTGAATTCTGTGTACAAAGTGTAGTCAATGTCAGTAGAAGATAACTTTATTGGTGTTTTCTGTTATGTAATTGGCTTTTTTGAAAGTTGTAAATGGAAGAAACACATAATCACGTTTTGGATATGTTGTTGAATGCACAGTTAACTTGGCATTTTTTCCCTTCTGTTTGGTTTGTGAAGACTGACATTCTGAAATCTCAGTTGTAATAAACTGTGATTGTAATAAAAAATATGTAATGAGTATGTAGCAGTGTGATGGAAGACTGACTCTTCTTACACCGAATAAAGTTGAGATCCATGTACAAAAAGCATCTGGGCTATCTGTGACACTTTGAGCTGAGCCAACTGCATTGAATAACAGAAGTCCTGCTCCATGAGTACGCATGCAACTGCCACTCCTTCCAGTCTTGGATCATCTGCAGGCTTGCAGAGGGTGCACTCTGTCACAACACCTGGCTCGTTAGTGAGGATGTTAAGCAGCATGAGACCTAGCATCAGCCCGAGGTACACCACTAGTGACTGCCCGCCGATTGGGCTTGGGCCTGCTGCCGCTGACCTGCTGGGCGTGGCAGTGCAGCAGCCCACCTCACCTGGGGAAATTCCACTTCCTCGCTTCTTCTGTGGGGATGTTGTGGGAGACAGTGCTGAAAGTCTTACTAAAGTCAAGATAAACAAAATCCACTGCTCTCCTCTAATCCCCCCGGCAGCCTTCAACACAAAACGGGCAGGAACTGAGGCTGGCTTGTACAATTCCAGCAAAGCAGCAAACTGAAATCTGCCTCAGAAAAAGTAATATAAATAAAGCAAAGACAGTGATACTGTTGTAGAGAGGCACTGAGAAGACTTTATCCAGCTGTGATACCTCACATCCACCATACTACGTGGATTCATAGGCCATTTATAGAAGATCACTTAGCTACACAAAAATGCTGAGGAGGAGCTACCCAACAAGACTCTGACTTGGAGAAGAGGCACGTGTGGGATAGAAATGCCTTAGTAAAGACTTACAAAGATTTGGGATGGATTTTCTTCAACCAAACAACAAGAAAACCCCTGGATTTTTTGCATCTGTGTATGAAAGTTTGCTTTGTTTTGCATCCTACTGGGAATCCAGGTTGTTTGGCCATACAAAGAAAAGTGGGCAATTACCTTCCAGCTGCTTCAGCACTTGCTGCCAAATATTTTAATAAATAACTTAGAGACCAAACATGGCTTTCAGAGGTTGTCCCACAGATTCTTGAAGTTACCCCTTAGCCTGGATAAACAGCTAGCTAAACCCAACCCATGCTGAAGGAAGTAAATACGTCTGACATCAAACCTGGCAATCTTCCAGCCTCAGGTTTTGGCCCATCACCAGGGAAAACAAACTCCCCCAACAGCAGCCCACTAATGAGAAGACCTGTCACCAGTTCTGAGCGCTGAAGCACAGAAACCAGTAGCAAGAGCAGCAGAGCCAGCCTTCACAAGGATGGCTGGCCAGAGGAGGGAAGGGCAGGCTCTCGGACCATCCTCACCACCATCAGAACAGAAAACAAGCTCAGAGCTCTCAGTACTGTGACTATGAACCAATTTTTTTTTTTTGAGAACCTGAGGAAGACATGGAGACATGACAACCTGTTGATGAGCAGAAGATAGGCTCTACCTGCAAGGTTTTCTACTTGCTCTCAGCTTGCAAATGTGTGAATATTGATATAGTCAATGGGAATCTGAGACTAAAAACTGCATAGGCAAATAACCAAGTCCACTGAACACCTTCAGTAAGGAGTACAAGTACCACCTTCAGCCTGTTCCTTTTACGCTGCAGTAAACACTGCTTTCATTTTTCCAAGTTTGAGCTTTAGCCAGTTCTCTTTCTTGAGAGGTTCTGGGAAATAAATTGAACTGTTGAAACAGAGTCCATTTGAGTGACTAGGTTGAAAGAAATTTATTTTTCCCTTGTGAAGCCACAGATATATCAAATAGCTGTAGGCAGCTACGTGCCTGCAGTATTCCACACAGGGACCTTTGGGGAGAACAGGCAGGTTGCACAGCAGAGCACACCGGCATCTGCCAGGGAAGATGGGGAGGCAAAATAGTTACCTGGATCTGTAATCACAAGCAAGAGATGAAATGCATAGCCGTATTAAGAGTTGGGAAATAATTTGCTAGCAGGTCACATTGACCGTTACCTTGGTTGACTTTTTTTTTGTTTTGTGTTGGGTTTTTTTCCCCTCCTTCCTTCCAGTTTTGCACACAACAGAAGTTCAGGTTGTGTAGGCATGATCAGATTTCTGTATTGGCAAAAGAGCTTCATGGAAAGCTTATCACCCAACTTGTTCCCCTCCAGACAGAGCTGTGACATGTCAGTATTAGGTGGAGAGGCTTACACTGTCCCTCCCAGACAGAAATTAGAGACCTTCATCACATCAAGAACCACCTGGGTTTCACATTTGTACTTGACATAACAGTAGATTTACTTTGATGGGACAAAGTCTGCGCCTTATTCTGCCCACTAATGGAGTTCACATTTGAATTATATCAGTGTGAATATCCTGTTTAGTTAATAGACTCTTTTTAGTTGCCCTGCCAAACATATGCAGTCAAGTAAACTTCATAATTTATATAGTTGATGCCATGATGCCACAGTTGCTATGGTTTGTTTAGACAGCAATTAATTGAAACCTAACAGTAGAACTGCAAGATTTAAAACATTTCTAAGTATTTAACTTATATAAAGAAGACCTTTATTCATCCAGAAGTAAGGTTTTCTCATCCTGTAAAGCACAATCAAGCAGTATATGTTCATTCAATTAAATTAATAGGGAAATATTGAAGAGGATGTGGAATCTGAAAGTTTGCTGGCAGGATGAATGGTTACCTTTCAGCCTCTGCAAATTTTGCTGAAATTTCTGTTCCTCTACCTCACCCCAACCTCAGCAACTCCAACGGAAACTTCTGTCTCTAGGTTTATGCATGTTTCTTGTCCCTGTGTGCAAAGGTTGAGTTAACTGGAGTAAGGTTTTTCCTCCCTTCTTGGTTTAGAGCAGGTAATGGAGCGTACCCAGGTTCTTCAGGATTTCTTCCTATCCCCAGGCCAGAGGAATCAGGAAGAATGGGAAGCAGAAAGCCAGTTTTGTGAGAGATGGAAAGAAAGGGATGGCCACTGCCCTTCTGTGAGTGGTATTGTGAGATTCTTCCCTTTCTGATTCCTTTATAACTGCTCCTCGTCAAAACAGAAGAGGATCCCAAATTAAGCCACTCTGCTCTGAGGAGAGAGCTGTGCTAGTCCCCTGCTTATGCTGTGTCTGGTTATTCCCCCCAGGAGAGGGGAAGGTAGAGTGAGCAGCCAGTCTGGAGGGGCTTCTCTAAGCGTGGTGGACATGGGAAGGAGGGCTGGAGCTTTTCTTATAACCGGAGCAGAATTTCTTGAACTAATATTCAGTTAGAGTTTGCAACACTGTTTCACACACTATTATTATTCTTTGACAACAAACCTGGTTTTGCCACCCCAACCACTTTCACAGGACAGTTTACTTTCAATTCATAAGCATCAGCAAAAAGATGTTTAGGTGAAGGTTGCTTTTTATCTCTGATTATAGACTTCCAGATAAGCCATATTTAGTAATGGTAGGCTTAAATTAGTTCCTGTGGTAAAGTCTAAGTTACATTTCTGGCAAGCACAAGATGAGCTACTGACCACTCAATGTATAGAAAATACTTGAAGACATTTCTTTGAAAAACTAAAAAGCCTTGGATTAAAATTTGTACAACCTGCATGTTGAAAACTCAACCATTAGCTAAACATTCCCTTCAGTGTATCATGGAAAATGGACCTTCAGACTGAGGTGCGTTGTTCACCTGTTGTCTTTTGGGAGTATGCTAATAGCCTACACATAAATAATAATTTTTGTGAAAACTGGTTTCTATTACTTTAAAAATCTGCATTGAAATGATATGCAGATATTTGCATATGACCAGCATGGTTTGGGCTTGAGACTTTTTTCCATACACATTTCCCCAAAAAAACATTTCTAATGGATGTTTAACAAACTGAGATGCACATGAATTAGGGATCAGCAAGTTGTGGCATCCCAGTTTCTGCCACCCCTAATTCATGTGCATCTCAAATTGTTAAATACGATTGAAAGATTACAGAAACAAACTATTAAATTAAGGTATTTGGCCTTTATGTGCAAGCGTATTTTCCCTAGATCTCTGCACATCTTTTGTACCGCACAGCTCGTGACAGTGCACTTTACCATGTGTCTGGATAGTAGTGTGTCCGTTGCCTTAATGGACCAGATTTTGAAGGCTGCTCAGCATTTGTAACAGTCATTCACTCTGAAGAAACCCACAGGACTTCATGAAGCACCGGATCTTTGCCTTTTGCCTGTGTAAGATTCACAGTTATAGGAGAAGCTGCCTGATGTTATGTCTCATAGATGAGAATTAGTATGGGATCATGTACTTAAAGAGGTTTTAATGTCCTGTAAAAACAAGGAGGCAAGAATTAAATCTGTACCTGCAGCATTATTCACTGGTATTTCCTGATGTTTGACTGCTTAACTGGATACCATAAGACTCCTTGAAACCTTTTTCTTATTAACACAAGTGGTTTTTTCGTATTGCATTTCCTCTATTTCCTTAAAAAACAAAAGATTGAATAGTAGAAAGGATTAGGAAAACCCCCCACTTTGTTCCTCAGAGGTTTAAAAGTTTGAAAATAGTTTGCACATTGCACAAACTTAATCCCATTGTCTAGACTTGAGCATGTCCCTTTGCTCTGAGCAGAGCAGAGATGGGATCTCCATCCCCGCACACTGACGAGGATGTGGGAGAGTCCCTCTTCCAGCAGGCTGTGTGGGGTCTTCTTCCGCTGCCGCGCTCCCGAGCTCTACTGGCGTGGTCCTTCTCCGGTACATCGTAGGAGAACCACAGGAGGGAGCCCATATGCTGCGTGCACCACCCTTATGTTGGAGGAGCGTCAGGATGTCTTGACGCAGGAGTGCCCCTGATCCCGTCTGGTTTGCCTGAGCACCTGATGCGCAAAAGCAGCAGAGTATGGGCCCCCCACTTTGCACCAGAACAGCATCATCCTTAGCTGAGAGGTCAAATCCTGACCAGTGAATTTCCACAATGGTGAGCACCTGCTGTACGTACAGTGGGTGTGACCACAAAAGCCTCCTGGTCAGCATCCTTTGTCCACTCTCTTCTGTAATGCTCTGTACAGGCTTTTCCTAAGACATGGCAAGACAGCCACTTGGAAACGGATGCAGAGCCTATCCTCAGTGCAGCTGCACAGCACTCCTCAGTGGCATGGCACAGTCGGAAACGCGGCACTTGGCTCGTGCCTCGCTTTCCTCAGAGGTGCGTCATATTCCGCTTAAAGAACACAGCTCCTTGGTCATGTTTCAGAAACATGTTTGTAATCCAGTGTTGACTCAAAGAAACCTATCAATGAGAACTGCCTCAGGCTTAAAAACATGAGAAACGTGAGTCAGCTTGAATTGTTCCTGAGCTATAACCTTAATGAACAATTGCAAGATCATATTTCTGGGGCTGGAATCATGTGTTTGGATTTTTTATTTTTCTGAGAGGTGAAAAGCTTTGTGTCCACGTGATAGCTCTGGCAGTGCCATCAGAAATGCGCATGCCTTATTTGGGGGCAAGTTCTGTTGGTTTCAGTAGGGAGTTGGAGGAACCATCATCTCATTGATGATTCTCAACTTAGTTTCTTCCTCACTCCAGGATAACGAAATCTGAGAGTGAGGTGAGAAAAGTTGATGTTTGCCAAAGGCACGGGAACAATTCACCTTGCTTCCAGTGCCATTCCACAACAGCTTCAGCCAGGCAAGCAACTTACAGCAATCCATCTTCTTTCCCATCCCTGGTCACACATTTCCATTTTCTTCCTTGTGCCAGTGCTGTGTCGCTGCTCAGGGAGTTGCTCTGGCTGAAAACTAGCCCTGCAGAAAGCAGTGATTAATTTTTAACTTGATCTGCTGTCTTGGCTCATCACATGGCCACGTCTGAAGAGGGGTGGACTACGACAGCCCAATCTTAGGCTGCCTTGAGCTGCCCTGGTGCAGTCCCAGGACTAAAAGCTACAGAAAATGTGGCAAATCAGATCAAAACAAAGATAAAACTCCCAGACCCAAAGCCTCTTCTAACCAGCAGAAATTCAGACCAGATTTATTGTAGCTGTGCATCCAGGAATAAATTACATCTCTGACCTTAGCAAAACTCTTTAATCCCAAATGGGGCAGTTATCTCAATGCAGAGTATAGACTTCTGCTGTCATCAGACCCCTGCTGGTTTTTCATCAGAGGTAAATTTGGGCCTGGGGAGGTCCACATATTCGTGTCTGAAGCTTAAGTGTTCCACTGGCATTTTCTTCAATAAAAATGAGGTTAGGGTCTCTGCAAAACATTATTTTGGGGAACTTTTAGCTGCTGGCCCTCCCTGTCAGGGGACAGGGAGGGCCTCATCTGTCATACTGACAGATGAGAGATCACATTTTCAGAGTGAAAATAAAACAGAAGGATGTAGCTTTCCCAAAATAAACTTCATACCTTTCTGAGTAGGACTCATTCCTTCAAGTGTGCGCAAAGGGTTCGTCTGGATGATCAACTTGACCCTGACTGTCGTAACTCTCCCTAATTTCTTTAATCTTCCTGGAACGGAGGATTGCCCTGGTTGTGCAGCACTGCCCGTATCAGAACACTACTTTTATCTTTCACCAAGTTCATCTGCACAAAACCTTTAACCTAGAAAGTGCCAGGACCATCTCTTAATCCTGTGGAAGAAAGGGACTGTAGCAGAAGGAGAAAAAAATGAAAACGAGCATGGCTCTTTGCCATGTTCGTCATCTGAATCCTCTCTAAATAAAGATTACAGCAAGAAGAAGGGGAAGTGTAGAAGGACAGGCCTTGAAGAGTAGGAAGGGATTTGCACACTAGCAGTGGCTAGGGGCAGAAGGAAGACATTTTTGATGAGAAGATTTCCCCAGTTAACTGTTGCTAAAATTCAGTAAAATGGTGCCAAGTGCAGAGAGCTGTCTGCCGCCGGGAAATTCAGGACCCGCAGCCTCTCTGGGCTAGGATTTGCTAGCAAACCAGCACGGAGGTCAGCAGAGCAAGGCCTGGCAAAGATGCCTATGCTGTGAGTAGATTCCATCTGCACCCAGTGAGAGAGAGAAAGGCAGTCCCAGACAGCAGGTAAATCAGACTCTGACTGGGCTGAATTTTCTTCTGCAAGTGCTGGTCTCTCTCCTCTGAGTGTACAGGAAGCTGAGGCTGAGCTGGCTTTAAAGAAGGTACTTTATTTAAATGCTGGGGTATGCACTGGACCATTAACTCACAAGACTGGGCCCTGTGAGACTGATACTGTAACCCAGGGGTGAAGCTGTGCAGACCATGCCTATGGAAACAGCCTGAAAGACAGAAAAGTTGTTTGTAGAAACTGTTCAGTTTCTCAGTCAGAAACTGAGGATAAGGTAATACTTCCCTCCTTTGCTATGAAGTAAAGTCCATCTTGCTTTGAAAAGTTCAAAGTATAGTTACAGAGGACATAACTGTATGGTCTGTGTGGTACATGAAAAAATTACAGTAATATATGTCCACATACTGGGGTCTTGTCTCAGTAGACAAATCAGTGTGATTTCGGGTGCAACAGCAAGCCCACAAGTTCCTTTTCAGATACATGGATCAAATATTCTATTTAAATAATGGATTTAGCTCTTCCGTGGTAGTGTTTAGAATTTGCTTTGGTCAATGGCAGCCCATAAAACAAGAACTAATTTACTCTGGATAGGCACAGAAAAGAGGCATTTGAAAAATCCATGCAGCAGATGTTAAAAGAGAGCAGTGTTAAGGAGTTCTTTCTAACAACTAGTCAGGAAAGAGTTCAGTCTTTTTCAAAACCATTTCACCATAACTTTTAAACACTTGTTTGCTTGGAATGCAAGGCCATTATCTACTGAGCAGTAAATAAACTCTCACTCAGAGGTGCTGCAAACCCTCTGTCACTGGAGCGTACTAATGTGGAAGCATCCCCCTTTGAGACCCTAGGAGGACTCCCAACTGACAGAAGCTACTGTGAGATTTCATAACTTTGGAGAAAGTTCATTGATTACATTTTGGGGACAGATATTTATTATACAGGAGTGCCAGTTAAAGCCAAGAGTGAAACACATGGACTTAATAAAGGCCCAATTACGTGACCTTTGCTGTTTGCCACGCTTTTAACTTGTGTGAGTTATTGATTACACTTTCATGAGATCATAATCAGAAGGTTGTTCTTTGGTAATGGTGTGCTAGAGGAGCTTTATCCTCAACTTCAAAGCTGTCCTGTGAGGCTTAAGAACAAAGGGTTGGAAGTTTGAAGCACGGCCAAAATGAAGCTGTGTGCATTATCCATGTTTACCACCATGCAAGAAGTGGATTAGTTTATTCTTCAGCTGTGAACTTTCTCTCGTCACATCAGATGAGCCGCCATCTCTAAGGTTTGCATTTGTGCTTTTAAAAATACTCAGTTTAATTACATGTAGTGTCTGCTCAGATCTACATCATAATTAATCTAAATACTTATTAGTGCAATCATTTCCCTAATTGTAAAAGTTTTATTGAAATTATTTGACATTCTCTGGAAAGAATTTTCAGGCTAATTTATTAATTATAAATAAATCTATCCAGAGCCTAAAACTGCAAATAGTCTGTAATCTATGTGAAGATGCAATCCCAGGACTGGCCAGCCCATGTTTTCACTTATTTTTCAAGCTGCGAGGGGAAGAAAATAACTTCACAGTTTATTTTCAATGTAGATAGCTGTGTTGCAGGTGCCAGAAGCAGACCTGTACAGCATAGTTTTGTTGGAACAAATCTGATGAGAAGGGGTTTTTTTCCTCCAAGGAGCAGTGATAATTTTCCCCCTTTCTAATAGCCTTAGGAAATTGGCATTTTGGATATCCCTGATCATGAAATCTTTAGTGGAGAGAGCACTGATCTTTTGCTGAGTGACAAAAGTATGAATTAGCTCTTCCTGTGATGGAAAAAGAAATAACCTTTCAGCAGAAGAGCTTGTACCAATTCTCAGGATAACAGAACAGTATGTTTCATTAAATATTTGAAGATAATGAAAACTTGTGTATCTTTATTTTAATCTGAACTGTTAATGCTATTTCTCTTTTTGGTGTACTGCTTGCTTCCGTCCCCTCCCCCAAAGCAGAACTTTCTAACCTAACTTTCATCTGTAAGACATAGGAGAAAACATTTTAAAGGAAACTTGTGCACCACGTATACATTCCAGCCTGGTTCATGCTGAAATATCATTCCTTGCTAGAGATTTTCAAAATGTACGTATTCATCAAAATGCTAATGATTTTGTCTCCTTTTAGCTTAATTTTTGTAGAAGTATCTCTAGTGAAGCAGGAATAACATACATTGCAGAAAACCTGTTAAACATGAAAACTTCTAAATATGGGGAGTTGTGCTCTCTGGCTTTCTCTGTTGTTTCTGAATAAAGTAAGGTAGAGAAGGAGTAGAAAACTCCAAGTCTTTCCTCAATGAGGAGCTATAAATTCATTGTGACTTTGTTTTTTAAGAAATCTTGCATGTCACCTGTCTTTGTAGCAGTGTACTTGTACTTACCCAGAAATTGCTGTGTATGTTTATCCATACGCTGCTTTTCAAGGCTTTGTGGAGCAACCCCACCGTCCCCACTGCAGTTACCTGCTTTGTCAAGGGATTGACTGATCTAAATCAAAATCGTATTTCATTAGCAGTCTAGTGATGGACAGAAATGTGCAGTAGGCATTTATTTGGCCCTCTGTTTCAGGTACGTGTGAGGATGAGTTTTGAAGTTAACGCTCTGCTGGTGAACTTGGATTTTTCTTTTTCACTGTTGTCCTTCTCGAACCCCATTCATTCTGCCAAACCCTTCAGCTTCCAGTCTCGAGTTGGTTTCAAATGACCTCTTCAAAGGCTTGAGTGCTTCCAGAGCTCAAGTTCTGGTGAGAGAAAATACCAGCTCAAAATTACCAGGTAGCTGTCCCGTTCCCCATGTCTCCCAAAGAGCAAACAGCTGCCAGAAACTCAATTGCTAAATGTAATCTAAATCCAGCATTTTGTGGCCTCACCAAGCTTATTGACAGTAATTTCTTCATATTAGTTATCTTTATAGAAATTCTTTTCTCATTAGTGGGAGAAAAGGCTAATATATTCTGCAAAGATTCCTGTCCACCTCTCCTGTGCAAGGCATTCTTAGAAGCCTGCAGTGTCACCTTTTAAACTCTGGGGCTTCTTTTGATAGCAACCAAGAAAATTCTCTTTTCCAGCTTTTTAAATCATTCTGTTGGAGGATTTGTTCTGCCATCCACACTCGCATGCCACAGGAGACATTAAACACCAGTTAGTCGCCTTCCATTGACAAAATCAGAGAGTTTTTGTTCTACTCTTCTTCTAAAACCATTAAAACCACAAGTGGTTGTTGTTGAAAGTTGCATGCAGAGATTCACTCCATTATTAAAACAAGTCTTCCTCCGTGTGCATGGATTTTCTTGAGTCTGCCACAGTTTTCTTAATGTGAAGAAAGCTGGCATAAAACAGGCTCTGCGGAGTTGTGTGCATTTCACCTCAGTGTTGTGTAATTAACACTGTCACATAATGTATTTCTCATTGAGATTTTTGCTGAATTCTAATTTGGGTCCTTCTTTTTTAGAAACACCAGGATACCCTTATTTTTCCTTTTATGTGCATCTCTGCTTTTGTTAACCTTTGCTTCGGTTCATTCCCATGCCCTTAGCAACTGGTACTGGAAAACAGGCAGGTTATCCTGTCTTCCATGTAAATTGGTTTTTCTCAGAGTGTGTTTCTGTAGCATTTCATATTAAGCATGCCTCCCACTTTTGGATTACCTTGTGAGGCTGATGGCAAGTCTGTTTGAGTGTCACGCTGAGGTGCAAAAAATGGTTTACCTGCTCTGTGACAGGACCAATTAACAGATAAGGCAAGGCTGCCTTCCCTAGCAGAAAAATAAAACCTTGTAGGCAGACAGTTTATTATGTGCTTGTCTAAGGAGGCATCATTATGTTGTTCATTACAGCAGTGTCTAGACTGCACTGCACTGCACTACCAAAAATGTGCTGCTGACATACATACTCATACTCTGGCCAGACTCCTTCAATAGCAGTACAGCTATGGCCTCCCCTCCTTGTTGAAATTCATCTCATTTTGCTTCATGCTTCATCTTGGAACATAAATGGACCAACTTCTCTGACCTAATGCAGTTAATATCTTGGAGAAGCAATGGTCCCTGTTGTAAACACCTAACAAACACATACATTGCCTCACTTCACAATTTTATTTATGGCGTATGCAGCTGTGAGCATCTGCTGTGGATAATGCATGCTAGAATCTTCTGGTTTGTGCATAGACAGAAATATCCATGGATCTGGGATGAAAAGGAACTTTTTTGATGAGTTTCTTTCTTTAAATCCAGAAGATTGGCATTAGGGTGTATTTGTCATTTAATTGATAACAGAATGGAACCTTCAGCACTGATCTCTGTAAAATAATGAGAAGAAAATACAGTTAATTTCTTACATCTACTTGCAAAGCTAACATTCTCTTTACATTCTCTTTTCTTTGTTAGAAAGGCTGTAGATTTCATACATACAACAGTTTAAGCTTCGCTTCAGGTACTACCATTACTTCTAATCCTGTGTCTTTCATGTAAAACAAAGAAAACATAAAACACATTTCTTGTTAATGCTTTGATTAAACATGAAACAAAAACAAGGTAGGCACAGTGTGGGATCTGAGTGATAAGAAAACTCTAATGCATTAGATCTTGTACAGGGAAGTGGAGTTCTGTAGGAATTTTAAGTGTATATCCTTTAAAACCAAACTGCTGACAGATGTTTGCTACAATAGTTGTTAGAGGGCTTCGTTATTTTTATAACCTTTTAAATTCCTCTGATTTATAGAAAATGGCCATTTAAAGTCCATAAAAATTAATCCCGACCATGGAATTCTTAGCCTAAAATGAAATTTCCTCCCTTAGCTGAGGGCTTTGCCCACATGGGGAACTGTTAAAGGGCAGCTGCGCAGGGCTACCTGCTGCCTGAAGGCACCGAGTCCTCAAACTGTTCACGCAAGGTCTGCAGGGGCCCTTGCCTCAGCTTTTGAGGGTCTCAGACAAAGTCTCTACACAAAAGTGTAGTGTGTTCTACCTTGGGTGCTTCCTGGAGTCAAGCCAAACCCAAAACTGTGTGTATGCAGAGAGTGCACTTGTCAAAGATCAACAATTTATCTCAAACCCCACTTCCTCCATCACCTCTGACAACACCATTCCTCTAAGATTTAGCTTCAGTCCCAAATTTTGCCCTCACGTACCAGACAGTTCATTAGATTGGCTTTCAAAAAAAAAAAAAAAGTAATGAGAATGTTTTTATAATGGAAAAGGGATTATAGATTATGGGTTTCCCCCCATTATCTCTCAACAATATCCAAGGAAATTTTGTTTTCACTACCAGGTCACTCACAATGACCACTTACAACACAAATTATGATAGTCACTAGACAATATTTTAATTGCACAGACCTATCTTTTCAATTAACCATCATGACTAAATTTCATGCTAGGCTAGAGCATGGTAAATATTTGCTGAGAGCGTGTTTTTTGCTTTTCAGTCATGATGATTAATGCAAGTTAATTGCCAATCAACTCAAATTACAGCAGGACAATACTGGAGTCTGGATGTAGGGATTGTGTCAAGACAGATTTTTTCCAAATAGATAGGATTTATGGCAGCCAAAACTTGTTTCAGATTCACAGGTTTGAGGAGATAAACTACTCTGCTCCACTGTGCAGCCTCTCTAGACTGTGACTTTTGTATATGATTTTTAAATCAAAATTTAACCAACTCAGTCCAGCACATGTGATTTGCAAACATACTCTGTAGCACACGGCTTCATAACTTTGAAGTCGTGCTAGCTGGATCTACCTGAGGTGTTTCAGGTTTTCTTAGATGCTATCATTTCAGTAAGTTCAGTTTTTGTCAACACAGCAGATAGATGTACAAACCTTTGTACAGAAGTGGTGAGAGCAGATGTCTCCCCCCAGTGCAATGCATGGATTTCCTCCTGCCTGTTGCTTGTGCAATGTTTCTTCCTATGTTTTCAGAGTGTGAGCAGAATGTGCTCCTGTCTTAGGCAATAATCACTGCTATGCCTCTACTCTGGTTAGAGGAATTCCTTCCTTGAAAGGCAGTGAGTGCTGTAGCTCATGCAGCAATCGGTCCCCTTTCCCACAGCAAACTGTCTTTTTGTCTTTGTTCTTAGGCATCTTTTTGAGTCTAGAAAATGGAATTCCAGTTCCTTTCGTACAAATCAGGGCTCTGGCTCACAGGCTGACCTGCTACAGCATGGCTGGAATGGAAATATGGGAGTGGAACTATTTGGTCTAGTTACCAGTTGTTGTTTACTAGAATAGTAAGAACATAATGTTTTAATATCCAAACTCATTATGACCTGGTTTAGATATAACCAAACATCAAAGCTAACCAATGAGAAACAGACAGTACAGCATTGACTCACTCTACTATTCTATAGATGTGTGGAGACATATAATTATTTTTTCTAAACCAAAGTTCTATTTGAAAACAAAAATGTTCACAATCTGACTTTATGGCCTGTTTTCATATTTTGGCATGGTATATTGTATTGGAAAAAATGTCTTTAATTAAAAGCAGCCTTTTGAACATTACCCCAGACTTCAATTTTCATCTCCTATTTTACTGCTTCTCCCCATGTCCCCTCTCCCTCCCATGCATACTCCATGTGTTTAACCCACCCTCAGAAACTTTCATCGCCTCCTTCCCTATTGCTCTGCAAGTCCTCTGTTGAGGTCTCCGTGCCTACACAACACCCTCTGGAGAACATCCATGCAGAACATAGCCCCTGCATGCTGTTTGGGGTCTCCTTGCTGTCCCCACAGATAGTAGATGTGCTGACAGGGCTGATCAAGCATTTCATAACAACCTTTCTACCCAGGTCAGGAGTGCTTTGCTGGTGTCACCAGGAGCTAAGGGAAGGTGGTTGGCTCAAGTAAGCAGAGCACAGCGTCGTGGAAGGGCTGAGTCTGATGTGAGACCAGGAAGTCTGATCTCAAGGTGATCTAGTCCTCCTCTCTGCTCAAGCAGGGTCACCTAGAGCTGCTTGTCCAGGATGCTGTTGAATTGGGGTTTGAATATCTTCACAGATGGAAGCTCCACAGCCTCGCTGGAAAACCAGTGCTCAGTCACCGACTCAATAAAAAGGTGTTTTCTCAGGTTCAGGTGGAGTTTTCTGTATTGTGCCCATTGCCTCCTGACCTGTCACTGGGCATTGCCAAGCAGACCCTGGCTTCATCTTCTTTACACTCCCTGTCAGCTATTTATACACATTGATTAGATCGCCCCTCAGCCTTCTCCAGGCTGAATGATCCCAGCTCTGTCAGCCTCTCCATCTATATCAGATCCTTGATCATCTTTGTGGCCCTTCACTGGTCTCACTCCAGTAAGTCCACATCTTACTTGTACTAGGGTGCCAGGATATTGCAGGAGAAAAAATACAGTCTTCTGGGTCAGGACATTGAATGCCGCCTTGTAGACATAAATTAACTACCATTTATAAGCCCAAAGTTCTCATTAAATTTTGGCTTTAGTCTCTCTTTGTTTCACTATTTTAGCTAAAAAGCAGACAGAACAATACTGTTTACTGTCAATGAGCTGCTGGATGAAGACACATTTTTTGCCAGTGTCAATGCTAAGGTCTCAAATGCTTTTCTGAGAGCAGTAGGTACAATTACCTGTGATCACTCATATGCATCAGGGCAAATGAGAAGTCACGTTTTAGGGAAAAGGTTCATTTGTACTTGTTCTGGAGACCTGCAGCCTTGCCACTGGTGGTTGCTAAGATGCATACATCTCAGGTGTATGTGGTGTGTACAGCTGTGCTGCAGATGCATGATGTCACTTTGCACTGAATATGAAGAAATATTGAACAGATAACAGAGAGGCCAAGGTCCCATGGGAGAAAGTGCCAAAGCCTACAAACTGTGCCACAATGCAGGTGCATATCGGGAGTAGGATGAAGGCAGTGAAAAGTAGTTTTTAAATCATGCCAACACCTTTTGGGAATCGCCAAAACGAATCATTTATGTTGCAGTTAATAATGAGTGACATGGAGTCAACTCTGTAGGAAAACTCTCAGCTCCACCCTTGGAACAATTTAATGAACTAAGACTGAACAAGGCAGTCTGAAAGCTGCAAGCAAGATAATGTGTCCCAACATGGCCCTCCAGTAAGGTGGCTATTCATTGCCCAGCACTGTTTCCCCAAGGCAATGTGCCGTACTGTGTAGATCAAGAGCAAGCTCGGATATTCTCACGAGGCAGTTGGTATGTCCTTTCAACTGCGCCCAGGGTGCAGAGGGGTCATCCAGTCTCACCGGCCAGTTCTAGGAGGAATCTGCTCAAAAAACAGTTTTCAGAATTAGCTTACTGTTCATACATTTTTTGTGGTCTGCCAGAAAAAAGGTTAAAATTGTCTCCTCTGTCTAACATCTGTTCACTGTATGCATACCATTTTCCTTGCTGTTATGCTGCGTCCTGATTACTGTATGGTCACTTGCAACCTCTGAAATAAGAGGAAATTATCTGAAAATTATGCTTAGGTGAAGAAGCACCCAGGGAAATAGTAGAAACAAATCCAGTGAATGGCATAATGAAAAGTGTAGTATTTTTCTGCGGTAGTTTATATGCTGAATAGTTTGCTTTAGTTTGCTTCTGTGAATACAATTAAAATACCTATCAAATTTTCATTTATTTTGTCGTAGGCTGAGTACTTCTACGAGTTCCTGTCTTTGCGCTCTTTGGATAAAGGCATAATGGCTGATCCAACTATAAATATCCCTCTGCTTGGAACAGTTCCTCATAAAGCATCAGGTTTGTGCTGTTGATATTATAAATTGTATTCCTGTAAAAAATATTCCACAGCCTGTAAAGTCTAAATATTTTATTATGAATTGCAGTTCTAAAGTTTATTGCTAAAGAAATGCTTGCCACAGTGCTTGACACTGAACAGTTTGTGAGTGCCTTGCCTGGCTACAGCAGCGTATTTTGTCTGAGCCAAGTCACATGAAGCTTTTATGTGTAGATAAATCAGCAGAAACTCATGAAAAATTGTGGCATAAAATTAATGTGCATGAATATTACTGCTTAAGTTGCGCAACTTTTGGAAAACAAAATCTTTGATCACCTTAAGGAATAGCTATCAAATTATTCTGCTTCTCAGAGTTTGCAGTTTGTGGACATTTTACTTTCAGTTGTGGTCAGCTGTTGCCATCAGGCGTTCAGCTCAAAGGCACGAGTTCTAGTTTAGGATATTATCATTTACCATATTTGCCTTAGTTGTGCATTCTGAGTCCTTCACTGGAGCGTACAGCTCCACAGCAGAGGCTGAGCCCAAGCCAACATCAGTGCTCCAGAAGCACTACGGTGCACAGTGAGCCAGGTGGAGTAAAAAAGCTTTCCATGGGACGTTATCATATCCACTTTGCTCTGAAGTGGACAAATATCAGTCCTCGTGGTACATTCCAGGGCTAATGCATGGTAGTCTCTGGCAGAAAGGCAGAAATTTACATCTGGCTGACAATAGTGTCTTGGTGATTATGGTTTCATGATCAGCTCGAGCCAACCTAAGACCATGTAGGATAAAATGGGAATTAAATGAGAAATGGAACAGGAATATGGGACTGCAATTAGCACAGTGATATACAGGTTTATACAGGACCGGTCTTTCTTTCTCTTCTTTTTTTCAATTTATAAATCCTGAAAGTTTGTGTTTGATATCCTCCATTTTCAGCTTGTAGTAGAATGGAGTTGCAGCACAGTTTTTTGCTGTGGCACCTGGAACGTTTAGCATTGATGATTGATCTCTCCATTCAGTGTGGATTGAATGAGTGGTTTTGAATGAATAATATTGAAAATGGATTTGGGTGAAGAGTAATATTTGTACTCTAATTGCTGCAATTTTATTGGTTGCTGTCCCAATAAATTGGCAAGTAAAGATGTTTGAAGGTTAAAAAAAAGTCACAAAGGCAAAGTTCTTGTTAAGCAATATTTTCATCTCCATGTAAAGCAGGTGAGACCTGTGGGAAGCTCTGCAATATAATGTAAGCTTTTTTCTCCTTTAATTTTTAACTATCTAGAAAGGCTAGACCAAAATGACACCCTTGTGACTGTGTTTAGAAAAACATAATCTACAAATGCAGGGAGGCGGAAGATGAGATCTCATAGTTCCAGCAGAAGGTCTGTTAACCATCATGAGGAGAGGGCTGATTAAAGCCAAAAAGGACTGACCCTGTTTGCAGCACTGGTACCTCAGTTCCTGGACTAATAAGGGCATGCCCATGGTGTTTCCTTACGTGGATCATGTGCAGTGCGCCACTGCCCTTAGTATATAAGAGCTGTATTTAAGTCCTGTTTGGCATTATAGTGGGTCTGGTGTTTAACAATGACTGATAATCAGTACACGTACAGTATTTGAAGCATGTACACTGCTTAACAGTGAGCCACTAGCATGATGGTGGTTTTTTTGCACTGCCTGCTAGCTGGCCAAAATTAACTAAGTAGTCTTAAATGAATAATTGCTACAAAAGTAGTGAATGTTTGCTATTTTGTAGTTATTTTTTTTAATTTATATGTTCACAAAACAGTTCTGACAAATCTAATGTAGTTTGCCTGGATCTATTGCATTTTCAAATTATTTTTCCACACATATGCATGTCAGAAGAAATTCAGCTGCAATCTTGTATTCAGTAACTAATCAAGAGTAGCAAGATATTTCTGGAAGAAGCATTTTAGCCTAAAAGATTGCACTGAAGATAATTAAGGAGGGATAAGAGGAAAGACACCTGTATTAAACATAAGAGTGGGAAACAAGAATGAGGATTAACAGTTAGGTATCTTGCTCAGAGGTAGTTGAACCCAGTGGTCTTGTCAAACCAGTGGACTTTTAAAACTTCTCTGGGGATATTTGCCTATCACCAGTAAAGTGTAAGGATGGCCTTAGTGCTTTAGGGCCTGCCTAGCCTGTATTTTGTCTTATGGCTGACAGTGGCCATAAGAAGACCTGTGGAAGAGCAAAAGGAGGGCAAGCATGTGATACTTGTTTACCCTCTCTGCTCTGACTGGCTTCAGGTTGGATTATTTCCTGAGTGTTAAGTGATTTGTCTTTTTTATAACCCATGTGTTACAGATCTTTCTTTCCAGTACTTGTCCAGGCTCTCCTTAAGTCCATATTATCTTCCGGTATCTCTAGTCACTTTGGCAAGGACTTCACTACTTCCCATTGCATAAAGATCCCCCTCCTGTTGTTTCAAGTCTGGATGTGATGGCTTCATATGATGCGCACCAGTCCTTGTACTGGTAGAGACAGCAGTCAATCCATACTGTTGGTCATATCCATACCAGCCGTGATTTTGTAGATCTTTATTATGTACCCCCTTGTTTTTCTGTTTGCCAGGCCAAAGAGTTGCAACCTACTCATTTGCTTCTCATTGGATGCAGCCTTACTGTGCTTCTCTCAACTTTCTCTAATCCAGTATATCCTTAATGAGATGAGATATCAAATTCTCTTCAAATTTAAATTAGATTTATGTCACTTGGGTTCCTTAGACTAATTTGAAATCTCCCCCCTCCCCCAAAACCCCAGGATTGCTACCTGATTCAGTGCTTACAACACGGGTATTGCTACACCTAGACACGTGGTAAGATGTTAAGAAGACTGGAGAAGATCGATGCCTTTCAGTGAGAACTTCAAGAATTAAATTACTCAACTTGTCCAAAAGAAGATGACTGAGAGGAGGATGGGTACCTGTCCAATGAGAAGAGGCTGGCTGGTTGTTTCATAAGTAATTGCTTTAACCACTTGGCTGCCTGTGAAGATCCAGTGGTTCCAGTTGAGGTCAGCAAGTTCAAAACAGCCAGGCATTGGTAGTGGCAATGATTAACGTCTTGAACACCACACTGAGAAAAGTAAAACCGGCTATTGGTCTATGCCCAGAAGAAATGTAGTGGTTTGTGATTGAGAAGGAGACTGGAAGTGGCTTTTGGTGTTGACTTTTCCATGTTAGCCAAGTGGGTAAAGCAATTGCCTGCAAACTTGAAGATCTGTGCAAACTAAAACTAAATTAGATATAAATCACTAGGTTTCCTTAGGTTCCTTTTCAAGTTAGTTAAATTTTCCTCACTCTGGCTGGAGCCCTCTGCTCTGCTCTGGAGCCCTGGGTGCAAGCGCACCAGAGGATGCAGAAGTATAAATATGCAAGAGGGGCAATTCTGTGGCTGATGGGATGACGGCTAGCAGTGTAAATCCCTGAGCTGTGATCCCCTCTCCTTGTTTTCAGCCAGTGATGGGCAAATGTAAACTGCATCCTGAATTTGAGAAGCAGGGACCAGACCTGAAATTTTCCCTGCCCCAGCCCTGCTCAGTGCTTCTGTAGCCCATGGGAGCTCGTGGCCGTGGTTCCAGATGCAAAGGACTTTTGCTCTGTGCTTTGTTGTGACTGTAGCGCTGTCGCTTCATGCTTAGTGTTATTCAAACAGGCATAAACAAGCAGGGCTTTGGGCAGGGTTTAGGGACTTTATTTCAACTCTGAGCCAACACGGAGCTCAGCCAGGATGCTTATCGTTCATAGGAGGGTCCTTTACTGCATTTCTGTGTGCCTAGGAGTTTGGACATATGAGAAGTTCAAAAATTCAGATGCTTCCAGGTTGGGGAGAGCTGGAATAAGGGGTTTCTGACCTGTCCCCTCAGACTTCAGCCCTAAGAGATGATACCTGGTCTTTGCCCTAGGCATTCAACCCCATGGCCAGATCTCAGGGTTTGCTGCAGATTCAGTGAAGTCTAGATATGACTGCAGTGCCCTCATTAAGTGTCTGCCGTATCTTTCTCCCCATAGCAATTTGCTCAGCGAAGCCACACCCATTCTGGTACAAGCACTGGTTTCCTTTGCTGTGCTGTAAGGTTACTGCAGTTTAAGAGGTTCACTGCATTTAAACGGTATTTAAACCACTGTAAGAGTTTCCTTCTTACCACATGGTTGCATGCTTTTTCTAATGGTCTTTTAAAAGATTGGTATAAAAGTGCTTCAACAATGAAATTGCTTTATAATGAAAACCGCAGCAGACCTTTCAGTCTGTAGGACTTACCGGAAGCAGAATGTGTTTCAGCAGTAAATTATTCCGTACTATACCAAGGCAACAAATAACAAAAAATGGCTGAATTATTGCTTGCAATTTTTTTTATAACAACTGATTTAAAGCAAGCCAAATGTAGGGCTTTTACCTCAGTGTTTGGTTCTGAAAGAGCAGGCCAGCTTCAGAAGAAATGAATAAACAATTTCTATTAGCTGGATCTAACTTACAAAGCAGCTAGGAAGAGCCAGTTTTGAAGAAAAGAGATAAAAATGTTTCATCTGAAGATTATTTAAGATCACTTGTGATAATCACAGAGGAGCATTCCAGAGCTCTGAGGTATTGGGTTTGCTTCCTCATTAAAATACTCCAGATTTACTGGCCTTAATTATTTACTTAAACTCTGTGTAGTTCAATAGTGTTTGAATACTTTTCCTGGAAAGGCAATCTCCAAATATCGCTACACGTAACAAGTTCTGTCAGAATGATGTGTCTCTGTCTTCTTTTCAAATATTTGCACCCATGATCTTATTCATCAAGTGTACCATCTTGCCAGCACTTTATGGAATAAGTTTTGATTAAGTGAATTTTTTATTTAAGTATTAATTGCAGTATCCAAACCAGCAAAACATATCTAAAGTAACATTTTTTCCAAAATGTGTAAGATGTTTTTGCAGAAATTGTGTGCTCGCCTGCAAAATTTAGACTCAGAAGTGATCAACCCAGCTTAGAAAATGAAATAGAGGCTTCCAGCTTGTTTTGGTGTATCCTTAGATACCTCCACATGAGTAATTGCCTTGTCTGCAAGCGGAAGTATATTTGTGTTAAGATGGCTGGCTGTGCTGCAGGCTGTTGGGGTTATGTCAGTAAATGAGTGCAGGCTCACCTCCTGTGCTGCCTTACTTCCAGTCCTGGAGCTGCCTATGGAAAAGGTGATCTCTGCGTTACAAGTTTTCATCAATGGCATTATTCTAAAGCTTAAATATATATTTTCTATACTTTTTAGTGGTTTGATGTATGCTTTTATATTTATATATACATGTGCATGTAAATATAAATTATATTGTTACTGTTCTCCTTTAAGTCGTTCAGGTTGGATTTCCTTGCCTTGGAAAACAAGATGGGGTGGCTGCATTTGAAGTGAATGTGATCATAATGAATTCAGAAGGCAGTATTATTCTCCAGACCCCTCAGAATGCTATCTTCTTTAAAACCTGTCAGCAAGGTAACGCTAAAGAGGACATGCTGAACTACCTTTAGACCGTGTCACCTAACTTCCTTATGCTTCATTCAGGAGAATGGCTGGAGAAGATGGACAGAAAGTGCTCACACAATGTGTAGCAATGGTGGTGAATGCCAGGCGGTTCTGTTTCTGTGGATTTGCTGTTCACTTACTGCATGTACTACCCCTTTTCTTACTGTCAGCTATGTCTTCCTTAACAGACTGGGTTGTAGGCATTTCTCCTCCTGTTCACAGCTCATCACGTCAAGGATGTTGATAGAAATGTGTCATGTGTCTGGAGGAGAGCTAGTCCTGTGAAAACAGGCTGAGGCTAGCATTTCCAGAAGTGGCACGTCATTTGGAGAGCTGAACTTCTGGGATCTGTAGTGGGGATCTTGACTTCAGTAAATACTGTTTGGTGCCTCAGTTCAACAATTCCTTAAATCTCAACTTGCACATACAAACCAAATGCAAAATACCTAAATCAGAACATTTTTCCAAAATTTGGTTGTACCTTCTCTGGAGCTTAGATGACAACCTCTTGGGCTGGGATACAGTTAAGGTGGTGGAAGCTGGTCCTCAATACTTGGAGTCATCAGGCAATAAACACATGCAGGATGTGCTGGTAGAAGAAGGGGAACATGAAATTGCAGTGCTTACTTGGAAAGGAGGGAACCTGTTTAATCAACCATCTATGAACTATAAACAATATGTAATAAGACTTTCTGGATTAATTTGATACACTACAAAAACCTATAATTATTACTTCAAACTGAGGCTGTGGAAATTGAGAAATCAGTATCTGAGATAAAGCATTTATCCCATGTTTTGTGAAATTGTATCAAATTAACCCATGACAGCGCTGATGTACAAAGAGTGAGATGTTATTAAATCATAGAATCATAGAACGGTTTGGGTTAGAAGGGACCTTAAAGACCATGTAGTTCCAACCCCCTGCCATGGCCAGGGACACCCTCCACTAGACCAGGTTGCTCAGAGCCTCATCCAGCCTGGCCCTGAAGACAGCCAGGGATGGGGCATCCACAGCTTCTCTGGGCAACCTGTTCCAGTGCCTTACCACCCTCTCTGGGAAGAATTTCTTCCTGATATCCAATCTAAATATCCACACTTTCAGTTTAAACCCGTTACCCCTTGTCCTGTCACTACAGGCCCTTGTAAAAAGTCCCCCCCCCCCCCAGCTTTCTTGTAGGCCCCCTTCAGGTATTGGAATATTCTTTCCCTGTCCTACACTTTCTTCTTTGCGCTTTTCTCTGGGCTAATTGGCTGTAGTGTGGCTTCAAAGAGCGAGCAGCAGGAGTGGGAGTTGTTTATTCTTTGAAACCTTGCTACACCTAAATAGCAAAGCTGCTTCTCTCCTTTGAAGCCTTGCTGCTGGCAATTAGCCCAGGGAAAGTGGGGGAGGGGAAGAAATGGGCAGATAAACAGGAAGGAAAATGGGGACTTAATGGAAGGAAAATCAGTCAGATCTCATGTACAAAGTTGGGTGTCTGATGTAAATACAACACAAAACATTTGCTAGTTTTGTGTTTTCAGTTCAGTTCAAAGATACTGAATAAACTTTGGAAATAGTGTTGGAGTAATCTAACAGGGAAAGCAGAGTTACAGGTCTGTATTGTGGAAAACTGGCTTAAACAGAGAAGGCTCCAAACTCAGTTTTGTAGTAGCATTCATCCAAGCTATCATTTCTGTGCTGTTGGTTTTTGTTGTTACTATTTTGATATGAGATGTAGTATTTAATAGCAGTATTGCATCATATGACCTCTCAGGAAAGCTGGGGGTGATTGTTGTCCCCGTCCTTTGTTCCCAGAGCCAGCAGAGAAATGCAAGGATGATTTCCCAAACTCTAGAGGTGGGCAGAGGAGTTTTCTCACCTCGTCTCTTCCAGAACGTTCCAGGGTAACTCCCACTCCTGCCCTTTGTCCTGTGAGGTGGACACCACAGCGTTTTGGGACAGATGCTGAGAAGGATGAGAATGTCCTTACTGCTTGGTGTTAGGATAGGGGGGTGTTTCCTTCCTCTAAAAGACACCATCTGCGGCAAGGAGTTCTTATTCCTCCTGCTGGGGCCCTGGTCACTGTTTCCAGTCATTCGTGGCCATCCAGAAGGGCGCCCGCCAGAGGAAGTGAAGGGAGCAAGGGAGCAATTCTGTGGGAGAGGAGAGGCTTTGTTGTGGCTAAGAGATAGCCACACAAAAAAATTATGTTTTCCTATTTTCCTGTTTGAAATGATGTGTGTTTAAGCATGCATTTTCTGTAATGAACAGCAGCTCTCCATTTGGGTACAGAGAGAAGCATTTCCAGAAGGAGTCCTAGGGTACAGCGTTGATACACAGTAAGACAGAAATAATCCTTTACCACTATTACTACGGCTGCAAACAGCTTTACTTTTAAAGCAACATTTTTTTGTTTCATGTATCTACGGCTTTGGATGGAAGAATATACACCTTTCCTCTTTTCTTTCCTGTTTGTTTGGCCATTGTACATAGCATCCAGCTACCTGCCCAGTACATCAGATTTTCTTTCCTTTCTCGTAGTTTCAGAGTTGCCGTTCACATCCCACTAAATAGAGAGCTATGAGTGTAGCAGAATACTGTTCATAGTTATAGCAGCCAGCATTTCCTGTGGCTCTAATCAGCTATCAGATAAATTTTCAAAACCAAATGTTGATTTGTGCGTGAGTCTAACTAACAGATATGTCACCTGACTCAAATATTAGAAGGGAGAGTCATTCAAATTTTTTTAAGTCCAGGGTTATGTTTTCCTCTGTATTTATAGGAGTTATAGTTTAAAGAATCTCTGTGAGCTCCAAAAATGTCTCAGGCAACCTGACCCTCCTGCATTTATAGACATCCTGCTACTCCTTACCACTTTAAACAAGTGCGCTCTGAAGGCTATTAATGCTTGAATCTGAACACTGGCGTTACTCAGCTGGGAGTCAGTGTGAATCAATGGCACATCTTGACAGCCTCTGGATGGTAGGTGCCAGCACTTTCTGATGAAATCAGGTGACAAGGCAGTGGAGAAGAAGTAAGGATGCTGTTGGCTGGTGTTGTCAGTCACAATGGTTACAGCACTGAAGGGAAAAAAAGAAAGACATGATGACAACATTACAGCCAATTGCTGCCTAATAGGTGACCTTCAAGTTTGGGTTGAGATGGCTGCAGTAAGATTGCTCTCTGGGTTTCGGTCTACCTCAGTTTTTTGAACCTTCTCACTCAGCGTGTCACACAGCATAACATCAAGATGCCTACTCTGCTAAAGCTGCCTTGTGGGCCTGGCACCACTGATCCCAAGTGAGGTTCACTTTTTCTAATGGGAGTAGGCAGCCTCTCCTGCCTGCTGCCTTCTCTGTGAGAGACCTAGGAGGGTATTTTTGAGCAGTTGTTTTTCTACCCAGCAGTCATGTTTTATTGGGGTTCCATAGGGTTCAGTTCTTGTTCGGTAGGCTGGTGTTTTGAGGATGGTGATGCTATCCAGAGGACTTTCTCATCCTTGCATAATGCAGCCAGCGTTGCCAAATGCTTTAATGAGTGTTTGATCAATAGTTGAGATGTGAATGAGCTGGATGATGATACAGCACCACTGTGCAGGAATGCTTTCATCTTCCTTTCTGGCCTTCTTTCCTCTAGCCTTGAAGCTGCCGCTTTCATTTGAATACAGATTTCATCACTTTGTCACCCCAGCAGTTACAGATGTAGCAATTAATGCAGTGCAAGTTGCTGTGCAGTCTACTTAAGGCTGCAGAAATTGAAACTGGTCCTGCATACTGAGGGCAGGTCTAACCAGCGATGGCAAGTCCTGCACTGCCTGCTTGTTTCTACGTGGAAGAGAAAGTGCTGGGTTGAGCAGAGCATCCGCATTACTCCTGCACTTACAGAACAGCAGAGCAGTGGAAACGTGCGGCGTGTCAACAAGCACACTGTGTGTTTGCATGAACACGTGATGAAACCTCTATTTGTAGAGTAACAAAAAACCCTAATTTCTCTTGAGGGGGTCCTAGCTGAACTTCCATTTCTGCCAGCATTTGCCTGTCTGTCAGCAAATGTTTACCCTGTTGTGTCAAAGGAATATATTGATCCTACCGAAAATTGGCTGGCAGCTGAAGTATGTAATATCTAATTAAGGTTGTTGTTGTATTTTACAAAGCGGAGTGTCCAGGAGGGTGCAGAAATGGAGGGGTTTGCAACGAAAGGCATGTCTGTGAATGTCCAGATGGATTTTATGGGCCTCACTGTGAGAAAGGTAATTTTAAAAAAACAAAACTTCTCAACTGTCGTCTTTACCATAATCTCAACAAAACTGTAGCTACTGCACTGTAGCCTCTCCTACAAGAATGGCTTATTCTGAAGATTTCATATATTTTGAGTCCACACATGTAAGGGAATCACTATCATCATGGACGGAATGGAAACATTAATTTGCTTACAAGAAAGATGTTTTCTCTCTAAGAGATTGCTTTTAACAAAAACTGACACAGTAGTTAAGGGACCCTTAGTCACAGGGAATCCATCTGGTAAAAAGATTAAATAAAATCCTTCTGCTAATGAGGACGAGCTGGGACTAGCACAGGACTTTTGTTCAGCATTTGTTTATTTGGAGATGGTATGTAATTTGGAGATAGTATCTAATTTGAGGGCAGGCTGACAGCAAAGAAGGGAAGATGAAGGAAAGAGTCTCCTTTTCCTTTCCATTAGTGACTAATAGACCCAAACGACATTTCCAGGAGTGAGGGACCAAGAAATTGAGTGACTTGGCGAGGAAACTAGCTCTTCTTCCTACCTCTTCCTTCATCTCCCCCAGTGGCAGACCCTTCCCAGGGTGACTTGAGATGGAACAAATCATCCCTGTGGGCATCTTTCAATGAGCTCCCAGACGCTCTGGCTACCTCCAAAATATTAAGTACAAAGGATGAGTTCTCTGGCCTAGAGGCCAACTGGGATGGTGCAGTTTGCATTTATATGTTTAATAAACTCTCTTATGCTCCAAAATACCACCCTCCAAATGCCCTGCTGCTCACCCCGGGACCGTGCCCATGCAGGTTTGCCAGTTGGCCAGGGACAAAGCCATGCCAGGAACGGCACCAACAGTTTCACACGATGGATGGTCCTGTGCCCCTACCTGGCCTCATGACTGGGTGCTGTTTAACTCGCTCGTATGAGCCCAGCCTCGCTTCGTGTACCAGTTGTGGGCAACCACAAAATGAAGCATTGCCAGCTGATGTGCCTCCTTGGAGGAGCCTTGTAGGGTGGCCACAACTGAAGAGGAAGCTTCTGGAAAGCACAGGGGCTCTGTAGGAGGTTCATGAGGAGCATGCAGAACAGTTTGACCACCAAACCAGGCCACAGAACAGGCTCTTCCAGCCTAAATTAGGTACCCATGCTTATGCTTAGGTATGCAGAGGGAGAAGGGAGGTTCATTGTTCCTGTTTGGGAACCCCATGGAATTTCAGCCCCTAAGTAGATGATAGTCCTGTATGCAGAGCTGAGGACCAGAGTCTAATTATGGGGAGGTGGGGAAAAGACTTCAGATATCCAGAGAGTGTAAGTGGGCACTTTGCTCTCCCTGGTCTGGAATTAAACTGTACAAGATGCAATAACATATGCAACTAGATTTAGACATAATTTAATCTTTGCTTTTTTAGTAACGCTGTATATAAATTGCCAGATACAAACCAGAGATGTATTTAGCCTACTTACAAGGATGCTTTAAAAAGTGACTTGTTACACTCAGCAGAAGGAAAAGTAGCTTAAGGAGATAATGTGCTGTGTATTCAGATAGACAGTTTCTATCACACCAGTGATTCTTTTTCTGTTCTTCCTGCTCCTCAGCACTGTGTGTTCCTCGCTGCATGAATGGTGGGCTCTGTATTACCCCCGGTCTCTGCATCTGCCCCCCGGGGTTCTACGGCATCAACTGCGACAAAGGTAATTGCCTGGGCTCCATAGGCTCCATATCTGGCAGCCTCTCTTTATTCCCCTGTGTTAGTTTCCCTCTAGGAGTGGATTTTGGAAGATCAGGCAAGTGATGAAGTAAATTTTAAAAGTTTTGTGATTCTTCAAATACATGCCTTAGCACAACCTGGGAGCTGTTGGAAGTGCTTTCGCAGATGTATGTGCAGGCATCCGTCTACGCAAGCTCTGTGAAGTGTAATTTAGATAATCTCTTTAGTTGATCCACTGAAAGCTGTGGGACCTACTACAAAATTCACTTATATTTCTGGCCTAGGGGAAAAAAGAAAAAAAAGTTCGCTATTTGAACTCTAGTTTCTTGGAAAAAAATTAGTTTTACCAATTATTTAGTACATTATTTTGCTGCATTTGGACACATGAAAAAATAAGCAGGGTACTCATTTTTTGTTGCTGCATTGTGGCTCAGGAAGAATAAAAAGGATGAATCAGTTGTTCAGAACAGTAATTTGGAACAGTCCAAGCTTCCATGAAGAAAAATATAAGTACTTTACTGCAGAAATATAACTGGCCTACTCATGGCAGAACAGATTACAGAACGTCATGTTGCATTTATTGTTGCAGAACAATATGAATTAAAGACCAAATGTAAAAGGTCCTAGTGGACTTTTCAGCAAAATAATGGGAACCTTCCTAGGTCTTTAGGTATGGTTGCACAAACTGTTGTTGTCAATGTCCTTCTGACTCGTAGGTGGTTATTGATGAGACTTTTCACTACATTTAAAAATGTTTCAGAAGTGCACTGTAATAAAATGCTCCCAAAGTCTTGAAAGATTAATGTGAATCCCAGCCTTTTGGTTAGAAGTCACATCTAACACAATGTAAGTAGTTTGGCAGGTGAGAGGCACAGCATTTGCATCTATGTCATCACAAAGCAAAAACTTACAACAGTTTATTTCTAGTCAAGGCATTAAGAACTGCAGTGAATGAAGTATCCTCTTGTCGAAGTAACTTCCAGTCCTGGGTTGTGCTCCTTTTATCAGACACTGGCAGTTTCAGTAGCAATAGTGACTTGAACTTCAGCGAGCTTTACGTGTGAAGGTTGATAAAGATGTAACACAGTTCTTGGGGACGTCCTTACTGTATTGTTCACTTGTCTCTTTCTATATTGACTTGTGTGTGGGCCCCTGTAAAGCATTATGTAGGAAAAACCACATTTCAGTCTTCCTTTGTAAACCAGATGAAAAGATGTTAATGTAACTTTTTTAAACCTACTCAGTGTTTATTTATGATGAGCAGCAGCAAACATTAAGGCCTGGTAGGACTGAGTTCATATTAGTGACTTAGTTAATTCCTGTTTTATTTGTTTCAGCAAACTGTACAACAACCTGTTTCAATGGAGGAACGTGTTTCTATCTGGGAAAATGCATTTGTCCTTCAGGCTATGAAGGACACCAATGTGAAATCAGTGAGTAGCATCTCGGTGTGCTTTCTTTCACTGACATCAACTTACTCTACTGCCGGTGTCTGAGTGACAAAGTGCTACCTTCCTCTGCTATGCTCACCATGAGGGTCTCACAGGGAAGGTTGGGGGCCTTTGAGAGTCAGATGCTGCATGTCTTCAAATGAGTTTCCTACTGATAAGTTTGACTCGTCGCTACAGCCTCTCATCCCTTAACTTGCTTCGGTTTTACTAGTAACTGGGCTTGGTAACAACCTTCGAGTTCTAAGTATGGAAGCAATACACTGAGGCAGACAGATGTGCTGCTGTGCCAAGCCCATGTGGAGCAGCAATTTCTGAACCTTAACAACAATTCGTACTTGTGCACAGCAGATTACGTTGGGCCCACACCTCTGAAAGGGCTACTATAAGCTGGGAATGGAAGGATTTTGAGTAAAAGGAGGGCTGAACCTTAAGAGTTGAGAGCTTTCACTTAATGTAGTAAGTTGCATTCACATGGCAACTTGAAAATCCGTGTCACAAACATCAAAAGACTTGCTATTTGCAGAAGTTTAGCATCAAAGCAATTCAAAATACTTTAGCTCATGGTGGATCTAAGTGTGCTGTGTAAAGCTGGGGGTGGAGATACGGCCAGCCTGGAACAGACCTGGGAGGTCAGCTGTCAAGTATTTGATCTCACTAAAAGAAGAGTTTTCTCATAGCTTGATTAAATTGGATTAATTCTATAGTTCCCCACACTTGAGTAGAGTATGAGCATTTCGGTTTTGGGAACGTGCACCCTGGTTGTTCTTTCTGGGCTTAAGGCTTCTAGCTAACAGTACATTGTGCAAAGAGCTTGCTCTGCTGTAAACAATATCAATATGTATCAGTAGACACAGGCTCTTCTCACAGTTGTGAGACTTGTATCGTCAAATAATTTGGAAACACATGGAAATTAATGGCAATACGGGACAATAAATGAATCACTCTGCAAAGAAAGAACACAGATACTGTAGGAGCTACGTTTCGCACAGTACTTAGTACTTACATGTAGATAAACAGTAGAGTTATGGAAATGTTTCACCATATCTCTATACTTTACAAGGCATTCTGCAACTCCTTTTTACCTAGCAAAACTGGAGCCAAATGGAAGCAGTAATGCTTTATTGTTATTAAATTAATAAAGCTGCCCTTTGAAATAAATTCAGATCAGATGTCAGCAAGAACAACAGTGTGGGTTTCCACTGAATTTACCTTTGCTTATATCAAGTTCAAATTTGACACTCTGACAGGACCTCATTTCTTTCTTCACTACCCAAGAAGTGAACTGCTGATACTTCTCAGATGATGAATAAGATTTAGTTCGAAGTTTAAGAAGCATGTATCTTATGTCAGTGGTGGTTTTTTGAGGAAAATTCTTAGAACTGATATTACAGCACGTATAATTAAGGGTGCTCCACTTAATTGGTCTGTCCCAGGGGCTCTTAAGCTCATTGTTCTCTACTGCTACTTGGGATAGGTACAACTGACTCTCTTCTTGCAAAGGTTCACCTCTTCAACCCAAATTAAATTAATTAAAGTACAGGCAGTAAACTATACAAAAGAAAAGCAATACAAACTGTACAAAAAGCAGTAAACTATACAAAAGAAAGAAAAAAAATCAGGATCACAGTATGCTAAGAGCTAAACTGGCATCATGTTGATGAGAGCAAGGAAAGCTATGCACTTGCCTTGGCTTTTGTAAAGCTGGGATGGCAATTGTTAGACCTTGATTGATGGCTGCTACCACCTCTGGGTACTGCACCGGTGCCAGCACAACAGTGGAAAACTGCAAGAAATGCTAGACAAGGCTTAGAAACACCGGAGGAGAAACACAATTCAGTTTCTTTTCTTAGATCCAGGGCCAGCTACATTCAGTCATGGGGGTCTCGAAATAACAAGGGGAGAAAACCTTTCAACAGGCAGAAAGCCATCTTCTGAAAACGGCAAAGTTGTTTTTTGGTTTTTTTGGGGTTTTTTTTAAATAATGTTAAAAGGTTTTGAGTGCTTGTCTAAAAGTTGAATCACTTTCTGTGACTCCTGGGAAATGTACTAGACCCAGTTTACAACACTAGCAAGCATTCAGAGTCTTCCAGAATTTTTCTAGCTATAGTTACGTATTGTCTCTAATTTGTGTTTCCTTTTGAGGCCAGAGAGTTTTATTTTGTTTTGGATTCCTGCCCCATTTGTCACCAGCTGTTTTTTTGCTTTTTCCATTTCTCAGTCAATAACAGAGAGTTATTACACTTCCCTTCATTCTGTGAAAATATCTTAGTACAAAGTTAATTGAGCTGTGCTGAACCAAATATTTGCTAATGCAACTCTGTGGAAGTTTTTATCACACGCCTTCACCTGTATTCTCCAGATTTACTTCAAAAACTAGGAGAATCCCTGGATTTGCTTAGCACTGCTCCTTTCAGTCATTAATTATTTCATATCTAAATGCTTGCAAATTACAGTACCTACAGGTTCCCTCTCCAGAGGCTTCTGCAGGAAAATTGTGATTTGGCAGAAACTCTTCTTAGCATGGTTTGTTCTGTCGGCTGGTTATGAAGCTTGTTTCGGGGCAATTAAAATAATTGTGCACATTAGAAACAAATGGGTCTTCTATATGGATGATATACACATGCATCACAAAAGTCTGATGGGGTTGAGAGTTGAGCAAGCACTACCTGGGGCAGGCTGTGATCATGAGATGAGTGCATTTGTGTTTTCAGCACAGCAAGCCAACAGCAAAAAGGGTGAGTGTTGATGCTTAAAGTATCATGTACAGGTCTCAGTTAACATCCTTTTTTTTAAAAAAAAGAAGAGGGGAAGAGAAGGGAAAGCAAGGCAAGAGAAGGCAAGGCAAGGGAAAGGGAGCCGTTTGCTGCCTCAGGTTCCAGTTTTTGTTTGCTCACAGATTCAGGTAAATATTAGTGCTACATCAGGGAGGGCTTTTCATTTCTCTCTTTTGAAGAATCCAGAAAATGTTGCAGGATTAGAAAACATGAAAAAAGGTTTTGTCTGACAGTGAGAAAAGCTGTGCTGGTACATATAGCCACCAAGGAGGGAAGAGGTTGAGGGTGTAGCTCCTGATGGCCTGGGAGTGCCCAGGGATGTAGCAGTGAGCCTCCTTCAGCCTGGGAATGACCCAGCTCATGGGGGCTCTGCTCACCCTTCCTAGAGACGAGTGAAGATTTAATTAGTTCAATAGTGCAGACAAATTCTAACAAGGGATTGACAGTCTGATAATGGGAGACGTGATGTTAAGTTTGAGGAAGGCCCGTGATGTGAGTCAGACCCAGCAGGAACTTGAGCGTGGATCTCCTCCACCAACGTGGACATCCTCCCTCCCAGGCCAAACAGCGCCGTCAGACCCAGCTTCTTCCTCTGGCAATGCGGGAATGTAAGGGGAAGTAATTTCCAGACCAAAACCCTTGAAAAATGTCTGCCAGTTCTAATTACTGTTACCAAAGCTGCTCTGTTCTTTGCAAACAGGAAAGAAGGGCATGCTTTTGTAATGCATCTTTAGTTTCTGAGCTGTGGTGTGGAACAGTCCTCACTGCACCGTCCACAGCACCATGGTTTTCCACAGGCCCAAAGGATCTATTTATTGTCTGCGAGTAGCGGCCATACCTGTCAGCTTCTGAACTTCCTAGTGCTTAAAATCTCTCTCCGATGTCACCAGATTTTCTTCTGCTTGTGCTTGCTGGATATGGATCCCACTCTTGGCAAATCTGAGGTCTGGACACTGCTGCCTCCCTGTGAGGGTGCAGAGTCCAAGTGGCACAAATCTGGGCTAAAGCTGCATGGGCACACGGGCTTTAGCTGTGCCAAATTATTGCAATATTTTAAAAGCAGAATAATAAATATAAATTGGAAGCACAGACTTGCAGCAGAGTCTTCCTGATGCACACTTTAATACTAGCATCTGATGAGGTTGTGGGGCTTCTCAGACACTTGCCCCTAGTAGGTGCAGGGGATATGGACATTGTTTTCCTGCTTTCAATTTCTAGGTAAATGCCATCAGCCCTGTCGAAATGGAGGCAAATGTACTGGTAAGAATAAATGCAAGTGCTCCAAAGGCTACCAGGGAGACCTGTGTTCAAAGCGTAAGTACCAAAGCTGCTCCTTCAGTTCTAGCTGTAGGAGCATCAAGCTGGCTGTACAGTATCTTTTTACATAGTGTCAGAGCTAATTGTTTGTTGTCAAATTATTACACATTAATTTACTTTCTGGACATACAGCATACACCAGTCTTACAGAAATTATGAAACCAGAAACATATTTTTACAAAAGCCTCCCCACAGTTTCTTCTGTACTCCTGAGTTTCTATAAAACAGCAATGTGTCAGCTCAGTAATAGCAGTTTAGTAACAGAGAAATGCTTCATAAAAAATCAATGCATTGTGACACTAAAATCCAACAGAAGCATTTTGTGAGAAGAATGCTGGGGGCTGCCCTCCTCTCACGCTGGATCTGATGTATGCTCAGCTCTGCTGTTCCGTCTACTTCTCCTGGCAAGAGACAGAGCCTGGCCTTGCAGGGGAATCGGGTGGGGTGTTCTGTGCCAGAACCAACCCATCATGAGGAGCAACAGCAGGGAAACCAAATATGCTATTCTTCTTTCTGGATGAAATGTCAAGAGTTGAGGTGTATGCACTCGCTTTCTTACAGCTGTCTGCGAACCTGGCTGCGGCCTATACGGCACCTGTGCTGAGCCCAACAGATGCCAGTGCAAAGAAGGCTGGCACGGGAGACACTGCAATAAAAGTACGTGATAAACAAACCCTGAGGGTCCATATCGGGGATCTTGTGCATCTGATGCCATACAGAAATGACTGCTGCAAGAGCCTTCCCTGTTGCATTAATGATACTGCACTCCATCTTTTCTAATCTTTAATCCAAACAATAAAATAAAGATTTTCAAGACTCCATAATTTTAACTACTTAAAAAAATCCTCCAAATCATTTAAAACTGTTTTACCCAAATCACCTTTGTACTAGAAATTCCAGAAGCTGGTATCAACAAGATTTCTAGATGACCTCATGTGCCTTCCACCCATGGTATGGAAGGGATCCAAAGTCCTTCAGTACTCCTCAGTAATGTCAGATGGCTTTAAAATGTAGGATAGCCATTTTTAGAAATAAAACTCTGTCAGGTTTTAAAGCTGATTAAAATTTATAAAAAATTAAATGTTCTTTAGAAACTTTGGGGGAAACTTGAAGAGTTATGCAAGATCTATACTTACTGAATACCAAGTTTTCTTCTCATCTTCCCCACCTATGCTCCACATACTACAAAAGATATTGTTCCAGAGCAAAGTTAAAGTCCTTAAAATGAACTTCTTTTGTGCTTATTGATCCATTTGACACACAGTGAGGCAACTGACCATTTCACTGGATTTAAAATGTCAATATAAGATTATTTGAAATACAATTGTGTATACCCAGTAATAACTTCAGATTTAATTTTAGATTTCATGGGCAATAGTGCTGTGACCACAGATATTCAAGAAACATTTTGTACGTTCTCCTATGAGGTATTAATGTTTAGCTTAAACACTCTTAGCTAATGATTCACATTTAATGTTCTAAGTGGCAAGGATAAAAATGTTGAAAAAATTCACAGCTATAAAAGCCACCAATTAGCCGTAAGAAATGTGTAAGTTACATTGCAGCATCAACTGAATGTTCATCTTTATTAAATGCTGTTGATGCCTGTGATTTGCATCACATTAAAATAAAGTAGAATAAATACACTTGTTTCATTAAAAAAGTAGTATTATCTAACTAAAATCAATTATGCTGTGAAAATTAGGGGAGTCCACTTTTCTGCTGTTAGCTGGTGGAACTGTGTTAAAGTATGTACGTCATTCTGTGAAGGAGAAATACCATTAATATGTTATGGTTAGAAAAAATGGAAATCAATATGAAATTAAGTTCAATATAAACTTTTTCATCTAGTAAAGAACTCAGGTAGCAAGTGAAAAAAAAATGCACTATGGATTACCATTCCAAAAGAAGTAATTACCTGTACAACAAAACCAAAATTTATAACTACCGTGTTATGAGGAGTCACTAGTCACACATTATTGTCAGCTCCATGGCTTTCTGTCCTTAAATACTTGGAGTTTGGGTACAGTCCTGCTGTGTTTAACACTGCAAAACTCTCTTTGTATTCAGCAAAGAAACTGAGACTAGGCCATTCGACTAAAATTCACCCCATTTTAAGGGCACAAATAGGACTTAAATTGCACATACAAGTCTGCATGCACAGCAGTTCACTCTTTTCAACTGAAACTAAACATCTTCTGATCCTGAGAGAGGATTTATAGTCAGTCTGAGAGACTTACTTCATAGTCCATCAAATCAATGACTCCTTGATAAAGCTGTTTTCTTAAAAAGGAGTGGTTAAAAAAATGGAACCTGGCCCTCGTTTTTTCAGCTTCATTTCCATGAACGTTAAGAAATGAGATGGGTAAATGAAACTATAAATAATTGCAACATAATACTTTGAATTCCTTTTTTATTGTTCGTTTTAATTTTCCACAACAAAGCAACTCTGCTAAGCCTGTTTCAGACTGCTTCCCCCACCCCCAGGTGTTTATTGTTGCTGCAGTTCTTTCTCTTTGCATTCAGCCATAAACCAAAGCCAAGCTCAGGTAGCTGGCACAGGTTCTCTCCAGCGGGGGGATGTTTACGTTCCTTTTTAGAGCCCGGCGCTGGCAGATCAGCATGGCTCTCACCTACTTGGTGTGGGCTGTGCATGCGTGAGCCCAGGGCTAAGTGACAGCTTGGGCATGCTGATGATGCCCTGGGCTCCCTGGTGAGGGGAGAGCATCTTTCCATCTGGCAGCACCATGTCCATCCCAGGGGACACAGAGAGGGATGAGCGCTTGTGTAAGGCATAGAAAAATCCTTTGTTCAAAATGGGGGGGACTGTTTCCACTTGAAATATTAGTAGTGGATCGTGAGCCTGCTTCTGTGGTTTCTCTTCTCTTGAACTGGATAATTTTCCAGGGTACGGAGCCAGCGGTCTGAGCGCCCTGAGGCCAGCAGGCAGCAAGCACAGGCAGCACACGCCTTCGCCGAAAAAGGCCGAGGAGAGGCATGTTCCACCCGAATCCAATTATATCTGGTGAACTCCAACATCTGAAACGGTTCGTGTTACACAAAGTTCATAGCCTTCATTAACCTCTCATGGACTGAATGTTGAAACGCTGTTCATTACAGTTAAGATTACAGGCTGGAATTTTATTAGCTTCATTATTAACCACTGAGCTGATATTTACTATTCCTTTTAAGTTTTATAAATACTTCTATAGCGTGATTATATAGGTTGCTTCTTTCAGTGCTTTGGATGGTGTTTTGTACTATAATTCAGTTATGTTTAAACTTCCTTTTTTGATTATATAGCTGCAAATATTTTCCAAAAATTAAGTAATGATATTCAAGCAGAAAATCTTATAGACATTAACCTGAATCACTTCAATGACCACAGATCTAATTTGCCTACGACAAAGGTGCCTTTTACATTTTTGCTATTGTGTATTTAGATTTTTCCCTAAGAAAAATAAATAAGTTGCCTAATTTAAAAACTGAATAACTCAATTCAATGTTATTTTTGGCCTTAGAGTTTGGCGAAGTGATGTGTATTAAAAATACTCTGCAGTGGTGCCATTTGATCAACGTAATATATTGTACACAAAGTAGAACTATAATGTGTGAACTTTCTGCATCGGCTTGAAGCAATATAATATATTGTAAACAAAACAGCTCTTATGTAATAAACTTTTTATACTGATGGTTATGTATAAAATAAAGATGCTGCTTTAGTTTTTCGAGTACTGCTCTGCGTGGCCTGCTGCAGCCTCATCAGTGCTGGGTTGCGACAGTGGCTTTTCTAGAGCACCCTCTTAAAACAGTGGCACAGTGGGGGTGGTTTCCGGGTCTCTGCTTTTAGCCCCACAGCTCTTAAAAATATTTCAGAAGAGCAACTTCTTCTTGTGCCTTTGCAAAAGAGGAGATATCACTGAAGGCCAGGTGTTTCTCTCCCTGTATTTGCCCTCCACCATGTCCTCCTTTCCTCCCCTGCACTGCCAGCCAGCCACACCAAACTGGTGTTGCCTTGTTCGTGGCACCTCTGGTACCCAGGATCTTCTCAGAGCCTCTGTCTAAGCAGGTAAATAATCCAGTGCTGACAATGTTTCCTCTTCAGGGGCGATGCTCCCGTGTCATGTTGTGTTCAGAATGTAGGAGGCATGGGCGCTGCCTCTCGTGACAGCCACAGGCCACCCCGTTTGTAAAATGTGCCGTGGCTGGGAAGCAATGAAAATGGTTTCCATCTATTATAAAGAACAGTGTTCACATCAAGAAATGATTACTGACCCTTGCTATACTGCAGTTCTGACAACCTCTTTATCTGGGAGATAAATAAAAATAAATAAATAACATCATTTGGGGAATAACATTAATCTTAATGAGTGAGAGGTTTTGAGTTACAAAGGAAACAGTCCAGGTTATTACCCTGACCTTGCTGGTCTTACGTAGTCAATGGAGCCGTAGGCCAAATAAAAAGACTTGCTTAGGCCAGGGAGAGGGAGGACAGCTCTCGAAGGATCCAGTTTTATGGTGTCCATGTGGCGGGACTGTTGGTGCTGCCCAGCAAGCCTGATCTGACAGCAGACCACCCCCCAGCCCCACTCACAGCTGCAGCCTTCCAGGTGTGGAGCAGGGAGCAATGTGGCTGGGGAAAGAGGGGCAGGGCCAGGCCAGCCCCCTGTTACACCCAGGCGATAACGAGAAACAGCCTGAACAAGGTGGTTTGGCCGCTTGCCTGATACCCTTCTCTGAGCCGGCAGTAAAACAGCTCAGGTTTGCTGAAGAAGGAGATTTCTTAGCATGGATGTGTAACGGCTGTGGCTGGTGGGCTCCGAAGTGGTGGTCCCCCAGCCCTCTAGCTCATGGCTCCCATGGGACCCCTAGCATCAGTCTGACCTGCTGGCGGGCTGGCCAAGGGGGCCTCGGGGGGCTCTTGGGGGGGCAAAACACCAGCTGCTGGTCTGAGCTGGGCTTTTGCCTTCACTGGGGCCAGCAAAGGGGGCTGTGAGGCAGGAAAGGAGCTCAGCCTCTGCCCTCAGTCAGTGCTCTCCAAAAAGCACCCTCTTCAAATCAGAAGAGGATAGAAAAGAGGGGGCCTGAAGGATGGGAGAAGACACTTTGTTGATGAAAACCCAGGAGAGGTGTTGAGGAAGGAAACACTTTTTGAGATTTTCCTTAAAAGCGATGAAAGGAGATTAATATTAGGCTGAGCTTAAAAGTGCAGCTGCTCTATCTCCAGGGACGTCCCAGGAGCTGTTTATAAGCACGGATGTCACATTTACTAGCTTTTTGCTCTTTCTGTAGCAAAGATTGGCTTAAGGGATTGGTCACACGCTACAGTAAAAAAGCACAGAAATTTCTTACTTAAAATTCCTCAGATATTTTGGCTGAACTTTTTCTGCTCCTGTCAATTTCTTAGAAAGTGTTTCCTTAAAAATAGCAAGTGTATTCTGTTATATGGAGTAGTTTATTGTGGTATTTGTTCCAAAGACACTAAATGCTGCTACTTTGTTTTCAGAGTTTCACTACTGATTTTTGGAAAGATCATTTATCATGAGAAGAATATGGGTGGAAAGGTCACAAGAGGAAAAATATTCCTCAAAGTTCACACTGTAACACAACTCTCTTTCTTAAATAATAGCAACTTTCTACATGCAAATTTTCTACCACTTTCCCATTAATGCCAGCGTGAGCACAAAGCTGTTGGAAAATAAACCAGAGAATTTATCACGCCCTCTCACTGGACTGGATGGAGGAAAAAAATGTATGTATGTGACACAGATGAGAATCAGTTAAAGAAAAACACGAGAAAAGTAAAAATACCAAAATATATACCAAACTATTTCAATAGATCAGACAGAAACTGCCTTTTCAACGTTTGGAAAGTTTGTATTCAGAGCGAGATGCCAAACTTTGGTTGCATTTGTGAACAGCAGCTACGAGATGATCAAAACTGGTAAAAGAATGTAAAATGTTAAATCACTATAGCTCCACCCCAGAAATCCCAGTTTAAGCAACTGACAAATTTCTAGCTTTACAAAGTGCTTCTAATAGTGCTTGATAATTTGGCTATCTCATATTGGCATTCTGCTATGTCCAGGTGTGCACAACAGTTCAAATACATAAGGCACAGAGAAACAGGCACCCTAAGGGCAAACTGCCTTTTTTGTTCTGCTGCCATTAGCGAAGCGATGCGCATGCTTTTTTTTGGTAACAAAGTTCAGGTTAGTATCTGCTTAACTCTGGCTATGATGCTTGATTTCAAATATATCGCTTTTAATGCCTCTTTGCTTGAATCTGGGAGCTGGAGAGAATGTGGGCCTTTTCTTATTAGTGCTATGTGTGAATTAGGAGCATAACTTCATTACCACCCATAAAGCAAGCAGTGCGGCTGTGCCGCCACAGTAGCAGGGGACTGGCACTGCTGTGCACATCCGGTGAGCATCAAAAATTCACCCGGTGTCACCCGGTGACAAAAAAATTCAAAGCTGTTCCAGATAACTCGCTGCCTGTAAGATTCAAACTCCAAAAACCAGGCTCAAAGCTTTGGTCAGGCCTAGTACTGTTAGTTCAAGCACTGCAGTTTGGTTTCTACTGGACAGATTTGTTACCTTTCCCTCCCTCTCTCTTCTCTGCATCACCTGTACTACTGAGTTTTCCCACTGTAGAAAAATCCCTGCTTGCCCAATACTAAGGGAAGATCTAGAAGCAGCAGAGCAGAAGCTGCCAGAAATGGCCTGAAGTTAGGCCAGGATTTCTCCGGTGCCTGCCCTGCCCATGGCATTGCATCAGGGAGTTGTCAAGGCATCGCTCGGAGTGACAGCTTTACGGCAGCTCCGTGTCTTGCAGTCATTTCAGCTCGAGCCTAGAGAAACTGCATCAGCCAAAAGTGCTCCCCTCTGTAACAGGGATTAAATCCTACTAAATCCCGCAAGTCTTTCAGTGTGAATATCACTTAATGTTCTGTGAGATGACGAGGTGCTATGATTAGCCAGGCCATGCCCAAACCTTAGATCACGCTTAGACCAGTAATTCCTTCTCCAGCTCTAAAATGTGCCAGCAAGATTTGCTCATGTGACACTTTAAACAAAAAAGCAACTAGTTAAAAAGAAACTCTCAGGTGAAATGAGTCCCAGTTGTTGTTTATTTTTTCTTGCAGCTCTCTGACAGGGTGGCTGCTGAGCTCCCAGCCAGTAATTTGTGCCTGGGTCCCAGCACCCAGCTTCTGCTGGAGCACAGCTAATTGCACACTCCCCTGTGCCTGGCTGGAGGCAGCTGCCCAGCCTGGCCATGCGAGTTCACCGAGACTCAAAAATGATGCAAAGCTGAACTGGGCCCAGAACAAATGGGTCAGGAGAACAGCAGGGTATGGAAAATGCATGCATGCAGATCTGAGGAGATTTATTTCTTACTTCTGTGGCTTTCTAAAGTTCACAACATTCAGACGATATTAATTTAAATGAACCATCGCAAGTTAAAGTTAGAAAAAACCCTCTCAGTATTTTTGGCTTAGAACAACATTATTTAATCTAGTTACAGAAATTGCATTTTAATCCCTTTCCACATAGCCCATCAAAGGACAGGAACAGCCTTGTTGCATAAATCTTTCCATGGAAATGTGAATTTTTCAGAGGGTTTAGTACACATACCCTGTCTGGCCAAGCCACAGCTCATACGTGGTTCAGATGTTTATGAGGGACACCCTCACAAGTCTTTTCTAACACTTTCTTTGCTGATGTGTGCTTGCAGGATCTTATGGCCAGGGACAGAGGAGAAGCCAGCCTGTGCTTTATGCACATACTTTGCAGAAGGGACCCCTCTCCTCCCACCCAGCCTCGAGGGATAAGCTCAAGTGCCAGGCACACTTGGTGACCAGCTGCTTCTGGGCACATGTGCCCCAGAATTACAGAGAAGCTGTGAAAAATGTTGCTGGCTTCAGTATTTGACCTTGCTGGTGCTACCTGGGGGCAGCCTGGGCAGAGGAGGAGGAGAGGCTGCCCACAGTTGGCAGCAAATGTGGTCCTGCAGTACCCAAAAAGACAAACCAAGACAAACACTTCTCTGAAAGCTTGCTTTTTTTTAGAACCATTTAAATATTTGTCAGGGTGTCTAAATCAAAACCCTAAGTGTCCCACGAGAAGGAAAAAGGTCTGCGCTCAAGACCAGCAGTGCTTCCAAAACGTGTTTTGGATATTTGAATTCCAAGTAGATTTTATTAGGTGAACGAGGTGCCAGTTTGAACTTGCAGTGACACCATTCACACTGCCTGTTGGCTCAACACGCCCCGCCGTGCCTGAAAAGCAGAACATGAAACCAGCATGTCATGCAAGCAGCAGCTCCAGTGAGCACATCACCTCGTAAACCCATTCAGCACAACGGTGGGGTTTCCGATGGCTTCCTTCTGGGTCCCTGCTTATGCAGGTCCAGCACATAATGGACATGACGGGTGAGTAGCACACTGACCACTTGTACTGAAGAGCTAAACACTTGTAAAATCAAACTGCAGGTCACTGTTTCTTGTAGCACTAGATTTCGCAAAGAATGTGTTTGATTTGAGTTACACCCTTGTCTTTGCCTCCTCTGACTGCCCAGCATGGAATCGTGTCAGCCTGCGCTTTCAGAAGCAAACCCTGCATCACAGCCCTACAGTGGCTGTTTCTGAATACCCCCCCACCCATTGCATCTGCAGGATTAAAGATACAGTTCCAGAGTTGCTGTACCCAGGCGCTGCTCTTCCCCAGGCTCCTTCTAGCCACGTCCGCTCTACACCTGCAGAACCCCGTCTTTTGGAGTGGCTCTTTTGGCTTGCAAGAAAAGGACTTGTACCCATGTTTAATCGTCCTGCCCATCCTGTGCCCTGAGTTACAACTGTACACACATTTATGCATAGCCTCATTTCTATTATGTGTAAAACCTTGCACTGAAAGAACATAATTTGCCTTATAAAGTCAAACACAGGGCAGTCGGAGCCAGCTGGCTCTGTAAACCCATGCAACTCCCCCCAGCAGGCAGGTAGATGCCCCAGTGGTGTCCCTACTACATGAGGTTCCCTGCGTCCCTGAAGGCTGCCAGCTTCTGCCCTTGCACATGGTGACTGTGCAACTATTCAGGCCTTTCCATGGTCTTCTTCATGCGGCCTCCCCAGACTTCTCAGTGTGTGCCTACAGTCCTCTCTGCCCTCCTGGCATGTTCACCGCCACCCTAGGACAAATGGAAACATATTGTTTATCATCTCCTCTGATACTCCTCATCAGTTTCATGAGTATCATCTCATTAAACTGATATGGGTCTAGAAAAAAATTAAGGACATTACTGAGTGCAGAACTGGTAATTTTTGCTGACTTACCATCCACAATAGCACACTCAGCTTCTTCCGTTGACTTCATATTTCCTAGTTTCCATTCCATTACACTTCCCACCTCTTCTTACCAGCAGTTCCATTAAACATCCAAAACTTGCTCATCACATACCAAGTGCTTGGTGCTCTGTTTATAACCAGTCACGTGCTGATACCCATCCTTTAATTAGCACGTTCCAGTTGTGCTGCTTCCTGCCTGCCCAGTGACCCTGGCGAGCCTCGCACGTAGGCGAGGACTAGCCGGACTCCATTAATTCTCCAGCAGGCAGTATTTGGAAAGGGCACCCTACACTGTTTATACCTCATGCATCGTGTTTCAGCATTTCTGTGTTACCCATCACGCCCAGCTCCCAGGAGCCTTGTCCAAATGGAGCCTGCCAGGACCCTGGCCTGGCATTTTCCCCAGTCCTCGTACTACTGATTACCAGGCTTTGTTGGACAAGCTTGGCTATTATGTGAACTCCTTGTGTGCTGGACTCTGGCTTGCTTCAAATCGGGTTAATCCAGCTGAAAGTCAGAGTGCTCAGTTAAATTCCTGGCTATTTTCTGCACCCTTCAACAAGAGGGTGGTGGCTGTGGGTACCACCTCTCCCCTGGTCTATCTGGAGAAAGATTGCCCCACCTATACAACCCCCAGATGGTGCCACTATTAAAAAAAGTTGAGTGAATGCTCAGCACAATTCAAGTCAACTTTTTAAACAGCTTCGCTATGTAAAAGAGTACAGATTTCTGCCCTCCTACAGTTACAGCCACAATAAAGATGGTATTTTCTGAACCAGAAACTTGGTATTGACTGTACTCTTCAGTTTAGTTGTCATATGTAAGACAGTGCTTCAGCAGCAGCAGTTCCACCTGCAAGGGTTACCCTTAAAAGGAACCAACTGTGTTTGAAACGCAGCTGAAATGCTGACGTCCTTTGACACTTCCTCCCACCCCAAAAATTGCCAGAGACCCTGAGTGTTTCGCATGTCACAAGTTACACCAATCCACTTAGCAATGAGGTGTCAGGGGTTTCCAAGGAGAGGTGGGTTTGGGGTTTTTAGTCATTTCTGTGTACCTTTGAGATCAGTGGGAGTAGGAACATCCCCAGGTGCAGAGAAGCCCAGCCAGTTGATGTTAGGGTAAAGGCAGCAACCCCAGGTGAGGTGGGTGCACTGACCCTCTGGAAGTAAATGTATCTTTGTTGCCACCAAGGAGCTGAAACTGGGATCGTCATAAGCCCTGTGGGTCTCTGAAGCTGTTCCTGATCATCTTTACAATATACAGTTTAGTAACATACAACCATAAAATGGTTTGGGTTTGAAGGAACCTTAAAGACCATCTAGTTCCAACCCCCTGCCATGGGCAGGGACACCCTCCACTAGACCAGGTTGCTCCAAGCCTCATCCAGCCTGGCCTTGAACACTTCCAGGGATGGGGCATCCACAGCTTCTCTGGGCAACCTGTTCCAGAGCCTCACCACCCTCATTGTAATAAGTGTCTTCTTTACATCTAACCTAAATCTAGCCTCTTTCAGTTTAAACCCGTTACCCCTTGTCCTGTCACTACAGGACCCGGTAAAAAGTCCTCCCCCATTCCCCCACCCCCAGCTTTCATAAGAAAATAAAAAAAAACCTTTATATACTGAAAAGACACAATAAAGTCTCCTTGGAGCCTTCTATTCTCCAGAACAAAGAACGCCAGTTCTCCCAGCCTTTCATCAAATATTTCATTTAGGTTTTTCTCCTCTACTACTACTCCCTTTCTTTGGTTTGAGTTAAAACTCAGTAACTTTGGACAAACAAACAAACAAACAAACAAAAGTCAAATAGACCCGAAGGAACTGAAAATCTGCAAGAATTGTAAACATTCAGAATTCCCCACTTCGGGCTTACTTGGAGGAGCCATTCAATACTGCAGTAATACCGTGTTGAACTCTGCACTTGTCCCTGGCAGTACAATCGTACTACGTTTCTGAACACCTTGTGGACCACCCACAAGCAAAAGGAGCAGCAACCATGTAGCCAGCAGAATGCCTTGGATGTGACGTTTCCTTGGGGATTTAGAGGACAATAAGAAAATAGTTAGTTGGTTAGTATTTTGACCAAAGTAGGTTTTGATCACTCAGACGACTCTGTTCTGCTTGAGAGCAAGCAGTCTTCTCAGAAGCAAATGAATAACACAAACACCTAAGTAAAAGGGGTGAACTGCTAAGCACAGAAAGTACCTGAAAAGAGCCATGAGGGTAGTTAAATATTTAGATTTCTGCTCACTTTTTAAGTGGATTTGACATGCCTTCATGCAACAGCTCTGACTACGCTGAAGTACTCTCATATCCATCGCAAAGGTTGTTCTGGAAGAGTTTAAGATAAAAGAAAAAGATCTGCTGAACACAACATCTTGATGGAAAGAGGAATGCAAAATCCCACATTTCTTTTTAACTCTGCTTCCTCCCCTAGCAAAAACCATTCCTTTTGTATGTGTCCCCTTCAGCATCCCAGAAAAGAGAGGGAATAATTAAAAGGAAAAAAGTGGCTAATTGGGAGGTATGCTTTGTTGTACCCAGCACAAGAAGTAATGTCCCTAAAAAACAAGCCAATGAATGTCCCTTTGAAATGGGGAGGGGGAACATAGAATCTTTTATAAACCTTGCAAGCAATTTACAATAATTATAACCTCATCCGTTATTAATGCCACCTTCCTACCCATTGTGTCAGGCTTCCTCCTCTTACAAACAGACAGTGATACAACAGTGTTATTTAATGCCTCTGAAGTTGTTATTACAGGCAAACAATTTTGCTGTGAATCTGGAGTGCAGCTATTAAACTGCTGCCTTGCTGCTTTGGATCTGAAAACACAGCTGCATGGCACAAACATCATTTGGCTCTTTATGGGATGTATTTGGAGCCTAAAAGTAACTTCTACTGCATGCATGAAGGTTTGTTTGACTTTCAGGCCATTCTGGGTCAGCTGTGTTAGCCAGGCCCTGGAGATTGTCCCAGACTCAGGGGCATCTTGAGCTGTTTGATCCTGCCCACTTTTCCCAGTTTAACAGAGCTCTCCCAGCTGAGTTACCCATCAAAGTGCAGAGGGGAGCAGCAATGAGGAGCTGACAGTGGCTCTCTTCACTTTCAGACAGTACTGAATCATTGCTCACATGAAAGGGCAAGAGAGGACCTCGCAGCCACGTTGATGTAATTTGCTATGACAGACAGAATTAAAGATCTTAACCAGATGTTGTTATTAAAGAGGTGTAGCGCTAGTTCCAGAAAAAAAGGAGTCTGCTTCCAGTATCCATATTTCAAAAGAGATCTTGGAAAATTTACGAGAATTGAGAAGAAAGTGGCAAGAACTATTCAGAACCATGGAAATGTGCATCGGAGAGTGAGAGACTTTGAACACAATTCAAGAGGACTGTCTGAGCTGCCCAAATCACTCCCTGCTGCTAGAAGAGGGGTCTTGCCTTCACTCCATGCATCATCCTCACCAGAAAAATGCAATGTTCTGCTGGGTGAGCTCAACCAGCTCTCCATCAGATCAGCAGAAGGGAGGAAAGCTTTAAAAAGTATTTCAGCACAGTCTTCAGCTACTCACAGGACCAACTCCCTTTTACAAAATTACCTGCTGGGGCTGAAAGACAGAATCTAAATTTCAGAGTGGAGCCAGGGTACATGTTTTTAACAGTGAACTAAGTAGCCTTAGTTTCACCTGGCACTGTGGCAGATTCTTCAACACCTGAGTCTTCAAAGCAAGACTTTCTAAAAGATGCACTACTAGTTAAAAATGAAGTTACAGGCTTGATATAGAAATGATCAGATGAAGTTCTGTTTCTTTCCACAGAGTGCCTCTCTACAGTTTGACTCCGGTGGTGGGTGAAGCTTATTAGTGACTGAAGACACGGCTAGATGCTGTTCATACACCAATATTTGGACCATAAGAGGCACGTTACAACTTCAGCTAGTGCCAAAGCAAAGAACTCAAGGCCGTGTCAAAACCCTACAATGTATAACTTCTGAAGAGCTGTGGCTTTTTTATTTCCTCCTTGCTCCTGTAGCACATTTCTCACTGTCCCATAGCAACTGTTTGTCTTCACCTTGTTGCTATGTTGGAGTTGGGATTTTAAAAAGCTCTTTTGAAGGAGTTTTGAGAAAAACTTCAAAATTTCACATAATTTAAAGATCGGGAATAGACAAATTTCAAAAGAAAGACAAAGAAACGCATCAAGCCTGCGACAGCAGACTTTGTAGGGGCATTTACTTGCAAAAACCCCGCAGCGAAATGAGTGTCTCCATATATTTTAAATGAAGCGTTTTTGCAGATGTGGTCACAGCCGTGTGGCCTGCACTTTCCTGGGTACCAACTGTGGGCCACAGTGGGTTACGTGATTGCTCCTGCGCAACTTGGCACGTTGGGTTCTCCAGTCCTGGCCAAACCCCACCCTGGACAAGTGTTGCCTTCATTTGCTGGCAGACCGTTCAAGGGATCTTTTTGTGCAAGTGACAGCTGAAAGGCATTAAATTGTACAGTAAATCATTTAGCTGCAGCCTAGAATGTGTGAACACTGAACCGCAAACTCTGACAGAAGAAAATCAGAATTTATTTTGTGTTTTGAACAGTTTTAACACTAATGGCCCAGTTTAACCACATATAACAAGCATAATCTGTTCAGTTTTCAGCAAGGTCTTCAACTGGATATTGTATACCTCTGTGGTGGTTTCCTCTAATTATCTGAGGTTTCGTAGTCGGGATTTTTGTTGTTAAAATGAATTTTATTCTCTTGAAAGGTGACAGAATGCTAGCTGTGGAAGACAAAGTCTGTCCATACCACAGTTCAGCAGGGGCAGTAGCAAACCTTGCACACTTCCACTGCTCCCACCGTGCAGGAATGAAGGATGAAGAAAGACAATCTGGGATGAACAGTAAAAAACTAATGACACTTTTCACACTCAGTCTTAAACTTTCCATGTCTTGGGCAGGGTCTGCTTCTTTCTTCTGGGTTTCAGGAAATGCTTCCTTTTGATAATTTTATTTAAATAAAAATACATTTTTATGGGAAACAAAAAAAGTTGGTTTTAACAAACCATTTTCTACAAGACCCAATTCATCGAAAACTCTCCAGTCACTCTATTCGGAAAGTATCCTCATCCAGAATCCAGTCAGTTTGGCCTAGTATAATCTCAAAAATGTAAACCATATTTTGAAGTCCAAGGGGACCAAGCCCAGGAGAAAGCCAAAGGCTGAAGGAAAGCGAGCTCTGGGCAGGCAGAAGACAGCTGTAAAAGGGGAGACCTGCTGGGGCCATCCTGGGAGCTGTGAGCAGACACTGCTGCTGGCAGGAGGGACAAGAGACACTTCCTGATTTACCCTGGCACTGAACAGCCAGTTATTTGTTATAGTCACTAACAGCTTTGCACCCAAATCCAGCCCAGCTTTTCACTTGCACAGCCATCAGAGAGAAAGCCTTGGTTTGTGGGGACACTGGTGTGCTGTAGCTAGCCTAGGGCTTGGAAAAAGGCAACAGAGTTGATGCTGGAGCATCTGGCCACCTGGTTACCCACCAAACTGGGCTTCCCAGGATCTCCAGCTACAGGAGGGGATACCGCACTTGCAAATGGCCAGCTCTGTGTGAAGGTATTACCTTCTATCCAGGAAAGGTGCTCATAGCCATCCAGCTGTCTATCTCCTCTGCTGGCCTTGCCCTCTCCAGCCACCCATCCATTTCTGGGCTGCACGTTCTGAGTAGACAGAGCCTGTTCACTGTCACTGGGGTACCAAACCACTGGGTTTAGGGATATTATGAACCAACTTCCCAACCACAACAAAACCCGCAAAACCCAGGACACCACCTAAGGTGAGAGTCTCATGAGCACAGCTGTGCCAACATGACCCCACGCCAAGGGCTCTGAGTCTCTGCCATCAGCTTCACCTTCTCCACCTGCTTCTTGCAGCTGGACCCATCATTGTGGTGTGGTAAGCAAAGGCCTGGGTTTCAACATCATTACAGCTCATTTCACCAGGGCCAGGCCACACGTATCACTGTCACTCCTTCCAGCAGCTACCCTCCAATGGATGGTCGGTCCCGCTGCGCTCCCAAGGATCACTGGGTGCTGGCTGCAGCAGCACTGCCCGCAGCATCCTGCCACCACCCTGCTGAGCTCCCAGCACTCCCAACCCCTGGGAAAGGCACTCCAAGTGCTGCCACGTTGCAGAGCAGGAGAACAGAAGGATGCAGTGTGTGTTCATGTTTGGTTCTGTGAGGCACTGCCACGCTGCCCCGCCGACAATCAGGGCTCCTGTGACGGTAGAGTTTCAGCCTTTTCAAATTCCAGCAGTTTGGATGCCTCCTGTGTTTGAAGCTGCTGGAAACACATCAAACAGCCATGAGCAAAGAATGCTGTCGAAGGATTTATTCAGCCTGGATATGAGTGTTGCTGATGGGGGAGAAGGGAACAACAAAGATTTCTCAGCCACCATTGTGATCTTCCCATTTAAAAATATGTTAAAAAAAAAGGAAGGTTCCTTTTACTATCAAAACTGTTTGGCTGAGTATTTTACTGCAGACCCGGAGCAAGTGCCAAATTGCCTGGCTTACATAAATACCTCTGCCACCAGTGGGTCTTTGCAGAAGGAAAATGTTTATAACTGAGTAGTAAACCTTCCTAAGTGACAATCATGAGATACAATACATTTTTAAAAAGCCAGGTGTCAGACCTACTTATGAACTGAAAACCTACAACTGGAAATATAAATTACAAAACAATAAGTAGTTTAAAACATTACCATAATTAAATTAGTTTCATATTCCTACAGTTATGCATCTGTGTAAAAGATAAATTGTAACTTTTTCTACTGAGGGAAGCTGATTTTTAATAACAATCATTTTTTCTTAGTTCCTTTTCTTTTTTACATATTTTGTTCCAGATTCAGGGAACAACATCAGTCCAACATTCTCATCTTTGTGTTACATAGTGCATTCAAGAGAGACCAAAAACCCAGACCACAAACACATTTGCACAGACTAAATATACTCATTTTAAAAACAAGTTTGCGAGTTAAACCAGTGCAACTTCCCTTTCCCTCTTCCTATCTAATCCCAGTTACATCTCTTAAATCTGGGCACTTCCACTGCCTTCTCATGCTGGTCTTCTACAAGAACAGGAGTCATCCAGAGTGATCTGGACCCCTCTGTAGGGATTTGCACATTCATTGGTACCCTCTCTGCTTCAGCAGTGTTTCTTATTGCCAGGTTTAAGCAACACTCAGCTTTTTCCCTTCCTTGTTTTTATTCTTCCTTCTTTGCAGACATTACAACGCGTGCTCCTAAAGGGGGGGTGTAGAGAAGATGGAGCCAGACTCTTCCAGGAGGTGCACGGCAACACAAAAAGACGCAGCAGATGTAAGCTGCAACAAAGGATATTCCAGTTGAGTAAAAGGGGAAAAACAAGGATTCACCATGGGGATGGTGCAACACTGGACCAGGTATTCAGGGAAGGCATGGAGTCTCCATGCTTGGGGGGAGTTCACGCTTGCCCAGACACAGCCCTGTGTGGCCTGATGCAGCTCCCAGCCGGCCCTGCTCTGAGCAGGGGTTTGGACCAGGTGATTTTCCAAGGTGCCTCCCAACCTGAATTACGATTCTGTAATGGCCCTTGATGAAGGGGCACGGACAGCTGTGTCTGGGATCTGTAGTGAGATCACAGACAGGTATGCACTGTACCTGCTGTCTGTGTGCTAGCTCCACACATCATATGGAGATAGGTTCGAGACAACAGATAAAACCACACGTCAGACAAGTACGATGGGAGTGATTTCCCCAGATCCGTTTTGATTTTTAAGATACAGTTCAGCTCAATTCTTGGGTTGCACAAGTATGACCTAATAGTGCTCAAACCAAAACATTTTTTCCATATCCATATCTGAAGACATCTAGAAATTGAAACAACTTAGCCCACCGGATGTGCCTGTCCAGAAGACAACCTTTGTTGGATACCTTTGCGTTTATAAACAGCATTGTAAGTTTAAGGCACGATCTGACTGTGACCTGCCATGCCCTGTAATAGTCATAATCTCACCTGTCATCTGGGACCTGCTTCACACACGACCATACTTTGCAAATGCCGTCATCCTTGGGACTGCCGTTTCCTCAGTCTCTGTTCTCATCTTCCCTGTTAGACACTGGGTCAGAAAAGGAAAAGGAGGAAAGTGATTGGAGACAAGACCAGGATGAGAGAGTAGAGAAAAAAAAAGCGCCTACCAAAATGTGTAACACTTCTAATTTTTTTTTTTTTAAAAAGGGACAGCAGAAATCAAGGGTTGCTGATTTGGAAATTCCCACCCCCCCCCCGGCCCCTGCCCAGCACTGAAAGAAATGTCCAAGCAGGACTATCCTTGGAAGGGGAATAACAGCAACAAATTAATGGGAAGACAGACCGGAACCTGAAATACCACCCCAAACTCGCCTGCCTTTCCCTCAGACTGGTGGCCACTTGCCTCTCGTTTCCCCACAGAGCACTCAAAGCAAATATCCTCTCCTTGCAGTGCTTTCTTTCCACCTGCTGAGAGCCACAGTACTGAAACACCTAAGCTTCAGTCAGTATTTCATGCTAGTTCAGAGACATGTCAAGGGGGTTGCGTGTGTAAGGGTTTGTGTGTATAATATAAACACCCCCCACTGCAAATAGCCTCTGCTACTGGGAGAGGAACAGGCTGCGTCAACAACACTGCTTTTCTGCTAAAGTGCCGCTGTAGTTTCTGTTCATCCTACAAATGTGGCGTTGTCTCCTAAAATTACATTACTAATTACAGCTAATACACCCAAGCCCAGATGAATGCAACTTTGATCTGAGTAGCACCCCTACGCAATCCCTCTGGCATGCAAATGGCAATTACACAACAGGGCTCAAATACAGCTTGAAAGCAAAGATGTAAGGCCAATTTATTTAGTGCCCCTAGACTAAACAAGGTGCTTATTCCAGTGCCAGATTATGATTGACTGAGATTTACTCACAAAACGTTTCCCACTGAGAATGTGCGACAAACTGCAATTATTACTAGTCCAGTTGGTTTAAAAGAAAGAAAAAAAAAGTCCATCTTTAGCTGCAATTTTGGCTGGGCTGCCTGACAGAAATTGACTGCCAACTACAGCAGCAGAGCAGGCTGGAGGGAGTAGGTGTGGGGGTACGAAAACCAGAACAAGACAGGTTTGGGGGATGGCAAGGAACAACAGGAAGGAAAGAAAGAGAGACTCTAGTTGACAGGGACAAAGGAAAGAGAGAATGTAAGAGAGATTAAAGGAATATAAGGACACAGAAAGCAAGCACACTAAAGAGAAAAACAGATGTGAGAAAATGAAGGGAATTGAGAAAGAAAACAAAGTAGACAAGTCAAAATATAAAATAAAAGGACAAGCCAAAGATAGTTCTCTTGAACACTTGCCACAGACAAGCTCACTGGGGCAAGAGCTGGACCATGTGCTTTCAGCTTTTGGAAAAAGCCAGTTTAGGCTTTTTCTGCTGCAATCAGGCACGTGAAATCCCCATTTCTCATATTAAACAGCTACAGGCATGAGTTCAAGAGCAGAGCTCTCCTCAACACAGCTAGAAGAGAAAGCACTTGCCACGTGGCACCTAGTCCTAGGCGCTTTGTGTGCAAGCTCTGCCACAAAAACCTGCCTGAAAAAAGACTTTGTTTAGGAAAAAAGAAATACAGGGTCAGTAATTCAGCAATACATTGTGACAGCACTGGAGAGCTGCAATACAGGCATACACATTTGATTGACAGGTATGTAGCAGTTATAGTCTGGGGAACCAAAGGAACAGAACTTTTTTACTGCACTAAACCAGAGATAAACTCTTCTACACACTCTGGAGTTACAAGAGAGAGTCACAAGCCAAAAAAAAGGGTTCATTTTTATTGTCAGTGAGGAAAGTAAGTCATCCCAGACCTTTAACTGATACATTAGAACAGACCTGAGGTGGACTGATGTTTAATTGTGAGGGGGGGAGGGGGAGGGAAGGAAATTAATCTGAAACTATTTACAAATGTTTACTCATTTGAAAAGACACCAAACCCCATGAATTTAGAAGATACAAATATGATCCTGCATATTTTTAAGAAAAAAAAACCCAAAACCAACAAAACAAACAGAACAATTATGTCAGAAAGACTGAAGTGAACTAAATGGACAGATAAATTCTGTTTTCCTTAACATGGAGAGTGATGCAAAGCCAGCACCTTACTTACACTGATTTACTTTTCTTTTGATTCAAATCTTACTTCTATGACTTAATATCCCCAATTAAACACACCAAGATAAAGTCTGTGGCTCTCAAACAAAATACAGCCTTAAACCACGCAAACGGAAGAGTTATTCAAACATTGATTGAAAGGCACATAAAATTCTCATTTGCAGTAAGAAAAATAAGGCAGGCAGCACAAAAATCTTGATGAAATTGAAGCCACACAGAAGCCATCTCAGTAGCAACTAAATGACATTTGAAAGCAGCAGTTAGGGACTAAACTTTGCAGGAGTATAAAATCCTGGTGACTCACCCTAAGCTTATCTACTGAAATCCTGCATAAATATTCAAGGTAATTACTACATAATCACTAAGTCATGCTGGCATGTGGGCCTAATTTGTTTTAAGAGAGACGAAAAATGTGAGTTGTCTCTTCAAGCAAGAGATCAGGGCAGGAAACCCTAGGGGAAGGAGTTCAGGTTCTTATTTGCATGCATTATTGTTTTCAAGTTAAATCAGTCAAGTCAAGCCCACAGAGCAGGTCTGACTGCACAACAACCTGTCTTCTAGCAGTTCTTTGGAGCAGTAAGTAGGCTTTTCATTTCAATCCTCACTCAGAACATCCTTTTCTTATAATTGTTTTTTAAAAACCACAAAGAAACCAAAACAACAAACAGGAAATAATTTGAATACTTCAGCAATTCTGTTATTAAAGTTAAAGATTTCCTTCCATAAACTTAGTAGAATTTGCAAGATCAAAGAAACCATGTATACCTTTAAGCCGTAATCTTATAAGGCACCCTTCAGAACTGTGGGTTCAGGCTCAGCAGAGCTGTGGTTGTATTAACTAGTTATAAGGCATCCATCACAGACAGAAGGTGTGTACGTCAAACTTTTCCAGATGAATCTTACCTATATGATTTAAACATCCCTCCTCATTACTTGCTGTTCTAAAAAACCTTGCTAAAAAAAAGCAGCATAGACTTTGTAGTTCACTTTATGCCCCGAATGAAGGAAGAGCCACAATGAGTTAGGGTACTAACCTGAGTCTGTCATAGCAAAATCAAGCAATGTTGTGCTGCTCGTGTTGACTTTGCCATGCACTGAAATTTTGGTAAGAAGAGGATTACTGTGGTGATGGCACTGAACTGAAGAGCACTGGGTTCTGTTCTCTGCTCTCACTCAAACTTGGGTAGTGACCTTGGGCAAGCAACTCTACAAATCTCCATCTGTAAAATGAGCATAATGATTCACTTAGATTTGTCCGTTCAGACCTTGCAAGAGCAAGTCCTCAAAGCTTGTGACATCTTATCTGTGGGCAGTCATGAAGACACAGTAGCTGGGAGGACAGAGTTGGACTGAAAACCAGTTTGAGAAGCATCTCTCTTCTGAAGTAAGGCACCCAGGACAACAGGACTATGGCGTCAATAACAAACACTGCATTCTGTGGTCTTCTGCAGAGCCAAAAGCAAATGTTCCTGCAAAATATGCAATTAACAAGATTCTAAAATTGTTCTGCGGCTATGAAAGTGCTCAGAAACATTCATTTTTAGCTCTCAGATTATTTGGGTAGATTTTTCAAGGGACTGCATAAACACAGTCATTGTCAACTTCAGGTTGGTGTGCCACCTTATTCCTACGGCTGAAACATTTAGATTCCCTCTTGTTAGCACTGGCAAAGCAGCCAAGATGTTGCTATCAGAAACAGCTTCACAGCTGCTCAGAGCTCCCAGATCCAGCCAAAGCCCAGAAAGTCTAGATGGGGCAGAGGAGGAGTGGTGGGTGTTCAGGCTGCGCAAGGGTGCCACAGCATGTGGATTCGGTGCTAGTAGCCGCTCAGTGCCACATAATCAGCCATGGGACCAGAGATTATGGGGCGAGACACTTCATTTCAGCTGCTGAGGAAGGAGTAAACTGAGCACCTAAATTTGGGGTTCAAGGCTAGATGCATACCAGATTTAGGATGGGATCTGTGAAGTGGATATAGTGCTTGGCACCCGAGAGTCAAGCAGCTTCCTAACTGAGTAGGATCCGTGGAGCTTTATTTATTCCTTCCTGAGCCTGAATCTGAGTACCTCAGGACATCAGAAAAATGGGGGAAGATGCTTTACTGATTCCCAGGTAAATCATACGTGTTGAAAAAGCACCTGGAGTTCACCAGTACACATCCAGACCTGAGGCTTGCAGCCACCCGAGCCGTGCAGTTCAGCTGGCTGCACTGGGTGTTCATGCTTTCTGTGGGGCAGCTGGTCTCCAGCTCTAATGCAGACACCTGCGTATGACTTTTCCAGTGCCTTTTCTAAGGACTCCTATCCAATGAGTGTTTCACATAAAATACAAGACCAGGGTTGTAAGTAAGCCCTGGGACCTTCTCCTCCTAGTGAAGGCTCAGGCCACAAGCCCATACACACTTTTCCTACCTCACTGTTTTTTGAAATACTTGTTTTATCGTGACCTGGCTTTGCAGATCTTTAACATCTCAGGTTAGCACTCTAACCATCACACTTTATAATAATGAGGAAAGACAGCAGCAAATGGGTTTTGGGTTTAAGGAGGTCTGGCACCTCAACTGAAAGAAATGGATTTTTACCCTGTATGATTGAAACTACTTCTTGAAACCTTAAGTGATGAGGAGGTTTCTGTTTGCTGCGTATAGCTTCCCGGCCAGCATGCTAGCTGCTGTAACTCTTCTTCAGAGGGTCCTGGATATTTTCTTAGATGTTTAGATCAAAGCTTAGCTCTGTTCTTGGATGTAGACATACACCCAGAACTGCCTGGTGCCAGGCTGGAAGTCCCAGCAAGTTCTCAGGGAAGGATCCAATGCAAAGTCCTGCTCAGGCACACATAAAGTCCTTTTAAAACCCAGCTATTGTTCCAGCACACAATTCATCTTTTGCCACCCCTTTTTGTGTCTATCTGGGGACTCCTGAGAATAGTGCTCCCAGAAAAGAAAGAACAGAAGCTCCAGATTTTCCCCAGGTCCCTGGGAATTTATCCTGTAATTTAGTTCTTCTTCTAGGGTGAGAAGTCCCTCTCTGCTCATATGTGCATATGATAAACATATGGATGGCTAGGGAAAAGGGCTTAGCTTTCCTTCCTCTTAAATCACTTTTTCAGTGATCTTTTCACAGTACATAAAGAAGTTTATTTTTATCTTGCCTTAAAAATTCAAATCCAGTGGGACATCATGCAAGCTGCAGCTTTACTTGAAAAAAAAATGGTGGAAGGAGTTTCTCTGTGGAGAAGAAAGCTTTGAGCACAGTTTTTCTTCCACCTCTCCCCCCACCCCCTTCCAATTTATACCAATTATTTGGTCCCAGAAAATACCAAGCCTTTTACTTGGTTGTTCTTGCTTCCCGCTTGATCCGGGTCCTGTCAGCTATTTCCTGACAACTGCCTTGCAAAGGGCCACCTGGCCCAGCTGTGGCCAATTGACAACTAATAACCCACCTAAGGAGTTACAGCAGCTTGGGGAGGACTGTTAAGCGCTACAACAGGCCCAGCTGCACTCGAGGTTTACTGTAGGCTGCTCTCCTATGATGAGTGTTTTAGAATAAGGCTCTTCAAAAATAAATGAGTAATCCTGTAGGCATAAAAGCTGTAGAGAATATTCTGCCCTCCACTACCTGCATGGGGTTTGGATGAGAAAGAGGCTCAACATTGGCTCCTTGTGACTGTTTTCAGTCAGCAGCATCAGCTGAGGTGGGATATGACTCTGAATTGGGAAATGACAGAAGAAATTGGAGGTCTCCAGGTGGCCATGCCTGGGAGAAGAGGGCATTGAAGTAACATGACAGCAGGTTGCATTTAGGCAAGGTTGTTTTTTTCTCTGTTAAGCTTGCTATGTCCAAACCACTCCCATTCTCAGTGGAGAACTTGGTAATAGATACTATGGTTTTCAATGTTCTTTTGTTTATGAGAGGTAACAATCCTATAAAAGTCTTTCAAACTTCAAAGCCAAAGCAGCAAATTGTGCTTTGGCTTTGTGATTAAGACATGGGAGAAACAGGGTCCCAGCTAAGAGGCAGAGTGTTTGTGAGGGGAGAAAATGTGGATGGTCTTGCCCTGGGAATTAGGAAAGTGGCTGTTTGTGGAAGGTTCAAACCTGCTTCAGGACTAGGCAGGAAATATTTTGAGAATACAGCAATTTCAGATCCTTGGTTCATATTCAAATAATTCCTGTCTTTTTAATTAATTTTGTAATCAGGTTTTTTAAAAGGAAAGAAAAAACCCTTGTTACCTGCATCAGTGGCTCTTGCTGGTAGCACGCAGCAGAGAGAAGACGTTTCTTGCCCAGGGCTATGATGAGGTTGAAATTGCCTAGGGCTATAATGAGGTTGAAACATCTAATAGTGGCAACCGTGCTTCTTTTATAAGTAATGATCACATTTTGAAGGTGTGGCAGCTCTACCATTTTTGTCAACAATTGTGAGGGCTTTTTTTTTCTACCTTTGCAAACCTAATGTTACTTTTTATAGCTGCAGCTCACTCAGCACAGTAGCTAAGCATTAGTGTCTGGCACGGAGGCGCTGGGAACAAGAAGATGCATCCATTTGGTCTGTTTATTTTGAAAGCTTCCTCATTATTGTTGTTTTTGTGGGTTCAAGTACTGTAGGCCTGTCAGGAGATAAAGAGGACTTTCCTGGCTGCTGAAGCCAGTCTCCAACATTTGCCCTGTCCAGAGGGAAGGAAAGCTATGTTAAAGGAAGGTGTGCTGGGTTCAGTCAGGAAAGGGCTAACTCCCTTTACTCTGGTTGCCAGGGAACTCTGTTGCTGGACAGTAAGTGAAAACATTGATAAGGCCTCAGCTGGTGCTGGGGATGGCTTGCACTGAACTCAAGGTCTTTTGTCCGTTTCGGATACTGTAGCAGACCCAGACTAACCAAGGAAGTATTTCATCCCATAGTCCGTCATGTTCCGGTCTCTTTGGGTGGGGAAGGGGGTCCGGTAGCCATTACTCTTCCCTTCTCTCTCTCTCCCTTACTCCCTTGCTCGTCTCTCCGGGCACTTGCTCACCCTCCTGTGTTAGCTGCTTTGCCAGCTCCTGTGCTGGCTCATTCGTGTGGGAGCTGGTGGATTGTTTTGACTTTTCTGGCCGTGTTATCAGTGATAAGGTTTGCTCGGAATCTGCTGCGTAGGCTCCCGGGCTCCGGCCCTCAGGCCGCGGCTCTCGGGCTGCGATCGCTCTCGGGCTGTGGGTCTCGGGCTCTCGGGGTCTGATTTTCATTCCTCAACATCTGGGTGTGCATTGGTCAGTGGATGGTGGGAAATTGTATCATATTGTATCATATTGTATATATTGTACTATATGTTTCATTTTCTACTATTTTTAGTATTTAATATTAGTAGTACCTGTATATATTGATTTAGATTTAAGTAGTAAATAGTTCTTATCTCAATTTTACGAGCTTCCTTATTTCTTTTTCCTCCGATTCTTCCCCTCCACTGGAGGAGGGGAGGGGGATTTGTGAGAGCGGCTTCGTGGTATTTTGCTAGCCGGAGTTAAACCACGACAGTCCTTTTTGGCGCCCAACGTGGGGCTCGAAGGGTTGAGATAAGAACAGATCTGATTACTGTGTGTTAAAGCAGATTGTGTGATAAGTATTGGTTATAGAGATGTTGTGGTGGTTGGTCAGCACATTAAGTTCTTGGATCTTTAAGTGGATGATAGAAAGGTGGGATTTACTGCCTTGGGTGCTCCTTATGATACTGATGATGTATGCTCTGACCAGATTGAAGAGTCTGATTTGGCTGGTCTGTATATTACTGGTTTGGGGAATAATCATGTATCTGTATGCAGTACTGGCAGCGTTTGCATGTTTCTCATGTAATGTCATAGGGACTTTCACTAATTATACCTTTTCCCTTTTCACTTCTGGGACACAGCCTGTAGAGGAGAAATCATTTAGTGGGTTGCATGTGAAGGAATTATTCAGTTGGGTGGATGTGTGGAAATTATTCCAATTTTCTACCTCTTCTCTATGGTCAATGGCGCAAGTGTATGAGTATTTGGGAAATTTTTCATGGTCTCGAGGTGACCTGTGGTTAGTGATCAGCACATTTCTGAATGTTCTTGTGCTCTTGTGTAAAGTTAAAGAAATGTTTTGGAATACTGCCCCATCTGCTACTGGTGTTTGGGGAAGAGGCAGGCCCTGTGTGGCGGCTTCATCCCCCATGGCTACATCACCGCTCACAAGTAGCCCATCCTCTGCACCGACTCCACCCCCACGGCGACGTAAACGCCCCTTGACAGACACTACAGCCACTGCACCGCCTGCGCCACCTCCACCCCTGCAGCAACATCAACTCTTCTCGATGGACACTGCAGCCACTGCACCGCCTGTCCCACCTATACCTCCGCGGCGATGGCAACTCTCCTCGACAGACGCGGCAGCCACTGCACCCTCTGCGCCAGCTCCACCTCCCACTGTGGTTCCACCTCCCACAACAGTTCCACTTTCTGCTGCAGTTCCAGCTCCCAGTGTGACTCCACCTTCCACAACGGTTCCACCTCCTGCAACAGCTCCGCCTTCCACTGCAGTTCCAGTTCCCAGTGTGTCTCCACCACCCACAACGGTTCCACCTCCCACTGCGGTTCCACCTCCTGCTGCAGCTCTGCCTCCCAGTGTGGTTCTGCCTCCCGCTGCGGCTCCACCTCCCACAGCAGCTCCGCCTCCTGCTGCAGCTCCGCCTCCCACAACAGCCCTACACACTGCAGGGTGCAATGCAGCCGTGCAGACCCCTGTGTGGTACTGCCAGCATCAACCAGCACCAGTGTTAGTTGACCCAGTACAGAAAAAGAAATGGAAGCGTAAATCAGGGCGTCTGGTACAGGTTGATGGGGAGACAGCAGGGCCATCCCAAGGGGCAGTGACAGGGACAGAGGATGAGAGTGATGCAGATATAACCATGCGATCTTTAGCCTTGAAGGAGCTCCGGGATATCCGGAGAGACTTTGGCCGTCAGCAAGGTGAACATGTTATTACCTGGCTGCTCCGCTGCTGGGATAACGGGGCCAGTAGCATTGACTTAGAGGGCAGAGAAGCCAAGCAGCTGGGGTCACTTGCTAGAGAGAGTGGCATTGACAGAGGAGTTGGGAGGGAGACACAGAATGTAAGCCTCTGGAGGAGGCTTCTGGATGGTGTGAGGGAAAGGTATCCCTTTAAGGAAGACATGCCATATCACGTACACAGATGGACCACCATGGAGAAAGCTATCCAGTATGTGAGGGAACTAGCTGTGCTAGAGTTAGTTTATCGTCATGATGGGAGGATAGATCCAGATAGAATCAGGTGCACACGACCCATGTGGCGGAAGTTAATGCAGAATGGGCCACCCTCGATAACCGCCGCATTTGCAGTATTCACTTGGGAAAGGGATGAAGACCCAATAGTGGAGGAGATAGTTCAAAAGTTCCGGGGATATGAGGACATTGTTTCTTCCCCCATGCGGGCCTGTGTCTCAGCTATAGAGAAACTGTCCAAAGAGTTTAAACAATTCAGAAAGGAGATGTTCCAGTCCCCACCTGCACAAGCCAGTGTCTCAGCCATTAGAAGGAAGCGTTCCTTTCCTCAAAGACAGGAATATAAAAGGTATCCATCACGCCGTACCCTGTGGTTTTACCTACGTGACCACGGAGAGGACATGAGGAAGTGGGATGGAAAACCTACCTCGCACTTAGAGAAACGAGTATGTGAACTGAAAGGGAAAAAGCACACCAGTAAGGACTCTTGCAAGAAAACTGTTGCTCCTGTAGCCAAACAGCAGCGGAGCAATAATCCATCCCTCCAAGACATGAGTGACTGTGAATCAGGTAACTTTTAGAGGGGCCCTGCCTCCAGCCAGGTGGAGGAAAGGGACAACCGTGTTTATTGGACTGTGTGGATTCGATGGCCTGGCACATCAGAGCCACAGCAGTATAAGGCTCTAGTGGACACGGGTGCACAGTGTACCCTCATGCCATCAAGCTATAAGGGGGTACGACCCATCAGCATTTCTGGTGTGACTGGGGGTTCCCAACAATTGACTGTGTTGGAGGCTGAAATAAGCCTGACTGGGAAGGAGTGGCAAAAGCACCCTATTGTGACTGGTTCAGATGCTCCGTGCATCCTTGGCATTGACTATCTTAAGAGAGGGTACTTTAAGGACCCAAAAGGGTACCGATGGGCTTTTGGGATAGCTGCCTTAGAGACTGATGAAACTGAGCAGCTGTCTGCCTTGCCTGGTCTTTCACAGGACCCTTCTGTTGTGGGACTGCTAAAGGTTGCAGACCAACAGGTGCCAATTGCCACTACAACAGTGCATCGGCGGCAGTACCGTACTAACAGAGACTCTTTGCTTCCCATCCAGAAGCTGATTCGTCAGCTGGAGAGCCAAGGGGTGATCAGCAAAACCCGCTCACCCTTCAACAGCCCCATCTGGCCAGTGCGTAAGTCTGATGGGGAATGGAGACTGACAGTGGACTATCGTGGCCTGAATGAAGTCACACCACCACTGAGTGCTGCTGTGCCGGACATGCTGGAACTCCAATATGAGCTGGAGTCAAAGGCAGCCAAGTGGTACGCCACGATTGACATTGCTAATGCCTTTTTCTCCATTCCTTTGGCAGCAGAGTGCAGGCCACAGTTTGCTTTCACTTGGAGGGGCATCCAATACACCTGGAATCGGCTGCCCCAGGGGTGGAAGCACAGCCCTACCATCTGCCATGGACTGATCCAGACCACACTGGAACAGGGTGCAGCGCCAGAGCATCTGCAATACATTGATGACATCATTGTATGGGGCGACACAGCAGACGAAGTTTTTGAGAAAGGGAAGAAGATCATCCAAATCCTGCTGAAAGCTGGTTTTGCCATAAAGCAAAGTAAGGTCAAGGGACCTGCACGACAGATCCAGTTCTTAGGAATAAAGTGGCAAGATGGGCGTCGCCAGATCCCGATGGACGTGATCAACAAAATCACAGCTATGTCCCCACCAACAAGCAAAAAGGAAACACAGGCTTTCCTAGGTGTTGTGGGTTTCTGGCGGATGCATATTCCAAATTACAGTCAAATTGTAAGCCCTCTCTATGCAGTGACCCGGAAGAAAAACGATTTCAAATGGGGCCCTGAGCAGCGCCAAGCCTTTGAACAGATCAAGCAGGAGATCGTGCATGCAGTAGCCCTTGGACCAGTCCGGACAGGGCCAGAGGTAAAGAATGTGCTCTACACCGCAGCCGGGGAGAATGGGCCTACCTGGAGTCTCTGGCAGAAAGAACCAGGGGAGACCCGAGGTCGACCCCTTGGATTTTGGAGCCGGGGATACAGAGGATCCGAGGCCCGCTACACTCCAACCGAAAAAGAGATACTGTCAGCTTATGAGGGAATCCGATCTGCCTCAGAAGTGGTTGGAACTGAAACACAGCTCCTCCTGGCACCTCGACTGCCAGTGCTGGGCTGGATGTTCAAAGGCAGAGTCTCCTCCACTCATCATGCCACCGATGCTACATGGAGTAAGTGGGCTGCCCTGATCACACAACGAGCTCGCATAGGAAATCCCAGTCGCCCAGGAATCCTAGAAGTGATCATGGACTGGCCGGAAGGCAAAGACTTTGGAATGTCACCAGAGGAGGAGGTGACACGAGCTGAAGAAGCCCCTTTGTACAACCAATTGCCAGACAATGAGAAGCAATATGCCCTGTTTACTGATGGGTCCTGCCGCATTGTAGGGAAACATCGTAGGTGGAAGGCTGCTGTGTGGAGTCCTACACGACAAGTTGCAGAGACTGCTGAAGGCCAAGGGGAATCCAGTCAATTTGCAGAGGTAAAAGCCATCCAGCTGGCTTTGGACGTTGCTAAACGAGAGAAATGGCCAGTGCTTTATCTCTACACTGACTCCTGGATGGTGGCAAATGCACTGTGGGGGTGGCTGCAGCAATGGAAACAGAGCAACTGGCAGCGCCGAGGCAAACCCATCTGGGCTGCAGCATTATGGCAAGACATTGCTTCCTGTCTAGACAACCTGGTCGTCAAAGTGCGTCACGTCGATGCCCACGTACCCAGAACTCGAGCTACTGAAGAACATCGATACAATCAGCAGGTGGATCAAGCTGCTAAGATTGCAGTGGCTCAGGTGGATCTGGACTGGCAACATAAAGGTGAGCTGTTCATGGCTAGGTGGGCCCATGACACCTCAGGCCACCAAGGGAGAGATGCCACGTACAGGTGGGCTCGTGACCGAGGGGTGGACTTGACCATGGACGCTATTGCGCAGGTCATTCATGAATGTGAGACATGTGCTGCCATCAAACAGGCCAAGAGGGTGAAGCCTGTTTGGTATGGGGGGCGATGGCTGAAATATAAATATGGGGAGGCCTGGCAGGTTGACTACATCACACTGCCTAAGACCCGCCAAGGCAAGTGCCATGTGCTCACAATGGTGGAAGCAACCACTGGGTGGCTGGAAACATATCCTGTGCCTCATGCCACTGCCCGGAATACTATCCTGGGCCTTGAAAAGCAAGTCCTGTGGCGACACGGCACCCCAGAGAGGATTGAATCAGACAATGGGACTCATTTCCGAAATAGTCTCGTAGACACTTGGGCCAAAGAGCACGGCATTGAGTGGGTGTATCACATCCCCTACCATGCACCTGCCTCTGGGAAGGTTGAACGGTGCAATGGGCTGTTGAAGACCACCCTGAAGGCAATGGGGGGTGGAACTTTCAAAAATTGGGATACACATTTGGCAAAGGCCACCTGGTTAGTCAACACCAGAGGATCTGCCAACCGTGCTGGCCCAGCTCAATCAAAACTTCTGCGCACTGTGGAAGGAGATAAGGTCCCTGTAGTGCATGTTAAGAACATGCTGGGAAAAACAGTCTGGGTTATTCCTGCCTCGGGCAAAGGCAAACCCATCCGTGGGGTTGCTTTCGCTCAAGGACCTGGAGGTACTTGGTGGGTAATGAGAGAAGATGGACAAGTTCAATGTGTGCCTCAAGGAGATTTGATTCTGGGTGAAACTAGCCCATGAACTAAATTGTATGATGGACATTAACTGCTGCAAATAACCCTTGTTCTGAGCTCTGTATTGTAGTAATCACTCTGGCAGAGATCACCTGAATCTACAGAGGTCCAGCCTTGCCAGAAGGGCAGTAGTGACCTGACATGAGCTGGCAATGGCGCTCAACGATCCCACGCAACACTTCACCTTTTCTGTCCTGAGTGACCACCTGATAGAACCCAAAGTCATGGACTAATGGACATTTTGCCAATATGGTTCATAAGACTAAGGGAATGATATCTGTGTGGGATGGGATGGGAAAGGGGCAGCTGGTTCATGAGAATTTATGGAAATAAGCATGACGTAAATGGTATGAAATAAGGGGTGGAGAATGTGCTGGGTTCAGTCAGGAAAGGGCTAACTCCCTTTACTCTGGTTGCCAGGGAACTCTGTTGCTGGACAGTAAGTGAAAACATTGATAAGGCCTCAGCTGGTGCTGGGGATGGCTTGCACTGAACTCAAGGTCTTTTGTCCGTTTCGGATACTGTAGCAGACCCAGACTAACCAAGGAAGTATTTCATCCCATAGTCCGTCATGTTCCGGTCTCTTTGGGTGGGGAAGGGGGTCCGGTAGCCATTACTCTTCCCTTCTCTCTCTCTCCCTTACTCCCTTGCTCGTCTCTCCGGGCACTTGCTCACCCTCCTGTGTTAGCTGCTTTGCCAGCTCCTGTGCTGGCTCATTCGTGTGGGAGCTGGTGGATTGTTTTGACTTTTCTGGCCGTGTTATCAGTGATAAGGTTTGCTCGGAATCTGCTGCGTAGGCTCCCGGGCTCCGGCCCTCAGGCCGCGGCTCTCGGGCTGCGATCGCTCTCGGGCTGTGGGTCTCGGGCTCTCGGGGTCTGATTTTCATTCCTCAACATCTGGGTGTGCATTGGTCAGTGGATGGTGGGAAATTGTATCATATTGTATCATATTGTATATATTGTACTATATGTTTCATTTTCTACTATTTTTAGTATTTAATATTAGTAGTACCTGTATATATTGATTTAGATTTAAGTAGTAAATAGTTCTTATCTCAATTTTACGAGCTTCCTTATTTCTTTTTCCTCCGATTCTTCCCCTCCACTGGAGGAGGGGAGGGGGATTTGTGAGAGCGGCTTCGTGGTATTTTGCTAGCCGGAGTTAAACCACGACAGAAGGAAAAAAAAAAAACAAACCCAACAACAAACCAACCACCACAATTGTTAGCTATTTGCTGGTATGTTTAGGCAATGAGATCAGAGCGGTCAAGCTGAAGAAAATTTTGCTCAGTTCTGATTAAGAGAACCAAAAAGCTTCTGGCACATAGGTTTCCATCTTACAGTAAATCAAAGGACTCTCTCATGAACAAAGCCCTTTTCATATTTTACAAACTGTAAAGCACTCCAGTGTGTGTTTACTTGTAAATGACAAAAGGAATGACATGCAGATTTCGCAGTACATTGGAAAACACTGGTCAGAAGTTAGTTTATATTTAAAAGCAGTTATTGTAAACTCGATTGTATAACATGCTGATCTTTAACAGCAAACATCTGCTTATTCCTCTCAGATGCTTATTTTCCCACTTTTCTTCTAAGAAAATGTTTTGAATACTGGGTAACGAAAGCCTCTCCATGCCGTGTTCAATCTGAATGTACATAAAGTCCATGTGTGAGCATTTCCCAGGGACATCACATGAAAGTTCATGTGGTTTTACTACCAGCAATTGACCCCAGAGCTGAGAGATACGTCTGCCACACAGCGTAGGTAAACAGAGCTTCGTATCCATGTGTGTGCTTCAAAAGGATAGTCTTTAAACCATTCCAAGTTGTCTGTAACCTTTGGAATATTGTCTGGGATGGAAAAATTATGAGAAACGTTTACTTCCAGACCTGACTCTAAGGCTGAAAATTGACAGCACACATTGACTGCAGGCAAAAGCCACCAGCCAGGATGTGCGCAGGAAAGACATTGTCACCGGGTTGCATACCTGAAAACTAAAGGTTTCAATGTCCATGTTAGCAAATGTTCTTGTCACCTTCTGTGATAGAGAAGGTAGGTACAAAACTCTAATTAATCTGACGAGCCCCAATGAACCCTTGAGAGCAGAGCAAAGTCCAACTAGGGCTTTTCCTTCCCATAATTAGGTCAAGAACCTGGAGCTATCCATTGGGCGGGTGTAACTGTGATGTCTTTAAATTAAAAACAAACAAACAAAACGCAAACAAACTGTAGGGAAATTGACCTTCACAAATATTATTTGACCTCTTTACACACCAGTCTTGATTTCAGTGGGATGTATTCAGCCTGCCTCAGGATGAAGACACTGTGCTGTTGAGAAGAGAAAGCTGCAGCAGCTCCTCAGCAACTGTGGGAGCTGGGAATGTAGGAAAGGCAACATGTTTAGTCCTCAAGGGAAAAGGAGGAGGAGGTGCCTCATGTTGCTCAACAGCAAAGTGAATGGATGACTGGCTGCTGTGACCAGGGGAGGCCCTTCCAGCTGCCAGCCACAGGAATGGCTGCAGGCAGAGCTCTCTGCAGCTCTGTGCTCCATGCCAGGTTGGTTCGGGCACTGCACTGAAAATAAGAGAATAGCAGCATCTCTACTGACTAATCCCTGGGGTGAGGACAAGGAACAAGTGCAATTGTTATCAATAGACAGTAGGTCTCATCTAGCTTGATGTTAGGCACTGAGTTAAATTTATGCTGGCCACCACATGTTCCCTCAGTCATCAGTGGAGCCCATTGCTGAAACAACTGCTCTGTTTGTTTGTTTGTTTAGGATGGGGAGAATCGTGTTGTGGAACTGCCTGTTTCTCTCCTTTCATTAGAGATAACATCTAGAAGACTCAGCTGCAAACATCTATACTGGGCAGATGACATCCTTCTGAAGCAGGAAGGGCAAGCGCAGAGTGTCTGGGTGACGTATCTCTCATGTCATTCACCCCATCACTCTCATTTTCTAACAGCCTGTGGTGGGTTGACCCTGTCTACAATGGCTTTGGTGGGCATCTGGCATCTATTACTCCCTTCATCTTCTGGCGTGCTGGTGGAGATGCTGGTGTGCATGCTAGCTGAGAAGGATAGGATAGGGCCCTGTAGCAGGAGGGCTTCCACCTTTTCCCAGCAACTGCCTAAACTGCATTTCTCTGCAGTACATTTCACTTAAAAAAAGCTAGGTGAGAGGGATGGTGGCGATAAAGCATCGTGCTTGATCGTGTTTTCCTGGAGCACTGCACTGTGGAGGGGAGAAAAGAGGAGCTACAGGACATTGGGACCAAGATCAAATAAGGAGGGAGGAGAAGAAGACTCTTGTCTTCACCTGCCAGCCCTATAGCTGGGAGGGTTTCTCCTCTCATCTTCAAGACAAGGATCGCACAAGGTCCGTCCCTGTGGGTGCCCCGTTATGCTTTCACCTGCTCAGACAACAAAAGCTCTGGACTGTCAAAAGTGTGGATTCCTTAGGATGCGGAAAAGCACATTCTGCAAATCTACCTAGGCATTTATTTTCCACTGCCTGACTGCATACTTACCTTCACAGCATCTTTAAATTCCTGACGCCACAGGAATTAAATCTTTTTTAAGGCTTAATATCTTGCCAGTCTGCTAATGGAATCATCTGATACTAAGTCATGTGTCCAGAGCTGTGACAGTGTTGAAGTCAAGAAGTTAAATGCCAAGTTAAGGAGATGATTGTTTTTTTCAAAGGAGTTGTGGTGCTCAGTCTAAAAGTCTATCATTCATCCAAAGCTGTAACTCAGGAAAGGTCCAGAAGGGCAGAAAAAGTTCTGTCCTTCCGCAGAACACCATCTGCTCTTTCAGGCATAATTTTTTCGGTCAGAGATGCTCTTGAATGAAAAACATGGCAGGGTTCCAGTAGGATAAGTGCATCTGATCCTTGTTATTTATAGATAGCCACACAAGAGCAGCTTGATCACTGAGGGCTGATGAAGCCCTCACAATCTCCTCTGAAGTTCATTGCAGATGAAGTTAATCAACCTTTTTGAAAATCTGGATGTATTTATCCCCTAAACCTCAGAGGCAGCTACCTGGAACCCAGTTAACACTACCTGGGGTCATGGTAAATTAAAATCAAGAAGCAGCATTTGTGGGTGTTATGACAAGACTTTGCTTCATAGTCTGGGAGGACAGTTTTTCACCCCTTAATAGATATAGCCAAGTTCTAGAGACAATTGGGCATTTAATTTCCTGTCAAAATCAGTAGAGTTAAACATCTAAACCCATGTGTGTACCTGGCACAGAGATATACGAAGAGTTTCCTTATCTGGGTAAAATTCCTGAGGGTATCCAGTAGATTATAAGCGATGTACAAATACAGAGTCAAAGAATTGATGTCTGAAGTCCACGGCAGCACACCGTGAACCTGGAAAAAATATGAAACAGCTTTCTTCTTGCTCATGTGCCCCACAGAAACCACACTACAGAGAAAATTTTACACCTGGGTCTCATCTCGACACAGCCAACAGGCCGATAGGGTACCTACCTAAACTGAAGTTAAGTGTTCTGCACTTATCAGTTTAAACAGAGCAAGAAACTCAGAGGAAGGTATGCACTAACCCAACAAACAAAGGTCTTTGTCTTTGCAGACTGACCCGTTTCACGTCCTCCTCTATGAGGTCCCAGCTCATCCGTCATTTTTCTGCTGCATTCCGTTGTCTTCTTGCATCTGTGCTGTACCAGCGCACAATCCTGACTGCTCTCCCTCCTTCCACAACATGCAGGGTTCAGCTATAATGTTAATGTAATGTAATCAGACTACTGTCCTTAGCACAAGTTACTTGTTATGCTACTTGTTATGGAAAAAGTCTGATAGCTAAACATAGCTTGAAAGTTTGAAGAACAACTTGTTTGTGAATAGAGAGAGCTGTAAATATGTAAACAGAGAACAGGATAAAACATACGATTGCAAAAGTTAATTCTAAAAAAGTTTCTTGCTCTTGCTTGTCTTCCTAGGTGACCACCAGATTGAAGAGTACATGTTGTAACATTTAGAAAACACACACTGGGGATGGAGAAGGTTTTCCATTTGTTTGTTCTGTCTGTTAAAATTATACTGTGGTTTCTGAATCATAAATCATGGAGTGGAGCTGTATTAGCTGTACTACACAACCTCCCTCCTGCAGACAAATTCCCTTTAATCCATTTGTACCCTATGGTGGAGTTAATACGTCCACCTGTGTATTCTCTAGTCGGTAAACACAGAGCAGGTGAAATCAGGAGGAAATTTAAATGAGATCAAAAGATACGTTCAAAAGAAGGGCTTAAGCCATCTGGAATCCCTCAGAGCTGCCAGTCACACGAACGAGACCCGCTGGCATCCTAAGTGGAATTTCTTGCTTCCCTTTCTTCTAGAGCTGGAGGAAGTTCAAATGAACACTGGGCTAACAGTTGGCACTTTCTTTGTGAGGAGGCTTATTGTTTGGAGAGGTGAGGTCAGACACAGATTTCAAGGACGCCCAGATACAGACCCTGAAAGGTTGCTGCTTTTGTTTGAGGAGCTCTTCAACACAGAAAAAAAAAAAGGCGGATTACTCCCTGTTTTTCCATTGTTCCTTAATATACTTTGACTTGTCCTACATCTTTCTTTAACTGAAGCAGAACAAATCTAGGAAGGTCACAGGAAAATTGTTTTGGCTTTTTGTTTGGAAAGTCTCTTTATTTAAAAGAAGCAAAATAAACAAAATGAGCCCCAAGCCTTTGATTTCAGAGAAACTGGTCTGGCTACATGGTAAGTAAAGAAGCTATGGACTGCCCTGCTATGATTGAAATAATGTGTGCCATTCCATGACAGAATGAACAGGATTAGAAATCTAAAGTAAACAAATATACATCTTTAGTCCTAAAGTCAAAACTGCAATTACAGGGAGCCACGTACTTCAAACAAACATCCAACAACATTTACATATCAGGAAGGAACACTGTGCTTCTCGTCTCCTCTCCCCAGGGTTTCGAAACAGGGTTGGCAAAGGGATGCTTAACTCAACATATTCAACACATTCAGAAATTGTTTCAGCTCTATCCTTTAGGTGAATATCTTGAATTTTGCCTCAAACACTGCATTTGGAAGATGCACTGCTGGGAAACAGGGACACTTCATTACAGAGGCTACAGGGAATGTGTTCCATAGGCATATGTTTTGTTTTGGGTAAGGAGCAGGACAGTTTGCGGAAGTCTTGGGTAGAAGGGGAGTTGGCTGTTTCTGATGGACTGCCAAAGGATGGCAAGGGGGTTTTCCAGTGATTTTGTCTTTATCTAACTGTTGAGACACCCCAAATCTACGATACATCTTCTTTGATACTTCTATGCTGAATTTCAATTATATCTGAATGGGTCTGCATTTGACCTAAAGTTTATTCCTCTTTTATGCTGCCTGGAAGTGAGACATTCCCTCTCCACCCTCAACGTGCATCTCTTAGAGATAACCTAACCTGGTATATCCCTAGACCTTGTCCAGGAGAGGCATAGCTGGATCTGTATCTGTTCAGCCAGCACCTACAAGACCTACCACAGTGCTTGGTGATGGTGGTACGTGGCTAACACTGAATCCAACACTGTGCTCCAAAAGGCAGCGCAGAACACACAGGCATCATGATGGTGTAGGCATGCAGAACAGGGTCCCGAAATACAGGCCTGCAGCCTGCTCCTGAGGAAAGTGTAGATGTAGTCTTTAGTCTGTATTTATTTTGGCCTCAGTATATAAAGGTTGCTATTTGCATGGGATATTAGAAAATATTTCATTATAATAGTGTCTCTGAAGTGGAGACCACATTTTGGAAGAGCTCATAAAGCAAAGCAAAATAAAAAAATCCTTTCAAGTCTCCAGGAGAGACTTAAGTACACACATTTCTATCATAACTGAAGGCCACAGTAACCTGTGTGTGCTGAGTGGTGTTTCATAGCCTAGGAAGTAATAATTTCAGTTTTAGAAACCCAGGAAGACTGTATCAACCACACACATTCCTAGAAAACAGATACCTTCCTCTTCAGAACGCATGTTATAAATCCAGATAGACTTTCACCAGGTACACAAACATATCCTTCAGCAGCAGATTGAATTAAAAAAAAAAAAAAAAAAGAAGAAAGAAACCTTCCTGCTTTAAAATGCCTCCCATTCTGCAGGACCTTTTTGTTTTGTTTTCAATAGAAAAGCTATATGCACCAGTGGCATTCAGCTGGTAGTTCAGAAATTGTCTTGCTATAAATAAAGAACGTCCTAGAAAATCAAATCCTTCAGCAAGTTCTTTAGTTTTAAAAACACAGATATGTACAAGTAATTGTAAAAAGAATGGACCTCATCCTCTGGTATTCTGTAAAGATAAAACAGTAAAAATTCAGAAATAAAGGGTGAATAAACAGTGTTTGGATTAATAAACAGGAGCCCATGAAGCAGGGGAGAACATGCAGCAGCAATCATTCATAGCGGTGTGGAAACTGTAATGTAAAATGCGTCTGAGCAAGGCCAGGCCTAGATGCTGTAGGTAGAACCCAAACACTGGTATCAATTGTGCTTTGATTATTTAGTGTTCTCTTGCTCACTGAGCCGTAACAGTCCTTTCTTTTCTGGGGCTTTAATATTTTTAACTTCAGTGTTTAATGTTAAGAAGTTTATAAGTTTTTTGTTCCCTACCTTTTGCCATGAGAGGAAGAGGACCGTTGGCTACAGCTCAGATTTCACCGCCACCTGAGAGTCACCCTTCAGCCTATCTGAGGTGGGGAGGAAGGAATGAAAGAACGAGGTCAGGGAAGTAGAGGAGATACAAGCCTGAGAAGCACTAGGTAGTTTTAAGATCCCACCTGAGTGAAAGGTGCTCTTAGGAGCTTTAGAGGGCATGGACTCTGTGGAAATCACCCTACAGTAAAGGCAGAAGGGTGGGATGCCAGCTCAAGGGGGACAGGAGGTTATTTTGTGATTGGACACAGACATCTTGGATGTGCACCTACTCTCCACCCCTTTCTGAAGGGGACGTACATATAAAACTTGTTTTCTGAAAACCCAAGACAGAAAATGAACTCATACACTCTGCTAACCATCACTTAGACTGGCTCTGCCCACCCTGTGGGCCCACAGCCAAACAGCATTTCAGAAAAAGCAGCAGCCCCTCCCCGTTTTGTCCCCACTCTCCTGCTGTCCCCAGACAGTTGCAGCACTTCCTGATTCTCACTGGCTTTGGTGCTTGTTGCACTGATCTGTGATCTTAGTTGACTTCCTGATGCAGATAAAAACCAGTGTGTCTGCTGGATCAGTGAGCTGTTGCGAATCATAGATGTATCTGAGATATTCCAAGGGGAGTGTTACAGAGGGGTAAACAGACCGACAAGAGAAGAATGAGACAGACTCACAGAATCACTGAGGTTGGAAGTGAATTCTGGAGGTTGTCTGGTCCACTCCCCTTGCCCAAACAGGGCCACCTACAGCTGATTGTCCAGGATCTTGTCCAAATGGCTTCTGATTATCTCTAAGGATGGAGACTCTACAACCTCCCCGGGCAAACTGTGCACATGCTCGGTCACCCTCGCAGTAACACTCACACAGCTCACTCCCCTCTCCCCAGGGGTGGAGAGAAAATAGAAGATGAGAAGATTCATGGATTGAGATAAAGGCAGTTTTATAAGTGAAGCACCTGCTGCACACCCAAGCAAAGCAAAATAAGGACATTATTCACTATATCCTGCCAGCCTCCACCTGCTAAGCAGGGCCTCAGCGTACATGATGGTTCCTTGGGAAGACAAGCACCATAACCATGAATGTTCACAGTTTCTGTTAAGGATGTAGAAAGCAGACTTACAGCTCCTGGCTAGACATTGTATCCACAGAGGATCCAACCTACCAGTAACACTAAGGGTCTCTCTCATTCAATAACTTCAGAGGATTTCTGCCAATTAGAGGTCCTGAAAGCCAATCTCTTGGTGTCTAACATGTTTTGCTTTGTACAACCTAATCCAGAGACCTACAAAAGTCTATCAGGCTTTGCTGGCTATTGAAAAACTTCACATCTGATTTTCATGAGGTGTGGGTGCTTTATATTGTGTCTAATTGATACTGTGTCCGTGGCAAAAAACTCAGGTTTTGATGAGGTCAGAGGTTTGAATGGTGATTGACTCCTACAGGACCTATCTGCAGTATTCAGGAAGGAGACAATAAGGATTTCAAGGATCTCATGCTGCAAATATGAGGTTTTCCTTCATTTCTGAGATTCATAGGCAGCATCTGAGTTCAAGTATTACATCCAACATGGGAAGGATTTATACTTAGCCCTCCTGTTGACACGGAGGCCGTTTGCAGAAGTAGGAGGTAGTAGTAGTTTAGGAGCCAGCAATCATGATTTCATTACCTTTGTTCTGTGTAACTAGAACAGAGTCCAAACCAGTAAACTATATACATCCTTGGGGCTCGAAAAGGGCCGACTTTCTACCAAGCTGAAAACAATTGACTGAAGTCAGTTGGGAGATGACTCTAAAAAGAAAAATGTTAATTAGGCGATATTTAAGAATATTTCACTGGATGCTAAGAAAGCCACAATACCACAATTGGGAAAGAAGGCTGTGCTGGATATAAAATAACCTGACTTAGAAGGAGAGCAAAATAAGCTAAAACAAGGTGATTTTTTTTTTTTTTTAAAGAAGAAATAAATGAAAGGATGAATTAATAACAATGAATACAGATTAGGAACTATGAACTGTAGAAAGCTAGTAAGGCACACAGGTAGAATTTTATGGCTGGTGTGTCTAAGGACAAAACCGGTCTTTCCTTAATAGACCAAAACAGAGAAGCAGCCTAACCATGTTGCTGGTTTATTACTGCAGAGAAGTGATGGCATTGCTCCTGTAGAGGACAGTGATTTATACTGTATTTGGGAAGGGAGCCCGTGGAGAGCAACAGTTTCCTAACCCCTTCACAAACACATTTGACCTTGAAGACTTAAATCCTCCCATATCTAGACTTTAACCCTCCCATATCTTTTCTTGTCTCTGTTTTCTCTTTCTACACTTAACCAGTCATGCTCAGTTCTTTTCTACTTTTCTACCTCACTCTCATGTCATAGACTGCTGACAGGAAAGCAAAACACAAGGCTAACTCTTCGAATTACTCATGCAGCCTTCACGTAACTCTCCTGCAGCCAGACGACTCTGCTGAGTTTAGCCAGCACCCTTTCAAAAGAAAGCTAAGCCCTTGGCAAGTGTCTGCTGGCACCATTTCTTGCCAAGCTTCAAGTGATGCCAGGAGAGCCGGTAGAGCTCCCTAGATCCATTTGTCCTTTCTCTGACTGTGTGGGATGTACATCCCCCTTTGGAGATGGTACTGTAACCAATACTGATCCAGGTAGGTTAGTAGAAAACAGATCCTGCTGCAGCTTTTTTAGACCTCAAAGATGCAAGGCCACTATGTTGCTTTATATTACTAACGACTGTTTAAGGTGTCATACCAGTGCCAAGGGAACATGGCAGTGAATAAGTGAATTAGAAACCACATAAATTAGGTGTAACTGAAGGTGGAAGGATCACTCTCAAATGACTCTCCAGTAGTGCAAGGTCCTGTTCTCAACCCCCCTCTAGTTAACATTTTTTCAGCAATGACTAAAAGAAAGAAAACAGGAGATGGGGCGTCCCAGAAACCACACAGACACCAAAAGGCATTATCTGAGGGCAGTGGCTAGATCTTATCTTCTCTGCCAGCTGGTGTTGTGGGTACCATTCCTTCCCACAAAATCCTGTAGGAATCTGGGTTTCCAAATCTCTTAAACCCTGAGTTCCTCATTTCTGTGTCACAGCACGAGTCACAGGGCAGATGAGAGGGAAAAAAGCCTGTTCAAGATAGGACCTCCCCAGGAAACATTTACAAGACTGGACCTCACGCAGAGCCCAGCCGCAGGGCTTCTCATGCTCACTGGGATGACAGCACAGAGTAGAACCCAGTTTCTTGCATCTTATAAGATTGTGCCCTACAGCTGGGGCACAGGCTGCTCTCAAGTGGGCTTCTCACAGCCTTTCCTGTTGAAGCAGTGTTGTGGTTTAACTCTGGCTAGCAAAATACCACGAAGCCACTCTCACAAAGGGATGGAGTGTAACCGAAGTCAGTCAATAAGCCACATGACTAAGCCTGACTTCTCCCTGTTCAGTTACAGATGGACTTACTAATGCGGAAATGTCATGACTACATAACAACCACAATGCTCATTAACATATAACAAAGAGTAAATAATATTTCATTTATGCCATTGGCATCATTTCTGTAGTCTCAAGGACACTGAAAGCATGAACCAAATTTTCTTATTAATTTCATATGATGATCCCAACTCCAGTACTCTCCTTTTCTACAGTGCCTGAAATTCCCTTTGAAATCATCAGGGAATATCTGCCTTGTAAGAGACACAGACAAAACGTCAAGACAAAATCTGTATCCTCTGGTAGATAATTCATGGGAGATAATGTTGCCCTTAAGTCCTAAAATATCCTGGTGTTCCTATGACTGCAACAGTTTCATGACAAGGGAGAATCTTCATTGGTTCAAACCAAGAACTTTCAACTGAATTTTAAAGAAAAAGTGGAAACATTACCAAAAAAAGGCACTATGGGGATAAGAAACTCTCTAAGCTGAGGGAAATGAGTTAAAACTAGAAAAGAAATAAACCTGAAACATTCCATTTTCAAAAAATTGCACACAATGCAGACATCAAAGGGCAGGGATTAGAACAACAGATTTGTGCAGAGACATGCTCAGGAGAAGTCAGTTTATTCACACAAGATACAGGACCATCCAGATACTGCGAAATGGCGGAAGATTGTAACTGACGTGCCAGAAGCGTGACTGAATGCAGAACTCCCAGAGATAGGGCACTTCTTACCATAAACTAAATTATGTGTTTTTCAAAAGTAAATAAATATATATAAAATTGATAGTTCCAGCTTTAGTACCCGAGGAACAAAATATATATTTAATCAGACACTGGAAGGAACAAAATACCACAGTTATTACAAAATTGTAAAAGTGTTTAAAAGACAGTGCCACTTATGGACACTAGAGGTTACCAGCTTGTACCCAAGAGGAATATTTTTGTTTTGAATTGTTTGTTTTTGAAGAAAAGAAACATTTTTTATGGTTGTATGTGAGCCTGGAGATGACAGTGGATGGGTTCAGCTTTTTGTTGGCTTTGGCTTACTGTGCCGTACTGAGCAAGGCAATTAACTTCACTATGCCTCTGTGTCTCAAATGATAAAACATCAGTTGCTTCCAGCTGTGTAACCCTCAGACTGTACCACAAATTCTTTGGTTGTCATTTACTATCAGTATCAAGCTTGCCACAATGAAATGCTAATGTTGTTGATTCTTCTTGATGCCGTAGTGTACTATAGCTAGAGCAATAACAGTAAGGATAGCAATCATGGTATACAGAGATCTATACACTCTCCAGCAGTGCAGTTCATTCCTTAACAAAACAAACAGAAAATTACTATTCATTTATTTATTTTACCTTTAGAGTAGCTGAGGTAATACTAGTAACCACGAGTAACCCACTTGATGATAACTGCCTGTGATTAAAAACCTTTCTAGCAGATAACCCTCCAAGAATATCTGTATCTACAAGTGGCATGGAATAAAATCCAACAGCAATTAAACATTCTGGTAAAGACTAGTTATAGCAGCTGGTTAATGAGACAACTGACTAAGCAGCAGTGTTGACAGGGTGAGTGACTCTCCTTCATCATAAGCTATTTTCTTCAGTGCTTTTATCCTCTCTATTGTTCTGTTATACACTAGTTTATCAATATTTGATTAAAGATTCAGTTATACATTTGTGCCCATAGCTACCATTAACAGTAATGCCAAAGAATGACACAAGGTGGTGGACGAACTGAGGATGACATGGAGGAGAAGAGCTAGAACAGAACTGCGAGAAAAGCTTGTGGGTGAAAACATGAAAGGGAGAGCTCCAGGGAAAGTGGAGTTTGCTGCAAACACAGCAGACAACTTTAGGGGTTCAGCCAAGACCAAGAGTTCCATCCCTGCCAGGAGGCAACAGTAGAAGCAGGAAGAACAAGGAAAGGAAAATAGCTAATTTTTTAATGATTCAGTGTCAGAGGGAAGAGATTTAATGACAGAACACAGGTTCATTAGAACAAACTTATTGGGTTAACCCAGGGGTTCCCCTGGTCCAGTCTGTGACACTGGCCAGAGATGCTGAGGAAAGAGTTGAAGAACAGGGTAAACACACCAATATTTTCCTGGTGTATTCTCCAAGGGACCAGAATCCCTGGAGACAAAGGTGACATTTCCGGTTTAGTTAGAGAAAGTGAGCCTACCTACAGGCTCTGCTATAGAGGCTCTAATAGCATTGTACTGCTAGAAAGAGTAAAACTTTCAGAAGATATCCATTTTGTAAGGGATAGAAACATTAAGTTTTTATCTGAATCTGAGCTTTTGAATCAAGTGCGTGACAGGAATTACAACAAATCAAAGAACAATACACACCACTTCCACCCCCCTCCAAAAAAAAAAAAAAAAAAAGAGAATTTGCTTGGGGAGTCTGACTTAACCTTGGGAAAAGCCATTTGCAAATGCTGTGTTTGGAGGTTAAGACCAGCTTGAAAGTTTTGGAGAGGAAACTAGAGACTGCTGCGGCGCACTGAACCAGCAAACCACAGGCTCATAGAAACATGCGGAGGCAAAGTAAAACTTAAAATAATGCAAGGATTAGTTTGCAAGAAACAAAAGGACAGATTGCACAGGGTAAGGCAGTAAACACATTTCTAAGCAATATCCAGACTTTGGATATTGCCATTTTTCCACGAAACAAAACTAGTTTTCATATTTCCATATAACTAAAAAGTGCATAATTACTCTCTGCACAGTGCATTACCTGTAGAAATGGTTCAGGAGAGAGTCTCCTGGAATACCAGTGAGGCCTGATCTGGGGGAAAATGTCACTTTATCCTTAGAAGCAGGACCCAGGAGAAGGGCAGCCATTCACCCCATGCCCTTTGTCACCACAAAGTGCCTCAGTTAGTTTTGGGGATGGACAGTCCACCCCATGAACGCAGCAGCAGGACAGCCACACTCTGGCTCTGCATGTCCACGGCATGTTGGAGGAAGGTCAAAGTTCCTTTATGTCTGAGGTAAGGATCTAGTTATCCACAGATGGGAGGAGGAAACAAGCAAGGGTCTCTGAAATGAAAAGAAGTCGTCTTCAACACAGAAAAACTATAGGGGTGCTCAAATCTATCCGCAGGCAGGTGTGATTAGCTTTCTGTTAGGTACATCATACAGAGCGGAAAGCGCCTTTGTACCTAATCCAAGCAGCAATCAGAGATCCATGGGTTTCTCTTCATTTTCCTCTGTGCTGTTTGCATTTGGTGCTTCTGTTTCTTATTCTCCACTTCTCTTATCCTGGCTGGTGCCAGTGTGACTCTGGAGTTTGGTAAACACCAAGACTACTCTATCTATAGACATAGGGGTAGTGAGGCACTTCCACAGTGCCCAGCACAACCACTTGTTTTTTACAGAGCCCACACAGGAAGCAAAACGCTCCTCCACTTTTCCGCATGAATACCTGTGAGAAAGAGCAGTAGAGGTATGTTTCAGGGACAAATATTATAGAGGTAGGCATCTTGGAAAAGTGGTAGCTGAGAGAGGTCCTGAATTCAGAAGGTACTATGAGAACATGCAACACTGAAATTCCGTAGGAAAGAACAGTGTTTTCCCACTGTTGTAAATGGATCAAATTTCTTTAGAGCTGACCCCCAGAGGATGCTCCTTGAGCTTACAAGCCTGTGACACCTGCCCACTCAGCCTGGCTCCCAGCTGCAGCAGCAGCAGCAGGTGAACGATGCAGAACACATCAGGAACTCCTTTCCTGAGCACCGAGAAAAATCAAGTGCTCTGTATCAGTTTCTCCACTGTGTGAAACATGAGCCTGTTTGACGTAAAGTTAAGGGAGCCTTTGGTTCCTCAGAAGATTAATCTAACAGAAAACACATGAATATTATGTTCATTGGTTAGAGTGTTGATCCACCTCTCCTGAGAGATGTAGAAATCTTTCCTGATACTCAAAAAAGTGCAAATCCCACACTGATACAAAAAGTCCCAAGGAAATGTAGTTAATAAAACCCCGCCTCCTTGTTCCTTTGTCCTGCAGTCTTTCTGCTCCTCATTTTGGCACAGTTTTACATGAACTTCAAAGAGCAAAATGTCTTTCTAGGAAATAGGACACTATCTATAAATCCCTCAGAAAAACCCCCTTCACTTTTAGGCCTGTGTGACCAGGTCACTGTAGCTACACAGTAGAAATTACTTAAACCCAAGAACTTTCAAAGTTATGTGGACTAGAAAGAGAAAAGTGGGAAAGAGCTATGCAGGTTTCTCTTCTAGCCGTGGCCTGACACCTGAAGATATATGTGATGTGATGCAATGCAAAGGCTCTTCTGGAGGCAGCTCAAAGCAGCATAAGGTAAGTCTTGCTGCTTACTGTGTGATCTGCTGTCTTTTCTTGGACCACAGGGTGGGAACTTCTGGTCTGGATTCCTACAGAGGGTCCTTGCAGTTCATTTCCCAGAACATATTCTCTGAAATAAGTCTACTTTCTCTAAGTCTACTTTCTGGATTAAGCCTTATCATTTGTTGTTTTGGGGTACTTAGGAGCCAGGCACCCATTCTAGAGTGGGGAGAGAGAGGCTTTGCAGAGGTTTCCAATCTCCACGCAGCTGGTAGCTACAACTGCCCTAAAAATGGTAATGGGGGATATTTGTCCTCAGATCATCCTCAGATACATATCCTTGTCAAAGAACTCCAAGCAAAGAAAAGGAAGACATGTTTACATAATAGACACCCTGGTTTAGCCAGCTCTGAGTCGAGGTGTCTGACAGAGCTCAACAGGCAAGCAAAACAGAGGAAAGTATGGGAAAACTGTATCTTTTGGGTTTGGGTTTGGTTTTTTTTTAATTATTCTTCAGATTTATTTTTCAGAATTATTTTCTTTCCATTTCTTCTACTGCTGTGTTGCAGGACACCTCCTCCCCTGGCATAATCTTTCCTCACCCCCCCTACTCAAATTCCAGCCATGCCTTGCGATGGCTTTTCTCCTCTCCTGTCCCAGAGGGTGTTCCTGGCAGCTTGTTAATTAAGTAGAATCCCTGTGCTGATAAATTTCCTGTCGGTGCCATTGTGGAATACTGAATAACATCAGAAACTTCCACTAAACTGAGTAAATAGCTTTCTGTTGAACCCAAGATGACTGTGAGCAACACGAAAAAAAGGGAGAGATTGTTTTCTGCTAAGTCACAGCAAACAGTTGACTGACTTACAGCTTATTGCAGAAAGGAAGGGTAACATTTAATGCAAAATGAGAGCTTATATAGCTATTCTTCCTCAAACTAAAAGCCACTGCATTCCTTTAGGGCTTCTCCTAATGACTTCCTAATGTACTTAATCTGTGTATTGTAATCTTGCCAGTCCCATCTTGTCTTGCACATCTCTGAGCATCCTAACTTGGGAGATCGGTTCAAGTCTGGTTTAGTTAGAAATAGCAACAAAGACCAGAAAACCACTATTATTTGTGAAGAAGGACCAAAATCTGCCTTAGGTTTCAGGTGAAACTGAATAGCTATGCTGCGGGAAACTCAAGTTTTTGTTGCGCTGAACCCTCAGCCTCCAGAGAGCAAAACCCAGGAGCCCACCCATGCTGCGGGTAGCTTAGTGCACTGACGAACCTGCTTCTTTCAGCACGGCATTGCTATGTTGTGCCAAACGGAGGGAAGGGCAAACTCCTCCTCCCTTCTCTAACAATCAAGTGTGGGGACTAAAGAAACCCCGCGTTTCTTCCAAAAGTAAAATGCCAGAGGATTGAGGTGGTCCAAGTCAATTGAGGAGTTCTTTTTCTTTTCATTTGTGATATAGGACATATGATTTGAGTTAGATCACTTCATGTAAACATTGTAAAAATAGAAACTGAAAATCAGTGTTCCATTAAAAATGTGAATGCGAGGTGTTGTCAACGCTGCTAGATTTCTTCTTTATTACACTTTCACTTTTTTTTTTTTAAATTTCACTTTTAGCAAAATCCACCCAGAATGTTTCAACCTCCTTCCTTACAAAATATGAGTCCATTTTTCCTGTCAGCTCTATACTCCACTATTTAGGACCAAATTGGCCTCGTTTCATTCAGTGCTATACCTTTATCCACACATAATCTGCTCAGAATCACACTGCCAGCTTCCCTGATTTTGACAAGTACTAGAGCTCTGTGCAGCCCCGCAGAGACCTTCCCCCGGCTAGCTCTTCAGCTTTCCTAGAGCTCTGTGACCACCAAATAAGGGAATTTTGCTCCTCAGCTTGGTTATGTTGTTCCATTTAGCTATCAACAGCAGCAGACGATAGTCCAGTTTTTTCTAAACTTTCTGCTGTTTAGCACTCTGGCCAGTCTAAAACCTGATGTAGTAATTCAGGGTGGCCCAAAGGCAGCTGCCGCTGGGGCTGGATGCCAGTTTTGGGATACCCGCTCCCCACAGGTTTTTATTGATGGTGGTGGTTCCTGGCTGGCTTGATGCCCATGGGATGCTCCTTCCCCACAAACCCTCTTCCTTTCCCCATTTTCCTGTTTGGCCGCCCGCAACCACTGCTATGCTGCCTAGGTCACGGGTCTAAGCCACTACAGGATGTTGTGAGGATAAAACCAGGGAGGCAGATTTTCTTGTACTTCAGCCTTAAAATCATACCCTCTGGTGACAACATACAGAAAATGCAGGAAAAGGAGGTGCTTGGCTGCTAGGGCAGCATTCCCAGCCTCAAGAGCAGCTCCCTACCTCCTCCAAAGAAAACAGCAATGGTGTAGATGGAGGTGTCCCACAGACCATAGGTGAAGAGCTGGGCAGAACCCACAGCTCAAACTGGAAACGGCCTGATTTAGAGGTACGCTACACCCGGGGAGGACGGGCAAGGGGCACCTTGCTCCCATGTCTCAGCTCTCTTTAACAGGCCCAAGGACCTTCCAACACTAAGGGAAGAAGGAATCCATCCTTCCTCAGCTGACACCATGGTCTGAAGGCAGCTAAGGACCTAAGCTGACATCCTCTTCCCAACCTGAGGTGGTCTTAACTTAAAACAAGAGCTTGTGATTCAAGCGAACTAAAAATCTGTGTCGTGGCATCGTTGCATACAATTTCTAAAACCAAAGAGAGAGCCTGGCAATACATCCCAGACAACATACTCATATTGCAACACTTATTCTGAGAGTAATAACTTCAGGGTTAGAGCATACGAGGCATTCTCCACCCCAGTCCATCTCTGCATGGGAGTAGTGAGCAAAACAACATGAAGAATACATTTCATCTGTAACGATCTGCATATGTGAATGGCAGAGCTTGAAAATCATGTGGGCACATGTTCCGCCTGACAGAAAAGCAAGCGGGACTTACTCTCTGTTCTGTGATGCTGGATGGAGTTTCAAAGCTGGTGAATAATCAAGATGCAACTTAGCAATCCCATTTCCAATTAGTCTGTCCATTGTGCGAGAAAATGAGAAGATAAAAGAAGGAATTCCTTCTTATTTCTCCACATATGTGATGGCTCCTTTCATCATCATCAAAGCACCTTCATCAAAGCACCTTCATCAAAGCTTTCCATACTCTCCAGCAGGACCTCAGAGCAGAACACACCTCTGAAAGAAAAATAACTGTATTTTGCACATTAACTATTCACACAGTCAGTTTTGACTGCCGCCAAGTCCCAGTGCCTCCAACTTCTCTGAGCAACACTGAAATAGCAGCAATTTTAACCTGCAACTACTTCCACAGCAGTGTTAGCTGTGCAGCAATTTCCTCATGTGACTGTATTTTACCAGAATGATTCCAGCCAGCGTCAAATCATAGTCTCAGTTATGTACTTTACCTGTTTTCTAAGCAAGGGAGGCAGAGCACAGGTCGCTGTCCAGGAAGGGAGGAGAAAATCCATGCCCACCCCAAGTCACCCCAAGCCGGAGCCTGGCTCCCACCTTCCTTCAAGCTTCTGCAGTTTCTGGCTCATCTTACTCAGAAAAGTTGCCTTCACGAGGCAGCTCATTTATTTGCTGCTGTGAATTCAAATAACCACTAGTGTCTGTGTTGTGAAGGGCATCACCACTTGTCATGTAAAAAGGCTAAGAAATCACACCTCATGCCTCCAAAAGCATCCAGGTTCAAAATACAGATAATAACTTTAGATTAAATTTTTCCCTCCTGATATCCAAACTTTTGGCAAAAACCTTCTCAAAACTGAGAAACACAGTGTTCTCCTTGTACTTTTGTAAGAAAACTGAGAGAGGGGGTTGGCAGTTTTTTCGGTATAGGCTGGTATTAGCCACTAAGCCTCAAAAAAACCCCAAAAAAACCCCGAGAAATTCCCCACTGACTCAGTATCTAACTGGGAGAGCTTGTAGCACAGGAGAAAGACCAAAAAAAAAAAAAAAAAAAAAAGTGATGAGGAGAAAAACAGACAGGAAGAAAAAAAGGGAAAGTTGTGGCTCATTCATAACACCAGTGTAGGTGTCAAAAATGGCCTTGTTCATCACCAGATGGTGCAGTCAGGTCCCTGCAGCATACTGGAACAGAGATAAATCATTCAGCTCTTTCCATAGCTTTTTCCTGGAAGCTGGGAGACACATCACAGGTCTTGTGTGAGAGTAAGAAGAAATAGATATGAAATGGCAAGCTGGATAAATGAAACATCACATCCTGGTCAGGTACCACTGTGCAGGTTTTTTGCCACCTATAGTAAATGCTCTTGATTTATTTGGGGGTGAAAGATGGAGGGGAAAATGCAGGCACACAGAAGGACAAGAAGGCAGGCAGGCAGGCAGGCAGGAAGGCAGGAAGGCAGGAAGGCAGGCAGGCAGGAAGGCAGGCAGGCAGGCAGGAAGGCAGGCAGAGCAGGCAGGCAGGCAGGCAGGAAGGCAGGAAGGAAGGCAGGCAGGAAGGCAGGCAGGCAGGCAGGAAGGAAGGAAGGAAGGAGAGACCAGAGACCATCACCTCCTCTGAAGGCTGCTCCTTGAGGTGTTGTCACTTCATACACCGAGACATGAATGGTTAGAGCAATCTTATTATTACTTTAATTCAAATAGCAGTCAATGCTCACCGTGCAGATTAGTAGTGTCTGTAAGGTAACAAATATAACATCTAAATGCCTGATGCACTGTGGGTCCTTGAAGGAAAAGGGTATACAAAAATCTGTATATTCAAAATACAGACTTGAAAAAAATAGTCTCTTCTTGTACTCCTCCTCTTATCTACCCATGCTATCCTTCCCTAGTCCCATCTCAGAATCAGTACCCACTTCAGCTCAAAGTACAGTCATTCTCTTAGTCAAAGGTGTTCAGGTCTCATTTCTGTACTCACTGGCAAATAGAACCAGAGACACAAATTGGAAAATGACACAGGAGATTTGTTATGGGTTATCCTTAACATAGAATCTATACTTAAATTATGTCATTTGTATCTTTTAACCTTTTTTCATTAATCTAAAGAAATAAGCCCCATGTTGAGATTATTCCCTGCATAGGGCTCCATCTTCTTTTTTACATAATTACTGCCTAACGTCAAATCTAACATAGCATCGAGGGCCTCTGTTGCAGTGCAGGAACCACGCAAGAGTTGTTTGTGTCTCTTTTTAAGCATCTTAATAACATCTTGGTCCTGTTTTAAGAGCCTAAGTCCTTAAATGGATCTAGGATGTTTGCTTTTCAAGTGACCTGCATTCATCTGGTGCATTTTTCCTGGCAGTAAACCAGCTGGTGCACAGCTGTGTCAAACCTGTGTGTCACTGTATGTTGCTGGTCACGAAGATGTGCAGACCACGCTCCTGAAAAATCAACCTGTGAATCTAAGGCTCATCTCATTTTGCTAGGGCGCTGGCAATGGCTGTGTCTGGGGCACACAGGAACCTGAGAGGTTGGCACTGATTGCTGAGGACAGGCAGGTGGATTGCAAATTCCAGCTCTCAGCAGAGGCAAGTAGTTCTTCAAGGCACAGGATCCACATGTCAGAGACCTGAATGTGGCTTTTCTTCAAACTCCAGAAGCTTGAAACACCTATGGGTTCAGTAGCAAGGTCTCCAGGGCAGGAGAGCAAGCTAGCAAGTCCCTGAGAGGAGGTACTTATCTTTCAACCTTCCTCATGGAACAGCTCAGCTCCAGTATTCAGGATAGAAATATTTCAGCTGGTTCATGACCGACAGCCTCTGGTTGTCTTTGCTGACCCACCCTTAAACCAAGCCTCTACAAGGCACCCACCGAATCTAGCCAGCTTCCTTCACGTGTCTGACGCCTGAATTGTGTTTGCCAGCTCGTCCTCCAGAGAGAAAACCTGTTACAGCACTAAGAAAGAGCCTTTAGAGTGTTTTAGTGTACTGCTACAGGCCTTGTTTCCACAGATACACCATTAGGCCATCTCTGTACTTTGGGATCCCTGCTCAAGGTTAGCAAGCTTACTGAGATGAGTCAAATAGAGCAGAGAGGCTGCAACGTGAAATCAAAGGTGGATGGTCTGGCAACTGCTTCACCTCCGACTGAAAATAGAAAAAATAATGGGAAACACTAAGCTATTATGCCTGTATTTCCTTTCAGAGGAGTTGCAGCATGGTTGTGTTTGCATGGAGCACCAGTGGCATCTAGTGACCGTCTCTAGAAGATCACCAAGAAACGATACGAAGACGCTGGGGACCGAGGCCGGGACAGACACCGCTGACCTGCTGGTGATGGCTGCAAACCCGGTCCGACCTCTAGCAGTGAGCAACACCGCATCTTCCTGGTCAGTTATTCTAGTGCTTTTACAGAAGATGCCTTCATGTCTTGCAAACTGCAGTAGTGAAGTCCTCAGCACCCGTCTGTCCATCACACGGCTTCAGCAGTGGTGTCGGACAGCTTGCCCCTCACACGATGGCAAGCAGTGGTGTGGGACAGCTTGCCCCTCACATGATGACAAGAGCATCATCTCTTTCTGCATGAGTGGAACAAACACTTTTCAGTCTGGATGGAAACCAGTGACCCAGTGCTGGCTAGCGGGGATGGAGAACGTGTCAGGCAACACCAAGTCATCTGTCCCTCTGCCAAGAGGACAATAGGCCTTCTGTTCACACTGGAAAAAAGGCCTCTCCTCCACGAGCGCCGGGAGCCAGACAGTGAGCAGTATTGTTGCAGCTGGGTGAAAAGTTTACTAGTGCAGGGGAAACAGTATAAAAAATTGTCACACACAGTAATCTGGAGTTCAAAAGGATATGATGTCTAGTGCAAATGACTGGGAGTCCGCAGAAGACGATCAGGTTTACAGCCATGTTTTGGTGCAGATAGAGCAATAGTCCTGCATTTATTAGGGGGAAAAAAAAAAGAAACCATGGGAAAATGTCTTTGGGAATGTAAGGAAAGCTGCAATTACAAGTCTCAGTTGCGAAACAATTCCAAGATTTCTGACACCGCTCTTGGTGCCTGGAACTACAAGCTCACGCCTCGTAAGGCTTTGCTCAGCTCTCCTCTCCCTGAGCACGCGTGATTGATCGCAGGCGAGCTGTTTTAACACTGGACTCCTGTACCTATGCTGGGTGGTCACTAGACACCTTACCTACTTTTCTGAAGAAGAAACTTGCTTCCTCCTTGCTGGCCAACCCCCTTCCCTCCACAGGTGTCCTTGTGGCGTACTTGCACAGATTGACTCCTGCCCTGGACTCTTGGACGGTGTTCAGATCCATGTGTCACCTGGAGAAGCCACCAGAGCCGTTAGGCAGGGAACGCAAGGCCTGTGCACGCATGCAGCACAGGAACCATTATGGGCAGTGAGCAGCAGTGCTGGTGTGTCTGAACAGGGCTGAAAAACTGCTTGGGCACTGCCGCCTGCGTGTCCTTCATCACTGCATGGGCTGCACAGAGTGCTGGACCCAGGTTTTCGGCCATGTCTGACTCTCTGAGGGCCTGTTCCCGCCTCCTGCCCCTTCGGAGGATTCTTCCAGGCCAGTCCTGCGTCTCCTGAGTAAGAGGAGGCCCATCAGCCTGAGGGGCGGAACCATCATGCGGCTCAAAGTTCAAACAGAATCACAGCACAGGAATCACAGCGACAGCTACTATTTCAGGCTCACACTGTCTGGTGTTTACTATTCTTTTCATTCCTGGCCATGTCTCTGTTATTATTATTCTCTCCATGTGAGGGAGGCAATTTTGCTACTGAACCACTGTTTGTGGTCCCAGCAGTGCGCGCAGCCGCCCAGATCAGCACGCTACCAGTTTGCTGTGCGTGAGCCGCTGGCCTGGCCATCCACCTCACCTCTGTGTGATGCGCACAAACAAGAAAAAACTGTATGACTGTCCCAAGGGGAGGCTGTCTCTGGATGTACCGTGTTCCTACAGGGCTCCTTTCTTAGCTGTTTCCAACCATTAGTTGTCAAAGAAAAGATGCTGGGGGGCTAAGCCAACCAGCATGGCTATCCTTATCTTCCTGAAAGCACTCACCAAACACACAGGCAGTGAATGCAAGCAAGGGTTGGCAGCTCACAAAAGGGAAGGCACAATCCAAACGTAGCAAGCTGCAAAACCTACTGAGCGCTGTGATTTAGAAAGCACTCCTTTCTCTCCTGCTCCAGTATGCAAAAAATGAGGTGCTGCTCAAAAAATTGCCACATGTCACTAACAATTACAAAATATCAGAAAACAAGTGACAGTGAAAACCTGTGCACACCCTTGAGAGAGAAGAGGGCCAACACCATGGCATGTAGCAGCCCTCTCTACCAGGCTGGCCGGGCTGCTGCTGACAACCCAGACACAGAGGATTGCATCCTAAGGGCTGCTGTGGGTTGAGTGGTGCGTACACCCACCAGATCCCCTGCAAACTGGTGCAAGCCAGGCTCCGAGCCCACTCAGACCAGCAAAGCCTTAGGGCTGAGCTAGCAAGCCGAGCTTTGCCCAGGGCTGCACGGCCATCTCTATTCAGCCACGGCCTCATGCCTGCCGGTTAGCAACACTTACTGCCCGGTTTTGGGGCAGTGCCATCATAGCTACACACGCCCCGCACAGCTGGGTCAGGGCACAGGCCAAGGGACGTCAGGTGTGCCTGGAGTGACAGCATGTGTTTTACCCTGGCCGGGGTTCGAGCGTTCGCTTCCTTTTCGACGGCTCACTGTGTGAACTGAGCCGCAGTGAACTGCATCGGAGTTCTCCCCGCTGGCAAAGCCCTCCTGCTGGGACAAGCTGGGAGCAACCGCCGGGCTACCAAAGGGGTGGGCAACAACATCCCGAGATGTGGCTCCTTGCTGGCAACAAGCAAGTCTGTGATCACTTTGAACACACGAAGGATGGGCAGAGAGCCACACGGCATGGATCTGATCCTTGGGTTTGATGTCTACAAACAAGTGACCTAAAAAGAAATGCAGGCACCAAGGAGTTTGCTTTCCATCAAAGCTTCTTGCACCTTTTGCCTGGATTGGTTGCACCGTTCCTCCTCCCAACCTCTCCATCCACACACCTCCCACCCCACTGCTGCTGCCACTGCCACTCCTGCCTGCTTCCTTGGGGTAAGCAGTGCAGTTTGACACGTTTTTATCAGAGCTTGGAAAGGTTTGTGGTTCTTGTTAAACCGGTGGTGAGGCAACATGCGCTGTTTGCTGCTTGTGGGATGAAGCACAGCTGAAACAGCACCCTGCAGGCTGAGGGAACCTGGGTGAGCATCAGCTAGCCTGACAGGGTCTTACACTGCAAACTGCTTCCACAGCCCAAATCTTGTTAAATACCTTGTGTCAGTCAAAGTCAGCCTGTACAAACCATGAAGGTTTGGCGCTTCAGCAGGGAAGGTTGTGCAGGAGACAGAAGTACCCCTCTCACATGTGCTTTCCTGCAGTGTGCTGGACCCAGCTTTCCCACAGCCAGCCCTGCTGGAGGTGTACACCTTCCCAGGTGCTGTCACCAACGCACAGCTGTCTGAACACACAGGTTTCTGGGTGCTTGAGAAAACAGAGACCTGACTGGTCCCCGCTGGCTGACACCACACAGGCTAAAGGTGTTTCTCTGGGATGACTGCAAATCTCAAAGCACTTGCAGGGTTTCATGATGAACCCCTGCCTCAAACAAATCTTCCCCCAACAAAAAGCAAGTGAATCCAGAGCAAACAAAGCATTGACAAGGACAAGGATCATTCATAGAATCATGGAATGGTTTGGGTTGGAAGGGACCTTAAAGATCATCCAGTTCCAACCCCCCTGCCATGGGCAGGGACACCCTCCACTAGGCCAGGTTGCTCCAAGCCTCATCCAGCCTGGCCTTGAACACTGCCAGGGATGGGGCATCCACAGCTTCTCTGGGCAACCTGTTCCAGTGCCTCACCACCCTCTCCGGGAAGAACTTCCTGATACCTAATCTGCATCTCCCCACTTCCAATTTAAACCCGTTACCCCTTGTCCTGTCACTACCGGCCCTTGTAAAAAGCGCCCCCCCAGCTTCCTTGTAGGCCCCTTCAGGTACTGGAAGGCTGCTATAAGGTCTCCCCGGAACCTTCTCTTCTCCAGGCTGAACAAGCCCAACTCTCTCAGCCTGTCCCCATAGCAGAGGTGCTCCAGCCCTCTGAGCATCTCCGTGGCCTCCTCTGGACTCGTTCCAACCAGATCCATTAGGAACAATTTTCACTTCTTCATGCTTCAGCGGAGCTGGTGGCAGACGATGACGCTGATGCTCTGCCACTGCTGCCTGTGGACAGGCACTGGACAACTCGTGGCAAGGTCAAGGAAAACCACAAAATGGTGAAACCACCCACCTTATTTCTGTATGAACAGCATCGCGTGGTTTCAAATACATGTTGTGGAAGTGTGCACCAGATTAAGAGTCTGTTAAAGTTTCAGACTCGAAACCTGAAATATCAGTGTAAAGTGCTGCATTTAATTTTTGCCTGAAATAACGTTTTGTTGCCTTTCTAGCAACCCCTTACATGACCTGGAATGGATTCTCGTAGGGTTTTTTGAAGTATACAAAGTTGTATTTTCTCTCGCTGCAGTTGTGGACGAAATCAAGTTTGCTGCCTGCAGTTCTGAAAAACTGATTGCTACCATCTGCCATTTTTACCCCCAAAGTGTAAGCAATTTTGAATAATCTCAGAATAGCTTCAGATCTGTTTCCACTTGCAGGATGCTAAGCGTCCTTAAACCAGAATCAAGCGCTCACCCCTTGAGAGCTTCCATCTGATGATGGTGAAACACCTCCTCAGCAGGAGAAGTCAACCTGATCTTAGTAAAATAGTTTCTCCAAGAAAGACTCGAGGAGTTTAAAAAACCCCAACAAACAGAAAGGCGATTAGTTGCCTGGAGGAGCATCAGTGCAAGGCGGCCTCAAGGAGAAGAAATTGCAGGGGCTTTTGCAGCAGAGACTCCCACCATCATGCTGCCCAAGGTCCTCAGTGCTGCAATGCCACCCTTCCACACGCAACTGCATCACCAAACCTTGTTTGCTGAAGGGATTCCTTAGGGGAAATTAGTTGGAAACTTTTCTGGAGTTCCCTGGTTCTCTGGACCTCATCTTAATGTTCTACCTCAGTACCAAGTGATGAGGTTGCTCTTGCTGTATGTCCAACAGGCAGATTTCAGGTAGAGAGTGAACATCCCTTGAGGTACTGAAGTGCCAAAATGACATTCCATTTTCACGTCTAGCAGTACTTAAAGGAAATTTCCTGCAGCAAATTTCAGCAGAGTAACACACTGAGTTGTGGTTCTTTCGCCTCAAGCATAATGGTGCAAGAGGAGTACAAGACCCTCTGAGCACGGCTGTCCATTATTGATTAGGTGCGGATAGACAGAATTAGTATTCTACTGGCATTTATTTCCCTGGACCAACAGCCATGCAAAGCTTGCTAATTTTCTGTTGCTTAATCGCCTCTTAACATGTTAAAAATTCATGCACGTACTGGTGACATTTTAGCAGTTTTTGCAGTGACAGTCCTTTTATTTTCACAGGTTCAGTATACAGCCGCGTGATACACTGACACTAAGAAAAATTATGGAGAATGATTCACAGTAAAATTTGGAGAAGTCTGTATCTTCTAAATCCAGGCAGAAACGCTTCTCATACAATCTGTGATCAGTGACTAAATTCTACATCATTTTATGTTTGCTTAGTGCTATAAATAATCATTAGTGACAATACTACTATAACCTCAAAGTAAGGCAGGGGCAAGATCTGATCTACATCTGTCTTATATTTGTAGTGTTGATACTGTATTATTTTATACGCACACACTTGTATAAAACAGCAACAAAGTAAAATTGTCCCCACAACAATAAAGAGGGTATATGGTAGAGCTTATAAGTTAGGGTATACAGCAAACCTGACAGCACATTCTATAGGTTATGGGGCACATCAACAATAGACAATGATGTATTAAAATTCCTTGTTAAATTTGCAAACGAGAAAGTAAGATAGAGCATACAATGGTGCTGATTCCTCATTACTGCTTCTACTCCAGTTTAAAGTAACGGCACTTTCCCATCACAGGAAACTTGGAAGTAATGAGGTAATGATTCACCGTCAACCCACAGAATTCGGCAGAGCTGTAATGTTTTAAGAGCAACCAGAATTTTTTTGCGTGCTTTATGTTATAACCCTGAAGTTGAATTGTTCACATTTAGATTCTCTGCCTGTTTAATGTATGTATATTTAAAAAAAAAAAAAAAAAGAGGGCTTGCTTTATGGTATTCAGCAGCTTTGCTTTTCGATTTGGAAGTCAAAACTCAGCTTATCGCTTTGCCACGGCTCTGTCAGCCCAAGCCAGAACCAAGCCACAGGAGCCCACGGCAGTCCTGTGGTTCCACCCCACTTACCCAGTGGCTGACGCGTCGGCTTTTAACAGTGAGGGGCACCCTAAGTATCTAATCACCCTACCTAGAGCATTTAAAATCCTAAACTACTTTGGAACAGCCATACATTTTAACCTAGTGCTAAGCTGGCCAATATGACTTAATTACAAGCCTGTAATCTAGATAATAGCTTTCAAATCCACTGAAGCCAAGTTGTGCCGTAATATTCACACAGCTACACATACAGTTGTACCTAATTCCTAACTCTGCAGTGCTCCAACTCTCCAGCAGTAAGTAACAGAAACGTACGTATGCACACACGTAACAGAAAAGGAGCAAACCGGTGTTGTGGATGGACTTGTGTCTGCCATTCTCATGCTCGCTGATTACATTCATATCAAAAACTGTAACAGCAGGGGACTGCCGTGGGAAGAGAAGCACAAAATGCTGCTCAAGAATGTCTGAAGGCAGACGGCCCGGTCGGTAAGCGGTAATGTCGGACACAAGAGGTACGTTTGATTGCCAGGGCTGCTTGTGCTTCTGTTAGCCATGGCTGCTCCAGGGCACGAGGATGAGGTCTAACCGGGAAGCTTTGTAACAGCCATAAAAACCAGTTTATGGTTTTGCTGCGTCAGACAATTTGTCCTTGGAGCTACGAAAAGAGAGAGGAGGCAGCCACGGGGGGCCGAGGTGTTAAAGGCAGCTGGTGATTTTACGTCTGGGTAAGATTTAAAGAAACTGTATGCGTCACGCTGCAAACCGATGTTTATTTTACCACAGAACCATCAGAATCAACAATAGGGTAGCCGAGTGCATCTTCACTAATCTATCCCGTAACAACATAGGAGCACAATTTTCAAATAGACATATTTATACATCTGGTAACTACTTTTGTCCCCATTAAAGATCAGAAATGCTTTGGGACACACATACACACGCACACATCAAAAAAAACCCCAAACCAATACAAATTTTTTCATTGCTCTCAGAAATAGAAAGTGCCAGGTGGTAGCACATCATCGTTTCCTGGTCCCACTGTTGCCACTGGCAGATTTATTGAAACTTCTGCTCATCTGTGGGAAGTGTACTGTTGGTGTTCTTTCAGTGGGGCCATACAGCCCTAAATTCCTGGCCGTAGCTGACTTTCGAAGAGGCTTGACACTGGGAAAAGGATTGAAGACTTGCGGCTTTGGGTTCCCAGGCTGAGGAGACTTAGCCAGGCTTCCACTGTCAATGGATGAACAAGAGGACTCGGACAAACGTGGCTGGCAGGACGGATGGGATGTTGCCTCAGCATCGGTTTTGTTATCTGAGGCAAGTTCTAGTGCTTCCAGTTTTAGCTGAACCACTGCCATGTTTGTACTGCTGTCCGTAGAGACTGGATCAGATGACTGTGAGTCAGCTTTTCGCGTAGTCCTATCATCCAAACCACCTCCTTCTCTTTCTCCAAAGTCAGAGTGTTTGGAATTCTCCTCCTTTGCACCAGGACTATTTGTTTTACAGCTCTCGCCCTGCTCTTCTATCAGCCCTATGGTATCCCCGTAGCCCAGCTGGCCTTTGGCCCTAGCAATATTCTTTCGGTGAACTCTTATGTGAGTGCGCCACGGAGAGTTCAGTTTTGTTTTAAGATCTTCTTGGGGAATGGGAGACATCTTCCCTGTGGCATGACTTGGGATGTGAATAACAGCATTTTTGAGAGACCTGTTATTCAGTTTCATCTTCTTTCCTAAAAGGAGGTGGTTTATCACCGGGGAATGGTTTACCTGAGAGGGGAGGAGGCTGGTAACTGGCCCTTTGTCTGAAAGAAAGTGTTTAGAAGAAACACTGTACTGTTAAAGATCCAAACAAATTAATGTTCTAAGAATCCACCACCAAATTTGATAACTTTCTTGAGGTATAGCAAACATTTGTAAGACTGACTTCTATTTTAAAAAGTCCAAACCACTGAATTTCTCTTACATCTTGGAGTCAAACACAAAGCTATAACTTGTATAATAAAGATTTCTTGTGCCCCTCTCCCTCCTTCTTACCTATGAGTAAGTCCTCAGCCAGGAATACCATGAAAATAAATCATAACAAAAATAGCTTCTCCATTTTTGGAACTGCACTGTGATAGTTTAATATTAATTTTGGCTTCTGATCTTTCCCCTTTCCTTCACTTCTCTTCCTACTGTAAGAGGCAATTCAGTCCCTATACAAGGTCAGTCAAATAAGCCTCTCCATGAGGCTTGTGTGACTGGAGAAGGAACCAATGTGTTTTTAATCGATAAACCACACCAACTCTTTTCTATTAGGTGCTGTTATTAAATGAGAGCAGTAGACTCAGAATTAGGTAATTAGATGACAGTTTGATTAAGCCACAAACCCAGCCCCGCACCACGATTAGTAAGATTAGAAAGGTTTTTGTCTGAGGAGGGGGTTGGCAATCCTTGGGAATCAACATTTTACTGTTTGCACTGTTTCTGCTGGCTACAGCCTTCGTTCAAAGCAAATACTTTGCCAATATTTAAAAAAAACCACCTTTCCTTACAAATGATGTTAATGTTAATGAAAAGCTGCAGCTCTGTGTATTCAAAGGCTCCTGCTAGGACAAGTTTAGACAATCTAGAAGAGGAATAAAAATTCTCCACAGTGATCCATCTGCATAGGTCAGTGCCAACTCAGAAAGATGACACCTGAGCGGGGAAGGCTGTGTTCAGCTTGCACACCCACTGAAACCTCCAGCTGCGCTGTTCGTGCTAACTCCCACATTGCTGAGTTTGCTGACTGAGGAAACAGGCTCCGTAACATGGGTTGTTGAATAACGGGCTGACGTCCAACTCGATTCTTGCAGCAGTATTGTTATCAGCCACAATGGAACACCTAAGCCAGTTCTTTAGCTGCGTAATTTGCCATGCCCGGATGAACTCGGAGGAGTCAGGACAATATGGACCAGCTAGGAATCTACCTGCTACTTGGTCTGAAGTGTACTGATCTCCTCATTTCCCTTTTTCCAGTGCATCAGCATGTCAACTCCAAGAATGCCAAAGATGTCAAGTTTTTAATCAGAGAGATCAACACAATGCACCCAGATAGCAAAGACACTTTTAAATACCATTGTTCAGCGGGTCCCTGGGACCTAAAAAAATCCCAGGATCGTCATCTTCAGATCCTGACAAAAGAAATAAAAACAACACCTTTGCATTTACAATCTGTCTGTACTTTACCACTAATGTGTTACATATTCCATCAGTCTTGGCTTGTCTACATGGCTAAATGTAAAAGAATGTTATTTGCCTTGTCCCCTGTGATGAAGTTAGCTTGTAAAAAATGAAGCACGTTTTGATATGTTACCTGGTCTGATATACACATGGTGAACCTGCTGCTGCTGCTTCTTCTTTATCCTGGAATATTGCTTTTTCAGTGCATTAATATCAGTGGTCATACGCTCCATCATCATGCTGTTAAAAGCAGCGTGATACTCGCTTCGGCAAGAGTCTATTGCTCCTGGACTTAATTCTGCAATGTTACTGGAACCCAGACTTTGTTCTTCATTCTGATCTGCACAGAGTGGAAATAAAAGGAAGATGAGTGAATTGGCATACGCAAGGGTTCCACAGATTATCTACAAGGGAAGACTATGCTGATTCCTACTGTCTTATTTAACTGTAGGCTTTAATTAAAAACTACTATAATATGCCTATTTAACAAAGCTGTACTATTTATAATAAGCAGTACTACATTTCTAGAACTACCACTTAAGAACAGCAAGGGTTTGAGGGGAGTTTGAAGAGTACAAAAATAATTAAACTGAGCATGCAAAGTTCTTCAATTACCCAAAAGTACATCAAGCCATCACTAACATAATTCAGAAACTGATTATTAAGGACACTCCATTGGTCAAAGAGGAGGCTAACAATGCAACTTACAAAATACAGTACAGCCAAGCAGGCATGACATTCAACAACCAACCTAGTGCCACCAGCAAGAACCACCAAGAAACAGTCACAGCACCACAGGGAGAAAGCTGTCAGTAGTAACAAAAAGGGATAGACGCAGAGCAGCTGAGGATCAGGCAGCTTGAGAGCACCTCTGACCAACAGCTGCAGAGCAACAGCTGCAGAGCAATTTATTTTCACAGCTGCTCCTGATGCACCACCAAACTGGCACTCCAGGGTCAAGGGGATAATTCTTTTTCAAGGGATGTTTATTTGTCTTTGGCTTAGCTTGCAACAGCAGTTTGATGTTCTGACTAAGTGCTGGCTTGATGTAGCAGGTAGAGACTTACAGTCCCTCAGGAAGGGAAAAACAAAACACTACAGCAATCAAGGAAAATTGTAGTTTATAGGTCTCAGCGAAACCAAGCCGCAAGAATGATGATGTGTAATCAGGTAACAGCGAGTGCTACATCAGCCTGGCTTTTTTAGGGGGGGATGTGGGGGTGGTTTGGATAAATAACTATAGCCTCTCCCAGGATATCATAAAATCACTGTTGATGCAGTGCCATTTCGTAAAGGCTGCTGCAAGTTAACAAATGATCTGCTTTTCTTGCCTGGACCAGAATCCTGTTCTGTTTGTAGAGTGAACATCCAGTTCTGTCTGAAATTTTATTTCACCATGGAAGGACTTGAAAAAGAATGACATTTTGTGAGAACACCTTAAACCGTACCCGATTTTTGAAAAAAATGTGGCTATACCCAAAACATACAGTCTGAAGGTCTGGCCAGAAGGGCTGTGAAACGAGCTGCAGAATTCACTCACTGCTGTAGGTTCCAATATTAGCCATGCGTGTGCTCATAGAGGTCAAGATTATTTACTACATGTACACTCTTCAGAAAATGCTGACTACCTAACAGTTTTCTTGGAAAGAAGCACGGATTTAGGGGTTTTAGATTTTTTCACGTGTGCTTCCTTCTTTTTTTTGTGGGTGGGAAACACTATGGGGTTGGTTTTTTAGCCATTACTGCGGCCAAATCCTTAACCCACACTGTCATTTACTGTACATATATAGCCTTCAAACCTGACTTTGAAGACATCTTCATGGACCACCGAGCAAGCTGTTTGGTACCTGCTGTAATCTCTATGTAAATATAAACCACAGTTTTCCTGGCAGCTTTCACAGAGGAAGCTACAGATATTTTCTGCAAGGTCATTCAGATTTAACTACATTTTCCAAAATGAACAAAAGCACTCTTACCTTTCATCTGTTTTTGGTATTTCTGGAGCTCTGGTGCTAAAAACCCACTTAATGGTCCAAGACAGCCAATTGCATTGGCAATTGAGTCTTCATCATCTAGGTCATTCTCCTCATCACTGTCTCTGGTTCTGCCTAGCCTTCTGCCAAATGAGAACATAAGACAAATAAGAAAGACATATCCTTAAATGTGACCATTACCAAACATCTTTACCTTCTTTAGAGGCAGGACATTATCTGTATAGGGTAAACAATAACCCTATTGTAGTGCATTTCAAACTTACCCTGAAAGTGAAGTTGATTTTACTGCTGCAGGGAAAGGAGTAATGTTGTACGTGTATTTCTCCCTCAATTCTGCCAGTTGTGGGAAGGGAAACTGAGCCATGGTATAAACGGTCTAGGGAAAAAAAAAAAAGGCAGATTTTAAAATTATCACTTTAACAGTCCCAGAAAAGATTTCTCCATGAACAGTCTTGAAGGATTAAAGGTTTCACATTCTTATGTGCTGTAAGAAAATGGAAATGGTCTAGTTTTATGATTCAGTCAGTATTTCCTGTAAGAAAAATAAAGACCGACTCACTCATGTGACTCACTCAAATACATGGTTCGAAGAAAAAACCAAAATGCAACTGACAATATGAGATGTAGGGTCCTTTCCAACTCCTCTACTTATTTAATAATCACTGTCAATCCTCTCCTTGCCAGCACACCAGAAATCCTCCTCCTCCAGTTATGATTTCACTTACATGAATGCATCATTGAGGTTTTGGGGATCATCCAGAAGACCTGTTTCTGCTCAAGTATTCAACAAGGTATTGACACTAGCATAGATAGGAAGGAGCAGATGCTCACTTGATGTGGACTGTTAACAGAACCATTACTTTACCTGAGCAGCCCCAAGAGCTTGTGTGAAGGAAATCACTTCAGGACAGAAGTTACAGCCAAAGAGGTAGGACCCAACACTATCCAGTTAAGTTTTCTCCTCTCAGTTTCCGGTTTTGCTTGTTGGGGTCTGTGTTGGTTTTTTGTTTGTTTTGGTTTCTTTGAGGCAGAGTGGGTAAGTAGTGGTGGTTGTTTTTTAAAATAAATTTGTTCTACGGTGAACAAAGAAACCACTCAGCAACTCTCTGAACTCAACACGTAGTCGCTAGAACTTAAAACAAGGCCATAAAAAACCCCTAACATTTTATTTACTTTGATACTCAGAGTTACACAAGATAAATAGTTGCAAATGCTTTCAGCATTATTTTTGCTTTAATTGTAATAACAGAATGCGCATCAGCAGCCAACCTGTCATAAAGACACATCGTATTCATTGCAACATTGCCGCTGATTTGTTCCTGTCTATTTTAGTTGCCTTCTTTATTTCCTGTTTTTGTACAATTACAACTATTCAGGACTTTAAAATAACTGACAACACAATTCTCTGGGAGTCTCAATGTCAGAAGTAAAAAGAAAAAACACTAAAATATAATTTCTCGTAGTTGCTCTGAAATATTATAACTTTTTCCCATCTTTAAAATGAAATGTCTTCTGAAAGACAACAATGTAAAAATTCCTCATTAGCTATGACAGGAAATCTTATATACATTTTTTTCCTGTGCTATTAAGCCAATGACATTTTCATCTGAAGGCAAACAGCCTCAGTTAAGATGAAAGGAAATTCTGAACAACTTCTACATAACCCATTCCTGACTTGTGCCTTGTCTGTGCTAATTACACCAAGGAAAATTGCCAACACGAGTTCAGTACTAGACCTTTCCTGACAGAAGAAAAAACCCCCAAGTTTCACTAACAGCAATGACGTATGCAAGGAGGAGCAGGAAGGACACTCCTGGCTGGACCAAGGCACGGGGCAAAGTGCACCTCAACAGCCTTCTGCGTGAAAATGCTTTCACAGCTTGAGGCATGCACGGACTGTAAGGCCAGCAGGATGCCTAGAGAAACCCAGAGCAGGAACTGAAGCTTTGCCACTCCATGAAACTACAATGCTGCTGTGAAAGACAAATATTCTCCGGGGCCTGAACAGCGATATCCCGGCAGTCTACCAGACGAAGGAATTTTATGATGTGGAGAAAGACCTACCTCCGGCCCAATGTGTCTGTCTGTTTGATCTCCACCACACTTTCCTGTTTTTCCCCCCATCTGTCTCAACTCTCTCCCTTCATAGAGAAGGAGGTGTGTCTGGAATTTATTTCTATTCTCTGTGTCAACAACCTTTTCAGGTAACTCGTTCCATATGCTAGTTACCCTTGAAGTGAAACAGTCGACTCTGAGTCTTCCACTTACTCCCGGCACCTACTGTTTTAGATTATGCTTTTAGCTTTTGCCTGTATCCAGTCTGTGTCTCCTCCAGATGCTGTGCAATCTCTTTCATTTAGCATACACAGTTTTAGCTTAATTATTTGTTATCGGCTTCACTTGCCGCCTGGCTAAAAGATACACAAACAAATTTTATGCTGAGGCAAGTTCCACTGGAAATTAAAAGAATATTGTCAGTCTACACCTGTGATCTCCTCACCGCCTCAAAGTACTCTGTTCCTAGTTTGTTCCCAGCCTTGAATGTCATTTGGTTAATTCTGGTGAAACTGTGCCAGAAGGAAACTCCCTACAGATACCAAGCGCGACACAGCCAAACTTATGATCTTATTTATAGTCATCAGGGACAGATTCTGGGAACAAGAGGAGAGACAAGGAAAAAAAAACCCTCTTCTCACCTTGAATCAGTAGCATTTGACAATCCTTAGCCTTACCCTAAAAATGCAAAGCCAGTTACACCCTCAGCAGAACTCCATACAGAAGGTGATGGCTGTGGCTTCCAAGAGAGGGTAAGCAGTTTTGCAGACACTTATCTCAAGAGCTACCCCACAGACATTTAAGGCACTTTCTCTCTTTTCCCTTTCACTAAGAAAACAAAACAAAAGCAAAACCAAACACAAAATCAAACAGACAAAGTGCTACTCAAGTGGAAAGTTAATGGTGAGTACCATCAAAACAGGGCAACTGTCTACGGGAGATACTCTAAAACACTAGGGTACTACAGAGGGATTAATCCCTGTTCCTCTCCACCCCAGTAAACACACAGGGATGCTTCTCCTTTCCCTGTTTGCTTCTCATCTCCTCTGCTTGAAATGTTTTAATGGATTACCTTAGCTGCTTATAACGCTGGCTTTCTGAGAAGGCATGAAAGCGTGTACTCAATCTAGCACACAGTTCAGAATATCTGCAGACACCTGGCAGTCAGCCTTCTGTCTCCAGGTTAGAACCAAAGTTTATTAACAGGCCAGCAAAATGACATTGCTGAATACTGTATTTGTTTAACTTCCAGTCCTGGATACACACCCAGTCTAGCATCTGATGTGTACAGCACTTACCCTTCTTTTACCCACACTGCTCAGTCTGAAAAAGGAGGAAGCTGTAGGCTTGGCTTGTTCCTCTGATCCCTCCATGCTCTCCTCAGCACACCACTGTAAGAACTCTTGTCCTGCAAGGGCCAAATCTGCAGACACCTGAAGGCCTCAATCCTAGGTACATGTACTATCCGCACAGGAAGGAAGGAGGCATTTTTAATGAAAAACTTGCACCAACTATAAATGCTGGTGGAGAGAATGAGGAGAAGAGCCCTCTGATCTACTGCAGTCATCTGCTCTATCAACACTTGCCCCTGAAGGATCAGCGGTACCTCTCTCCTCGAACTCCCAAAGGAAACAGGCCTTTTAAAGCACAATTTGTTTTCTCGTGCAGAGAAGCGCCTGTTACTCTTCACTGGCTTAAGTCAGCCTGGACAGGTAGTTCAGATGCAAATGTCAGTGTCATGCAAGTGTTTTTTTGAAAAGTGAGATGGTTGCCACCAGCAACCTTTACTGAAATAGGTAGGGAAGGCAGAGTAGGTTATTAATCCTTTCCCACAGTAGGATACTAATCCTTGAGCTACCTTGTCAAAAGTATTAGATGTAAATTCACAGTTGTGATTTTGATTAGGGGGAAAAAAAAAAAAAACCCACACTTAAAGCAGTTTAAATATTCATCTCTGGCTGACTCCTCTGAAAAAGCCTACAGCAATTTAAAAACCAGTGTCTTCAAGTAGCCTGGATCCTTTCATTAATGCAATGGTTCATAATTATTTTCTTCTCCAACACAGAGAAAATTGTTCAAATGCAGCAGCCAGACACATGGTGGCTTTCATATCCCCTAAAGGTAAACTCTTCTACCACCTAATTCTCTCCACATACAGCAAAGAGTGCCTAGAGTGAAGAGCTCTGACAGGGACAGCTACACTGCCAGTGACTGCGTCGACTTGAAGAATGTTACCTAAACTATAGTGTAGTTTCTTCAGCGGAGAGGACACAGGTAAACCAGACACACTGCTTCTCTATGCAGAAAACTTAAACCTGCCACATTCTCCTTGTCCATGGTAATGCTACCCTACCTTAATGCTCCTGTCAGTGTCACAAAATACACATGTACACTATGAATACACACAAACTTTGCATCAAGTGCATATTTTTTGCTGAAACACAAACAAGACTGCTAAATTAATATACTTGTAATTGCAGCAGGTAAAAAACCCAAAAAGATCCTTCCATCCCTCCAACCAGCATGTTACCTCTGTCTTACCTTCTATTACACACAACGGTGAAGAAGGAAAGCCAGAGGCAACTAAAGCCCACTTCAGCTTTCCCAACATTATTCTTTGTCACGGATGCCACGTCTAGATTTTGTACTACCCTTGAGACCAGGAATGAAACACAATGAATACGAGAAGGCATCAACTTTCGTCACCTTCTTCACGCATCCTCAATATGTGAACTGTCTTATGAGAAACCTTAACACTTATTTTAAAAGCAGAACCTCTGACCAGCTGCATTTCCATTTTTGAAGCAAAACAAAGCCACAGTGCTCACTCCTCCCATTCCTAGAGCTCCCTCATCATGCAAAACAACAGCAAGAAGAAAAATAAAATAACTACAAGTAATTCTTTACTTCAGCACTACTTTACCCGACCAGGGAAGTGCATTATCCCAGACAGTAACTTTTGCTTCCAATAACGGGTAACAGAAGTCACCTTCTAACTACTGTTAATAAACTCCTGCAACTTCATAGACTGGGACTGACTTTTTTCCTTCCGCTACAACAGGTAAAAGATTTCAGGTGAATTATGTGCTCTGTATTTACAACCACTTAATCACCAAGCTCTAACTCATCAAAAGCAAAGTTCCAGAACTGTAGCGTGAAGTCTTCGTAAAACACCTAAGTAGACAACACCTCAAGGCTATCACAAAAAGAAGTGTTAAGTGCAAATCACGAAGTTGTATCTGCAATATTACAGGCCCTTTCCTTTCCCAAAACAACATGGATCTTTGTTCTCATACAATGATGTACGGTTTAAGATTTCAGGGACTGCAATTATCTACAAATGTCTTTGTTTACTGTTCACTGAGGACTGCTCATGGCTTTTTTTTTAAGTCATGAAGGGTATTTTTTCCCCTTCTCACTTGATAAACTCTTGTCCCCCACAGTGTCTGCAGAACGAAAAGGACACCATAAAATAAATAACTGAACAAAACATAAAAGAACACCCTAAAAATTATGACTACTAAAAGGTTATACATCTTACGTGTGTAAATCCAATTGGGCACTATACCACAACAAACTTTCAGCTGCCAACATATAACCAACTTTTATCAAATGGACCCTTGTTGTTCTCTATACTTAATGTATAAGATAAGATTTTAGCTTTAGCTGCAGGTCATCTCTTTGTTTCACTGACATGATAGCTCAACTCGCTTAGACTTTTATTCTTGGGAGAGTTTAAGTTTCTGCAGTATCTGAACAAAAATGTAATTTGTTAGAAATCAGCACCTGAAGGATGCACAGAAACCACAAATAATAATTATACCACAATTACTCACCTGCATGAGTTCATTGCTGTCAATCAGACTGTCTTCCAGCATCTCCTGGGTCAGCTTGCCCATGGTACTGTAAAACTCATCTGCAGTTTCACAACATTCTATTTGTCTACGTCAAAAGACATGTTAGTTTTTTTATTTTACACATGAATATACACCTCCAAACCACAACTGAACTTTCTGTCATCCTAAAATACGTGCTTCCATTAGTCACCTTAATTCTTCAGGTTTATTGCAATCCTCCCTACACTTCCAAACAATAAAACTGTGCACATCACATTGGAAACGCGGGTGGAGTAAAAGGATGTACTGAGCACAGCTTACTGTCCTGACTGCTCACAATAAAGGACTCAGGCATGTCCAGACAGGTTATTCCCTCTGCTCCTTTCATTTCTACAACATGAGAATCATACATCCTGCCCCCTATCAGCACAAGGGAGCAATCCCATCACCTCAAAAAGAGAGCATAACGATTTCTTGACTGTCTCATCACTGTTCTTCACCACGCACCAAACGGCTGAATTCACTGGCTGAACTGTCTTTTTGTTAGACAGGAACATATTCGCTGGCCAGAAAACATTCCAGTGGAGTAAATTAAGTACAGGTGTAACTGTATATGTCACTGCATTCCAAAGACCTGAACTCAGATGATGCAGAATAAAAGAAAATTAACCCGTATCCTTCATATTTGTGAATGCTATTTCTAAAGTAGAGAGGCAGACTTGTTTGGTTGGTTTTGTTTTGGTGGTGTGTTTTGGGTTTTTTCATTTGTTTAGATTTTTTCTGGGGTTGTGTGTAAATTTTTGTTGGTTTGGTGTGTGTTCCCCCCACCTATTCTTTACATTTCTAAAAACACAGAATCACCCACAAACTGTCATCTAGAAGAGAAATATGAGACATATGCTTTTGTGAGTTACTGTTCTACGTACATGAGGGTCAGACATTAAACATCCTCTACCCTCAAGTGAAAAATCTGTATTACTTCTGTCCCAAACAAGTGCATTGCAGGGTATGTATTATACCTTCCCCTGTAAAACACAGCTGCTGGAATTATCAAAAAAAAAATACATAGCCTTTTTTCTTAAGGATCAGAAGAGGAAGCTTCCCATGGTCTTCAGTGTCTATAGAGAACAACCATCGAACTAAGAAAGTCCCACTGAGATCTTAACATAGTTTAGCTAAAAGAATGATTAAGTAATTAAACAAATAAAAAAAAAAAAAAGTAGAAACAATGAGTATGTAGCCAATTATCACTAACTTACTGATTACCTTCCCTGACTCCTTCAGTCTCTCATGACCTCCACATACTGCTTTCTCTACTGCGTCTACTTTTAACCTCCCTGTTCCTTCAGCCTCCCTCAAAACAGAAGTATGATTGAACCATCTACATTTTAGGAAAAGCACTTCTCACCCCATTTTCATGTCTAGAAAGATAGTCTTGAGAAGTTTGAAGATCACAGACTATGGTCACCGTTTCAGGCCTCACTTCCTTAAATCCCCCCTTTTCTATTGCCAGTGGAGGAGAAAAAGTAACAAAATCACAATCTTTTCCCAGCAAAAACAGAGTGCCCAATTTTTAACTTCCTCATCTCATTTGATATCATTAATCACAAACCTATTACATTTCAGTTCTCATTCTGTTTAAGTGACTCATCGTCTTCTGGATCTCTGGTTATTCCACCAGTGTCCCTTTCTGTTAATTGCCCCCAAATCTGCCAGACTTTCTCCCATTCCCCACAGACAACAGTTACAAGGTCTTCAGTGTGATCAGCTTATTCTTTTAGACATATTCTTATGGATTTCTACATTCTGTTCCTTCCAATTTTTATAAAACATGTTTCATTTTTTGCTTTAGGTTTTATGGTATAATCTTCAAAGCAGTGACTTTCTTTTTTATCCTGTTATGAGTTGGAACATTTGTAATTTCAGCTTTTATGTGCACAGAGACCCACTGCAACAAGACCTTTTATCTAAATGTGTGGTGCAAAGTAATAAAGTACAACAGGACTACATAAATCTTAATCTTAATGCAAACGATTCATGGAAGTTTCATTCATGAACTGAACAAAAAAAGCTCTTAGGAAATTATTATTATGATTCTTATTATTCAGATTAAAAATTAATTCTTATTATTCAGATTAAAAATTAAATATACTAAACAAAGTCTGTTACAATGCTACTGCCCTGCAGTGCTAATTTATTCAGAAAGAAAAAAGAAATTAAACCTCCAAGGATTGACCTGAGCATAAATTCCAGTGGTTCAGTCTCAGGGAAAAAAGGAAGGTGAGTGCTCATAAGCATCACAAGAAAAATTTGATGCAGCTGCTGACACCAGCTGAAGAAAGTTTCCAGCTGAACTAACATCTGCTTGACCTGTCAGAGCTCACACCTCCCACTGAAGTCAGTGACAAGACTCATTTCTCTGGGAGCACTGTACACGCTTCGGAATGCAAATATTTGCTATGACAACAAAGGAGTTTAGAAGACCTAACCACCTCTTGTGTTTTGTCCTATGTGGCGAGTTTCCAAAGGCCATAAAGGACTATTACAGAAACTTGGCTAGAATGTACTTAACAGCAGAGTATTGGGTATAGCCAATGGGCTCAAATCCTTAAGTCTCCTTAAATGAGAAGGAGGGAATTAACATCCCCAGCTTCAGGTACCCAACTAAATTAGCTAGTCACCCTCAAGTCTCTCCGTATGTCTCTCCACAGAGTATTTACCAGCTCCCTCAGGGGTCTATGTTCTGGGAAGTCCAACCAACCTTTTAGCATAGCAAGAGGACATACAGCGCAAACAACTGGCGACATTTCCTGCAACAAGGGTCAATTAATTATCATGCCCATTTTGACACAGTGTCAGAAGCATATGTTTTCAGGGAAGCCATAGAGGCACTTTGTGCAGCTTGTTCAAAGCAGAATCATTTTCCTGAAAGGTCATGCTCTTCAGAAGAACAGAAGTTACACACACTATTCATATTTATTATAAAATGACCACTTACTCTCCTAACTTTGCCCAGATAGCCAAAGCCACTCTCAGTATAATTTCAGAGCCTTCAAAGAATACCGAATCCCAGATCTTCAGAACTGTGTGGTTAGGCAGGCAAGTAGCAAAGAGGGTCAGAAACCACTGCATTGTGAAGACATTTGTAAGTGGAGGTTCATAGCCTCCTGAAATTAAAAGAAAATAAATGGTTAAAGTAATTGTAATTTACTGGTATTTTACAAGGAGTATGAACTGCATACTGAAATCCACCAGACATGCTAGTACCTCAGCTATTGCTCAAAACTTACTCAACCTGCAGCTGACCAAAGGTAAGCTGAGGAGAAGAGTGGTGGAAAAATGCCATACTTAGTCACCTTTCATCCTGCTGCACTGCAAAAAGCTCTAAGCAGCAGCACTGGGTTTGGACTGTAAACCTTGGAAAACACGACCATGCTTTTTTTTTTTTTTGGTATCAGAAAAATTTCTTTTCCTTGCCCAAAGCCATATGAAGTTTTTATTTAAAAAACAAACAAACACACACAACAACCATCAAAATACTGCATTTCTTCAGAAACTATTGGCATAAGAAGTCTTTATCTACATGAAGGGGAAGGTGACTGTCTCTGTAAAGCCTTATCTGTTGTTTTAATATCCTGATGCACTGCCGGCTTAGCAGAAGTGACTGTAAACACACTCAGTTTTCCTTTTGGCTTGTTAAGTTTCAAACAAGACTTATCTCAGCCTGAAACTTTGAAGTTTTACTTTCTTGATTCGCTCAGAGAACATTTTGTGCACCCTAGTATCAACTGATGCACTGAAGGCCATGACCAAAGAGACTGCCATTTGTGAAAACACTTCCAAAGAGCAAATACTTCCTTGATACCCCTTCTTTGTTTTTGTACAGTTTGGGCACAGTCACAGTTTATTTACATGGAACATGAGAGCACATCTTTCCTAAGATGGAACTCTAGGTGCACTTAGCTTCCAGACTGAAAAAAAAAATCCCGACCAATCAACAACAAAAAATCCACCCTCCCCAAAACACTCCCAAAGACGTGAGAAGTACCTTGTTTAAAAAAAAGTCTGGAGGGAAGACTATACTGGGGGGGCAGAAATCACAGTGCAAAGCCCAAGAAGTACTTCTGACTTTTGCACCTGTGTATTGCTAAGCATCCAGGTGAAGAAATACTAACCTGCCACCATTGGCTCTTACACTCCAACTTCCCAGAGCAGCCATTTAAGCTAGCAACAACAAGGAGCAGTAGTAGGACAGGCATCTTGAGCCCAGGCAAGAAATCACTTTTTCAATGTAGCCCTTGTACTAAGCTGTGTGTTACAGTGCTGTCATGCCATACCTAAAATCACAGAATGGTTTGGGTTGGAATGGACCTTAAAGATCATCTAGTTCCAACCCCCCTGCCAGGGGCAGGGACACCCTCCACTAGACCAGGTTGCTCAAAGCCTCATCCAGCCTGGCCTTGAACACTTTCAGGGATGGAGCATCCACAGCTGCTCTGGGCAACCTGTTCCAGTGCCTCATCACCCTCTCCAGGAAGAATTTCTTCCTGATATCTAATCTAAATCTCCCTGCTTTCAATTTAAACCCACTACCCCTTGTCCTGTCACTACAGGCCCTTGTAAAAAGTCCCCCCCCCCAGCTTCCTTGTAGGCCCCCTTCAGGTACTGGAAGGTGCTATAAGGTCTCCCCAGAGCCTTCTCTTCTCCAGGCTGAACAAGCCCAACTCTCTCAGCCCGTCCCCATAGCAGAGGGGCTCCAGCCCTCTGATCATCCTCGTGGCCTCCTCTGGACTCGTTCCAACTGGTCTATATCCTTCTGATGTTGAGAGCCCCAGAGCTGGACACAGCACTGCAGGTGGGGTCTCATGAGAGCTGAATAGAGGGGGAGAATCATTTCCCTCAACCTGTTGGCCACACTTCTCTGGATACAGCCCAGGATACAGTTGGCTTTCTGGGCTGCAAGTGCACACTGCCAGGTCAAACTGAGCTTTTAATCCTCCAGTAACCCTAAGTCCTTCTCCTCAGGGCTGCTCTCAATCCATTCTCCACTCAGCCTGTACTTGTGTTTGGGATTGCCCTGACCCAGGTGCAGGCCCTTGCACTTGGCCTTGTTGAACTCCATGAGGTTGGCACAGGTCCACCTCTCTGGCCTGTCAAGGTGCCTCTGGATGTCATCCCTTCCCCCAGCATGTCGATCGCACCACACAGTTCGGTGTTGTCGGCAAAACTGCAGAGGGTGCACTCAATCCCACAGTCCATGTCACCGACAAAGTCGTTAAAAACAGTATCAGTCCCAGTGCCGATCCCCGAGGAACGCAGTCTGTCACTGGTTTCCACTTGGACATTGAGCTGTTGACCACAACTCTGAGTGCAACCATCCAGCATACTCCTTATCTCCCAAGTGTTCCATCCATCAAATCCACGCCTCTCCACTTAAGAGACAAGGATGTCATGTGGGACAGTGTCAAATGCTTTGCCCAAGTTCAGGTAGTTGACACCAGTTGCTCTTCTCCTATCCGCCAACACCATAACCACATCAAAGAAGGCAAACAAATTAGTCAGGCATGATCTACACGGCTCCTTGGTGAGCCGTGTTGGCTATCACCAATCACCTCCTTAGTTTCCATAAGCCTTAGCATGGTTTCTAGCAGGATCTGCTCCACGATCTTACTGGGCACAGAGGTGAGACTGACTGGTCTGTCGTTCCCTGGGTACTCCTTATTTTCCTTTTTAAAAATGGGGGTTATGTTTCCCCTTTTCCAGTTAGTGGGAACTTCATCAGACTGCCACACCTCCTCAGGTATGATGGATAGTGGCTTAGCAGCTTCATCCAACAGTTCCATTAGGACCCACACATGCATCTCATCAGATCCCATGGACTTGTGCACCTTGGTCAGCTCTTCATCCATCCCCAGGAGGAGCTCAATGCACTCCAACTGGTCACTGATACAAGGCGACATCCCCTCCTTTTTATATCCTTGTCAGCATGACTGCTTTCAGTTAGTGGTTGGACCAAATAATTTCCTCTTTATTTTTTCCTGAGTGTGCCACCTATTTATGTTAAGATTCTCAGTAATGGAAACTGTCATCTTTCAGCTTAACAATTTAAAATACATATCCTAAGCAATAAACTCATATAAACACTTAAAAGACTGTATTTTTAGTCCAGTGCGCAGATGAAACAATAGCAAAAAGGAATTTAATAGCATTTTTGTTGAACCTACCTCCACTTTCCCTGTTAGCAGCTCTTTGCAGGGTGTCTAAGTGCTGGGATAGTTCAGGAAGCTTCATTCGTAACAGATCTCTGAAAACAGCCATATCCACAGAGAGAGCACGGAGATTATTGACAAAATAGCTATCAGGAAGCACCTTATCAATGAGGTAAATCATGATCTGTGGGGAAAATGAATTATAATCACGTAAGATTTACAGAGCCAGTTATTTTCTAGGAATAACAGAAAAAAAATAGAATTTTGCAGTTCCTAGTTCACTAAAGAATGGCTTGGAGCCAGTGCCAACACATGCCTCTGGTATCTCCATTTATATGAGGGAAAACATTATCATTTTAAGCATCCACAGGTACTCTAGGTATCCACAAGCAATCAAGGTGTAAAGGCCTCTTGAAGCTGTACAGAATTTATGAACCATTAACGACCAAAATCAATGTCACCATAAGATGTGCCCAAATTGGAAGCATGACTCAAACTAAAGGCAACTTCTGGCACTTCTGATGCTGTACGTTTATGAGATTCTCCACACTGTTGTGAGAAGGAGAGTTCCACTGTCCCTTCTCTGGTTGCTGACTGACACAACTAGAAGACTGATATTCCAAAATCACCTTTTTTTCCCTCTCTAACACACAAGATACTGTTCTTTAAAAAACATTCTCCACACATTTTACTGTGATATGTCACCATGTGTTGCACTTCATCTTGTCACTTTAAAAGGTGCTAAATTAAGCAGCATGAGACATTTTAAACTGACATCTGCTTCAAGTGAGATAGCTCAACTACATGGGTGGTAATGTATTAACTGGATACAGTCAAACTTTTGAGAATGAACAAATGCAACAAAGAAATATGCAGAAGTTGATGTATATCATCAGCCCATCAGAAGATGCTGACCATCACTTCAGGATCTTTTACAATCTTTATGGCCACTCTAAAAACCATACCCAGACAGCTTGCATGCAGCCATCCCGTCTGCTTCAGCCCTCCCTTACTCCTTTGTTAAAATTTCAAGCAAGCATCCTTATCATCCGTTTCATACAGTCTCTAATCATAGAATCATAGAATATTTTGGGTTGGAAGGGACCTTAAAGACCATCCAGTTCCAACCCCCCTGCCATGGGCAGGGACACCCTCCCCTAGACCAGGTTGCTCCAAGCCTCATCCAGCCTGACCTTGAACACTTCCAGGGATGGGGCATCCACAGCTTCTCTGGGAAACCCGTCCCAGTGCCTCACCACCCTGTCCAGGAAGAATGCTGGAGAGGAACATGGCACCTTCACACACAGGAGACAATCCTCCTTCCAATCCCTGTCTTTCCATAAGATGCCCACAAAAATAGATTGGCAGACACTGCACTTCCAAGAGCACCACCTTACTGCTTCCTTTTATCTCCCAACTGCTTGTGTCTGCATTAACTACCACTTGTCCTTGCAAGATTTTTTCAGAGCGTAAGAGTCTTCTGTTCCATGTTTTAAAGCACATAGGTCAGTAGTCAATACAGGCAGATCAATACTTTTAGACATTTTTAATGTTTGGGGGGTTTTTTGTTTGATTTTTTTTGTTGTTGTTGTTTTATTAAGTTTTAAGGATCAAAAGGAAAAAGGGGATCAAAACATGGTATACAAGTAAGATGTAGTCTCATATTTTGTCAGATACATTCCCTAACATTTGCTGAATACCAGAACACCTCATTGTCTTTTAAAAACATGCTTTATGTTGTTCAGATATATTTCAATCCATTGAAGAATAATTTAATATAGCAACATTACCTTACAACTATGCTATTTGTGTTTTCATTAATTTCTTACGATGTAAGCTGTAAATCCCTACCTTAAAGAAACTATTTTATAAAGGCTTTTGCTCCCTTCCCACTAAGTGGTATTCCTTCAGAAACCTCAGATATGTGATAGCACAGTAAAGAACAGAAATCTTTTTGCCGACACGTGAATTGTTTTGACAATGCTCTTTTTTAAAAAGCAGCTTCACATATTTACCAGTTTGCAATATATTCTTTCTTCATGACACACCTCTACATATTCATTTTTATTATTTGACTTGGTAACATTTCCCCGAAATAACATGCAGGAAAAAATGGGTTTTAAGTTGCAGTACCTATAAGACTGTGCACTTTGATAGCTTCTACACTTTCAAGGTGTGATTTTCTTGCTTACCATAACTTCAGGGATTTAATGTAAACATGCTTTAACTAGTGAAGACTGAAGCATCCCTGGCTGGGCATCCACTGAAGCTACCACATTGGTCCTGTGCAGTCACAACCCCATGGTGTCAGTAGTACCAATTGTTTCCCAGCTTCTGGGAGACACTTCCCAGACACAGAGCTTTTGTTTGTAATGTCCTTCCCAGAAAGGGGACCTGACTGGTGAGCCCTGAGAATCCCCTTGCTCCCTAAAGTCCCAGACTCTGCAATAATCCAAACACAGTTTCCCCATAGATCCAATCCTGAGGACAGCTTTACAGGCAACAGCCTCTGCAGCTGTTCCAAAGTCACCCATCACTTGCTTTAGACAGCACAGTGGCCACAACAATGAAACAGCCACACGCTAACCCCCAATTCCTTTTGCCCCACCCACTCTCTTCTGAGGAAATTCCAACCCTGCAAAGCCCACGAACTAAGCTTGGAAAAGAAAATTACTTCATTTTCCATTCTTGTTTTTGACAGGTTAATACCCATTTTGGTGCTAACAGACTTGATAGCTTTACCTCCCCAGGGCAGTCTGGTGCCACTTCATTCTCACGCAAGGAGCCTGACAGCGCTCACAGTAAAAGACAATCCAGTAATATAGGGATGCACACATTTCATATAATCCATTTGGACTTCATAAACCTTGGGCAATTGTATTTCCTATATTATTCTAATGTGTTTTAGGAGCTTCTGGAGAGTATAAGATCACAATAAAATACGACAAATTATAGTTAAAAATACCAAGGAAATTCTTAGCAAGAATTACTGAAAGGAAATTGTACTCTCCGACACAAAGTATGTGTATTATGGTATTTTCTTCCTATTACAGGCAGTTCTCTAGAATGAGGTATTAAATAACAGCTAGCAGGAGTCTACTACCACAGGCTTTAATTTTAGGGGCTCTGAGTGCATTTTAGTATTTACCATATTTGAATCATTGTCTAAGGCAAAACAAACAGCTCAGTATCTCAAGAGTCACAGTCATCTTTTACTAATTTGACCCCAACTCACATACATGAGCAAGTTTACTTAAGAAAATTTGCACACAATCTTGGCGGATCTTAAACTGTGTCCTATAGTAAAATGTATTTCTATTTTCTGTCATTATAGATTTCATGAAGCTCTCTCTTAATTAGAATAGAAAAGGTCTAAAAAAATATAACACTGTATGACTAACGTAGCCCAGAAAGTAGCTTCAAAGTGATTTTACTTTCATTTTAAATACTTCTTTTTTGTGTTTTCCTAAAATCTGCTTTAAAATGCAGATTTATTAACTGCCTTGCATGCTACTACAACACAAGGGATTGATAATGGAATCTGAAGGTTTCAGATACCTATGACGTTTGGAAGCAAATTTGGGATTATGTGATAAAATATTCCCATTTATTTTTATTATGGCCAAGCCCTCATTTGTTTGTTGGAAAAAAAAATAATGAACAGTGATGACATTCAAACTGTTCATTGTAGTTCACACAGGCTAATAAACAATGTGCAGATAGAAACTGGTTAACTCCTTTGACTCCTGCTCTTTCAGGCTGTCTGCAAAATTCACACACTGGTTTATTCTGATGTTCAGTAATTAAAGGCAATCTTCAACACTGGAGAAAAAAAAGTATTTTACTCACTTTCAGGGCATCCCCTTCATTGCCCTCCATTACTTCCAGAATAAGTGCAGCTAGTATGTTAAATCCTTGACAATAGCCAACAGATTTATTCCACCTGGCATAAGCCAGCAAAACACGTTTTAATACCACTCGATCTTGCTCTGCCTCCTGGCCACAGTAAGAACTGCAACCAGTTCGGTGAAGGTCCTTTAAAGAAAAAAAAAAAAAAAAAAGAGACAAGAACAGGCAAACAGGCAGAAATGATGTGCATTTTCCTTCCCCATGTAGTTCTCCCACCTCTCCCAGTTAGTTTACTGCAGAGAAATTAAATAGGTTCAGCAAACTCTTAAGTAAACAAGTTACCTAAAAGTTGCACATATGAAGCTGTCACAGAAGATATTAACAGATATCTAGGTTTCAAAAGGTCCGACACACACAGTTGCTTAACTGAACAAAAAAACCAGCACTGTTTTTATCTAAGTCTGAAAGAACTATTGGGCAACTCAGTTTTCAAACCATAAAAAACCAGAAATTCCTTGAGATTTAAGCAATTTTTAAGTGAAAGGCAAAACATGTACTACAACGTTTACTATTTTATAAGTAATTGCATAAGCTTAAACTACCAAGTACCGATGACAACTGTAATAATCAGGAACACAAAGTATTTTGCTCCATGTACTCTAATTAAGGTGCCCATAGAACACAATCTCTCTTAAATAAGAGTAATACGTCCAAAATAAGTAAATAGACTAATAGTTAAATCAACACAGCAATACAAATCTGTTCAGCTCTTCCCCAAAACTGCCCATGGCTTTAAATATTAAACGTTAATCAGCTGAGAAATAAACACAAAAGTGTTCCACTACTGTAAAGTAACTGAAAAATACTTGACTGCTGTATTATAAAACATACTTTCTGATCCCAACAAACATTTGTGTTTATTTATGGAGAAGACAACCCCCCACACTTATGTTCCTCTGTCTCCATTAAACTTCAGCATTTCTTTTAAAATAAGAAAGAAGAAATTGAGCAAAACATTTCAGTAATAGCCTTTTTTTCCCAACTAACCCTAACCAGACCAGTGCAGAAGGATCAAAGAGGCTGAAGAAATAATTTTAACGGGACAAAGTGAATTAAGATGCAATTTTTGTCAAGGCAGTTGCAGAGAACAAACTAAATCCACACTCCATCTATTAAAAAAAAAGAAAAATCACTTTACATTCTAAAATTAAATTAAAATAAAATAACAAATTAGCTGGCTACCTTTACTATCTGGATTCCCATAGAGTCATCATCAGGATTACTTCTTTCATTGAATGTGAAACGCATGGTTTTATCCCAGTCAATGGCTATACTGTGTAAGTACTGATCAGCCAGGGTCAGCCAAACCTACACAAATACACAAAGCAGGTCAACAAAATGAATTATTTCTCAGATAAAATATTAACAGTTTTTATATATACCATTACATGAACCTCATCAGCGTCACCCCATGAGAACCGCTGTTACGACTTGAATATGCCTCGCTCCCTAAAACTGAAAGGAAGGGAGGAAACATACGTGCCCAGATCTCTGACCTGCTTAGAAAGATGCAAGTCCATCGTCAGAAACTGAACCCACAGGGGCCCTCCGAGATGGAAGCCCACCCTCCTGCAAGGGCCCTCCTGTCAGTTCAGCCCTAACCTCATAACCAGCAAGGAGTTCTATAAAAAGGTAACGCTGCTGCAGGCTTTCCTCAAACGCAACCACAGGTCCATCCCCTGGAGACCGCACAAAAGTAATCCAGTATTGCTTCTCCTCACCAGACGTCTCTTCCAATCCACTTTGCAGAAGAAACAGCGTGTAGTATTAACCGTTTGGGATTGACCTGAAACTGTCACTTGGATTAGAATAACTTACTTTTACAAGAGTGCTTCCTAAACTGTTGGTGCTACAGGGAGTCCTGAAAACAAACATTTTGACTATGTTTAAAGCCTAATAATTACCAGAACAGATGTAGGCATGTGTATCTAAGACAAAGGCTGGACCTTTATTAAACACTTGAAAAGCTCCTGAAACATGAAAGAAAGATGTGACAGATCATAGAATGACAACAAGTAACTATAAAGGATCTTTCTCTTCAGGAAGCTGAAAGAAATCATGAAAGCAAATTGGTCAAGTTTTACATCAGCCGTTAACTCACTCAACTGAGACACGCAATTCAGACACTTCCCACAGATTTAAACACTTTGATAGTTGCATGATGAAGGAATTTATAGCCAGCTCCCAGAATCTCATGGTTTCTGCATTTAAATGTCCCTTCCCACACTTTTGCACAGCCACCCATGTGGAGGAATGCCGCTGTTCTGCCTCCCAGCAGCCTTTGGCACTGCTCACATCCTTCTGATGTTGTTTGACTGGATTCTTTATTTCTGCCAGCTGCAGAAAACAAATGTCACATGCCACAGCAGTAATGCAGATGTCACCCTGCGCCTTCTGCTGCCAGCAAAGGCGGCAATCAGCATGCTGCCAACACAAAATGCTTCCTTTATTTTGGTATCAATCTTAAAATCATTGGGAAACCAGGGAATGGCAATGAAGAGACCACATCCCTTTTCTTTACACTACTTCTTTGGTTAGCACCATGTGGTCACATGTGAGCAAACACAGAGATGGGCAGAATGAGAAGGAAAAGACAGCCAAGTTGGATGATGTGGCAGTGCATACCCTCGACAAGACTGCTGATGGCACAAAACCGGGACGAGTGGCTTTTAAGCCCAATGGCACCTTGACAGGCAGAAGAAATGGGCTCACAAGAACTTCATGAAGTTCAACAAGGAGAAGTGCAAAGTCCTGCACTTGTGGAGGAACAACCCCAGGCACCAGTATATGCTGGGGACCACCCAGTCAGAAAGCTTTGCAGAGAAGGAGCTGAGGACCATGACGGACATGTGGTCACCAAGTTGACCATGAGGCAGCAACGTGTCCTTGAGGCAAGGACAACAGCCTCTGGGGCTGCGTCAGGCAGACCACTGCTGGCCCATCAAGGGGGGTGATCCTTCCCCTCTGCTCAGCGCTGGGGAGACACACTTGGAGTGCTGGGTCCAGCCTGGGCTCCCCAGTGCAAGAGAGAGAGAATTACTAAAGAGAGTCCAGCAAGGGGCCACTAAGAGGATTAAAGGACTGGAGCATCTCTCCTATGAGGAACTGCTGAGAGCAGCCTCAAGAAGAGAAGGATCAGGAGGGATCTTATCCATTTATATAAATTCCTGAAGAGGAAATTATATAAATTTCCTTTATATAAATATAAAGGTACAAAGAGGACAGAGGCAGGCTCTCTTCAGTGCTGCCCAGTGACAGGACCAGAGACAATGGGCACAAACTGAAACACAGAAGGTTCCATCCAAACATCAGGAAACACTTTTTCACTTTGAGGGTGACAAACCATGGGCACAGATTGCACAGAGAGGTTGTGAAGCCCCCTTCCTGGGAGATACTCAAAAGCCATCTGGACACAGTCCTCGTCATCCAGCTGTAGGTAGATGGCCCTGCTTGGGCAGGGGGGTTGGACCAGATGACCTCCAGAATTCCCTTCCAATCTCAACCATTCTGTGATGCTACGACCTCTGCCACTCATGTACCATAGAAAAGTGTCTGAAAGACTTACTGAAGTGTGGGAAAAGCACTTTTCAGAAGAAAAATAAAGGCTGTTAGATGGATATAATTATTCAGAACTGTAGATTAAAAATAAAATCACAGTGGTGTGAGGAAAATGATGACACTATAAGTCTTCCCCTCTGATTTGTAAATAGGAATAGTTTGGTTGGAAAGATAGTAAAAAGAAAACAGGAAGAGGAAATTAATCTGATTCATCAATATTATATGGAACTACACATATTTTATAAAGTTTTAAAAATATTAATTTTTAAAGCTGAGCTCATGTGATTCAGTTTTATAGAAAATAGAAATAGATGTGCCTTTTTTTAGACTAGGGACCTTCAAATATTGTTGAAGAAAGCAATAAAGCAAGTTTAGCAAAATCCCACTGGACCCTTTCCTACAACACTAGCTCAGTGCAATTTCCCATTAATGGCACTCTCTAGCATTCTCTATCACTCCTGACTCTGAACTTCCCTAATTTCGGCAATCTGCCTTTCCCCCATCAATGGTTTCTATGAGCATTCTCGTCAGCCCTAGGATCTATCAACTTCACCTTCGTAAGTATGACAGCCTACACTGGAGATCTGCTGTCCTTTCAGTTGATCTTCAGCTGCGGGGGCAGTTTCACCAATGCAATTCCTTGAGGCTGACAGAATGAAGTGACAACATCTGCACCAGAATAAATTACCTAAAGCAGAAAGAGCCTGACAATTGAAAACACCATCTTTACCTGTCTCCTCAGTCTCTCCAACTGCCCTGTGACGTCCTCACTAAAGAATGTAAACTAGGAAAAATGCTCTGAACAACTGAAACGTAAAACTTCCAAATATTTGTTAAAAAACACTGGTAATATTTATGTCATTCACCTCTCTTGGAAAAAACCCACAGGCAACATGTCCCACAAAGTGCACATGCCTACCTACCTTTCTCCGCCACTCTTTCGGTATGCCTGTTGGCAATCTGGCCACTGCTTTGAGCGCATCATGCCACTAAAGGCAAAAGAATCAAAAAATAGATAAAATCCACCATTAGTTTAATGCCACATTTACAAAACTGCAGACATGCACATTTATTTCATTTTATTGCACACATTTCAGAGTTTAACTGCTTAATCCACTCACAGGGAAAACAGATTAATTACTTAATGATATAACAAACTTAGAATATTCTAGGACACAAAGACTTATGAGATATCTGAGTGAGCAATGAAAGCCTATTGCATTTTCCAAATACTAATGGAACAGCTCTTGATGCAATTGCAAATAATATGCTGACATTATGATGACAGATGCACTTTTGATCTAGAGCAAGTACCTCGGTTGAAGAGAACCCAGTCCTTCCTAAACTTAAGAGAAAAATAAATCAAATTACCTGCTGAAAACCATTCTGACCTAAAGATGGTTCAAGAGTGAATTTCAACTTTGTATCAACCCCTAGAAACAAAAAGAAAAAAAAATCATGGTCATTATTTTGCTTTAGTTCAGAAGGAAAACCAAACCCCACAGCTGAAATAAGAACACAAGATTTCAGCTGCATGTTTCAACAACTACATTTCAACCTGTTTCTGTGAATTACTGCCTTCACAGTGGATTCAAAGCATACGTCCAGAAGTACATGGACAAAATGTTTTTAAAATGCAGTAATACCTTCTTTATTGATGTAGTTCAGCACAACCCATTTCACTAAAAATCATGTGGTTCACTATTCTACAAACCATAACTGTACACTGCAAACTATATCACATGCATCCCCAGAAAACATATACACAAACAGTTTCTTTCCATCTATTTCAACTGCTTGACGTTAAATAATTCAAAACTAATTTCTAAGTTTGGGGTGCTAAAATTATTTTACTGCTCAAATATAATTTTTTTTAATAATTCCTCAGAACATAAAGGACATTTGGTCAGCATTCTCATTTAAGCTTAGATGTTATTTTGGCCATATGAGCTAATTATTTTAAATCTTATAAAGCACACCTGCTAATAGTCTATAAAATACAGTATTACATCAATCACTTGGATCTCAAGTTTAGCCTACACTGGATCCTGATTGTGGCACTGGAGTATGCCCTAACACAAAGAACTGGAACACTTTTAATTGGCTTTATATCCCACATCTTGAATGCACGAGTCGTTGGGCCTGCAAATGCCGCTGTCCAGAGCACAGGTGCTGAACACTGCATCACGCCTCGTCCCTCGAGTCTTCTGGCACAGAGAATAAAGCTGCCTTTTATTTTTCCTCCACAATTTAAAACAATGTATCACTCCATATTTAAATCATGTTAGGCGTAGCTTCTCGTCTTTCTAGAATATCAAGCCAAACATTTTTCATAGATATTTTAATAGCTATGTATATTTAAAAAAATATATTAATCCTGCAAGGTTTTAAGTATATAAAATCCATGCTAATCAACTCACCAGTAATACTCAGTGCTTTGGAGGACTAACCCTGCAAATCTGACAAACACAAGGCGTAGTGGCTTTTGCTAGTTACAGAATGTAAATTGCCTTTCAGCATTTGCACACTGAAGTGGTGATAAGCAAGTTAAAAGCCTTACTGTCTGATAAATATATATTTAAAGACAAAGCTTTCTCCTTCAAGGCTTTTTTTTTTTTTTTTTTTTTTTTAATTTGGTAGGGGCAGAGGGAAGAAAAACAAAGAAAATTCACACAAAACCCCCAGTATTGTTCAGGATTTTAGCATTTTAGAATTGCATCACTGAGACCTGGGGATCAGTGCTTTCATTTCCCTGCTTCAGATTTAAAAGACATGCTTGTCAGCTCTAGAAAAATAAAAGCTTAAAATTGTAATAGAAATGTCTTAAAAAACATTAAAGGATTAACAGCTATTCCTGGAAGTAACTGTTTATTAGTATTCTTCCCCATAACGCCATGGCACTCAGCAGGGACTCCTAATAGATAAATCTCTTCATAATAATTCAAAGCAATGTAACAATGCCAGTAACTTAAGATGAAATTGTATCACGTTTGCTGTAAATGTGAAAAAGCAAGTCTCCTCTCAAGCAATCTAGTGGTAAGTGCTGGAAAACCCTAATACCTACAAAAAGATATCATGACCAAGAACTCCTTTTGTTAAGGTAACAGATGTTGACATGTTATCTAACACTGCCTTGTAGCAAAGAAGCAATAGTCTTCCAAAATAATCATGTATTCATTTCCAACTCAACAGCCAAATATTAACCACTACACAGTTTTCTAAGACATAAATACCCAAATAACAACTTCTCTCTTTGTTTTACAAGCTTCCTAGGAAAGATGCAAGCAGAGACAGCCAAAGTTGCAAAGATCATGCACAATAAGATACCACCTCAGGGTGAGGCAAAACGTATCTCTCATTTACATGAACATCATGACCCAGGAGCCCAGAGAGCTGTCTCTCTTGATTAAACAAGAGACTGAAATAAGACCCTTGAACCTACATCTACAAGGTTTATTAAATCATGGCAGACAATTAAGATAGGTGTGAAAATTAGAAATGAGAATAACACAATGTAGTAACACCAGGCTACACAGCACGCTCTCCACCGTATGGTGAGGAACCTCTCGGACAGACCATGCACTGTAACCTCTTGCAGATGCCATTGAGTCCGTGCCCCCTTATTTGTTCCCCGTTAGAAATATTCCCAAAAGTCAAATTACTTGATGATTTTGTGACAGGGGAGGGGAAGTGCCAGAAGGAGTGAGTCACAGACCATACAGGAATGGTTCCTCGTTCCTATCCATTTTGAAGAACTTGTCTTTCCTAAAACCAAAAACTTAGAACCTTGTTCAATAAAAATACAAGAAGTAAGCAAGTAAAACAAAGTTGCAACACAAACAGTACAGACGGAGGAAGGAAAGGCTATACCCACCCAGGAACTTCCCAGGGAATCTGCAGGAAGGCAACCAGCAGGCTGGGTGCAGCATCTCATTGCCTGTTACTTATTTCTGGCACAAGAACCATCTTGCTATGTGCAGTTTCTGCACTGTTCACTGAATTTGTCCTTGGACTTTAGAGCTTCAAGGAAATCAATGCCTATTCTTATTCCAACCTCTCTTAGTTTCCCAAACCTTCCTACCTCCAGCATTCCCCCTTTCCCAACAAATTTCCACCACTTGCACATACTAGTTTGGGTTTTTTTTCCACAGAGTCCTGTCATTTTCATCCTATCTACTTTTGCCTGGATCATCACCAGCCTTTCCCCAGCTCCTTCTTGCACATACTCTTCTCTCCCTTACACTTCCATCATCTGCTACATGTCGTCAGCAACTCCCTTTAATTCCGCATTCAGTTGTCTTCTCCCCACAGCTCTCCCCCTGATAGCTTCTTCCCCACCTCCACCTCCAGTACCCCACACTTATCCAACCCTACCACAGACCTACATCCACTTTCACTGGATCTCCCCCTTTCTGTCAATCCTCCATCTCTGGCTCACATCCCTCTCTCTCTGTTACATAAACACGTGCTGTTTTGCAGAAAAGACCCTTTGGGACCTTATGGGAACTTCTCTTCTCAGCTCCTCTGCATGGACAGCTTGGCAGAAATGTACCGTATATGCAGCAATAGTTCCCACTCTCGGGAACGGTAAGTGCTGTCAGGACAACTCAGCCCTTTTACATCGAGCCAGACAGGCTACAGTGTCGTTTGACATATCACCTCCAGTTCATACACTTTCAACTGATGCTTCATCCCTAAAAAGCGTATTAAGTCATGTAAGCAGGAATGTGTGAGGAACACGCACGAATTATTAGCTCCACAAATACAAGCACACACAAGGGTACATGTGTTTGGCACCAGTCAAATTTCTGAAGGGGAGGGGAATGCCAAAATACAGCTTGTTCAATGCCCTTGCAACCAGGTCACCAGAAACCACTGCAGAAAAGCTCTTAAAAAAAAAAAAAAGAAAAAGTGATAAAATCCCAAAAAACCCAGTCCCATTAGCTTTTTCATGTAAAACACACAATGACTGCTGACAATAAAAGGCTGCAAGAGGGAAGATTATACCCCTAGCAGTATACAGATTCCCAAAACCTAGCAGTCTTCCACTGTATGACCAAAATGTAGCCCAGCACCACATAAAGAGCCACAAGAGAGGAGAAAAATGTTGTGGTCAGCTAAGTACCTGGGTGAAGGACTCAAATTCTCACTCCTCAGCAATGTTAAACAAAAGGATGGGGCAAAGTCTGGGGTTTTTTCCAAGAAATACTAAACCAGAAAAAGCGTAGGAAGATCGGTTCTGATGCATGTATGTGAGCTTTAAAGCCACAGCTTCAAACTGTCAAAGTGCATCACTGCAGGTCCTTGGCTGTACTTAAAGCAGCTGTTGAAACCTCTCCCATGGAAAGCCAATAAATATTTTATTGAAAACAGATGAGGAAAAAGGCCTAACACAGCTTTGTGTGCAGTGGGAGTCCAATCTTGGGGAAAAAAGAGGCAATGTAAACTACCACCTTAGTGCTGCTTTTTCACAAAGATTCTTAGTCTCACCTTGCAACTTATCTCTAAATGTGGGTTTTCACCTGCAAAATGAGAAATAGAAGTAACACTCTGAGTAACTCTGCATGAAATCACTTTTGTAAGGAGACAGAGTTCACTTGGCTGTATCAAAGTACATCTGAAATCTGCAGTCCCCAAACTTCCCAATACAGTCAGCTGGCACAGACACTAAAAAGACCTGAAGGAAACTTCATTCAGCTTATTTTTAAGGGCTCATTAGGTGTCCCGTCTCATCACCCTATGAAAGTATGCATCCTGAATGACCTTATTATATTTACTTACATATGAACAATATGCAAAACCTAACCCAGCGGGATTTCCTAGCTTTCAGTCTATGGCATTTGTGGTTATGCCTCCAGTCATCTCTCCTGGTCTTTGAGGAAGTGTAAGTGAAAGAATGCCATTATCTAGATAACATCATTACCCAGGATATTAGAAGACCACTGTAGGCGCAGGGGCAGTCTGAGAAGTAGGAGCAGGAAATTTCCTTGGTAACAGCAATCCCATAAACCTGTACCAGCATATACCTGAGAGCTCAGCAGTGACAGCATCCGAAACTCATCTCAAACCCAGAAGCAGTCAGCATTGTGTGCCTGATGCACACACAGCTAGCACAATGAATGGGAAACGGAATCTTCATCTATTTCTGTGCATTGCTCTATGTTTCAGTAAACTCAGACTTGCACGTTTTGTAAACTTCTAGGATTAGGCAACAGATCAACAACATTTCAGCCCTAAGTGACAGTTCTAACAGTATAAATTGAATTTGAATAGCCAATACTTCATTTAAAAAAAAAAAAAAAAAAAACAAAACCAAAACCCAAATGATCCAAAATTTGGATGGCGAGAATCCAGCAAGCAGTAATGATCACCCATCAGTGCTTGTGCGGAGCGCCCCCGCCCCGGGGCTGACCGCGGGGTCCCTCAAAGGTGTTGGTGCTGAAGCAGGATCCAGCGGACACAGCCGCAGAGCCTCGGAAAGGCACGGCAGCGGGTTCAGACAACACCCTGCCGCAGACAAAGGCTGGGCGGGAGGAGGGGTCTCCTTAGGTGAGCGGGGGAGGTCTGGTGAGGCTGAGGGGAGAGCGCAGGGCCCCGGCGGCTCGGCCGTGCGGGGGCTGACGGGGAGAGGCTAGCGGAGAGCAGCGGAGCCGGGGGCAGTGGGAGGGAGGGAGCAGGGACCAGGCACGGTCGCACGGCACAAAAGCGCTGCGAGGCGGTGACGCCGGGCGGGAGGAGCGGGGAAGGAGCCGGCGGAGCTGAAGAGCGGAGCCGGGATCCGCCGTGTGGGGAAAGCAGGACCCCCGGGTGAACCAGGGAGAGCAGAAGTCCGCCGGGGAAGGGAGCAGCGCGCTGCCTCCCCGCAGGGCCCGCGGGCGCCTCCGGCCTCCCGCCTGCGGCCGGCCTGGCTCCCCCGCCGGGGCTGCCCGCACCCGCCGGTACCTCCGCCCGCTCCCCAGCCCGGGGCGACCTCGCAGTCCGCGCTCCCGCCCCCTAAGCGGCCCAGCCCGGGCGGCACCCCGGCCGCCGCGCTCCGTAACACCCCGCCGCGCCTCAGGCCGCGACCGCGCCGCCTCACGCGGGCCGTGCCGGGCCGGGCTGGGGCTGCCCGCGCCGCAGCTGCGGCCGGCGAGGCGCGGCCATTGGCCTCGGGCGGGTGCCGGCCGCCGCCCCCGGGGCGCAACCCCCGCCGCGCCTACCCGCTGCCCCCATCGCCCTCCGGCCGCGTCCTCCTCGCCGAGCCGCCCCCCGCGGGGAAGGCGGCAGCCCGGGCCCCCGGCCGCTCCCCCTCCCCCATCCCCGCTAAGCCGCTTACGGGATTGCAGCCGCCGCCTCGCCGCGCGGCCGGGGTGGGGGGAGCGGGTTACCTGGCTCCAAGGTGCAGAGCAGGCGCGGCGCCGTCCGGGAGATGCAGCTGCGCTTCTTGAGGACGTTGCTGAGGATGGTGCCCACGCCGCCGCCCGAGCTCTGCCGCTTCAGGCATCGCCCCCCGCGCCGCAGCGAGCCCGTCAGCCTGTCCTGCCGCATGGCAGCCCCGGCCCGGCGCTGGCTCCGGCGGTACCCGAACGCTCGCCCTAGGGCATGGCGCGGCTCTCCTGGCTAGCGGGGATCCGCAGTGCAGAGATAGCAAAGTCGAAGTGAGGGAGAGAAGAGGGAGGACAAGGAGAGGAGAAAGAGGGGGAAAAAAAAAAAGGGGGTGGAAGAATTGAAAAAAAAAAAAAAGGAGCTGCTCCCGCCCACAATCCTAGCATCACTGAATAAACCAGCAGCCTCTCCTCCTCCAGCACCACCTGGGATGCAGCAGCTCCGGTTAGAACTAACGGGAGCGCAGGCGGCAGCAGTGGGGCGCAGCGGCGGCAGAGGGCCCCCGGACACCCCCCGGCCAGCCCCCGGGCCGCACACGCGGGGCTGACACGTCTCGCTCGCCGGCTGTTAACAGCGGGCAATACAGCTCGCTTCGTTCCCGGCACAAACTTCAAAACATCCAGCAAAGAGGCTTCTCGCGGAGGATTCTGGCCTGCAGCTGGATGTGTATAGATAGTCCTGCTGTCCCTTGCCAAAAGCTGTCCTGGGAAGGAGTCCCACAGGCACCACCAGACCATGGAGCAAGGGAGGGTGATGGATGTTACAGCACCTCAATGCCAGCGCGGGCTGGGGTCGGGTCGTGCGGCCAAGGCTGCTTGGGGACAGCCCCAGCAGCAGCAAGAGCAAGCGAGCTGTACAGTTCCTGCGCTTCTGAATCTCCCGCAGAGACTACGGACCATCCACCGCTAAAATAACAGCCTTTCTGTGAACCTAAACTGCAACCGCGCTTACTGCTATTGACATGCCGCACGCTAAATAGTTGAAAGAAGCGATTCAGCAGCATTTTATTAGATGCATTTTCCAGTGCTATTTCACCTAACAGCATCTTAAAAGGGTTTGATACAGAATTTCACACTAGTGGTTTGATTGACAAGATGGAAAAGTATTTGAAATGCTGACAGCTTTTACGATCTAAACCACTCAGCGTTTGTGTGGCAGGAAAGCAGATTTATCACACATTAGTCGGGCTCAAAGACCAAACTACCACAAGTCTGAGTCCACCTGCCATCGTCTGTAGCTTTGAAACAACAGCTTGCTCCTTTATTAAAAAGATGTTTTTCTCAGCCACATGACAAAGACAGGAGAAAGCTGGCAACAGATAAGCAGCGAAGCTAATTATATAAAAGATCCACAACATAAACCACAGAATGCGAGCCTTTTTTTAAGATGAGTTATAGCTATCTTTAGAAGTTACTGTTAAGTTTTCAGAGAAGCGTGATTTTGATCATGCCTCTTTAAATATCTGCTTTGGTTTTGGATAAAAGTCACTACATTTGTGCTGCTAGCTTGCACTCTGAATAGATAATTAAGTCTGTGTGTCGGTGGTTCTTTTTTTAACAAAGGTGACACTTCCCTGCTGATGTAGATGATGCAAATCACTTTATTTCAGTGCCAGCTGGAGATGATGATTTAGTGGTTAAAGCATCAAATTTGAAACAAATTAATCTCCCTAGGTGTACAGATTGTACCAATGGGACTGTAACAGAAACATTTAAATACAGAAATAACCATGTAATCTATCTAATATTATTCTCCTCTTCCTGGAGCACCATACGCAAATAGCACCACATGGTTCTTGGATCGTTTCAAGACTCGCTAACCCAACACCACATGCCGTTTGCCCAAAGTCTCAGGAGCCACAGCCAAAGTTTCAGGAACCACTCATTATCCATACAGGGAGTTATCCCACTAAACTGAACATAATCATATATTACCTTCAATTTTTAAACAATTACAAATGAGACTCAAGACAGACATCAGTATTTAACTGACAAGGATAACCACTCTTGAAATGAGAATTCGGTGTCCTCATTACTGCTATTTCTCCTGCTTGTCATCTTGTCACTCTATAATAAAACTCGAAACAGTCAGGACAATCATCCTGTGACTTGGGATGTGCCTACTTCCAAGGATCAGTTTACTACTAAGGAGCTTTCCCCGTGTGCCAGCCAATTAATGCTGCTGTTACTCTTAAGAAAAAAATGCAAAATGAACTTAAGGAGACAAAATGAAGAAGCCAAGCCATACTAATGGGTTTGATGACTCACTGGATCATTAGCAAAAATGGATTTTGGAGACACACATAAGCCTCCCATTAAGCATACATATACATATGTTAAGGGCAAGAGCCTAGCTTCTAGAAATGTGGATGGTGTTGGGTTTTAACCACTGATCAGGCAAAACCTCTAATTTGCCTGTGGCAAGACGTGTTCTGCACCATTCCCTGGACTTGCAGTCATCTAAACATGACACTGCATGTCAGCTGCTTGTATAAATTTGCTGTATTCACCACTGTTAAGCTGTAAATAGTTTTCAGCAATGGGGAAATTTCAGGCAAATCGCCATAGTTCCAAGTTGGTGAAAACGCAACAAGTTTGAACTCAAAGATGTCACCAGCCATCATGAATCTGATTTGATCCACCAATACAGAGAGATCTGGCCATGTCCACAGGTCCTCACATGCAATTACTGACATAATAGATGACGCTCAGAAAAGTCTTGGGTGGGGGAATCAAAGTATTTTAGCTAGCCCACATATTTCAGCTCCAGATATTTTGTAATAACCAACCTCCCTGCTGTAGTTCACTTATTCCCTCCCACACAACAGAGTCACTTTCTGAAAAACCTTACCTCCTCATTTGGTATCTCTCTGCAGTCTTACCATCACCTGCTAACCGTGCCTTTCTAAGGCCAGAGCGTACTTCATAAGAAATACTAGTTCACACGTATAGCTTGCTCGATTGTTACAATCGGCCTTATGGTAATAGTCCTATGATCGCTGCAAGGTTTTGACATAGAGAAACCAACTCGTTTACCTTAAATGTCCCTCTGCATCTGCCCGCTACTGTTTGGTCTGCACTGGGACAACAAGGTAAAAGACAGGCAGCTAGAAAGGCAGAATGAGCAGAGGGGCAGCGACAGGAACGGCAGCAGAAGCAGAGCCACAGATGGATCTTGCTTTAAAGGACACATTTGTTTGCACAGAGCTTTAACTACCCAAACCCAAGATTAATGGAAGGCACATTTCACTGGTTCTCTTTTGATGTGTGCAAAGACAACTGAATGTTATCAAAAGACTATAAATGGTAAGACATTTTCAGCTGGGTCACTGTATTTCATAAACTGCACATCCTCTTCTTCATTTCACAAAAAAGTATATAGACCTGTAATTCTGATTTGTGTCACAACATCCCAGTAAAATGGTGAAAGTTTGGGGAGAAAGCTTATTTGCCACGCTTCTGGATACTTGTGTTCGCAAAAAAACTTAAAGCAACACATACTCATGAAAAAATATTGTAATATTGTATGATAATATTGTAACATGTTTCCTCCCGAAGCATTTTAGAAATTACATTTAGGCAGCATCACTACACCAGCTGCTGACAGCAAGTATCAGAAAGAAATACACATCAGTAGGATGAGGGAGAAAAATACATTGCAACTATAAGGCAAAACCTACTGTATTGACCACATCACAGGCCAGAGTTCTGTATACTACCTTTAAGAGCCTACAGAGCGCAACCAGAAAATGTAACCCCATTATCACATGGCTTCAAATAGCTCTACAGAAGTTAGCAAATCAAGGCATTTTAAATTTGTACCAACACATGTTCTGATGTGTGTTCTAGTTCATCATAAGCTTTTAAAGAGAAAAGACTGCACCTTCAAACAGTACTGCATAAGAGAGAACCCATGGAATGAATTATGTCCACTTTGGAAGGAAGAAGGCATAAGGCAGTTTGAGATTCTCCCAGGAGGCAAAACTATTTTAAATACACTTAGCCCATTAAACCAACTTTTATCACTGGAACACAAAATTCCTACCCAGTTCTATATGTGTTCCGTATAAATATGCCCTCTGCCAAAACCAGCCCTACTTCCTTCTGCTCGATCTTAAAAGCCTCAAAACAAGCATGACCCACCTGGAGTTTCACACTCCTCCAACGCACAAGACGGAGGCACCTCTGACAGCTTGAAGAGAGGCCTCTGGCTTGGTGGGACTTCGGCACTGAAGGCTACAGCGATGCTACAGTGCGTGCCCTTGAACATGAAAGCTTGCGAGGTGGCACAGCCCAGCACTCCTCCCACCGCGGCCTGCATGTGGAGCATCACCTCCTGCACGGCCAGTACTGCTCCGCAGGCTCTGCTACTTACTGACTTGCTCCCCCCGACGCAGCAGGTGGGCAGAGGCTCTGATCTACCAGCTAGCTGTAATGAGTGTGTGGACCACCAAGCACAGAGCCTGTAGTACTGTCACCCACATCCATAGCCCCATGAGAACATGAGGAGGGAGTGTATAGGTAAGAGTGGACACATCTGTGTGGACACAGAAGGAGAAACATGATTTTGAACTAACAAATTCAGCTCTGCCACCAAGCTGGTCTCTGCTCTTGGACAAGTAATCCAGGGTTGTCTTCACCAGACAAGGGGTGATTCCAGAACCAGCATAAAAATTACATTTTGCTACTCTATTTGTGCCCAAAGAAGGTTGATTTTATGCACTTTCAACAAGCAGGGCTCAGGAAAATGGTGCAGTGTGTCAACACGCCACAGTCTCATCAACACAGCATGAATATTTTAAACTTTTCCGTTGCATTAGTCATCATTTGTATCACTTTGTACATAAATGTCACAAAAGAGGTCAGGACCTCGCTGTGTGCTATATTAGATATCACAGACAAAAAGACCAGAGCCAATCCTTGCCTACAAAGGTATTCAGCAGAAATACAGACTACACAATGGACAGGAAATAACATCTACGATTTTCAGAAACAGAGAATAATAACAGATATAAATTATTAGGAACAGTGCAGCAGAGCTGAGAAACAAATCCAAAAAAAGCTCAATGCTATTCCAATGCTTCCTCTTCCTTCAGACTTTGGGCACGTAGCCTTCTTACTTTTCGCCCCCTTCAGAAGCTGACAACACAGAAAGTCCTCTAACAGTACCTTCTCTTGAAGGAAGCCCTAAAACAGCTCACTTGTTCTTGGAGGATGCAAGGCAAAGTAGGGAGGATCTGCAGAATTCTCTTACTAGAGAGTGCTCTCTGTCCACGGGGCGTTGCTTATAGATAAGATGTCCAAAAGATAATATTGCCTGCACGTTGTTTAGCTGTATCTATTGAGGACTGATCTAGGGAACATCATTAATAGCACTGCTTAGCGTAGTGTATATCTTTCAACAGGCAATTAATCATCTGCAAGACTATTACTCCTGTAAGAAGCTCACAACTGTATATACACTACATGATCCTTCAGCTTATCACAATCAGGATTTGTCTAAGAGAGAACTTCTGACTCCAGGTTCTTCCTTGTGATCTTTAGCGGTTTTTTGGTCACTCTCTCCCTTCTTTCCCATGCACACTATCCACTCTTGCCTTCTGTGGTATGCATGCACACACACTAGAACAGGATCAATGACTGTTGACAAAGGCAGAGAAAAGAGAAAATCCCTTCAACAGATGCAGTTCTCCTTGACCCCAAAATCACCAACACACAAAGGTGTGGTGTAATTTATCTTCTGGGAGTGATGGCCAGTTACACCTACCAAGTGTATTTACAAGTTGAATAATATTCATAATCATACTGCTTCTTGAAATTTTTGACAAATAGGATGCATCCTGAGAAGTATGACGAGCTTTTCCAGCGTCAGTAAAAGCACTTGAAATACCACGCATCTGCAATGAAGACATCTGTAAATCAGTTGTGAAAGCAGCTTCAGCAGGTTACAGCACAACGGGGTGGAGCTGTGATGACCAGTTTCCCACCCAGGGAGGCACCGCATTCGTAGGCAGTGACTCAGTGCAGGTAAGGCTGGCTGCAGTCCCTCAGTTTGCAGGCTGTTCTCACAGTGGCATGTGATGCTTATGCAACAGGACCACGTGGGTGAGAATACAAAAACCCTTAAAAACATCACAGGTTGCTAAAACAGATGTACAGCTATGCCTGTAACCCCCCTGAACCTGCCTATAACCGCTCTCCACCTGTAAAGATGTATTGGGTCTGCGTGGCAAGGTTTTGGTAGTTGAGGGGGGACTACAGGGGTGGCTTCTGTGAGAAGCTGCTGGAAGCTTCCCGTGTCCAGTGGAGCTAGCTGGCATTGGCTCTAAGACAAACCCGCCGCTGACCAAGGCTGAGCCGGGGTTAGCACCTTCTCCCCCTCTACTCTGCTCTTGTAAAACCCCACCTGCAGTACTGCATCCAGCTGTTTAGCCCTCAGCATAAGAAGGATATAGACCAGTTGGAACGGAGAATGGATTGAGAGCAGCCCTGAGGAGAAGGGCTTAGGGTTACTGGAGGATTAAAAGCTCAGTTTGACCTGGCAGTGTGCACTTGCAGCCCAGAAAGCCAACTGTATCCTGGGCTGTATCCAAAGAAGTGTGGCCAGCAGGTCGAGGGAGGGGATCCTCCCCCTCTATTCAGCTCTCATGAGACCCCACCTGCAGTGCTGTGTCCAGCTCTGGGGCCCTCAACATCAGAAGGATATAGACCGGTTGGAACGAGTCCAGAGGAGGCCACGAGGATGATCAGAGGGCTGGAGCCCCTCTGCTATGGGGACAGGCTGAGAGAGTTGGGCTTGTTCAGCCTGGAGAAGAGAAGGCTCCGGGGAGACCTTATAGCACCTTCCAGTACCTGAAGGGGGCCTACAAGGAAGCTGGGGGGGGGACTTTTTACAAGGGCCTGTAGTGACAGGACAAGGGGTAATGGGTTTAAATTGAAAGCAGGGAGATTTAGATTAGATATCAGGAAGAAATTCTTCCCGGAGAGGGTGGTGAGGCACTGGGACGGGTTTCCCAGAGAAGCTGTGGATGCCCCATCCCTGGAAGTGTTCAAGGCCAGGCTGGATGAGGCTTGGGGCAACCTGGTCTAGTGGAGGGTGTCCCTGCCCATGGCAGGGGGGTTGGAACTAGATGATCTTTAAGGTCCCTTCCAACCCAAACCGTTCTATGATTCTGTGACCTCTGGAATAACACGGTTATGAAGGGAAAAAAAGAAAACTGTGCAATTTCAGCCAAAGACAGCAATATGTGAGAGAAACAGCCCTGCAGACACCCAGGTCAGTGGAGCAGGAGGCAGAGGAGGTGCTCCAGGCACTGGACCAGAGGTTCCCCGGCAGCCCATGGTGCAGACCATGGTGAGGCCAGCTGTGACCCTGCAGCCATGAAGGGTCACAGGGGAGCAGAGACCCACCTGCAGCAGAGGAGGACCCCATGCCAGAGCAGGGGGATACCTGAAGGAGGCTGTGACCCCATGGGAAGCCCAAGCTGGAGCACCTTGGCAGGACCTGTGGATTCCTGGAGAAGGGAGCCCAGGCTGGAGCAGGTTTGCTGACAGGATTTGTGACCCCACGGAGGACCCACGCTGGGGCAGGCTGCTCCTGAAGGACTGCACCCTGCAAAAGGGAGTAGCAGGGGCAGTGTGACGATCCCTCCCCCTGAGGAGGAAGGAGCGGCAGAGACAACATGGTGCTGCTCAGTGGAGAGAAGGTAGAGAAATGGGGAGCAAAGCTGATCCCGGGAAGAAGGGAGGGGTGGGTGGCAAGGTGTTTTTAAGATTTGGGGTTATTTCTCATTATCCTACCCTCATTTGACTGGTAATAAACTGAATCAGTTTTTCCCCAAGTCAAGTCTGTTTTGCCCATGAGGGTAACTGGGGAGTGATCTCTCCCTGTCCTTAACCCTCAAACCTTCCATCTTATTTTCTCCCACTCCCTGCCCAGCTGAGGAGGGCAGTGACAGGGAAGCATTGATGGGCACCTGGCCTCCAGCCAGGGTCAACCCACCACAAAAGACACAGCTATTTCCACGAATGAGGGAGGTGCAGAAGGATTTGACATTTGCACAGTACCAGGGCTAAGGCCAGCAATGGCAGAACTGCACGTACCTGTCTCCCAGACCTACGCTCAGTCCAGCAGAGCACAAAGCCATTATTTTCCTGAGTTCTTTAGGAAACAACTCAGCAGTAAGCTACAAGCTTTTCTTAAACTTGTCTCTCACAACATTCGTACTGAAAGCTAGGGATATGTTCATATTCAAACACTTTACATCACAAATTATTAACTCTCCTACATCACCAATTCTCACCATCATACCGTTAAAAAGCTAGTATTCTGCAGCATCTGAAGTTCCTATGTCAAACTGGTTTTGAGGATAGAAGAATAAAATTTGCGGATAATTCAGCAACTCTGAGCACATAAATGACAGCAACCAGTGCCAATGGGCTGGGTCCGAAAGGGTGGCCTATTTCACTCCAGGCCCACCACTGGGAATTGAATTCCCAGAGCTTAATGGGAAAGAATTGAAAGAATTCCTGAAAAGTAGAAACCAGCTCATGGGGTTTTTTTTAAATATGCACCACAGATCAAAGGCATCTCAAATGTTTCAGAAGGAAAAAACCCTCTACTCTGATATTACAAAATTGATGTGACTTGGAAACCTTTATCCTAACATAGGGTTTGATGGTTGCACTGAAAGGCAGAGATTTAACTCGGAACTATCCATGTGGGAAACAAAAAGGGGCTTAAATATAATATTTCTTGATCACAAGACAGAAGTTGGTTCCCCTTATGCCAGTAATAGAGGACAACACACTTGCACAACTGAGTACGCCCGACATTCTGTTAAAGCTACTTGAATTCACTGCAGCACCCATAAATCCTAATGCTGGGCTGCGGCATTATTGTAGTAGGTGCCGTACAAGGGTAGCAAAAACCAGACTGCCTGCTTTTAAGGAAAGCAATAGGAGAAAAGAAAACACATTAGCATACGGAGGAGCACGGGGAGGCACTGAGATGGTATTGGAAAGCATGGAGGACAGCAGTCCTAATATAAGAGCTGCTGTTGTGTTTCCGTAGGCTTCATGGCACAGATGCGTACCAAGCGACACACGTGAAGGCACAAGGTCAGTAAGAGGGCTGAGGGAGTAGGTTTTAATCAAGTTCAACATGGCTGAACAACTACAGGGAAATACCAATGTGGGGGGGGGAACTGAGAAGGTGCTTGTTTTAAATCGTTGAGTGTGGGATGGAGGTAGGAGGCATGAGCTAACCTTGAACACTGAGAAAGAAATGACAAGGATGTGACAACTGAGAAGAGTAGGTGGTGAAGAGCTTTGGATATTAAAGCAACGAGAGCAAGACAGTGACTAGATCTACAGTGACCACAAGGGAAGCACAGGCACCTAGCCCCCATGTGCACACCTATGTGCAAACACTGAAATGCAGGTGTGTTAATCGCAAGCTGAAGTTCCATGCTACATTTAATTCTTTGTACATGTATATGTGGTCTTTCAAAAGGAAAAAAGTACACCCGGGGTGGGGGGGTGGGGAAGTTTGCAGAATATTTCTATGTCCCAAATGCTTCCAGCAAGCTCTTAATCAGAGAAAAATGATAGATAAGTAAGCTGATGGATCTTCTCATGTAGTGAAAATGGGGGGGGGGGGGAGGGAAGAGCAGAATTCAACAACAGCATCCAGGTTTCTTATTTTTTTCTCATTTGGTTCAACTGTACAAATAAACTGGAAAGTTGTAATTGCCATTTGAGGAGCACAGTGATCTGTGTTGTTCTGATGAAGGAAAGAAACGGGGTGTGGGGGGGTGTGCAGGTGCAGGGAGTCGATTTATTTTACCATAAGCAGTTATATTAAGCAGACAGTTGCATCTCATGAGCAAGGTAAAAGACATGTCATGGAAGGACTGCTATAGTAACAATATATTTGAACTGCTGTAGTAACCAGTGTCATAAAGTCTAGAGTTAACAACTGGAATAAAAGTCATAGCAATGCTTATATGCTCAATAGAATAGAGAGAAAGGCCCTTTAAAAATAAGTACGAAGTAATGAATTGAAGTGAGGTCTCAGAGAGCAAATGCCCAATTTTTTTGACAGAGAAGTCAGCTGCCTCTACCGAACATAGAATTAAAAGTATTATTCTGCTAAGGAACATATTGAAAACAAAAATCATTGAAGAGGCCTACATAAAAACATTGCTGAAAGCACAATTATAAAAATAAAGAAATGTTCCCTAACCTAACTAAATGATATGAAGTAAATACACCTTGGCCAGTATTCACACCCCCGGATCCTGCTTTAATGCTACATTGTCATTTAAAAAAACATATCACCAAGTCAGCAGAAAAACTAATGCAGTATATGAAAAAAGAACACTGACAGGTATGATTTGTAGGCATGCATAAGATAATATTTGCAGAAGAATGGAGGTCATAGCGCATTGCAGGCTCCCAGCTCTAAAACTGAGCTGCCCTTCCTTTATTAGAATCTGATTATTTGCTTAGCACCCAACACAGAAATTGCACTTGACAGTGTTGGTCGCCAGTTTCACTGGTCATTGCCAGAGACAGCAAGATTTTAGTCCCCGCAACGTAATTAACGAAAGCGAAACAACCCTGTGTTGCCAAGACAGGATTTATCCACATAGAGAACACTTTCAAAGATCCTAGATTAAAAAATTATTGATGAAGTAAGAAAAATGACTAACCACAAAATGCCCCTGCTTTGGGCCAGGAAGCACTATGGGAATGGGACCATGTTCATACACAATTTTTCTATGTTGTTTAGTACTCCTTGCAGTAATGCTAAGGACATCTATCAAAGACCAGGTTCAGGCTGTGCAAGGCTTCCCATAGACATGTAGCAGAGAGACACATCATTCCTGCAAAGCCCAAGGGTAAGAGTCCCACTTCCAGCACAGATCCTCCCTCTCCCAGTACACGTGGCCTCTGCAGACAGAGCTCTGTTACACAGAAGAGAAATAAACTCTTTTCTGATTGAGGGGAATGGGGTTCACTCCAAGAGAAGCTTATATAAGGCCCATAAAGATCTTGGGACCAGAAACCTTGACCAGACAGTATGGAAGTCCTCCACCACCACTCAAGTTCTTCAATCACATATACATGGGTCGCCGTTTGCAGATGCCGCTAGTTCTGTAAAGAAATGGAAACTTTCCCATGAAGCTCTGTGTGTACATGATGCTATTGCGACCCCAAGTCCACGTAATTCCCTTCTCCCACACGGGCCATAGCTTCACAGAGCACATTCGGCGAGTGTCGGAAAAGGAAGCAACGGATAAAGCAAACAAACCTCAAATTACCACCTTCCCCTTCCTGAAAAAAGGATGTACGCTAATCATTTAAGCAAGTCTGGCAGAGAGACAGGTTTTTTTGCTGAAGACTCCAAGATGAAGAGGAGAAAACAGTTATCGGTCATAACAACATTATTATCCCAAGCTTTTTCACTCAACAGTTAAATTACAAAGTTTCGGTTCATAACCCACTGTTATAGAACACGTTTACTGAACTGAATGCGTTTAGGATTAATCAAAGGCTCATTTAGCACTGAAGACTTGAACCATTAAAACCGATTTTGAACACGTACAACACCATGCAAGCATGCATTTGGTAACAGCAAAGCTCTGATTGTTTATTTACTACTGCACAGACTGGGACAACTCACTTCACTCCTCTGAACGTGTGCTGCTTCTACCAGCCTTCAAGTGGTCTTGTCTCATTAAGTTTGTTTTTACGGAGAGCTTCTTACCAAGTGCTTGTCCAGCGACCAGCTCACTACATTCCCAACTTCACTGGGCCTCTCTAGGCATTACTGTAAGTATTAGCAATATGTAATTCCTTGGATTAGTTTTTGGGGTTTTTTTAAAATATTTGCTATGTACATTTATTACCTCCAATTCTGACTTCCTTTACTTTCACTGGATAATTATTTCTCCTTCAGGATCTAGCTATTGCTGCCAGTGACCATTGGATGAGATAAGAAATTGACCAGAACATATTAGAAAAAAAACCCACAATCAAAACATTAAATTGTTAGCGATCAATGATGCCTAATCCAATCCAAGAACCACAAACTGTTCATGCTCTGTATTTTGGCCCTACGTATTTTATGGATGGCAGGGAAAACATATTGATCAGTATCAGATTGCCGTGATTTTAGGGACGTAACTATAATTATATGGATCTAAATCTAGAAACTGTTTCACTGCTGGCAAAACACAGCGAGAGGTTTCCATTTTTTACTAAGACAGACATATAAATAACAGGTTTGCGTCACTTGCTTTTTAGAAAGTGTTCAAGTAAAATGGTGTAACGTGGAGATGGAATGTGGACTTTACTTCCTTGTCAAATTTCAAGGGTATGTGAGGACTACTAATTTATTGCTCATAAGTCAAATTCAGGTTGTTTTTTCAAGAAGAAAAAAATCTAAGGTTCTCCTTTAGCTCCTTCTCCAGAGCTGCTCCAGCACAGAATTATAAGCAGGACTATTGATCCAAACAGACAAAGTTCACAGCCCACTTTTCTAGCATCTTTTTCTTAAATGTCAAGCTTATCTCACAAAGCTGCAGAAACATAGCTGCTGGCACTGTCTGATGCTCCATAAATCAGTCTATTCCTAGCACTAATTATCCCAAGCAGCTGTTATCCTCTATTTGATCTTCAGTATCTGGGAAATCTTTTCTTCAAAGACTAACTCAACCAAGGAATGTTTAGTGTGTGTCACATTCGGGAATGAAATGCATCCGTATTACTTAAAGGCCATGTACCCTGTTGGGCATTTTCAGTGAAGCTCCATTAACCCTCCTACAAGTTCACAATGGTTATTTAAAAAAAAAAAAAAGGCATTTCATTAGGAAACATTAGGAAAAAGAACAGCACAGTTACTTGCACTGAAGTATAATCCCCAGAAGAATAAAAGAGGAGGTAGGGCTAAACTAGACAAGTGCGAGACTATGCATACAATCTAATTGCACTACTTTTTCTCTCGGGCTGTTTCCACATCCAAAAGCTTTTCAGAGGAAGATTAAAGATTGCAATGACATGGTATTATAGTTAGGCAGCTCACAGTCACCCCTGCTGTGAGCTTATATACACAAATAAAACCTTACATCTTGATTGCCCAGCATTTGCCAAGGATGCCATGGCTTTTCACTACCTGCAGGAACTGGAGCAGGATCTGTCACCGGTTCAGCAGTGTCTGAAGGATTTGTGAAATACGAATGCACTCACACGCACTCCTCGCACACCACTCCTTCACAGGTGGCCTTTGGCAGCACCGCCTGTACAGCCAGCTTCCTTGCAAACTCCCACTTAGCACAATGAGTTTCTAGGTCAGAGCCAGGACGCTGCCAACGCCTCGCAGCAAAGCCTAGGATTACTTTCACACACACACACCTGTGCTCGCTGTTCTGCTGGGCCGTGCACCCCACTCCTTCCTTCCCCAGCCCCAGGCACACGTGCTGGGCTGGAGCAGAATAAACTCAGTTACTGACCCTTCCTGAACCGCAATAATCCCAGGGTAACTAAATAAAAGCCTCGCTTTTCTAGTTTTTCAGTGAACTATTAGACAAATCAGACTTGACCTACAAACAGGTAGCCATCTGAGCAGCTGCAAATGGGCAGAGGAAACAGTGGTGTCTGACAGTTATTTCTGATGTCAGGACTGATTGACAAGGGCTGTAGATGGAGAACAGGCTGATCTGACTGCTGCTGTTGTCAGCAAATAGCTGCATCCTTCCTTTCAGGTGACTGCATGCCTCCTCAGCTCGAGCTGATCAAATCCCACCTTCCAAAGTTACTGCAGTACTAGAGAAAAGATATCACTGGTCTGAGAATCACTTTGCTCAGGAAAATTAGGATTTGCAAATACTACAAGTAACGTATTTGTAATACATTAGTGCTTCAACTACTTGATAAGTAATAAAAAAACCCCCATATATTAATCCCTATTTTTAATACTCAGGAAGTATTTTATGTAACAAGCACTATCCAATACATCAACTTTTCATGGCACAGCTGTTGTGAAAAGTGTAATTCAGTGCACTCAAAACTCTACATGCATCACTAAACTAATCCTGTGAGATCAGCTACCACTTTACAACAGCAACAGGATTATAGTTACATGGAAGAATAGGGGAAAGAAGGCAAGCAGATAACCTCTGAGTTGTATGCATACCCAAAATAAACACAATCTCATGTGCAGCACTAACTCAACCATTTGACTGTTGTCACAGCTGCTAGCACACTGACAAACAGTATTTACAGCATCCTATACCAAGTGTTGAAAGACAAGATTTTGGTAGCTATTCTGCAATCTATACATTCATATACTGAATAATCTGTGGGGTTTTGTTGCAAACTGGGCCTAGAATCAGCTTACAGGATTCACTGCATTTACTGTTCAGAGTCATGATAAGCAATGAAGTATTTAATCTCCAAGCGTACTTGCCGTAATAACATTCAGCTGTTACTATCCCATCAAGTTTCTACGTAGCACAAAAAACATTGTAGAACTATTCTGGGGGACCGGGGAGAGGGTACGCTAGGTGTAGCTAGATAAGCAGTGGGTGCTGCTATCACCATCTCAGGTGATCATTACAGGGCACCCCTTTCAGCTCAGCGGCAGAGACCAACTACAGAACATGCCTACATCACACACTTCAGGACGGTCAATTTAGCCCCACTTCGCCCTCACCCCAGATGTCTGCCATTTTCCAGGACAAGTAATCAAAGTGGGAGGAGAAGGAAGGATCTAGGGGTATGCCTCTGAATTTTGCAGGGCCCACAGTTTATAGAAGTTGGACACCACAAGGGGTTGACCAGGGTGTCCCAAGTCTCACCACACTTCTTCGGGTGAAGGCCAGATGTCTCCCAAACGGTAAATTGCTGCACTTGGCAGCCACGGCCTGGCACAGCACGGCATCAATCAGCTGGTCCACGGCTCCTTCCTTCTGCATGAGGCACACCCAGCGCTCAACAGGCAGCTGAAGACTCTACACGCTCAGAGGCAAGTGCTTGAGTTCACCTGATGATGAGGTGCTGGACTGTGTCCAAGAGAAGGTGTCCACCTGGAGCTGGGGAAGGGTCTGGAGCACAAGTCCTGTGAGGAGCGGCTGAGGGAGCTGGGGGTGTTTAGCCTGGAGAAGAGGAGGCTCAGGGGACACCTTACTGCTCTCCAATGCTACCTGAAAGGAGGGTGCAGAGAGGTGTGGGTTGGTCTCTTCTCCCAAGTGACAGGACCGGAGGAAATGGCCTTAAGTTGCGCCAGGGGAGATTTAGGTTGGATATTAGGAAACATTTCTTCCCCAAAAGGGTTGTCAAGCACTGGAACAGGCTGCCCAGGGAAGTGTTTGAGTCACCAGCCCTGGGGGTATTTAAGAGATGTGTGGATGTGGTGCTTAGGGACATGGTTTAGTGGTGGCCTTGGCAGTGTTAGGTTAATGGTTGGACTTGAGGATCTGGCTCTGAATCCCTGGCATCTCCCTTTCCCAGGAAAATCCCACCCCTCCAGAAACAGCAGCTCACTGAACTAGGAAATGAGCAGCAGCAGTGAGCGAGAAGGTAGTACCTCCCTCAAGGGGGTAATGGTCTCTTAGTCAGCAGGCTCCACGCTGTCCCCAGGAGTTTACCAGCAGCAATGATCCCAACTCTGAATGCAGCCAATTTCCAAAAGGAGCAGTGGAATGATATTTAAAAGAAAAATGTGTCAGTCGGGTATATTCTTATACCACCCTCTGACATTAAACGCTGTCCAGTGTCGCTTGAAACTGTGAGTACCTAGATCCTGATCAGACTCCTGGGTTTGTAACAAAAGTAATCCTACCTCTGGATCCTGCCACTAGTCAAAGCAACCACCAAGACAGCTGGCTAAGTTAAATCCTGAAGAACGTAGCTGAAGGAGTCCATGATAACAGACATTTTCGAGAACTGCGCTATGTGACACAGAAAAGTAAGGATTCGTATAATCCCTGAAGAGGCAGAAGGAAAACACATGGCTCAGAACACACGCTGGTTCCTCCGCTCCCTAAACCAACCATGCGATCCCAGCACTGAGCAGCCAGGGAGTGCTCTGCAGGGGTGGGTGCTGCATGTTCCCAGGAAGATCCCCAGTAACAAAGTTAGTTGGAACCACTTTAATGGAAGGCTCTGTCATAAAATACCAGTTTGTGGAGAGCAAAGTTCTTTACAGCAGAATGCTGTCTTTGACAAAAACATATTTCCAAATGCTAAAAGCACAATTTTGACTCTTTTTATAATTAAACATTTTAGCATCTTACTTGAAAATAGCTCATTACATAACATGAAATGAAAAAGCATGAGGTGCCAAAACCTGAACAAAGCATTTCAGTTCAAAATGTAAGCTTTCAGAGTTTTGCTTCATAAGCAATGGACTTTTCTGAGTGGGCGTTTTATTTCATGCTGGAACAAGATATTCTTGTTGCTGTATTCTTAAAGCAGATCTTCCCTCAAAGTGAGGATTCCAGGTTCTGTACTGCTCTAAGCACTAGTGTTTGTCATCTTCTGAGGTTGATATTCTGCAATGGCACAGACCACAATAACTGTGATATGACCAAATCAACCAGCAAATCCAATCTCTTTCTTTCTAGGGGATAAAAAAAAAAAAAAAAAGGAAAAGAAATTATCTCCTTTATAACATCGGAACAGGAAAGAAATTTTACTTGATCTTGGGAATCCAGAAACTGAAATTAGCCCCAAAGTGGTCCCTGAGGGATACCAAATCTGCACAATCACGATTTGCCCAGGTTGTAAGGAAAGTGTTTGGACAGTCTGCCAATTTAGAATTTAAATTACAGCTTTGTTTTTCCAGTGGAGAATATCAGTAAGAGAAGACGGCAGCCAGCCAAAGTATTTTGAACTGGCCAGCCAAGGTCTTCTGTGGACTCACACACCAGTCAGCTTTCTGGGGCTAGCACAGATCATCCTGAAGGGCTGGCTGGAGACAATGAAGTGGGGTGGTCTCTCCCCGTAGGGCTTACCAACGCTACTGCTCATCAAGTGATCAAAGATGTCAAAATTCATTACCTACAAGATCTATGGATGTGTGCACATCCTATCAGCAACCATAGAATTCACTAGCTAAAAACCACCCAGGGTTATTGTCAGCCTCTAACACAGAGGTGGAACTTTTCACGCGCATAACTTCCAAAACTGCATAAAACACTATGACAGCAAACTCCCTGTGGCATTTTAAACCAAAAATCGTTGCCCTTGCAAAACATCACCATCTTGTTCGGTGTTCCACACTGTTGGTATTATGCCTGACAACACTCACTTTTCTCTTCTTTCTCCCAGACTTACTAACAGCCACATCTACTCCTTGAGACATTTCTCCATGACCTGGTGCACAGCCACAAAAGATGCGGTTTTCAGTCCTTCTTCTCTAAACCTAGTGTTAAAATGCAAGTAATCCTCAGTCCAGGCTCCCATTGCAGCGGAATAAGCTTTCAGATTCCCCAGAATCTTGGCTGTTTGAAGCTGAATGACACATGATAACCAAATAGCATTTAACTTTGTATTCACCACTATAGGTGGCTCTTTCAAAGGGTTCTCCAGTAATATTTTTAAGTGTAACACAATTTATTAACAATGCCAGATAACAACGAACAAGTCAGTTAAGATCACACATCTACAGTCATTTTCCCTCATGCACAGCCCACACCCAAGGGACTGGCAAGTGAACTTCACCATCCAGATCAAAAGAACTGCTGCCCTGTGGCCCAACACAGCTTATGAACCAAGCGCATCCCTACGCTTAGGGATGCCAAGCCCCAGCATCCCTAAGTACAGGTTCTCTCCTTGTCTAACTGTCCCTTGACTTCACTCCTTGCAAACCAGCGCAGGACACAGACGGGATTACAAAATCCTTGCTAAGCAATTCTCAGCCCACCTCCACATCTCCAGTCAGAAGTAACAGAGAGCTCTATGAGAGAAAGAGCTACCCTGTGCAGCCAAACTAATGTTTGGTGAAAATAGCAGTAATTTAAAATAATTAAAAATCAATTGCAATATTCTATTTATTTACACATATACTGCTACAAGTAGGCAACTGGCTGTTTAGAAAATTCAGCCTACCTTTGACAACAGCTTAAACAAACAACTTAAAATGACTGCGTCATTTTCAAGCTCATGATACTGTTTCATTCCATTTCTCTTTCCCCGCCAAAAAGCTTCAAAGGACTAAAGATCAGGTAGAGCTAAATTAAGGATAATTCATTGGGAAAACCAAGAAGTAGCCACAAAAAAACATTTCTTAAGTATGCATTTCAAAAAGCCACAGCATCAATTTAAAGGATGAAATTCATTAGCACCCACGAAGGGCAGACACTCGTAACCAAGCACACACATACAGATGAGGTAATAGGAAAGCTGCTGAACTGAAACATGCAGCCAACTGAGTCATTTGAGGATGACTCACATGAAATCAGACCCCATAAGAAGTAAATCTCCTCTTTTAACCGTATCAAAGGAGGAATGTACTTTTGATAGATCAATTAAATAGCTATTGCTATAAGAAGTTACTGAAGCAGATCCATCTGGCTTCAAGCATCAGAGCTGCTGAGTAAAATTTAAAATGTATTAGACCAACACCTTGAAAATAAGACATGGTTTTCTAATTGAATGACCCATCTCACATCCAGTTGGAAATCTAAATTAGAGCTGGAGATGAACACAGCAAGTACATAATAGTCTCCCTTATAATTGCAAATGCAGCACTGGAAATTGCACAGACATTAGTGTTTTCGGTTTTCAATATAGAACATCCTCCTCTAATATATATTTCAGACACTAAAGTGAGGAACATGAAAAGCAAATACAAGCTTGAAAATTGGTCCCTAATTTGTAACAATGGAGATTCAGGACTGGGGCGAGGCAAAATTGCCAAAGCACATTTATACAACTGCACAAGTACATCAAACTACTGGGAAGTGAGTGGGAAAAGACAGAGCAGCCACACGCACGATTTGACCTGCATGAATTATTACACATGTACACAAGTGTTTGTCCCACGTTACAAGACATCTGATCCAGAGCGACAACCAAGTCAGTATTAGCTGTGTTAACAGACCGCAGTATATTGTATTCAAGTTGTTCTTACCCCTTTAATCAAACTTTCATCCTGTGAGCTAAAATTCGCAAATCTCTGCCTTGGTTTTATAACAAATGCTGAGAGAAGGGATGGAGAAAATAGGTGAGCAGATAATTAGTGCATGCAGGAAAAAGAAAAGGAAGAACATATGAAAGAGACCAAGGAATGAAGCATGGGAAATGCAAAGATGGGGAGTAGTCTGACTGAGAGCCAGTTGTAAACAAGATGTAGGGAAGGGAAAAATGGAACAGGGCTGAGAAGTTCAGTATTTAAAGATTGGGATCAACTGAGAATGATAATGAGTTAGAAAGGGGGAAAAAAGTAGAAGACACAGCAGGACACATAGATGCGGCAGGACTGAAGCTAAAGTTTGGAGGAGGGAGCAATGTGAGAGACAACATAAGTTTAACCTAGATGTGTGAGTACTTTTGCATGCCTAAGCTGCACTTCTGCAAAGACACCTAATGACAGTGAGTCCTCTCAGCCCAGTCCTCTCCTGACCAACTCATACTATGTCAGGCAGGGCTTTCCCAGTTTCCTGCGAGTGAGTCCCATACCCTGGTGAGGAGTGTTGATGCTACAGAGACAGTAACACATCCTCAGAGGTTGAGGAGACTTCATAGCCCAGTCTTCTACCAGGAAACTCTCTCCATTGCCTGGGAACCTGCAGGGTACCTCTCTGTGCCTAGATGATGCCAGTTTGTGTTGGCTTTCTATCCGGTTCAGACGCACTCAAAGAGATCACAAGTATTGCTAATAAATAGATACATAAGCCTCTGAATTTCTGTAGGTAGACTCCAAAACACCCTGCCCACTCAAACAGGAGCTTCTGAATAACCTCCACAGCCACACGAGAAATAATGATGTCAGTTATAATGAAGAGGCCCTTTATCACCATTTTTCAACTGCTTCACATACAGAACCTAATACTTCCTTGTGAACATTTATCTGACAGCCTGTGCCTGACTTTAAATCTTTTAATCCAGTTATTGCCTGACCACATTTGTAAAGCGCTTCCTTTTCCATTTAAAGAAAGGATATGAAAGCCACCAACCTATGAAAGCCAGAGACGCACCTCTATCTCTGCACAAATTAAATATTCTGCCTCCCTCTACTGGCTCTGCATCACATCAAACCAGGAGGAGAAAAACTAGAAAGCTAATGTTTATCGTTATCCTAGAGAAATCTATGAAGGAGTCAATGCTGAAATAGCAGAAGAATAACACTAATCTTTAATCTTAGTTTCTAAACAAGTAATACAGCAGGGAATGCTAAGGGTCTTTCTGAACACAGACCCATTTAGAGTTATTATAGGTATATAGCAGCATAGCTACATCACACCAAATTAATGATCTCTCTGTGAGATTTTCTACTAAAATTATTTCTCCATTTAAAATACATGAGAACATTAATGAACTTTCTGTTAATATAACCTCAGCTTGTTTTATACTGAATCAGATTTAAGCATCCCTGCTTGCTTACAGCCAGACTGAGTTACGACTGAGCTAGATGATTTTACTTATGAATAATTTCTAGATAATATACATGCTTTTTTTTTTTTTAATTAAAATGACAGGCAATCAAAAGTTGTGATTCAAGGAACTTCTGGTTTGCAATTTGATCAGTCAAAATATATTTAGTAATATAAGCGAGCTGTCACTATATGAAATAAAGGCAGAGAGAAAAGAATGAGACCTTCTGCATATTCTTTAGGTGATAGCGGCAAAACTTTCCTTTATGTTTTACTGAATTCTGCTTTTCTCAAATTAGATCTTGAAGGATCAAATTAAGCACATAAAGCATTCTCCTCTCTAAGATGGATTTGAAATAGTTCACAATGCTACAAACAAACTTCTCTCTCGTTACTCAGAATCACAAGAGCGGGAGGAACGCGTGCCTAGAAGCCATGTTTGCCATCAGGCCACCGCTGTGATTTCTCTCTTACTGCTTTTCTTCACTGGAGTATTGTATTTAAGTTTGGGTAAAAAGGTGTTATTAAAATGAAACTAGTCAGCCATGTATCTTACAAACTAGAAGTACAGCACAGCGTACTGCCTTTTGCATGTGTCCAGCACAACAATTTATCCTTCCTCAACATAGCCATAGCCTGACCGAAAAGCCTTTCGATGCTGCTGACCGAAAAGCCTTTCTCTCTGCAGTGAATTTTGTTTCCTACAGTAATACCTACCTGTATGCAAAACATACACCCCCTACCAGGGATGAGGGTCAATCACAAAAAACCCAGTAAGCTATGAACTCGTCTCTGTGTCTGTCTGTTCCTCCACATTTACCCTATCCATTCAGCAGCTCCGCTGGGTAGAGAAGCACAAGCCAGACACGGGCTTCCAAAGCTGCCGGAGGGCCATGCCTCTTCTGTGCGCCGCGCAGAGACCGAGAGCCAGCACGGGTCTCAAACCGAACGGCAGACGGCTCCCCGTGGGGTCTGCAAAACTTCCAGGTGCTGGACATACACACTTCTAAGCACACAGGTTTTTTAAACAGTGCCTGTTTTTCTTCTGTAGAAACAGAGTAAAGCATGATTGATATTTCATTGGAAAATAAGGGATCAAATTTATCCACCCTGTAACTTCCTGACTGACGGAAGTTACCACTAGAAGTGAATTTGTCAGACAGTATACAAAAAGTCTGACAAAGCCAGAATTAAGCATCAAGACAGAATTTCCATCTTTTCCTGAAACAGTATTTGTTTGCAATTGGGCTGTGCAGATTGTTTAAAGGCAGCATTCAAACATCTGAAGGTGAACTTAAGGTTAATTTAAAACTAGAGTTCTACTTCTACATAGAGATTGCACTATATGTGGGGGAAAAAAAATTCCCAGTGTAACAACAGAATAAACATACCATGAAACTCTATATAAATCAGTTGAAGAATCACTTATAAAATATTAGCGTTCATGATAACACAACTCCAAGAAATTTTAATTTGCCACTAAAAACATACTTTACAAATGTTTTAACAACTTCTTCTTCATGCTTACTTGATAAACATTTTAGTACTACAGGATATTGTAATGTTAATGCTGTACAGGAAAGCACATCATAAAGCTTTATGGCAGATAACGTCATATTGCAAGCATGTACTTTGATCAGAAAAACCTGAAACAACGGAAACTTCTACAAACTGATAATCATGTTTTGAATATTTAAAAATGAGAGGGTAATCTGCAGAAAAACTACTTTCCAAGGGCTTTAGTGAGCACAAAAACTCTTAAATTTTGGGGCAGGGGCAGGGGTGTGCATTTGTTAATGTTCCATCACATTAACTGTTCTTTTTTTTTTTCTTGTCAAGTTAAAAGAGGAGAAAATAGATCTTTCCACTGGTAACATAATAGTTTTGCTGAGACTTTCGGACTCAACTGCATACTCAGCAACTGCGCTCCTCAAGCTACACTAAGCACCTACCTTCTGTACATCCACTTCTACCACCCTCTGGAGAAACTGGGAAAAAAGGAGGGGTTCCTACTGCTACTACACAGGAAATAGTACAAGGCAAGGATAAAACAGTAGGAGGGAAACAGACCAGTTCTGCCAGCCTTCGGAGAGCTGTTGATCAAATATTGCCTCAAAGGCACCATTACCAGGAAACCTACAGCAAAACCTTATTCCTGCACCCTCTGTAGAGTGCTAGTACATTCATATGGAGCAATAAAAACACAGTCTCCATCTACTCCCAAGCAACTGAAGTTATCAGGAGTCATTCAACAAATCCCAGTGGCTTTGGATCAGATCTTAAAGCAAGAAATAACCAAGTTTGAAATGCCCTGGAATACATACAACTGGATTTTCAGAGCTATAAGCGGAAAATTAACACTAGGTAAATATACTATATTAATAATAAAAATACCTCACTGAAGGAGATGTAAAACACAAGCCTACACATAGTCTTCAAAAACCTGCATGCACATACATGGACATTAGGCAGTAAACTGCATTACTTTAAAACTTCAGCTATTTCAGTTGTTCCTAGCACATTTTAAACATAATGCTCCATTAAGTCACCTGAAATTTTTAAAAACACATTCATATTTGGGATGAAATCCCATACCCCTTTCAGTCAAGAGGTTTTTACCTAACAAATGAGGTCAAGATGCTCAGACCATCAGAATTTGTAGTCAAATCCTCTAAATACGTAAACACATGCAAAACTCAAGTAGACTCATTTAAAAGGAGACTACAGTATATGCGTAAGTGTTAATGGCACCGAGGGGTCATTTATCAAGCTGATGTTGAGAAAAAAAAAGAGTAGGTGAGAAGAAATATGCCTCCGAAGTGCATGACAGCCAAGAACCTTCATGCTAGTTTTAAGAAAAACAAACAAACACGGAAGTAAAACAAAGGAACACTTTTAAATGGTTAAAAATTTAAGTTTCACAGTAATAGACAAACCCTTAACTGAACTACATTAGCACATGCTACTACAGTATGGTTCTTTTAATAAAATTTTCACATGCACCTCAAAGCTCCTACAGGTATTTTTGTGAAAAGACCATGCTTTTTTTTGTACCGTACCTGAACATTTCTGTACCTGTCACGCTGCATGTTAATGAAAAAAATAAGACAGGGAACATTAGGTTATTGTCACATGTCCATTCTACAGGTATAATTTCTATTTGTTTTTTTACAGATGACATTACATTCAGTTTCACTTTAGCAGAACCAACAGTAGCACTTCAGCCTATCTTTAGATGACAACTTTGCCAAGTCAAATAAAAAGGTTTCACTGTGCTGGAAGGCTAAGCAATTAAAGAGCAACATTTCTCCTCCTTCCCATGCACCCTCTCTGAAACCCCCAAACCACACGTGCTGATAAAGAGACTTGAGGCAAGCAGGTTTGTTTTTATAAATACACTTCATCTTCAATCAACAGAGAGGAGTTCTGCGCTACAAACAATGCTCCGAGAAGACAAGTGCATGTGCTGCCGACAGTTTCCAGTGAGAAGAATTTCCACCTGTAGCATCTCCCATATGAAAGCACACAGTTAAAAACAGCATGCACGCTGAAAAAAATTAAGCTTGGGCTTTCTGTGAATTAAAGCTGACAAAGCCTGGCAGACAATCTGCAGTAACGGTGTCGCACCAGTACGCAAAGCGGAGGCTGCGGCAGCACACCTAGTTGAGCGAGTTGAACTTTGCCTGTTCCCAGGTGCCACTGACGTCACTGGATGCCAGTCCTATCTAAGGAATAGCATAGCCTGGCCTCTTGACTTTAAATCAGGTGTGAGGACTTAACTGAAATACTGACCACATTAATGAAACAAACTACTTACACTAGTACACGTAACGCACGCAGAAAAGTACTTACGTCGTTTCTGGGAAACTGCCTGCAAACAGGCCGTGACAATATCGCAATTCTTCTGGACTTTATGTACAAGCCTGTCTTTCTGCTTCAGAAGACGAAGCAACTTGGCTGATTGCACAGAAATTCTGTAATTCAGTTCTCGTTTTATAGTTGTTAATTCATCAACATCTGTCAATAAGCAGAGAAAATAACTTCAGTACAGGCCAAAACATTAGAATCACGGAATCGTAGAATAGTTTGGGGGAAGGGACCTAGTCCAACCCCCCAGCAATGAGCAGGGACATCTTCAACTAGAACAGGTTGCTCAGGGCCCTGTCCAACCTGTTTCCAGCGATGGAAATATCTACCGTCTCCCTGAGCAACCTGTTCCAGTGTTTTACCACCCTCATCATAAAAAAATTCTTTCTTCTCTCTAGTCTAAATCTACCCTCTTCTGGTTTAAAAACACTGTCTTATCACAGGCTCTGCTAAAAAGTTTGTCCCCATCTTTCTTATAAGCCCCCCACACCCATTCACAAACAGCTTATTGTAGCTGGCATGCATAGTGACTCGCCCTACGGACATTTACATACACAAACTTTCTATAAATTGCGAGTTCTATTGACCGGGATAAACCCCAGTTATAAACATTTTCAAGTTCTGAGCCATAGTCTTTAGTTTTCTTTTAAGTATTTCAACTTAGGGCCCAGCGTATGAATCTTAATAATTACTCTGTTACAAACTGGAAACATGGTGACAGATGAGGCCAGGCTATACCAGAGTAGCATGATCAGGGGGTATATTTTAAATGCAGTACTTTCCAAAAGCTGCATCTGGAAAACGTACATAGGGAATAAGCACATGATAACAAAGGAATATGTTCAGTAAGCTGCCTGCAAAGCTAGAAATGCAGTTTCAGGATGAGCTTTAAGTGAGAAACTCTTTCCACTAAGATGCAAACCGGGTGGCTTCAGTCAGAGCCTCAGTTATCTCCCCAGTGCCACCAGACCCCCTTAGCTCACCAGAATGTCTCAGCTTACTTCTGATATTCCTGCTGTCCCTCGGGTGGTGAGCTTGAGTCCAGGAAAAAAGGGAGTTGTTGGACAGTCCATTAACATTTTTTTGAGCCCCCTGCTCTGTTCTCAGAGGCACAGCCCACCAAGGAAAGCTTGGGTCTTGCCTGTCACACACTGACCTCTTGAGCTTTTCCACTAATAGCCCGGTACAGCTTGCCATCAGCAGCTAAACAGCCTTCTGTTCCCTGTGGCCAAGTTTTCAAATCCTATCACTTTCAATCCAACCATGCCTCCCTGATGCTGAAAGGAAAGCCATCAAAAAATCCATACTTTGGTAACCTGATCTAACGAGAAAAATATTTATGCATCCAGGATACTACCAGTGGGAGGGCAAACAGCTCTGCTCATATGGCAAAGCTTTTTCAATGATTCTGGAGAGCTTTAAGAACAGATGAATTAGGCTGAACTGATAATCAGTCACAGGATAACAGAGATCGAGGAATGACTGACTGCAAGGCAGGGGAGCCGCTGGTAAGACAATCCAGTATTCTGTAGTCCCTCCTCTCTTTCAGCACCCACTGCTCAGCTGGCACCCGCAATCCCTGGTACCAGTCAAGGTGACTTAAAACCCTATCTACAGATTTTGAGAAGAAAAAATAAAACACACACCCCCTGTATTCCTACTGGCTTGTACACTCGAGCTGAAGTCTATTCTTTCCTGCTCAACTCAGTTGAAAATAATTTTGCAGCAAAATTAATGAGTTTTAACTCTGCAAAACATATTCCCAAACAAGCAAGTTTCTTGTTGAATCCCAGATTGCCACAGAACACGCAGACGAACACGAGCTACATCCTGTAACATCAGATGGCATATCACCTCACCGAGAGGCCGAACACGGAAGCAGAAAGCTGTTTGCACAGGTCTGAAAAACAGGCACATTTATTCACCTCCTGCTTTTTATCCTTGTCAAAGACAAGAATGATTTAACACCCGGAGACAAGAGGGCTTTCTACGGCCCTTCTCACCCTGTCAGCTTGGGAGTTGCAAGTACTCCTCCTTTCAGGAACATTTAGTGTCGTTAGCTTTCAGTTTCATTTAGGTTTTGGTTAGTTGACTATGGCATTTACATCTTTCTTCTGGAAGACACGCTTACCTGCAAATAAGCTTTGCAACTGTCAGGTTTAGCACTACAAGGACCTGAGAAAGCTAACTACCTCTCACAGCACAGTATGTGTAGCATCTCTTCTAGCTTAAGAAAAAAGGGATTTAGCTTGAATTAAAAAAAGAAAAAAGGAAAGAAAAGGAAAACCAGTCACTGATTCATTGCTGCGAGTGAAGAACAGCCCTGCCCTTGCAGAAGGACAGAAGCTGGGGCACCTGTCACAGACACCCCAGCAGCAGGGGACCCTCTTTTCCGAAGCGAACAGCGCACGAGGCCTGGGTGTGAAGGAGATGCCAGCCAACTGTGCACGGGAGCTTCCGGGCGAGACGGCCACGCACAGAGGCTGCTCCGGCAGGCGAAGGGGGATCATCTACACGTACACATACACACGGGCTCGCGCGGGTGCGGAAGCAGGGGAGAGGGGACTGTCAAGCGGGACCCCCCAGCGGGCACAGAGGGGGACAGCGAGGCGACAGGGGCAGCCGCCAGCCCCGGCGGAGCAGGGCAGGGCTGGGCAGGGCAGGGCAGGGCAGGCCGTACCTTTCAGCCGCAGGTACTTGACCTGGCACGGCCGCTGCTGCAGCTCCCGGAGGACGCGGGAGCGGGCGCTGCCCGAGGGGGCGGCCGCCTCCGCGGCGCTGTAGAGCTCGGTGAGCAGCCCGCTCACCAGCGACGAGGTGCGGCTGGACCGGCCGCTGCCAGCGCCCTCCTCCTCGTCCTCCTCGTCCTCCTCTTCCTCCTCGGCCAGGCTGTCGGCGCTGCTGCCCGCTCTGCCGCCTAGGCAGAGCCCCCCCACCTCCATCTGCCGTAGCCGGCAGCGCCGGGTTCCAGGCCCGGCCCGTTCCGCACCGAGCGAGGGGGCGGGCAGGGGAAGGGGGCGGGAGAGCCCTGGCCGGCGGGACACTTCCCCGCGGGCAGGAACCGCGGCCGCCTCTCCTCCCTCCTTCCCCCACCACGCACGGCGCGGCGTGGTAGGGGCCGGCGGTGGGCGGGAGCGCTGCACCTGCCGAGGGCGGGGAGGGCGGCCTCGCTCCGGTAACCCCCGGGACCGGTCCGTGGGGCCGCGCAGGTGAGCTCCGTCCTGGCGGCTGTCCGGCTCCGGCCCGGCCCCCGCGGCGGTGCGGACCCGAGCGGCCGCCCGGCTCGCTGCTGACGCCCTGCGGCGCCCCACGGGAAGGCCGAGACGATGGCGCGAGGAGACGTAGGGCTGCCGCAAGTCACCGTGAAACAGCGCACAACCCGGCGCTGCCGACAGGGTCTGCGGGGCCACCAGAGCCGGCGGACCCGGCGCTGGGCTGGCTGCGGGACCCGTGTCGCCACCGCATCCCGTGACGCCCGGAGCTGCTGCTGCAGCCTCCTCCTCCCGAGCTGCCCGGGCGCGCCGCCGGCCGGCTGTCGTGGGTACCTGCGGCGCCCAGCGCTCCCCGTGGCCCCGCCGTGCTCCCTGCCTGCTCCCGCCCTCGGGTCTTTCTCGATACCGGCAAAGCACTTCCCGCCGGGCCGGGAGTTACCCGCCAAGGGCACAGGAGGGCGATGGCGCTGCCGGGGCGAGTCGCGTCGGGCATTTGGTAGTGAAAGGCAGCGTTTCACCACCCGGAAGAGCCCTCCGGGCACACCGCGCTGCGCTGTCGCGGGGGCCGGGGGTGGGCAGCTCGAACGGGCAGCGGCGGGGCGCCGGGAGGGCGACGGGCGGCGCGGGGGGGGCCCTCTCCCGCCCCCATGGCAACGGCTTCCCCGGCAGTGGGCGGGGCCGCTCCCCGCCGTGGCGGCCGCCCGGGCCACGTGACACCCTCCCCCCGCCCGCCCGCCGCTCTACCGGGTCATATGCCGGGGGCGGGGCGGGCCCGCGCGCTGTTCCTCGGTCTTCGGTCGTGCCGTGGCTCTTCCCGTCGCGGGTTCGAGCGGTCCCGGCTCCCTCCGTCCTTCCGCTCGGCCCCGCCGCCGCGCCATGTCCCCCGCCGCCGCGGTCTGGGGGCTGGCGCTAGCCGCGCTGCTGGTGCTGAGCCCGGCGGGGGCAGCCCGGCAGGCGCGGAGGCCCAACGTGGTGCTCCTCCTCACCGACGACCAGGACGTCTGCCTGGGCGGCATGGTAACCCCCCGGCGCCCCCTTGGCCTCCCGCGTACCCCGCCGTCCGACCGGCCGCTCGGGGGCCGCCGCCGTGGGCCCGTCCGCGAAGGGAGCGAGGGGACGCGGGGCCGTGCGTGGGGCCGGTGGGGGCGACGCGGGGGTGCTCGCCGGCCGCCCGCTCGGTTTGCGTGGCCCGGCTGCGGGCTCGGGAGACCGGGAGGAGGTGGAGAGGGCCCGGTGTCGCTGCGGAGGCCTGGGGTGACAAGTGGCGCCGCCAGGGCCCAGCCAGCGGCCGGGGACGGTCCGCGGCCTCAGGCCGAGTTACCTCGCCCCTGGGAGACCGTGCTACCCCGGGGCCGCCGAAAGGAGCGTCACGGTGGGCTTCATCGGGCGAGCCAGGCGTGCACGGGGGGCCGCCGAGGCTCCCGGAGCGCAGGCTGTGTAGCTGCAGGTCGCCCCGAGACGCTCCCCGAGCCTGCGCTCCCTCGGGCCGGCGTGTGTGACCGCCGCGGGAAGGCGCTCCGGGTGGGCTCCCCGGGCAGCGCCCGAGCCCCGCGGCGCTGGGTGCGAGCGGCCACGCGGCCGCTTCACCTCCGCCGCTTCACCCAGCGCCCGCGCGTTTGTAGCTGATGTGGGTTTGGTGCCTTTTTCCCAGACACCCCTGAAGAAGACTAATGCCCTCATTGCGCAGATGGGAGTGACCTTCCTCAATGCAGTAAGTGTTCACGCTAGCGCTGTGAACTTCTGGGGTACCTGCGCCCGCGTCGTTTGTGTCGCGGGTAATGGGGTTTTATGAAGCCTGTACGTAGCCGTGTGGGGTTTTTAATTCAGCCCCCGACTACTTGTAGGTCACAAAACGAACGCAGCTCAAGGTTGTGATTACAGCCTGGAAGTTTCACTTCCTCGGAGTACTTGTGCTGACTTCCTTAAGCAGTGGAAGTCTAAAACCTAAAGTCAGCTTCATGTCCAGCTCTCCACTAGTGAAAATGCTTGGGATAGAATTCTTTGGGCCTAAAAAGGAGTAGGCTTTAATGCCGGTCCCCTTTTTAATCAACCTATTAGCTGGTACCTCAAAACTATAAATTATGAGGAAAAATTGTTTTACAACGTCAGTCTTGTATCTCTTCATCCTGTCTTTCCAGTACGTTCCCAGTGCGCTTTGCTGTCCCAGTCGAGCTAGCATTTTAACAGGAAAATATCCCCATAATCACCATGTTGTCAATAACACGCTGGAAGGAAACTGTAGCAGCAAGTTGTGGCAGAAGATTCAAGAACCACACACCTTCCCAGCGCTGCTCAAAGCTATGTGTGGTTATCAAACGTTCTTTGCTGGGAAGTATTTGAATGAGGTATTGTTGTGCTTCTCTTTTTACTGCGTTTGTGATGGCTTATTTGGTGTGTTCGTTGTTAGAGATGATGGTGGGGGAAGTGAGTAGATGATTGGCCTGTGGGGTTGAACATCAGTCAAGCCAGTGCCAGACCAGGTGTGATGTTAGAATAACGTTGGAGAAAAAAATTGGTTTGTCTCAATATTCCTGACTGATACATCCCCTGGAATCAGAGAGCTATTTTCTTTTTAGCAGCTAATACGGTATTTTTAATATTAAATGTCCACTGGGGCAAATTCATTGGGAGAACAGATTCTGTCAGAGCTCTTTACGGGGGTTACCCGACACTTCATTATTGAATCACTTGTATGCGTATGCTCTCGCTTTCTTCTGCTTTTAACTAAGCTGTGCTTTGTTGTAGTTCATGGCAAACTGTAAAATTCAGCACTGAACGCTGTAAGATCAGGTGTTCCTCGTGTGTGATGGAATTATATTTGGAGCTGGACGAGTTACAGGGTTCTTAATGGCGTTATTTTCCGTGCGTGTCTCGCTGGAAAATGTTGGTGGCATAATAGAATAGCGGAATGTGAATTTTTGTAGCCAGGCACGAGTTTGGTTTTGCAGATGTTACCGAGGCAGCTGGGGGAAGGGAAACTTATTTGGCTTCCTCTGAGCGTCCCTTGACTCAGCATGGTCCCTGTCCCTGCAGTTAGGCGAGCCACGTAGATGGGAGAGCGCAGCCCTGAGAAAACCCGTTGCGTTGCTCTGAGGCACCCTCTGTTTTGAGTTTGGCACTAATTCAGCAGCTACTTTGCCCTTTATTTTTTTTTGCTGGTTTAAAAGCTGATTGTTACAGAGTATTTGGCACCGAGATGACAAGAGGCTAGCATTGCTTAAAGTTCACACTCCGTTTTGGGGCAGGATGATGGAAGCTGGTGGTCTGTGCTGAATTTTTAGTGTCTCGTGAACGGTTATCACAAAGCCTAAGAAGGTCCTGTTGCATGTGTGTTTGGGTCACCTTTCATTACCTGGCGACGCACTGCACGTTCTCCAGCACCTCCGCGTATTTTCGTGAGCAGAGTAGGACAGGGAATAAAATTTAAATTTTATTGGTGAAGGCCAAGCTTTCGGTTAACTGTCTTTCTAGTTGTTTCACCCTGGTTGCTTTAACAGGCTATACATGTGGTTCTGTATTCATACGCATTAGGTTTTTCCATTCTGAAATCAAGTTTGGCTTAATGCACTTTCTGATTAGTGTTGAATAAAGCACGCGAGTATGAAACATAATGTTATTCATCATAACTGAAATCGTGAGTCATGGTCTGTCTTTTTTTTCAGTACGGAGCAGAGGATGCAGGGGGAGTAGGTTATGTCCCTCCTGGATGGAGTTTTTGGTATGCTTTGGTACGTGACCGTTCTTTTTTTACAAACTTCATCTCGGTTGCTTTGTAATCCAACTTGCGTTCTGACTTGGCCGGTCATGAAAGAGCAGGCAAACTGTGTCTAACAACTCAGTGCGAGTTTTCTTCTCTTTCTTCCTCTGTTGCGAATCAGGCCCTTGGCTTTCACAAAGGCGGCTCTGCTGAGGTGCCTGGGGAAGAACCCTGGCCTGTAAAGCCAAAGCGGTGTGAGAGAGCACTAAAATCGGGAGGCCAGTTTGGAGAATTCTTGCCATGTCCTTGCGACAAATGCTTATAACCTGTTTGAGAAATGCCTGTTGGCAGCTCATTTGGATTATTTTGAGTAATCAACGTTACGAGTTGCTGTCTGTAAATGTGCGTGTGACTTTTCCACAGGAGAAAAATTCGAAGTACTACAACTATACTCTTTCAGTAAATGGCAAAGCACGAAGGCACGGTGAGAACTACAGTGTGGATTATCTGACAGATGTACTGGTAAGAAATTTTGCAACACCTGTGCTACAGAAGCTGCTTATGACCAGCTAATGCCTCCTGCTGGGGGCTTGGGGAAGGGTGGGGAAGAACACTTGTTAGGCTGCTTTAGTTGATAAATGCGTGACTGTGCTGTTGTGATGGTGGGTGGGCGTTAATCAGCGGAGCAAGATTCTGGGTGTATTTAGAAATGACAAGTTTGTTGTTGAGCTGAGGAGAGGAAAGGGGTTCCAACTGCCCATTTGCTAGCCAGCAGCCTCACTGAGAGGTTAATACTGACTGCTGCGGTGCGTGAGGAGCACGATGTGTGTAGGCAATGTCTTATGTTACTTCATAGACGGATGTATTTCATTACAATACACAGCTACGGTAACAGATTAACTGGGCCAAGGTTTCAGTATGTAAAAATAACTTTACACCATGTTTTGTTTGTTTAGATACTGTGATGTGTCAGTGTCTTGTAATCTCTACCTAGTCAAACTGATAACTTGGAAATAACCAAGGCTAATCGATCCTTTGTAGTGTGCGAGGGCAATGTATGGACTGTACCAAAATGGGTAGCTGAGCAGGGGAGTCGTTAGCCTCTATCCTCTTCAGGTAAAGAGAGGTAGCAAAGGTACCAAAGACTTAAAGGAAAGTTGGAAGAGTTACTTTAGCTCTCCTGAGGCCCTGTTTAGCAGGTAGTATTAGCTTGGAGGTTTCAGGGGAAGTCCACCAAACTGGAGTCTTAACTGGCCGTGCTGGTACAGTGTGTGAGTCGGTAGTGCTGGGAGCTCACATGCAGCACTCGGGTGAATTCTCCTCCCCTCGTGCAGTTGTCGTCTTTTGCTGAGACAGCTGCTGACCAGGAACAGAACCGACTGATATTTCTTAGGGTACTGAACAGCTGTCTGATTAAATTGAGATTTACACTGTCTAAAGCTAGATTGGAATTGATAAGCCAGAAGTGTGACTGTCCTATTACTGGCTTTGTACTGGTCTTTTTTGATCCTTCAGCAGCTCGTAAGCATTTTGATCAACAGGTCAAATAAACCTCATACTTGTGGTGTGTTACCCAGTGATACAGCAGTGTACTGTGATTTTCAGTGTGTTGCTTTCTACCTTCTGCCTGTAGTTACCAAATATGTATGCAGCATTTCAGAGCTGAGTTTAATTCACCCAATGGGCAGTGGACAGGAGTAAATCGCTTATGCAAGTTCCTGTGTTGCTTGATGCGATGCACAAGCTTTCGTGTCCTGACTAAGAACTTCTAAGGGTACTTAAGTCTGGTGTTAAGAATCTGAATGCCTCTGGATCTGTCTGCTGCAGTCCTGACATGTTGCAGTTTAAGCTCCCAACATAAGCTGACTACCTCGGTGAGCTTACCTACATCGTACTGGTTTCTGAACTGGGTTTGCAGACTCGCACAGTTCTTATCCTCCCTTAACTCTGTTGTATAACTGAAGTCCAGCCCTGCTTGCTTCGGTGTAGGAGGAAGAGGAGAGAATTCAGTGTGTGGTGTTGCTTCTAGAGAAGGAAAAGGATATCCAAAATGGGTTATGCTAATCAAACAGGAAAGGAAAGTGATGCAAGATTTGAAGAGTGAAGAACTCACCTGCGAGTAACACCTTTGAAGCTTTAATTTCAAAGGCTGAGCAAGGGAAGGCTGAAATGGAACCTGCAATTTCTTCTGACTTGCTACTTGAGATTGTGTGTAGGCTGAAATGAAAATGAAAGTGCAGTGAAGTGGTGTGAGTGAGAGAAGTTTGGCACTCTCCTTTGCTGGAGCGTCCTGCTTCACCAGCAGAAACATGGCAGCCCGTAGAAACTAGGAGCTTGCTACAGAATGAGCCTACGCTATAAATAGTGGGGCTAAAAAATAGCAATAGCTCTGAAAAGGTTTCTGGAGGCAACTGAAGCTGCTAAACTGGGATCTCTCAGGCAGGGGATGGCATCTAAGAGCCTCAAAGATTCAGACCGTGTTAAAGAATGCTCCGGTTTAATTGATGAAAGCAGAGTTTAGGGGGATTTTATTGGTACTTGGAATACTTTTGAAGAGCTTTCTGGGTCCAAATAATGCAAAGGTCTGAAGTAGAAAGCTGTTCAGAGATGTGGGACAAATGATTTGTTTACCATGAAAGCTTGGAAGTTTTTCACGAGCTGCTGTTCTGGACTCTTGTAGATGAGCAAGCAGTAAGTTTCTGAAATAGTTCAAATGTTCCCATTACTTCCAAGCTCTAAATAAGTTATGAAGGTCTTGTTTGGATTGTTCCAATACTTGCTGCTTCCTTTGGAATGACTTTTGTCCAACAAAACTGTTTGCAGGCCAACATGTCATTGGACTTCTTGGAGTACAAATCCAATTTTGAACCTTTCTTTATGATGATCTCAACGCCAGCGCCACACTCCCCGTGGACGGCCGCTCCACAGTATGCGAAGAGCTTTCAGAATGTCAGTGCACCAAGAAACAGCAATTTTAATATTCATGGAAAGGTAAGCAAAAATAACCTGGGAGGGTCTTCTGCTAGCTTATGAGGGCAGTAGGCAAGGACCCTGACTTGCATCTTAAGTTTAAGCAGTGAGAAGAATAGGCTAATACCATGACTACGGGTTATTTAGTCGTGTTAATCAGCCTTTCAGGGTAAGGTGTGTTTATTGTGACTGAGATTTTTGCATATCAGTAGCTTGCGAATAAAAAATGTAGTGGCAAAAATGATAAGGCAGTACAATGGAATTATGCTTGATAAATGGAGAAAAGTCAATTCCTTGTCCAGTTTCCAGACTGAAGTTCTTAATGTTCTTCCCTTGCTCTCAGTGTGTTCAGGAGAGCACACAGGTAGTGTGCTACACAAGGCTCAGGTGAAGAATGACGAGAGCCCTGTCTTCCTATGCACATCTGCCCACGTGGGTGGGTGGTCCGTTACTTGGGCTTAGGGCAGCGCTACCCCTAGTTGATGAGTGTGTCAGGCTAACCAGAGAACTTTGTGAAATCAAGAAGTGCAGGGCCCAGGGTCACTAAGGACTTGGAGGACTTGCCTTTCTTTTGTTGAAATAACCTGTAACCAGAATTGCTGAGCCTAGTGTTACAAACTCAGCCATCCTTGTGACAGGGCAGTGCCTTCCACTGCCAGTAAACTTGGCCAAATATGGTCTAGCTCAGACTAATCCGCTGCAACTTACTCTGCCAATAAGTGAAAGTCACAAACAGTTAAGCTGGTGAGATATTTAACTTAGGGAGGCTTTGTTTCAATTAGTTTAAAATATAGGACTCGCTGCTGTTCAGTGTTCGACTGGTTCACTTCAAGATTTGCTCCTAATCTTAAGAGATCCCATTGCCTAAATGCCAATCTGGAGCCCAGTGAAACCTCTTCTAAGGTCACTGTGACTCGTGGTACAGTGTGAAACCTGCTTTTTAGCTCAGGATCGTGGCTTGCAAAATAACCAAGTGCTTAGCAGCATGATAGAAAAACATGAATGAAAGGGGAGAAAAGGGCTGCAAGCAGTAACAAACTCTGTAGTCCAGCCTGTTGAGTTTCAGACTAGGGGTAAGAGTCAGACTGGGGTTTTTTTCTTCTCCATAAAAAGATCCCTAATTCTGTCTTAGACTCCACTAGTGTAATAACTAAGTGTTTTTAAAATAGTGAACCAGAAATAACTTGACCAGCAATGTCAGTAACTAGTCAGAAAATAGAGTGTGGGGAGTTCCCTTACGTGGAGCAAAAGCTCTGCATGTGTCTATATAATACAAAGCAAAATAACAGACTGACTTAATGGTTGGTAGTTAATGTCTGTGGATACAGCAGTTTTACAAGGTTTCACAATAGGAACAGACAAGCATCACCCTTCTTCCTAGACACAAAATAGCTATGATCATTAACAGCGTGCACTTCTGTAACTGGCAGTGTTGTGGTCCTGAAGCCTAGCTCTTCTTTGAGCTTCACTGTGTTCTCGGGCCAGCACAATTCCTGCAGTAGCATCAGTCCCTCAAGTCACTGGTGTTGCAAGGCTTGCTGGGCAGTCTTGCATCGTACAGTCTTGATTCCTAAATGAATGTTGCCTAGCTTCCTTAGCTAGCATGTGGGAAAGGGGTGCTAAAAGGAGCCACCTAGGCACAATCTCTGCAGGCAAAATAGGAGCTAAGTTGTTGTCTGACTGGCCAGTGATGTGCAGTTCAGTTTCTAGTTAGGCTCCTCAGCTATGAACTACATCAAGTGCTAGGTAGCTCTCCGGCACCCCAAGCAGGACTACTGATAGTCCAGATGAGGGGTTTATCTAAGCCATTCTGTGAGAGAAGCTGATTAAGAGATGTCGGGTGTTTCTCGTGCATGCAGTGTTTTTCCTTCAAAATCGCACCACGTCTCTGTTTGGATTCTGCTGGCGAGATATGATACGCTGTCTCAAGGTCTCCTAAACGTTCTGAGAACGGGACATAGGGTGGCAGCAGGATCGGTGGACAGCTTTGTACGTAACTGGTGAAACAGTCTGACGGGGAAGCAGATTTGAGGACTCTGAGACGGTGTGAGGTTTATTGAAATCCGCAAGGATACTTAGGTGCTGTGTGAAGTTCTTGAAACTTTAGAGAAAGGTAGGAAGAACAAAACACTCCAGAGAATAGGAAGATTCTACTGCACTAGGTCACTTACCCGCCTGAGTTGCCCAGCATGGTTGTGCCTTATGGAGGGCCTCTCCTGGGAAAGGTGGCTGGGGAGCAGGTGACCCTGCCAGCTCTGTCATTCTCTGAAGAACTTCTGAGCTGGCAGTGGGGCTTGTGATGTCTTTCATTACTTTCTCAACCAGCACATGTCGTAGGTGTTTGGTCTTGATTACGCTGTGAGTTTTCTTGCTGAGATAGCCTTAGAGAGTCTCTCCAGAGAATTGTCCTGTAACTGCCATAAAAGAGAGATATGAGTACAGCTGAATTAAAGTCAACTGGACGTGGCATTAAGTTTCCATGCCAAAAACAATCTTCCCTTCAGTCTACAAGAACAGAAAACAGGAGAACTGAATAATTGCAGGAGATATGAGTCACTTCACCGAGTCCCTTAAACCTGAGCTGGTTCAGAGTCACTCGCTTGTGACAGCAGGGAAATTGCATTGACGAGAGGTTCTGCTGGGGGGAGTGACCAGCTAAATACAGGCTCGAGCTGGGGGTGATGAGAGGGTCATCTCTGACCTACTAACTGGAGGAGTGTAAAGCTGCATGGACATGACTTTCTCCTTTATTCTGCTCCCCACCAATACTAACCTTCAGGCTGTTCACAACAGACCATGTATTTACACAGCAGCTGACCCAGCTCAGACTGGTGCTTCAGGATGTGGGAGTATCACTTTTCATATGAGTTAGATCATCCCCGTTACTCTGGGGGGATGGGTGAGAGGAGAAAGGGAGGGACTGTTTCTAAAAGTTTGGGGTGCAGCTTGAAGAACCATTAATGCTTCAGCAAAGTAAATGCTCTTTTTCTGGAGTCAAAACATCCAGATAAACTGGTAATGTTTCTGCTCCCTTCAGTCTCCAGCCCTGATGACAGTGGCATCGTAACAGGTCTTTGTCCTCACGTGTCCATAAATTAGGTACTACTTATTGCTTTGGATGCAGGAGTTTCTCCCTTCCTCTCTGGGAAAGCCTTCCCTAGCTCCTTCTGCAGATTTCTTCCCTGAACTGCTTTGAAAAGGTACACGGCTATTTTATTCTCAAGGGCTGAGCATAATGGAGCTGTAGTGTATTCTATTCTTGCAACTTAGATTTCAGATGAACTAAGAGGGAAGACTGGGGTCAGGTCGGTGTGATGGCATTGCCTGGAGATTTTGCAGGAATCGTGGATGTTTTACCCTAAAATTGGTCTAAGAAACATATAAAAGCTGGTACTTCTCTCCTATGTTAAGTTCTTTGTCTTTTTTTCTTTAGAACAAGCACTGGTTAATTCGGCAAGCAAAGACTCCCATGACTAACTCTTCAATACAGTTTCTTGATGATGCTTACAGGAAGCGGTAAGGTTGGGGTATTTTGCCTAAGATTTCTACCCAGAACTTCTCTTCTTTAAAAAAAAAAAAATTCTTTTTTTAAAAGGGTTGCAATAAGTCTGACAATAGATGTCAGATTACCCATAATAGTTCTCTGGCATCTGTCTCAGCACACCTAACTTCTGGTTTACTTTTTGCAAAGAAACTTGTCATTGACTTCAGAAACATTTTGCTCCCAAATGCTGCCATTATTTGTCGTAAGAGACCAGTCGTGCTCGGTGTCTCTACTTCTGCTCTTTCCGCGCACGACAAGCTTTCGTAAGAAATGACCTTCTACTTCGCTTGAATTTCAGGTTCTTATATGGTGTACATGAAATGTGATTGATTGATCTGCCAGCTGATCTGATTTACTAACCTTGGCTCTCAGTCTGTGGGTGGGTTTTTTTAACTTGGGAATATATGACTGGCCAAGGTGGGTGCTTGATTCCTTTTTATAAAAGGGGATGAGGAAGTAACATGAAGATACAGCTTGTTCCCTCTTTTCAATAGAAAGGAAAGGGTTGTTTTTTTTTTTTCAGGCTCTGGCTCTATAAAACATGAAGGTAAAATTATGCAACAAAATCTTAAATTAAGCTGGGAGACAACAGGAGCCAAGAATTGAATAACTCTAGTTAATTCAGCATACTATTAGTCTGCGGAGGCTCGTTACTGGCTTAACAGGAGCAGTCACTAGTCTCAATGGCAGACCCTGTGACAAAGGAAAGAATAACCTGTGGCTGCTTAAGGCTCTAGACACACTGAAGTAATGGACCCTGATACTGCATGAGCAGTACAAAGTAGCTGATGTAGATTTCAAGCAGAAAGGATCCCGTTTAGACAATAAAATTCATGGCATTCTTGCATTTTATTATTAAAAATGAGATAGAAAGAACTAACAAGTGACCTTGCAGATGATGACTCTGACTCTTTGCCACTGTGTTGCTTCAAAGTTGCTCTTGACTGTCTCTAGATAAGAAGTAATCGGCACTTTGACGTCTTTCTCAGACACCACAGAATAAAATCAACAAGAACTGAAGACAAACAGTCTATTTCTATCTGAAATTGCAGCTTCAAGTAGTACAGTGTAGTAATCTATGAAGATTGCTTTCGGAATTTGCAAGCAAAATAATCTACTTGCCGTGTGTACGCTGATGCGAAGCAGAACACAAATGCACCACTTGCAGTCAGAATTATTCTATACTTTCATGCTCTAATACATATGACTTTGTTTCTGTGTAGGTGGCGAACTCTGCTGTCAGTGGATGACCTGGTAGAGAAACTAGTGAAGAAACTGGAACTGAACGGGGAACTGGACAACACGTACATCTTTTACACATCAGACAATGGCTTCCACACTGGTAACGCTTTCACTGCCGACCAAACACTTGTATGAAATCCAGGAATCGCATAACATTTCACCCTCGTGACTGCTCCAGAAAACGGGAACAGCAGCTGTGGAGAACTGTAGACGAGAGAAATACTGATTGGAGTTGCAAAACGATCTGGAGTTGCAGTGTGGGGTGTTTGGGGATTTTAGTGTTTGACTGGGGCTTGTTTGGTTGCAGTTTTTAGCATTAAGCTCTACCGCTGTATCCTGGTATACATGAAATTAGGGCAGAAATGGAGGAATGGGGTCTCTTCTGTAGGAAGAATTGCCATGAAAGAATTAATCACTAAAAATCTGTTCAAGATCTCTCTGTATTGTGTTTTACAACTAAAACTGTGGCATCCAAGCACTTAAACATTATAAGATGTTTTATGCTTGGTAGCTGTTTATTCCCATCCTCTGCTTTTTTAATGCAGTTCAGGTTAAGAACTACTTCTGCCTACTTAAAAAAATTGGTCACTGGAAATTATGTAACACAAGACTCTTAACATGTAAAACAAGAAGCCATTTAACTCCTTCCATTTTTTTACTGTACAGGCCAGTTTTCTTTGCCAATAGACAAGCGGCAGCTGTATGAGTTTGATATCAAAGTTCCACTGCTAGTGCGAGGACCAGGGATAAAACCGAATCAGACAAACAAGGTAAGAAAAGTGAAGTCGGAGCCTGGATTTACTTGCAATATTGTTTCACAGCGGCTTTAGGTAATAATCTATCCTCCTGCATGTACACATATCAGTGAAATTCAATATAGGGAGTGGTAGAAAGTGCAAAGACCTCGTTCTCAAAAGCTGTGTACTCTTGCTTGAATCAGCAAACTTATTTCTGTAGCCTGCAGTCACTTAAAAATGTAGCATGAAGCTTGCTTTCCAAAGACCCTACCTGTGAATGTAGCAGAGTCCCTGAGCCTATAAGGATGAAATCCAGTAGTGTTCAGGTGTACCTAAACTTAAAGTGCTTAAAGCGTAGGAGTCTGTGAAATGACATCTGTTAGGTTCTGGTCTTCTGAAGTAAGTTTTCATCACCTTGCAGATGCTTGTTGCAAATATTGATTTGGGTCCCACTATTCTGGATATCGCGGGATATGACTTGAATAAGACCCAGATGGATGGGATGTCCCTATTGCCCCTGTTGGTAAGTAGATGGGCAAGGGATGGTAACGAGTAATTCTTGCCGGCGTTATTTTTCAAAGTGAATACTACTTCCTCCAATGGAGTGGGTTGACTCATAACTCAGATTCTTCCCTTGATGGCACTTTCACACAGGATGTTCGTAGCTTAGTGAAGAAAGCAGGCATGCTGTTTCAATGCAGATGTATTTTGATAAGCCCTACAACCTTGTGGTCATTTTGTAACAGAAAGTTGTGTCATCCTTTGGCTAATCCTGGCGTTTGTGTTCATTCCAGTTTTGAAGGCTGTGTGTTGTTTCTGTCTTGCATTTCCACTGCCCTTTTCTTTAGGATTTCTCAGCACAGACCTAGGAGAAAAGCAGACTACTCTTACTTAAATCCTTGGTTTGCATCAGTTTTTTGTAGAACTAGAGTTTCCCCCTAAACTCTGGAAAAATGCACATGGTTTTCTAGAGTAAACCTGTCCTTTTCAATAAGTGAGCAGAAGCCTATTTAAATAAAGCTACTTGCAGCTGATCCTTTTAGTTTTAATTAAATTTAGTCTATAAATTGAAGGCAGCTTACTTGGACACGTAGGAGATTATCCAGATTTAAAACAGTGCTTTGCTTTTAAAACCTTGTATCCCAACCTTAAGCTCTTCTTTAGGCAGAAGCAGGTAAAAGGCATCTAGTCTAAACCCTGGTGGGGTCAAAACTGTGGAACTCATTGTTTTGCTGTATGTGCCTGTGACAGTGCTGTGTATTAATTTTAAACTTCCCTCTCCTCTGTCTTTTAAAATGCACCTTACAAATCGAGCGACTTAAAACTTAGCTGCTTCTTAAAGCTGTTCATCTTTTCTTGCGCCAAAGGTATCTTTTCCATCTGTTGGGGTAGTCTGATCTAAATCAAAGACAAACAGCCTCGTTACGGAGATCTTGTCTGTAATACGGTAATATCTGGCCATGCGGCTCCTGTTTGCTTTTACTGCGTGATTCTTTGTAAATTTAAGAGAGCACCTTAAACCCTCACAAAAAGGTGCGCTAATGTTTTTGGAGTTGGATCCTTGTCTTCCAGTCACACAAGACATTCTACCCTCAGGTTAAACATTATTTGAAGTCTGACTCAAACTGGGGACCACAACTCACACTGCTTTGTAAGCAGTGAGCAGCATTGGTGTTACACCAGGCACAGAGAACTGCTGTTTCACAGCACGGTGGATACTAAGTCATGTTAACCTCTTGTCCTAGAGAGGAGACAGAAATGTGACATGGAGATCAGACTTCTTGGTGGAGTACCAAGGAGAAGGATACAACGGCAGTGATCCTACCTGTCCTGGCCTAGGACCTGGAGTCACAGTAAGCAAGACGAGCTGTTAATATTAGAAAATAGCTGCTGGGTTAAACCTGTTTGCTGTGTGGGCCAACATGGCTCTATAAGTAAACCCCAGTGTCTCGGTAAGTCGGAGCTGACTCTGTAGGTCCTGTGGAGCAATTAAGAATCAGAGGAAGGAGACATCCACCCATGTGGAACTGAGGTGTTCGTGTGACCATACAGAACACAGTCATCCTCTCAGTGGGAATCTATAGGGCCTTAGGGCTGGAGAAATCAGCAGGAAGGTGGGGGCAGGGACATGTTCCTTCTAAACTTCCAGAGACCTCATCACATGATTCTTATTTGTAACTATTTTTTTTATTTAAGTCACTAGCTACTTCCTGAATCAAAGAAGGTTTGCTTGAAGCAAAGCATCCCATTGGTGTTGTCTTTAGCAGTGTGTTGTGTAGTTCTCCTCAGTGTACATACATGAGCTTCCCATGCAGTGTGCACTGAGTCGTGGTGACTTCACTAACACCACTATCTCAAAGTTAGAAGAGCTGAGTTTTTGCTTAAAATCCCCAGTGGGGTGTTGCATGTCAGGTCCTGGTGTTATCAGTTAACTGCAGTCAGCTTGAGATGCTACAGACTCCATAGAAAGGATTGCTCGTTCATCTTTATTTTCTGTCTCCAAAGTTTTTGTTCACTGCTCACTTCACAGCACTGCTTCCCAGACTGCGTCTGTGAAGATTCCTATAACAACACGTACGCTTGTGTACGGACACTGTCGACTTCCTGGGATCTGCAGTACTGCGAGTTTGATGACCGTGAGGTGAGTCTCTGCCTGAACTAGCAGATGTTAACAGTTCACAACTGCGTGAGCGACTGTCTGCACTCTTATCTGTTCTCAAGGTTCCCGTAAAGTACAAGCAGATTAGCATTACTTGCAGGACAAACAGTGAAGTGTTTATCTACTGGTGAGAATGTTTGACCAAAACTCTGGGGTTCTGGGAAGAAAAAGAAGGGTGTGGGAGGGGTGTGAGGAAGGGACAATAGCCTAAACTATGATTGCTGCCTTCCCAACGGCCTCACGGGGACCTGTGCTGGGGCTGGCCTCAGTTCTCTGTCCTACCCTAATCCCACAAGGTGGGGTTTTCTGTAAAACAAATACTTTCCGTTAAGCTGTACCTCTGCTGTTCTGTTCAGCTGTGACTCTTTTCCTTGGGAAAAACTGAAATCCCAGGCTGACCATTTCTATCACTCGCTTTTTTTTTGCCTGCTAAAACAAGCATTTACGTTAAAACTGTGAGAAAGGTCTCTAACTTTTACCTTAAGTTGTTTGGGTATAAGGGATGTAATGTCCCACCTTCAGAAGCTGCTCGGCTTTCCCTAGTGGAGCACCTGCCGTGTGCAGAGAACCTGGTGTGTTACAGGCTGGGTCTTGACTCCTGCCCCTTCGCACACAGTTGCTCCAGAGAGCGTGTCGGCTTGGAGGCAGCCGGGTCACAAATGTGATGAACTGCATTGTCAGCAGATGTGCAATAAACACACCACCAGCGGGCATCGCTGGTGTCATGCCACCACGCACAATGTTTTCTGGTCGCCTACAAGGAACGACCGAAAGCAGGGGAGTAAGTGCCACGAGATGGTTTTTGCAGTAAGATAGCGAGCAAGCCAGTTTGGAGACCAAGATGCTGATTAGCTGCCTCTGCTAATTTTCCACTTTCTGACAATTTATGGTGCAGGTAAATGAGTGTTGCACCTTTCTTTTACAAAAGTAGACTCCAGAGTTGGTCTGATAATAAACTTCATGTCACTTTTCCCACCCTCCCAGTAAGAAGGTATGTCTGTGGCATTTCTGGGTCACTTGGCTTACCTGGGTCAGCCAAATTAAGACTGACAGTATTGGGAAGATGCAGCAACGTGGCTTTGAAAACCTTGTAGTGAACCTTAGGAGAAAGCTTGCAACCAAAGTCTGTCCGGATGCAGCTTCAAGTTAGACACAACTCAGCCAGTTTTAATCAACATCATCTGCTGTCCCGCCTCCAGCTCTAGCACAGACAAAACCTCAGCTGAATTCTTGAGATATGTTTGATTAGTATTTGTCCCACAGAATGGTTTAAAGATTTAATGTACCAAAACCCAACTCTGCCCTAAAATCTGCCAGATAAACCTTCTCAAAGCAAACAAAAATCTCCTCAATGCAGGCACACACCAAAAAAAAAAAAAGGCATTCTTGTGTTAGGGCTACAGCCTGCTTGTATTCGGCACATTTTGTGCATGTAGTCAAGACACCCAGCTGAGTCTGACAGCTGGGAGTACCTGATGAGCACATGATGGTGATGAAATTGTGAGTTTTGAGATCCATTAATGGACAGACAGACAGCTTAGCCATGGCCTCTTGCTGTGGTCATGAGACGGGTTCCATTTATGTGTTAACACAATCATCTGCAGCGTGGCAGATGATCACTTTAGGGGGAAGTGAAGACTCTTCCAACAATCCTGTACTGCCGCAACACTTTAGCTCTACCTACACACTGTCCTGTCTGACCACTTAGCCTTGGCTACGTGTGGGGATGCAGCAGGGTAGTTGAAAGTAACATTTGAGGGTTGCCATAAAGTGGTCTTCCCAAATAATAAGATTAAATGTTAATTTGCATATAGGACTTAATACAGCGCAGGAACTTTCTTCTACAGGTGTTTGTGGAAGTGTATAACTTGACTGCGGATCCACACCAGATCAATAACATTGCTAAAACAATTGATCAAGAAATTCTGGAAAAGATGAACTATCGGTTAATGATGCTGCAGTCCTGTTCAGGAGCAACTTGCCGTACACCAGGTGTCTTCGATCCTGGGTAAACACTGATTCAATCCATTATTGTAATACTTTTAAATATAGCTATATATAGTTTAAGCATTTATAGATATTTATGATGGAATATAATATTGCTGACATACTGTTGTTTAATAGAGGTACTTTCTTGTGGCTTCTGTTTTTTAATGTTTAATCTCTATGTTAATTTAACCTACCAAATATAACTTGATGGTGTTAATACTACTTTAATCTTGTCAACCATTGTTGACTTAGAATAGCTGAAGCTTGCAGCTGTGCCGAGTAGTCAGAGACAAGTGACCTCAGGTTTGCCTGCAAAGAAGGAAAAGCTCTGCAGGTTTCTGTAGGCAGGAATTTCCCAAATGCTTGTGCTGAGTGTTCCTGGAGATGCTGTCTGCAAAGAATGTTTCCACTAGGACCAAAGCTGCATGTATTAGCTGTGTAAACAGCACTTCTTACCTCAAAATTCAGTCAGTAACCATTTGGACCAGAGCACTTTTAAGCACTATTTAAAGTGTCCCTACAGTTGTGCTATACGAGTTTGTAATTTGAGACAGCAAAGCTTTCTGTTAGAGTGCATCTCCTGAATGCTTAATGCTGTACATGCCTGTATGCTGTTGGGATGTTGGAGCTAGTATTTACTCCTTCAGAGACTATCAGCTGTGTAGTTGTGCGTCGTTGTAATTCATGTGCTGTAGTATGTAGGGGGATTGTCCCTACTGCACACTGTTAAGAAAGCAACTATTCATGCAGCTTTGTACTGGAGTTCTTTTAGAAGTAAGCTATTACTAGAAGTGTTGGTCATGGTGGTCTAACTCACTCACACAGACTCCTCCTCTCTATAGGTACAGGTTTGACCCACGGCTCATGTTCAGCAATCACGGTGTTCGGGCTCGGAGGTTTTCTGCGCAGTCCTTATAAGGCATTTAAGAAAAGCCTTTTGTAATCAGCTCCCACTGACCAGTTTCTCCAGTGACTGCAGCAGGTCTGTCTCTGCAGCTCTCGTTGATCGCAGCTGGAAGACTTCTAAGGGGCTATTCAAACCCTGTGTGGAAAAAAAACCCTCATCTTTAGCTGGTTGCCTTGTGCAATATGTATATTTTACAGCTGAACTCTAAATCGTTAGACACAGCTAATCTGTCTTGCTCAGATGTTGATTACCACCTTTGTCTTTCAAGTACCTTTTCATATCACAGGCACAGAGGTGAACCTATGCCTATGAATCTGAACAGTTTATTTTGTTCTAAAAAAGCGATAAATGCGTATTTGAGTCGGGTTAGATAGGCGGGTGCTGTTGCACAGTAATGCTCACCCATATTCAGCGTCATAGACTTTCTTAAAAGCTGTGTTTAATTATAGGTTTCCTGTGTCGAGCTCCAAGCTGTTAATGCCAACAGCAAACTAGCGTAGGAAGGCAGTAGTCAAAACTGTAGGATCTGACTAGCAAGTGTCTGGTGCAGAATTAAATCCGTGTGCTAAATATTCTCTTTCAACAAGACCACTTCAAAGGAGACCAATGAATTTTGTAGGTCAGCTTTGGTAGCTTGCAAACCAGAATGTAATTCCAACCTCCTTCTAGTTTAAAATGCTGGAATGGGTTACTCTGTACTACTGAAAAAGCTCTCGGGGTTTAATATAGGCTTCCTAGTGAGTTAAACAAGAGTGTTGAGACTAACAAGTATTCAAGTAAGCGTGCCTGTGGTTTGAACTAACTCTGAAGTCTGTTTTAACACATGAACAGAAGTAATACTAAAAAATCCACAAAAAAAGACCCAGGGCTCCCGAGTAGAGCTGTTCTGTCTCTAACCTCCAAAGGGCTTGAATTGTCTAACGTCTTACATTGATTAGATTCTTGAAGGCAAATTGTTCTGAGAGCAAACTAGCTGAAAATAAACAAATGATTGCTCACCAGAAGTTAGGCTAAGAGGGCTCTTTTAGGCAGTTTAAGTGCTTCACAGAGTGTTGCTGTTTGGTTGAGACATAACTACTCAGAACCTGCAGTAAGTGGCCTTCACACCAAAGGACTGATGTCAGATGTCTGGCTGCCATACGTTATCACTTGGCTTCCTGGTGGAAGGGTGATGTTGTGTTTTCAGCCTTCTGATTAGGCTTATCTGAAATGCTGCCATCACTTGCACCCAAACTCAAGTATCTTTCTAAACCTTGAAAAACACCCAAACCTGTGTTGATGTGTAACTTCTGTACAGATGCATTAGCAAAAACACCTTCTGGAAACACCGACGTGTGTCTTCCGCAAGACAAGTTCACGTTGCTGTGGGCAAATCAACTGTGATATCAGGCAAGATCATCTTTCCCTTCTCAAACCAACTGTAGCACAACTACTTTGGTGTGTGTTAGTTAGTTCAGGTCTTTTACCCTAATAGTGAGTGTGATGATTTCAACTTCTGTCACACAAAACCCTCTACAAAGTAATCCCTGAGGAGGCAACAAAGCATGACTCCTGCAAAACTGTGAAGGTGCAACCCCAGTGCACAGATCCACAAACTGGATACAAGCAGTGCTACAGTAGGTTGAACTGCCTTTGCTTTCCCTGCAGAAGCACCGAACTTGTCCTTCATGTTGTGAACTTCTGTGCTGGTCTGCAGGTTAGATTTTTATCAAGCTTTTGTCCCAGATCTCTAGAGTGACCAAATATTTGGAGACAAAAAATTGCTTGAAAGGTAACTTCTCAGCTGGAGCATCTGTACAAATGCAGAGGCTTTTGGATACTCAAACTAACACTCAGGACTTTTTTGGTTTTTCCTCCACTACAGCTGTAGCTTTATCCTGTTCTTTGTTTCTCAAGCCTTAGTATTGCCCATCAATATCCTTCAGGCTCGGTCTTTAAAAACAAAACCAAAGTTGGTTTTGTGCTCTCAAATATTGTCTTGCACACTGAGCTAAACCTAAAGTTCACTCATGTAGTGTTTTGCTCAGATTAGACTTGTTCTTTGGTAAAGCCCTCAACAGTTCTATCCAATCCAGGTCATATGTCAAGAGTCTACTTGAGTAAGGGTCCAGTGCAAGTACTGTGCGTTATGTTGCTCCTTAAAAGAGAAAAAGCCCTTAGTTATGGGTATAGATGTGTAACTCCAATGCCATCGTAAAGTGATCTTAAGCCATAACAAGGAAACCTTCCTTTCAGTGATTTATTTTTTGCCTAATAACTCACACAAAAGTTGACAGAACCAACACAGATTATTCAGTATGCGTGACCAGATGTCTCACCCCAGTTAACACTTGCTGTCTGTGCACACTTGTAAAGCAGTTTGCCTGTAGTGAGGCTCAGTAACTAAACACACTTACTGTCAGAGAACCACACTGTACCTGAAATCTGCCATAGGTAGCACGTGCTGTGTTATACAGAAATTCAGGATGCAATTAGTCCTTTCTTAACCAAAAAGAGAATAGTGATTCAGGAAAATACCTGCTTCACTCCTGCTTTTGATGAAGACTTAAGAACTGTTCAGCAAAAGCATGTGGTTGAAGGAAGAAGAGGAACCAACAGCTGCCTGCCTTCCATTACTTTTAGAGGAGTTTGTTGCCACCTGTGTGGTGTCTGTTTCCATTAAAGCATTAATTCTGAGTATATTTACAGCCCTGAATGAACAGTGTTAATTCTTTTCCTTGATTAAAAAAGTACTGTGAAGGAACTTTAACTCTTAACCAGATCTAATTCCTGACTAAGTGATTTTAAAAGTACGTAGTTTTCCTGGATATTATATTTCATCTGATATCTGACCATGGCTGTATCTGTACCTTGTTACCAAAGGCATTTGTGTTAAATGAAAGGGCCTTACCCCTATGGAGTTGGGTTTAGGTAAAATGTGATTTTTTTTTCAATCATGATTACCAAAAGCAGAGCTGTGAATTTTCATGATCTCATCTGGCAAAGGAGATACTATACAGGGGGAAATACAGTTGTTAATGTTATTACATTGTCCTAAACCAAAAGAACCATTCAGTATCATCACTTCAGCATAAGTGAATACAGCTAGTACATGCTTACCCAGCACAGGTCCAGTAAATTGGGCTGCTTTGTTTTGAGGAGTAAAGCTGTAACAGGGACACATACATGCAAATACACACCCAAAGCAGGTAGAATACCTTTTAAATCCAGTTAAATTTCTGGTTTTACAAGCCAAATACAATATTTCAGCATAATGAACCAGCTGTATTTTATTGTGATTCAATTAAAACGGATTTTATTTGTATTGCACTCTCTGTATGTGAGCATACTTTGCTGTAGCCTGTGTGAGCATACTTCTGCTGTTTTGGATGTTTGTTTAGAAAGTGCCCTTCCAGAGGACCCTGTTCACTGCTGCACTTTTGGGGAAAGAAAAAAAAAATAAACTGCCTATCAAACTTCCTATCTTTCTGTCACTGTACTTCGGTTAAACCTTTCCAAAGGGTCACGTGTCTAAAGACTGCCTTCCTAAGTTATATGCCTCTTCTCTCCTTCCTGCCCTGCTACCTAACAACAGGTGCCACTAGTGAACTTTCATATGGTCGCAGGGAACCTTACATACAGCATCTGGCAAAGACTGCTTTGCCACAGGAAGAAACCTTGAGGTGAGAGAAGAAATTGAAATGCAAGCTGTACTTGCTCGTGTTTCCTTGGAAACTGATGTAGTTGAATAGATGGAAAACCTCAACAAAGAGACAATGGAGAAACTGCTGTTCATAATTAAAAGCAGTATGGTCTGCCTCTGGGAAGGAGGAAGAATAAAATCCTACATAAGTCTTTTTCCAAAATGGGAACAGTAAGCAACAGTAAGATATGTGCTACTGACTCACCTCAGTCCCTGTTACGGAGCTGAATTCCTTGGGTGATTCTGTGCAACTGTTTAAAAATACGTCACTATTTTCTGAACTACAGAGCAAGATGATTTGGTACCTTTGACCTCTTTAAGTCTGAGGCTTTCACAAGCTTCTAAAACAAGTATTTCTGCATTGTATTTTCACTTCTGCTAAACCACGTGGTATGTTTCATTTCTCCTTCCCTCATGTAGTACTCTTCCATTAGGTAGAGAAAAACATCAAATGGCTGCTTGACACCACGCTGCTATTTTTCTTCTGATGCTCCAGCTTATGAAAACTATGGAGTTGACGGTAGCACCACAAGAAAAGGCAGCTCCGTATTACCTAATACACCTTCTCATCGTGCTCGAAGACATCACTGACAGCCCACGTGACGCTACCCTCAGGGTCATGGAAGCTTGCCACAATGTCTCCTTTGTTGTTGATTTCCAGGAACAAGCCATGTTTGCGAAGAAAAATGCTGTAGGACGGTAGAGGAGTCACCTGTTTCAGAAAAAGAAATACACAGTGTTAGCACTTCATTCAAGGAAGGGGGGAGAACTGTACGACTAGAATCACAGAACGGTTTGGGTTGGAAGGAACCTTAAAGACCACCTAGTTCAACCCCCCTGCCAGGGGCAGGGACACCCTCCCCTAGACCAGGTTGCTCAGAGCCTCATCCAGCCTGGCCTTGAACACTTCCAGGGATGGGGCATCCACAGCTGCTCTGGGCAACCTGTTCAGTGCCTCACCACCCTCTCCAGGAAGAATTTCTTCCTGATACCCAATCTAAATCTCCCCACTTTCAGTTTAAACCCATTAGCCCTTGTCCTGTCACTACAGGCCCTTATAAAAAGCACCCCCCTCCCCAGCTTCCTTGTAGGCCCCTTCAGGTACTGGAAGGCTGAAAGAACTGGCAGTGCTAATCCATTGCTTCCCAGATGTTGCTCTAGTTGGATTTGGCTGTCCCTTATCTTTTGAAATAATTATCCACTGGCCTGTGGATGAAGCTGGCAGTCCAGTAATCACTCGCTGATGTTAAAGTATAGTCAGTGTCTGCTTCCTCAAGAAGGTGTGGGTGGTGGTTGAATGTATTCCAGCTGGCAAAAGCCACCCGTTTTCTAAAAACAGGGACAAGAGGGACTTGATGGAATACCACTGAATCACCCACTTCAGTGTTTTTCCCGTACAAGTTCTAGGGAAAAGGCAGCATGGTTCCTAGAAAAAATAGCATGGTCGATCACAACCAGTTCTGTGACTCTTGTTGGCAACAATGACTTTGTGGAGTTCGATTCGTGTAACAAAATCCTCATATTTTATGAGAAGGTTCTTCATCTGCCTGGACAAAATCTCATGTTGCTGTAAACAAAAGCCTGAGAGCTCGCAGCTAGGGACTACCTCTGTCAGTACTGATTCTCCTACTTTACAAAGGGGTTCTCAGTGTTACCACGGCAGTAAAACTGATGTGGTTCTAACATGTTCCAGAAAAATCACGGTTAGTATGTGTTGGGATGCTGACTGGTAAAGATGAAGCAGTCATTCTTCATTGGGAAATGCAAGAGACACCAAATTCTTTCATACTTTAATTTTAAAGACCCCAACATTTAGTTAATACTACACAGCGTCAAAGTTACCTTTGCAATAAATCTCTTCAGGAACGGATACGGTCCTAAAGCATCCAGAAAAGGAGAAAGGAAACTAGGAAATCAAGTAGTAGATATTCCAACTCTGTATAAGCCTGTGTTTGATAATCTGATGTTGTCTGGATACCCAGGCAGGTTGTCCGCAAAAACTTCTCTTTTTCCTGCATTAGCTCCGCTCACCCAATAGCTGCAAAAAGGGAATTTTGTACGGGAGTTATGGTGGCTGCTGCAAAATACAGCAAGGTTAACAGCATGGGAGAGCCCACATTCTCATTTGTACAAGGGATTTGTCAAAATGCAGGAAAGGACTCTGCAGGAAGTAGTAAATGCAAAGAGGGACTAAACTCGAGTCACAATGATTCGTCAAAACTCTCATCTTTCTACATGTAACACAAACAGCACCCCCCTTCTATTAAAAAAAAAATATACAAAACGTGCCTGTTTGTTAAGTAAACTTGTATTAAATTTGGCTTCAGAACTTCCATGAAATAAAAAACTGTTAAAACAGCAACTGCCTTTAAAATGGGAAAAATGGGGTGTTATGCTAATCATCATGCAGTGACACTTGTCCTCTGAGGCCTCTTGTAACTGTAATAATGGAGTCATCAGGATAATGGTAATTGAGGGAATTAGGGCCCAGTAAATTGGTATAAAAAACACTTGGCAGCGGAAAGAGCAACTCTTCATCTCTACCTAGAAAACAGCAATCTTCAGTTTACATTTTTAGAAAAATAAGGAAAAACTGAAAAATAAGAACGTGAGAGTCATGTCTACAAACTGTTAAGAACATGCAATATAAACTAACGTGCAGTATTTTATATCTAGGGGGAGAATGATGTTTAACATACCGTACAATTCTGCAAATGCTGGTTTCTGCTATTAATACGGAATCTTCACTGGGAGACAGTGCAATCCCATTTGCCATGTACAGGCCGCCGAGCAGCGTCCTTACTCTTCCTGTTGCAGGGTCATAGGCCAAGAGGCGACCAAGATGGTTTGTTTCGATTACCTTAATCAATACATCTAATGAAAAGCTAGGCTATCAAAACACCTGGTTTCAATCAGAACAAAGTATTCAGAAGGTGTGTTAGCACGAATTAGGTAAAGGCAGACTTTACACAACAACAGATGGCACCTTTATATAAACAGCTCACACCACTAAAGGAGCAAAGGATTCTGTTCGTGGCATCTCCCAGGCTGATCACAGCACGCTTGCAAAAACAGAGGAACGTGGGGGTTATAAAGCCCAGAGTTTTCTGCAGTTCATGCTTTGGCAAAATGTTGAGGCCTATCAGGCTTCTGCGAACAAACACAGCTTCTTCAAATCCAACCAGAAAGCAGGCACGAGTGTTTTGCTAAAGCAAGTAAACAGCTGACATTTTACTTCTGCTATGAAATCACTTGAGTCATTTTTTTCTGCTAAAAATCAGCAGGGCAGCATTGAACTTTGAACACATAAGCTCTGTGAAGAGGAAACTGCCTTTATGTTGGTTGTTTGTACCAGCAACCCCCTGTCAAGCCTGAAGTACTGAACAGCAAAGATGACATGGTACCAAACAGTAATTCTGATAGCTTTAAGAAACTGCAAGGGACACATGAAAGGCATTTCAACTATTTTTTTCCCCCTTTAATAATTTGAATCTCAATTCTCACCCCTTAAATTCAGTGTATTTCCCTTCATGTGACCGGTTGGAGCGAGTCCAGAGGAGGCCACGAAGATGCTCCGAGGGCTGGAGCACCTCTGCTATGGGGATGGGCTGAGAGAGTTGGGCTTGTTCAGCCTGGAGAAGGGAAGGCTCTGGGGAGACCTTATAGCACCTTCCAGTACCTGAAGGGGGCCTACAAGGAAGCTGGGGCGGAGGGGGGGTGCTTTTTACAAGGGCCTGTAGTGACAGGACAAGGGGTTCCAACCCAAACCATTCTATGATTCTGTTTTGCTCCTTAATTTTATCCACAGTTCTGATAGAGGAGGCAAGACTTGGTACAAACTTTATGTCTGTGACCTCGCTGACTTTCAGCTTTACAAACAGTTTGTTCTAGATAAAGTTTTACTCAAGGGCTATGACTACACAGAAAAGATACCTTCAAGTACACCAGCAGCCTGCTGCCTTGCATTCACTGCAGTACAAGAGCATGCTGGTAGGCAGATACCGGGGGGAAACTAAGATGCCGTAAGGACCCGGACGGTAGTGTGTCACATGACAAGTTCTTTGGGTAATCATACCCGGAGGTTTTTTTTTTCAGAAGGGCAGCTACAGAATAGCACAGCCCATCCTCTGCCTCAGGGCTGCGACAAGCCGCATTCATGGCATGCTTGGCTAAAAAGCACAAGCTCAATCGAAAAAAGCTTGTCTCTCCTGCAGCCTAGCACACAGTGCCGCCAGCACAAAAATTAACACTTACGCTGCCCGAACAAATGGCTGCAAAGATCGCCTCATCTCACCTCATATTTGTGATGTCGTCTTTCCCACTTGCTACTTGAATCCGTAAAATAAACCAAATTTTTCTTTGATATTTCTAATCCATTTAGGAATTTGAAAGGCAGCCCATCCACACCTGCTTCGTAAAAATGATTAAAATCAGTACAAAACCCCCAAGTGTTCAAAATTATTCAGACTCGTACAAGCTTAAGTTGTCAGACACTGCAACTCCAGATCTCACAATTAGTGCTACCGCTGTCCTTAATTTGTCCCCAGCTAAAGTCCAAGCTCCCAATTACGTCATTTACAGGGAAACGTGTTAGGTTGCAGCTCAACGTAGCACAAACCAAACCAAACCGACTCCAGCAAATATAATTGGTTTTGGTTTTTTCTGTTTTTTAAAACAAATCTTAAAAATACAAAGCCCATGGGCTTTCGGTGAGCCCCAGTCCCCCCGCTCACTGCTACTGACCTCAACTGAGTAAAGTGCCATGATCTTCCAGTTTATACATAAGCACGAGGACCAAACCCAAGATCAATCTACTTCCCCACTCACTGTAGCATCACCTCTTTCACTCGAGAGCAGGAGGGTTTTCTCTCCTGTCCTTGGGTTGACTTTGTGCAGGCCTAGGTAAGAATCCACCACAATCAAGTTACCATCCTGATCCATTCGGACTCCATGGGGCCGGCCACATACTGGTTCATAGTCTGGAGTTCCTGAGGTACAAATAGGAGGACGTTTAAGACCAGGAGGTTGACAAAATTAAGAACATGAAAAGCACTAAACTATCATCCTTGAATAAACCAGATCCCTAAAAGCTTCCTTAAGCTGTCTCTAAAAGTAACTTGCAAAGGAAACAACAGCATGATGTCAGTCTAGTCATCTCTCTTCCTTGTTACTTAAGAAAAAGTTTGCTCCCAACTTCCAGAGAAATTCAGCTCTACCCTGGTTTTGCAGACAACTTGAAAGGTGACTGAAGAACTGGTAGGATTACTAAATCAGTAAACCAAAATGGACTAGCTGCTGTTTAATTTATACCCCTCAAGTAAAAAAAAGGGGGGGAAAAACCTGCTTTTAGGAAAGATTTAACTACTTCCCTTCAGCTGAGGGGCCCAAGTTCCACAGGTCACATGAGAATCCTGCGTACTACAAAACCCAGATCTACCATGTTTAGTATGCTTATAGGGAATCATTTTCCCCAAAAGCACTGAAATTAACAACGCTTGACACCCTACAGTTTTGTAACCTCACGTCCTCTGCTCCAAAATACCTATTTCCCCCGCCATGCTCCAGAAAGCAGCGGACAACACACCTTACAGCTCACTAGGGCTGTAACACATCAGTTACACAGCTGGCTGGCTGGCGGCTGCCAAGAAGTTGACAGCTGAGTTCTGGTCTCACTCTGAACAGATCGACCAGTGTGGTCTCATTGTTGGTTTCTTACCTTCCACACAGTCAATTATTCACGTAAGACTCTAAAAGTTCAGTAATCTTTGAGAATCCCTTCAAATTTGGTCGGGACTAGCCCCTAGGGACTGTGGGGATGGGGAGAGCAGCCACGCAGCCATCACACCTTTAGGAAACCGGGCTAAAGCCAATCAGCTATTGCAATGGCCCCAGGCCTGCTTGATTCATCGACGAGCAACAGGGTAAACCCGTGAACATTTCAGCGGTTGTCTTCCTCGTTTACAAGTAAAGAAGTAAACGCAACCCAGCATCCAGTACCAGGACACGCTATTCCGAGTCTCTGATTCCTTCGTAAGATTTGAGCGGTTCCTAAAATACGTGGTTGGATAAATCGTGTCTTTAGACCACCCTCAAAAAGCTTTATACAGACGGACTTCTCTAACACGCTGTTCGTTATTTAAACGGCAGTGCAGGGCGAGTCTAGTCAAGCCAGTCTCACGGGCTAGCGAAGTGCGCCACCGTGCCACAATCCTGCCTACCGTAGGACAAACTGCATGGCAGCGGCAGGCTGCTCTTACCAACGTGCATAACGGAATCAGAAACATCAACAGCCGCTAATGTAGCACCGCAGTTCCTCATTCGGTGACGTTTATACGAACAAGTTTGTTGTCATTTTCACACCAAAAGCGGCGCTCACCACAATCAGGCATATCCTGCCCCAGCTGAGTGATGAAATGCAGCTGGTCACCACTGATCATCCACAGTTTCCCATCCACAGTACCAGTGTAGATATTACCTTAAAATAAGTGTATTGGAAGAGTGTCTTAAAAGGGACACAGGCAAATAAAACTACTATAAAAGAAGGGTATTCCTCATTCTTGTGAGCCCTTCCTCCTAATTTATATATTCTGTGCACATGCAAAGCAATGCAACAGGAAACCATACAGCTTACCTTAAATATACTTTTATAAATCAGAAAGAGCAATAATAAATTGGAGATTAGAAAAAAATATGAATTGTTCATATGTTTATTTTAAAGAACCATAACACATTGAAAGCTCTTAAGACTCCTCTGAGCTAGCAGCAAAGACATCAAGGATGGGACTAAATCAGTGAAAGCATTAGCAGAGCTCACATGATCTACCTTTTTGTTCTGAGGGTTCTGCCACCTTATCAGCTCGCTAAAATGTTCAATAGATGAAAGGAAAACATCACAATGACTGATGCAAAGCAGGAAAGTAACCCTTCTCCTAGGACATTAAAATCCTAAGAAAAAAAAAAAAGTGGTTTTTGGGTTGGTTTTTTTTTAAGCTGTGATGTTCTGCTCTGGTTTTGAATCACCAGAATAATACCAAAAATGTGAAAGTTTGCAAGAAAGCACTAAGAACTTTTTTATTGGATGCTTGCTTAGCAGTTGCTTTCTCCTCTGCTTTTAGTGTTTAAATTAACAAGGCAAAAACCTCACAGGGAGTCTTCAAATCTTTTGACATTGTATTCTAACTGCAAAAACTGCTGTGTTGAGTACCAAAGGGAAAACACCAGCAGTGATTAAACCCCACCTTTGCTGAACAATGGCATCCTCCTACCTTTTGACTAGTCCGGGCTCCAAAACAGTACAATGCACATCACCAATCCTAGACCGACTGTTCAACAAAATACACTTCTAGCGTAAGGTCTGTTAAGCATCCGGAAACATTCCTCTGATTTGTCTTTTATTTACATAGCTTGAACTGAAGTAGACATTGTTTTCTTTACATGTGACCTGCATTTTCACCCTAGCCTCGTTTACAGTTAAAAATGTGCACTGTCACTGGGCAAGAGGTGTTAAAAGATACTCCACAGGTATCCATAGCGTACTCCAAAGGTATGCTGCCTTTCTGTGCCCATATGACTAAAAACCCTCAGATTCTGACTTTTCCTAACGAGCACGTACACCAGAGCAGACAAACAGATCTAAAGATGTCCAGCATCTGCTCACTCACATCTATGGAAAAATGTTACGAGCGAATAGGACGGATTCTCCAAGTATCGGCTGTCAGCTCTAGATTAAAAGAATTGTCTAGGATTACTGGCGTGCAGAAAGCACCTGCTTATCCAAAGAGAGAACGTCGGAGCCACCGTTCAATACAACGACTTTGCCTGGGAAAAAACAGAGGCTGAACTTTGCTGTCATGAAATCTACTGGCATTCTAATGCCTCCCCAGGCATGTTGGAAACAGCTGAAGTTGCTGACCACATACCGGATTCTGTATTTAACGAGAGAAATCTTAGACTAGCAATGCTATTTTCTACCACGCTGTGCACTAGGCTATGATGCTATATTCAGGTTTATATAGCTGGTGCAAGTGGGATTTGCACCAGATTTCTCTCATGAGTATTTGTAGTAAAGTGAAGGCAGAACAGAACTACTCTGATTACCTGGGATATCCTGTCTTATTCATATGGAAAACAGAAGTTACCTAAATCAGGCTACAGCCCCAGAACACTACCACAACCTTGGTAATATTGTGTGATTTCAACCAACTGAATCCAGCTTCTTAAAACATCCTTAAATTCAGGGAAGATCCACGGTAGAATTAACACACTCAAGAAAACCAGAACCAAACCAGTATTTTATGCAGCATCACGAAAGAGGTTAGATTTGGCAACACAAAGCATGTGCAGGATTATTCCTGGTACCGGAAATATGCACTGCAAAACTCTAGTCATGAACGCTACACTTTCTGAAAGCTGTAGAGCAAGAAAGGGAGAACAAAAAGTGCGATAAAAAGACAGTTTAATATAGCACCTTTGAGGAAAGCAGGAAGGGAATAGCTTTGAGAAAACATTTGCTAGTAATGGCTGCCTCGGTGCAAGGTGTTGAACTGGGTCACCTCCGGGCCTAAGCTGCTATGACTGAAAACACTTCTAATTTCAGTTTGCACAATGGCAAACAAGAACGTTCCAGTCAATCGCCTCTCACCTCCGTAGCACACGACACAAGGAGGTACCTTTCAGACAAAGGTGCCCTGGGCTATTCAGTATTTCCTTGAAAAATACCATGAAACTAGCACCAGCAGTAAGGCAGGGTGTTTCAACTGCTCTGGACTGGAGTTGCCTGCTTCCCTGTACTGGCTACTGCAGGAATATTTTACCCACTTACACATCGAAAGGAAAAGAGTTCCTCCAGAACAGGGGAGTCCCGAGTCTACAGCACTAAACCTGTGCCCTAAACAGAAGACCACAGTGTCTGCCCTCCATGTGGCTTCAGCTTCCATCGCAGTCCCTACTTCGGTCACACCGGGTAAGACAGCTGTTGGAAAGATGCAACACGCTACGCAGCATGGCTTCAGCCCTCTGGTTCCCACCTTCCAGACAACCAAGATGAAGGTTGTGGATGGGTAACAGCAAGTTTTATACTGCAGTGAGAAGTTCCTTCATATTCCAAGATCCTGTCAAAATATGGTTTTGACAACTCTGCAAATTTTACAACAACTTCATTTGCCTCCCTCTTTGGCTCCACGTTCAGTAACAGCTTTCGAAACAAGAGCAGGCTGAACGCGGTGACAGAGCTCAAGCAGCAAATTCACACTGCTGCTGGAGACCTGAACAGGAAAAAAAACCCCAAGGCAAGCCCATCACTAGTTCTGTGCCAAAAGCCCAAGCTCAGACTCACATTTGCAAGAATTCCCACAAAAATCTTGAGCTGTTGTTACATGTTACTTTTAAAGAACATGCCATTTTACACCTTTTTTAAATTATATGTTAATACAACTTTTACATGTCATCAATTTGTGTGTCTGTGTTTTTTAACGTACCAGTAGGACATGTGCTGCATCCTTGGAAGCAGCAGATAACAAAATGTTCTGGAATATTTCTAGTTATATGTTTACAAATGTGAAGATATGGAAGAACGTACAATTATCTTAATATTTTTGCAGCAATCATTTAGCAAACATTCCTATTCTTCTTTATTTGGATTTAAACTTAAGTCTCCTCTTTTAATAACTTGACCAAGCAGATGTGTAACCTGTAGCAGATGTGTAACTTTACCCATCCAGAAGTTATTTACTTGCCTTCATCGTCGGCAGTAAAAGACTCGGGACCTTTCAGTTGTCCTGTGAAGATTCTTTGTCCACTCTGAAACTTTTTATTCACTTGCAACGACCCAACTAAGGCTGGAGGTGGCTTTTCAAAACTGCACCAAATAAATTGTAAATAAGATATAAGAAACAAGACAGTATTGGACAATTAAATTATTTGAAAGGAAGATAAGGTGACTTTATTCCAGAGATACTAGTAACAAGGTATTCTCTTTTTAAAAAATAATTAAAACTATTTGCTAAGGCTGTTACTTCAAACTAAATTAATAGTTCTGTGGGGCTTGCACACCCAGGCTGAGAAGAATACAGGCATTTTAGATCTTTTTTTCCTCCTGAAATCAATACAAACACGAAATTGTCATAATCCGGAGAGTTTTATTCCCAATCATTAGTCTAAGATCTACTATCAATCTCTCTACATGTATGTCTGAACACTGCACTGTTCAGCATTGTTCTGCTTTAAACTCACTTGTTCAAAAAAATTGTAGTTTTCCAGAAACACAGTTTCTTTTGCGTGCTAAGCAACATGCTTTCACAGAATCGCAGAACAGTTTGGGTTGGAAGGGACCTTAAAGACCATCTGGTTCCAACCCCCCTGCCATGGGCAGGGACACCCTCCACTAGACCAGGTTGCTCCAAGCCTCATCCAGCCTGGCCTTGAACACTTCCAGGGATGGGGCATCCACAGCTTCTCTGGGCAACCTGTTCCAGTGCCTCATCACCCTCCCCAGGAAGAATTTCTTCCTGATATCCAATCTAAATCTCCCCACTTTCAGTTTAAACCCATTACCCCTTGTTCTGTCACTACAGGCCCTTGTAAAAAGCACCCCCCCAGCTTCCTTGTAGGCCCCCTTCAGGTACTGGAAGGTGCTATAAGGTCTCCCCGGAGCCTTCTCCAGGCTGAACAAGCCCAACTCTCTCAGCCTGTCCCCATAGCAGAGGTGCTCCAGCCCTCGGAGCATCTTCGTGGCCTCCTCTGGACTCGTTCCAACCAGTCGATATCCTTCTGATGCTGAGGGCGCCACAGCTGGACGCAGCACTGCAGGTGGGTTCTCATGAGAGCAGAGTAGAGGGGGAGGATCCCCTCCCTCGACCTGCTGGCCGCGCTTCTCTGGATACAGCCCAGGATACTGTTGGCTTTCTGGGCTGCCAGCACACTTCATTTGCTCCTGCGGGACTATTTTTTTCCTGTAAAGTTTTAAAAGCACAGCTATCTGCTGACAAACACAAGTATGCCGTTGAACTTTAAAATTAAGCAGGGCACCATACATGAATGGTTCTGGGTCGATGGGAGATGGTAAAAAGTAAATGCTAGCAAAGGTAGCAAAGCATGCCGCTGGAAACGCCCACGCTGGGAACCTGGGAGGGAAAGAAAACAACTGTATACTCACGCACACAAAGGAGGAGGGTAGGAGGTAACTGAGAAGAGTTAATTTTTTTTGAAAACTAAAAAAATTCAGTGGTATAAATTAAGGTTGGGAGAGGACAAAGGGGGCTGCTGCAAGGCTGTCCTGCTGTCCTGTTCCCGCACTGGACGGGCGATCCAGCCAAAAGCCACATGGCTGCTGTTGCGGAGCTGCATGTCTAGCAGTAGGCAACTGCTGCAGGCAGAGCCACGCGCCCAGCTCTGTGTCGAGCAACCCTGCAGACTCTGGTGTCTCCAGGGCCTTCTCCCAGCCTTACCCTGGCTGAGGATTCGCCATGAACAGGCGTTACCAAGTGCCTACGTGCACCATAACGTGGGGGTTGCGCTTAACCCTTCCGTATCGTATTTCAGCGGGGTATTTTTGGACTTGGGGCCGAAGTCTGACACCTGTGAGGCTGTGGGGGCTCACATGAGGAGGGGGGACGCGGGTATCGCCTCCAGCCCAGGACGCTGCCCCACTGCGTTCACCTCGCGTCTCTCCAAGAGGTTTCTCCCTAGGAAACCGCTCGCCAGCCGGCCTTCCCGCCCACCCACGGCGGGACAGCACCCGCTGCGCGCCCCACGCCCCGCTCCCCGTGGCGGAAGCGTCTCTCTCTGCGGCGCCGCCGTCCTGAGGCGAGACACGGCGGTCCCGCCGCCCTCGGCGCTCTCCGCTTGCCCCCAGCACCGCCCGCCCGGGGGAGACCTTTCCTCACGCACGGCCGCTCGCTGCCACGGGGGCGGGAGGCCTCCACCGCCCTCCTCCCGCACGCGGAGCCCTGCGCTTACCTGGCGTCGCGGCGGGAGGCCATTGCCCACCCGCGGCCGAGCCGTCCTCCTCGGGGAGGGCGGGGGGGGCAGCGCCGGGGCGGGAAACGGGAGGGGGGAACGGCTCCTCCTCCGCCCCTCCGGGGAGAGGGGCCACGGGAAGATGATGGTGAATGTCAATATGTGTAAATTTCAAAGTAGTTGGGGTTTTTTTCTTGTTGTGAGGAAATGGATTTGTTGGTACGAGGAGGTTTCATTGCGCATCAAAGGGACCCCGGCATCAGCCTCAGGTAACGGGAAAACACACCCACACGTCACGCACAACTAAGTATCGCCAACTTCAACTTTAATAATGGAACCATCACTTTTTTTTGCCGTTTCAGTAATAACTTTAAGGGGAATAAAAACTTCCCTACAAAAATAAAACTAAGCTTGTCAAAATTATAAATAGTTTAAATGTTTTTAAAAAGACATACAATTTAATGTTTCCCTTCATTCCCCCTCCCCCCCCCCCCCCCCCCCCCCATCATTTAATCATTCTGGTACCATCACATAATAAAATGACAACAATTTTGCAACAAAAAGCTTTGACAGTCCAAATTTGATGCTAACATCATAAAAATAAAAGCTGACTAGGCATGACCATTGCTTTTAAATTAAAGCTGTTGTAATTGCCAGTGTGTAAAAAAAATAAAAAGAAAAAATTAACAACCCACCCCCCACCCCGACATTTTAACAATAATTAACCGTGGACTAAGACAAAATTAAAATAGAAGCTTATTTTGGTCCCCCACCCCCACCCCTTTCACCCCAAATCACGACTCATAGTGCACACAACACTGATTGAGGTTCTTGGCTGAAGTAAATGTAGATGCGCCTACTTAAAAAGACTGATAGTTTAGTTCAAGTAAAAACCAAAATTCACATATTTTTATGCTCCACTTTAACGCTCAAACAGTGTTTAAATCTGAGCAACGAATGGTTCGATATTGACGGCGGTTATAGTTACGGGCAGATACGTAAATTAAGCAGATGTTAACAGAATACCCACCGACATGCTGCTGCATTCATAGAAAAACAAACCCTAACACAACATAAAAGCATTCCCTGAACCATTATAAAGTGTCTCACTTGAGGATAATGTTACTAACTCACACATGCACTACGATGTTACATGTGAAATTAAAAAACAAGATAAGCCTTATATATATTTTAGTTAGTCCTACACTTAAATTCTCTTAACACTTTTAAACATTATGATTGTCTCATTAAGTTTGCAAATTCTCTTTATCAAAAAAACCTGTGAAGAGTTCTTTAAAAAAAAAAGAAAGTCCTACTAAGGAAAGGAAACAAAGGCACAGTTACATCAAATTAAGGGGAAGAACAGAAGCATCTTGGAGTTTCACACAGTATCCATTAGATGTCACCAAAGTTTTAACAATTCCTTGGGAATTTAAAACGAACACCCTGAGTGGAGGGGAAAAAAAAAAAAAACCAAACACCAACTTCTGCTGCTCTTAAATCGTTAATGCTCCTCCACCTCTCCCCTCCCTTCCTCCCATCCCCCCCCATATATAACTCATTTCCTCTCTGGCACGATAATGACTAAAGTATCCGTTACTCAAATCTGCCTCATGCTTCTATTGCACACCCACTTCTTTGGTTTCTTTTGAACGTGCTTTTTTAGATAAATAACTGAAAAAACAATTATATTTACAGTAAAGCAAAAAGTTTTCTTGCTACATTTTTCCTACTTTTAAATCAAGTAAATCAGCAGTCTGCAGAATTTGGTAATCAGTTTTTCATAAAAACCTTCTGAATTACTAAACCCAGGAATTACTGGGCTCAGTCACGAACACAACCAATAAGTTAATTTTCTGCTAAGCTGGAAACACGAATAACTAATTCTACTTTCCTTGTCTGACTGAGCCTTTAACAAAGAAGCAGAGGAAGCTGTTTTCTTTCAGCTATAATTCAAGATTATCCAGCCTAAAAATAGATTGCTGAGCCAGAAGAAAGGTCTGACTTGCAATAACACACATCTGTAGTTATAGCTTATGTCTAAACACTCACTAGATGGGCATTTCGCACAGAGTTATCCGAGACATCGTCCACTTTGCAGAATTCAAGTAGGCAGCCACCTTTTAGCTTTGCTGCACTCTTCAAACCCCCTTTACACATTTACGGAACCAGCTCCTCCGGTAATGACTTGTACGTGCAGCTCCATTCCCATTCTTATTTAGTTTTTGCCTCTCATTCCTTCCCGTTACTTCTATCATCTTTATTTCTTTTCCAGTGTGGATTTATGCAGTCAAAAAACCCTAAAACTTATTCACAATGTTACAGCATCCTAAAACTTTAATCTTGTAGAATCAGTATTTCAACTTTCCTCTGTATAAATACTATCTCCATGTAAAACCAGTTCCCTTCTGCCAGCTGCTGGAGTTCTCCTTCCTCAACTCTTACCTTCTTTTCAACTTTCTTTACCTTCTCCAAAAAGACCACTTTAAAGCCTTCCACCAGTTTCACAGAACAAACCACAAGATCCCATTTGTCTTCCATCTACAACAGTTCTCTCAAATTATACAGTAACTATCTGAAAATAGAAAGGTAGTGCAAATCCATTTCATCTCAAAGATAGTGCTCCAACTAATTCTCGTCCAGATGGTTTTATTCATTTTTTGTAACCCATCAATTTGCACATCCTTACTTGTAAAGCTACCATTAAAGCAAAGAAGGAAAAAAAAGTCTTATTTCATAGCATTCTAGAAAATTGATTAGTTTCACAGCTTGCACCAAGATAACTTGGAACACTCTCTAGGCACACAGAGGGTTGCAAACTGATGTACAAACATGCAGAATCCCTTACTCGTGGGTGCAAGATGCTAAGTGACCTGGCTTACGGAACTAAGTCTATAGCAAAATTCAGGTACCTCGGCATCACAAAACAGTCTTCTGAATAAAGAAAACTACTCTCTGCTGCTCTTTGTACGTTGGGTTTGGCATGCTATACTGACATTTGGTAGCGTGCGTTTTTCCTGAGTGTCCTTTGGCCCCCTTTTAACCAGGTTTCCACACCCCACCGAGGGCTTCTTCAAGTTTGTCTCTGTAAGCTGCGTAACGCTTCTTTAAGATTTGCAGTTGCTCGTTTTCCTCTTTGTCCAGTATACGCAAGAAGTTTTTCAGTTCTGGAATACTAAAAGCCTCCCACTGGAAAGAGAAAAAGAGAAAAGGATGGACAAGATGAACAGAAAATATGCAAATTTATATATACACAGTATTTTTAAACAAAACCTCAGACACTCAAAACAATTTCAGACTAAAACAGTATCAGACACCCTCCTCGCAAATCCTAGGGATCTGAAAACACGTTACTCTTTTAAACTGTTTTCTGTTCCGCAAGTAACAACGGGTCAGCCTAACCACAAATTAAATGTTGACAAAAGGCACGAAGGAAAAAAAAAATCTGCTTCCACAAAAGTGGATCGTCTTAACACGGACCCAACGGAGGCCTGCTCATCCATGAAGTTAAAGACACACATGCAAAACCCGCACGAGTGTAACATACCATGACTTCTCCAGTTTCATGCTCACGTAGAACAAAACTGAGCATTTCTGTTCTGGGGCCTGCCACCAAACGCAGGTAGAGGGGGTGTTCTCGGTCTGACAGCTTGCATGTATAAACTGCAGGAGAAGGAAATCACGGTCATTATCACCTTTACTAAAGATATTTCAAACACTTTGAACGATTAACACCAGCCAATGTTAGAGAATTTCAGAAATACACGCGTAGCCCTAAAATTTACACGTTCTCCGTACTGCCGACATACTAGGCTACATACTGGTTTTGAGCAGGCGAGTTTTAGGGAGAAGCTGAGCAAGTGACCGACGGTAACTGCAACACTACATTCACACAGGAATGAAATGGCCTCTCGTTGACACAGTACACCACCTGAAGACATGCAGGGCAAAACCACAAGAAAAAGCTCAACACAGATCTGTTGCTAAAACTAAGCACTTAAAGACACCAGAGCTGTGGTATCACCGTTCTGATACCTTTTCCACTTAAAAATCTCATACGCAAAGTCTAAAAGACAGCTCCGCCTGCCTGACACGGTTGGTGTGACTGACAGCCAGAAACATCTGAACTCCTGCAACTGCTCTCAATGTCCACGGAAGAAGGCGGATTCTAAGTGCAAGAACACAACGTTGGCAAAAAACCACACTTTTCACTAAAAACACCTTTTGTATCTTCTGGTTATTTCCAGACACTATACCCAACAAACTTCCACAAGCAGGCAGTGCACTGGGAGAGCCACGTGCACCAGTTAACACACATGACCAGAACGCACGTGGCCCATGCTGCTCGTCATCTCAAGAGCTGTCTGCCAGTGCTGGGACTTCAGGTATCGCCGACACCAAGATTCCTCTCTCCTGTAATTTAATCTCAGAAATCTGCAGTGTATCAGGCTAGCTGAAACCGAGAGCCTAATGAGGGGGCATATTAAATAAAATGTACAGGACTGCAAGGCACAGGAGATCTGTGTAGATGGTTTAAGTAGGTTACTTTGTCTTTTGTGAATTATCTTGAAATGTCCCCAAATTATTTACTCTTACACATGCTACTATTCACAAAGCAAGAAGAGATGAGAGAGCAAGACTGCCACCCTTCGTTTGTCTGAGTTCTTCCACACTGCTTGTTTCAAGTATTCTTACAGCATGACACCCTCCCCAAACCCCTTCACTAACGAAACACCACGAGCCTAACCTATACCTTGGTCTTCCTTGTGACAGCGTTTATAAAGTGCAAACTTCGCAGGGTTGTCAGCCACAAAAAACTTTTTGAGCAAGGCCTCAATAACTTCACGAACAGTGTTGGTGCTGCTGATGTGAAGGGTGTTCACGCAGCCATCGGGCAAGTAAAAGGCAGTTTCATTATTGCTGTGAGCACACCTCCCCTGGCTCTGGGAAGACTGCACAGTGATCGGTCTGCATAGTTCCATCTGAACTTTGATGAAGCCAGTGTAAATCCCATTCGCGTTCTGCAACAGGAGGAAAGTATTGAGCCGTTAAAGTTAGCAATGACAAATGGTGACCTGTTAGAGGAGTGGGCAAATTAAAACGGTCACAAGCAAACAAGTTAGATGGCACTGTAATACTTGAGGTCTTGTAGGAAAGACATTGTTCCAACAATTCAGACATTTAAAAAAAAAAATTCAGCAGAAATACCAGAGAAAATAATTGAATTCTAAGATTATTAGGATCTCACCAAGCAAAAGGTACTACAAACCAGAGATAAGTTTTCACAATAGTAGAGAACTCTCAAGTGAAAAAACTAACGCATTTTTAACAACAGATTTCATGCAGAAATACGGCACATTTCAGCTATGCTTGTCAAATTAGTTTAAGGCATTTAGATACTCAAATTTTGTTGCGATTCAAAAAAGAACCAGAATAAATGCCAATCTAATCAACATTTCAAATTATTTATTCCAGTTGCTTCTGAAAGACAAACCAGCACAATTGATCAAACCTCACTGAGCTAGAAAGCTTTAGGCAGTCTGGTTACAGGCATAGTAAGTCCTGACCCACATGCAAAGATTTTTAGTACACAGTTGTACTTACACGGTTTAGAATATAACGGAATTTCAGAATTTCCATATACTACACACCCAGAGGGATATGTAACGTATCAGAAAAATCTGGGCAACGCAACGACTGAGTAACAGCTTGTGAGGCAGACAGATGTGAATTTTATTAGCGTGGACTGCAGTAGGCTGGATTGAGACTTAGACCTGAACCACAATCCCTGGAGGTGAAAAATCTGTATGCATTCCGTTACCTGTATTGTCTGTGTGGTGGGGGCAGGGGAAGAGAATTAGCACGACAAAACTCGCTAAAACTTAGCAAGTTTTAACTTTTCTTGTTGGTTGAGCATCTTTATCAGAGACAGTCCTTACCTCACAAAAAATTATCTACACAAACAGGATAAACATCTTCATGTTTACCAGCTCAGGGTTTTCATCTGACAAATTTACATCTTGGCGTCAAATGAGAGCTGAACTTAAAACACATTTCAAATGACATGTTTTTATCCTTGTAGCTCTCTTTATATGTATTAAAACAAACCGTAGTAGGAAAAAAGTGTCAGACATGAGGTTCCATTTCCAGATCAAACAAAGAGCCTCGTGCAAAGCCATTAAAACAGAGACAGTTTCATACGCAAGATGCTGAGAAAAAACAAAATGATTCACAGCGCACGACAAAGTTCAAGGTTCAACTGCTCCTACTAAAAATTACAGGAATCCTATGCAAAACTTACCAAGGTCATCTTTAATTTATCAGTGACAGATGAATTGTAGCTTTGTATCTTCTCTTTAACTTCTTCTTTACTGAGATAAACGTGAGGTTCTCTCTCCTTCTGAACATCCTTCAACAACAAAAGACACAGCAGTTTTAGAAAACAAAACACAATTCTTTTATGACTTTGGATACGAATATTCTTAGTCCAAATGGGGGTTATTCCACAGAGTCTCGGCATACAGTAATTAGCTGTACAGCAATAGAAAGGATTTAACAAATTAGGCAAATCAAACGGAACACAAACTGAATGGAGACGGTTAAATCAACACACCCAAAGACACTTGTGTCCTTTTTTTGCCAACTGTTTTCATTCAAATATTTATCAGCAGTATGTAAAACAGCTCAGCTCATTTTACAGCTTGATTTGCTCATCTCGATGCTATGCACTATTGGTAAGAACTACTTGGGGCACAAAGGGGTATTTCTAAACAAATGAAGAACATATATGAAAACAGCAGCACGCACTAACAAGTAACACCGACAAACCCCGCGTGTGCCAAGAACGCCAGAGCACCCCGGCATTCCAACGTGACAGGCAGCACGTTACGCACAGGGTCACCAACTACTACGTGAACCACCACAAGTAACTCTCTAACTATATCATGTTACACCAAATTCGTGTGTTTTCCACGGGGAAGGCCCTATTAGATTTTTCAACTGCTGCTTTTACAAGCTTGCTACGGATTTTACATGCAGCAGTAAAACTGATCCCTGGAGTTGGATTTTATCCAAACAAACATTTGTTCCCAATCCGTATTCCTGCAGCACACTAGCGTTATAAATACACTTGGGTTTCTACCCCTGGCACAAATGCCATATATAGTATGAAAGAGTTTCAGCTCCCAGCCTTGATCACTTCAGACTGCACTTGCAAAGGGAAAAGCTCTGAAGAAGCTTGAAGCTTTCAGGCTACATCTGAACACAGGAATATACACTGACTGTATGGACAAGCTGTCAAGTCACAGTGTTCCAATCCAACCTCGCAAGCACATCCCAGCGGAGCTCATCCTAAGAAAGGATTTCCCTGACTTCACTGGCCAGTACCGTCCAGTCTTCTGGACACCACTCAGCACACACCTTTGCACGCACTTCAGTTTGCCATAAACATCCCCGAAGATGAGCACATCTGGTGTGGAACCATAAGCTTCCATTTGCCAAAAGGAATCTGCAGACATTTTTCTGTCTCCTAATTTAAGACTAGCTAGTTTTAGCTCTTTGGGGCTTAGTTTTGCTTTTCATATATGGTATTTTACTAAATGACATGCTGGAGCGGACCTTTTTCCCATAGCTATAAAAAGAAAGATGTGGTCTGAGCAGAGAATTGGAAGCCAGAAACCCTGAATTCTGATCTGAGAGAGTGATTTCCTGCATGACATGGAGAATATACCTCTATTTCACATATCAGGAAACTGAGGCAAAGTGGAACACCAGCCAAACACAACTCTCCTATTAGTTCCTTAAGCACAGCTCTAAGACTGTGTAGCATCTTGCACGGTTGCCAGACCCCACCTAGTCTACAAAATGCCAAATTACTAGATGTTTTCAGAATCCAAGTCTCCATTCTCCCTAGAGAAATTAAGCTTTGTTGCCCTTTTATTTTTCATCTTCCCCCTCCCCCAAACTGCCATAAAAATGACAGATACAACTTCATCTAAACTTCTCCCTTCATCTCCCCAGAGGCTCTTACAGCTTCGTAGTGTTCTGTTCAGGGGCAAAATAACAGTGATACAGCAGGCACAGGGCGGGGGTGGGGGTGTGGAATCTAAGTATTTTTTTTTCCTCTGAAATCAAAATTAATGTTATTGCTGTTTTCATGCTTAAAGTAAATATCAAAGGCAATGGCCCACAGTCAGAGCCTAGATATATGGACACTCTAAATGTTGGCTTCAAATAATGTGCGAGTGGGCTGAGACAACCTTAGCAGTAGGCACTGAAGGGACAGGCAACAGTGAGCAGTCCTCTGGCCAGAGAGGTCTGACAGAGCGCTTGCCATCTATGTGACCCATTTCAAGAACCCAAGCTTTAACTTGGAACGTTCCTAGTCTGTGTGGCTGCAGACAAGCCCCTTCCTTTACGTGGGTATCAGCCAAGACTCATCTCCGAGACACGAGCATGTTCGTACCTCTCCAACCTGCTAAGACTATTGATACTCAACTTCCAATAAGGAACACCTCATCATCCCACTGCTGACTGTTCAAGCAGGTACCTCTCATCTACCCTGTTGGAGCCGACTGTCAGCATGATTAGTGAAGCCATCCACAATATCCATTATCATCAAGAGAAAACACAAGCCAGAGAAGAGGAAAAGCCTCACCACCTTTCCTGCGTTCAAACAACAAACAAAACAAACCCCAAACAAAACCATTTCACATTAACTTCTGTGCATCTCAAGAGATTTAACTTCACAAAAAGGACTTTTAATAACCGTAGACGACAAACCGAAACTATTGCCTGTAATGGTATAGGGTAAGTTCACACCGCTGACAGCTAGAATTTCTTCATTATTTTAAAAAAGGAGACTGAAAAAACCTGACAAACAAATTAGTAAGATTGAACAGACAGCAAGTATATTTCCATATAGGAGAGTTCTTATATACATTTCTGTTCTTGTCGCAAGAAGTCACATTTTTCTAGCAAAGTGATAGAAACTTGGTCAGGTTAGAGAAGATACATTGGATCCCACGAGTCCTGTGGACTGCCAGGGAGCCAGGCACGATGAGTGAAACCCAAGCACGATGGCTAAGCAAGCTACTTCCTAATAGACTCATCCAATAGGTGAGGCTCTGCTACAGAGCTGCGGATCACTGGGTGTCACCAGGGGAGTCATCATTCCCTCACTGAGTTAGACACGATTCCCTGCATGAACATACCACTGGAATTTCTGTCTTCTTGCATCAGCACCAGAGGCCAGACAATTTTGGCAAAATTTAGTTCAGCACACAGAAATCGTAGAGCCCTGTTTACGCAAAACCTGAGATAACACCCTTCTGTCGCGTTTGGCCAACAAATAACTAATTTTTTTAAAGAAAGCTTGTGCAACTAATTTTAATAGCATACAGATTATGCAAAACTGAACTGAATACAAAAATCACCACTAGGATTAAAAAAAATAAAGAACAGACCCAAATCCATTCAAGAAAAATGCTATACACAATAAACAGAAATGCTGTTTACTTCAACCATCATTTTCACTTCAGTCCATCATCCTTGGCCATCAAGGCCACACGGCAGCAAACAGCGGAAAGTATCTGTCACAGGAAAAGAAATATGACTCAAGGAAACCTAAGCCAAAGATCTTCATGAACGAATCTGGAGATAACTCTCCCGCTGCCAAACTGAATCTCAAAACACTCCAACTGCACACACTTCCACCAAGCAAACAAAAACTCCTCGCTTGCTAGACACCAGTGCCTATAGAAAACCACACTGCTGTCACACCGACTGCGGACAGTAGATCCCACACGACTGCCGTCAGGAGAAAACCAAGGAAGGAACACCCCACTGAGTTCACTACGAACACAAAAGCCTCAGCCCACTGTGATTCACCAGGTCAGCTGCTCTCAGTGAGTACCATTATGTAGCACACACAGACTTGAAGCACCTGTGTATTTTAGTTTTCCTAATTATACTTAACCAGCACACACAAAGAGAAGCTGACAAAATGGGAAAGTTTTTTCCCCGATTTCCCTGGAGCTGAATTGTGCTCAGGATACAGTGGCACTTAACTTTTGCCATCCAGCTTTGTCTAGCCATGCTTTAAGTTAAAACAAGTAAGTCATCTTTGACCAGCATACTTAGGTGGGTGGGGGAAGACTTGGCAAACTCATTTCCCACCAGTCTCTTACTGTCTTCTGTACTTGTCACCTCGTAACAGCACCCACTAAACCCTCTGCTAACTCTGCTTAGTCCAGCAGACCAAATTCCACTTTGTTATCTCAGCAGGTAGATTTATTACCTGTAGCAGATCTTGAGTCATCCAACACCCAGTAGAGTAACAGTACTAACTCACTCATCCCTACCTTACTTTACAACATCTTTGTACCACGTTGCTCTGAAATGGCCATCAAGAGGCTGAAGCCACACCCGCCCAGCGTGGGACTGCCGAGAAAGCAATTACTCCAGCCTCAACTGTTTTAAACAAAGGAGCAAGGGCATTTCAGAGGCAAGATTTAGATGTTACAGCCAAATACATCTGTCATCAGTTCTTGTGACAGGTCTGCCTGGTCTGGCGAAAGAAGCAGCCAGTCTGTGTCATCCAGCGGCTCACCCAGCCCAGGACAAAAAGTCGCTTTTTCCACCGTGGCCTTCCAGTGCCCCCCAGTCACACCTCCCTGAAATGTGAGGGGCAGCATGCTCCAGCCAACCAATTCATCCCTAGGCCCATTCAGGCGCAGGTGATTCATCTCCAGCTCCCTGTGAAGCCACCCAGTGTTAATGCCTCAAAATCTGTGTGCAGGGAATTGTGAAACTTTCTTCAAAAGTTAGGGCTGGCAATGAGTTTCCTAACCACAGATCCTTGCGTATATCCCAGCAGCAGGGTGAAGTGTAAGTGCAGTCGGCAGAGCAGTTCTCACTGTGGCTTCATCTGTCAGCCAAGAACCAGATGTTGCTGGGCTTAACAATGGCACCTCTGGGTGTTAGTGTTCAAAAAAAATGAGTTTTCTCTATGAAACAATGCACAAAGCTTTCAATATTATTTTTCTTTTAAAAAAATATCGAATCTGAGTTAGGTGCAACTCCTCAATCACTTAAATTATATTCTCAGTAACGGCTGCCACATCATCACCCCTTCTCCTCCCAGCCCAATTAAATGTGTTTTCCTCATCAGAACTCCTGGTCTCCTTCTATCCCCTGCTTCTCATGTTATTGGCTACTTCCTCAGCCCAGCACAGATGGGAAAGATAAATTGATCAAGGAGACAGTTGAATGCATCAGAATCTACACAGATTATGTCTCCGGGTCTAAAACGTTACTTCTAATCCGAGCTATTAATTTCTGTGAAAATCATGCTGTCCTTCCTAACACAGCACACACCACTGGCAGCCATTTGTACTGAAGCCATTCCTCAGGGTCAACCAAAGCACCATTTCATTCTCAGATGAAATTCCTCAGCAACAGCTGCCAGCAAGAGGGAAATGAGGCAAGTGCTTTCATTTCCCCAAGGGGAATAGCTGGTCTTTCATTACAGCTCATGATGCAATGCCTCTTCACAGTGGAGCTTCCTCTCAACAAAAAAGGCAGAAAACTTTGTTCTCCTTTATCGTCTCCATCCCCCCCACACATCTCGTTTATTGTATTGCAGATGTTTACAGAACCAGCACTCTTTTTAACATTTATGCCCAGTGCAAAGCCCCCCACAGACCAGATCAGCACCAATCCTCAAGAAACACAACTGAACTAGCACAGATCACAATTAGAATGAACTGCAAACCAAGTTGTGGTCCCCAAAAAGAATCACATCACATCTTGTATCTTCATAAAGTCCAAGTCCCACGGTCACTGCCAAACCCCAGTCCTGCATGCAGTTAAGAAAGCACTAACCTCAACAGCTAGCCAGCTCTTGTAGGATTAGCTGGAGAAAGAATTCCACAAAGAAAGAAAACCCCAAAACCCTGAAAGCCCATTTCCTCAGGATCCTTGAGACAGATGCATGGCTTCCCCAAACTGCTGCTATAGGCTTTTTTTTTAATGGGGGATACAAGAAGGTCTCTCTCCTCCATCAAATCTCCTATTTTCACAAAATTAGGAATTAAAAGTCTATGAATTAGCATCTCTGAGAGATAGGGAACCAAGCTTCTCTTAACACTTTGACTTGGCAGACAAAAGAAAATATAATGTACAAAATGTTAACGCATTTCTGGGATAGATTAAAGTACTTTTGTGAGTCATCAAAGACCTGTGGGAGCCAACTTTTAAGCCATGGCAGTCCCTATCCCCCTGCCCTCACATTTCTTAATCACCCCACACTTACACTGACCCTTCCGTGAGATGAATGAAAATGCCCTGATACTGCTGTAAATTGCAGCCAGGAATCATTTTTGAAGTAAAGCACCGAGGCTTTGACAAATGAGAAACGCAGCCTAACCTACACTAAAAAAAGAAAAAAAAGTCTTGTTTAGTCATAAAAGTTGCAGTTAATGCATCCTATTTGCATCACAATTGCACTAGAGAAAGGAGTTAAACTAGCAGTGCTACTGTACAATAGAAAAATCCCAGCAGAGAATACAAGGAGGGCAGAGAAAGGGACTCGTGGTTGCTACTTCCACAACCAAGAGCACTCTCCTTCCTATGGCTTGCCAGCACTCCCACAGGAAAAGAAACTGAAACCTCACAATTAAATTATTTTGAAACAAACTTCTTGCTTCCTTCTCATCCTAACTCTCCTGACAGCAAAGCAGCTTTGCCACCAGCAGCAGTTTTTCCTTCCTCCCCAGGGCAAGCTCACACTTGGAAGATCTGCTCTTCCTTCATCTGAAAGCCTGAGAACCACCAGGTAGAGCTACTGGTCACATGCATCGACAAACTCTGTCGGAGACATTTAGTAGCCAGAAGGATACAGAGAAGAGCAAATGGGGGCAGGGGGCCTGGGGACAAGTTTAGCCTCCAACTAGCTCCAAGCATTGTACCTTCCCACGTAGCTGCACCTCATTTGTGTCCTGAATGAGGTGAGGTTGGTCTCTGGGTCAGGGAAAAGGGAATTTTCTGTCAGGATGGATGTAAGCAGAATCATCTCTATATCCTCTTCAGTACCTTTCACTTTCTGCACTCAGAAACTGGTGTGATCCAGTTCCCACCCCTGTTGGTGGCACAGAGGGAAAGGAAGCAGTCTCTTGCTTAGAAAAATGCTTTGTTTCTCTAAGTGGGTTTGGCTGACCTGAGTCTGAAATAGTTATCCTGGCAGTCAGAGCAAGTCCAAGCACACTTTGCACCACAACCTCCTGAGACTGCAAGAGAAGTGGCACCCTCCCAGGTCAGGTGTATGGTGCATCCAACTCCGTATTCTGACTCTGACAGCAGCAGAAATAAAGGCTATTTCAAGCGAGCACACGAGCCTTTTCTGCAGCCTCTCTGCTGGCATCCACAAGTGTTGTAGCAGGAATTTAGAGGGCACCTCCCTTTCAAGTCTGTTTAGTGCCCATTTATGGATGTGGTCTCTATGCATACACATAAACCCTTCTTGAACCTGCCAACAGTGCCTGTCTCCACACCTCCTGTGGCAGCAAGTTCCAGAAATTCATGACTGCAGCGTGAAGGAGTATTGCCATCTGCTTTAAGCTGATCTTCTACTAATATAGAAGATAACTTCTGTTAAATACAGCATGTCTGCCATTTGCAGATGACACCAAGTTGGGTGGGAGTGTAGATTTGCTGGAGGGTAGGAAGGCTCTGCAGAGGGACTGATGGGTCAAGGCCAGCTGTATAAGGTTCAACAAGGCCATGTACCAGGTCCTGCACTTGGGTCACACCAATCCCCTGCAACGCTGCAGGCTTGGGGATGAGTGGCTGGAAAGCTGCCTGGCAGAAAAGGACCTGGGGGTGTTGGTCGACAGCCGGCTGAATAAGAGCCAGCAGTGTGCCCAGGTAGCCAAGAAGGCCAATGTCATCCTGGCCTGCATCAGGAACAGTGTGGCCAGCAGGACTAGGGCAGGGATTGTCCCCCTGTACTGGGCACTGGTGAGGCCGCACCTCGAACCTTGTGTTCAGTTTTGGGCCCCTCACTGCAAGAAAGACACTGAGGTGCTGGAGCGTGTCCAGAGAAGGGCAATGGAGCTGGGGAAGGGTCTGGAGCACAAGTCCTGTGAGGAGCAGCTGAGGGAGCTGGGGTGGTTTAGGCTGGAGTAAAGGAGGCTCAGGGGAGACCTTACTGCCCTCCACAGCTACCTGAAAGGAGGCTGCAGAGAGGTGGGGGTCTGTCTCTTCCCCCAAGTGACAGGACAAGAGGAAATGGCCTCAAGCTGCACCAGTGGAGGTTTAAACTGGATATTAGGAAAAATGTCTTCCTCAAAAGAGTTGTCAGGCATTGGAACGGGCTGCCCAGGGAGGTGTTTGAGTCACCAGCCCCGGGGTTATTTCAGAGATGTGTGGATGAGGTGCTGAAGGACCTTGTTTATTGGTGGCCTTGGCAGCAGTCTGGTTTACAGTTGGACTCAATGATGTTAAAGATCTTTTACAACCTAAATTATTCTATGAAATATACCAAGTGCCCCTTAAACCTAATATGACAGCACCTGGTGAACCAGAGTTTCACATTCAGCTTATCCATCATCTTTGTGATTTTGTAAACTGTGATCACACACACCTCCTTTTTTTCTTTCCAGAGTGAGGAGCCCTGGACTCCTTAGTCTTTCCTGAGGCTCCACCCTCTCAATCATCTTAGAGAAGGGAAACTAACTGCAATAAGCCAGAGTTGCATGCAGAACTCATGACACAGGTTTATCAAAGCTTAGGCTTTTGTTTCAACTTGTGCACTACAAGTTTGTGAAAAATTCTTACCTAAGGTATGTGTGATGCAATGTGGTCTCACTTCCACAGTGCTTAAAGAAATCTCCATACCACTACCACAGCTTATAATTTTAGCATAATTTTACAAGATAAAGGCATTCCAGTTAGTAAGTAAATACTTGTTACTTTAGGTCTATTCTCAGTCTTTCCCAAGTACCACCACACTGTGTGGCTTGGCATGCTAAGCACGGAATGACAAAGGGTAAAGCAAAGCATTATGGCTCCTGTCTGACCTCTCTGATGTAAACACTCACATGTTTATATGGTGAATATTTTTAAGCAGCAGGGAAACAAACCAAGAACTCCAACTTCCCTTTATTCTTTTTAACAAATAGTTTTCTTTTAAACAGAGGCAATATAAACACAGGTCATGTTCAGGCATTGTGAAAGGAAGGCTAGAAAAAAGAAGTCTATTTGTTGGTGACATTACTGTTGTGGCTTAAGTTTATCATGACCTCACCTCTGAAAACCCCTAGTTACAAACCCTGTCATACCCTATAAGGCTGTACTTTAACTACTGGCACACAACCCAGTATTAAAAAGCCAGTCATCTGTTTAAAGTGAAAACCAACTGTACAAAGAATAGTATCTGAGGCTTGGCATTAGATTCTGCCCTCAAAGACAGAGCAGGTTTTAAGAAGATCTGTACTTTTTTTTCCCCCCCATATTACAACGCATTTTAAAAGCAATACCTTACACGATTTAAGTAACATTTCACAGCTGTTTTAATTTTGCAAATTTCAGTAAAACTAGATGTAAGAAACATCACAAACAGCAAGTAACCCCCTTCAGGTCAACTCTACAGAAAATGTGAGTTCTGACTCCTGACTATTTAAGCAGATAAGGGGTTTCATGAAGTAATGGGATTAACCAGCCTCTTTGTGACTTGTACAAGATCTAGCTCTTGCAGGCAGTTAGGAAAACAAGCTTGTACAAGATATTGTATAGAAAACTAATTAGTGTATCTTGAGAAGGTTAAGCATGGCCTGGAACCTGAGCTGTTAATATAGTTAGCAATCACATCATATTAGTAATATTATACTTATAAACTAATTAATATTAGGACCCTGTGTCATTACATCACAGTATTTGCACGTGACCCTGCAATGCCAGAATCCAGCTCCATCTAACAGAAGGCAGGAAGAGGTTGACAACCCCTCAGGCCTTCAAAGGCAGCTACAAAGTGCAGGGACTGTGAGCCCTGTGCCAGGCCAAGGCGCTCAGCCTTCTCCCCACGGCTCCAGCCAGCACTTCCCAGGTCCAAGGTAAGCTCAGTCATGGGTCTTGTCTTGGCAGAAGTTGGGTGATGTGCCAGCTTTTGGCATCTGCGTCAAACACCATTTCATCTTTAGAGCAACCTTCAAACCTTCCCGTGTTTGGCTGGGGAATTCAAAGAGCGTGTCATCAAGTTATTTAAGCCTTCTGACAAAACCTGCCTGTATTGAGAAAAGGCAATAACTTTCTAACCAGGCCCAGCTTCAGGGCTGGTGTTAGACAGAAATGGTGAGGGTGCATGTGGTCACGGTCCCACCAACCAACCCATGTTTGTTCTGCTTGAAAGAAAAACCCAAATCTCTTAAAAATTGTACAGTAAGAATTCTCATCTCAGAAACGACATGTAACACATTGGCTCTTTGGCTATAGAACAACACTGACAGTTTCCATGCTGTTCAAAAGGATGCACTGTCTCCTCAAGAACATACTGGTCATGCGGGGCAAGTTCCTTGTTTGAGGGACACACAGTTCCCTAAGAAAATGCAGAAAGTTACTGTCACCGTCTTGGTCAACCTGGCGCTGACCTCATACTTGAAACTTTTCTGAAGACAAGTGTCCCTCCTCTACAATACCTGCATCTCAAACCCCCACAAACTCAGGAAGTACTACTATGCATTTTTCAAGTAAAATCTACACTTTAAAGGCCTCAAAAACCCATAAGAATAACCTGGGGGGAGGGGAAGTTACCAGTGATTACTTATAACTTTTATCTTCAGTAAAGTACATACTCGAAGCCAAAAAGCCAACGTATCATCTTAGTATGTTGAATATGATCCCGATAAAACTGTCATATGCATTTACAGTCAACTTATCTAACTGCTGCTTTATATACATACACATCAAATGGAAGAGTGAAAAACTAACTCAGTTTTCAGTGACTGCAGCTCTCCTTCAACAGAGCAAGCTAGGTTTTCATGAAATAAACCCAAAGGAAGTATTTTTTATGCCAACACTACCTCTCTCACTGCACTTTGTGTACCCAACACTCTGCACAGCTTCGATAGCAATATTAAAAAAGGAACCAGTCTCTTCAAAGAGGCATCCAAATTAGATATTCACATAGTGCAGACAACAGGAGGCCCCCCTGCAGCCCAGCCTGCAGGAAGGATTTTTTTTCTCCTTTTAGACTCCAAAGAACATGTACCAAGTGGAACATTTAATTAAGAGCTAATACTGTAACAACTGCACCCTCCTGTACAGCCTTTATATTAGCATGTTTTGTTAAAAATAGGGTAGTACCCAGTTTCTGAAGCAGTACACTACGATCATTAGCTTCACCCACTACTGCCAGATCTGACCTTGCAAAAAAATATCAGTATTTCAGGAAAGAAAAGAGAGGTCAAACTAGGTGACCATTGCAGCACCATCACCGGTTACTCCTATGGTGTAAATTCACACTGACCTTAACAATAGGGCTTTACTTCTCTTACATCCCCAGCTTTAAGAGATCAGATGCTGAAAAAGAAATACCAGAACCCTTTAGTCAATTTATCTATCTCAAGGCTGCAGCAAACAGGATTTTTTTTTGTTCTTTCCTCACGTTGGTTCAATATAACTGGAGCTCCAGTTTGAACTTACTAACGCTTCAGAGCTCAGATTTGACTGCTCTTCCAGTAAGAAGAAAAAATAAAGGCTCAAATCAGTCTTGGATCAAATTTTGCTGCTCTCCGTGGTTTAAGTTGTTCTCCTCATCTTGCAGATGAACATAGTTGAGGGGGTCAGCTGAGAAGAAGCTGTCAAAGGCAGGAGTGGGGCGCTGGACCCTAGGTGTCCAGCCCTTGATCCTCTGATCTCTGCACTGTGAGAAAACTGAGCAATTGATTCAGCAAGATTACACCTTGAATAAACTCATCATCATGGTAATGATAACCTGTTTTCTGCAGGGTTTTAAGCCCTTGTTTCATTTTTTTATTACTCTCACATACATTTAAACAGACCACCAAGCGCTTCAACTGTGAGCGAAGCGGAACTGACAAAAGGACAAATTTCTTCAAAACTTGTATGTTCTCTAAAGAAAAAGGCAACACACACTACTACCATTACAAAAATGGAAGACCCTTTCTGCAAAAAGACACTTGCTACCTACTTTAAGTATGAATTTTTTTTTCAGAATACAAACACATTTATTTCTCACAAATGAATCCAGATGCCTCAAGTTGTAGATACCCAAGCTGGGACAATTTGAAAGATTACTGCTCTTAGCTGTATGCCTGCTTCTCTAACAAGATGCTACCGCTGCCTCAGAAACCATTGTCAGCTGTCCCAGTACTTCTCCAGTAACCAACCCACTACTAGGCTGCAGATGACTTCTACAAATCACAGAATCATAGAACGGTTTGGGTTGGAAGGGACCTTAAAGATCATCTAGTTCCAACCCCCCTGCCATGGGCAGGGACACCCTCCACTAGACCAGGTTGCCCCAAGCCTCATCCAGCCTGGCCTTGAACACTTCCAGGGATGGGGCATCCACAGCTTCTCTGGGCAACCTGTCCCAGTGCCTCACCACCCTCCCCAGGAAGAATTTCTTCCTGATTTCCAATCTAAATCTCCCCACTTCCAATTTAAACCCATTACCCCTTGTCCTGTCACTACAGGCCCTTGTAAAAAGTCCCCCCCCCAGCTTCCTTGTAGGCCCCTTCAGGTACTGGAAGGCTGCAACAGAGTCTCCCCGGAGCCTTCTCTTCTCCAGGCTGAACAGGCCCAACTCTCTCAGCCTGTCCCCATAGCAGAGGTGCTCCAGCCTTCAGAGCATCTTCGTGGCCTCTTCTGGACTTGCTCCAATCCAAATCCAGGAGGTTCCTTTAATTAGGGTGAACACAGTAATTTTTTTTTTTTTTCTTTTCATAGGTGAAAAAAGCCAAGATAAACAAATTGAAAATAAAAGAACTAGCAAAGTGGGTGGGATGGGCTTTTTCTGTAAAGGTAAAAGAAGAAGAGGCCACAGACAACATAAACAACCATTAAACAAGTCTACAGCATAAGAGAACTTCCGTGCCACAAGCATGTTACCACACAGGTCCCAGCTAACAGCTCCAGTGGTGATGTGAGCACACCCCTCCCTCCTCATCAGCTCCCAACTTCTGTCTCGGGGCAGACAATTCTGTAGTAGTGAGTCACTTCAGAATTACAGGGCAATTGTTACAATCAGACTTTTTTTTTAAATCACATCAATAAACGAGTGAGGTGCTATTTAGATAGGCTGGCGGGACACACTGTGGAGAGGAGAAGGGAGTAGGAGGTCACAACGGGTAGGCTTTCAGGGGAGGTGTGAACAGACTTCAGAACACAGTTAATGAATACCCCACTGGAAAAGCTGGATAAACAAATTTGCTTCTGAGGAAAGGTCAGGAGAATAGCAATTAGGCTGCACTGGAGAAAAGGGCTTGCTTGCTTACAACCTGATGCTATGGCCCGACTCCAAACACCAGTTATTTTGCCATGCTGGAGAATGGCCACCAGGAAACCAGAGAAGGGGAGGGGGGAGAAAGATTACATGCTTTGTTCTTAAGCTGCAATTGGAGAATGTGTTGATTTTACAACAAAAAGTTCAGAAGTTGTTCTTTTTTTTCTTTCCAAACATCTATTTCCCCGCTTTTATGGGCAGGATGTTACAGGCACAAGGAAACACTGCTGCTACTCCACCTTTCCTTACCCCCAGCTTCTGCTTCAGGAAATGTAATTACAAGGCTCATGAAGGCATGAGATCTGTTAGAGCCGATACATGTTTCAGGTGGAAGGAGAAGAGACCCCATTAGAATTTCATAAAAACACATGCTTGTTAACATTAAAGAGAACAGGGAGAATCAGTGCCCACCACACCCTCTGCAAAAACACCCGGAAGACAGGACACATTAAGGACATGTCACCTTATGGACAAGGATGTGATAAGCTGATAACAGTCGAATCCAAGTTTCCTCAAATAAACAACAAATTCTGCAAAGCAAAACCAAAATTGACTTTTAATAAAAGTCCCTGATATACTTTTGTTAATATTTTCTGTTAAAGTACAGGAAATGTTAAGACTCTTGATGTTCAATTCACATTTTTAGGGGCAAAATAAAGCAAGTAACCTGGTATCACCTCCATTCTGATGGACAAACAAAAATGAAAGTTTAAAAACAAAACCAGAAAGCCCCACATCACCACCCAACTGGAAACACAGCATATACCTACATCCATAAGCCTAAACTTTTGAAGTTATTAAATTATATCACTAACTTAATGTATTAGAAGATTATCAATCTGGAAGCCTTTCTTAGCTTACAGATATACACATGTGCATCTAAAAGTGTATAGCCAAGCTGAATGTCTTCAAGAGCTGGAAAAAATAAGCACACATCTGGAACTTGTGACAAACACAAAAGCATCAGTCCTGTAATCAGCCCAGTCAGCTCACATCCACTCTTCCACCAAGCATATACATCACTAACAGGTCCACTAACAAGGCCTCTCTAACTGCAGACATGCCACAGTGAAAGACCTCAGCTTTACACAGCTCAACCAAAGCTCTCATGAATAAAAAAGGGGGTTTTCTTCTGTTTTAAGGATGTTCAGGCAGATTAGCCAGAATAACGAAATTCAACCGAATTGCTATCAGTATCTCCTTTGTGTAACCTAATCACAAAACCTCTTGAAATTATCAAACATCATGGGTTCATGTAAAAAGCTGCAGGGGGTAGGGAAGAGGGAGAGGAACACACTGTTGTTTCTTATGCAGTGTCCTGGCCAGTCAATACCACGTTATAATACTAGACACAAGGAGCAGACCTGTAAACTGCAGACAACAGAACAGTGCAAAGAAGGGATTCCGTTTTCTATTTTTTAAAAGTTCTCTTTTTTATTCATTTAGCATCCAACCAACCATTTCTGTCTCACCGACTTGGTATTACGAATGCCAAAGTAACATAGCAGAAAGTGTCACCTTTGCACATAAACTACAAGGTAACCCTGAGCCTAAGAAAATTCTCTCAAGATGGCAGAGGCTGGTCCTTGATTATTCGGACCATTCGTGAGTCCTAATGAAATCAGGACATGCAGTCATTTATTAGGGTAATCAGTAGATCTTAGTGAAAGCAGTGTAGTTACTTAGGCGGGCTCTATAAACACGCCAAGGTGACACACACTGATGCTCATGTGTGCAAGAAATATGTTTTTTTAGAAAAAATAACATGGTAACATCAAAGTGTGCAAACACAGGGACTTAAAGGGAGCTTACTACATGCTTTTAATCAAAAGTTTATGATGCATAGTGGGAAGAAGCCAGCCACAGCTGGCTGTGGTATTATAAAATCAGCATTTCAGAAAAAGAGCAGAGGCAATCTAAACAAGCAAACTACAAAGGATGCAAGTGATCTTAAGAAAAGATAATGCTGTGGGGTGTACAACTCGAGATGCCACCACACCTCCGAGTTCTGCTTCAGTAAGCTGCGGTTTGTTTGCAATTTCTCAATCTAGTACATCTTACTAATTTACATTATTGGAAAATTAACAAGAGCCCCAAACATCCTACAGGCTTAGCCAGACTCTGAAATACCACATTTCTAGTAAGTTGTAAGAAGCTTAGCACTGATCAAGGCCAGCAACATCTTGATGTTACCTGGTAACATGAGGAGAGCATTCTCTCCCCTTCTTGTACTCCTCAGCAGTTTTACAAGACCACATACTTAGACTAGAAATGAAGCACACCCGCCTCCAGCTGCCCTCCCACATGAACACACGGGGCTTCGGGTCCGACAGGCCATGTGCAGGAGAGCCGAGGAGCCTGCCCTGGGACGTGGCTTCCCAAAGCACCCTCTGCACCCAATGGAGGGGCAGGCATTGCGCAGACCCCGCACTACAGTCCCCTACCACCAGCGCTGTTCCCCAGACTGCAAAGGATGAAGCTAGACAAGAAATATTTACGTTTTCTAGCAGAATTAACCTTACTGAGGATGGTTGCAGAGCTGCACTCCTTTCCTGCTCAGCACATCTCAGGACTCCATCAGCCACCACTGTTTGTTTTTCCTGCCCACACAGGACACCTGCACTCAAACTGATTTCAAAACACTTTGAAGGGAACGGGTGTGCATGAAAACAGGCATGCGTAATGCCATCGAGGAGTCATGCTCTTGTTTTATTAGTTCAGATGATGTCAATAAAATGGGTAACAATTTTCACCACAGAAGTAGAGTCTTTTATACATCAGCAACACATGACAGGTAGATAACTGACTGCTAAACTGGTGATACACCTAGAGCTGGTGGGTGTACAGAGGCTCCTTTCTGGCAGATGCTGGAGTACCACCCCTCTGCAGCGTCTTGCCCACGAACTGGGGACATGAAACGCACTCCTGCGTATTAGGACTGCTCGTAACCTGCACTCCCACCCTCTCCCAAATCTCTGTGCAAACTACTACTGGTTAAGAGAATAATTTGCCAGCACAACTGGATATTCCTCGGAGTATTTAGCGAATCAGCTGTAAACTGTAAACTTAGCAAACCCTTTCTACAACAGTACACATAGCAAGGGAACATTATTTCTGCGCCCATAACCTCAGCATTCTTGTGTTTCAGTTTACAGTAAGTCCCATATATCTGTTTAACGGGACGTTCTGAAATACCAAGTTAGCAGGAATACTGGCAACAAGATGCTAGATTTTCACATTAACTTTTTCTAACATTAAGAGATATCCCAGATCTGAGTGCTTCAGCTCAGAAAGAGCACTCCCACTGAAAGGGCTACCGTCGCCTTCCACCGCAACAGCTGTTTGCAAAACGTGATCCCTCTCTGCATCCAAACCCTCACTAATATTTGCTGTCTTGATCCAAGCTGTTTAAGTGTTGCTGGTAGCTCTGGAGTAGAAAAAGCACTGAAAATACCCAGTGTAGTAAGATTAAATCTAGGAATTAACATAGGGAAGAAGAGCCGAGAAAGCACTGCAATCCCCATTTAGACTTAAAACCGAACACAAATCTCCCCCCGCCCAGACTCAGAAACTCCCAACATCCAGCTTGTTTATTAGAAACAAGAGCCACCAAAATGCTGCCAAGGGACACCTGGCCCCTTAAGAGGCCTCTCACATACTGTCTCTGCAGCTGGATAATGGGGAAAGTCAGTATTTCACACTCCTGCACTCCAACCATTTTGTCACGAACACACCCGTAGTTCTACGGCGATGAGTAGGAGACTTTTAATTGTGTGCTTTGGAAGTGAAGTGCTGAGCAAGCACAGGTTATGAGCTTTACTATGAGCTTGAACATGACCACTAAGGAACAGGTTTAAGTACATTTCATTGGAAATAAGGCTATGAAAAAGTATTTAAAAAATGCTTTCAGGAGACAAATACAGCGCACATCCAAATGTCAAATTTGCAACAATAATTTGCAAATGGCTTCTTTTAAAAAGAACACAAACCATTACCTCCATGGCAGACAAGTATGTATCGACTGCAATTGTCAACAGCTATTTCCTAGTTGACCACAACTTTGATAAGTGTTAGAAAGCCTGAGCCAAGGTTCACAATATTTTGTACCAAGATGACATTTTTCCCCTCTCAAAACTTCAGCTAGAACGGCTTCGTTGCAGCTGAGGGAGAAATCGCAAGGAAACAGTGGGCTTGCACACAACAGAAATTAATCTGAGTGCCTCTGGAGCAGCCACAACTGCCAAGGGAGAGCTGTGGAGTCCAGGAGGATGACAGGGAACCAGCAGGGAAAGGTAGTGCAGGAACAGCAAGTCAGGACTGTGTGCTGAAGGAGATGCCTTTAGCTAGGTTTCAGAACTGTTGCTCAATTCCAGGACCACCTACTGTTTAAATACATGCATCCATCTTTTTGGGCTGTGTCATTATGCTTGTTCTCACCAATAACCAAATTAAACCTTAGAGCAAACTAATTCATCCATGGTTTATCATCAGTATATTTTTCTCCACACCCCATATTGCAAGCGTGAGAGGAAAAAGAGTGCTAACACAAGCATTTGTAGGTGTTCTATGGCAATATTTTCATCAAACTGTAACTGAAGAGGCTGGGTATGCAAGATCCCCTGGCTGCAGAAGCTGGAAAGAGCCCAGCAAAGAAGGCAAGAACAGGAGGAACCTCTCCAGGGAATTTGGCTTGGCAGGAACAGGTTCCAACCCTGCTCTGAAAAGGGAGTTTTAAGTACAAATATATCCACAGATGATCACTAACAGCAGGTTCTCTCCTTTTAGGGGAGCTGACTTGAGATCTGACAGTAATTAGGATTTGCTGTGTCACGAACATTCACATCTGCAAGCGAAGCAAGCACACGCACGATCTGTGCATTCTCTGCGATGTGAGCTACACGCACAAGTCTGTCACAGCTGTAGAGCTAACCAGATCAGAAGACATTTCTTATTACACAGAGCAGGGAGCAAAGAGGGGGACAGGATGGGACACGAGGCACTGATCTGGATCAGAACACCCAAACAGTATCATTTCCATGCCAGGTGATGAAGCAAGACAGGAGGAGCCAATTCCACCAGATAAACCCAAGTGCCATATTTGAGAAATCCTAGTGCATCCAAGATGACTGCACAGGGCTGGCAGATGTATTGGAGGCTTAGCAGGATGCAACCCATCAAGTAGCAACAGGAGACTGGGCAGAAGACGTATCCCACAGCACCCAAAATGGCACCAGAAACCTCTGGTTTAAGCGACTGAGTCCCAACCTATACGTTGACTTGGTGGTGAGCTGAATTGCTCTCAGTTCCGCCGCCGGCATTACCAGCGAGACTTTTGCATTCACAACCCTGCATATAGGTATTTTAGTCCAGAGCCGAATCCTATCCCAGGAAAACCAGCAAGAGAGACTCAAAACCCCCACAGAAATACATGGTCCCATCTCACAGGACATGCTACAAGTTTACATGGGTGCAAAAGAAACTAGGTAACACACATAAGAAAATAACCTACACTGCAAACCACAAGAGGCTACGAAAACGTTCTGGCAAATCACCGCCGTGCATTTGTCCTGCTTCTCCACTCTTCCGCTGGCACCTAGCATTAGCAGCGGCCACACGGGATACTGGTCTAGCCAGATCTTGCTCTTGACTTCACAGAGGTATTCACACATGCCTTCAGTTTGAGCACACGCTATGGAACGGGAATATCACCGCTGCACAAGAGAAGCAACCAGCAGGTCCCAAACTGAGGCCTGACTGAGCAAGGTGACTGCCAGACAAGACAGGCACAAAGCCGGAGGTCACCAGCTGCATCACCTACTGCAGCCCTAACACAAAGCGGACAACTTACAGCCAGAAACACAAGTAGTGGTGCACTTGCAGATGGGAAGAAGCTGCTGTTATTATTGGAAGGCACGTTCACAAACATTTGTGAAATACCATGGGGGTGGGAGGGGAAATCCATGTTGAAATGATTAATTCTTCTTTTAAAGCAAGCTTTGAGTACCGTGCAGGAAATTTATGGCCTTATGCCACATATTCCACAACAAGGAGAAGGGGAAAGACTCATCGAGATTAGCACCATATATTCTGTGCACTGGATGAGGCAAAGAGTCTGTGGGAGGGATGCTGGCAAGCAATAATGTAATTAAAAATTGTAACCTAACCCAGAGAAACAAGGAGAAATAATGCTGGCTTTTTCACACCAGAGGCAGCTTGACTTAGTTATCCAGTGTCTTTAACAATAAACAAACCCGCACTTTAATATGGTCATTTATAAAAGAATTATTTTATTACCTAGAAAGCACAGTCCAGAATTAAGAGTATCGTGGCGCTAGGATTCAAAGAACTATGAAGACTGTGCTAAGACTCTACATTTAAGGACAATGAGATGCTTTCAGATGAGAACAGTTACACTTAACTTCACATGACTCAGCCCTGGCATGCAGGCATATATAATCTCATGCCTTAGCGAGAATTTTAGTAAACATTTATTTTTAGAAGATTTATGATAAAAGATATGGGAGTTGGTCTTGAATGAAAAAAATAACCACAAGAACAGATGAAACACTACAAGAAGTGACCTTGATTCCTTGCTTCCCTCTTTATTAAAACAGGCTGCAGCATACATAACTTTTAAACAGACTTTTTTCAAGAGCTCCTCTCCTGGGGAAAGGGTTTACGTAGCTTTTTGCGCAAAAAGTCTTTAAAACTTTTTCTTGCTTTACTCTAGGTGTTTTATTTAGTTATTATTTAATATTGTTGCTCCCGATGCAACAGTTCCAGTAACTGCTTTCTTGTCCTAACGCTCTCCTCTGTTCCTCCGCAGCACTGCATTTGTGCACTGCCCAGCCACCAGACAAGTTGGGGCCTACCTCAAGTTCAGCAAGACTTAACGTCGTTTCCTCTCCCGTTCGAGCTGCTTGTGCCTGAAAACAGCTCGTGCCTTAACAGTAAGCCACTGACTTCAAAAGACCGTCAGCTTATTGCAGTGCTCTGTCTGAAGCCCACAGGGAAAGCAGTAGTGCAAGTTTTCTGTTGCTCTGCCTGGAGAAAGTGCAGTCAACCCACCACACACAGCAGACAATGGAGAGAGCACCCATTCAGAGGTCTCTGTTGACGAAAGAGAAAAAAATCCAAACACCTTCACTCTCCTAAAGAAAGCCTGGCACTCCAAATAACAGGACAAGCTTTGGAGAAGCCAGCTCTTGTTTCAACTCAAGAGGCCGATATGAAATTATTACAGCTGGCTTTCATTTTGACAGGTCAAGAGAGATCTGCAAATCCCACACAGTTATGGCACGTGAGATTTATCTACCTGGCCCAGGCAAAGGGAAAAGCAAGAATTACCCCCTCTGTTTACAGCCTTCAAGGAGGACAGAGACTAGTATTTCCTAAGATCTGCCTTCCAGTTGCAGCAAGCATTAACAGCCCTCTATAAAGGACAAAAAAAGGGGCACCATTTCTGCCTGAATACAGGCAGAGAGAGAAGCAAGAAGAAATGTGGGAAGTTAAGCCCGTAACGTATATTAGCTTATTCAAGTAGGGATAGCAAATAGAGTGAGCTAAAAGGAAAATCAGTTGAACTACCATCCATCTTGCTGCAGAGGATATTAAAAAGAACACACTTAAAAGGATAATAAAGTATGAGCAGATAGGGTATCTGGTCAAGAGTTCAAGACTGCATTCAAGTTTCATAGGGTAATCGGATACTGTGTGGAAGCCAACATAAGAGGATGCCCCTCCTGAGCAAGCAAAAAATTATTGGCTTGAAGCTAAGGACAGCTTCTGTGTTCCTGGACACTGGGAGGACCAAAACCTAGTTTTCCTCAAACACAGCGTGCAGATGATCAGCAGACTTAATCCCCTTCTTGCAAGACAGACCTTTTCCTAACTGAAAGGCATACTAATGAGAGAAGTGAATGCAGATCCTACAACATGCACTGTACATGTTGAAAATCCAGAGATTCTGTAAAATCCCACCTGCACACCTATTTACCTTTCCCTAACCTGAGTAATACAGCACAGTGGTACTGGTAAAGGCAAAGTGCTCTGTCTAGCATCACAGAAAAAGGAAACTGAAGGTCCTATGGCCTTTCCCTTAGAGCTGTAAAACAAGAAAACCCCACATCCTAAAAAACAAGTCAACCTTCCATTGTTAATTTTCACAGTTTTTCCAGAGGCTTGCATTGATAGGGATGCTGGGGGTGGGTAGTTGTTTGAAAGTACTATTTGAATAAAAATCCACCTCAGAATCCCACCGCCATCTGTTGTGATTTATAGCAGAGGTGTACTTTAAACCATACAATCCCTCAAGGCTTGTTGCTTCTCTCTGGCCCCTCCTGTACGATTCAGAGAATTCTGCCTCGAGTAGCAGGAACACATAGCTACATCCCAGGGAATTAGACAAAATAGAAGACACGTGTCTTCCCGCACCTTCTAAAGTCAGTGAGGGCATCTCAGCATTTTGCAAGCTCTGCTACTGCCCCAATTTTGCTGTTTTCCCCACTGAAAACCCTTCGGCTGAGGCATAACATGGGGACGTGATGGAACGTTAACTTCTCCTGAACTCCCATGAAGTAAAAAGGAGGCTACACATCAGGATAGCGCCACTCCAAGCAGCTGCCAGCAGGTCAGAAGGGCAATGTATGCCACCTGGAGACAGGGTAAACCAAAAACCCACCCTAGTGATGGCAGCTACAGAAAGAGATGGATAGGGAACGTCTAACACCTCTCCCAGAGCAGGAAGGGGAGTGGAAGCCTGACAGCTGCCCTGCAGGAAAGGCTTCTCCTGCCATATACTGTTTTTAGCAGCAGAGCTCTGAAGGACATCTCATAGCCACCCACAGAGCAATCTGCACCCACTTCCTTGGAGCAGACGCAGGGAAGCCCAAATGCAGGTGTGTCAACCTGTGACATGGCTGCACCGACACAGTAAGGGATCAAAGGCTCCTGCAAACTCACCTGCTCCAAAAAAAACCACAGTGGCCTCCTACACTGAGTTTCCAAAAGCCATAGATTCCATGAATGTAAATTAGCTGGTTGTCCCAAAAGAGGGTGGGTTAGAAAGAAAGTTCAGATCATCATCAGACCTATTCCACAAGGAGTGAGACAGAAACATCAGCATTTGGGGAAAGGAAGGAGCTATAGAGTAAATACTGAGGGCAGCAAGTACCTGCATGGAGAGCGGGTAAGTAGCTGTTATCTGACAAGGGAAAGGAGTGGCTGTAGGAGGTACCAGAGATCAAAGACTCAGTAAGTAGAGCAGGGAGGAGATGAAAGGGCTGAGCTGCAGCCACCCACCCAACTCAGCCTGAGTCAGTACAACAGCATGGAAAAGACTAGGGAGAGCTCAAGCCTTGGTGGAAAAGTGAGTCCTGCTGCACCCAAGAGACACACAAGCAGAAATCATCACAGGGAGCAAAATAAACAGCCACAACAGGGCTAGTGAAGAGTAATGAAGAAAAGACAAGCCACTGGTGCGAGTGGAAGGCAAACACAGTCACTGTTCCTACATCAAAGCACTTCCCAGCACAAGTGCCTCAGCATCAGGATGCTCTTTGGATGCGGCAGTGGTCCGCCACGTCAAACCAACCCATCTTCTAGCAAAGTCACACCACCACAGCCTCCACACCTGGGGAGGGAACACTGAAGTAGTAGTTGGGAAGCCATTTATACTGTACCCCAGTGTAAATGCTCAGTGGTCCAGCACATACAGATACTTCTCGCCAGCTCAGGTTAAGGATTTGCCATAGAAGGTCAGGAAGGCACCACTACACTCCTGCCTTCCAGCTCTCCAGAGGCCAACCCCATCCCAGGGCATCTCTGCCTTGGCCTGCAGCTTACCCTGCTGTCTGATTTAACATAACAAATGTGCTTTGATCTCCCTGCAGCAGCTGCTGTCTTCCTGCCCTTCCTGGGCCGCTCTCAGAGAGCACAGAAAAAGGTAAGCTACAGCAGCCTGGCCTGACAAAACATCACTTCAATTCTCCTTTCTTCAAAGACACTATTCACACTGCATAACAAGCAGAAGAGAAAATGGAGATAAAGAGCAGCTGACTGCAACTAGAAAATAGACTGGTAAGTCAAGTAGTATAGTTTGCTCAGTCATACAACAGATCAAATAAAAAGAAAACTGGAGGCAAGTATAGCTTGGTGACCTAGGGGTACGACAACAGCAAAGTTGGATGCAGAGAGCTAATAAAAAGAGAGATGAGTTTGTCTCTCCTTACTGTGAAAGCTGTGAAAGCCAAGGAAAAAAAGCAGCACTTCAAATTCCTTTAGCTTTTTAACTGTAAAGTGTACATTGAAGGAAATGGATTCTTTTCCTACAGAGGTGCACTTTATGTCACCCAACGCCCTGAAGTACCTGGAGGCAGCCATTGCTTCTAACACGCACATACTCCACCTACTCAGCGTCCCAGAAGAAGCTGCTGGGTGTCCCTGACTAACTTTAAATTAAAGCACAAGTCAAAAGCAGGGTTGTTCCTACTGCTACATGTGAAGCAAGCTAAGCTAGCTCCACTGCCAAGTCCATTTTGTTTAACAGTAGCTGTCACAACAGCTAAGCCATTTCATTTTAGGAAGCAAAAAAAGAGCAAGCCAAACATAGTGCTACATTTGAGGCTTACACACTTCAAGTACCTTTCATTTCAATACCACATTCAACAGGTTAGAATACAGAAAGACTTTTCTGAACTTCAAGAGTTAGAAGCCGCATTTTCACAGGTGTCAAGTGCCTGGAGTTGTCAATGATTTCTTCTGAAGGCGTAGGACAAGAGAGCTGTCAGTTACACCATGGAACAAAAATCCTTTAATCCTTTCCATAGAATACAAAGCAGTAACAACAACACTTATTTGCACAGTAAAGTCCAAAAGGACTATGAATTTAAAAATTAATCCTTAGTCTTGTCTTTAAATACCATTGCACGCCTGCAACAACACTGAAAACAAAACACCCCTCATCACTTGCTGCAAGCTTGGTATTAGTGCATATTTCTCAAAACATACCTAAACTAGCTTTGGCAGACAGACTCAGTATGTTCGCAGATGGCTTCTGCATAGTGTGGATTAACTGCTGACAGGTATTTTTAAAAGTGCTGAGTGAAATGGTTAGATTTCAACAAATAAAGAGATAGATTTTCTGCCATTTTCAACACGTTATCTATTGGCAGTTTAATTTTGCTAAAAGAAGCTTCCCCTTCATCTGTCACTTTGACTAGCCAAGAGAGATGGAGAGCACTTACAAGAGTTGTTTATGAGGTGACAAATGCTTCAATGGACCTGCTAGGTATGTTTTAGAATACCAATTCAGAGTAGCCAGGCAAGTTATTTATGAAAAAAGACACTGTCCATTAGACCACTCCAGAAGAACGGTAACACCTTCAGGCTTGAAGTTGTGCATCCAAGTTAAGATTTCCCAACAGTAAGTGATTCAAAGTTGAAGCTACCATTTATTTTCCTAATGCTCAAGACTCACAAGCAGTAGGTAGCACTACATGGTGCAGTGCATCACTTTAAACCACTGTTAAGAAGGAAATAAGAAATAGTCAATCCCTTACTGTAGGAAGGTGGGAGAGGAATACCACTGGTTCACTGGTTTCACAACCAGTGGGGAAAAAAAAAAAAATCCACACCCATGTAAGGTGTCACCACGTTTGGATGTGGCAGGTACCATGCTACTGTTAGTAAGTCCTGCTGGAAAAGTTAAGTCAGCTTCTCCACAGACCCCAGGGCATCCCTGCAACACATGTCACTGCAAAGAGCTACAGTGCAGGATTTTGTCCGCCCATTGCAAAGCTTTCCACACCCCAACCAGCCCTCTCACATCCTAGGCATCTTGACTGGCAAGGTTAAACCTCCAAATGGGTATGTACTCTCTTCTGCTGGCAGACGCTCTCAAGCAGCCCCACTCCCTCTTCTTTCTTACATGAGTCATTTTACTGAAGTTCCCAGATCTTAAATATTACAGCCCCACCAAAAGCTGTACTGGCATAAGTAAGAGATAGAAGTAACCAGTGTTACGTTGGGCAACACAACCATCAATTCATATCACACCATACTCTTAATGGCTCTTATTTGCTCCAGACAACAAACACTAAAGCATCATCACCCAGACTTGGTCAAACATGAGTGTTAAATTTCCTAGGTGGTGTGACACAATCCAGCAACTTGATGCTCTTAAGGACAAACAGGGTATTCCACCCTCTTTCCCTACAGCCATGAGGTCTCACCTCCTCCCTGGCTCTCAGCATTTATTCAGTTCCTCAGTGAGGAAAACGCAGCCCACTAACTCGTCAGGAAATCAATTCTGGAATAAAAATAGAGCACAGCTTTCCACTAAACTAGCAAAACAAGGTCCAAGCAGTACAGCAGGCAGTGCATGAAGACAGTAGGTAAGATTTTTTTTTTTTTCCCAGCAGCTTCAAGATGCTCTAACCCCATCAACTACCCCCTGACCCACTCACACCATGTGAGCCAAATACCTAAACCAAGGTTTCTGGGTTTGGGTTGGTTGCTTCTTAAAAGCAAAATTTTAAAGGCATTTCCACACAAAACTGCAGATAACATGCCCCAATCTGTTGGAATCCTTAGGAGTCTATTTCCTCTAGAGAAGATTTTTAAATGTATCTGAGCAAATCAGTAAGTAAAGCAAAAACTCAGCATGTACAAGTTAAAAATCTAAGGATCTGGATCCATCAGATCCAAAAAGGAATTCTGATTTCAGGCGTACTAATATGGGTTTTGAGAAAGGACTTGTTCAATACCACTGAGGCCATCTGGGAACGTGCATCATATTGACTACGGATGTAGAATTGTTTTCCCCTCCTAGTTGTATTTTATCCTTCTCAAATTCAGAAAGACTGAAGGCCTCAAAGAGCAGCTCCAGTAGGAAAGTACAACAGACACCAGGACTTGGAGCTGCGTGTCTAATCAAGAGGAGACAGCCCCAGAGCCCAAACAATAAGAGAAGACATCAACTGCAACAGCCCCTGTGCGTGGACAACCCTCATCCAGATCTGCAGGACCAGCACAGCGGGATCAGCACTTGTAACCGCTGAGGCCAGAGCTAGTAGGCGTGTCTAAGCAGGCAACTGACAGTGCTAGAAATTCAACATGCATCCTCAAACCTGGCAGTCCCCCCTGCTTAATTTTCCACCTAGAGCTACTGGACAGCCCCAGAGGTTACCCCTGCACTAGAGCGGAGCAGACAGTGTGGGTTTACCCACTCTAGTCCGAAACACTTCTGCAGTCAACACATTTCCTCTGCAACCAGAAGGAGCTGTCAGCTCTCCAGCAAGGGACAGCTGTGGTGTTCATTAGATAAGCACCATTCAAATTCTGACTGGGGGCCGGCAGTGAAAAGAATTAGTATGGGAAAATGCCACTTGAAATGACGCAAATCACCACACGCCCTTTATGATATTACAGGGTCATCCAGATAAGTTTCATGCATTCCAAAACTTTCACACACTCACTTGGAAAGGTATATGCTTAATGAATCTAAATGCAATCTCGCATGTCCAGCAGTTGACAGTTAACATTAAAAACGACTGGGACGGGAAACAAATAATGGGAAATGTTTATCCACAAAGTATTTTAAAATTACAGAACTGCAAATGTCATACCGTCTTTCCACACTGAGAAGTATTTATTAATCTTTCTAAATCAGACTTATTGTTTAGAGTTTCCTACTGTGCTTCATGATTTGCTTATAAATTGTTCATAATCCACCCTGCAAAATGAACCATCGTTCTTTAAAGCATCAGTCATCTTACACAGTTGATGTGACAATGAAGCAACATGTCCTCAATGGGAAACGAAGCATGGCTGCAAAAGGCAGACATGCAGAAGATAGAAGATTTAAAACTTGTCATCCGGCTAAATTTCACTGTTATTTTATTCAAAGCTACATTCCTACTGTAAGGTATTTTTACTGCAACTACAAATATTCCAGCCTTTCTCAATAGCCTCTCAGTTTGCTGATATCCCAGAGTACAATCAAAACTAAGGTAAGAATTTAACATGCTTCCTATCAACTTGCTGCTAAGGACACAGTAATTTGCATGATCCAGCTAAGACACAAAATCAGCCACTATAACAAAGATCTCAAAAGGAGCCCTGTTTGCCAGAGATGGAAGTGGTAAAAGCAGCAAAGAAAAGAAAAAATAGCATCCTTTGCTCTGCCATGTAGTGTCTTATTGCATATGACTAAACCCTAGGTCATACGTAAACTTCAAAGTGAAAACTTCTGTATTCAAAAGGGGAAAAAAAAAGATTGCATAAAATAGAAGGACATTTTGTATAGTTGCTTATAAGCCATGGAGTTCTCAACCCTGTCCCTCAACATCAGTTGCTGAGTTAAAAAGAAAAAAAGTAAAGTTTATTCAGGTCAGATAATTGCAAAGACCAAGACATGTTGTTCCTTTTGCTTTATTCTAGAAAAGACTGATGTGATGAGAAGACAGATTTGATCTGTTCTTCCTAACAAAGGCTTTTCCAGGGTTTGCTTCATCTGGAGGTAACTAGTCTAGTGAAGAGCCCTTTGGTCTCTGCCGTACACAGAGAAATGGACCTGCATGCTGATTTTTCACAAAAGGTATCACGGGTTGTTTAGAGTACTGATGACTGACAGATTAAATTGTTCCAGAAGATTAGTTCTGTAGAAACAAACCACTTCGCTTCCAAAAATCATTCCAAAATCCCACTCCTCACTGGAAATCTCCGATATCACGCAAATGTTTGTGCTGTGAGTCAGAGGAAGGAGCACGCAGTGATTCTGAAGTAACCAAGGGAAGCCAAAGCACAGTATGTAAAGCCAGATGCCTGCTTTAAAAGAAAGCCAAATCCTTTGAGGTTTATAAATTCATTAAACATCTATCTGTCCATTTTTATCTGTGTCTTGTGATAGGAATGGCTAGTGGAAAGCAGGCATTCATAATCCTGCCAGAATCCAGAACAGGCCAGGGCCGAGGACAGCTAGCCCTGGAGCTTCCCAGCCAACGAAGCCCTTTGAAGGAAGTCTTGCAGCACTTCATCCCCGAAGAGCAAGCGGTGAGAGGCACAACTGGGGGATGGGAAGGAGTATCTGCCATTTCAGAAGGAAAGGGGGCAAAGGGGTAACCTCTGTACTAACACAGATACACAAAATCCAGGGAAAAGGTAATGCCAAGTCTCCTTCACCAGAAGCACTCACAGCTCTCCACTGTTTAGAGTCAAAAGCAGATTGCCTTTCCAACTAAGCAGGCTCTGGAGTGTCTGAGGCAAGAACTGAACTATGCCAGACAACTGCATAAGAGAGTAAACACACATTGGATTCTTGCTCTTCTCTAGATAAACACAGAACTGACAGCAGCACAGACTCCCTCAGCAGCCACGGACACGACCCATGTCCCTTCCCCATGCGGTGCACTCGCAGAGTGCCACCAACGCCAGAGGGAAAGCAAAGGAAGGGGGCTGGACATGCAAGCCAGGGCACAAATGTAACACGGCGCTCCTTGCTATAGTCCTCACCACAAAGAGTCCAAGCTGCTGCAGGCCATACAAACACAGTCTTATTTACTCAACTTTTCAAAACTTCCAGGTCCTCTTTTGTTATGAAAAAGCAAGGCTGTTCTAAAAACATTTTCTGACTCAAATGACCCAAGGCCAGGGACAGCATCAGCTCCATTTAATACTAGAAAGTTCTTCCAGTAGCCTCTGAAAGGGCAACAAAACAGCCTGAGTGGTTTGCATGCAAAGGAACTAATGAACCGTGTCTTGCTATGGTCTTGCTTAGGATCTACTTGTAAACTAAACTGCACAAAACTTTCACATGGATGGCTCCGAAGGGACAAGTTGTGGCTGAAGTTCTTTACCCTGGTATGGATTATAACGCTTCTCTCGAGCGGATGCCATGATGCCTCAAACTGCTCCCAGTGCTGCCTTTCTCACGGGTGAAGCACCAGCAGGGTCTCTACAAAACCTGCTTATGGCTTCACTGAAGACCCGTAGAAGCTTCAGTCCCTCGTCCCTTTGTGAAATCTGGCCAACGTGTTATCTAAGCTTAGGAGAGGGGAGGGAAAAATCGCAAGCTGTCACTTCCACAGTGCTAAAAACGGGTGGCCAGGATAGTTTTGAGATCCTACTATCAGCAGCAAGGCAGGACAGGTGTTGTGTTAAGTTATACTTCCACCAGAGCAATGACTGATTTTGAAACTGCTCCACACTGCACTGAGACAGCACAAACCCACTCGTTTCACTGCCACCATTATTTTGCTTCCACCTGTTCCACACACAACCAGCTTTCAGCCTCCCCAGGCACCAGCTGAGGGCTCTGCATAAACACAGGCTCTGTTATGCCACATGACTTCCTTACAGCAACGGAAAGGGCGATAAAGAGGTCCAGAAACACCAATCTTGTAGCAGCTTCTTGTAAAAGGCTACTGTTCCATCAGTAACATGGACACAAAAGCACAAAGCAAAAAATTCCCCATGCACTTTTGCAAACTGTACAAGGATTCAAATAAAACCGAAAACAATTCATTTTGCTCAGTGAACTAATTTTCCCTCTAGAGATGAATGTAAGATGACAGGTTACCTTGAAAATAAGGTCATATCATTAATAGAGCATTTTTGAATTAAAAGGAAAAAAAGACACCATCAAGGCTAAAAGCAAAAGAACAGTCTGGAACTGAAGAACAAGACCTCCTCGGAAGGAGAGCTTTAATTGCATATCCTTTGCAACAGGGATGGGGGGGGAGGAAAGAGAGAATCTGAAGTGGGACACAGCTATACTTGCACAGGCATTTGCTAAGTAGGTCTACATTTGCTAAGTAGGTCTGTGTTTTCTGTTGTGCAGAATATTAAAAAAAAATACCTCAAGAGATAAGCACTTCAGTCTGCAAAGAGCTTGGCCACCTTCCCAGGATTCAGGTCATAAGCAAAGACTCTCATAAGCAATGAAGGGTGCCAGAGCAAACACTTCCATGCAACTGGTCTGCACTTACTGGTCTAGCCAAAAATTAAATGATGCACTTTTTATTGGCAAACACACAATACAAAAGTACAGCAGCTTTAGATATTTCAGTCTCTCACCCACTTTCACACAATATCACTGTATGTCAACACCCAAGTTTTAAATACTGTTATACTTAGTATATACCTCATTTACTCTGGTGTGTTACCTCAAAAAAAAAAAAAAAAAAAGAAATCAATCCTGCTTTCTACATTTACTTTCAAACAAATTTCCTAGAGAACAGCTAAAGCATCCTGAAGCCTGCTGGAGAAAGGCAACTGGATTTCCAGCACAGGCATGCCCTGATAAAAGAGGCTTTCAAATTCATTCTGAAAATACAGCTAAACTCTTAAGTATATTCCTTTCATCCTGCCATGAATGTCAAGGGACTAGCATTTGGCTGTGGATGCTAGACTTCAGCTTGGACAAACATTTTAATCACCTGTCAATTATCAGCAAACATCTTGAAGAGAACAGCAGCCTGAAAAGTGGGATTTACAGTTTAATAATTACCCAACATACCTATATTTACAACAGACTTACTTAACAGATGTCTGGTAAGTAGTATTGATAAACATCATGTAGTAAGCATTTGTATGCTACCAGGTATTGTTTTGTGACCTCTTCAGGCATCACAGCCACGAAGGAAAAGGTTTAAAAGAACACACAAAATACTCAAAGTTGAATTGATGGTTTCAGCTCAGAGCCAGTCCAGCCAGTCTCAGCAAAGAAAACAAAACAGGCAGTGAAGGAAAAGATGACAGAAAACCACCCAACTGCACACCTTTCCCCATACATAAGCTGCTCTCATAAGCATCACTAGCACAAACTCATGGTTCCTTCTGGATCAGGACATCGTTCATCTTCATAGCTCCCACCAACCCGCCACCTGCACCACCACCTCCACCCAGTCACCGGCCCTGGTGAGGTTAACTACCCACAGCTTCCATGTGAAACTCTGCTCCAGTTCCCAGTGGGAGCTCCCTGAGCCATCATTCTCCCTGCCGTTTATCTCTCTGGACTGCTCTCGCTCAGGAGACGGGGCCTGGCACGCTCCCCACACTAATGGGAGCGCGCTGAACACCCAAACTGCCAGGCTCAACCTCCTCCCAGCCCCTGCGTCCCTCATCCACGCAGAAGCCGACCCAGGGCTCGCCCAGTGGGCACAGATGCCTCATCCCCTCCCCGAGCTCACAGCAGAGCTCTCTGGAGAGCAGGGAGAGTGGCCTTTTCCCCAAGGCCATGGCAGCACCCCCGTCCCAGCCCCTCCTCCCCCTGTTAATGCTGGCACCCTGCATGGTCATGGGCGAAAGAGCCTGTTGGAAGCAAAGGCTCAGCCGGGCAGCCACCGCCACACCGGTGGGCTGGAGCATACACCAGGGTCTAACCTCTGCTACCCTTGCTCAGGGCTGAGGTTTTAATGCTTCACGCAGGCGCTGCGCAGGGAGAAGCTTTGAGCCAGGGAAGAAAAAGTCAGGCCAAGCAATCTCCCCCCAGCCTCCTCACCCTGCCCAGCACACGCCAAGTGTCCCCTGAAGGCCAGATGCACACGCGCTCTTCCAGTCCAATGGCTGCTGATGGTCACTGCTCCCTTTTTCTCAACAGAACAAGGGACTTTGCAATTAATTCCTAAGGGATATCCCTAATTGGCAGAACCAAAATTCATTGTGTGTAAATCTAAATATTTACACTCATTCCTCAGTGCCCCACTGCACTGCATGCGTCTAAGGGCTGAGTTCAGGGACTACAAAGAGCCTGCCTGCAGACTGCCAAATGCTTTCAGGTCACGGCAACGTCAGCCAGGCTTTGGTCCTTCAGCTCCCGCTGGTGCTACCCAGTCTGCCGGTAACCGTCCGTACTTGCTCCTTGTTTGTTTTAACAAAGTACCCGAAGCAGATTCACACGTTTGTAAGAGAAAGATCTAAGAGAACAAGGAAGGGAGGGAACGTCTCATGCAATAAAAACAACCAAGGTAAAAAACTAGATTTAATCTGCCAAATAGTGAGGCATCATTTTATGTTTGGTTTTTTTTTTTTTAAGTTGGTACTTTTCTAACATTAATAGCATGCACAGATCTGCTGTTTACCGTGATCCTGACTATACCTAGTCCCTTACTTATCTGAGTCCTCCCCGACAAGACTGAAGAAAAACAGGACAAAAGAAAGAAAAAAAAAATAGTGGTAATAAGATTCTGGACAAACAAGAAGTCATCAGGTGATGCTCTATTTTTTTTTTAAATAAAGTATTAAACAGTCAAGAGTCAAGACACTCAAATATTCCCATTTTGTAATTAACGAAGGCAGGAGGAGGACACAGCCCAGCCTTCTCTCCTTCCAGTGGTCCAACAGCAGAGCAAGACCTCCTGCCAAGAGGAGCTGCCTCTTCTCTTGCTGTAGCTTCCTATTCACCTGCATTTCTCTTGTGTCTTCCATCCACACGCTTCCTTCCCCTCAAGCAGTGGTGATATCTAAAAAGCTGCCTATATTTACACTTGTGAAAACAGCAGTAACTGTCATGCCATAACCAATAAAGCCCAAAGCAACAAACTGAAATTATGGCACAAAGTTGATTACGGCAATAATTACTACAGGCAGATAGTTTCAGCTGTGAAACCTTTTATGAAAGAGCATAAAAACAGATACTGATGATACACCTGTCAAGCAGATTAATAAACCACTTCCAACCTTCTCCCAAAACTGGCAAGCAAGGGAACCCACCTGCAGTTTTAAAAAGCAAGCAAAAGACTACGACTTGATTTGCACTCATAGGCTCACACTTGCAGCGGAAAATCTTCGTAACTGCTTGAGACTGAAGTTAGCCAAGGCACAGGGAGAGCGCAGTTACCTTTTGGTGTGGCACAGCATTTAGAATACATTTCAATACGTTTAAAATAGGGCCCTCAACTTCATTCTCTAAATGGATGAACTGGCCTGTAAAACCTGTTACAGGGAACAGCTAAGGGAGGATTCTAAAGCCACAGAAAATAGAAAGAGCTAGAAATACATGAATGCATGTATTTTTTAAATCAGGAACCTGCAAGGAAATCCAAGGTTTACATTGCAATCCTGTTTGCTGCACCACTTTGTCAGGTACTAAAGCACAATTTTTTCCATTCAGCAAGTTCTACTGCTTTACCCTGGCTTGCCTTTCAGAAGCACTATTCATTAAAAAAAGACAAACCAAAACTGCACAAAACTAGAAAGCCCAGACTTTTCCACCTCCTCCTGCTTACCTGCAGCATCTCTATCTAGTTCAGCGTCCAAACACTAAGGCATGTCTTCACCATCTGCTGAGGCTCTTCCTTCCAAATCCCAGCTCCACAAGGCAAGCCAAGCCCAGGTAGGGCTTCTCAAGGTCCCACCCTTCCTGTCAGCCTCCCCACCTGCACATTCCTCCATCCACTCCAGCACCAGAACTGCTCCTCTCGCGACCACACAGAGATCTGGTTCGAGGAAGGCACCTGGCAAAAAACCTAGTTAGCTGAAACGGAAGCTGCAGCGGAACCACACGCTCTGCGCAAGCGATGGCAGCCGTGCTGAACAGCCTTGGACCTGGAGCATCCACCGCACACGCGTGTGGCTGAGATGTTACCGGGCATGACCAACGGCAGCAGGATAAACTGCTCCATGATAATCCCATCATGTTCTACCTTGCAAGACATCGTTTGTTCCTCTTGGTTCACAGGAGAAATCTAGGAGGCTGTGTCCAAGCAAAGAGAGCACTGTGAGTTGCATCAGGCTTGGGTTATGACAGAAGTTACATCCCCTGAACCAACTTGTGTTTAATTTTTAGCACGTTTCCACCAAAATGCTGAAGCATACATATACAGAAGTGGAGTATGGTGAAGTCATGAACCTGAAAGAAAATACAACCTACCTATTTACAGATAACCTGCGCAGATCAGCAATCCAATAACTAACGTAGGTAAACACACCAGTTAGAAGACTTCTTTATGAGCATGCAGTCAGGAAACTGCACATAGACTCTAAGAGGAATAGAGAGGGAACAGCGTAAGCACCACCCAGGGAAGTATTTTCTGCTATACACCTGAAAGCGGATGGGATCCAATCCCAGCTGAGCATCTCAGTAGAGCATCCCAACCTTGTTACAAGCCTTTTTGCCTGCCTTTGTCGGAAACAGTCAGATCGAAGTTTGGATTTCTCTGGGCGGGTAGTATAGAGGTGCATTCAGCAGCGTATACTAAGGGGACAGGGAAGAATGAGAAAGGATCTCTGGAAGTACGCAAAATGCAGTTCCTTCCCAGATCCAGGGAACGGCACCATGTTCCCAATGATTGCACTTCACACACTGTAATGCTAATACCTACAAGACAATGAAATAACAATGCTAGGGCTAACACTGCTGCTTCCATAATCATAAATACTGCTCTGCTGCTTTTTGTTTCTGACACTATTACTACCAAGCGTGAAACTCTTTCTGAACAATGTTTTTTTCCCCTGTATCTTTCAAATTCATCTCTGAAGATGAAAACATATAGGTTATTACTTGTGTAGGGTTTAATTCAGACACACAGCATGGAGCTCCCACCTTGAATTCTCCATATAACATTCTGACAACTCGATAGTGAAGTAAAAGCTGTATTACATATCACAAGATTTTTCAAGCATTGGCCATAAAAGCCTAGCTAAAACCAAACTCGTTTTAATACAGGACCCTTGATTAAAATTCAAGGGGAAGGGGTGTGTGTGAGAAAACCCAAGGGTGGCATAACAGTATCCTTACCAAGCTGCTTCAGCAGCTGTTTTCAGCTATAAATCACTAAAAAAGAAGTCTGCCATTAACTTTGGCAGTTACAGGAAAAAGCACTAGTGTTATGATTTTTTTTTTTTTTTTTTTTTTTGCAAATACCAGGCTATTTGCACAGAACATAGTTTTATTGTCTTAGGAGGCAAACACCTAATTCACTAACGGGCTATTATCATCACAACTCATCAAAATCAAATATCAAAAACACCTCAGAGAGGAAATCACCAAATCATTAAAATCACATATGTTTTGAAGAATATTTGGGGTCTGTATTTTGGGGTGGGAAAAGATGTGCCGTTAAATTATTTTTTTAATTAAATCAGCTGTGAGTTTTTAAAGTTCAGAGTGTTAGAAACTGCTTTCATGTTTCACTTCACATAACATCAACCTTGCAGCACAGTGTAAACAATCATGTTTCCCCATCTCGAGATAAACTTCACATCATGTGAACATGTAACTGAACCAAAAGCAGCTGTCAGCTTACAAACCCATCAAGTCCATCCATAAAACAAAGTATCCCAGGACATAACCCTATTAATCACTTTGGCCATGACTAGGCAAATGCGCGCTGTAAGCAGAAGACACCAAAAAAGATACTACAGGCATTTTGTAACCTCTGTTCTGTTGGCATAATCTAACTTATTTAAATCCTTTGACATTTGTATTAAGGTGTATCTTACCACCTCACAATCCTGGGAGAAGCAACAGAACAACAGTTTGAATATCCAAAACACTAAATGTCTTCCTAGGACCATCATAGCAGAAGTCTTTGTTAGCAGAGTCCCCGAAGCCCTCCAACTGGGAAGACCCTTTCCAGGGTAGCATATATATTAAGAGAAGAAAATTAAGTCTTTCCTAGGACTCAGCTCAGCAGGTGCAACACTAGAAAACCTTCCCCAAAAATCTTCTATGCCCACTGCAGGACAAGGTAAGGTCAACTGGAGAACCAATGACAGCAGGAGTGAGTCAAAACAAGAGGGTGCTGCCAATAACTTCCCAAGTTCTCAGACACAGGTGAGCACAAAGTGGGGGGTTTTTTTGTGACAAAACACAGGATTAACCTGCCAGGAACCTCACTGCGATTTGGTGATCAAAGGGAAGTCAAACTGATTTACATTATGCCACCTGCCTTGTTTCAAGCTAACATACTTGCTTTTCTGACAGCTGGGCATTTCTATAGGGTTATTGTTTTACAGACAGTTTCGTTCTTATTCAGAACTCGAAAAATGTGCGCACCAGGAATAGGTTCCCCTGTATTTTATAACGAATCTGCCATCACAATATCAAGGCAACCGCAAATGCCCTATGGTTTACTAAACCAAACAGGAAATCCTGATGGAATATGCTCCACCAGTAACACTGCCACTTTACATTTGACACGCATCAAATTAAGAAGCATCACTGGCTTTCCTCCTAACCTACATACTTGGCATTTATTTGGGATATTATGTATATGCTGCGATCATGAACTAGGATGTAGGCTAACTGGCACCCAGCCCAATCCAGTGCATAAAAATCTCGCAGTATTAAGCATGCAAGTTGTTTGCTTCATTTTACAGAAGATGAAAAATTCCGACCAGGGTGACAGAAATCCAGATTATTCTACTCTTTTCTTGTGAAAGTACTCAGTAGACTTATCAAAAAGTTGCAACTTACAGCACAGAATTAAAGAGAATATCTGCTACAAGATTTTTAGTATACTTTTAATTAAAATGCAGTGGGTTTAGGTAAGTTGAATTTTGTTTTGCCAACAGTATACTTTTTAAAAGTAGTAGAAATACCTCCTAGGCAAACAAGGGACCAACAAAAGTTCAGAGAGACAGATCACATGGTCAGCTGAACACTAATAACGTTTTTCAGACTCTATGAAAACAGACTTGTTCCCATGAAGGCCAAGTCAGACCCCAAAGCAATATTTTGCAGCTGATATAGAGAATGTTGAGAGAAGGTATAACAGAATCGCTGACAAATCTAAATAAGTCACAGCACTGCAAGTTAGCCTCAGATTAAAAGAAGGGAAAGTAATTTGTACCCAAAGAATAAGAGAGGCTCTCACTTGGCCAGGGCTTTGAAGAAAAGAGGAGGAGGAAAAAAAAATTCTGTACACCAATAATACGTTATATACTGTCCGTCATGGAGCCCAAAGAAACAAGCTTAAGAAAGGCAACTCTTTACATAACTAAATTTGAATTAATTTTCAATGAGAACAGAAAAGTGCAGTCGAAAGTAACGCGATGATCTAATTCAGAGGTTTATCTGACTGATGTCCAGAAGCACTGGCTGTCTCCTCGGACTGCCACACGTACTTGCACTAAGTAAAGCAACTCAATGATGTTTTAAGTTATTTCCCCAGGGAAATAATGGAATTATATTAGCAAGTAGAAAAAGATAGTCCAGTCTTTGAACACCACGAGAATATCTTATCTAGCTACTGTGAATCCATCCACTTAGATCCTGAGATCCACTTACTGGGCTCTAAGAGCAGCTAAATAGTTATCGTTACAGAAAGAGTTGATTAAGACTGCTTTCATTAGTCATCACCCCACAATACATTCATTGAAGGGGAAAACAGTGTTCTCAATTCAAGAACTAAAGTGCCTCTGAATATCAAATTAAATATTCCCAGGATTCAGTTTATTTTAACCTGACCCTGCTAACTAACGCAAAAACTACAGACTGTCCTTAATATTAGATTTTACATCCAAATTAGCTTACAAAGACTTAGAAACACTTAAATACAGAAAACCATATTTTAGAGTTGCAAGGCTACAGTTTATGTAGAGGCTGCGTAAGAAAAGTAACACTGTGCTGTTAGGCTCCATCAAAGCTGGAAGCATCACGACCAGAGGAAGATTTTGTTACTGAAAGTTCAAGTTCTCCTTAATAAAGCGCACTGGCCTTGTGCAGATCACATGGGAGCGATGTTCATACAAGCCATGTTCCCCTGACTCTGCGGCTGGTATTACTCCACCGCCAGTGTCTCTGTGTGGAACAGTTGCTCCGCTGGGTGCCCAAATATGAACTTTTGGTTAAACGGTGTTTTCGTATGGTACACAATACATCCCTTCCTGGTGTGAAAATATGAACAGATCATTTTTTAGCCTACATTTACAGCAGGACCGATAATACTTCTTCCTTCTCTCAGTCGGAGCTCCTGAAAGACAACCTAGTCACAATTCAAGTCCCCGTCTCAAACGAGGCCTTTACTGTACCTCACATGCAGCCAGGATAGTTTGCTCCAATTTGCTCTCAGCAGCAGGAAAGTGTTCCTATTTAACATGCTGCAACGGATGGAGCAAGTCGTCTATGCAAAGATTCCCTCCTCCTCCTCCATTCCTTAACTACCAGATATGAAAGCAACACCTACTTCAAGCCTTCAGCTGCAAGGGCAGAACTGCCAGGTCCACGCTTCGTGGAAAGTTAAGGATTTCAGCATTTCTCAGGAGCACCCCCCACTGAGGCACTTACCCGTGTACTGTATCACAAAACAAGAGCCATCACATCAGTCTCATTTTTGGATCACAGGTACTCCTGCTGCCAGAAGTGGGGAGCCTGCAGGTTTGGCAGGATTCAAATGGACTTTGCTGCTGCTCTTCAACACTTAGGTTAAACAGTCTAGCCTGACAGACCCAGAGACCCTTCTGCAGAGACCCCCTCCCCCTCCTGCTTTCCAAAGTTAAACACACACAGAGTAAGAAGAAAAGAGGAGCTGATTAGTGTTTTCGTCACCAGTCTGGACAGTTGGGGATCAGCTCCTGCAGCTGGCACACACCTGCTGTGCACCTTAGGCACAGCCTAGGTCACCTGCCACAGGTCAACTTGTCTACTACTAACCAGCACTGAAAAAAAAAAAAAAAGGTACTACTTCATAAAGAGTAAACCAATATTCCTGTCTACGCCTGTACTACATTATCTTTACACACATCAATAACAACCTAATAAAAAAACCAAAGTAAAACAGTAGTTGAAATTACATCTATTGTGAAGAAAATTGCACTAACCCTTATGCTGATCTCACAACATCACTGAACCTTGAACTTACTCGTTTCAGACATCAGGACAAACAATGCAGGCCAGCTCTCCCATTATGCTACACACAATCACCATATTCTTCATCTTTTAAGCAGTGCCAAAGCACATGCCAGTTTCTGTACACATAAGCACTATGGGTCATGCTGAAATCCCTAGTGCAGTTGCTGGAGTTTATACAGCTTCACCAGATGCTTCTCACATGAACCATGAAGATGTCTCGCAATGAAAGGACTAACTGAACAAAAAGACTTCCATAATCCTAGCTTATATACCCATAAGTGAACACAGTCAAGCCGCTGGAGAATGGAACTGCAAGATGAGCAGGCTGTGTTCCTGAGGAGCACAATTCTTCAGAAGAGAGCAAGAGTAAAAGAAAAGTAAGGCTTTAAATGGAACACCTCAACTAAACTCTTCCAAGTTTACACACTAGTGTGATCCTAGGCACAACTATGGGCAAGAAGTGACTGAGACAAAATAGTCTACAACAGAGATTATTAGCCATCGATAAAGACGTTAAGCTACTTTTACAGTAACAACAAATTTAATGTATCCCAAACTTCTTCAGGAGGGCCAAGCCAAACCGTGGGATCCACTGCTTCAGTGGAAATAAGATTAATTTGCCAAATAATTAAGTGCTTATCATCTTCAGTCAGAGCAGAACTCAATCTTCAGATTTTATTACTACTAATCAGGCTTTAGAGAGACCATATTGACTGGATATTGCAAACACAAGATACCAGCACTGCGCACGATGAGGAGCACAGCATGGTTAGACTGTGCATCCATCCATGCACTTGATCACACCTTGGATCAAGGAGAGGGCAGAACACACATACCTATTGTTCATAATTAGGACTGTTTAACTACAGAAGATTACAGACAACTGCCTTTGTAATTTGCCCCTGCTGTGTTATTATACATCATGTCTAAAAGAAATGCGCTTGCAAACAGCGTTTTCCACAATTACTTAGTGGGTAAAGAGCGAGATGGAGAAGCTGACAGCCGACACACCAAGTATTCCCACGTACCCACCGCTAACACTTGATGCTTCCTCTGAGGCAGATGAACCACTGCTGCTTTTACTATTATTTTCAGCACAGCATAGATTCCTCTGTATGCGGGAACACAAATTCCTCTCCAGCACACACACAGATGAGCAACTAGAAAATGATCTTAATTGCTGCATAAATCATATGTGGCTACTTACCACAGCCAAATACATGTCTGCATAGGAAGCACTGTCCTCAAAACTGTCTGCAGTATTTCATCAACCTCGCAAAAGAGTAAGTACGCCAAAAAAAACATAACAAAAGCAGCAATTACTCATCCCAAGTCAATTCATACCTGCCTACAGAAACACGCAGGCTTTGTTGCAGGCACCTGTACTCCCACAGAAGTTTGACAACAGCGTAGCCAGGTAAGCGCGCGCTGCAACCGGAGGGGACGACAGCACGCTGCACCAGCTTCAGCCCCGCCGGGGCGTGCCCCTCCAGCCTTTGGGACGTACCGGTTTTAAGATCTTGCCTGAATGTTGGTGTCAAGAGGTACAAATCTTTCTATGTGTGTATATATATATAATACAGATATTAGAAAAATGTTTACACTCTTTTCTCTTTAACGTGTGTATAAATACATACATAAACCCCTATTATTGCTCCCTGGAAGTGCCGTACGTACTGAACGGCCTGGCCTGGCACGCAGCCTGCCGAGTCCCCGGGGCCTGCCTGTCCGTGAGGAGAGCTGAACAACGGAGACCTGCCACTCTCGCTTCCCTCTTCCTGACACTTACACCGCTTGGCTTGGCTCACAAGTATACTGTCACAGCCCATCGCTGCATTTCAGATCTACCACTTCACCTAAAATCCTCTGTTAATCGGTTTATTTGCAACTGTTAATCCCACACCGGTGCTGCTGGCTTGTCACACAAGGGCCAAACCCCAGTATCCATTTTTACTTCAGTTCGTCTTTGTACTCTCACAGTGGCTTTAGTATTAACCAGCAAGAAGCTCTTCCGAAATACTTATTCGTGTATTGTTCTCATGTACAGGTCTAGAGCTGAGGTAAGAGATCAAGAACATGGGGTACCACATTCTCCCCTGCCTTGAATAGCTGTCGCGTTTGGGTTTGTTTTCATCTGCTTCCTGTACTCTGATGATCCTGAGCTCAGTTGCTCTGCAGACCGTTTTCCTGGATTTCTCCAGTCCTCAGTGTAAGCAATTGGTGTCTGCATGTGTATTCATGAGTCTAAAAAGCTTAAAAGACTAAATATTTTGGACCATAAAGTTGTAAGTGCCCAATACTAATACTAATTTTGATGTCAGTAAGCATCCAAAGCTTCAACAGTTCTACCCTTCTGCCTCTGCACTTAAAGCAATGGGATTATCCCAATTCATCTACATTACGTAAATCCCAAAACATCCATACATCATAGGTACTCCTGATCTTACCAGCAAGAAGCCTAGCTACTGTACACCAAAACTCAAGACAAATTAAGTATTTTTTTCCACATAAAAGGACAAAAAAAAGTTAAGAAATCCTTTGTTTATCTGGTGATATTCAAGCAAATGTAAGTAACAAAGCCAGTAACACATTGCTGCTGATCCAAAAGTTTATGCTAACGGAGAAGCAACTGCCTGAGTTATATATATCATAGCTAATATAGTATTAATACAACAGACTCCTGAAAAACGTGGAAAGATAAGAGTCACTTAGTCTGAGTACTGCCTGCCACTCTTGCTGCACTTAGGACACTTAAATTGCTGAATGTAACGGCACCTATTAGGTGTTTTAGTGACTTAACTCTTCATGGGACAGTACATCATCCCTCCTAAACCGGTTTCTTAAATTTGTGTGTTAGTAAGTTACCATTTCATATAGTTAAGTACCCAAAATTTGAATTAATAATTCTTAAGAACCAACCGTGATGATAAACCAGTGTACAGCAATCAGAGTGCCCTGCACAGAGCATAAATCTCATCCCACCTCCAGGGGCTGTCAGACACCAGAAGGGGACTCAGTTCACCCCAAAACGGCCACCACGCTCTTCCAAGCTACTGACGCACACACCACATCAAGCACTCCAAGAGAAGAGCGGGGCAGGAAGACAAAATAAGGACCGCTAGTTTACTCCGACAGTGATGCGGGCTTAAAATAGACACAATCTCTACCCCGCTCATTCCTTCAACTCTAAAGTATTTTAGCTACAGCAGTGTTTACCCTATAATATTCACTACTGACTGCAAAATGAATTGAAAGAAAAGAAGAATGAAGCATTACTAGATATTTTTAGTTGTTGGGGTTTTTTTTCTTTTAAATATGTTACATGACTACACGTCAAACACAAACCTAAACTTTTTGGCTCCAAAGCAAGCCTATAATTAGAAACCTCATTTGTTCTGGTAGTCAGGAGAGCCATTTTCCCTGGGGAATGTTACTGAAAGGAAACCCAGGAAGAGTTCTAATGGCCAAACGACTTGAAACTTTTATTAGTAACGGACACTGGTAACACAAAGCCATCCTAAGCAGACTTGAACAATTACAAATTGCATTTTACCCCTAGAAACAGTTTTCTTCTTAAGTAAAATGCTTTTTTTGTCTTTCTTCCTCTGAATGAGACGCCTCGAGCCACTGTGCAAATTCACATGGAACAGACCTAAAAAAAAAAAAAAGGATTTTTGCACTCAGAAGTCTGTCTACTTTTAAAAAAAACCTGCTACACCTTTCCCTGCAAACCTCCAACAGTGGAATGAGACGGCTGGTTACCTTGCCAGGACTAGAGATGAGACTTTCACCATCCGCCTTTTGCCTCTCCCCTTTATACCTCCTCTGAACTTTTATATCCGCTTTCCATTTCCAGCTTTTTTATGAATTTCCTCTTCCATCCCCATTACCGCACCTGCAAATTCCACTGACACGCAGAAAAGTCAGCGACAAAAACAATGTCATGGCAAGGGGCACTGGGAAAGGAGCTAAGACGCTGTGAAGACCGAAACCAGTAAGGGGAAGAGAGAGAGAGACCAGACTTCAGGCAGCAATGAGCATGTTCTCGGGCACAGGAGTAAAGTGTGCACTTCTGGAAACTGCCAACAGCAGCAACTGCACTTTTCTTGCAAGCACGTCTGAAAAGCCCTAAGCGAAATGGTGAAAAAACAAGCATAAACACACAGCTGCTCTTTCCTTTACGGAGAAGGGCAGTATCCAAGTGCCAGCCTTCATATCTCCAAGCTATTTTAGACTAGACTTCAAGCAGAGCTCCCTCACGTTGCATGCATACTATTCACGATCAGATGCTGAATACAAGCTGCAGGATTTGCCCTCTTGGAACAGCTGGGATCCACGATCTTCACAGCACCGCCAGCTTCCGAGGCGGTTTTTCCCACAGCACAGCAGTGTCCTTTCTCGCAGACCCCTCACGTGTAAGGGGACTTACAGAGAGCGAGAGATCTGATGTTTCTAACTGTTGTAGCTACAGTCACAGGGGTCACTGAAACAGAGAGCAGGCAAAAACCAAGCACATGGACGTCCAAGAGTTTGCAGTGATCCTCACGGAAGACAGGAGCTTAGCAAGGCTGGGAACTAATCACAACGCCTGAAAAGCCACTGTCCCTCAAGCCACCTAAGAAAGGAGAAGCGTTGCGAGGATTTACACCAAGCCCATTCAAAGTGGGAGAATACGGGGAACTGGCACAGGGAAGGGGAGCGTAGCAAAAGCACACAGGAAGATGCGTATCCCTCCAACATATGGTAGGGCTTGCAGGAACAGGCATGGCTGTTTTCACTTTTCCTGAAAAGGATGGGGGTGGGCAGGAGGAAGGAGGGAGAGAAAGGGGTCAGCTTTCAAAACTTTGCAAAACATCTTTTGATATCTTTCTCTACAGGGAATGGACAATTTCCAAAGGCTGGATCATACAGAAGCACGGGTCTGATCTTGCAAAAGCTTACACACATGGATAACTTCATCTCACACGAGCAGTCACACTGGCAGGACAAAAATATTTACAGTTCCTCCTTTTTCATTTATTAAATGAGTCACTGCAAACATGAAACAGGGCCACACTGAGCTTAATCTAGCCTCCGATACTGAAATTTCACAACAGCCAAAGAAAAGAAACGTTAAATAAAGCTACACTTTCGTGAACACCACTGCAGCATCAGGAGTCTGCTTTGGGGCCACTGCTTGGCCCACACACACCACTGCTGCCTGTCAGACACTGTAATGGTTCATATGCTTAAATTTTTTAATAGTAGAGAGGAAGACACAAACCTTCAACAACCCTACAAAAGATGAGCAGTCTTCGGCAAAGCCCAAAGGTACTATCAAAACATTTCTGCACCAGAATTGGTATCAATCCATTAAATCCTGTCTTAGCTACAGAAACTGAAACCCATCGCTACCCCATTAAATGGGAGATAAAAATTCACCCAGCTACCTAATTTCCTTTTCCCCTTCTTTTCTTTGGAAATCTGTACAAAACAAGTCCAAATGCTACTACTGCTGCAAGCCAAATTCTAACCCATTTCTTCCCGGTGAGAAAGGGTGCAGAGGGACCCTAAGACAGAGGGATAAAAGTAATTGCCAATCTTCTATAAGCAAAAAAACCCCAAAACCCCACACTGCAAAACTCAGTATTTGTATAGTTGAGAAAGACACAGAAACAATAACTAACAGCTCCCCGCTTTTCTCTTTGCTCAAGGGGACATAGTATGCATTTTTTGACTAAACCTCAAATACAAACCAAAAGTAACATCATCATCCGTACAAAGAGGCTTATTATGATTGTTATTGCTGGAAGGGGAAACTCACTCTTGCTGGACACATGACTGTTGAAGTCTACATTCAGCATTGTTTGGGGATTTTCTTTTTCTTCCCTCTGTAACTCGGCAGCTCAGAGCAACTGGTAATAACTTTATGACTAGAAGCATTTAGCCGAGCATTTCTGATGCTGCAGAGTCAGCAGTACAGATGGATTTGTTCCAGTCTACTCAATGCATACTTAACATGTACCCTGCAGCACCTCACCACAGTATTCTTCTGGGAAACATTACTAGAGCACGGTATCAGATTTTAGTTTGGGGTTTTTTCCCCCCCATCCTCCCTTGTTTCAAAAGGTTAACATCACACACGGCGATTTATGTGTTTGCACGATTTCCTACTTACACAACTAGTACTTCATAAAACAACACACACAGCAGCGTTATGAAGACACACACACGTTTTTAGGATCTGAATCAAGACCCGGGCCTTCTCCCATCTCACGGCACAGCAGCTACACGCAGCCTGACGCGCAGCGAGGTATCTGTTCACCATGGTCCTCCTTTGAAACGGCCAGGTGGCAGTCAACACCAGCCAAACAGGTTAGCAGATGAAGTTCAAGAGCTCTCAAGCAGAACCTGCCAACTTCCAGAGCCCTTGGGGTTAGTGGGAAGCTGAAACTCAAGACGGATGAGAAAAAAAAACCTGACCCCTGAGGAGGGGTGCAGCGAGAAGCACCCCAGGGAAGCAGCCATACAGCTGCTTCCTGCCAGACCTGATAAAAAGCTGGTGCCAGCCGATTAGCACAAGGTGGCCGAGCTCAGGTGTAGGGAGAGGGCACGCCCAGGCTCCCTGCCAAACTTTACAAAGGAAAGGAAAGCTCAAGAAAGCTCTGTGCACTTCCTCGAACTGGAGCAGGAGTTTCCTGAGGGGCAGTTAGAGGACTCAAGTGTCAATCAAATCACAAACCACAACCGGGCCATCACAGATGGAGAACCTTGGCAAAACACGAACAAGGGTTGGCTTCCTGCAGCACAACACAGCCTAGAGGAACGACCGTGGGGCGAGGAACCCACGGGTGGGCCAGAGGGCAGCCACAGTACCCAGGCTTTGACAACCCAGTTTCTAACTAGTTTTCCACAGCAGCAGCAATACCCACACTCAAGTCCAGTGGGGAAAAAACACCCCAAGGTTGTACAAACCCAGGCGCTGAACTGAGATGCCACAGCCAACGGTGGGAGCAGGGGACGAGCTGGCGTAAACACAACGGGCTCTCTAGCTTGTAGCTTCCGAAGATACAAACCACCTCTACAAAGTGGTCCTGCACTTTGGGAAGAGAAAAATGGAAGGGGGCTGGACTGCTTAGCTGAGGAAACGTGACATTTACCCTACATGGTTTAACAACTGCTCTGAATCAGACAGGGACTGTTCCCTTTTGTATCCCTGACATGAGCTGTTCCCCTAGGAGAGGGGCGGGTTTCCCTACGGCAAGGCTTCAAGGCACCGACGCTTCCCACTCTGCCCCCAGCCTACACTGAAACTTCAACCCTGACCACGAAAGGGGCTGGGTTTGCGTTTTTGCTTTGGTTTTAATCAGTTCTTCACTTCAAAGTCCACTTACAGTTGATTTCCTGAGCTTGGATGCTTAAACCAAGACACTTCAACACTTCTGAGGGCCCTTCTCCGCCAACGAAACCGCCGAAGAGGCTGTCATTCGTCTCGAAAGGAGCTCCCAGAGGAGCGAAGGGGCAAACCCCGCCGTACCCCGGCGGGGAGGTGCCAGCAGAGCCGATAGCAGGGCTGATAGCAGCGTTACTCACCACAGAACCATGTGATTTTTGATCCCATCCCCAGCCCGCCGCACTCCGGGCGAGGGAGGCCAGCCTTTAGCTTGGCTCCCGTAGGCCGGCTTCCCACACGGACCTTCGGCCCCCGCAGGGCTCGAAGCCTTGGGGGGGAGTGAAGCCCATTCCCGGTCACCGCCTCCTCCCCGCTCCGTCCCGGGGCCCGTGCGGCTCCCGTGGGTCCTTCCCCGTGGGGGAGGGGGCGGCGGACACGTGGAGGGCGAGGCCGCAGGGAAGGAAGCGGGAGAGAAGCGGCCCGGCCCGGCTCGGCTCGGCCCGCCGCGCGTCACTTACTTGCGGGGCGGCCCGGGTCTTGCCCGGCGGCCTCCTGAAGAAGGAGGTGCGGGCGGTGAAGAAGAACTCCTCGGACTCCTCCTCCTCCAGGCTGCTGTACCCGCTGCTCATGCTGCTGGTCCAGGTCATCGGCGGCTGCTACCGATGGTGGGGATGGTGCTGGGGCCGGGCGGCGGAGAGCGCCGTCCCGGCCGCCGCATGGGGCCCCGCCGCTGCCGCTGCTCTCCCAGCGCCGCCGGGCCCGGGGCGCAGGAGGAGGAGGAGGAGGAGCCGCTCCCGCCCTCCGCTCCCTTCCTGCCGCACAAGTTTCCGCGGGCAGCGCCGAGCCCCGCCAAGCGGCGGCGACGCCCCCGCCCGCCCCGCGGGACGCCAGCCCCGGGCAGCAGGTGAGGGGGCGGGGGCCGGCCGCTGCCCGCCCCCCGGGCCCCGAGCTGCCCCTCCTCCCGGCCTCCGTGGTACCTCTGCACCCCCCTTCAGCGATTAGAAGCAACGAGGCAGTCGAGGCGGGCCGTGCTAAAGGGCGAAGTTCCAAACTTTTCCCTAATAATTACCTGAGTTCGCTCTCCCACGCGCCTGGAAGAATAAAGTTATTAAAAAATAACCAATGGCGAAATGATTACGAACTTTCCCTGCTTTGTTCTCCCGGTAATCTTCGGATTTAAGCTTTGCAACTGGTAGCAGACCCAGTCAGGCTGAGCCGTAACAACCTTGAATTCCCGCAGCTGCTGGGGGTGGCTGGCCCTGGCCTCTTCTCCCCCATCGGGCCCACGGACTATGAAGTCAACGGAATTCATCGCCCCAGGAGGCGGGAGGCAGGGATTAGATGTGTGTACAGATAGCAAGAATATCCAGAGCTGCAACTGGGAAACATACTTAAAAGCGCAGGAGTCCTGATAAGACACAGGGCGTGCATCACACTTGTTATTAACGGGGGAAGTGACAAACTATGCCCGAAGGCCAAGTAGCTCCATAATTACCTGCTTCAGTGTTTCTCATGTCTTCCCTTAATTTATCTAGGGCTGGTCACTGTCACAGACAGGATACTGGGTTTAAGGTATGGCTTCCTAAGGCTGTGCAGCTGCCCGAGAAAGCAGACTTGCCTTTCCTGCACGCCCTCAGCCCGCCGTTCCTGCTGTCCCCCGTGCCATGACGGTGGTCCCGTGGGGGGAAGTGAGTCACGTCAACCACTCGCACCAGAGCAAACCCCAGGAGATGGAGCCGTGGGGATCAGGAAGGAGGGCAGGCTACACCTTTCAGCAACAGCACAGCCTTAGATCAACCAGATTTGAAGCTCTGTGTTTACCAAGCTGTGGTAGCCTAAGGCTGTGGTCTCATTACTCAGCCACGGATGTATCTGAGGTGCCATTAGCTGACATTTATTTTCCCTCTTCCCCATCCCCATCTTGCTCTCCCCTCACAACCTCCTCAGCTGCTACGTGTGGCCGTTGCTATCCCCCCACCCAAGTGGGGGCCTGGGTCTGCTGCTGCTGCCAGTTAGCTGCTCTGCCCCCACATAGTGATAAAAGTCACCTCAACACCAGCAAAACAACTCACACTGAGAACTAGAACCAGTCAGTTCGGATGGTGTTAAATTCTTACTTTTCCACCTGATTCTCCCAGATTTTTGTATGGAATTTTGGCATCTGGCAGATTCGAAGGTTGCACAGTTTTTAAAACCCAACAATGGAATCTAACAGTGTAGATGCAGCTGTGTCAGATCTTGATCCTACTTGTTGGCACTGCAAAGCCCCATGGTATTCAAGATAGCTTAAAGGTGAATGCCAGGTTACTTGAATGCGACTAAAACGTATTAAAATGCTTGTTTTAGACAAATGAGCTTTGTGCTACCTGGCTCGCCAAGACCAGCCCCATGCCAAAGGAAGTCCTGCCAGAGATCTGCTAGGCTTTGCCTCTGAACCTGTCCAAGACCCAGCAACCTCAGTTTACAAAGCTTTTGGATCTAACGCTCCTGACCACCATCGCGAGGAAGGTTTTTACTTGACTCAGGTGTGCTACAAAAAAGGATTTGCGTATTCAAAACTACAAAGGTGTTTTTAAATGTAACCTGCTGGCACACGTGACAGACTCCCCAGCAACAAAAGGCACTGTGTGCATAGCTTGTTTGCTTGGCCGCAGCCTCAAACCCGATAGCGTGTGGGTGGACCATCGAGCTGGCAAACTGGATCCTTTAGACAATAAGCTGCTGCAAGGGACCTCTAGTCCATCTGTTGCAAGTCCTGGGCTCGAGTTTGTGTCTTCTCTGGCAGCAAGGCATGGCATTCACCTTGTCTGTCAAGCGTGATTTATACTGATAACACCGAAAGATTTACAGTGTCCTTTTCTCCTGCTGCAACAAGGAACGATGGAGAAAATACATCTAAGTTCTCTGTGATATATCTTCTAACATGAGTTCACTCCTTAATTACAGCTCTGTTTTTAAGCCTACTAAGTTTGACCATGATTTTTTCTTTTAATTTTTAATTTGACAGTGATTTTTTACTTTAATTTTTGTCAGATGCGACACTGAAGAAAACAATTCACATGAAGGTACAAACAGATGTTTTGGTGCTTGCAAAGAACATATCCAAACCCTATCAAGTATTTTCCAAGGCTGATAGTTAAAGATGAATCAATATCGCTGTGGATTTCACTGTTCCCAGGCTACTCTCTGTTCATATTTTTATGTTCTGTGTCCCCAGACAAGTACTTTTCCACCTTCTCAAATTGACTTCTTGATCTTATCTAGGTAAGATTCATCCAAGGCTCTTTGTTAGGTGCTGCACTGAAACCTCTACACTACCAGCCTTGCATTAATTTTGTTTCACTCTGACAGGCCGCTGAAACAGTCAGCAACTAAAAAACCCTGCATAATGAAAACAAAGACGGCCAGGTCTCAAGATAAAGTTAGTAATAAGCTTTCTGAAAGCACACTTGTTCTTAAGTAGAATTACTGAAGCATTAGGTTAGAATAATGAAGTTAAAAACCAAGGAATGTGGCACAGGAGAGAGATTTAAAACATTGACAAGAACTGTGAGGCTCTTAATCAGTCCTTCCAAGAAATAATTCAAGTTAGTGAGAAATTAAGCTGGCAATCAGCATTCATAGGATCACAACAGGCAACTGGCAAGAAGGAGATGCTTTCTTTTTAAATGAACAATTCAAATTCAAGTAGCAAGTAGTGCTACAAATGCACCTGTGAAGAAAAGGAGAAGAAACTTCCTTGGCTTTTCATTACAGCTTGATGACACAGGTAGAATTTCAGAATACTTTTAAACTGTAGCCCATTCAAGACAGTTAAAAGTGATGACTCAAATAACAACCAAAAATAGCAATGGGCACTCTGTGTTCCAAAGCAAGAGTATCATGAATAAAATATTAATCAAAAGCAATCACAGGCAAAGATAACCTGTGTCATATACAGCTTTTTGTGGGTAGGGGGAAAAAACAATATTTAAAATCACTGTTATACTCAAGGATAAAATTCAGCTTTAAATCACTTTGTGGTTTTGCGGATTCAGTTCAGAGAAATGAAACATGAGGTGTAGCTTTCAGAAAAGTGGAAATTAAAACTGAACTTCCTAAATGGCAAAACAGGTGTGAATAATTTTATGATGCTGGCAAAGATTAGGAATTTCAACTACCATAACTGAAATAACCTTTAGAACCAGACAAAATCACAGAATCACTAAGGTTGGAAAAGACCATTAAGATCATCTAGTCCAACCATCAACACAACGCTACCATACCCACTAGACCATGTCCTCAAGCTCCATGTCTACACGCTCCTTGAACTCCTCCAAGGATGGTGACTCCACCCCTTCCCTGGGCAGCCTGTTCCAATGCCTGGCCACTCTTTCAGTGAAGAAGTTTTTCCTAATATCCAATCTGAACCTCCTCTGATGCAACTTGAGGTAATTTCCTCTTGTCCTATCACCAGTTACCTGGGAGAACAGGCCAGCACCCGCCTCCCTACAACCTCCTTTCAGAGAGCTGTAGAGAGCAATCAGATCTCCCTTCAGCCTCCTCTTCTTTAGGCTAAACAACCCCAGTTCCCTCAGTCATTCCTCACAGGACTTGTGCTCCAGACCCTTCCCCAGCTCCGTTGCCCTTCTCTGGACACGCTCCAGCACCTCAGTGTCTGTCTTGCAGTGAGGGGCCCAGAACTGAACACAGGGTTCAAGGTGCGGCCTCACCAGTGCCCAGTACAGGGGGACAATCCCTGCCCTAGTCCTGCTGGCCACACTGTTCCTGATGCAGGCCAGGATGACATTGGCCTTCTTGGCCACCTGGGCACACTGCTGGCTCCTATTCAGCCGGCTGTCACCAACACCCCCAGGTCCTTTTCTGCCGGGCAGCTTTCCAGCCACTCATCCCCAAGCCTGTAGCGTTGCAGGGGTTGTTGTGACCTAAATGTAGGACCCAGCACTTGGCCTTGTTAAACCTCATACAACTGACTTCAGCCCATTGATCCAGCCTGTCTAGGTCTCCTACCTAGTGCTCTCCTACCTTCCAGCAGAGCAGCACTTTCACCCAACTTAGTGTGGTCTGCAAACTTACGGAGGGAGCACTCCATCCCCTCATCCAGATCATTGATAAATATGTTAAACAAGACTGGCCCCAACTGACATTGAATTTCATACAAATGGACTGCTTCACAAGGTCCTGCAGCTTCATTTGTTTATTTGTATTAAGATATCACTTTATCCAAGCAATCACGATACACAGGAAAGTACGGTTGAACAGGATTACAAGGGGTAGTTCAGTAAATTCATCTCCTGCTCTGACGAAGATCCAAGGACTTCACACCGCCTCTAACAGACCTTTAGCTAACCCATTCTTGAAACACAGTCGGGTAGTGTAACATCTCTCCCATGGGTCATCTCCAGCACTGGAGTGTGTAAGCTATTTATTGAGTTAGAAAGTATTTCTTAGCACCCCATTTGAAATCTTTAGCCTTGCACCCTTGCTTCCAAGTAAAAGAAAGAGAGGGAGAACAGTCCCTCACTGGTTTTTACAGCAACCTTTTGGGTATTTGAGGACTCTCTTTGTTCCTCCCATTCTTCTGCTTCCCAGACTAAACAAAGGGACAACAGATAAAACATCCTATAGAGTTTACATTAGCTCCATCGGCAACTGCATGAGGTTTACATGTTTCTAAAACATCCCCTCAGCCCTCTGACATAGAAACTGTAAGGACTCATTAAAATGGGAAAGCTACTAAACATTCACTCAGCCAGTAACGCTGCTTTGAGCCCCCGGACCAAGATGCTGAGGTCTACACACAAGCCTTGGTCTTTCCTCCAGATTTTTGCCAGACTACATCAAAAGGCGCTGGGTCAAAGGAGCAGGAAAGCTAAAAGCAAGATGGGGCATGGGCTTGGGGAGTCCTGCAGCATTTAAGACTATGTTTCTATTAAAATAAAAACACTCATGTGGAGATCTCAAGAGAAGAGTCTACAGATTCCTCCTTTCCTACCTCCCCTGACTTCAGTCCCCCACCCGAGGCAGAACCCTGTGAGGGTGCTTACAAGCTCCTCCGCTGGCAGGACTCATGGCTGCCCCACAGCCCCTCCGGAGGTGTCGGAGAAGTGGAGGGAAGCAGGACGTGGGCTGTGGGAGGGAAAGGGTCAGTGCAGGGACTAAACTTCCTTAGCTTCCTCTAAACCTGCATTAGTATCCCCTGGTGTCACCAGTGTTTTGCAGGAAGTTTCATTAACGACCCCAGCAGCATTTGTAATTATAATTGCTATGAATTTGCAAGCTGCCCCTCAGCCCCTGCCTGCTTCAGGAACCCTTCTGGTCACTTCTGAAGGATCACAGTTCACTCTCTCCCTTTTACTTTCCACCTTCATATGTTTTTGCAAGCACCAGCCCCAATCCTGTAAAGGCTTGACCATGGACATAGCTTTATCTCGATGGGACATACTAAATCTTCAGATATGCTTATGACTGAAATCCGAAAGAGTTCGTACCGAATAGCACATTGGATTTGGCTTATTTGTAGCATATTTACAAGGAAATATATTTATTCCACGATGTACCTTATGCAAATTACAGCTGTGTAGCAATGACTACCCAACAACAAGTTGCAGAGGAAGAAAAGACAGTTTGTAACAGACTGTCCCTTTAAAATCAGAAAAAATAATTCAGAAATCGTGTGGGTTTTGTTTTTTCTACATTCTAGCTGAAAACAGTGGTAATTTCAAATTATCAAAGCAAAACAATAAAGTTGAAATACAACCAACTCAGAACATCCACTCAGGCCTGTAGTTTCCTTACACCAGTAAACTTTCTGTTTACTCATTTCTCCCATTTGTCTTGAATTAGTAGCTCAGGTCTGTTTAGTACCACTGGCAGCAACGACAATTACCTTTGATTCATACTCAGTGAGACCTGTTAATTCAAACAAGGTCATTCCAGCCACACAGACACATGAGTGCAGACTGAAAACAACCAGGAGCCAGCTAAACAGCCTCTCTCCCTCTCCTGCTGAAGAAATGCCATGGGGACGTGTACTTGCTATGGCAGATACCACCTTAGACAGTGTTGTCAGGAATCCTTTTCCAGCTCCTAAAATTCTTAATTCTACCCAACGCTTAAGTCCCCTTGGGGCAACTCTTTCATCCCAAATCCTCGTAAATGAAAGGGATACCTGGAAACTAAAAATAACCCATGTAATCACTTTCTTACTCACGTGTTCACACACTTGCAGTCATGCACCACGCGTCTTCATCTGCCAAACATGGACGGGTCTGAAGATAACAGCACCCAGAGCAAGCTCACCTCCCCCTTCCATCTGGGGGGTCTGCTCAGAGCAGTCAGACCTACATTATTTTGAAAGGGGATAGAATGGAGATGGAATGAGGACATTGGCTTGTCTCCTTTTTTGTGATGCTAGAAACATGTGGCCACCAACCCCTGTACACAGTCTTATGGAAATCAATAGAACTGCTCATTATTTTCAACATACACATAAACTGGAGGACTGGGGACTTTATCTTGGTTCCTACCTATAGAGATAAAACTGTACCTGCCTGACAGTTTTGGAATTCAAATCATCCTCAGGTCAGAATTTGACAGTTTCCAAAAATACTCAAGCAATACCCCTTTTTATCTCAAAAAGATGTGTCGTCAATGCAGCTCAGCAAGATGACTCAAGATAGGCAGCGTAAGACCACAAGTACAGCCTTCCCCAAGGGAGTATTTCTGCAGCGTGAAGACACTGCCATGGAGTCTGGCCTCATCCTGTGGTGCTAGTGCCAAACTCCCCGCATCCTGCCCTGGACCAAAACCCACCTGTACCAACTGAGAGTCTCCCATTGCCTTTGGAATGATTTGTATAAAGCTCACAAGGCAATCCTCTACTTGTGCACATTTTTCTTCTAGGTTACTTGCATCCTGATTAGGCAGTGGTGCTCTCCGAAACAGAGACATTTGCTAGTAGTTGACTATAAACTGCATTATTAAACAGGTACTTTCTTGTCACAGATATGAAAAGGTAGATTTTACAGTACAAATGATGAACAAGTATTTCGTACGTCTGTCATACATTTAATCAGAGAGTTTCAAAGAGCTCTGCAAATGTACCAAACTGAGTCTTGCCCTGCCCCTCACACTCGTTTCAAAGGCTGGATTTCTGTGGCACAGACAGATCAGTGGATATGCCAACAGCAGTAAGAGTTCAAAGCTGAGAGCCATGTAACATCTGGCAATCTGTTCCCTGCAGCAATGGACTTTTTAACCTATGGTGTAGCCAGCCCTAACAACGTCAGATGACAAGTCTGTCAGCACCCAGATGTAGCCCCAAAGCCTCGACTCAATAAACAGGTGAAGAACACATCCTTACTCACGCAGTCCCACTGATGTGAATAGTCAGACGTAAGTATAAGCTAAGGTTGGCGCAGGGGAAGCTCAGAGGCCTGGGAGCTCTGTCAACTAATTCTCTGTAAGCACCCTTGCCTTGCCAGGGTAAGCAGTAGAGCTATTATATGAGGAAACATAATCTTAGGGAAATATTTTATAATAAAGTGTACAGAAAACAGACATTCTCTTACTTTTAGTTCTCTTCCTAATTGCTAACAGTATGTAAAAATACTCAGGGCAGTAAAATTAACTAGGACCTTCTGTTTTAAGTATAGAAACCACAACTGTGGAAGCTCAGCATGCTTACGGATACCACGAAAATGTGAGCTCTAATGCGTTGTAGCTGCAATCTGATTCCAAGCATCTGTCCTCAAACTAGTGAATTGGTGGGGGAAGGGGCCTTCTGGTCAGGCAGTCATGTCCACATTGTCATTTCCTAGACAAAGAACAAGAAATTGTCCTGTCACACTGTATGACACAACATTTTCCCCTGTTTAATATGTCTGATTGTGATAGATAGTAGAAACTCCCTAGAAACTGTCCTTGCAAGTTTAGGACTTTCTAGTAAATCATCTGGACAACAGCCCATGAAGACAAGCATGCCATGAAGACAAGTATCCCAGAAAGACAGTGCTATTTGACAGGACAACAGGTCTGACAACTTGTTGCTGAAATGTTTGTCTAATCCATCCAGTCCAGCCTTAGCTGGAAAAATCTGAAAAAATCAGCCTCGAAGTGCAGTGCCCTACGCCTGCTGAGCCAGCACTGCCAGCTGGAACGCTGGGGGTTGCAGCAGAGCAGCCCCCCTTGCATGCTCATGCCTGCCCACTTGCCCCCCAGCTTGCAAGCCCAGCAGGTGATGGAGGAGCTGCTAATTCAAGGCAATTAACTTTTTTTTTTTTTATCACCCTGTACTTCTGCAGCGCTGCTCAAGATTAACATTTTTCACATTTTCAGTAGGATGTAACCACCTTTGAAAATTTTGCCCTGAATCGGCTTTTCTTTTAGCTAACTCTCACTTACTCTTTTCATAGACTTAAAGAATCATAAAAGGGTTTGGGTTGGAAGGGACCTTTAGAGATCATCCAGTCTAGCCCCCCTGCCATGGGCAGGGACACCCTCCACTAGACCAGGTTGCTCCAAGCCTCATCCAGCCTGGCCTTGAACACTTCCAGGGATGGGGAATCCACAGCTTCTCTGGGCAACCTGTTCAGTGCCTCACCACCCTCTCCAGGAAGAATTTCTTCCTGATACCCAATTTAAATCTCCCCGCCTTCAATTTAAACCCATTACCCCTTGTCCTGTCATGACATGCCCTTGTAAAATGTTCCCCCTCCAGCATTCTTGTAGGCCCCCTTTCATGGTCTATGGCGTATTCACTGGCCTAAGGCTTCCTGATTCCCATCTCTGCTGTCATGCCCTTTCTCTCTCACTGTGAGAGCACTGGTGCAGAGCAAAAAAACGCAGGACAATTTAAAGAAGAGATAGAAGTGCAGGGACTGGAAAAAAACAGAAGTGCGAAATAGGCAAACCAGCAAAAAAAATCAAAAAAGGTAATATTTTGAAATAAAAATCAGACTTTTATATCCAGAATTTCTGAAAATCCAAGAACAAATGACGAGACAGATTTCTGGGTGGAAAAAGAATACATGTCTAGGAAAACTGTATGTTTCTAATTTTGAAGGAAGATTTAGAGAAAAAATGTATGGAAAAATTAAAAGGGATAATTAGGGGGCAAGTACACTACATGAAAGGGCAGCTAAAGAAAGTGTATGTGTCAGGGATGAGAAGATACTGGAGAATTAGAAAAAAGGGAAAAAGCATATATGGTGCTGCTTTTTTCTTTCAGAAATGTGGAATGATGTGCACAGCATCTTGAATCCTCAGTTTAGCAGAAGTCGGCCTCGTGCCTTCACATGTGGAGGGAAAAAGAAAGGAGGGAGGGGATGCCTCACATCAATGGGAAGTCCAGCAGAGCTGCAGACCGCACGGGGCCGTAGCCTTGTCAGAGGCTTCCTGCTTCTGTGCGGTTCTTGCTCTCTTCTACCCACATTTTATTACTCAGATGTAGTGACAGCACTTAGGGAAAAAAAAAAAAAAAGAGGTGATCAGAGGGAAAATAAGCAACATTTGCACTTAGATGCAGCAGGAGAACCATCCTACCCTGAGGGAAAGAAGCTATTTATGCCTCTGCCTGCTGCCACGTCTGGTCCTGCCATGGGTGAAGAGGTCAGAGCCTGAACTCTGCTGATGCAGGGCAAGTTGACATGACTTATTTTTAACTGTTTCATCAACAAAACCCCACCAATGGTATAAAAAATAAAACACAATCAGGATATATATGGGTCTCCAAGACCAGTACTTGTAAGCTGGGAAATATTTCCTTTACGACTGACCATCTTGAGCTTAACACATCCCCCCCCAACCCTGCAATGCAGGGCATGACCAAGAACCCCCCTTACTCCTCTGGACTCCAGCATAGGTCAGACACAGGCCAGTATTCAGGTCACAAAGGAAACTGTAAATATGGTATTTGATATAATTTTGTCTATTAGAAATAGCCTTTTATACATAATATGCATAATATGACCTACAATTTATAGGACTCAGACCTACACTGCCAAATAATTCAGCTTCTCAGCTCGATCCCAGGGTCCAGTGCTGTGATAGTCTTATTTTACATGTTCACCTGTGGGTCCTTTTTTACAGCAAATGAGTGCATTTCCTTCAAAACAACCCCCTAAGGTGCTTCCAGGGGTAGCCAACGCCAGAAATCATGCCATCTCAGCAGTGTGGACCCCTCAGCCTCCCTCTGCTCTTCCCCATCCTCTTACGCTGTCCCAGCCAGCCTCGTCCCCTCAGCCTCCCCTCACATTGCCCAGGCAATTCAAGCCGATAAAACATGCATGCTGTATCTTGACCCACGGGTACATGGGTTAGGGGACAGCCTGCTCTAGGAGAGGGCAAGTCTGAGATACATGGACCTGAGCCACTCTGCATGACCTGGCTGGAGGCCAGGGGTCACTCCCTGGGATGGAGGCCTCTGGCTGCAGAGAGGAGTAGTCATGGGTGGCTTAGAAGCTGTGCTGCATCTTTTTCACTCTTAACTTGAAAAGTAAAATACTTAATTAATTTAATTTTACAGTCGTTGCTTATGGTTACATTGTTCATAGCATTAAGCTTGTTTTCTAAAATTGGAAAAAAATTACTGTTCTTAGAAAACAAAATTCTTCCTTTGTTTTACTAAGCTTGGGTGATTACTCTTCACTGTGATTTGAAAAGGGATGATCCAAAATTTTAATGCCGTTATTTGGATGGAGAGAAATGGTGGAAGAACATTTAAAAAGAGGTTTTACACAGCAGAGCTTTTAATATGAAATTTTGCCAACTGTGGGACATAGCAAATCATGCAGAGATCCTACAGAAGCAACGTCTCTGGTATTTTCCCACCGCAGCAATGTCCAAAGTCTGATGCCATGGCCATAGATTGATTTTCTAAGGCTTTAAAGAGGGGTAAACTCCAAGGTTCTGGAAAAAGAACTAGTTGGAAAGTAAGCAAGATATTTAGAAAATCACTTCCAATCGTTATCCAATCCCTTCTCCTTCAGACGTGGCCACAGGCCCGCTGCACAGAAACACTATTTACATACCTCCGTCTGGAAAGGCGGCAGGTTTAAGTTAGGCACGTGCACAGAGGCGTTACACAAGGAGGGTCTGTATTTGAGCACTGCCTCTCCAGCATGACCTGCGCTTTGCAGAAACTGGCTTAAAAAGCACAGAAAACGGTACGTCGGAAGGAGAAGCCGGGGGGAAGGGAAGCAGGGAGGAGAAGCAGATGTGACTAACTCAGGCTGCTTTGTGAGCTGTGACTCCAGCATTCGGTACCAAGCGCATGCTGTATTTTCTACTTGAAAGCTGACTGCCACTTCAAATGAAAATGGGTTTGTATGTGCTGCACCATAAAATTACACAGACACAGAGGTCCACGCTAACTAGATGTTTACCTCTGTGTTCTACCACAGCACATAAGTTATAATCAGAGGAAGGAAACTCCTCGGAGATCTGAAGGTTTTAATTGTTTCAGCACGCAGATGGTTTGCATTACAGCAAATCGACACAGCTCAAGGTCAATCCAAAGTTCAGCAATAGCTGCTTCGGCAAGTGAATTTAGTTTGTTTACGCCTCTTCTGGGGAAGGTTACTTATTTTATAGATATTTCTAGGCCTAAGAACCACCGCAACAGGTGAAACTGGAGGAGCGTAGGTTGCCACAGCCATTTCCTTAATGTCTGGTACTAGGCAATTTTTAGAGCAGCTAAATATAGCTGTTTTCCTACAACATTTAAACACTTTGTTTCAACATGTTCTCTTTTCTGTCACTGACATAAAGCGTTCTGTTACAGACTCATGAAGACATCTCCCACAACTCAGATTTTCTCAGCTGTGTTGAGATTTGCCACGCAACCACCGCCCCTAGAGACGAGAGGTCCGACACAAGTCGTTACTCCTGCCCTTAGCTACCAGTCTGAGCTGCCCCTCTCCCAGAGGTTCCTGGTCCCTCTGCACAGGCAGCTCAGCTGTTCGTGAAGCAGCTGCTGAACTGCCTCAATTTAGGGCTTAGATGGTTAGGATCAACTGGAACCAATTTTGATTATTTTTTTTTAATAGCACCAGGCTGAAATCTGCCACAGTACAGCAGCTGCTTCATCAGCTGAGCCTCCCCTCCAGGCGAAATGGAGCTCCCCAAGAGGAAAACAGGCTGGGCACCAAGGCAGGGGGGACTACTCTGGCGATACCGAGGAAAGACGTCATTGGTCAGAGGTTGGAAAGGTCCATGTAGGAGAGGAACACAAAGTACTCTGGGACACAAAGCATCAGCCTGCGTGAGGCACAAGCATTTTCTTTTGTGCCACATAGAAACTGGATCCCAGACCTGTCCGGGTAGCTGCTGTTACAAAGGCAATCCCACCAACGCCAACTGTTAAAAAATTGTATCTGGCAAAATCAGTGCGTGATTTTTGTTTTTAAAAGGGATGGTCTTGGTTCCTCACAACTTCTCTTCAAGTTCTGCTGATCTGTGCTTATTCCGGTCAGTCGTACACTGTCTCCATCATTTACCCTCTACCTCTGGTCCCACAGGGGCAGTACCAGACCCCCACAAAATTATGGGGCAGCACTGTCTCTCCCCACCTGCACTTGGTGTCTGCAGTGCCGGACCTGGAGAGAAACCACAGCAAGGCATTGCCAAAGAGAGGTTACGTCTGTGTGACTCAACAGATGTACAGATGTGTCTGCATGTCCATATGTGCAGGTAATTTAACACCGCGGGTACTCCTCTCCTCCCCAGACATGGGACCAAATTAGCAGAGTCACAGGATAATTGAAAGATGGGTTGTACCTCAAGGTCAGAAAGTAATCAGTGAGCTTGCAGTCTACTTGCAGACCTCAAAATATGTCAGAAACATCACTGAATGTAACATCACAGCAGAACAATGCTAAAAATGTCACGCTCTTTGCTGTATGCATCAGGGCATCTGTACGCTAATGCTGTATGCATCTACCTTCATTTTGTTTGGGTATGGAAGTCCTTTTAAAAATTTTTTTCAAAGACCTGTTTTTAAATTAAACTTTGGAAAACTCTGCAAAACTTTTAAAAAGAGGCTTGTGGCAGGGCTGTGAGGATTTGAAACAGAGAGGCACACTGATGCTGTGAGCCATACCTAAGAATGTCATACCCACACTCTGGAAGCAGTCTCCTGCCACAACCTTCCTCCATCGCTCTCAATGGTCCTCAGTGTGGCCTTAACATCTGCTTTGGCATCTGCTCTTTTGGGAGGATTTGCTGCTTTCAGCGGCCTGCCTGCTATTGCTCAGGCTGGCTGGCAGCATTCACCACCGCTCTGCAGTCGGGCAAGTACCCTTACAAGGAAAGGCAATCATTTTGCCCCACTCCTCGGTGGGAGTCCAGCAGGCACATCCATGACTGAAAATCCATAATCCAGCTTTACTGCGTCCATTTAGAATAACTTGGGGTGGCAAAAGGCAGCCTGAGCTTTAGGTCTAATTCTAAGCTGAGGTGCATTCACAGGACAGTGTGTAAAGTTTGTCTCGCTCCTAACTTGGATGAGAGGCTGCAGGCATCTGGGCCAGAAGGCGTGTGGCTGCCAAAACGAAGCAGGCGGCTGGAAGCGGAGGAAACTGCCTCCAGCAGCCCTGCCAACAGATTCTGCAGGTCAGCTATTGAAATGATTTGCACATCAGCATATTTCAAATTTTGAATGCAGCCCTTTCCAAAAGACCACAGTAAGAGAGTTTGTAAAGAAGGGGCTGTTCTCGGAGGAAAGCAATTTCTAAAGAACCCATTTCCTTACTCAAACATCAGAAAGGTGGAAGGTTTTCCTAAAACTGGCACTGAGGGCACATCTGTGACATGCAGATAATTACTGGAAGTAACCAGTAAAACTGCCAAATCCGACTACAGGAGAACTGCCAGAAATTTTTTCCTTCTTAATTGCAGCCAAAACCCACAGGTGACTTAAAAGAAACGAAAGTATGGGGAATGACCAGGCAAGAGGGCTCTTACGCACAGTGCTTTAGCACAGTCTAGAGGACTTGTCTATGAAATGCTGCCAACGGTTGGACCGTGGCCAACGCATCTCAAAATTCGGGTAGCCTGGGTGTGGGTGGGATAGAGGCACACACACTTCCCTCGCAGCAGAGGCCCCGTGTCTGCTAACCTCTCTTTCTGGCTTGGGATGCGGGGCAGTTCCTGTCCCCAGCTCTCGGAGACATGCTGACTCCCCAGCAGGCAATCTCAGTGCAAAGAAGGCTCTAAACTGCAAGTTGAGGATGCTTTAAAGGAAAAGGCAGATGGTTAATTGATGTTTACAAACTGTTCGTGAAACTGGATCTGTTGAGGCAGAACTCTGCTCTCACTCACTCCGCTGGACCCTGCATCTCCTTTTCCACTGTCTAACCTAATGCAATGATTCTCTAACCCCAGAGTGAGGCTGTTCTGGGAGGTCCAGACCACATGATGGGAGACAGAAGGAGACAAGAATAAAAAATCCAGATGGCTCATGTCAGCCCTTCTTGTCCCTCTTCTGTTCCTCTCTTCCTCTTTGCCTACCAGTGAAGGTTTCTCCTCTCTCCAGCCCCACTAGGGGGGATGTACACGTGGGACAAGCTACTCCTGCACAGTGGGGAAAGGACCTGGCAGCTTGGGGGTGAAGCCCAGCAGCTCAGGGGGTGCAGGCTGATATGAGGGAAGCTGTGGGAATTGTGCAGCCCGGCACAGCTCGGAAGGTTCCTGCTGGGAGACAGAGCACAGGATCTCAGAAAGACGGTTCAGCCAAAGCAGAGGGCCCTTGACCTACCCACAAAGAGTTAACGTTAAGGACACTTCTCAGACAGACAGCAGCTGCCTAATTACAACTGGAAATATGGATCCTAGGTATTTCAAACCCACTTATTTCTTGTGTTCATTCACTCCAATAAATCGTTCCCCTCTCTAGCTATATCTGTTAATTGTGGTGAAAAGAATCTAAAGAACTCAGTAAAATCATAGTTCACAAATGCAGCTGTCAGAGATTTTGCTCCCTCCACTCTCTCACACTGAGTTACATTACCTCTGAATTTACCCTGTCTGCAATCCTCAGTTTTAAGAATTCACCCTTGCTTTCCTTACCCAGATTATGGATTCTTTAACAAATTCAGGAATATTCTTAGAAGTTACAGGTAAAGCATAAAGAAGAAACAATCAAGTTCTCAGAATGTAACTCTGTGCCACACAGTGCATTTATTTGCCCATAATACCTGGCAAGAAAGAGCTCATCCTTGGTGCGACTATGAGCAGCAGATAGGCAAGGAACGTTATTCACAATGTCACAGTTTCCAAAACTGTCTTCAACTTACGACTCCCCAGACTGAGATATATTTAAGGAAAATTAAATAGCAGGTTTGCATATCATGGGCACCTCCCTCCCCCGCAAGAAGGAAGAAAAGAAAGCTGGAGGCAAAAGACTCAAAATTAAATCAGCACATCTGAAAACCAAGGCCAAATTGACTTGCTGAAGGCCACATCTAATCAGTCATTAGTAGAGCAAGGACTGCAAATCTGGCTTCCTCAGTCCCAGTTTCACGCTCTAATTCCTACCTCCAACAAATTGCTTTATAATAATCGTAAGACCTTACTGATTAGTCATATATGCAGATAAGGAAATCTCTCTTCAAGGTTACTGTAAAGGAAAATATTAGTCAGGATGGCAAAAGGAAGGTCATGGGCAAGGGACAGTGCAAATGGAAAACTCAGAGTGGAGCATGGACTGAGTAATGTTCCTTTAAACACAAGTTTAGGAGTGTTGGAAAACGTAAAAGCAGTGTTCAGCCTTGCTATACACTGGTCTTCCTTCGTCAGAGAAAAATGTTGCAGAATCGTCTGACAAGGTGGTTGTGATAGAAAAGCTTAGTGAAATCAAGACAACGTCACTTTATCCTGAAGTCAGCTAGGTAACATCATCCCCAGGCAGGATGTATGGAGCTGACCTTATCCTGCAGCCCCATGGTAACTATCACCGCTCTGTTCCCACTTAGGACTGTAAAGTAAAATAATCAATGATGATATTTATCTTGCTGTAAACAAACACTCTGTCAGAGAAGACAAAGCCTTGAAAGGGGATTGACTATGGCTACACACACATTTGCAAGCGCTGGCAGAGAAAGAGGTGGAGATGCATAGGATATGACTTAGGCAAAGCAAATCGTTGTACCCAGTTATCCAGCTGACCGCAGCACATCAGTTGGCGAAACACGTGAAATGGGCATCTGCAGCTCTCCGTTGGTTTGCAAGACTAGCTGTAACATATGTGTTTGAAGATCTCCTGGGGTCCCACGACGAAAGTTCACTTCTCAAACGTAAAGGGGAGATTATTTTTTCTATTTTTCTCTAGGCATTATCCACAGAGGGCAGGCATGCAGAGACCGGCTGGGTTTATCTTGTGGAGCACTGTCCAGCTTCCAAGCAGCACGGTTCCAGGATTGTCTCGGCCAGGAGCTGATCCAAAACTCCTCCTTAGGAGAGGCCTCTTGATTAAGAACCAGGTCACAAGTCATAAGAAATCTAAAGGTCACAGGGGAAGGGTGATCAAGATGCAAAACTACCTCTGGATCAAAAATCTCATCTGGAATGTCACAACCATAACGTAAGGTGTATACCTTGAATGAAGCGATGAAGGGACTTTATCTCACTTTTTAAAAGGGTTGTTACATCATTTGAGAAATAAAAATTCACAGAAATAATTAAAAAACCCAACCAACTGATCACCAGTATATTCTTTGTATAAGAAACCCGATCTAGAAATCTTGTAGGAGTCTACATTTTGTGGCTCTGTCTCTGAGTTCAGAAGAAACAACACAACGGCCCTTTGTACCCAAGCAGCTTCTTTTGCTTGGCAGTGAAGGATCAGAGGGTCACAGGAGGAACTAGAGGTGCAGGTTCCCCACTGGGAGTTATGCTGCAGGAATGGAGGCCTAAAATCGCTTAAATAAAAAGGGAGAAGGCAACACAACAAAGTGACTTTTGCTCAAGACCTCCTACAAGTGCTGTAAGAACCCAATATGTTTTGATCCTGGGAAAGCCAGCTACTTCTTCATGCTTTGGGTAGGAACAAGAGGACTACTCCCCAGAAGTTTAACTAGTATGACTTCATTGCCATTGCTGTTAAAAGACGTATAACTGGTGACAGTTTCCTCCTTCCCAGTAAGTGTATACGCTTACTACACCACTGAATTTTTACACGGTTATACACACTATTTGCAGACTAAACAAACAGGGAACCTATACATTCTTCTCCATACTTCAGGTGGAGCAGACTGACAGGAGAAGGAACACATACGAGAATGGAGATTCACTGTAGAATGAGGTCCCTGGGATAAGGGGAACCACCATGCAGTACATGGGCGGAGCTGGGGACAAACCGAGCTAATGCAAACATGTGGGCTCCTCTGCGCTGAGGAACAGTCTGGAGTGCAGCTTTTAGGCAGCATCCCCAGTTAGAGGAAGCCGTGAATCAGTAAGGAAAAATTCTAGCTCCAGTTGTTTGACTCCTGCTCCCTGGGAAACAAGGCTTTATGTTCCTGCAAGATAAACAGGACAGCATCAGAACAACACAGCGCCCTGTTCTCTACCTGTTTTCCTAGCAGCTGTCTGTGGGGCTGCTGGTTAGCAAGCTACTTGGATCAAAGACTGGGAACAAATATTTTCATATCTTCACCCAGCAATGTTATCATTAAAAATAATCAAAAGCCACTCCCCACCTTCCTTCCCCACCAGGGAAGGTTTTGCATCATGCTCTTCCTGCACTGAGTCAAAAGGCAGCAGCAATCTCTTCTCCATACATTTCCAGCAGTCGCTAACCACATATGTCAACAAAAGAAGCCTGATACTGTAAAAAAAACGCCAAAAACAGAGAGAGAGAGAGAGAGTGAAGCTCCAAGAATATTTTAGGCAGTCTGGATGAGAAAATGGGATGTGAGTTTCACAACAGTTCTGACTTTCTCTTCCAATCAGCTCTTGCTGCCACCTTATTTGCTCAGGGCAGGTCTAGTGGGATGAATTAAGCAGTCTGCAGTCCTGTCGCCAGCCCAGCTACCTTCCTGAACATTCAAATGCAAAATAAAATCAGCCTCATGACTAAACACATGAGCAAGTGCATGATAGTATTTCTTGGGACTCTCATCCTGCTTGGAAACCAGTCACCCTTGTGGTTTAATAGATTAGGACTGACCTGACGTGGCTGCTGGTAATCCCATTTTGGTCAAGGTATTTTATGGATATAAAGTGAACTATCAGACAGCCTGTGAAAAGGGGAATGAAAATCACCTTGTCTACCTACCTATCTCTAACAGAAAGGTGAAGTTTAGTTGTCCATGTGTCATACGAGAAAAGTCAGTTAGGATTGCACCAGGACAGACTTGCAGGGGGTGGTGTTCACTCCTTAACAGTTTCCCAGCCAGTGCTCATTTTCTTTGCGTATTTTGGGGGTTGAGTAAAGCACTCAAGACGCTATCACAGTCAGTGATATATCACCCAGCAACTGGACAGCTTCCATGTACAATCATAATCTACAACATGTAACAGCCAACATCCATTTGCCTACGCACGCCCCATCAAAACCAATCGCCCTAGTGATTGTTGTTCCGATCTGTATGTTGAAAATCTACCCTAAAGATAAGAAAGAAACCGTGCTCTTAACTCTTCATTGCAAAATATCACAAGCCCAACCCTCGGGATCCTGGTTTGTTGCCAGCTCCCTCACTCCGCTTGCTCAGGCAGAGTCTGGCCACCCCTCACATCGGTGTGCAGCTATATCATGCTATATAACACACACGATAGATAAAACTTAAGCATTTAAAGGATCGGTTCCCCTTGAACTTTTTCTCCACCATGATTAGGCAATGCTATCTGAGTATTGTAGAACCACGTGGAACGCACGGGACATGCAAACCTACATTACCGGTATTAAATCTGTAATGTGATCATCTGTGCTCTGTTGAGCCTGATGAGATACTGGGAAGATATTAATAACTTTGAATTAGGAAGAAAACTCTCACAATAAAAAAATGCAGTTGGTATTTTACAACCTACACCTGGCACAACACTGTCAGCAGAAACTGGAAAAGATTGTGGAAAAACGTGTGTGGTAAAAATAGTCTGCATTAGAAATAAATAGTGGAATAAGAACATTGATTTTATAATGACAGCTGACAAAACAGCAGGTTAAAGCCAGCTACATTACTAGAGAAACATATCATTTTGTAGGGAGACTATAGAAACGTCTTATATATGAAGACAAATAACTGTGCAAAAATCAAAAGTGCATTTTAAATGTTCCCCTCATCTAATACAGTATTTTCCTGTAATTTGAAGCCTTGTCTGCTTCTTCTGCATAACTAGAAAATCAGAGATGTTTGACTGGATGGTTGCTAAACAACCTATAATTGATCTTCTCTGGTTTCAGCAATATGTTCTTTAAGCAATGAGCTTGCTGCCTTTCTGTCTGGAAGGTTAGGGCTGTAAAATACCCAAGTACTTAAAAAAAAATTAATTAAAGATAGATTTACTGATGAAAACGTGTGATTTTTAAGTAATGTTTGAAAACCATAGTGGTGTCAGAACATGACTCTCATTGCTTCTGTGGGCTGAAAATTCCCACCAGGTGCCAACAAGCTGAAGTCTACCCTGTTAAAAATATTCATTCCAGCATTATGTTACTTGGTGGTATGATGATACAGGACTGCTCAACACATGCCTCATCCAGTCTTTACTGATTGGGCTTTAAGATCCACTTCTTATTTTTATAAAGACCTCCTTGTTTAAATGCACCTTTTGGATTCCTCCTACTTGCAATATTCAACTACTGCCTCAGTCACCACTGGCCCAAGCGTTTATTCAGTCTGCTCTAGCAAACCCAACTGACTATTTCATGATGCCTACTCCAGAGAACACTAAAGAAATCCAAATATCTGATACAGTAAATCAGACTTCATAAAAATGTTGCAATGAATTTATAATTTAAAGATCTTAAGTCAGTACTGTGCAAAGCCTGTCTTACTAACACCCCTGTGAAGGAAGGCTGCAGACAGTAGCAGAACTGTTGTGGATACTCTCAAATTATTTTTTGAAAGCTTGGGACTAATTTCTAGTCTACATAATCTATCAAGGCTTTTATTTATGCCAAATGGATTTCCCTAAAAGTAGCCTGAACAATATACACAATTAGAACTGAAATCAACTCCAGGTGTAGTTTAAAATTTTTCCTGGTCACTGGCAAAAATGAAACAATGCTCTGCCTGCCAAAACAAACGTCATTCAGTTTTCCTCTTTTCCTTTCAACCACTACCAAGCATAATCAGGTTTAGCAAAGAATTGTGAAGAGAATTAACTCCATCCCAACCAAAACCAGCACAACAAGCCATAAAAAACCCGCCAATTGTATGGAATACACGCCACTGCCAAGAGTTACTGTGGGAGAGCAGTCAATAGCTCAACAGTAGCTTTCATTATGAATCAAGAGCTGTACACATCCCCAACGCAATATTTTGTTATATACATAGGCACACAGAGAAAGGGGCTCAAAGTTCAGGCCTTTTGAGGTCCAATGACTTGTTAAGAAAGTCAAGCAGTATGTCCATATTCCAGATTCCGAAACTATCTGACCACTCCTGGGTGCACCAAAGTGCTCCAGTCGCTGGCAGAATTGCACAGGATGAAAATCCCTTGGAAACCTGTTGACTCCTTTTGCAAAATTAGCAGTTAAGAGCCACTAAAAAATTCCTCTTCCCCATAAGGGAAATCCAAAGCCCAGATTCTCAAACTATGGTTCAACAAGAGGTCTGTTCAGGGTTATTTGGAGTTTAAGGTGTTCCAGGCACACCACAACGCCCAGCCCCTGTTGTGCTGACAGCACTGCACACAAGCTGCGTTGCAAACCAAAAAGCTGACCAGGCTTTGCAAGAGCAAACGTTGGAAGTGGCATTTCCCTGGCCGGTATTTAAACAGCATTGTCCTAAAGCAGCAGCACTGGCACCACTGGGAGTGGAAGGGCAGGGAGGGAACATGAAACAGGCTATGGGCACAAACGAGCATCCAGGGCCGGAAACTACCGCCAAGCTCACGGCACCGCAACGTCACTGCAGCAGGACAAAGCGCAATTTACGTCACCTGGCTCCAGCAGGAGATATATTCACATTGCCTGACCCGTCTAAAATGGTCTTAGGTCTCAAAGCATTTGTCTACGATCATACTCAGAGCAATCATCTCCCTGCGTGGAGGAAGTTACGCAAGTATAAAAGTGCCATGTCCCTTTACAAGAAAAGATGGAAGCTGTACCAGTGTAAGAATGCCAATGTAACAACTTCAAACCAGCGCTTTGCCCACATAAAATTATTTTGTTTAAAAAATAAAAATTACCCTTCAAACCAAAATCCTAGTAGGAAGAAAATGCACAAGGCCCAGGATGAAGGGTTGTTAGCAAGTCATTCCTCTCCATAAATACTATAAAGTTGGAGTAGTTCTCGTAAATCCCTTCACATTTTAAGTCCACACTCACTGTATGGGTGAGACATCCCCAAACACAGGCGTGGTCTTTGCAGCTATGCATTTTACTAGCATAGCTCATGCAAAATTAACCGGTTTTGCACACCATGCCATTTTCAAAGTCACGGTGTAGATAAAGGAAAAGCAGGCATCACTGGAACACTTCTCGATGGGTTTGCTTCTTGCTAGGGACTGTTCCGTGCCAAGTATCTGACGTCTACCTTAGCAAACACTGTGGTGCGACTCAAGCAGCTCTGTAAAGCAAAGCAAGTGGTCCTGAAAACTCCAAATCCTCAATATAAACACTTCACAGGTTTTTCTTAACACAATCTCTGTTTTGCTCCTGTGGACTGAATGCCCATTAGTGATCTGAATGTGGTAGGTAGGCTCCTGGAGTGCCTCTTCTCTTCGAAGAGGATTCAGGAAGCAGCTTCATTTTCATCTGAAAGAGAATTAAGTTTATGTGCTCTAAGACTTCTTGCTGATATCAGCCAAAACGAGGGAAGTGAGGACATTTGGAAGATTTGCTTCAAAAGCACACTCCTGCTTCTAACTAAACCCCTGCAGATTAGGCGCCATCCACAAAATAAGAATGCAAGAATAGTTTTGTAAAGGAAACAGATCCAGTCTTTTCCCCAACCTCTGACTCCTTTGTTACCTTGTATGAAACAACTACTTAGTTGTATATGTGAGATGGAAGTTCAAACTTTAAACAGAAGGGAAAAATCACCTTAAGGCTGAGACTAAATCCAGAAAATTTTAGCATGGAAAGGAAAAGTGACTTTGAAAAGGCAGCTGAGCTGGGAGTTGTATTTCATTAAATAGTAACCTGCAAATGACACCTCTTGTAACCATGTTTCCATTCACAGATCTTAAAATTAGTTTTAAAAATCCTAGCTCCTTTTTACCTACAAGAAGTTGAGAAAGACTAAGTGATACAAGCAGGCAAGTAGCAGAGCAGGGAGCGAATGCAAACCTTGCAGCCTCCGTGCATGAGGGAGAGCCATGCACAAAGAAAATTACTTCACCCAGTAGGAAACACTCCAGGTGTTGTGCACGGAAATGATTGCTGCTTCAGAATCAATGGATGATGAATGCTGAAAATAGCATTTGAATCCTCACTTATTTGTATCAGTTGAGAGACACTGACCCAGGCACTAGGGAGGAAAATGGAGATTTGCGACAACGGTCATCCACAGCAACAGCCAAATTGTGACTTATTCCAAGAGGAAGGAATCAGTTAGAAAAAACAGCACTTCTTTGAGGCAATCTTGTTGCACACAAACAAATGCACATGAAATTTAGTTTCCCTGAGTACTGCAAGGCTCAAACAGCAAGAAGCAGTTTCCTTGCTCAGTATTCATAGCCGCTTTACCCCAGACAGCACTAGCTCCTTCTTAGATCTCTCATAGCCAAGCTGTACATGCATTTTGGAGTATAAATGGCTTTTAATGGCCTTCCCTTTCTGATCCCATGATATTTTCTTGCTGATAGTCACCTACACTTCCAAAACCTTTGTTACTATGTCCTTCCTCCTCCCCACCCCTGCTACTCCTCAGTATCTGAGTTACTCCCCATCGCTCTTCCCCACAGCAAGTCATGAGGAGCTCATGAGAGACACTGTGTCCTCTGTCAGAGTTTGGGTGGCTGGAGTAAGCATCTCCCCTACCAAATAAATGTTGAACAGAGAAAATTCAGTGCTGACCAGGAGCACATGCAGCAAGCTCAGCAAGAGCAGTGAGAAATTTTGGTGCCCTCTCAGAAGTTTCTACTGGTTAGGTGTAAATGTTCAGAGGCTTAACCTCTGATTAAGTTTGGGTGGACTTTTGTGGAGAACAAAAGGTAAATGTAGTTGCAAATGGAAAGAGGCATGAGCTAATTAGCACAATACAACCTTTATGACAACATTAAAGGTCTACGGGACTCATTATCGCTGTATGAACCTCCTTGTCCAAGGACCCCCTGCTCTGTCTGCTGCTTTGATGTGTTCCCCGAATGAAGAAAAAGGCCCTGATTTCGAGGGTGAAATGCAAGGAGTGAGGCTCTGGAGTGGTTTAAGGAAGGAAATGAGGAAGCACACCGTGACCCATTGAAGCTGCTTGGGAATCCAGGCAAGGAAATTTGAAATTACCCTACGAGGGATTTGATGAGAACGGAGGGCTTAACGCCAAACCCAGACAAAATGAATAGGATCTTTAATGGTCACAAATAGCCAAGCACTTAGCTTTATTTGCCTCCCTGTGGCACTACACCCAGCAGCGCAAGGCACCTGGGTCCTCAAGCTCACTTTGCGAGCTGCTACACGGTACGGCCAACTCTATCTGAAGAGGAACTCTGTCCTCACTTTCTCATCCCCTGCCACACGTGCCTACTCTGACCTCACAGTGACCCAAACCATCAGGAAAAATACCTTTTTGTGAGACTACTTTTCATCCAGTTTAGCTGAAAACTAATGGGAGCAGGAGCGACCCAACTGGCAGCAGCCAGGTGTAGCTTGTCCCAGTCGTACTGTAAGCATTGGGTGGGAAATCCAGCTTTGCTGGCCATGCCTAAGTGAGACATTCTTCCCGAGCAGCCAGAAGAGGCAGGCAGATCACACTTCATGACAGAGCTGACTAGAGAAAGCAGTAACTACATGAACACAGGGCCTATTACCTGACCATTGTTGTAGGACAGATCCAAGGTGTCACATGGAGAGAGGCAGTCCATTAATTTTCCATTCCGCCGGCAGCCCAGGTGCACCAGATCTCGGCAGTGAGCATGGCAGGTGTATTTGCAGTCTGAAACACAGACACAGGAAAGGAAAGAGAAAAAAGAAATAGAAGTGTTTAGAAATGAAGTTGCCACAGGCAGAATCCAGGGGCAAGGCACATCCTCATTTGCTACGTGACCTCAGAGAAACTACCACCTCCCGGCTGAACGTCCCTGCCTGTATGTAGAGAGAACAATAGTTACATATCGCTGGAGATGTGAAGTCACAGGAGCGAAGGTGATGGTGCAGCACACCTCGGCATCACACTGACATGGCTGCGGTGATGCAGTCCACCCGTTAGATCAGGGCTGCCGCGGTGAGATGTTCTTGCAAAGTGGTAAATACTAGGTATTAGCTGTTGTAACATAAGCACAAAAGGGGCCAGTCTCAGAAAAGATGTAGCATTTATGGTAAAAATCTGTAGGCAAGTACAATCACTATTACACGGTTCTACATGTTTTAAGCTTAGGGTGTCTTAGGAATATGGACATAAATATTGAAAATGGAATGAGCAGCTTATCTGAAGCTGTAACTCACATGCTAAATCACAAAGTCGTCTTCAGGAACAATTCTGAAATTTCACTTGCTGGCCAGCAAAATCAACAAAGATGGTTATTAGACATGGAAATGGATGATAACAGAGGCAGATGGTCACCCTCTCTAGTAAGAAATCAGATGGTTCGTATGGCCTCTAATCTCAAACAGAGAATCACTTTAACTTATTTACAAAAACCACCTCTTTTTGCTCAGAAGCCTTGTTGCATTTGCTGTTTTTCCCTGTAAGTTGGGCAGAATTCATCATACTACCTTTGTCCAGCACTGAATGTTACTTTCTATTTTTAGGTCTTAAATTGTTTATAATTTTGCCAAAGAGCAACCACTTGTATTTCAAGTTTCCATGCTGGGGAACATCATGCTGTTTGTTTTAGAACATTTCGGCTAAAACAATTCAGCCATATCCAAGAATGGCTTGCGGAGGAAATGCTACAATTTTCCCTAACTAAACTACTCTTAAGTTTGTTTGTTTGTTTGTTACAAAGCTTTACACTTCCTTGGTTTATAGCCAAAGCTGAATTCTGGATGGGCTTTTTTTTTGTTCCCATATCAGCTTCTCAAAATCTCAGTTTCCCTTATGTTTGATTAGATTCTCATTACAGTTCATGAAGGATAAATGCTTCGAGGTTCCCACTTCCAATCAACACTCGCACTAAGGCAAGATTAAATATATTTTATTCGGGACAAAGTCTGCCAATACAAAATCAACCTGTCAAAACTTTTCCAATACCAGTGACCCAGCAGAGCAAGCCCATCCTGAATCAGCACTCTGGAGCAGATGATAACTAGGATGTTTCTGATCTTAAACCAGACTGACAGTACCACAGTAACACATCTCAAGCCACACTCCTCTTGGGACATCGGCAAATAGCTTCCAACTATTTATGGGCCACGAAGGACCCCATTGCAGTACAAATCAAAACACTGAAAAAAGACACTAATTCTCTAAAACCATCATTGCATTTAAAGCAGAGTTTGGAAAACATGAAGCAAAACAGGCAGATTACAGAGGGAAAAAAGGATGGGTAATGCAGCTGCATGGTGCCCAGGAGAAACAATAGCTGCCCCTGCACCCATGTGTGATGCTGGCAAGCCATGCCAGACTTTCCACAGTAGCTGCCCAATTTCTCCTGGGTGCTACGTTTGAGCTACTTCATCCAATTTACAGGAAACATGGAGCATTCACAACCGCAACCGAAGTCAGGGAGAACTGTGCTTTTAATCCAAACGAGTTTTTTCCAGAGCTTTGTTTTATGCTTATGCAGCTGGATTATTTTTCAGACGACTCACACACCTCACAGAAGACTTCTGGAAGCAAAAAACCACTCGTGTGTGTGGAGCCCTTGAGAAAAGCAAATAATTCTGTATTTGGGAAGGAGCCCCATAAGATGCAGTTGAAAAGCCTCACCCATAGCCAACAGGATTAAGTAAAATTCTGAGCCATTGTTCATTGGGTGAGGGAGTGGGGCAGCTCCATGGGAAAACCGGAATGGGAGCACTCAATTAAAAATGACATTGAAATGCATATACAAAAGAAGGTCAAATGAAAGTAATACTTAAATTTCTAATTTTTCTTCATTTCTGAGTTCCTTACACTGCAAGTTATCATCTTCTTAAGAAAAAATGCTTATGAGAGTGCCCTGTTTGCCTACCTCTCTATCCTTCCCCTGTAATTCCAAGAGCGCTGACCAATTTCAACCATCTACGGTCTAAAAGTTAATTAAGTTCATATGACTTCTATGAAAATTATCTCCTGGGTAAAGGAAAGAGACCCAAATTAATACCCATGCTCCAGGCAAGGCCGTTATGCCATTGTCTGGCAACGTCTGGACAACCAGTTACTAAACACATTGGCTCTGTGGTGAGGGGGTTATAGGGAATGGAGCATAAATCTGTAGGAAACCAGGCTTCACTAATCCCCCACTTTCTATGATTACACAAACACATAAACTGAGCACGCACCAAACCTAAAGACACATTTTCACAAATAATATTAGGAAAAAATCTGTTTGCTAAACAGTGTTCTGAAACATGATTACTAATTAAGTTAGGAAACATTATCTTTCAATGCCATTTTGTTTATCATTTATATTCATTTTAATTTGTGATTCCATAATGTCATTTGTAAGACAAGTCCATAATTTCTGCCTGGCTATTATAGGCATAATTGCAAAAAATGTAAAAGCTTCATCTCTGAAACTCTTTCAATCATAAAATAGATTTTAACATACAGATTATAAATTTAATGAGCAAGATAAGAAAAAAGGATTAGGTTTTTTTTCTACAATGGTAATACTTAAACCTTTCTTCCTATGTGTTTTAGCTTTAAACACATTATTTTATTCCGTTCATGGCATACAATGTTTCACAAAGGTTCAGGTAGCATCAAATTAAAACCCATGTATTTTTCTGGTAATCCTTTATTGGACCACTCCCTAAACTGCCATGAGTTCAAAAAGTAGCTAATATTCTGGTAAGAGTGTTTTGGTCCTCAGATTGTGGATTACCATATTATTTCTGCTTGGAAAGCAATCAGATCCAGTGTTCTTTCCTGATGTGGTCTGAAATGAATGCTGTCTTTTGAATTCAAAGACCTGGGGCTTTCACTGGGCACAGTTGATGAAAGCATTCACTGACAATTAGAAAAGCTAACAAACAGGTTTATTTTACTAATGCTCAGACCGTCCTGTACACTGAAATTATTTATGAAAGTAAATGATGCAGCAATGCACACTGAATATGCATAATTGTCCTGCATCGTTATGCAATGCACAGAAAGTATGTATTTATGAAACATACAAATATTATGCTTTAAAAGTTTCATTGTCAACTACTGAGACATAATGTAACACCTTATGATTTATTATTATATTGCAACAATGGCACGGCCAGAGTCATACAAAAAAAAAATTAGCACATTTTACAATTACACCAAATCAAAACTACTCCTGCCTTCACCAGGGTGAACCGTAAGACTTGAACACATTCATTTTACGTGAATAGTCCCTACCTGATGTTTGGGTTTTCATCACTTGAAACTTGATTTTGCCTGATAGCTTGTAAATAGCTGTTCCCATAACTGATTTGCTCCAGGGCGGTGCAGCAGAAAACAAGCAAGTGAACAGGCAGGCAATCCAACAGATGCTCCAACATCAGACCCTAGTAATTGAGCATTAATGAATCAGGCAGTGGCAGGCAGAGACTCAACAGCAAAGTCTCCCCATCCTGCTGTGGTCTTCCCTGCCTAGGAAGTGTGTGTGTTCACTTCTGTGATGGCCCAGACAAATTTAACTTCCAAATGGATATGCAAAGTTTATGTCGTGCCTGAGCGACTGAAGCACACGGGAAGTTCAAAGCCAAATTTGTATGATGTTTGCATTATTAATTAACCGCAGGAAGATTGAAGGAGTCTTTATTAGGAATCGTGAGGAGGGTGTACAACTTGGTCCTGCTACTGTGTGTGTTAGGAAGTTAGCAAGTAAAATCACCTTTACTCGAGAGCCTGTGGCTTGGTTGCTAACAATGAGAAGAGAGATTACTGCTGTGCTTGCTCTACAGAAAGTATGCTTGTAAAGCTTCTTGGAAAAATATTCAAACTATGTCAGGTGTTTAATGCTTGAATTCTTAATCCATTTTCAGCCAGCAGGTCACAAAAGGAAGGAGAACAATGTTCAGCAGTATTTCTCCTGCGAGCCAGAATTGCACTGTATTTCTACAGTACACTGATAACAACATCTCACATTTCAGTTGTACTAAATATATGTTGAGTTGTTCTCCTTTTTGCTGATGCTCAGATGTCTACACTCTGGTTTGATGCTAAAGTTGCTACCAAGATCTTTTTCAGCAGATTCATTAGGAGCTGTAATGGAATGGAAAACCTCTTTGGATAAACAGCCTCAGCAAGTGTTAAGCACAGCTGCTAAGGGGTGGAGCTCCGCCATAACATGGGTTTTATCTCTATGCAATTCCTTTATTTCTGATTATTTGTCTCACTTAACATCAGTCTGAGATGATTAAAATAAAGTTCACTGTGACCATATTTCCCAATTAATGAGTCATGGGTGTTTTTCAAAGGAACCACAATCATTACAGATGAGACGGACTTTCCAAGCTCCTTATGCCCATGCTTTTCCCTGTGAGATCCCCACTGTGGAGCTAGGCAAGGCTTAGGTCAGACTGTAGACCAGCAAAGCCCACATCTTCCAAAGCCCTGTAAAGCTGTGCCTATCCACAAGCACCACTGTGCCACTTAAGGTCTTCTAATGGGCTGTTTCTCTGTAGACTCTGCTTTCTAGAGGTACACTGGCCACTGTCACAGCCACTGGCCATGAGGCCCCATATGGGATACATACTTCCCATAGAGAGGTTCCTCTACCATTTGCCAAGCACAGAATAACCATAGAATTGGCTTAACTCGCTTCCTAGGGAAAGGCTCCAAGACGCCTGATAGAAGTATCTCTAAAAAGACAGTGAAACCATCTTGTTTCTGGAATGGGACTGGGAGGGGGGAGTTGAAGTAGACTAGAAGATGTAACCAGATGTGTGTTCTCCTTCAAGCAGAATGAGTACTGCTGGAAAGCAGGTAGTCTCTACCATTCAATTCCTGTTTCCTACAGCTGTTGTAACCGTCTGGAAAACAGTAGCTGGCAAGCTTGGATAGAAACAGCAAAGGATGAAGACTTTCAAAGTGCTAGTGCTAAAACTAGACTTCAATTTTTGTGATTTCAAACACCCACACAGAATTGGAGTCAACATCAGAGTCAGTGACACTCACTGCTTACAGAGCACTCAAAAGAAATGTTTGGTGCTCAGTATATTGGAAAAGTGAAGCCATTATTAAGCAAGTGCCATGGTTGGAAAGTTGCAGCCACTGTGCCAAATTTCCCAGTTCCTGTTCCCCTCCTGCACTGCAGAGCATGGGAAGCTTCAAAATCAACCTCAGTTTCCTTGCTTAGGCAAATAGATGAGCTGCCATGGATAAGGCAGAATAGGTGAAGTATCTCTATTCATCCTTTCCTTGTGGAATAATAACAAAGAACAAAATATCTGATATACTGCTTTTCAGAAACGTGATGTTCACTCTTACAGAAGTACTACACCAAACTTCAAAGATTATTGACATTTGTAGCATCCTAGTATCAAAAGGATGGTAGTCTTGTAAAGCAGGAGAAAGAGGACAGAACACTTTGAACAGGAATGCAAAAGAAGCAAATGGAAGTGGAAGGAGGTCAGCTGATAGAATAGCCTTCATTGTATAAAGGCATTTTTTCTGAAGCTTTGCTAAAGTCCTCATCTGTTTCCACATAGACATAATTTGGATTACAATCTTCAATTAGTAAAAAACAAACAAAAGTCTCTCCAACATTCGTGTATCACTACATCTAATATATTCACATATTTTACTAGTTAAATAATAGTCTATAGAATGTTATTTGTGACAAAACCCTAAAACCGATGCTAAAAATCCAAGGCGCAGAATTACAGATAGGGGGGTTAACAAGAACTGTTAAACCATGACTTTAAAAAACTGCAGCTTTGTTAATACTAGTCCATGGCAAATTATACACTACTCTTTGTTTTTAACACTGATTTAGTGAACAGAATAATTTTGAACAGATAAAGTCATACCGAAAAACTAAGAGACCAGTTACTGACTGTACCAATATTGTCCTTGATGAAAGAGGAGGTACTGGGTACAGGGGCAGGTTTTATGTTACAGTGTAAATCAAGTGCAGCCATCGCACTTTTAAAACATGCTCAGTTCAACTGATTTCTTTGAGGAGAAAAAGTTATGTCTATATAAAAGTTACTGCCAAGTTTAAATGACTATTTGGAAATAATGGTATTTCTGCAAATTCATATCTGAGACTGTTGTTTTACTTACATCTTTCTGACTTCACATCAACAGAAATAAGAATTACTCTATGTGCTGGTTTTGGTTGGGATGGAGTCTATTTGCTTTGCAGTAGCTGGTATGGGGCTGTTTTGGATTTGTGCTGAAAAACACATTGATAACACTGATGCCTTAGTTGCTGCCAGGTAATGCTTATATTAAACCAAGGAAGTTTTCAGTTTCTCATACTGCCCCTGTGTTCCCAGCTTCTTATACAGAATATGCTGGGAGGGGACACAGCCAGGAGAGCTGACCCAAACTGACCAAAGGGATATTTCATGCCATAAGCTGTCATGCTCAGTATATAAACTGAGGGGAGTTGGCCAGGGGGAACGCTGTTCCGGGACAGGGTATCGGTCATAGGGTGGTGAGCAATTGTGTTGTGCATCACTTGGTTTTGTATGTTCCTTTATCAGTAATATTACTATTTTTTTGTCGCCCTTTGCTGTCCTATGAAGTTAATTGTCATTTCTTTCTGGCTGCTAATTTTTGCAACCCTGCATCCTTACATTGTGCAACCCCAAACATTTACATACACACCAGATAAAACTGAATCTCTGCCAGGCTTACAACTCCACCTGTAACTGCCACAGCCCCACTCAGGGTCAGGAACCCTGGCCTGGGAACAAGACAAACTCCTGTAACAGGCTCTATTTAGGAGCTACTCATGGTGACTGAGATAAAATTCACCAGAGTGCCTAAGGCACAGACCTACAAAATCATGTATTTGCATATATTTGGACCTCAGCAGAAGGCAAGTGCTTTAACTCTAATACAACAGTCCAGGACCCAACCCAAAAGCTCGCTAGGTTTTTGTCTGCAAAGCATCTTACCAAGCTGGAGTTTGGGTACTCAACAACAACAAAAAAAGAGCTGCATGATTCACCAGTTTAAGATTCAGAGTTTTTAGGTAACAGCTTATCTATCATCTAGGCAGGCAATAACCTGACTTTGCCACATCCAGAAGACATTACATTTGCAAAGCAGGAGGGAGTGATCAGCATTTTGCTGAGAAGATGACAAACTTCTTGAGTGAATCACTAACCAAGAACTCCTGAGAGGACCAAAGGAGAAGATGAGGTACAAAAATCAGCAACCTCCATGAGCCTGGGGCTATCTAACGTCCCTGCTGCCTAGGAACACATCTCTGATCACACGCACCAGGTAATAAATAATTGGTTAATAAATAAATTCAGCTTCCCAACTGCAACACAAGAGGGAATGACAGAAAGTTTAGATTAAACATCCTAAATCAGATTTTTTCAGTTTCTGCTGCTGGTAACTTTATAAACCTCTACAATCCTGTAGTGTATGGTGGAGCTTTTCAATACGTATTTTTGTATGAGCCTATTTTAACCTGGTTCCTACTAGAAGGTTTGCTAGATAACTCATAAACACCAAGACGTGTTCTGTGGACATGGTCATCCTTCGCATGGGGGTAGTGAGACAAGCTGACCAGGACTGACACACCAGGGCAGCTCAACAGCCTCTCCAAAGAGTGGAAGGGGACATTGCCATCTAGCTGCACGTGGGAGAACTGGGATGTAGGAGTTTGCATGGATGAAACATGAGTGACCACTATTAGCTAGGTAAGCTTGCTGGCAGCGACCACAGAATAAGTCCCTGATGGCTGATGGGGGGAGTGTCCACTCTTCATGCCAGAGATGGTAAAAGCCATGCATGAGGAAGGGTTAATGCCTATCTTCACCTACTAAATTCTACCCTGGCTCTCATATGCTTAAATGTCTCTGAGCGCCTGGCCCTAAGTGACGCAAGAACATAAATCCCATTGATTTACTCTGGAGCTATTAAAGTATTAAAATCAATTTAATCTGTTTGTCAAGATCGTTTGTATTTTTATCAACATGACAACGGTCTCAGGTCTTCTCTCTCCTTGCAGCGCTTGCCAACAGGCTCCAGCTAAGACTTGTCACAGGAGACACTTGCACAAACCCGGTTCCTATACAACCAGCCTATAAACAGGCCCTGCTCCTGGAAACTCCTACACCTCTTTTGGGCAGATAACACTCTGTGTGCAGTCCTGTTTGCAGTCACCACTCCCACAGAAACAGAACACCCAGTGTTTGCTAGACCACCCTGAAATAATCACAATACCTGTTTGCAAACAAGACTGAAAATGTTTTACTTCATTCAGTAGAGGGAAGGGTTAAAACATCGATTTGCAACAGTGGAAACACTGTAAGAAGAAAAGCACAAGGCATGAAAATACAAGTTTAGGTTATATTTATTACTCACAATCTCTCTTATCTGTTTCAGCATTGCAGCTAGCTGGAGGGCTGGCCGGGCCGCATCCCCTCCTGAGGCTATCCCAGGGCTATCGTGCTTTTGGGAGCTCTTAGATCTGCCTGTTTCTGGGAGGGAGGCTGAGGGGCACAAGGCTGAGCTCTCCTTCCCCAGCCTGAAATTTCTCCTGCCTGTAAGGGCTCACTGGAGTTAACTGGGCATGGCATCACTACACAGTAATGCCTGCACGTGAAGGAGAGGAGATACCCAATATCTCCTTCCTCCTTAGGTCCTCTTGATATACATGCATCCATGGCATTCTTCGGTTAGTTTAACTTTCAGGCTTTAAGCTGACTCTGCTTTTTACAACCTTCATAAAAACCCAGTCTGAATTGCAACGCACACCTTGAGAAACAAGCTCCTTGGGCCTATAACATTCCTTCTGCCCTGAGCTTTGAGATCAAACATGAAATGATGAAATGGGAAAGAGGAGCTTTGAGCAAGCAAACGTCTCCTCCTCATGTTCCTGGCTATTTTTCTGAGTTCTCCTTCCAAGGACAGTGTTACACTCTGCCAAAAAGCTTAAGATAACCTTAAGATTTAACAGACCTAAATCTTAGAGGGTGCTACAATCTGTAGCACTGCAGTTCTACCGTTTCACATGCTCCACAGATGAAAATGGTGAGATTTGGTAAGACTCAACCTGTTAATGTAAAAACTAGCAAGTCATACCCACACTTCGCACCAAACACGAAGGGAATGACTAAGGGCTTAGCTCCTGCCACCACCTTTCCAGAGACGAGACCTCAGAGAGGTAAGTGCTCATTCCAGCCAGCAGACAGAGCCTACAGCTCCAGCTTCTCCACAACAGATAGCGGTGGGGAGGCCAAATTCCTCTGTGCAGTAATTTCAAACAAGGGATTAGAAGCAAAGCTCGGCAGGTATCCCTTGTCTGTCATTTTGTAACAGACTTCAGCATGCTTTTGTACTGCTGACACAGTGAACCACGCACCCATCACATACAGGCTCACAGGAGACAACACCCGCAAAAAGCTGACAGACCTGGAGAGTGACAGGCTTCACTGACCATGTGTGAGTGGCAAAACCAAGGTGCCACAAAGCTGCTGTGTTTCGTCTTCAGTTCAGGAGGAAAAGGACTACATTTGCAGAACAGAAAACATAAACCTTATTCTTTCTTTGTGATGTAGGAAAGCTAAAACACAAAAAGAAAATAGTGCCTTGTAGATAAATCCTAGATCCAACCTGCCCTGGAAAGCCACTTGCAATAATTCATTTACATTTGATTTCCCACAGAACTCGTAATTATTCCTTTTATGCTTATTTGTGTGAGACTGCAGTAGTCATCAGGTATCTCTACAAATCGCTGAGCAGCACGGGGGAAGAGCATGGTGCCAAGCCCCTGGCCAGTGGTTGGCTCACAGCCCTGCGCTGTGTCACCGGCAGCCCCCGGAGCTGGGCTGGAAGAGGGCAGAGGAACGGACACCAGTGGCTGCCCCGCCAGTGCCGGCTGCTTCTCTCTGCCTTTTCCCACCTGCTCCATGAGGCCAAGTAGCTGGAGAGGAGCCATGGTGTTGCGCTGAGCAGCACTGACGTGGCAGCAGAGTGTCCACGATGGTACAATAGGAGCTACAGCCCCTTTCCTCTGACAAATCTGCCCACTGGCATTCAGACCCTAACTACCAACCTCACCCACCAGATCCAGTACATCCTACCAAGTGCTTAACAGCAGCCCAGGTAGTCTTTAAATTAAACTGTGTTTTCATATGGAAACCACAAAATGCATCAGCCCAGAGCATGTGCTGAATTCCTGATCTCCCTGGGAACAGAGCCTGAACGTGGATGGCGATGTGGGTGCACCAGCTACTCACACCTGGTTTTACCTTTGTGGCAGATTCAGAAAATGCATTTGAAATCCACCTTTAACAGAATTAAAGGCATCAGATTTTACATTTAGTAAACATCTGGCTTGGGAACGCATTATTGCATACAATTCTGCACTGCAAATGTGATGGAAACTAACAAAAGAAATTCTGTTTAAAAAATCAAAAATTGGTCCAAAGTATTTATGCAGTTCCACTATCATGTTTTGAGACTGTTAGCCTCTTTCCAACATTAAAACCCCTAAACAAATGGGGACAAACCCCCTTCCATGTAAAAAAGTCAAAAAGTGAGCTCTCTCGCCTGTATGCAAAACCAATAAAAATACTAATTTCTGAAAGCGTTTACTCTAGTGCCCTCTATTGCTGAACCCCCAAAACAGCCAGCATAAAGTTAACCCACAAAGCAGCACTTTCTTTTGGTTTTCCTTTAGAAGACACCTGAGCAAAAATTAAGAACTGGAAAGAAAAATATAGGCCAAGCTGCCTGCACTGCCGAGCAGCTGTGAGCTCCTCACTGGACCTGAGTGAATGAGCTCCCTCTTTTGCTGGAATGAATAGTGGACAAGAGGCACCACTTCCAGATCATGGAGGGGATGGATTATAGAAAAGCGGTCTTGAGAGCTCAGAAGAGGCCTGATGTACCTGCTTTACCTTGGCACAGCATTAGGAGTTCATTCTGAATCACTGCTGAAGGATCAGTGGTCACTCTATCATACCAGCATTTATACCCTAGCAGGACAGAAGCCAGACCTTTAACTGACAGATCCCATGAAACTGAAAAACTTGAACTTTCTGATACACAAAACCCGCAGTCTGTTATGTTTAAATGTGAGATGAGAAAAAACTTGAATCAAAACCATCAAATTAAATGAAGCTTAATACAAAAATAGTTGTGCTTGTGCAGAGTATTCTGTATTGATCATCTCTAAGGCTGAGTACAGCTTTGCATGCTGCACCCAAGCTCGGTCTATGTTTACGTATCAGGCTCTAATGTTACCTTATCTATTTAAAACAGGTAATTCCACACTACTAATTTATTAATGTTCCTCTTCATAAATGACCAATCCACAGCTTTTATTTCAGATGTTATAGGTCATCATTCCCACCCTAATAGTGGGCCTTAAAGCAGATGTACTGGAGAGCTGCTTAGTTTCATGTACACCATTGGTCATCCTTGGGTCTTCTATGAGCTCCCAGGGCAGCAAAAAGATGCAATGGGGAGAAACAACATCTTCCAACTGCTATTGCTTGACATTGGCGAAGGAAACAAGAATTATGGCAGTTATACAGAGCAGCCCAAGAAAACTGCCAAGTATTCAAGGTCCTTCTCCTCCAAGCTCAGGAGCTGTGCATCCCAATGAAGAGGAAGTTGGGTAAAAACACCAGGAGGCCTGTGTGGATGAACGAGCAGCTCCTGGACAAACTGAGGTGCAAAAAGGAAGCCTACAGTGTATGGAAGCAGGGACAGGTGGCCTGGGAGGATTACAGAGAAGTTGTCCAACAAGTCAGGGATCAAGTTAGGAAAGCTAAAGTCTTGACAGAATTAAACCTCAACCTCGTCACTGCCCATCTACATGATCAGTAGCAGGAAATAATCCGAGGGCCACACCAAACCAGGGAGTTTCCTGGTGATGTCTCTAACCCAGGCCCCAGGGAGGCAGCAGACTTCCCTGTGCAATGGGTCTGGGCGGCATATTGGGTCCTCTGTTCCCCTCAGAAGGGAATTGCCTACAACGATGACCCTCCTGCTTTTCTTAATGGAGGCAGTCATAACACATGGAGCTAACGGGGTCATCCTGGGCAACTCCCTGGATGGACCTTTCTCTGCCTTCTCTGCAATTGCCTGGCCCCCGAGTTCCAGAGCCCCATCTCTGTTCTGCAGGGGCAACTGGGAAGGGGAGGGAGGGCAGGAGGGGATGCGCCTACCTGCCCGAGCAGGGACCTGTTTCCATTCCCCTCCCTCTCTTAAGTCCCTTCTGCCTGCTGGGTGGCAAGAGGTTATGGGATCCACTGCTGGCTGTGGGACCTCCATCTGCTGCCTTTGCCTCCGGGGTGGTAGATTGGTGGAGCCAAAACCCCTCTCCTTCTCACACTCCCTGATACTCCTCAGCCTTTCCCCTTCCCCCTTCAGCTCTGCCACCAGCTGAGCAGATCATCCCCCCGGTCCCCCCTCACACAGGGGCTGTCCCTGCTGCCCTCGGGTACGAGTGACAGGCTCAGGCACTCCCTGCAGCCGGAGACCTGGACAGCAGCACCCCTGAGCGGGAGCACCGTCTGGGCCGCCGCGTTCTTCCTGGCGATGGCTTTCGGCCGAGCGGCCACCATGGCTGGGCCCTGCCGCACACCCCACCTGCCCGTGCCAACTAACACACCGTGTGCTGTTTACCCACTCTGTTTGCAGCACTCCGGGTCGCTCGCGCTCCCTGGGGGCTGCTCTGGTATGTGAGGAGGTTGGCCGCCTTATCTCTTACCCTCACCTACGCTGAGGCAGAGCTGCTGCTCCTCAGCAGCTCACTCTCCCCGGCAGGGAGCTGGGTCTCCCTTGTCTTTCTCCCCCGCTGCACCTTTAGCTGTTTGTTCCTTCGCAGATTCTGCCGCAGTTTTGGCACTTCAGGAAGTGTCCCTCGACTCGATCCTCCACTTCGGAGCCCTTCACCTCGGTGACTTCATTGAAACGGCGGGCACACGGGGTTTCAAACTGCCGCCTTCACTCCTGTCCCTGCCCACGCTGAGTCAGAGCCGCTCACTCTTCTCACTCGATGGGGAGGGACTGGGGCTCCCGCTCTCCCCTGCCCTTTAGAGGCTTGTGGGACTTCAGTGAGATGCCACATTTGCCTCATCTAATTATCTGAGAAATGGACTAAACCAACATGTGATGCAATTTGCAAAAGCCACGTGACTGGTAAGAGCTGTGAATGATAACCACTACGGAGCATAACATACCACGGGTTATCCAAACACCAACGGAATGCATCACACTTGGAAAAATACAGACTCACAAATAAGGGAAAAACTAAACAGTTATTTAATGGATGGAGAATGACACAGAAATCAACAAAAGTGAGAGGTTTACATGCTCACTAGCCTTTACCAGTATTGCACTTGAAAAACCCTGTAACAGATGGACTGGGTTAGACCAAAGATCTACCTAGGCCAGTACCTATCCTGGGAGAAGCCTGGCAGCAGATGCTTAGGGAACATGCATGAGAAGAAAAAGTGAATTTTGAGTGATATTTCCCCGTTACACCCTTATACTCTACAACTTAAAGCAATTGAGCCAGAGGCTGTATCTGCATCTTTTTATTTAATATCCCTTGATGTCTCTTTCCTTCATGAATTTATCTAATCCCTTCTCAAATATATTTATGTTCCTAGTCTCCTAAACATCCTGTGTCAGTCAGTTCCACAACTGAATTACGTGCATGCATATGCATGTGAAAGCATAGTTTATTTTAAGCCTCTTGTTTGGCCGGTTCATGGCATGGTCCTGACTTCTGTGTTATGAAAAGTGGTAAATAACTACACTGTTTTCAATTCTCCACACTGCTCTTATTAGCATAGAAACATATTCTCTTGCAGCTGCCTCTTATCAAGCAGAAAAGCCCTGGCCTGTAGGGCCAGGGCATATTATCTCTTTGATAATCGAGTCTGTTCTCTTGTATCTTCAAATACTACTATATGCTTTTTAAGAGGGTGAGGTGGCCAAACTGCTTCATACGACATGTGGGCACAACATAGTTTTCTGGGTTTTCACCTTATTTCTTTCCTAATACCCCCATATACTCAGTTCCCTTTTACTTGAACACTGGGAGGAGTCTCTTCAGAGAACCATCCACATGATTCTGTTCTCCAAGTGATAAAAGCGAAATTAGAAGCCACTGCTCTATATGTGCAGTCAGCATTTTCCCCATATGGTTTGGTTTGTATTTATCAACACCGAATTATATTTTACTGCCCAGTCACTCGGCATGATGTGTTTCTTCTACAGCCTTCTACAATTAACTTTGAACTCCGCTGATGGCCTGTTAACACTGACATCCCGCACCCACTTCTTTTTAATTTTGTTAATAAATGTTTGGCACAGCTTTCCCTAGAATTAGGAAAGTGCACTTTTAAGAAAATTATACAAAAATTACTTAATATTTAAAATAAAAATAAAGTATATTTAAATATACTTTAAAAATTAAGTGTATATATATATACTTAAAATGAAAGAGATAGGAAAAGCATATATAGACAGGGTTTTGAAAAGGAAACTAGAAACTGAAATAACTCTTTCACAACACAGAGGAACTTTCCATGGCACACTTCCATTAATAATCTGTATATTCTTAAGTGAACATTGGACACAGGCTATTGTATGATGATAAAGAACATTCAAATCAAATGGGCTGAAATATCTGAAGTAGATAAACAAATATGAACTGAAAGGTCTGCACCCAGTCCTAATGCAGGCAGAAAACCTGGGACAGTTTTCCCAGAGAAGCTGTGGATGCCCCATCCCTGGAAGTGTTCAAGGCCAGGCTGGATGAGGCTTGGAGCAACCTGGTCTAGTGGAGGGTGTCCCTGCCCATGGCGGGGAGGGTGGAACTAGGCGACCTTTAAGGTTCCTTCCAATCCAAACCATTCTGTGATTCTGTGATGACTAAAGTGGTAACACAAGAAAGCAGAAAAGTCACAAAAAAACCCCAACCAACAGTGAAAGGTAAAAATCAAGTTCAGGCTGTGTCAAATACAGTTAGTTTAAGATTTTGTCAATAAATTCTCACTTTCTGCCCTCTGAGATTTCCAGTGTGCCTAGTAGGACAGTAGCACAAAACGATGAGAACCCTCCCCAGCCAAGAGCTGAGAATAAAGCTCTTCAGGAGCCAGTAAGACTTGACAAGAAACACAACTACACAAAATCACCCACCTCAGCCTGATTTAATTTGCTCTATTTATTTATTTATTATAATGGCTTCAAAGCAAGTGGTTTGCCACTGGGGCAGTTTTGTCAAAATAAAATAAAAGACAGGAAGCATTGTGCTTTTCATGTTTTCCATAGGATATTATGGGATGCTTTTCTGAATAGGTCTCAAATCCAGTTTTGTCCTGTATAAGCCTGAAACAAAATCATAAAGGTTTAAACCAATGCAGAAAATAAGGTCATCTCAGCTAGGGTGAGCATTAGCTGCTTCAGAAGAAACTGAAAGAAAAAATAACAGTTGTGGGATCAGAGCCACAAAATTATCTCAAAATAATCCCTAATAGTTAAAAATCAGCTTAAACACTGAAGCAAGAAGATTTATGTCTCTTCCAAAGCTTTTCTTGTAGCTTCAATTGTCATAATACTGAATATTCTTATTCCTCCACATCCTCTTTAAATCTTGTTATACTCCCGACCTCAGCAGCATCCTCTGGTAATGAGTTCCACAATTTAATTACATGCTGAATTAAAAAAAAAATAAAATTTAAAACTAAATCCTTTTATCTGTTTTACATTTGTCACCCCTCACTTTATTCCTCTGCTCTAAGACAGGGAAAATAGGAGCTACTTGTCCTTTTTTTTTTTTTTTTAATAATTTCTTTCTGTAGTCTTATCATGGCCCTCTATGACATTTTTTTTTTCTAATTTCTTTGTGTTTCAGTACCCCTCCCTGACTTCTGGTTATGTACCTTATCATAATAAAACTTCTAGTCACATGATGTGTCAACAAAAATTCTATGAATATGTTGTAGGAAAAAATACAAACACATTTCAGAGAAATAAAGGCTACAAACCCCTAAATACTACATCCCTCAGTTTAAACTTCTTACAAAATGTTATATACCCATGACTAAGCTAAAGGCACTTAAAATATTATCAGCTACATTTAGTACATTCAGGACCACATCTAATACATTATTTTAGTTCCTAAGTAATTTAATCAAAACCAGTTACCAAAAAGCACCCTCAAATTTTCTTCCTTTTTTTAGAGCTTAGAAAGGGGCATGTTAAGTGTAGACAACAGTCTGTGGCCAACAATCCCAAAGTATCCATCGAAGACAGGATGGAAAACTAAGGATTTTTAGGAATAGCAACCTAATTATGTTTGATAGGTCTTTCTAAAATTGCATCAAATGCAACTTTCTGAACACAGTGACCTACAGCAGTACTAAATTCAGTCATACTGAAAAACTAATTTTGTGCTTCAGCAGATTTTGTTTCTGGGTCAGGCAGAGAGGATAAGGCATCCTGGAGTGACAGAAGCAGAACATAAGCAACAAGTCCGAGGGTACTGTGCAGAGGCACAGAGCCCATCTCTTGGTTCAAATGATCTATGGTATCATAAAATCTGTGACAAAGCATATGAGGGAATGTAATCTCTACACTTCCTAATACATCCACACCGTGACAGTTTCAGCTTTGTAGTTAAGACATTACTTTATACACAGATTCACAGAGTGTTAGGGGTTGGAAGGGACCTCTAGAGATCATCTAGTCCAACCCCCCTGCCAGAGCAGGATCCCCTAGAGCAGATCACACAGGAACAAGTCCAGGCGGCTTTGGAAAGTGTCCAGGGAAGGAGACTCCCCCACACCTCTGGGCAGCCTGTCCCAGTGCTCTGTCACCCTCACAGGGAACAAGTGTTTCCCCATGTTCAGGCTGAACCTTCTGTTTCCCAGTTTATGGCCATTGCCCCTGGTGCTGTCACTGGACACCACTGAGAAGAGCCTGGCCCCATCCTCCTGACACCCCCCCTTTAGATATTGATAAGCACTGCTAAGATCCCCCCTCAGCCTCCTCTTCTCCAGGCTAAACAGACCCAGCTCTCTCAGCCTTTCCTCAGATGGAAGGTGCTCCAGGTCCTTCATCATCTTAGTGGCCCTGCACTGGGCCCTCTCCAGTAGTTCCTCATCCTTCTGGAACTGAGGAGCCCAGAACTGGACATGGTGCTCCAGGTGAGGCCTCACCAGCACAGAGTAGAGGGGAAGGATAGCTTCCCTTGACCTGCTGGCCACGGTCTTCTTAATGAACCCCAGGATGCCATTGGCCTTCTTGGCCACGAGGGCACACTGTTGGCTCATGGTCATCCTGCTGTCCACTAGGACTCCAATGTCCTTTTCCCCAGAGCTGCCCTCCAAGAGAACAGCCCCCAACCTGTACTGATACATGGGGTTGTTTCTTCCCAGATGCAGCACTTTGTTACAGTGTAAGTGGCTACAAATGATCAGCAAGTATTATTGAAAGCTTTAACTGTCAGATGGGTTATTCACCTGTGGACCAGACCTAGTAATGTAGAATTTTTCTGCTGGCTCATCCCAGCCGACCCAACCAGAAGATTGCGTTAGTGCCAACACAGGAGCAAAAGCTGGCAGAGATAAAGAGGTGTGAAACTGCACTATGCTGGAGGTGAGGGTAACCCTCTTTGTGTACCAAGGTAACTACATGGTCAGTACTGCTTAGAATAGGCTTATGTATTGGAGAACTCTCGCAGAAGGACAGAAGAGCAAATTGGTTGCAAGTTACAAAGATGTGGTGTTTCAGAGTTAAGGCGGCCTGTGAGTAATGTGGTAATTCTGCAAGAACCCAAGCAGAATTCTGGCCACTCAGGAAAACGGTAGAAATGTTCACGGACTCAGTGTAGCTAAGGTTTCATACCACTCGTTGTCTTTGTGAAGACTAAACAGGACCTGGCCATGCAAACAGGAGCTGTATCCCCGCCCCTGTGAGAGGAGCACCAGCGCTTTGCCTTCCAGTTTATTACAGATGTACTCAAGGAGATTGGCTCTGGTAAAGTTATGAGAAGTTTGCGCTGAATTGTCACACTGAGCTTTTTTTTTTTGGCTTGGATGCAACCTTGTGCTAAAATGTCACATTTCCATCAAAACTGCAATTTTGTGATAAACATCTCATTGAACATGTAGAAAAGGTCATGTAGGGCATGTCTAACACTATTCAGATATTCAGTACAAAAGAGATGCTAATACATACATTAAAATGAGGGTAGAAAGTCAAATCTTATTCAAACCTCTATATGTAGAGGGAGATGGGAGAAAAAAAAAAAACCACAAAAAAAATTAGTATTTTTAAAGCACTCCAAGTTCACTTTTTTGCTTGTTACAAGTTGTGGATGCAATGATTCTTTTGTATTGCTGAGGGCAAAGATAACTGGCATGTAAACAACTACTAGCTAAATACTAAACAATATTAGTAGTGTTATTCAGCTAGCAATCAAAGCTCTCAATAATGTTCATTGATAGTTTTTAGCTACTTATGCTTTTACAGTAACAAAAGAGATGCAGAAATGATCTGATGTGTTGTGAGGACTCAAGATGATCTGATGTATTAGGAGGACTTGAGATAACCAATATTCAAACAGAGGTTAATTAAAACTCCAGTTTTATGCAAGGAAAGTTTTGCCACAGGCTTTAGTGAGCTGGGATTTCCTTCTGGATGTTTGAAACTCACAGACTCTTTCACATGGGAAGAAGTCACGACATTTAGACATGTGGCCCAACAAGGTTTCTGTGACAGATTTCAGTTGGTCCAACTTGGCCTTCCCTTCTCAGAGTCACAAATCTGTTATATGAAGTACCACACTAAATTGCTCAACTGCAGAACTCGCCCAAATCCCATCCCATACACATGAAAATTTGCTATTAATGTTGTAATACTGGCGGAATTGACAAGAGCACCACTACAGTCCTCATCAAAAGAAAAAAGGTCTTGTATAATCAGTCCTTTAAGAAGAACAGATTGAACTCAAGATTCCTAAACTATGGCACTGCATGTTCCTACACACACACACACCCCCCCCCAATCCCGCCAATAATACACTCAGCTTTAACAGACCACTCCAGGGGGACACAACAGCCATTGGGCTTTCACGGTGTTTATGAGAATGTTAATTTCAGAGATGCAAACCCTTTTCTGCAGACATGGATCAAAGCACAGAGCTGCTTTTGTTCCAGCAATATCTTTTACTAAGTGCTGAGCTGAATGGTTACTGCATTCCAGCTGATAAAATGGAAATGAAGGACAGTGCATCACTGCTGAGCACAAGCCCTCTCTAAGCGGCTGGTTGCTTTGTGTGAACACTGGTACAGTGAGTTAAGGTCTTCAGTCAATTCTGTCTTCACACAGTCTTTTAGATCAAGTCACAGATTAAGGCAATTCCGAGTAATATTCTGGCAGGTATTTGAGACATATTAGAGTTACTATATGCACATCTAAGGAAGAAACAAGGACTACAAAAACAAGACATCAAATACCACTGACATGAATGTTAATATGAATAAATTATACAGCTGCAGGAGAATTCTTCTTCTGAGCAAGCCTAACAAGCCTTCCATTGCATTTCCAAGATATTTTTATAGTTTTGCCTAATGAGCCTCAGAGAATGGAAAAATGCAAACAATGCTGGCCTGGAAAAGTTAACCAGCTGAACAGAAATAAATTATTTTTCCCTTTGAATTTCTTTTTAGCAGGGTAAAATGTCTTAAGAAACATAGCAGAAGACTTACCAGAAGACTTCCAGAGAAGTTTTACTGTTCTCCTCCTTGAACTGCTCAATGATTTAGGAAACCAGTAAAAAAACCCTGCTATCCTCCTGATGGTTTTCCTCAAGTCAGTTCTTATTGCCATAGCTGAAAGGCTCCCACAGCTACAGCAGGAACAACAGACACACGTATCCAGACGGAGAGAGGAAAGCCCATGAATACCCACACGGAGTACACTTGCTCTGAGCTCAGCGTCAGCCACCACGTCTCAAGACCACCTGTTAGTCCTAAATCCCCTCCCTCTCCGTCACTCCACTCCGAGCACTCCAGACCTCCCTCTTTATTACGAGCTATATTAATAGATGCTTTGGCTAAAGAAAGACCAATGCTTCAGAGTCTTAACCTGGTACTTTGTTTCCAGTGATGTTAAAACAAGACATGTTTTCCACAGGAAGGATTTGAAAGGCTCTTTTGTTCATCTCTAGCTACCTTTCCTAGGCTGTAAACAAATAAAGCCGCTGAACTGATAGGGACAAGTCCCCTTTCAAAAGCCCTTGATTTAAATCCACAGGATTTTCTCTGGAGTGTTTCTCAAAGAGCTTCTTATGAAGGTTCGTAGTAAATTTAACAGAGAGTTCTACACACAGCGTGTTAAAAACGCGATGTTACTCCTACTGCATTTTAAGGCAAACACGAGTCAAATCATTCACTCCCACAGTTTACTTAAGAATCGAGCATCTATCAACTTATCGCTCTCCACAGAAATGAACAGCATCTCAGTACTTAGACTGCACATTCTTCAAGCACAATACACATTAAATTGTAAGTCCAGAGATGCCATGAACTAACATACGCCCCTCACAACATTTATCACAAATACTTGCATGGACTTAAATAGCAAGGCTATCTAACCGTTTCCCAGGCTTAGTATGATTTCCTCGACTATTTCCTCTCTTCAGCTTCTCACATTTTGATTTTTTTTTTCCTTCTGCTAGATCTGAACAGCAGAAAACACTGAAAATCAAGACTAATGTCATTACAAAACAAAGATCCCTTTATATCAACCTTCGAGCTACAGAAAGTACAGGCTTTGTTACACCAGCTACGTTCACAGCATGCAGTTAATAACTCTTGAGCATTCACTATGTATTTTTCTATGCTAAAAATATGTGAAGTATTTAACCCCTTTTTATACATCTGACATTTTTAACATACTGCTGCTTCTCAGGACCAAGCTAGATAGATTGCATTTCCTCTGGTCAATGTGTCTCTGAAAACAAATAAACATTTCCATTTATACTGTATCTGCCACAATTCTTCAGCCAGTGTCAAGGAAAGAGCAGAAGGCAGGACTCAGGCTGCCAGACTTGTCTCTTGTTCGAGCTCCACCCTGTCATACCAGCAGGAATTTAGTAGCAAAGTGACGGTTTTAGCACAAGCAGGAGGTCTGACGCTCAGTTCAGCACATGCAAGGAGCAGAATTATTGGCCCAACAGCAAACTTGTTTCTTTCAGGAAATAGCACGGGTGTTTAAGAACATCTGCCAAATACCGAATCAAACAATGACTTTTCTTTCATGAAATTTATACATACAAAATTTTGATCAAAGTGGCTTTAAAAAAAAAAACCATACTATTTCAGACCATAAGTGAATATATGTTAAGATTACTATTTTTATAATTTGGTAAAGAATCCATATAGATATGTATGATCTTTAGCAGGAAATGAAGGACATGGAAATATTTTTTTTTCACTTAACAGAAAACAGCAATACGGTATATTTGTTATATTGGTATTTTACAAGGCTGAAAAAAATATTCAGTAAAACACATAAGAATATAACAATATAAAGCAGTAAACTGACTTAGCTGATAAGAATCACAGACCTGTGGAGGTTTATACCTTACAGCGTTTAGTGCCTTACTGAAACAAAAAATAGGCAAGAGCATAAAACACTGTATATTACTTCAAGGCAAACAGAATTCATTCTGTGCAAAAAAAAAAAGATGAATCTGACAATTGTGCTATGCAACGAATCAGCTAACACAGATAAGGGCCTGAATTTAAGCTGAACAGCAGTGGTGGTAGTTAGCCTTGCAATAATTTCATGACTCCTCCATCACTTTACATTTCTAGGCCCTAGTTAGGCCAAAATGTAGAGCTAATGAAGGACAGCTTGCCCCCCACAGCTCATGGATGAGGTGTCTGTGATGATGATAGGGGTTCCTCTCAACCTCAACTGTTAGCTTTAGAACATGAGGCACTATGCTCAGCAACAAACCACTGTCAGGCTGCATCAGCCGGGCTAGGGAGAGTTCCCACAGCCCCTCCTGAGACAGCCCTGACTGCTTACATTGCACTGAAGCATTACTCAAGAATCCACTGTAGTAAAAAGGTACTACACAGGGTTACATGTGTACCTTTCCATCTGCTCTGATGAAGAGACAGTGCAGGGAGGTGCTTTCCAAGGAGGAAAGACCTGAAACGTGAGCAGTCACACTCTTGAGCCCTGCGTCCCTTTAAGGAAAAAAAAACACATAAGGCTTTTTCCTGCAGCAGATTTCAACCCCCAGGTCACACTCTGCTCATCTAAACAGCATGCTGCAGGAGGGGAGGGAGCGACTGCTGCCAGCGCTGCTGTCCCACCTGCCTGGGAAGGGAGGTGAGCAGCTGTCGCCTCTGCTATGCGGCAGCCCCTGACCTCCTACCTCCCCACAACGCTGCAAAGGTCAGATCTCAGCCAGCCTCTGGGAAGGGCAGAAACGGCACACGCAGGCTCCATGTGTGTGCTGCCCATCCCATGGGCTCTCCAGCCCCAGGCCGGGATGTGTGGCAAGTCACCACCGTGGCAGGAGAGCTGGGCACATCACCCTGCTCTCAGCATCTGCCCCACAACCCACCTTCCACATGGTAACCTGTGCACGCCAGTGGGAAAGCAGAGGGGTGCTCATGAAACATCCAGCACTTCCGACACGTCACCTACAGAGCTAGGCAGAGCGGCTCTGAACAGTGCCTGCCTTACAACAGCCCTCCTGTGCCCGCCTCAGAGATGAGGAAACTAAAGAAAACCCCAAACAAACCCTTGCTGTTATGTAAAATACTCTTAAACAACGAACGAACCAACCAGCGGTGTCTGGGAATATTCTCTTGGAGTGTGCTGACTTTATATAGTTTTAAAGAAAATTCTTTGCTGAAAAGCGTTTGTTCGAGCAATGCAGCAGTGCTGATACCATAAAAATAAAGTCTAACAATGAGGAGGAGCACAGACAGTGGTACCAGATACCAGATGGGGAGCAAATGCAGAATTTTCTCTGTTCTGGAGCAGAAGAGTGTTTTTGCTCAGTGAGGAGTTACTGCCATTTCCAGCCCTCCCAGCTCTTAGGTAGCAAATGACTAGGATGAGCAAAAGATTTCATTTGCTTTGACTTAACTGGAACTTCTCCACTTAGCCTGGTTTCAGGAACAAAGATCCACATACACCTATTCACAGTGGGATTTGTGTGTAAGGAAAGCTAAATGTATTGAAGAGTATCTGCTCGCCTGCAGTAGCAAATGTCCCTATTAGCTGGGCTCAAAATGAGTTTCTGCTTTCTTTGTAGACAATAAAGTACTTGGAAAAGGAGGTGGTGTCTTTCCAACCTGTCACAGTGTGGGCATGCGACACTATGCTATATGCCACACTGACAGGCAGAGTTCAGCGCGGAGAGGTATTCACACGCCAGTCTTCACAAAGATATTTTGTGTATTGATGGAGCATGAACTTCCAGAGAAGGAGGAAGAGACTCCCACACCTCCATGGACTGTTCTCCTTGACTTTTTGCCTGACAGAGATCTGAAACGGACTAAAAGATCCAGAACTGGGTTATGCAGAGAAACACTGTATCTATGCAGTGGACAGAACTTAATGTGTGAAACATATTTATCTAGAAATTATAAGCGAAAGCTGTGACCCTCCTTAAACCCTGTGTACTCTGTGTGCCAGAGTAAATTTTATCCAAGGAGCAAGAGAGGGATCCTGCCTAACTAGTCCCTGGGCTTCAGCACTACTGCATTTGCATGACACTGTCAAGACACAGTATCACAGATTTCATACTAAAATGTAATTTATAACATCATAGTGCGTGACAAAGCTATGCAGCTGCTAGGAAGCTTATAAAAACCACAATACAACTACTAAAAGTAAAGAAACAAAAAAAGGCTGCATTTCAGCTTAGTTCAGCAAAACTAACATAATACTTCCGATTCCCAGCTCAGCTGTTCATCCCTCCCTAATCCTAAGAAGTAGCTATATTTGTGAGCTTTCTAAAAAGCTTTTGATTCTCAGCAGCTGCACACACACAAAAAGGATTAAAAAATAACCAGTGATTGGCAATCTGCAACTTCCAAAACCTTGCCTCCATCTGAAAGACAGAAATTGAAGAACTGTAGTACTAAAAGTGATGTAAACCACATTTGTTATCAGATTTAATAATATATTACTTTGTAGATAAATAAATAACGTTAAAACAGAATTGTATTGACACCATTTTAGCCGTGACATCCCATGTTCAATCCTGTTATCACGACTCCCAATCATTTCTACACCAATAGGTCCTACATGTGCTATGAAAGTAAACTGGCCAAAGAGAAAAGGGAAAAACATTGAAAACCTTACGCAGTGCACTACAGGTGACAGGCTAAGAAACAAAAATACCATGAAAAGATCACACAACCCAAACCTTGCTGTGCATCAAACTGAACCACTACCAGGTCTATAGCAACAAAAAACTCCCATCCAACATTTTATTCCGTAACAAATACTTCCAGTCCAGACACATTCCTATGATTAGAAAGACTTTTAACGTAAAACAGCATGAAATTTGGATGAAACTCATCTAAAACAGAGAGGAAGTAAATAAGCATTAAACAATCATGAGCAGTTTCAACCCTTTTTCGTGGGCCTACGGAAGTCTCTCTGTATGAGCAGGTAGTTGGGCTTCATCTAATTGAATACGGATGTCTGCAGTTGAGCTGGTTGTCATGGCTCCCTTTATCGTCAGTAGAGAAAGACCAGTGCCTCTTGGGCATATTTATTCCCATCCTGCAGTAAAGCTGCAAAATCCATGAGATGAGCTGTGCCTGACACAGTTTCTGGAGAAGCCAGGATGCCACTGTGGAAAGCAGATGAGAGGCTGGGAGAGCATTTGTCCTTCTCTGCGCTCGCTCTGAGCAGCAGTAGGGACAAGAAGCAGTGTCCCGACTCTTCTGTGGCACACTGAGAATCTTAAATGGAAATCCCTGAGGTTTTTCAGGTATGCCATCTCTGTCAGCGATGGAGGACAGAACCCAGAATGACTGAACCCAGAGCAACCACCACCTGCAGGTCTTGTTCCAGAGCTTTAACACACACAAGCACTCTCCAAATACAGTGGGATTTTGGTTCATTTTCTTCAGGCCTTCAGTGCTGTTTATTCAAAATAAAATATGTAACACAAATTCAGCTATCAATCGTGTCTCAAGGTCCTCTGAGATGAATTGCTTACTTCTACAGGCTATCTACTGAGGAATAACTGGATTTCTCCTCTTAAGAAGTAAGGAGTAGGAAGGTTTCCTCTGAGCAATAGCTCCAATGAAACACATTCTAGATTTTAAGGAAGAAAATCACAGTGCCAAAGCTCATTTGTCCACAACTGGTTAGTTCTTATTTCACTGTACAACATACTACATTATCACTAAATATTTTCATACATTGTTACGTGAAAATGAATATCTCTCCGTATTTCAGCAATATTTCTGCCGGATTTTTTTCAGTATCGTCCATCGTACTTTACAGTTGTTCTCTGTTTCACTTTGAATGTTTCAACCTGTAAAATTTGCTGTAAATTCCTTTATGTTCTTTTCCAGATGCTGGAAATGTGCAGAGGCATACAGAGCTGGCACAGTACTGTGATGGAAGCGAGTGCATTGGAGAGGGCATTGCCAGGCTGGTCCAGCTGGGCATCGGGAGGTTAATGCACTGCTGCCGGCACGCTGTCGTTTTTAAGGTAGTTTGGCTACAGGCTTGCTGAATGTATGTAGGTTTATGCATCAAAATTAAAGTTGAATAAAAGTTTAAAAAGCTAAAAGAAAATAGTACTGAAAATAACAGATCAGTGTTAATTTTAGCTTTGTAGTAGATATTACACTGGTGAAGTAAACTCAGGAAAATGATTGAACAATCTTCAGGAAAACCACTTTTGTACATACACAGCTACACTTTAGAGTACAGGGAAAATAAAACTCAAGCCTCAAAGTGGAGGGAAGATACCGAGTTGCCTTGTAACATGGTCTGACACGTAGGATTTGACTCAGCGGATGATAGACCAACTTGCCTGTGGGCATCGGGTGACTGTGCCAAAGTTAGTAGACTTCTCAGTGAGAGCTTGCACGGAACTATCACCAAGGGAAATTGGATCAAGGCAGAAAAGCAAAAGTATGTGTTAAACATTGCTAAAACAGTAAGTTTATTCATCCTAATCTGGTCTGCTTAAAACAAAAGTAGCCTGATCATTTTTTAGATTACAAGAAAGCTGTGAGCATCTGTCTTTAGATCTCTGCATGTAGTATGAGTGGTTACATGCTATTTGCACTTGAGATTAACAGGGGAGCACCTTATGCATTTCTTCTCTCTTAGAACAGTAGGATGTTTCTTACTTTAGCTGTGGCAGCTACTAGATAATAGATGAATATTTAGAACTGGAGTAAAAGAGAAAAATACACAAAAGACATTGCAGAGCTCAACTTTCATTGTAGCCCTTCACACTTTCTTCCAAGCTCCTACACTCACTGTCAGGCTATTGTACTCAAGCTACTAGACACGATACGCTCTTCCTTTACTGAGCAAAATCAAAAAGATATTTCTCAGTACTGAGTATGGTGTGGAGAAAACACACATCTAACGTCTCATAAAGCCACCCGGCCAAAACCAGCATCGTCATTTTCTTTCTGTTGTGCACGCTGCTGACCTGCATTGGTCTGGATAAAGAGATCCATCCAAGCAGGCTAGAGGATTCTGGTCAATGCTGCTTAGCAACAGAAGGAAGAGATGACTATGGTCCCTGGACGAGAGCTAAGCACTAATGCTGGTTTGGCCAGTGACCTCCCGGATGACCTTGAAAAAGTCACTTCATCTCTAGATGCTTTCATTTGTGCCTGTTTCATTTGTCGCACTTCAGAGCAGGGGCTGCTTCTTCCTGTGCAAACATACTGTCCATTAAGAACTTAGCATAGCTGACAGATACTCTTGCTAACAGCAAAGAAAAAAAAATCAGAAAAAACCCTTAGCAATGAAATACGTTATCAATTTATCAAAGAATATGTTACCCAGTAAAAACTTCAGTTTTACCTTTTATCCCCAGTGTGTTAAAAGCACAGATACTAGCAGTATGTAAATAGCATGCAGGACAATGCAATCTAAAAGACACCTGTATTGTTACTTCTCACAATGCACCAAACTCCTGGCCAAACAGTGCTAACCATCTGCTGAACTTTGAGCATGGTGAGACTGTATAAGACAGGCATCAAGACACAGCAAGTTCTCCAAAGCTTTCATGTGACAAGGTCAAGTTTATCCTTGGTTCCCCAAGGCTTTCTCAGCGAGCAGACAATCATAGAATCACAGAACCTTTTAAGATGGAAAAGATCCTTAAGAGCATCAAGTCCAACTGTTAACCTAACACTGCCAATACCACCACTAAACCATGTCCCTACGCACCCCTTCCACTTGTCTCTTAAATACCCCCAGGGCTGGTGAGTCAAACATCTCCCTGGGCAGCCCGTTCCAATGCCTGACAACCCTTTAGGTGAAGAAATGTTTCCCATATCCAAACTAAACCTCCTCTGGTACACCCTGAGGCCATTTCCTCTTGTCCTATTGCTTGTCACTTGGGGGAAGAGGCCAACACCCACCTCTCTGCAGCCTCCTCTCAGGTAGCTGTATAGAGCGATAAGGTTTCCCCTGAGCCTCCTCTTCTGCAGCCTAAACACCCCCAGCTCCCTCAGCCGCTCCTCACAGGACTTGTGCTCCAGACCCTTCCCCAGCTCCGTTGCCCTTCTCTGGACACGCTCCAGCACCTCAGTGTCTGTCTTGCAGTGAGGGGCCCAGAACTGAACACAGGGTTCAAGGTGCGGCCTCACCAGTGCCCAGTACAGGGGGACAATCCCTGCCCTAGTCCTGCTGGCCACACTGTTCCTGAGGCAGGCCAGGATGCCACTGGCCGCCTTGGCCACCTGGGCACACTGCTGGCTCTTATTCAGCCAGCTGTCACCAACACCCCCAGGTCCTTTTCCGCCGGGCAGCTTTCCAGCCACTCATCTCCAAGCCTGTAGCGCTGCTTGGGACGTACGGGGTGCAGGAGGTATCAAGCTGGCGGTAATTGCAACATTTTTCAATGCTAAGATCTTCTTTGCTTTTGTAAACAGATCATTGCTTTGATGTTTTATTACATCTTGAAGACATCCCAGGTTATGAACACTGCCTGCAGAAACACTCGTTTTATCACTTTTTCATTAGCAGACTCCTTTCTATTCCCATATCAGCTCTCAAACGCTGTTTTGTTCAACACCAAGCCTTATGGCATCTGGCCTCCCTCCACCCTGCATGTGAAACGAAACACAGGGTATCTCCACCTCAAGAAGCCATGGGCAGAGAGGGCTCCTGCCCTCTCACAACAGCCTCTGCAGGAGCTCCCTACAGAGCGGCTCCAAAGCAGGTGAGGAAGACAAGTGGGAAAACCACATGGCATTTTCAGAGCCTTTCAGTGTTGGCATCTGAGCATTAGAAGGTGATTTTTAAAATTTTTGTCTTTGCTGCTATGCAAGCTGAATAACCACGGCTTGTATTTTTTGTAGTCTCTTAGGGTTGTATCTGAGACACCCAAACTCTGAAGGACACCGTAATTAATAATTAACCATTCATGAGATGGTGAAAATGAGAAGAAAGGGCTGTTCAGAGAACAAGTGAAAGCCTCTACGTATGACAGTGCATGGCTTAGGGGTGGAAGATGGGATTCACACAGGAAAAGAAATGTCAGAGGCCAAGAAAACAGCACCCACAGTAACCAAAGATCTCGGTGAGGAATTACTCTGCTCTGCAGACAGTGGAGGAAAGGGATGAGCTTTGCAGCAGTGGAGCCTTGATGTGGCTGTGGAAACCACAGAAGTGCCCCAGGAGATGGAGAGAAACCAAGGAAGTCAGCAATCATTACTCTTGAATAGCAAGCTCCATCAAAGATGCTTCTTGATTTCCACACCTCCTCCTTCCTCCCTGAGTCAGGCACATCAGCCTCCAGCCCCACCAGCCCTGCGAGCTCCAGCTAAGGCCCTGTTGGGACAGCACATCACTCACCTCAAACCCAACAGAGAGGAAGCCAGGGCATTCTCTGAGCTGAGCTTCACCAGCACAACCCAAACCCTGTCACCTCCTGCTGCTCCAGCCCCTATGGATTCTGAGACAATTTGGTAATTTTGGATTTAAAAGAAAACAAAGAAAATTTTGGGAACTGTGCATCGTTAAACAACTCTCCACAGAAAGAACGGGAAAGGGAAGCAGGCTCCCACCATTGCTATTTCTAATTTGGCCCCCAGTTCTCACTCTGTAGGTAAAACTTTCAGAGGCTCCATCGACCTTGAACAGTTGCGGTAATTCAAGCTGTAACTCTAGAAGTCGCTTTAGCAACTTAACCGCCCTCATTACATGTGATTAAATATGAAAGTACTCCTGCTGCAGGGGTAGAGCGCAATGTCTACCCTCTCCTTTAAAAACATGAAAAAGTACATTACACAAATTTGATGGTCAAAAAATATCACTTCTGAAGGGGAAAAAAAACCCGCAAACCACCAATCCCTGTGTTTGTTCCTTCCCTCCACATTTTACCCTCATTTCTGTAAGGGGGAATCTATTTCTTTATCATTCCTGACAGGAGGCATTTAGATAATGTACGCTAATTTGTTTTAAGGGGATAAGGGCTTGGGTTTGGGGTTTGGGTTTTGTTTGCTTTTGCAGATACTTAAAAAGCTCTGCAGTAAGAGAGCTATACCACATATTAAAACGTAACATCGCTGTCCTTCAACTGCACTAAAGCTAGAGTCAGCTACTAAATATTCAGGGCCAATATAAAAAAATGGTTAGAAACTGAATAAGGCCCCCACCAAAATACCCATTTCAGCAAATAAACAGAAGGCCCTAACAGGCCCTAAAACTGCTATATGCTTCACAAGGGAAAGCTACTCAAAAACCAGTCTGAAAACAGATAAAAAAATATAGAGCCATAGAATGGTTTGGGTTGGAAGGGACCTTAATCCAGTTCCAATCCCCCGGCCATGGGCAGGGACACCCTCCACTAGACCAGGTTGCTCCAAGCCTCATCCAGCCTGGCCTTGAACACTTCCAGGGATGGGACATCCACAGCTTCTCTGGGCAACCTGTTCCAGTGCCTCACCACCCTCTCTGGGAAGAATTTCTTCCTGATATCTAATCTAAGTCTACCCACTTTTAATATGTAGAGAAGATTCAGTGAATAAAGCTGAAACGACTGCCTGGTAGATTTGAGAGAGAGAGGACACTTGCAGTCTTATCTGAACCTCTGCAGGGCACCTTGCAAGTGGAGAGGCTGCTATGCCAGGACGGGGACGTCTGCCTGCGCACAGATCACACTACACCCGGACAACATTACAGGTGTAATGCTGCAGGTACAGGAAGTAACACTATAGGCAAGGAGGAAACAGGCTGAGGGACATCACTGCCAAATAATATTTAAAGGATGCCCACTGCCTCAATGCTCATCGATCACACCTTTATAAAGGACTCCAGCCACCAGAAATTCGACAGAAATATTCTTTTTTTTCCTGTAGTAGGTAATTTTTTACAGGCAACTTAACAAATACTTGTGAGTCTCTGTTTGCTTCACAATGTCCTTAGAGCACTACAGTGTACTGGCCTTCTCACCCCTGCGGCCCCACCAACCCTGCCACATAAACTCAGTACGTACACCAATACATACGTTGTTGCAGGGGCAACGTACAGTTGTTAAGAGCAATAAATATCAGTTAATCAAGGTCATGCTTTTAACAAAAGCATCCTTGAATTCCCAACCGTGTCCCATCACTAAATACTGAAGAGGAACGACCCGTTTTTCATGGCACCTCCAAATACCATCTGCTTAAATATATTCAGAAAGTTTGAACCACAAGTCATGTAGGACCTATAATTTCTCTTAATTCTCTTAAATGAAAACTTCTGAAAAGGCAACATTTCCTTTTGGTTCAGTGAAAAAGTGCATCAGAAGTGAAAGTGCTGAGATGCAAGGTGAAAGTTACAGAAATGAACGAGGAAGCCTAAAGGAAGCAGTCCACAAAGTAATTCCCTCTCATGCCCCCACCACTTAGGTACAACCTGTCCATTGACCAGACTATGGGGAAAGTAAAACTGCTCAGAAACCATATTCCAAAGCCTGGCAGTACAGACCTTCATCTAAAGCCATGAGAAATGCTTCATTTTTCAAATGCCAAATGATATGGTGAAACAAGGCAACAACTCCAGGGCTCCTACACTACATAATGCTCCACACCCTGAAAACATCAGTATCGTGTAAGAAACAGAGTTGTCACTCCAGAGCACTCTCAGAGCGAAAGGAAAATTGAACGCTAGGAAAGAAGCAGCACTCTGTATGTCTTCCCGTTGCTATAAACTGGAATAATCCCGACTGCTTCTGTTTCAAACGACGGTGCAGAGAAGCCAGGCCGGGGCATTCTGCACCTGCACAGTATCGCCAGGCATTTACTCCAAATAATAGAGGTGAAAAGGTGAATAGCGGAGCAAGTCTGGACTGCTAAACCAATTAAGTCAGTCTTGAAAAGGAATCCAAAACAACAGCAATGGCTCAGATACTACAAAGCATCCTTTTCAGAGGTATTTTGTTACTCTTGGCTTTCTTCCTGGGCTGAGGCTCAGAAATATCAGCGCTGCCTTGTTTTTTCCCAAGAACTAAGTAGCTTGAGTAACATGCACCTTATGCACTGCACTGAAACAGATGATCGTTCAACTCCTTGATTTGATTCTTTCCATTCTGATCTTTCTTCCCTGAGTTATATGAGAGTACTTTTTCAGTTTTCGGCTGAAGCCTGAAAACAAACGTGCGAGTTACAAACAAAAAAGCTCACAAAAGGCAGAAAGACCTTTTCTCGGTAGTTCTTTATTCACTCCAGGGTTCCCACCTCGCTTTATGATGTGTACCAAGGAGTGTGCAAAAACCCAAAGACGACCACAGCCCCACTGTGAAACGATGGCAGAACAGTCTAGTCTCTACTGAAGGTCAGCTCAGGTATCTTCCCCGTCCCCGTGGGGAAGGCAGGACAGAGACACTCAGAGGAAACCCCCGCACCCATAAAGACATCACAGATCTTTTCTCTCAGAAAAAAGTCCTTAAATCCTTTAAAATTACTCCTTTTATGTGCCCTTTGACTACTTCCCTGTCCCAGAGGGAATTTCTCAGGCCTTTTAATTCTTACTGCCGCATTCAGCACCTCTGACTCTGAACCTGTCTGAGGGCAACGATCCAGCGAGACCTCACTTCAGCCAACACTCAAACAGGGTAATTTAAATGAACACAGTATCTAGGTCTCTGTGTCTCAGAATCATGACGCTTTAGTGCGTAGCTCCCTCTTTATCAGCAGCGGGTCATCTGGAAGATGCTGTTTGCTTTTTAGATGACATAAAATGAAAGTCCCTTCCACTTGCGGCCTCCGGAAAACAGTTACTTGGGAACCTTTTGGTGCTGTCGCACCTTGCCAGGCAGATTAAAATAATTGAAAGTCACTTGCAGTTTTAACCTCAGTTGTAATCTTTCCTTCACAGGGGACACCCAAAGGACACGACGGCAATTTCATGGAGGCTACCACAGTGGCCACAAACCAGCTGTAGTCCGGGATGCATCTGCTGCAGCTTTCAGGGCCAGTTTAGACACGCTTCAGGCCCTGAGCGCAGCTGTGTCTGCTGGCTTTCCAAGGGCATCTTTTTCTTCTGTATTCGCCTACTCACAGTAGAGCCTGTGACTACAGGTACAGACTGACACCTGGCCACAGAGGGGACTGGCCACACGTCCCTTCACGCCTCTAAGCTGTCCTGACACTGCCACTGCTCTGGTTGCCCTCAGCCAGATGTGTTCATCCGTCTGGCTCTCTGGTGTGCCTGCAAACCGGGAGAGAACAGAGGTTCTTGCAGCAACCCTTGGGTGCATTAGCTGTTGTTTCCTTTCATCTCCATAGCACTTTACAGCTTTTAAATATTATATTCATGCCAGGTCATAAATGTTCAATGCTTCCTCTGCTACTTAAACAGCATTTTAAGAGAGCAGCTTGAAGTCCTATGCCTCATAAAAATGGAGCTTGTCACGGAGGAGGAGGAAGAACATTGTAAGCTGTAATTGTTCCGAGAAAACGCTGCTGGAAGATATAAAACCCAACGTGACACTTGCAGCTCTTGCCATGGAGCATTTGATCATAAAAGAAAAAATACGATTTTTAAGGTCTGTTTTGACATCAGCGCGCTATGCGTTCTGTCAGAACAAACAGTGCGCTGACTTAAATGATAAATAAAAATATTTTATGTTCACAGCCAAGCATTTCCATTCTGAAAATAACTGTAAAAATAGACCTCCTGAAAGCGAGTGTAACCGTGAGAACCTTGCATCGTAACAGAGATTTCATGTTTCAGCAGAGGACAGTATGAGGTTATTGCATCTCCTTAAGCCAGAACAAAACGATGGGAAAGCCTGACCTTTCTGTCCCACCTTGAGTTTCAAATATCACATTAAACAAGGGCTCAGCGATGTAAACCAAAAGCAAACCACACACCTCAACCTGCCGCTCCATGAGGGATGGAATTAGCTAAGAGGCGCAGCAGCACAGCAGCTGCGGCTGAGGGACAGCCAGGGAAGCGAGCGTGCCCGTGGGGTTCCACTCTGGGGGTCACCATGAAACCCAACGGCGTGGCCAGTGCTTTGCAAACCAAGGGATGGTGAAAGAGGACTTTCCACCAGCACCAGACTGTGTGCATCCTCCTACTGTAAAGGACAGGAGCTGGCAGGTGAATGAAATCACTGCAGAGCATGGAAGCGGTAATGAGAAAAAGCAGAGTTGTTTGCAACACAGGGAAAGGAAAACGCCTCTTTGCCCTCTACGAATTGGCACCCAGACAGCGAAAGGACACGTACGTGGGGCATGCGACACTGAGATGCAGCCACCACCTCCTCCTCCAACCTGAAGGACCGGGGAGAAGACCGCAGTGTTTTGCCATGGGTGGGAGCCCACCAGGACCCTTCGGAGCAGGGTTCTACCTACAGCCCCCTGTAACCTATTTTACCTGCTTGCTGGGTGGACATGGAGTGCTCTTATTGGGGTCACCCTGCACTGTCACCTCACGCTACACCATCGCCCCACGCCAGGCTGTCACCCCACGCCGCACAGCTGGAAGGACGGGCCCCACAGCACCCAGCCGGCAGCCCTCGTGCTCCAACGCCTCGCGTGGGGAAACCCAGGCTCCCGCTGGGGCCGGGTGAGTAACGCTGCCAGCGCCCCCGGCGCGGTGGGGAGACCCCCGGCCTACCCCCGCGGCCGCATAACCCTCCGTTCCGCGAAGCCTGTGGTCCCCCTCCCCGCCGCCCCCAGCCCCGCCGGGGCGCTCACCGGCGCAGCGCAGGCCCTGCGAGAGGACGAAGCGGCAGCAGAGGTCGCACCACGCTCCCGCCGCCGACGGCCCGAAGCGGTGAGGCGGCTCCGCCGGCGCCTCGAAGATGGTGCGGACGTGGCGGGGCCGCGGCGGCGGGGCCAGGCGGCGGCGGATGCCGTACGCGGGACCCGAGACTCCGGCGGGCGCGTCGGGCTGCGAGAACGTCGCCGCCCGGCTCCGCGGCGGCTTCCCCCGCCTGTCGCTCGGGGCCGCCGCCATGCGAAGCGGGGTGCGCCGGCCGCTGTCTGCGGAGCCCAAGGAGCGGCCGGGGCGGGCGGCGGTTGACGCCTCACGCACACGACACCCGCGGGCGAGAGGAGCGGGGAGGAGGCGGCGGCGGGCGGGGCGGGGGATACGCACCGAACCGCGGCCCCTCGCTGACCTCGCGGCCGCCGCTCCGAGCCGAGCGGCGGCCGCCAGGTGAGCGGGGGCGCCGCGGCGAGACCGGCGCCTTCACCTGCCGTGCGAAGGCATTCGCTGATGGCGCGTTACAAACAGAACGCGTGGGGGTTTCCAGGAGCTAATTACCACCGTGGGTAATGAAGACCTAATAGTAGGCGGCTGGTAGGGACTTTGGTGTTTGTTTCCCTCGGGAAGCGCTTTAGGAACGCTCCTCGGCGGGAGGTGAGAGCCTCTTGTTCTGGCTCTTGACCCTCTCTACTCCCAGAAAGGTTTTTCCAAGCTCCTTGTCTGGGTTTTTTGGTTTCACGCACTACAGTTCATACCCACCATCTCTAATCCTCTCCCCCCAGACACAGCGGTGAATGCAGATCTCTAACAGCCTTCAGACCCCTGAACACTTTTGCTCCCCACTTCTTCCAACCAGTCACCTCCCGTATCTTCCCAGCACCCCTCCAGTGAGTTTTCCAGACCCCAGCCTTTCTTTTTCTCTCCCCTAAGCTGTGCTCAGGTGGCCAGTATATTTTATCTTTATAAGCCAGTTTACAAGTGCTCATCCTCAGGCTGGGCACAGGCAAACCAAGTTCTCCTCCGCACAGAGTGGGCCAGGTGTCCCGCTCCCTCGCTAGAAGCCATGTCCAGTGTAGCTAACCACATGTGGCTCTCCAAACCGACTGCCGTGCCCCCCCCACGAAGGGATTTCACAGTGACAGGAGGCTATGCAGCTGCCTGGTAACAGTCCTGCGTTTCACGTTACCCAAACAAGTTGATGCAACAGCAAGTTTATGCCACAGCTCCCCTCTTCAAGGCTTTGAGCTTAAGCCCCCCCCCCCCCAAAGTAATCTTTTCCATTCAGCCTTTTTAATCCTTGCCCTAGTGTTACATCCAAAATTACTCTATGATTACCACTTCTGCAGCGATTAACTAAATTAGTGCTGATTGAGCTCCACCAGCGGACTGTTCCACACTGAGCAGAGACCAGGAATTTGGCCACTGTTGCGGAGAGAGAAGTGTTCAGAACACGCATCAGCAGAGAGGCTAAAAAATGAATGGAAAGGATTATTGTCTGTGCCATGCAGCCTGTGCTAGTCATTCCGTTGCAGCGGCACGTTTTCAGGACAGAGGGCTAACGCAGGCTGAGCTGCACTTTCCAACTTCAGGTTTCAGGCTTTTTATTGTACTCCTGAGGAAATAAAAACGATACGGTTATACTGAAATTCACAGAAAGTGAAATTGTGGAGGAGGCCCAGGAGTAAGTGCACGCCATACAGTAGGTGGTTGATGATGTATTTATGCCATTAAGTCATTCACTCATGCATTTTCACAATTCATATGACAGGTTTGTGCACGGAACACATAACTGACAGACTAAGCTAAACCCCCCAAAACCAGCTTCAAAAGGAAGACCCATATATTACTTTATTACTTCTTTTGGCAAATCAGTAGCTGACAGAGTATCAGGACACTTCGTTTGAGCCAAAAATGGATGGTACTATACGCTACGCTTTGACCTGACAAGTGTATTTGCTTCCTAAGAGCATAACCAGTAGATCATGAACCAGTAACTTCAAGTTCCTTAGCTACTGCCGAGTTAAAATGGCTTTAGAGAAAGAAGTCTTAACCAGATTAAGATCACTGATGTATTCAGCAACACTAAAGCCAGCAGTGTTTAAAATCAACATTAAATATGGCAAAACATTTTCAAGCATGTAAAAACGCTGCACATACTTCAAGATACAGATTGCACTGTCACTACAATTAACTTTTTCAGACTGCTTTGGTATAAGGAAGTTGAAAATGGTATGTTCCGACTAACACTTGACTTTTCAAAATCAAGAACCTTTGAAACAACAAAGTGTGACAGATACAATATTGGAAAAAAAATGCAATTGATGCCCAGTTTGAGAGCCCAGTTCTTTTAGCACGTACGCACGTGTGTTACTGACACTCCAGGAGACTACGGACGTGAATGTACAAGCAGGCAATAAAACATTCCAGGTAGACGTGATTCTGGTATTTTACAACAGCCCATTAAGAATGCCAAGGCTAACCAAGGAACGACGTGTAACAAACTCTCCCACTCCTTCTGCATAGCTAGGTTTTGGGGGGACAGAGCTTGCAAAGAAAGAAGCTGCTCATGTGGGTGTAAAAGCATCCGAATTCCCTTTTAGTATTTGATTCTCACTGAGAACACTGGACAGCCCAGGCCTCAGACATCAAGGCAGTGATTTGCCTCTTTTAACCAGAGAGTCAATTATAAATTTCCGAAGTTTCTATTCAAATTAAAAAAAAAAGCAATGGAAACATTTTGTGTTCTGACCTGGGCAGATAAGCAGGGAACAAACATGACAAAACTATCAGATGCTATGACGGGTTACCGCTGTTTAGTTCATACCCAAATGGTTCACCATTAATTACGGAAACTTCTGAATATAGTTCGTCCAGCTCTTCTAACAGATGCACTATAGAAATCAGAAGTGCTACTGGACACCACTGGACATCCATGGCCAGGTTTCCACAAGGAAAGAATGAGTCCTGCATTATTTGCATGCTCTTCCTTTGAACCAAGTAAGTACACCCGTAATACCCAACCAAAGTGAGGAATGTTGGCTGACCTTCTGTTTGTTTTCCTCTTCTCTTGCTCCTCTCCTACATATTTTGAAGCAGACTCTTTCATTCTGCATCTCTGCAACCCACTTATGCAGTACTGAAAGTAGTAACCCCTGATACTGGAAAATAAATATACAGTGTTAGTAAATTTTTCACCTAAGTTTGGTATCTCAGTCGTAAGTTGGCTCTGGGTGTTTTTGCTTTTCAAGAAAAACTGGGTGTTTTTTATTTTCAAGATCTAGACCAGTAACTTATTTTTCCAATATTCAGTTATCACTGAGGCATGATGCTAGCTGACTGCCCACAAATTCTCCTAATACCGATTTTTAACCTTTTCTAAAAATTATGCCTGCAAACAGGATTCTGAACACACTGTTTTAAGAACCCGATTCTCTTGTGGTGAGCAACAAGCTTTCAGAGAGATTCTGAAAATGCTGTACTCTAAACAAGGCATTTTTACATTCAGTCTGACAACCTGGCCTGCAAAACTTCCATATACAGAGCAGCCAAATGATTACACAGAACATGGCACCAAATATGGAGAGGGACTTACAAAAATATCATTAATTTGTTTCCTCAAGCAGGTGTGAACTAACATTTTGGATGTGAAGGAAAGAGAAATGCATTTCCACTCTCTACTATCCACGCTTTTAGTCCCTATTCACACTTATTTAAAAGATCTCATTTAAAACAGTCGTCATGTTCCATGATGACCAGTCATTCAACCTGACTCCAAAATAATAGTGGTGGTTAAGGGAAACCCAAAACACCCTTTAAAGACCATTCATAACGTTTAGAGTCCTGCAAGTCCCCTTGCAATAGAGACTAAATCGCATTCTGGAAAAAAAAAAAGGCAATATTCAAATCAAACAAATCTCAGTTTCATCAACAACACTTATTCCTTTAGGACTTCATCAGAGATCCTCCAAGGGGCCAAATTCCCTGCCAGGAGTCATTCTATTCTAACATTGACCAAAAAAAAAGATATATATTTTTTTAAATATTTACATATTATACATATTTACATTTTTTTTTTTAATACTACAGTTGTAGAGGGGAAAGAAAACCTGGATACAGATTAATTATCTGCCTTTAAATGTCCCAATAGTATTTTTTCCTTTGAAAAAATTTACAAGTCCTCTTCAGGTCCTTTGAATGCTAGATGCAGTCCACGTTCCGCAGGCCACCAATCCATAGTCAAAGCACCAAATCTACAATGAGAAACCAATGTATTCTTCGGTGAGTGACTAGCTTATAGCATCAATCAATCCTTAATTCATTATAATTTACTTCTGGATTTTTCCTGTCCCTTGGCACATGCCAACACACACCCTGGTGTCTAACTTTTGAATGTGCAGTGAAGATAGAAGAGAGGATTGTACGCTCCAAGTACGGGACTGGGAGTGCAGAACAAAACCAAAACAGTTCAGCTTAAAGCTGAACTCAGCTCTACCAGCACTTTACCCTGAAGCTTTCAGGAGATCATTATTTTCATATATTTCATCATCATCACAGTGAAAAAAGCAAAGTCAGTCAGTATGCACTAACGACAATACCCTCTCAGGATTGTAAGAAATACATTTGCCTCTTTCTCTTCACTTATGCAGTCTGAAAACTTCAAAATCATTCATTCAGGTTTGTATGACTCCACAGGTGTTAAAAATTGCATCTAAAAGTGAGGAGTTAAAAGACACCACTGGATTGCTGTAACAGTACTGTGTCTAAATTCAGAATTAATCTGTCTGTGCAACAGGTATTTTTAATAGCTGAACATAAGTATAAACAAAAATGCCACGACTGCTGTGTCAGAATGATTTTGCAGTAATGTTTTAAGATTCTGGATACATTTTCTGTTTGGTTACACCGCAGATCAACAGTTCGGAATATATTTACATTTGAAGAGATTATAGAATCATCTCTTAGCTCAAGTTCTGAATCTTTAAAATGTACCAAAATGAAGCCTGTTCCTAGCATCAGCCCAAAAAGGGGAAAAAAAAAAAAGGCTTGCCTTTCAAAATGTGATTGTTCTCAGACAGCACTTTAACAACCACTTCCATTTCCTCCTTTAGTTTCTTCATGCTGTAGTAACAAGAAGCGAGAGAAAGGTTACAGTTTGTAGGGACAGTAAGTGGCTACAATCACTCGCCAGCACACAGCTTTCAGCAACCTGTCATGACATACAGAGTAAGGGACAGGTAACAGGTTGGTTAGTTAGGAAAAGTGACGGATGATATACTAGTGCTGTCCCCTACTCGTTTCCAAATCTGTACCACCATTTCAGCAATATAAAGTGGTTTTCTGCAATAGGGAATTCTTGATCTTAACACAGCAATCTCTAAGTCAACCAGAAGTTTTCATTTCACCTGTGTTACAGGTATAGAATATTACATCAGTTCAATTAAGTATTTCTTACCCAAGAGTCATTTCCACTAATGTGTTTGAGCTTGGATAGACTGTATTCATTGTATGTTTCATCCCACTGGAAGCTGCAAGCATTTTCTGTGGCAGAGCATCTTGTAACTGTAATAGATAAAAAAGAAATATAAGTTACAGTGTGAGTTGTCATACGTATCTTGCTGTCCACCTTCACACTGGGTTTGGAGGGTGGGGTTTGGTAGCAGGAGAGGGGCTACAGGGGTGGCTCCTGTGAGAAGCTGCTAGGACCTTCCCTGGCTCCAAGTTGGACTCACCTCTGGCCCCAGACTAGCCAATTAGTGCCTTTGTGATTAATATATTTAAGAGGGGAAAAACAAAGAACCTGTGGTGGAGAGAGGAATGGGATGTGAGAAACACAACAGGAGCCTAGGCAGCCAGCTGCAACCAAAGGTGGACATGATTGTGGGAAGCCTGAGCCAGAGCAGGCTGCTCTTGAAGGACTGCACCCCATGGAAGGGACCTACGCCGGAGCGGTTTGTGTGGAAACTGCAGCCCGTGGGAAGGAATCACATCAGAGAAGTTCATGGAGGACTGTCTCCTGTGGGAGGGACCCCACGCTGGAGCAGGGGCAGAGTGTGAGGATCCCTCCCCCTGAGGAGGAAGGAGCAGCAGAGACGACGTGTGATGGGACTGACCACAAACCCCATTCCCTGTCCCCCTGTGCTGCTCTGTGAGGACGAGGCAAAGAAATGGGGAGCAAAGCTGATCCCAGGAAGAAGGGAGGGGTGGGGGAAGGTATTTTGGTTTTTATTTCTCATTATCCTACTCTGATTTGATTGGTAATAAATTAAATTGATGGCCATAACTGGTGAGGGATCCCTCCCTCTCCTTATCTTGACCCACAAGCTTTTCCTTAGATTTTCTCCTCCCCATCCCACCAGGGGAGGAGTGAGCAAGCAGCAAGTGGTCACCTGGTGCTTAGTTGCCAGCTGGGCCTAAACCATGACAAGCTTCAAATCCTTCTTTAAATTCTCCATTGCTATGATGCCTCATCAAATCATTACAGTGGTAAGGCATATTCCCCAAGCTAAGACTGTCACGGCAAGTTTTATATTGACACAACCTGTAGTTCCCTGATTGGTTCCATCTTCTTAACTTTCATAATAAACTCTTGAAAGGAAGAAGTATCTATTTGTTATGTTGGTAGATAACCTAGGGCAACAGGATCCTAATCAATAAATGAATTTGGTAGTGCCACTAAAACACAAACAAGTAACAAGTAAAATACTGCTCTCCACCTTTCCTCAATTGCTTTTACACCTATCAGGTGCTTTTCTTTCATTCGTGTTTCCTTTGTAAAGAATAATAATTTTACTGCATGAAAATGCTCTCCTTCTATCAGAATTACCTCAAAATTGAGCAGTTGACTATCCAAATATTAATGAAACATTTTCTTTCATGTCACCAGCAGCATTAGTTTAGCATATAGCCCCCTAATCCTGAATACGGGAGTAGTGGGTTTATGCTTCATAGGAGTATTAAGGGAATCCTCTAGGTGCTCAGATACCATTATGGTAACAGTTACACAGAACACTTGTCAATGAACCCACATCCCTTTACACAGATTTTTTTGGGGGAGGAATACTAATGCTACAAAAAAAAAAAAGAAAAAAGAGGCAACTAAAAAAAACCACCCTCCCCATCCCCTCAAAAAAAACCCCAAAACAAACCCACACCAAAAAACCCCCAAACTCTAAAATCAAGTCAGAAATCAAAAAACTCACACCACTCTGACATCAGCAATGAAGCTACTACAGACCAAATACCACATCCATGCAGCTCTACATTTTAATATGACTGCATTAATATAAGACTCATTATAAACAACACTAGCTGCGTTAAAAGACGTGGAATAGTCTTATCTATGCCAACACTTTATGTAACTTTGCAGCAGTCTACCTCATTTATATAATCCTGGTATTTGGATACCTCTTCTTCAATATCAAAACACTGGTTGGTGAGAGCCAGTAACTGCTTCCTTGTGTGAAGCATTTTCCTATAAGAGAAGAAGTTTTCTTTTAAGAGCTTCCTTTATACAAGCAGTGCAGTAAACATTACCAAACATAAAAGAAATCAACAGCTTGCCTTGTCCAGTCCTCAGCCTTGTCCAAAAATGCATCATACTTGCGGACACATTCATCTTTGAATAGCGCTATGGCTTTTGTAGCATGCAAATACAGCTTCTGCCTGCAACACAGAAACAACTGGAATAGTGTTACACTGCTTTCAAAACCCCATTCCTCCAACTTACTTTCTGAAACTTGAAGAAGAGGTATGTGGACTTAAACCCCCTTCAGCCACACATGCTGCGTAATGCATAAGAAGAATTCAACACAGTGCATGAACTGACAGTTTGTGTTTCAAAAATATCCCCCAGCAGGGGAAAAATAAAACCAAAACACCCCACTATTTGAAGCATTTGGTTGCAATTATTTGTATATGAACAAACAGTCAAATGTCTTCTCTGCATAAGTATCTATCCAAGCAGGTGTATTTAAGGAAAAAGGATTCTAAATGGAAAGGAGAGAAACCCTTATTATTTCTCATTTGCCTTCTGCAAATACTTGAAACTTCCAGCATATAAGAAAAATCCTTTGTGCTGACTAATATACATGCAAGAAGAAACCGCAGGATTTTTGTGTCAGTTTAAATTTGTGACAAGAGAAATAAGCAAGCAGATAAGGACAGGAAAGCGAAACAAAACCCACTTCTTGTTAGTGCTGCAGACAGTAATTCCAGTGTAGCTGTCTTACCATCAGTAAGGGAAACCAAGGGATACTAGGGATCCTACTAAGGGATACACCACAGCCTAACACCTGCTTATGGTATTCCATTACATCTTGCCTGATAGCTATTGGTTAATCAAATTCTGGCTAGAGTGTAGCTGGATTGTCATCGGGCATGCCCTCCTATCATTCAACCAGAAAAAATACCCAAAACGAGTGCTGTTCCCTCGTCTGTCTAGCGGTAAATATTCCAAAGGCCAGCCTCCGCTGCTAATGGCACACATTCTTAACAAAACCCACCGTCATTTCTCTCTGGGGTGAATCAAGTAAAGTAAGATGTAGTTGGGATCTGACCTGAACAATCCTAAGGAGACACGTGTGGTAGAATATACACCAGTATTCAAAACCATGAAAATGAAGCCTATTTAAAGTTATTCACATAGTAATGCAGGGACACAGTGTGAGTAGTAGAAAAAGCCCTAAAATTTCTTTAATCTGCCCAAAGCGCAGTTTTAAAACGAGCTATGTACGGGAACACAACGTTTGCCTGTTTTCCAACCATATCCTTAAGAGCACGTGACAAAATTATCGCTTACATTGACTCTCACATGAAGTTCAGTCCCTTGCTGTTGCAGGGCAATGATGTGTCCAAGCCTCTTTCAGCAAATCAAGACCTGTCTTACAGATCTTTCCTGCCCCTACTATCCTTTACCTGAATGCAATCCCCCCTCCACTTGGCAGTTACCCCATTTAGCTTCCACTACAGGAAAATCAAGTGGCACGGTTGTGAGAATACGAGTGCCTTTTGCCTGTCAGCGTTCTATCCATGTCAGTGAAACCACACTACCGGTAACAAAAGCAAGAATTTCTAGAAAATTACAGAAGCAGTGTCTAAATTCATATAGCACTCAGCAAAGTCTAGGGAACCACTCAACTGAGCAGCCACTGGGAGAATAACTTAATCACTTTTGGCATCTAGTGGCATCATTTGAGATGCACAAAGATAATCCTGCCCTGCTTCCGGCTGGCTATCCAGAAAGGTGTAGGTTTTCCATTCATCTTGTGTGCTTCCTCCTGGTCGCAGAGCATGGCTCAGGTACCTTTGGGCAGCTTAAACAGTATCAGGCATCTGCATATGATGAGCTGAATAGATCCTGAGATAAGTATGGCAGCATGAGCGGAGCAGCTGGTTTACAGCTGCTCAAGAGCAGAGTCAGTGGAGCCTAATGGGAATTTAGACACCCAGGTTACATACAGACACTTACTGTGGCCACCTCTCTCTCATGGGTGACAATTTTAAACAGGCATGGAAAACGGCATTAAGATTTATTTTGCGTGCTGTATTTCCTGGAAGACTAAATCATTCTCATCATAAAATCATTACTAAATCATGTCAGTCAGGCAACTCCACTGCCAGAAAGCACCTCATTATGGCACCCTTATGGATCTAAGATACTTAAAGGGCATCTTTTACAAAGCAATCCCAAAGAGGTTATAATTTACAATAAAAATCAACACAAGAGGTTATTGGCAAGAGCACTTGAAGGACCTGAAAGCAGTCATGGTATTTCCCAAAGGTAACTTCAAAACTTACTTGTCAAACTTGTGAATTTGTTCTTCATTGTAAGGAAGCCCTAGGGTCAGAACAGATGACAGACGTTACCAGTTTAATTCTGTTAGCTGTATTTATGTAAAACTTATACTAAGTTTACCCATTTCCTATATGGTTTCCTTCTTCTATCCTGACAGGTAAAAATGGTCATTCACTTTTTTTCTCCTCTACAGCCTTGCAATTCCAATTTATGAGATTATTAGTGGCATTTCATTCATGCAGACTTTAAGACAGACCTACAGATACAGTCACTGTTCCTGACTAACACTCCATTCCTACCACAAATATCCTAGCGGAACAAGGACTGACTTATCCTTGACATTACAGCTTATGTTAAAAGTGAATCAAGTAAGTTACTTACTTCTCTCTGCTTTGTCTTTTTTGAACTGGTAATAAATATCTGTGATGGAACTCAGCAGCGTCTGCAGCCTTTCTGGACTAGAGTGACAGACGGAAGAAAATGAGATATTTTACACATAAACTGAAGTACCTATTAATGAGTTTTATGAACGACAACTCAGTGTGAAAACAATTAATACTCACTTTCTGTCTTTTGGATGCATGCCCTCCTGATTTGCCCAGGTGTCAGTCAGTAAACCACCAGGAGAAAGTTTGGTTTTGATATCTTGAAGACTAGTTTCTATTGTGCCCTGAGAGCTGGAGAGCTACGTAAGAGCAAGAAAATTCAATCTTAATACTGGGTAAAGTGAAAAATTGCTCACGGCTGAAAACAGACTGAGCATGTTAATACTAGAGGCCCACTTGTTAATTAAGGAAATATACACAACTATATACCTAGGCTTTGCTAAAAGTTGATAAAGCATGGTATTATTAAAGAAAAAAAATCATCTTTGATGTCGGCATTTCTGTTGGTTAATATTTAACTTATTTCAACAATATGCTTTGCTTCTACCTTTCATATGTTCCCTATTTGCTTCTACGCTTGCTCTTTTGGTTTGTTAAAGAGCTTGTATAATGACTATTATACAATAATATAATGTATAATGTTACTGCGTGTTTGGCTTTTTCTTTAGTAAACCATTTTGAGAATAACACAGCCTTTGTAAGATACTTACACGCAGGAGTTTTGTGTGTATCTCTGAAATTTCATCCACTTCTGATGCTTCCAAGTTGATCTGCATCAAATTCTCATATCTGACCACAAAAAAAGTACAGTTAAAGAAAATAAATAAGCAGTGATTACACCCAAAATATTCCATAAATCTAGAGAGCAACGATAACTACCTTTTCTTTTATATGAAATACAGTATCTGTCAGGCAGGAGCCATGAAACACTGACAACCTTAAGTGGCCATTAATAATGGAAAAAGTTATGAAAAAAAGTAATAATTCCTTGAATTTTCCTACATTTGAACTACTAAATAGAAGTCTGAAACTTCCATTCCTGACTGCTTTTTCTATTCTCATTACTTGTACTTCAAAGGCAGGGGAAAACTATTTCTTCTCATCAAATAATTTTCAACAGGTTACCAAACCAAAGTTAATTAAAGTAGTCAATGACACACCACAAACTAATGCTCCAGTGGAATCCTCTTCTGTGAAAACGTACTGGAAAGGTTGAGTTACCAAAACCTTGGGTTGGTTGAGTTATTAAAAACCTTAAAGGATGGGTAATTAACACCATCTGTTCATACTGATACTTTCCATATGACCATAGCTCAAGTGCCAAATAAATCATTTGCGATAGTATTTTTCCTGTTGAGTGTCAGGCACATTTCATTTTTAAAAGCAGTGTCCAAACCAGTTCAGCTGCTTTCAAAAAAATACATACTTTGCTCAAGTTCAATACTTTGTTTACCTTTTTGCATAAAAGGTTTACATTGTCATGCTTTGAAGCAGAGCCTTGAAAAGGGAAGACAAACAAGGGGCCATGTCCACTGCTAACTCCATAAAAGTCTTCTGAAGTCAAATAAACTGAAAATCCTGCCCCTTTGTAAAAGGCTGAAAGGCCACGTGAAAACACATTGCAACTTGCTGTTCACATGAACTACTCCAGTTCGCAAATGAACATAATTTGTTTTCAAACCGCCGCCCTGAGATACTGTTGAAAGCACCAGTCACAAATCAGAACCTCCAGCAGTTTCTTCTGAGCTCTAAGTGGCTTTCTTCTGCGGCAGACTGCAGGAAGAAGCTATCTGAATCAAATACAGCCCTGTGGACTAGTGTAAACTAGCTTGAATAAAGAGTTTGGATTACAGCCCTGATGTTTTCTAACTAGGCTACACAGGTATACTTGCTAGTTACCAAATTTGCTGGTTTCACTGCTATTGTCTTTTTAAGCAAGTACCTTTAAGTCCAGCTGTGCCAGTGTGTACTTTTGGCATGCACGCAGCAAATCTGACAAACCCTTGGGTATCCCTAATTACTACATACAAGCTCTTCAACTCGCACATACATAGCAGCTCCAACATGGCTTAAGACTGTTCTTAAGTCTGCTCTGCAAACCCAGTGGTTCTACGTGTGTGCATTAATCACCTTGTGGGCACCTGCATTTTCAGGGGTGCCTGGAAGCAAGTTTAGAGAATCCTAAGACCAAGACAGCATTTGGAGGAGACTGGCAGTAGGCTGAATAGGAAAACTACCCACAGGAGAATCCTATGAAGAGCTGGGCTTTAAAGTTTGTACCAGACTGCGTAAGGATAACACACCTTAACGACGGAGCTAATGCTACCTTGTGGAAAGGCTGAACAAAACACTGCAAGGACACCTGAAAAGTGGAAAAGAACGTGGCTGAGAATTGGACACTGAGTGGGACTCAGAGATGTAACAAAGATCAGGAGAGAGAAAAAACGAAACTTGGAGGGAGAATTCAATGGTGCAATCCCGTCTCCTACAGACAGCACTTGACTGAAAGAGGTAGCGCAGAACAGTCTGACCACTGGAAAACATTTGCTTCCTTGGAATGGGAGACAGGAAATAAGTGTCTTCTGTGGTCTTTGAAACTTGGAAGATAACATTTCTTTAGCTGCTCCTTATTACACATTTTGGCAGTTTTAAAGAAAAGCACTCTAAAAAACCTTTCTACTATAGAGATCTAAACGGGTCCATATGGGAAACAGTGAGGTTCTGTGATACAGACCTCTGCCATTTGAACAACGTAATACCCAGGCACTTTAAAATGGCACAAGTAGAATTTCCTGTGCAGACCGCTTTTGGCAGCCCTATGCGAATGTACTGTGATCTAGTGATATCCTAATGCAGCTTTGTTTTTTTGGTGTGGGGGGTTTTTTTGGCTGTGGGGTTTTGTTTGCTATTTTTGCAGCTGTTTTATGTTATATTTCAACATTAAAATTCCTTCCATGCAGAAAAGGCGACAGCGTTAAAGCTGTGAAAGAGGCAGTATTCAAAGTCATCCTTAATTAACGCAGGCAAGCAAACTCAGTGACTACAGCACTAATGAAAGGACAGCTACTCAATTCTTCATCCAGGGTTTACTATAGCTTACACAGTCAATAACAGCAAATGAGCCAAGTCAGAGGAGAAAGGAGAAAAAGGACACGTACAATTACCACTCAAGAGTAATTACTTGTTTCCACTAGGTTAAGCAGCAAAATTAACACTCAAATTTGAGTAAAGCATACTACTAAATCTCCTTAAGTCACTGCCATCAGCAAATCCATGCAAATTCAAATTTAATCTTTATATGAAAAAACCCTGTAAATAAACATACCTAACAATACCACTGTCATTAAAGAGGATAATGAAAAATCAATATATTCAGTGTAGTGCGTCTACTCACATTTTCTCAGCCTTCTCAATGTTTCTGCTGCAGCAATCCAGCCTGATGACAACCTCTGTCTTTTTATGAACCATTTCATTGTAATCATCCTTGATTATTTCACTAAAAAAGTGAAGCGTTAGTCTATAAAAGTATTCAACTGCCATCTTATCAGCAATCAGTAATACAACAGTATACCTACAGCAATAACTGCTTGTAAGAATTGCTTTCAGTTAGAAATGCATTAGTGTTAAAACTACCGTGCGCAAGCTGCTCAATTGTACCTGCATGTTACTGGAGGTTAGACTTAAATTGTCCACAGAAGAAAGTCAAATTGCAAATACATAAACCTTATTGTCGGAAAAAAAAAAAATTTGTTTCCTTAATGACAGAAAGAAGAAAAAAATTCAGAAAGAATTTTTCAGAACTCCTATGTATATTCAAGGAGGAAAGAAAACCTCCCAACATACCATGAGATCTCAAAATTATGTATTAATAATCAAGGCATACCTGAGTTAAAAAAAAAACAAACCCCAAACGAAAACCAAAACGCACTTAATTGCCATCAATTGCTTACATTAGCCATCGTATTCCTTTTCTCATCAGCTCCTGGTAAAGTAGCAAAGAACTGGCAACTCTACAGGCATAACATACAATACCTGTTACTGCCTGGTGGAAAAAACAAACAACATTACTACTAATCTGGCATTCTCTTAATAACTGTTTTGAGTCAATCTCAACAAAACAACACAGATTAATAAAAGAAAGAGCAACATGAAGACGTAGTTTAAAATGCATAACTGCCCAATTGTTAGTGGGGAGATAACCAAGCACTCATTATGGAGGCAGAGCTAAACATGGGAGTGAGTTTTTCCAGTTATGCTGAAATATCTGTTAGGGATGAAAATAAGTCTCTTATAAACAAAAATGACACCACTTACTCTCAGGATTTACTTTAATTTCTGGAAAGTCACAAGCACATTTCTTCAGCAGTTTAGGAATTAGATACATACATTAGAAGAAACGTGTGAAAAATGACACATTTTTAAATTCTGGGCCTAGGGACTCTCTTCGTTCACCTAATCCCATTTACAAGTTTGCTGTGCTAATCAGAACTGTGGACAAAGTTTCGGAAATTTTAGTTTACAATATTTAAAATAATTAATATCAACTGATGGGTTTCTGTTTATTAATGTTAAAGACTTCCATTACTCAGAGAGACATATGCTTTCAGGACTACCATGCCTGAATACCAGGGTCCTCAGCAGCCAGTATTTTATAGGCTTAGTGTAAATGGCGGTCACAATGTCAAAGCATGGAAATGCATACATCTGGTAGTTTTAGAAATGACCAAAAGAATGAAACATCCTCTACTTGTCTCCCACAGATTCTGAAAATTTGCAGGAGCGGCAACAGAAATTCCACTCTTCTGCAGAGTCCTAGAGACTCCTCTCTGGTGAGACAAAGATGAATGTTAAATTTTGCACCATCACAGGGGATATTATGAATCTTCTAGCTAACTTCAGGACTCCAAAGAGGCAGGCTACTTTCCCCTTACTGAACTATGCAATAACAAAGCCCTCGGACTTTAGAAGGCTGGGTTTTGGGTTTGTTCTTTTTTTTTTTTCTTTTTAAACGTACAAACATTTTGCATACAAAGTATGGCTTTAAGACACTTTTGGAGCCCTTGTTAAAAAATACATTTCTGACAGAGTCCTCACTAGCATATTAAACATGGTTTCATTAACATCTGAAAAACAAGTAGCTTTCATTTCAGTATCATTATGAGACAGATATGTAAATTACAATCATAATTACTTACTTTAGCCATACTGGCATCCCCATCCAAATCATAACGTTGATGTACTTTAGGAAGTAAAACTGAAACATAAAACAAACATCTATATTTTCTTATTTTCCATAAAAGACTTTAAAAGTTCAGACTGTTTCCCTTTCCCACCCTGTACACTGCTTTTATGTGCATCTATGTGGCTTTTCACCTAATCTGTTACTGCCAAGCCTTTTAGTATTGCATGGTTCTCATGCACACCTTCCAAACCAGCCTTTGTCTTCAGTGCTTTAAATCACATGGTATCGTCAGCAAACTGTCCTTCATGTCCTTTTCCAGACTTACTTTTGACCATGCTGCACAGCACAGATTCCATGCAGGTCTCCACTAATGATCCCTCTCCACTGAGAAAGCCAAACTCGTATTGCTGTTTTTCATCGCTCTGTTTGCCTCCAGGGGAGACTGTTCCCCCATCTCACAGCTGCTTAGTTTCATTGACTCCAAAGGGCAGGACTTCACCAAATAGCTTTTTAAAACCTAAGGTAGCCTCTGCCATCTGAATCTCCCTTGTTCTCATGCTCACTGACTCCTTCAGAAAGCTCTGACACGATATAAAGGCCCTGTTGATCCTTCCACGGCCCGAGCCGTCAGTATGTGGGACATACTGACAAAAGCAACACTGACCTCTCAACTGGAGGCATGGCCTCCAGCTCACCTCTCATAAAAGAGGGCTCTGGCATAGGGCCCTCTATAAGCCTTTCAATGATAAATGGAATTGCAAAAACTTAATTGCTTTTTTTACTCTGTTATGGCATTACCTTATCTTCTAAGTAAAGTTAAGTTGCTAAGACCTCCTCTGTTAACAGAAAGACCACCCACATTCATGACCAAAAAAAAAAAACCCAAAGGAAAACTTGAATTTCCACTTAGTAATGGAATAAAAGGACCAGCTTTGAATTGCATTCTACAATGCTCCTTTCTGCTTGTTCAAAGTGTCATGCTTCAAACCAATTCATAACTCCATATGTACCACCACATCTTAACACACAAATGCTCAGGTTCACAGCGTGAGGAACATTATAGGCAGCTACTGTTTCTGTAAAAATATGCTGCATACTCAGCATTTTTGGAAAAAAAAATGGGCTGCATACTTAGAACTTCAGGTATCAACAGAGAAAATTTTCAAACACTATTTCTCAGACACAGCAGACATACAACCATAATTATATAACCCAAACTATTTACAAAAGATAGATATAAGAAAGGGGAAATGACTTTCACATACCTTCTTCATAGATTAATCCGACAATGTTCACAGCCTCCCTGCTTACTACAAAGATAGGATTCTCCTCAGTTGTTCTGGGGAAGTGCTGTGCCAATCTGCCAGGCTCTAGTATTAAACCCCGACCTTCATATATCAGTTCCTGGTTCTGAGACAGTATTTTTGTCTGTTTGTACACCAACTCATGAAATATAGCAGCTCTATAATACAAACAATATATTCAGTTGTAGCTAGACTCGCTACAATAGTTCAACAGTTCATATTTTGTATTGCTTAAATAAAAATCCCTTTTACTTGTGATAAATTAAGAACTGGTTTTACACAGGAAACCTTTGACTTACCAGCAGAACAGAAAGCAACACACCGCTTAAGGCTCCGGGTTGCTCTATTACAAAAACAAATGTGATTTCCTGCAAGATATCAAACTTCCCTTTCTACATCTGATTTTCCACCAAAGCACGTCTGTGTAAACAAACTAGCTTTGGCGTGAAGTATGAAGGTCAGTAAAAACATGCAACGCCAGATGAGAGGAAGGAAGCATACTTCAGTCTTCCCAGGCATACACATTTCTTCAAAGGTGTCTTCGAGAGATAAGTCTGGTGTTTTACATGTCAAAAAGCACAAATGTTAAATTCAGCCTATAAACTAACCGCCAGCCAGATTATCTCCTACAACAGCACTGATAAGGAAGACCAAAGACACTTTGGTATTTTATTTCCAGCAATCAATAAATACAAGGCATAAGAATTTATAACAAAGCTCCTCCTCTCTCAAACCCCACTCCCCCTCACAAAAAAAAAAAATCCAACCAACAAACAAAACCTCCCACAAAGAAGAAAAACCTTAAGCACAATAACAGGAAGGCCCAATTTGCCTGCTGTGCAGCACTAGCACACTGTCACTTCTTAATACTACCGCTAGTGTATAAATAATCATGACAGGAAATAATAATAAAAAAAATTACTAAAAAAATGAGGTACAAATTGCAGTTTGAGTCACAAGCAAGACTTCTCTGCAAAAATAGTATTTGGACTCCTTTAAAATACGAATGACAATAGAAAAATTGGAACAGGCCAGAACTGTATTTACACATTTGATTAAATTCCTGTATCTGTTCACATATTAGAGAACAACACATGCTCTGGATTATCTGTAATAAGGCAGAGAAAAGGAACTTATTTTTGTATCAGACTGTAAACCAGACTTTACAGCTTTTAACGTCAGAACTTAATGACAAAAAGTGAACTCTCTCTAACTCGGGATCCTAAATTGTACCAATTACAGCTTCAAATCTCCTGTGAGAGTTTTATGCCAGACACAGATGACATGGACATTTTGTATTCTTGAGGACAAGATAAGAAGAGCAAGAGTTGAACACATCCTCTGGAAAACTACTTTGTAAATAAGTAACATATACAAACGTTGGATGAGTTGGTATCAGTTAAGAACACAGGTAACACGTCAAGGATCAAGTCTGTGTTCTGTCACTAAGATCAAGTTCAAGATCAGTTGATTTGGCCTTCAATGACTTTTATTTTAGGTCAACAAGCTTCTACGACTACACAGCAGAATTACAAGCTTCTGCTTCCTCAGACAAACCGCCAAGGAAAGGCTACTCAGTTTGTTACACTGATGATCTGAGGTCACGGTACTGTCTGCGTGCATAAGAGCAAAGTAATGCAAATAGAGAAGGAGCACACTTACGTATTATAGCTGTGAATATAAACTTTGTGCAAGGTCATCTGCTGCAGCGAAAAGACGTGGATTATTATTCGGTGCAGTATGTCACTCGTCTCAGCAAAGAACTGGTCAAATCCCCAGCATTTTTCCTGGTCTGCTTCAAGAATATTTGCCAGGACAGGTGTGAGCAGTACCCGTAGACCCCTAGAACACACCAGGAAGACAAGACGATTTGGATCTACTTGGATCTTTTCAACTTGTACCTAATTGCAATACTTCATTTGCCTTGTCTCATGAATGTAAATCTATTATCCCTTAAAGAATATTCCAATGCTTTTTTCCCCTCTACTGAACCACGTGTTCAACAATCATGTCCATTGTTTTTCACTAATACACATAATTATCTCTTTCCTTTTTAGGCTCAACTATCAAATATTTTTCATTGATATCTGACAAATTTCACAGGCATTGGAAAAATGGCATGCAATTAAAAAAGCCTACATTGTAGAACTAAGGTCACCTTCTACAACTCCTGGGCAGGAGTCTTTTACCCACCTCACCCCACACACTTACCACAGTTTATCACTTTGAAAGAAGCTACTGCTGTTCATGGTTTGCCGGCTGGGCTGCTTGTGTGAGCACACTCTGCTGCTTTCAATCAAAATCAGTTGGGTCAGCAAAGACCATTATTTAAATTGTCAACACTAACAGGATTCATCCTGACGGAGATGGGGCTAAATAAGTACTCCACACGTGCAGCTCAACCGCTGCAAAGAAAAATGTGCAGCTACTGCCTTACAGTCATTACATTCCTAGGAGAAAGGCCAGCTTAAATGTCTTGTATTTCTACTTTGAGAATCTGAATTACAAGGAACTTTATGGATCCTACTCCTGTGTTATCGTGAACAACCTCTTCCAAGTTTTAATATTATGTACACGTTGAACCTGAATCCAGTGGTAAAACTAGTGACATTGAGGCAAGTTCCAGTGGCTTACAAGAACACAGATGGTCCCATTAGAGGTCAGTGGATGCGGTGCTCAAACTCACTTTAGTACTAAACTTAAAACACTAAACACTGTGTAAAAGCTACTTGAAAATATTACTGTAAACACATTTCATAAAAAAATCTGCTTCCTTTATTATTTCAAGCACTTCATGTATATGGAACAAGCAGAGGACAAAACTAGAATAATGAAAAATATATATAAATTGCAAGTTCCGCACGCTATAAACTGATGAATTGGTATCAACCAGACTTTTGCTCTACATCCCTTATGGATCTACATATTTGGCTTTCAGAAAAGTTTGTTTCTAGAGTCTGTTCACAGAACAATTTCTTTCTCCCTTTACCCTGAAAGAGTAGTAACTTTAAAGTACTGAAGAACTCTCAGGAAGATAAATAGGTAAATAGGTTATGGGTGGTGTTTTTAAGATCATATTAAGATTAGATCTTTCATGGTTCTTCCTACTGAGTATTAGGCCACACAACCAAAAATATGACAAAAAATTTAAAAGATATCATGAGAATCTGTTAAAACATGCGCTGATGTGGGTTTTTTTCCTGGCAAAAATGCAAGTCTCTGAACTGTCTTTTCCCATCACTTCCTTTCTACTGCCTAATCTCTGTAATGTCTGAAGTCACATTCTTGCAAGAAAGGGGGTTGTCAATTCAAAGTTGATTACATCTTCATGCTCTTTCCTGAGGTTGGAGAAAATATAGTAATAATCTTTTACTCATACCACTTCAGATTCGCAGGTGCTCATTTGTAAATTAGCAGTCATAAAACTAACCTTCAGATAGATGGGAAGAAAAAAACACTTGATAAGCTAATAGTAGACTGTACCGGTCTACTGAAGTGTTCAAAGAAAATAACTGCAACAGTCAGACCTCTGTTCCAAAGACCCAATCCTGAGAGAATAACTGGAAAAGCCCAATCAAATAGCACTGAAACATCACGTGAGAAGTTCAAACTTACTTTGAAAGACTACAAGAAACAGGCATCTCCAAGCTCCACTCAATTGGTCCATTTTCTGCTTTCTGTATTCCAGAAATAGCACCAGGCGGCTTTCCAGTGATTATTTTATACCTGCGATACATTATAAAAATAATAGAGACTTCAACTACTACCTCTTACACATACATAGGTCTGGTAATGGAACCTCAAAGGGGTATCAAATCTGAACAACAGGTTGGTCCAAATTTGTAGGTGGTGCAATAATTAGGCAGCTTCACTTATAAGCTGACAGATAGTGGTACTAAAACAGTGAACAATGAAAACACGTCAGGCTATGTTGGAGAAAGAAATCTGTCCACCTCAGTTTTGGGAAAAATTTAGGAGATTTCAGGCATCCTTGAAGGAAGCTGAAATTTCTTCCACAAGTGTTAATTAACCCAAGTTAGATTTCTAAGGCAGCTCAGTACAGGCATGACTAACTTCTACCATGTTCCATGGCAAGCGATGAAATTTAGCCACCACAAAGTCACTTGGGGATAAAGCAGGAACAAAAGGTGGGCTTTGAGAAATTATTTTAACTTGGAAACATCTAGCAATTCGGATACAATCTGGCACCATCTAACTTTGTACCAAACAGGCAGGTATTTCTCAAATTTCTCATGAAATTAATTAGGAGCAATAGGCTTTTGGCAAAAGAAAACTTCAGTTGCATTTTCTCTTTTTGGAAGGACAAGATACATAAAACACACGTGTTCCTTGCTTATCTCTCAAGCAGATACAACAACAATGCCTGTGGAATAATCACAGGACGGGCAGTTCTTTAAACTAAGAAAACCGGAGTCAGCTTTGCATGGATTATCAGAACAGAGATGTTATTGACCTGTTAAGAGTTCCCAAGTACCACCTTGCTTTATTTTTTTAAATGCAATGCACAGAACAATAACAAAATAGAACTACAGTAAGATGAAACAGGAATTAATTGCAAGCAGCACGTCATAGGTACCACTTCTGATACCCACTCAGGAGCTACCCGTTATGTTCAGCCACAGTCCACAACCGTGCTACTCAAAAAACGGCCGTCTCATGGGTAGTGAGGCAGTCTCATTTCAAGACTGCCTGGAAAGACAATCATTTAATAAACAACAAAAATTTGCAGCACTGAAAATCCATTTCAGAATACCACAATTTTGCCTGAATATCCAAGTTATATACATTACACTGCAACCGACCAGCCTAGTGCCACGGTGTAGGAAAGACATGGAAAAACATCAGTATACTGGGGGAAGTCCGATGCTTAATTCAGGTCTTAAGGAGCCACACAGTAAAATCCTTGTCAAGGCAGAAGGTTTGTACTGGTTTTGGCTGGGATAGAGTTATTTTTCTTCATAACAGCTCCTATGATGCTGTGTTTTGAATCTGTGACCCAAACAGTGTTGATAACACAGGGATGTTTTCTTTATTGCTAAATAGTGTTTACACAGCATCGAAGCCTTTTCTGCTCCTCACACTGCCCTACCACCAAGTAGGCAGGGTGTGCACAAGAAGCCAGGAGGGGACCCATCCGGGACAGCTGACCTCAAGGGATATTCCATACCATACAACGTTATGCTCAGCAATGAAAGCTGAGGGGAAATTTGCCAGGGCGACAGTTGGCCAGGAACTGACTGGGCATCAGTTGACTGGTGGTAAGTAACTGGGGTTGTTTTTTGCATCACTTCTTTTTCTTGGTTTTGTTTTCCTTTCAGTTTAGAAGTGGGGATTTTTTTTTCCTCCTTATTAAACTGTCTTTATCTCAACCCACGAGTTTTCGCACTTCTACCCTTCCAACTCTCTTCCCCACCCCACCGCGGAGGAGTGGTGCTCAGCTGCCTACTGGGGTTAAACCACAACAAAGTTAAAGAATGTTTTTCCTTAAATATTTTCACTACTTCAATGTTTACTATATGTGTGTAGGAATTCTTGATTAAAAGCATTTCATGGACTGATTTAATTTACAAACAGATAAAATTCTCCTTCTAGATTACCTACATCACTTCCTTATTTCTGCGAGGTCCTTCAAAAGGTCGGAAAGGCAAACTCCCTGTTGCAGCATGGTAAAAGGTCACCCCTATGCTCCACAGATCAACTGTGGCTCCGTACTTTTTCTGATGTTCTTTCCTCAAAACTGCTCGCTCATACATATCAGGATGCTAAGAAAAAAAAAAAAGAAAAAAGTCACAATGGCTTTATGAACAATATAAAGAAAAAACCCCAATCTATCATTTCATAGCAGGATAATTAGCCATTCCAAACTTTCAGCTTTTTAATCAAAAAGCAAAGTTAGCTTGTAGCATAGAACTTGCTTAAGTTATTCCGACAGACTATCACAAGAGTTCTTAGGTATGACAGCACCTTCTATCAAAATTTGCAAAAACTATTTTAAAACTTAACTAAAGATTGACTACTAGACTAGAACACCACTAGAGAAGAGAAGAAAGCCAGTATTCCTCCAGATCATTTGGAAACAACAGAAACTAAATCGGAAAAATTATATACAGCAGAGGAGACTATCAGTTATGATACAACATGTGAGAAAACATAGCAGGAAGAATATTACACCCAAGATGCCTGTATTGATGCCTCTCTGCCTGCTTCTCTTTGGTTAACTGTCAAGTGAATCTTAACTCCACCTAACATCATCCAAGTAGCTCAAATACAAACTGAAAAACATCTACAGAGGATAATGACATTCATAAATAAAATCCTGTTGTTGTTCTTTTCACTTAAAGCAACAGTGGAAGTTGGACCTGGATATTATCTAAAGGCTACTGTGCTCAGATCAGCAGAAGAACTGGCATCAACCAAGGTGAAAAAGGTAGAAAGTTATTAAAACAATTATAATAGAGGTTTAAATACTAATTCCCAGTCTGACTTTCACCTATTCAACTCTCATCACAAAGGGCCCTGTGGTTCAAACATTTTCTTCAACAGAAAGTGAAATCATACGGGCTTACTAAATATTCTTCTGTGCCATAGAGAGAAACAAATTGTTCATCATCTTCAAGTTCTCTTGCAGCACCAAAGTCTGTAAGTTTGTAAACAGACTGACCATCTTCACCTATAACACGCATTATATTGCCTGGTTTGATGTCACGGTGCACTATTCCGTTCTCCCGGAGATGATTCATTCCAGCCACTTCAATTAAAAAAAAACAAAAAAATGAAAACAAAACAGACAGAATTTGTATATACATCTTGACACAGACAGCACAAGTCCTAAACTGTAACTGAGTCTAGGAAGACATATGTTTACTTTCTCACTGGGAAATGGGAATACAAACAGACATTCAATTAACAAAAACACCAGGACCAGAGAATATGCTAAGCATTTTTGCCCTTTTTTTTCCTCTTTCAAACAGCTAAATTAGAGTATTGCTTGCTCTCAGCAACATCTTTCCCATTAAGTAACGGAGGAAAATTTTATAACAGGCAGACACAGGTAAACCTCATTATCTTCCTAATCTACTCTTCTGAGAATAATTATCACTAGGAATCAGTCCAACATGCCAGAAATAACTTTGAAACAAAGAAAAAAGAATTAGAGTAATACTTTAAACAGAAATGGCTTCTTTACGCAGCTATAATCTATACCAATATAGACATAAAAGATGTGACTCCATATGAACATATTAATTCATTCAATTAGTTGACAGTCATTCAAATTTCTCATATCTTGCTGTTTCAAGATAGACAAAACAAGTTATGAGTTCATTTCAGTCAACGAATTAGACTTAAGAGCGAAGTGTACATACCCACATCTCTCAAAACAATTAAGAACTCAGACTCTGGCAAACCAAAGGCATTAGACGGCTCCTCTAAAACTGTATATAAACTCCCACATGGACAAAATTCCATAACTAGTACTTTGTGTCTAGTTGTTGTCTGGAAAAAATTAAAAAAGATAGGTTTGTGACTATTGTGAAAACAATGTCAGAAATTACATATGACCACAGGGTCTTACTTTGAAAGAAAAAAACCCTCTGTAGCTAGATCATAAATCCTATTCTGGTGATGATCTTCAAAAGAAGCACAGGTGTATTTTTATATTGTTTCATGTATTCTAACTTGGAGAGGGGGAAAAAATTAAGAAAGTTTGAGGTACTTATAGGGTTGAGAGCAGTGTTGATAGGTAGACAAATGAAAAACTACTGCACAGAACAGAGCAACTGTCCTGCTTTCCTCTTTATTAATCTCAGCACCTGGGTAATTTCAACTGATTAGTTTCAGAAAATTAACTCTATCCCAACTAAAACCAGCACACTACTGCAATGCATACTACTCATAACTAACTCCATACAATTCATAACTAACTACATGTCCTATGCATTATTTCAGTTGGTTGCAAAGCAAAAGCAGAATATTGTCAGGATTACTGAAACACCTCCAACTATCAGTATGTATTAAATATTCATATATGCAGATAGCTTAAAAATCCTAATTCAAGATAAAGCTTAGGACAATGGCTTCTCAAAATGGCTTTGAAGAACCATAACCCATGCCTGAACACCGAAAGCAAGTATGTTCTTTCAACAACAAAAAAGAAAGAAAACCAAAAACAAGTGGTAGTTGCGTCAGAGTATTTATATCATCATATATGTTACTATTCTTCAAAAATGTAATTTTATCCTCTATAGTTAAGGGTAAAGGAGAAAGACAGCTACTGCGGTTACTACTGTGCATCTCAGATCACAACTACAGCAATTCATTACCTCTTCTTCGATGGCAAACAATTTGACAATGTTCTTATCATTTAGTTTCTTCAATACTTCAAACTCTCGCATCTGAACATCCACAGGACGAAGGAAACTGATACTGTTAAATACTTTTACAGCATATAAATCCCCAGTTTTCTGTTCAAAACAAACAAATTACTAATCAAACAGAAGCATAAGATTGTAAATGTACATGTATCCATTATTCAAGCATTTTGAGATTTTCTGTTGTGCATATGAGCATACCCAGATTAGAAATAGTTCAAAATAGTATTCGGTGTTAAGGTGGAAATTAAGATCCTACTGAAAAAGTATGTGTATATCGGTTTAGTTTAATATAGACTAAAAGCAAACAGATGAGCAGAATGTAAACTCAACATTAGCCCACAAAATTTATGTGCTTTTAAAAACCAGAATAGTTCTTTCAGAAGAAGAGGGAAAAACTATGAAGAGAGAATTTAACAAAGTCAAAAATAACATATATCATGTAGTAAGAACTCATAAGACTTGTATTCCTATTTACATTCTTAAGTAAGAAATCTTTTTTCCATCAAACTGAAGAATGGAGGAATGAAGAATTAGTAACAATATTTTACAAGGACAAATAATGTAATATATAAAAACCCTCAGAAATTACTGTATAGAGTTCTAGTTCAGTGAATGAATATTAAAAATTTAAAAATAAGTATGCATAGCTACAAAGATGTATTTGCTTTAGGCCTAAATCTTGAATGTTTTTTTGTTGATTTCACAATGCTACTCACATATGAAAATACTTTAGTTTTATGTGTTACTCAGACTAGTAATTCCTCACAAACCTTATGTCGTCCCCGGAAAACATTTGCAGTAGCTCCCTGTCCTAGTATGTCAGACAACAGCCAGAGGTAATTCGAAGTGCTCTGCATCTTTGCTCTTTGATTAGACAGTTTTGTTTTTCACCTTAAAAACAAAAGTTTAAATATACTGAATTATAATTTAGTAAAACACACAAGATGGAATTATTTTAATTAGAAGTAAAAAAAAAAAAACCAAAACCAAACTACAAGTCCAAAGACATAGAGAAATAATTAAGAGCAACCAAGGAGAGGAATAAGAGGCGAAACAAAGAAATAAAAACAAGCTAGACAATCAAAACTAATGCCATAGATATAATGCCTCTCTACATTTGAGGTCTTTACTCCGCAAATTTTGTTTGAAAAAATCAACTGGAAAAGTGAAAGCTTTATAGTCCCCTTTCTGTTTAAATGATACAATAACAAAACCTACAGGAAAGAGTCAAAAACGTGTGCACAAGGTCTTTTGGAAATAAGCAAGACCTGTAAATGAATTCCACTGTTTGGTATATATGGCAAAGAACGGACACTAGAGATCATGGCAGATATGTATACACATCTTTTAGGTCACTTGGCTCTGGAAGTTGCACTTCAGGACAACTGTAAAGGAACTGCACTCATCGCTTACAAAAAGCTGTTTTCACATGAGCTAGATAGAAGTTACATATAACACATGTACTTTCAGCTACGCTAAAAATTACTATTGGAAGAAATTAAGGGGCATTTCTCTCATTTCTAAAATTTCACATTTGGTATGTCACATCATTTCTAGAAAAACAGCCTGGCTTCCCCCACTTCCTGAAAAGTAAACTGGCAGATAATCAGGTCTTCACAGATTCAAAGGAAAGAGAAAAAAAAAGTTTGATTAAATTAAAATTATTTTAAAAACCAACGAAACAAAAAACCACATTAGAACTGCCAGATTTCCTTCCTTGCCAAAACAGCAGGAGCTGCAGGTGAATACGCTTTGGTATTAAAACTTTTGGGTTTAATTAAAGCACTGATTTTGCCATTAAATCTCGCAAAAGGCTCTAAGATCAAAGATGTAACTTCCTGGATCTACAGAATCTTAAGAGAAAACCAGGAGCCAGACCAGGGGAAGGTCCTACAGCAGCAGCCTTCCCGGGCAAGGGGACCCTGCATCTGTGTTCATTGACAAGAAACAGCAAACTGATACTCAACAGAAACAAAAAAAGCCTTTCCTGTAACTGCTGGAAGAAGAGGTATGACAGAATTTCCTGTGCTTGTTTATTATGAGAAGGCGGTTAGCATACACCACCAGAAGCCTGTGCACAGCAGGAGAGCAGAGCAAGCCTCACGCCAGACACCCCAGCACCCTTTGCCTGGCCTGCTCCAGCTGCCTTTGCACTGCTCCCGATCGTACCCACGCCACCGCGCAAAGACAGCGATTCTGGATGACTTCAAACACATTCATGTGTAGCGACTGGGGATTTCATACTTCCATTTAGCTGTTTGCTCGTGTAAGACGTGGAGTTTCTTGCAAAGCTGTCCCAAAAGAGCCAGGCAATGACAGGCAGCATACAGAACGCAACGGCACAACGCAAAGACCTGACGTTACTCTAAAAGTTCTTAATGCCTAGAGAAGGGAAGCAAGGTTTTATCTCAAATCTGAACTAAAATTCTCAGTTAACTCAGGCAAGACAATTGTCAATAGTAGAATAAGATAACTTCTCCCAGCTGGCAATGACTGTAGATGCCAAAGAACTACCATCTATGATGCAGACGTAGAAGGTAAGGAAGAGGTCTGTCAGCAAGGTAATAATGCACAGCCCGCTCTGTAAGCCATTTGTAAAACCTCCAGATTAAAAAATCCCTCATAATTAAAACCCTACTTGGAACAAGTCAACTGGTTCATTATCAGTAAACAGTTATTTTGTAATTTATTACGAAGCAACATTCATTAGACCCATGCCAAGAGGCAGAAACATAACAAACACTATGCAGAGAAAGTGCACAGAAGGATAAAGTTTCTTCACCCATGTTCATTCAAATACTGAAAATTTTAGCAGCCTGTTAGAGACCAAATGTTGCCCAAAGTGACAGAGATGAGGTGGCTTATGTGTGAGATCAGTTCTCTTCCTCTACTTCTTATTACATTTGCACGAAGGTCAATGGGCAAACCTAAAAGACAAGTCTGTAACAGATGAGATCAAATATTTTCCAATGGATTAAAAAAACCCCAGCAAGTCATTAATGGGTTTTCAAGGTCTGGGGTTTTTTCACTTGCAGTACTACATACTTAATTATGCCAGTATTAATCCCAGAGTACATATCCAGTGCCTAACCCAAGTCAGTGTTGCATTATTACACTTGTTTTGGGTCAAAATAGTATTTAATAATAATAACAACTTTTGGCAGAGTCTTCACTTTTAAGGCATAAACTCTCACTCAGCTTAATTTTAATCTTCAAATTACAATAATTTCATTCAATATCTTATATAACATGTTGGACCTCCTCTGATTTAATACCTTTCCTATCTTAGACTGATTAAGAACTGATCTTTGCTAAATGCTCAGCATGTCAGATTTTCCTATCTCTCATTATCTTCCTAAATCAATTCACTAAAAGTTTCATGTTTTAAAAAAACTCTAATGGTACCTATCATTAGATTTAATGCTGAACTTCCAATTTCTTCACATCTTACTTATGGTCAGTAAGTCGGATACTGGATGAGTCAGAAATTCCCCACATACATCTAAAGGTATTAAAGGTATCTCTCCTACCAGTGGTTCAATTTATTGTCCCAGATGACTCATTAGCATTTCAATGGTTTGGGGGCTGTTTTTTTGTTGGTGGGGGTTTTTTTGTTTTGTTTTGGGGTTTTTTTTTATATTTCTCTGCTTCTGGTGATGTTACTACTTCTTTATTTGTCAGCAGGGGTGACTGTAATAGAAAAGTCTGCATTGCTAATGTGACTTTTGGTTTTTTTACTCCCAATGCTTTGCAGCAGGAGCACTGACTACTTCTAATTCATAGGAAGAAGTTTGCAGTTACCTCAGGCACGTGGGGCAAACACAGAAAGCAGGCACATGCCCTGTTAACAGCTGCAAAGTACGAGTTCACCAGGCAAGTAGGGAGAGATGATGAAGTTAAAGCGAAGGCTCTTTCTGTCTGCAGGCAAAATCCTATACACCACCAAAGCCGACAGGCAAGGTGCTGAGGTCCTGAGTAAATGTTATGTTAGCATTATACAGTCTAGTAGATATGGAGGTTTTAAACTTTCTTGTATGCCCTCTCAATGACTAGAAAAGGAGTTTCTCCATCTTAAGTTCCTGCTTCCTACCCCTGCTTTTTTCACCTAACCTCCTTCTGGGAGTTTCCAGTCCAACAGCTGCTATCTGAATTATCAAAATACCCTGCCCTGGGCCACAAAAGGTGCTGCTCGAACCCATACAAAGCAGCACAAGCCCCAAAGGCCTGCAAAATAAACGGCAAGCCTGGCTCCAGCGCTGCCCATCACTGCTGCTCTTGGCCTTTCCAGTCCATAATGGGGGAAAAGGACTTGGCCTCTGTCAGGGACAGCAGCTCCTGGAAAGCTACGGAGGGCCACAGCCTCACCTGAGTGACTCAGCCTGCCCCACGATCAGAAACGTGGGGTAAGGAGGGCACGGTACCGGAGCTCATCTCCATCACAGGACACCCTTCCCCAGGTAAAAGTTTAACAACTTCCACAACCAGGAAGGCGATGCCACTACCTGAGGAAAGCTTTACACAAACCACTGGCAAACATACGCATCGCTTGGCCTCCCCCCCTCCTTCCAATTACCAACGGGTGGCATCAAGCGCGACCAGCCGACACACAGGATACAGGTATCGAGCCCGGGTCAAGGGTCGAGCCCCAGGCACGACGCCCGAGGCCGCAGGCCGGTCACCGCCTTGCCCCACCCCGGGCAGAGGCCGCAACGCGAGGCGGCCTGCACCGCCCTGCCCGCCGCTACCTCAGGGCTGGGGGAGCTCCGCCGCCGCTGCTGCCGCCCGCGACCCTCCTCGGGAGTCGGAACCCGCCGGGAAGGCCCCGCCGCCGCCCAGGGAAACCGAAAGCACCTCGCCCCGGTGGACGGCGCGGAGAGAGCCGCTTCCCCTCGCGGGGACGGGGAAGCGGGTCTATCCACGCCTCCGCCGCCCACCTCAGCCCGGGTCAGCGCGGCCGCCCCCACCCAGCCCTGCCCGCCAGCCCCACGCACCGAGCCACCTCGCTCCCTGCCTGCCCAGCGCCCCGGCCGCTTCCGGCTTCCTGCAGCGGCGGTGGGGAGGCGGAGCGGCAGCAGCACCGCCCCGGCCACAGGCACCTCCCTCCCTCCCTCCCCTGCCCTTTCCCGCCCGCCGGCGGCCCGTGAGCTGTGGGAGGCGCCGCCATTGAAAGTTACACCGGTCGGCGAGTTCACCTCACGGACCGCTTTGTCAGGGTCCAGCCAAGAGGAATGTTTCCCCGCCCCGTGTAATTTCTCTCAGCTTCACCCTTTTAAACCTCATGAAGTTACGATGTTTTTCACACCTGGGTGGGCTCGCTGATTAAACGCCTTAAAGCGACGTTCCCTGCTGATTCCCCGTCTCATACTTCTACTGTTCACTCATGCTGCTGTTCCAGTGGATGATCTGTACGGCTCTTATAAGGAAAAATAGCAACAATTTTATTATTGGTGTGCATAATGTAATTTCAATATAATTATGGTTGGAAACTAGTCAATAGATTTTTTTTTCTCTCCAAAACTATCCGGTTTTTATTCCTCCTAATTTCCCATTTAGAATTATGATCTTCCCAAATCCTTGAAGTCTTATTTTCTTGAGGAACCAGCCCATAAGAGAGCAACCTTTTCCTTACAGGCTTTGTTTACTGATACTGTCTTACCTTTCTTAAGCTTTATCCCAAGTCCAAACTTCCATTGGTTCACTTGTTACAGGCACTAAGCTTGTTCTGAAATTCTGCTTAGTGGAACCAATAAATCGATCTTGATACGATTTATGCTGTTAACATAAAAGCTCAATTTACATTCCCCACGTGTTAGCATCTGAGCTTTCTTCCGTAACACTGCTGCATCACAGAAGGAACAGTTGCCCACCCTGTTTGCATTCTGTCCTTCACCTTACAAAACACTGCAGTGCTCCTCAGAAGTTATGTGGTTCATTCCTGCCACCCCCTGCCTCCTTAGCCAGTTTCACAAGCCATTTTTCATCAGTGGATACCCATGAGTCAGCATCGTCTTACTCAGAAATATTAATCAGATCATTCATATGGATCTTGGCAAAAGCCTTCTCAAAATCAAGAAAACACCAGTGAACTTTTCTTTGTATTGTGAACATACACACACTTCTACTTTCGAATAAAACCGAGCTGTTGGCTCAGTATATTGTGCCTTTTAGGCCAGCCCATTTAATGGTCTCATTCCAATGGGACTTCAGGAGGTCTCTGGTCCAACCACCCACTCAAAGCAGGGCCAGTGTTGACTTCAGGCCAGGTTCCCCAGGACATCGTTGGCTGAAGACCTGGAGTATCTCAGCTCCGCTGTCACCCTGCCCCTGCGCCTGGCTGCTGACCGCTCTCACTGCAGTTCCAGCCCCTGTGCTTTCCCCAGGCTGTGTGTCAATGAAGAGGATTCATACGCTTCACATGATTCAAAATGCCCATTTTTCAGAGCATGTTTGTAACATAATCAGTGATCCTGATGCAAGGAGGATCTGCTCTAGCCTTTAAATGCTTCACAGTATGAATCACTGGAAAATGGTATGTTGAATATAATAGGAAAACCAGACACCAAAGTGGAAAGTGTCATTACAACTTCACTCTTGGAATTTTCACTTTGCTTCTTTTCACTTCTTTTCAGTGTATTAGTAGAACATTTGGTATTGTTCACCTATAATGTATTTGGTTTCTCATTCACGTTCAGCAGTCTGTTGCTGTTATACTACTACATCTCTTCCTCCTAACAATATAGCTATAAGAATTGCAGCTAAAGCTGACACATCGCATACTCTTCTCACATGTGCAGCTGTGAAAGCTAGAATTCAGAAAAGAAAAAGATGCTGGAGAAAAAAACCCTACAACTCAAACTTATTATAATTTCAGAGCTTTGCTCTAGAAGAGTATTGAATAATTACCGCATCCTGAAGTAGTGGTGAGGAGAATTAAGCTAGAGAACAGCTTCTGAAACACCTGAAAGAGATGAACACCATCCTGTGGATGCATTATCAAAAGCACTTGTGTGCTCAGGAAAAAAGAGATGAACAGGAAGAAAGCAAGGCAATTGCATTTGTTAGAGAATCAACATTAACAGCTCGGCCATGACTTTCACTGAGAGGGAAAGTTGTGGTCAGTAATTTCTGGAATGCTGACATGTATCTCTGGGCTGCTGGACACTGTAACAGAGTTTTTAACAGCTCTCTTACTGTGCAAGCACAGACTAAAGCTCTGAGGGAAGACTGAAAGATCTCATGGGAAATATAATAGCCACAAGTGTGATCTCACCTTCCAAATTTCCAAGGCCCTATTTCCAAACATGGAAGCACTAAACTTAAAGCTTTAAAAAAAAAAAACCAAACCAACAAAAAACCAAACACCCCCACCCCCCCGCCCAAACAAAACAAAACCAAACCCCAGAGCTGAGAGCATTAATACAGGCAAAATACAGTATCTTCTCCTAATCTTAGTCTTGGGGCACTCTGGGCAATCTAGCAACGAGATAAGAATAGGGGAGAGTAGAAATCAACCACAACAGACACTCTCCAAGAAAAAAAACCATGATTGCTTTGACTTCTTTTGCGGTGGGAAGCAATTCTGTGATGCAAGACAACTCTTACTAGCTTTTTTTTTTTCCAGCTTGCCACCAGAGATTTCATTCAGAACTTACTGAAAGGGCACAACTAAAGGTCAGTGGCTGGAGTGATGCTACAACTAAATGGGCCAATGGCCAAGTGCTGCTGAAAGAAAGGGGCCTTCCCCCTCCTCCATCCCTACCCACATATTATAGCTGCTTTCCCTGAATCTGCAGTAGCCCTTGTCTCATCCCATGGTGAGATAGATCCATCTGGAAAACTGTGTCTCTCCCAGAGGGTGAGTAGCTTCCTAAATAGCCTTGAATTTATTTTTAATAGCTTTGAATTTTTTGAAAACTTTCAAAGTAGTTATTTATTAGCTTTCCAGCTTAAACTGTCTTTCCAAATCTGAGAGGAGAGGGGTAGGGGCAGATTGTCTCTCTGGACAGCAACCAGCTCCTAAAGTGTCTTACCTGCACTGATAAGCCATTCGAGAAGAAAAATTGACCTCAGCTTGCATGAGATTCATTGCCTCTACTTCACACCCAGAAAATCACTTGCAGGCCTGAAAACTTATCTATTACACCGGCTTGTAAATAAAAGATACTATCTCTCTGCAAAGGATGCTTTGTATCTTTGATTAAAGACTTGCAGTTGCGTTTTCCACTTTACAGGAGAAATTCTGTTGTGCACAAGAGGTGGCGTTATTACCATGATGATGTTTTACGCATCTTCAGTCGCGGTGCAGGTGCACAGCAATGGTAAGTCATACAGGAAAGCTGCAGTTGGCTGTGTTTGGGGCAGCCTTTAAATCAGATCATCCATTGCCTGAAGAAGTAAAACGTGTGAATATCAACCTAGTCTCTTAGTGGAACGTTCTCATTTATCTTTTTCCTCCTCTTCTACCGCACAAGAAGAAGTCCTCCCAATATGTCCAAAGCATCTAAACTCTGCCTGGGGAGTCTAGTTCACACTGAATACATGTTGCATCACCAGATTTCTCTTTGGAGATAAATGCACTTTTCCAGCCCAGATTTAAAGAAAAAAAAATCCAGTGCAAAGCAGGCATCCATCTCTTCAAAGATCGAGCAACTCTTAAATTGCCTTTCTAAACCTCAATTCTTTGCAGAGTTACCAGGCACTACATACCCACCAGATATAGCATGTACATGCGACATAACAGCTCCAGAGCTGTGGTTTCTGCACCGCCAAAGGAAACTGCAGAAAACATAACCTGCTAGTAACCAGAATCAGTGTTTATAGGTTTAGATACAGAGACAGGAACCAACCCACAGATCCTGTTTTAGAGCTCGCATCTTGCATAATGCCTGGCAGTACACTATGCTGATTCAACGGGGCTAATGCACAGGAAAGTAAACAATCCTTTCTGAATTCCTCAGGCTGAACCGGATTAGCTTCCATGAAGATCCAGACTACCCAACCATTCATCCTACAGGATACTCTCAGTCACAGATGGGTGGGCAGGGTCTGAGTTTATAACACAGCCAGGCTGATGGCTGCCACACACAGCTCGCTCCCACACTGCTCGACATCCATTCTCATGCGACACCATGGTAGCCGGCAACATACTTCAAGGGGTAAGTGTTTCTGCCACTTCAGCTTCCCCAACAGCTCATCATGGGGTTAGCTGAACCCCAGATCTGGCACAGAGTAAGCTACAAGGGGGATGGTGGGGATGAGGAAGAAGAGCAGTCTTATTTGGCAGTGGCCAGTTTGAAGACTTTTCTCATGAGGATGTACTTTGGTAATAGCTAGGTCATGCTCTGTTAGACAAATAACAGCCAATTATACTAACAGAATCAATAAGTGAAGGCTTTTCTCCTGCTTTTACACAGCGCTAGAAGCAGCAGTACTACCCTTACTTCAGAAGGCAAAAGTCTACATCATGTTCAAAACCTGAGTGACTCCACCACAACGACACTGTAGTTTAAAACCAAAACACTTTGCTAAAGACAGGAGTCCTACCTTACTGTTCGCTTCATAATCTGTCTAGTGAAAGCTCGTCCCTCTGCGTGGTAAAGCTGCCGTAACTGCAGGGTAAGGAGACCAAGCCAAGCACAGAAGACTGACAGCAAATACTCACACTAGCTGCAGCAGGATCAGCTGCTGCTGCTGATCCACCTCCTCGTTTATTGTCCACTTACACTGGATGAAGAACCTAGCACCACAGTCTGGAAAAACACTCATCTGATTATGCTAGAGGTAAGTCACAGCTTTACTACAGACATCAGTTTTTGAGGAAAGTATTAAATCCTGTGCATGAGACGACTCCTAGCTTCCCCCTGCCCTTAGCAATAGCTATGGATATTATAATGTCATAGAACTAAAAAAAAAAGCAAAGAAACAAACTGACCAACTGATACATTTTGGGACAGAAGTAACAGCATCATGAAAATCTCTGTATAGACCACCGGCCCTACTGAAATAGTGCACTGAATGGAATTCTTTGTCAGCATCTTCCACATGCAGGACCACAATACTATTTATTGCCCAAGCACCAGAAAAATTGCCAAGTTCTACTGAAGTGTAACAGCCGGAAGATTAAGGAATGCTGTAGCTTCTAAAGACTCAACCGAAATTATTCAAAGAGACTTAACATTTCACTGGATAAAATTTTATTTATTTTTTTTTTTATAAAAAAAGATAGAACCAGGTGCTACTTTTAAATGAACTCATTTATTAAACCAATCTGTTTCATAGGAGGTATATATATATATTTTATCATTAAGACAACTTCAATGAAATTACTATCTACAAGAATGACTTTGATTGTTTTATTTTCATGTCACCATACATGAACAAATGAATTATGTCTTATGAAAACATTTTACTCAGTATAAAAATGTACACGTTTTAATAACCATTGCTATGGTCTGAAGGGATTTTTACATTTAATTTCAAAAATAAGTGTAATTTTATTGCTGTACATGTTACAGCATAAGCGTAAATCATCCTATACATAAAAGTTTGTGTAGGTATACAGGTAATATTTCACGTTGTCACATACCTTCATGTTTGAGACACAAATGGGGGATTTGCAATTCTCTTTTTTGCAAAAGGCGAAAATATGTACTGATGTGAGCACAAAGCAACATTTCTTAAAAACAAAACCAGTTTGAATGGCACAAGAGTTAGCGTTTTTATAAATTAACCACCAGAGTTCTGGATTATGGAAACAGGTACACGAGATTCCAGTACTTTCCTTAGGGCTTTGCTCTCTGGAAGAATACCTGTTAAAATTTATTAAAAAAAACCAAAACAAAAACATGTTAAGACAAAGGAAGTACACCTCAAACATTCCAGGTCTTATACGGTAATTAGTTTGACAGAGCTAATTTTCTTGTTTAACATGCTGGTTAACACTGGGTTTGAGGACATGACCTGTGCTATCTGACACTCACACCTTCAAAAACGAAGCATTCTGACATGTTCTCTGCAATTATAGGATCACTTATTTTGCTATTTCAATTATTAAACATGTCACAAGAATATCAAGCTGCTGAGGAGATGGCAAGGTGCTGAGGGTAAGTGACAATTCTACAGATGTAGGTTTGTCGTTGTTTGCTCCTTCTTTCCAAATAAGTGCTTTTGCTGCTTAGACAATCCCTACAGCTAAAACTAATAAATTCAATATTTCAGTTTTACTTAGGTCACTACCATGACTGAACTGTAACGTTCAAATGGAATTAAAGCTATTTAAAGTATAAAAAAAATCTTTACCTTTAAGTAATTTTTAAACACTTTAGCATCAGGCTGCTGAAGTGCTTGACAGAATTCCTGTAAGAGAGAATAAAGAAATATTAAGCAACAAGACCACCTGAGATCTGTTAGGAGCACACAGAATACCTTCTACGTAAAGCCATTAGTACTAGTTCATATGTTCCTTCCTGTGCAACCAAAGAAAAGCACGTTACGAATAAAATTGTAATAGGCTATGACAGACCAAGTGCACTCTGGGGTGAAAAAAATATGCTTTCAAATACAGGGTATCACATTCAGTTTTAGCTGAACAGACAGAAACAGGACTATCTGCAAGGCCTACCATCAAGGAGATTCTAAATCTTTAACTTTTACAGTGACTTTAGGTGGTTTTGAAATGAATGTCAGATGAACATTTACACTGCACAATATTATGCACACATTAAGTGACTCCAGACTACAGCAGAACATCTGTCACTTAAAGTCACAGTCTTTGATCAGAAAACATGGGGGCACCAGCACGATAATACTTGATCCTTACATATAATTAACATCACTTAGAAGTTCTACAGTTTAAGCGTTATTATAATAACTGTCTCCTAACGCAGCCAATCCGATTACCATAATATCCAAATTACTTGCAATTAAAATTAAGTTATGAGAGGGTTGATCTCACAATTTCTTCAGGGCAATGCTTACCACATGGTCAGCAATGCTTAATGTCAAGACAAGGGTCAGGTGTAAAGTTTCACTTTTGAGAACCCTCTTACACTACTCCAAAACAAGCGCACAAACCCCCCACACAATGTTGTGCATAATCTTCGACAGCAGAACCAGTGTTGTGGCTTAAATTTCTGTAGTGTCGAATATGGCCTTTTATCATCACATTTTCTATATATTCAACATTCTCCATCTTACTTTTGAGTTATTACTCTTAAGTATTCTGGTACTTTTTCCTCAAGTTAAAACTTGGATCCAAGTAGGAAGATAGCTTAGTCACGTGTACAGGACTCTTTCACACGGTACTCTCGCAGTAACTTTACACCTTATGCAAAATTAATCTTATTCTGATATGCAATGTCAGAATAAGTTTTACTCAGGGATGGTAGGAATTTAACTTTGTCAGTATGCATTTTGTTCCCATTTAACACTGAGTTTTCCAAATGTTCTCTTAGGAATTCCTACCTGAATTATCTCAGGAGCTACTTGCAAAGAAGGCAAATACTCTTGCTGAAGATACTGAATGCACTCCGGACCCTGAAGAAAAGCAGTACACAGTTTGTTCAAGTATATTCTCATACATAGGGGAAGTCATAGCCCTGTACTGCATGGTACAGAAGAGTCTGAAAACAGGCCATGGTCTACATGACTATTTTACAGAGAAGTTATGCATCTCAAATGCCACATGCTCATGTTGTTCTCGGCTGTTAGCAAATAAAGAGATTCATCTCAACGTTGGCATTAACGATTCTACTGCAGTTGGATTTCTCTTGTTACGTAAGAGAAGAATGCACTGAAAGAAGTTATTATAATACAGCCAGTCAGTTTGTGACAAGTCAACTGTAAAAGTCAGTTAATTAAGAAGGCAGCTCTAATTTTACTGCCTGACATTCAATTATTTTTTTTTTTGGTAAGTTTGGGAATAAGTATCTGCCAACTGCTTTATCATATTACTCCTGTTGCAGAATTCAAGTACCCCTGAACATAGTGTGTCTCTTCTTGTATCATTGATCACATAATTTGCAGTGGACTAAGAGGTAATAAAACGGAACTTAAACACCTTTGAGAGAAGCAGAGAGATGGGTCTGTTTTGATTAACACATTAGTTTTTGTTTTCTTTACCTGCATTTATCAGACCCCTCTTGTGATGAGGTATTACTGTCCACTGGCAGCCTACAAACATGACCCAATACACCTACCAGGCGAGAGCATATCAACTTTATTAATTCAGGCATAAATTACCCTGGAACTAGAACATGGTATGCAGGTCACATGAGGGGAAAAGAAGATTTCAGATATTTCCCTAGGTATCGGCAGTGTTAAAAGAAACAGTATTTGTAATAGGAAGTTATTTCATTTACCAAAGCTTGATTTGCTACAGATTTCTCTCTTCATTGCTTTAGGGGGAAAAAGAACAAACTCAAAAGCGTTTCTCATTTAAAACAAAATCTCCTCTCAGATTATAAAAATAACTTCTTAAAAATCTTTTGTGTAGTTATGAATCGTGCTTGCATTTGACAGAAAAGTTACCCAGTAAGATAAAGGGTGTAGCAGGAAACAGTAACATGAATCTAGAAACTGTTGCTTTTCCACGAAAAATGGAAATATGCTATAGTGTTTTAGCCATTAGACAATGCAAGATTCATTTTTTTTTTTTCCATACATGTTTTTCAATCTAGTCTCCTACTCATCGAAAGACACCTTTAGTTTTTGCAGAAACACTCTACAGTGCTTGTCTAATTGCTCTTTTATGTCAGTTTAAGTACAACACTGAAAAGTGGAAGAGGGCCAATTGATCAGTTAAACACAGGAACAATCAATCAAGCAAGAAGATTCTTTTCCTTAATGAAGAATCAATAATTTGCAGTAAATTATCAAGGGGTAGAACTACTGGATCCTGTAACCCTACACAGCATTGTAGTAATCCTATTATTTATATAGGAGTAGAGGGTAATTCAGCCTAGTAAGTATCTGATTTTTGGAAACTGATAAACGCACTGGAAAGAAACCTGCAAGAGTCACTCCCTGCAAAGTATTACGAAGCTTACCCTTTTGAGATGAATTGTCTTTAACGTCACTGCACATTCTGATAAAGCCTGCAATGCAATACACAACAGTAGACTGATTAGTTTGTTAAGTATTTTAAGCCCAAGAACTTAACCAGGCCCAAAGCAAGGGCTAGTTCACGCCACTCTTTTCATTTTCCCCTCACACAATGCTAACTGAGCCTCAACCTTCCAATTTTTGTTCCACTCTAACCAGAAAAACTTCTGTCACAGCCAAACCCAAAATGAAGAAATAAAGAAGAGGCGCCTGCGTGTGCTCCCTCTCACTGAACATCAGTTAATAAGTGATACAGGTCAATGTTAAATACTCAGATATGCAATCCTCTCACTTGATTTTGAGCACAGGTGAATTACAGAGTACAGTACCACAATATCAACAACTCATCACCCAGGTGTCTCAATAAAAAAATATAAGGGATATTATTTGAGACCACGATCTTGGGTACCACATGGCCATTGTAGGTTTCTTAGCCTGACTCTGCCCCCCAAGAATGAAAGCAGAAAAAGCCAAGCATCCATAATACACACCAATACTGTCTGGGCATCTGCCAAGTCAAACGTTTGCTTCAAAGGTGCTAAGAAACACGCAGGAACAATGTGCTTGTAGACAAAGTCTGCAAAACCTACTGGTCCATCTTTACCTCCTGAAAAGAAAAACAATATTCCACGTTCTGTGATTGCCTTGTGGTTAGTAGAAGCTGCAAAGGAATTATGGAAAGACAGTCTTACCCCAAAGCTCCACCAATTTAGAAAGAATAATGAAACAAGTCTTCTGGGCAATAGGATCTGGGTAATCCACTGCGCCTTGAATGACAGTGAACAACACACGCTCCACATTCTCTGCACCTTAAACACATTAAAACGAGCTTGTCATTTCAACTTGCAGACTAAAACGTTGCTGTACTCTTACACTATTTTATATAAATACTGACCTGAAAACATGCTTCCACTTCAAAATAGCTCTTTTTTTGCACAAAACTCAAATGTTTTTGGGAAGTTTCCTCCACGATACAAGACAACTCTTGTTTAGGTTATAACTGTGCAGGGAAAGAGGGTTTTTCTTTTTTTTTTTTCCTCTTCCTTTTTGAAAAAAAATTTGGAGATTTTAACTGCTTCTCTGGCCTTTAATACACACAAAGGTGAGAGGGGTACTTTAACCTGCTTACAAATACAAGTCTTCTCCTCTCGACCCAAACCTGGTAAATTAAAACTCAGCAGCGCTAAAGTAGTTCTCTTCACCTTTCAAAATACAGAAGAATATTTTCATCACACTTCAAATTTCTGTGCTGTCTATGCTTATTTCTGTTAGATTCCTTTAAAAATTCCTTGTTCCATCCAAACTACCAAAGTCCCTCTTTTAAGAAAGCTCTCACCACTTCTTAATGCCACCCTCTCCTTTCCCACAGGTATTACCATCATTTAAGACAGGTGGAGCTCAGACTTCCTTTTCCCCATCAGATAAGTCACCTTACAGATTCTCAAGTCCCTAGCCATCTTGATGGAATACAGACAGAATTATTTAAACAATCAAGCAACGGGACATTGGACTTCAAATTTCTGCTATGAAAAGCACTGATTTGCATTTGGCCACTAAGGGTGAGGAAAATCTGGTAACTACATACAGGTCATACAATGCCTTCTAACATGAACAACGAAATCGGGGGGCGGTAGTACAAATTTACAGACACTACAGGTGCTCAATAGGAAGGAACATGCCTATTATAGGTGGATTTCACAAACCCAAATTCTTGTGCAAGCAGCAAGCTGAACGGTGTCTTTAAGTTAGTCCATTCTACCTTAACATAGCTAATAGAAGTAGGCCAATGATTTTAGTTTATACATACAGAGGAGTCACCATAATACTGTTCTGTGAGAAAGAGATCTACTTACCTTGATTAGCTATGACTTCACTCATTCCACTGCCAGTTACTGTCTGCAGAAAAGCAAAGTAACTCCTCCGTAACATTTGTTTCTCTAAAGCAGCAGACTGGTCATTTTCTTCTGCTGGAAGGAGCAACACCTCAAAAATCGCATGAAGTAGTGGCATAAACATCTGTTGCAGAAAAGGTGAAACCTGTGTCTGTGGAGATTGGAAGAGGATACCAAACAGTTACAGAAATTCAACATTTCAAAATTAAAACTTAAGGGCTGGTGTTACAATTCTCAGCTTTGATTCACCTTTACAGTTAGCGTTTTCCTGTGCCAACTACTGTAACAGAGTGAGTCCTATCAGGGTCATCATGAGCATCTTGACAAAAATACCTAGTCCTGTCTAGTCTCATTCTGAGTAGGAACAGAAGCTTTTTCAGGATTTCTCATCCTTCTTTCTGTTCAGCCAGACACTATCTCAAATTCCCTGAAATATCAAGAGGGACTATTGTAAAGTAACTGTAGCTACAGAAAACGCACCTCTAAGATGTTAAAACCAGCAGTAGGCCACCTTTTATAGCACTTGTCTTTAAAGACTGCTTAAAGAAAAAAAAAAGTCTTCCTGAGCTGAAATACTGCTGGCATTACAGAAGAAACTTGTCATTTATGTCCTACTTGCAGTGAGAAATACATGTAAGTGCACTGAATTAGTTGAAAATTATGAACTGAAAAACTGAAGGTGTTTGCTAATCAGCGACACCCTAGAGTTCCACAAAGAGGCAACTTGTACTCTTTTATTGATGCTTAAGGAAGGTTTTATCTTTAATATTCTCTCTACAGTACCCTGAAAGTATTTAAGGTGAGACTACTGAAGCTAGGATCTTTATTTTAACGTAGCGTGGTAAGAATGGTAGACTATCACACAGTTAAACATTGTATTTCAACGCTGTATTTGTCCAGTCTCACTCCGGCGACTTTTTTTAAACTTCTCCACCTTATAGACTATTTTTATCTATTATTCGCTACTGTTATCTTGAATTGCTTTTAGCATAACTTTCAAAAAGGACCAGAGCAATGAATCTTCGTCCCTAATCTCTGCAATGCTCGTTTTTTTCAAGATTCCTTCTCTTTGCCCTGCAGATGGGATATTCCAAACAGAGGTGCGCGTGCTAGCTTCACACAGGGGTACTACACCTCTGTTCTACTGCCCACAAAACGCACTTTGCTTTTCGCAATTTTAATTTTGCATTCTGCTGAAAGACTTAAGCCTATTTAGAGGGCTTCTTAACCTTCTCCAACAGCAATGAATTTCCCATCCCATTCCAGGGAATGAACCACAAGTAAGACATTAGTAACTTCATGTATTTCATTGGCTTTGAACTATCTGAAACCAGGAAGGCTACACTTCAAGAACCTTTGCTAGACAATCAGCCGACAGTCCTACTCCCAACTTCATACGTATCTCAAGCCTCCATTTCAAAACCTCTGCATTTGTCAACCTAAGCCTCAGCGTACATTTTTATGCAACACCACTGCATCAAGGTCTTGTAAATCAATATTCTTCCCTATACGCTCATCTAGTATTTCTGTATCTCTTTCTCCTGGCAATTTCATAAGAAATGAGCAAGCTCACTTCAGAGCTTGCACAGCTGTAGTTTAACACTGCAGTAGGGGGCATGAAGTTAGTTGTGTCAATAAGAAAGTAATTTTGTGCTGCATGTAATATTTGATTTTAAAATATTAAACCCCAAAATTCTGAGACTAATCCAAGAAAAAGCACTCATTTAATGACTGTGAGTCCAGCAACATACCTGTGGTTGTAAAATTATGTTTCCCAGTAGCAGCCTTAGAAATATACTTATTAATTGTGAGACAAGGTTCTGACACATGGCTATCTTCCTGGAACCAGAAAAGGAGGTATTTGCAACACTTTGATCCTGAAAAGCTTATGCAGTATCGTACCTTAAACTTAGCTGTTATTTGGTTTATAAGAGGAATGAATTCTTGAAGATCTTTTGCTTCACAGTCTTTAAGCATGTGTTCAGAGGCAGAAGGAATGAACGGAAGAACTTCTTCCTCTAGGCAAATAATCATGCGGTGAAGGAAAGTGCGGACACCACTTCTTAGAACTTCCTTTTGTAATGGGCAACTGAGAGCTGGCAAAAACGTTTGTAAGCAGTCCAGATAAACCTCCGAGCAGCCACACTGCTTTACCGTTTGCTTATTGCTGAAAGCTTTGCTGGTTCGGCTGTGAAAGCAATACACCACATTTCATACAAGCTCACGTTCCAGTACAATGAAGAAACAGTAACACTGAGAACGACATGTATTTTACAACCCATGCACTAAACTAGAATATTACATTTCATGAAAAAGGAGCCAAACTCCGGAAGTAATGAACAGAATTGAATATGAAGTAGCTACATTTTGGCAGTTTTTGGAGAATTAAATTCTAATCATACGTTGCTTGAAAATTGTTAGAATAGCTCCATACAGTTCTTTGAGAAAGGGACTAGACGCTGGTTCATTATAAACTTGCTCAATATTCTCTGTATCTACATCCATAGCAGCCTTTTCTAAGGGGACTTAACTCATTTTCTGGGCTACCACAAGAAATTCTACCACCACTGATGATTGCCTAGGTCAATAAAGCACAGGTAGAAACTCAGCCCCTCCTCCCAGCAAATCCTTGATATTTCCCTTTTACTCAAACCAGAAACACACACAGAGTCACTGTGCTGTACCTACCTAGCAAACCCAACGGCATGATTGAGGCAGTCAGCCAGTGCCATCTGTCTGTCCTCATCTTGTGCCATCATCAGTTTTTCTAACAATACTTTGAACTTCTCCATCAGTGGAGTCAACAAATTCCTCATTAGAACTTGTTTTCTTTCTGCAGAGTATTCGCTGTTAACTATTAATACTCCAGCTGTTTCATAAATGAAAAGTTGATCGTCACTGCTTAACAGAGCCTGGTAACCATTTTCCTAAAATGGAAGATAACAGGCATAATTCACTAAATGTCCTTTATCCAAGTTGCCTTCTCAGAGTTTAAAGATACTACTCTTTTTTTAAGAATCAAGTAATCTCTATAGTACGTTTTCAATAGTTTTATTCTATTCCTAACAGAAGTGTCAAGTACAGGTGAAAACAGTTGAAGGAACAACTATTTTTACACAGTTCAGGCAGTCCTCCACATACACCCATTCCTAGCCTACGTTCCCAGAAATCCACATAAGCAGCATTATTAAAATTAGGTACAAATGTAAGCATGCAAGTGGTCTCACACCGAAAGAGCAAGACAATTATTTGTGTTTAAATGTTTGTGTGCTAAGCCTACAATTCAGCAAGTACTTGGGCACACCAATAAGTATGGGCAAGCCTTATTTATTACAAAAACCTGCTGTAAATACTCACAGGAGGAGAAAGTTCCAGCAGGTCTTGTATCCTATTCAGAACATCTTCAATAAAGGGATTCATTTGCTTACTGAAGTAAAACACAAGTACATAACACTATTGAGAGGCATGTGCATTTTTCCCCCGTTTCCTGGTGTTTTATACAGGCTGTAAAGCTAGACACTAAACTACCTTCTCAATAGCGAACTCCCTTTATATATCAAAGCACTGCTGTAGAAAAACCTGACTTATGAATATGGTGCTTGTGGTAAGCCAAATAGATACATGGCATGGTGGGAACTAAACATTCCTTTCTTTCCTTCATTTTTTATAGCATGCATAAATAGCCTCATTCATCTCTGAAATATTTTCATCAACAGTTGAAAAACAGGATCCTTCTGAAATCTGAAGCATCTTGAAACTTCTGACTCTACATTAAATACATGCCTTGTGAAATCAGACCAACAGGACAGGACTGTTTCAAGGGCTCTAATACACTGAGTAAATATCATCAGTAGAAATTCTGTAAATATTCAGAATTTGGTCAGGGATTGGGAAGAGTTGCTCTTGGGAGTCTCCAGATCCACCCACTCTCAGCTCTGCTCCCTGAGGAAAAGCAGGACAGACATTTCCACCACTGATCAGTTTTATCATGTGATCAAAATGAGCTAAGCATATGCATTTGAGGTCTTTGTTCTGTGACAAATTTTTCCACTGCTACCTTAATATTACAGTGGAACAATAGGACAACCCTGCTAGAGCAGCGTTTTGATACTGCAGTCAATTTGAAGCCCAGTCTGTTTCAATGACAACTGTGAGTTACAGGAGGGCCATGTATTGTAAATTCAGTGCAATTTGCATACATTAGTAACAGCCTTACTCACTTAAGAGACTTGACAAATCTGGAAAAGAGGTAAGCTGTTCGACTTCGTACTTTGGGACTTGTGTGACGAAGACCACGGTGATCTAAAAATGCCATCTGCAATCAGAAAGGTATCTCAGTCTTAGAATCCCTAAACAAGGGGCATGGGATGTAGGGGAGCTAATCATCCACCAATTTAAGGAACCCAGCTTCTTTAGACCTTCAGAAAATAAGATTTCCTAAGTCTGAAGAACTTATCTAGTCTTACCTGGTGGAAAATACGAGATGAAACTTACCAGAACAGCTGGAATGTGCTGAGGTTCAACAGCAAAGAATTTTTCATATCTAACCACCGTTTCAAAGAATTCCAGGGTCACTGATGTATGCTGATAGGCACTAACACCAGAAGTCACCAGCTACAAACAAAAGCATTAGCAAGTGAGTACTTCAGCCAGTTGTAACACCAAACTACACTGTAAATGATGTGCTGGTAATACAGATGAGCCATTTGAACTGGAATGTCCCAGTCTTCAATAGCATTTTTAAAGAGCTCCCACAACACACATGCTTACCGTTCTCATCATGTCTTGTAAAGCTGTAGCCTTTGTAACATCACCAGAGAAATGAGCACCATGAGACACAGGAAGAGCCTCAGCCAACATATATAGCAGCCTTATTGCTACTTCTACTTCCATAAATCGTGTGGTCTGCCAATTCCTAGAGGAAAAAAAGATGAAAATCCTGTTATTTCATAAACTGCTACAGAGTAATCACCGTTCTACCACATTAGTATTTTTCTTTTGAGCCTTCTTCAGATACGCAGCATAAAAAGAGCAGATCTATCAATTGGCTTTGCCATGCTACATCACATTTAGGTTCATTACAAACTGACAGTTACAAAAGGCAAAAAATGTGAAGGGCATTGTGTAAACAAGTTAAAAATCCGACTTACTGAAGCGTAGTGTTAAAAACCCTGCGGACAGATGCCAACAGTAACTCCGGTGAGACCTGAGCAAGTCTGTCCAGCAACAGTTTCAACTGTTTTCTGTACTCTACAAACATTGCTTCATCTTCACCCTGCAAAACATTCACATATCAGTAAAGTCCCTATTTTCACCTTTAAATTCATCCACAACCATGTTAGACAATCACACCTGAAACAACAACGTGTACATACAAGAACACTACACCACGCTCAGAGAATTCAATAATGCTCGCCCTTTGCTCTTGCAACATAATTGCAGGCTCCTTTTTTGGGTTGTTGTCATATGTTGAGATCCACTGCATTCGGGCCAGAAACATATTAAAAAGGCTTTCCAAACTGAAAACTAGCCAAAAGTACAAGAAAGAAAATGCTCTTGGCAAAGACTTATTAACCCAATTCTTGAAAATTGACTCACTCCTCAAAGAGCTTCTTTCTCAACATCTAGCCAAGTTTTAAAATTGAACTGACAGAAACATTTATGATGGACTGCATACAGTCTAAGTTAACCGTTTTATGACTATAGCTCTCTGAACAGCCTAGAGCAGAAGTAAACAACATATTCAATCATTATTGTTGGCTGACAGAGATGTAAGCATGGGAGGAAAGTAAAATCAAAGACCTTCTGCCTCCTTTAGCTTATTTTTGCAGAGGTTTGACTATCTGAATTAGGTCAAGCAGCATCTCTTAGACTTTCATTACACAATGTTTCTCAAATCTTTTTGCAATACAGAATTGATGTGCAGAAACACACAAGCTCACACTGAACAAGTCAGCTCAACAGCTACATTTAGCTAACAGCACAGGTCTATTTGCTTAGGAATAGTTCTGCAGAAACGCAGCCAGAAATACTCTGTTAACTGAACTGCCCTGGATATCCCTTTACTACATTGTTTTGTCCTATGCAGACAAACTCAGAGGTTAAAAAAAAAAGCTTTCCACACAGGAAAAAACTTTAGCCTACAGACATTTGATTCCAACCTTCAAATCCTTCATCTATAAAAACCATGAATTTTAAAAGCATGAACAAGTTTTACTACATGTAATTCAAGTTGCATTTGTCTGTTTATTCATATAACACAATACCTCATTTTCAAAATTATATTCTTCATCATATGTCAACTTCTTCATAACAGCCAACATGATCGCCTAAGATAAAAACAGAACTGTAAGCATAGAAGCAGACAAGTGATAAGGAGCAACAGTTAAAATCCTACACTGAAATAAACATTAAAGCAAGAGTTAAGTGTTCACAGGTATTTTAAATCCCATTAGAATGATAATTTTCAGAGGTTTAGCAGAAGTAACAGTCCAAATTAAAACAGAGGGATTACATCCAAACAATACACAGGTGCCATTCCAGAGACACAACACAGAGAGCTTAGAGCTCTCAGTCTCCAACACTATTATTTGGCTTTATTTCCTGAGTGTCACCTCTGCTGTTTGGTTCCCATTGAAAACAACACTTAAGATGACTGAACCAGGCAGAGGAAGCTAAACAGGTTGTACAAGATCCTATTTTAAAGGGGCAGGTCATCTTAGCCATAACATTTAACTTCTCTAATAGCTCAACATCCTTGAAAGATTTTCTTTTTGGGACAAGTTAAGAAGACAAATTGGTTCAGCAAAGAACCCAGGAGTAAGAGACAGGAACAGCAGAGAAGAAAAGCAAAACCTTCACCTTCCCTTTTCAGCAGCAGCAAGTTGTTAAATCAACTAAAGCACTGATGAGCAATTTCACTTTAGTAGGGACTGTTGGGAAGTCCTGAAACAGGAATAAAGACTTGATCTTGTCTCTACTGAAGTCTCAAATCTAAATGCAACACTTTGATCTTACTAAACATTTACTACTTCAAGTTTTTAGAACTCTGTTTCAGTGTTTAAAATACATGGACTACTCAATTCCATTCATGCTTTCCAGGATGGATAGAAATTGGACAGACAGAGTTAGGTAAAACAAGTGTTTAAAAATATATTATATTTTAATTTTCACTTCAGTTTAACAATTTGTTCTGGGAAGCCTACAAAAACATGTATTAAATCTAAGTATTCCACATGGACAGAAAGCTATTCTGAAAAATTAAACTGAATCCAATGCAGACCATTTTTTTGTCTATGACAACAATGAAGTGTAAGAAGTCCAAGAGAATGTTATCCATATTCTTCTCATACTAGCTACTGTGAGGAAAATTAAGACTATCCCAACTAACACCAGCACAGCATGAAAGCAAGCTTGAGATTTCAGGACAGTAACGCATCTAAATGTTAAGTGCCTTAAATACACTGCAGTAGCAATTCAGTTTGATCCAGTTACAAGAGAAAGAGAGACATAGTAACAGAAATAAAAACATTCAGTGGTATTATCAAACTTCTTACTGTTTTATCTCATCCAGTTTAAAGAGACATTAGACAAAACCAGATGCAGATAATCTAGACCAGATACTCAAATTCAACTGTTCCCGTTAGAACAGGTACAGAATTCAGTTTTCTTCGTAAAGTAAAAGGAATCACAGCTGTCAGCTGTATGAACTTACAAAACACCAGCACTGACCTAACCAGTTCAACACTTAAATCAGTGCATACACATTGGTGTAGAAGGGTCACAGGGAGAAGAAATTAAAAAAAGACTGTGCTGAAAAAACAACCAAGTTTACTACCACCAAAACTGGACATAAACCTTATTAAACTTAATCCTTTATATATAAACCTCATCTTACGTATAAACTAAAGCATAAACTTTAGCTTAGTGTATAGTTTAATCTAATGCTTAACATATAACTGCTCATTCTAAGTACAACTATTATATTTGAATTGCAGCTTCTCTCCTAAGTTTAACTTAGGGTACTAACAAGGGCTGAATTTATGACAACCCTTCCCATACTTCTTCCAATCCTATGGAGATAGGGCAGGTTTTAATAAAAATACAAAGCTTAAAAAAAAACAACAAACCCAACCTCCTCTTCTATCTTGATTTAAGAATGTTCTATCGACTGTACAGACCGTGCAGTAGCTTACCAACATATGCTTAAGGGTTGCTTGGGAAGTCCAGCTCTAAGATAGCTTTCATCTTCATACATACTGTCCTTACTTCTAAGTCTTCCCTTTTAATTATTGACACACACACATTTTAAGGCATATAAATAAAACATTTGTTTCAGCAAAATTCTCACCCAGTGTGTTCCTAAAAAAAGAAAATCTCTAGTAAAAAGAAAATACTTACCTCTACATTAGCTTTTTGTTGGTCTGAAAGTGCAGAAAGCTGTAAAATAAATTTTAAGTATTACTTTTTGTATTGTAACTCCTTCATTACTGTGTAATAGGAAATGACAAGTTTACTTTTTTAACAGACATATGATATGCAAGCCTTCTTTCCACTTAATTTAAGATTTAACCCCATTCCTTCAGATTTCTAAACAACACTATAGAAATAGCACGACCACAGCCACTAAAGACGCTGAATGCTAACTAGTCAAAAAACCTATTTTACAAGTCAGTTTGCACATAGTAGCAGATTCAGATATTCCCACAAAAATCAAAATAAATCATTATGTCAAAAAGTGATGTAAAATCAAAGCCAGCCATATTTACTTGTTTCAAGATGTGAAGGTAGTCATAACAAAAGCCAATGATATTAGATGAGATGTCGTCATCTTCGTGAATTAGCAGTTGCAACATTAGGGCCACTTTTGCTTCAATAGCTTGCAGAGTGTCTTGAGCACTCTTCATATCACCATTTTTTATCAATTTAGTCCAACTAGCTATTAATGCTTGCCCCATTCCATTAACCAGCTTGGAAAATCTGGCCAGAAAATCCACATCATCTTCCTGCAAGAAAAGACATCCGATTAAAAATGCTCGCAGAGCTCATGTTTAAATGGCATGAGCGTACAGACTGTATTACCCATGTCTAGTGCATAGAAGTAGTAAAACCAACATCGTTCTCCTAGATGAAAAATACAATTGTCCATTTTTCCCCAGGGAATGGAGAAAGAAATTAAAGCAATGCCAGATTTGGTTGTCCTCCATGATACAACCGTAGCTTGCTTCATCTCTTCAGATTAGCTTGTTTCTTTTTACTTTACAGCAAGAAGCAGGTCCAAAATAAAAGCAGAAGCACACACCTACCATAAATTTTAGGCTGTATAAGAGGAAAATCTTTTTATGGGAAAACTTCAAAGAATTAACAGCTGTAGCTCACTTCAGAAACAGATAATGAGTAACTTTCAGTACTGCCTGTAAGAGTTAATATTAAATATTTACGGCTTGTTTTTACCTTGATCGGAATTGAGAAATACCCCCAGACCAGTCACCCCAAATGGAAGCTTTGCTCCCGGCTATAACTGTACAAAAGCAGAATAAGTCTTCCTCAGAGAGACTGAAGTTAAGATTCTGAGAAGAACACCTCCTGAATTGATAATGCATTTTCTGCATTCTAGTAGGAATACAAATTTGACAAAGGCTTCAAAATGAAGAGATAACTGCCTTCCCATCTAAGGGCTTCATAAGAACTCGTCCCTCTTTCTCCGTGGCAGACAGCAAACAGCTGTTCCTTCAACACTGCAACTGCCAGGGAACGTGTGTTTGGATAGTAAGTATAATTTTCCAGCTTACAGATAAGAATTTCAGGTCTCCTGTCTGATGGTGCAGACATGCAGAACAGCACATGTGCCCTTAAGAAAGCTCTTTACCTAAAAGCTCTAACCCTAACCCTAATTATGCACAGCTGATATAATGTCTCACGCTGGCTGCCATACCTAACAGAACCATTCAGAAGAGAATATTCAAGGCAACGAAACACAGAAGCAGCATTAACAGTAAGCACGACAGGCTTTAGGAGAGGAAGAGTTATGTAACACCTTGCTTCTGAAACGAACACCTCACACTGAGGACAAACGAAACGTGGTGTGTTTTAAATGACTAAAGAGTATTAATAATGAGCTGTTAAATTAAGTATGACAAAAGTGTGAGAAGCATTTAGCTTTGATGCAGAAACACAACTAATTCTCCCTAATCTGTGAATTTAAGTTTTAGTGTCTTCTGTTCATTTGCTTACTTAAGAACTGCAGGAAACCTACGACTCATTCCTATTGTAAAAATCAATATACAAACCTGATCAATGCTGAAGAGGCCAGCGGACTGCAATACCTGACATAAGGATTCAACCAGTTTTGTTTTATCAATTGGGTCCATTCCCTTATTTACAATTTCAAACAAACAATCACAGGCTTCTTCCCGGAGAACTTCCACAGACATGTGACCTAGCAGCATATTTATAAACCTTCAAAGAAATAAAAATAAACTTTTTTTAATGTAAGAACTTATGGAAACTTTTTATTATTTGTGTGCATGTTTACAATGGTTTCTTCTTATAAGACAGTTTTAAAGTATATTGTACTGACTAAACCCAGCATTTTTATACATTTTAACGAGAACTCAGCAAACCATGTAGTGTCTATTTTGGCCGCTACATCAGCTTGGCTTGCAAAGTCAATCACTCCTCAAAAAAAAAAAAATCAAAACCTCCCAATCCTCGTATATAATTAAAGTCATTTTTAAAAAACGAGTTTTAATTCTGTTTCACAGAAATGCAGTCAGCAGACTATCAAGGTTATTTTTGCAAAGGTATTCCATCAAAACCCCCTTACCTTTCATTGGCTATCAGGCTCAAATCTATCCAGGATACATAAGCTCCAACTACTTCAAGGCACTGGCATGTCAACTCTGAATTATTATATTGATAGTTTTGTAAGATTTGGTACCACGATTCCACCAAACTTGGAATGCACTGTTCCCTCATAGTATCTTTTAATAAGGTGTTCCTACGAGCCTCCTATCAATACAGAAAAAGGATAAAGCAATCTTGTCATAGATTAGCACCACTTTTGGGTCCACTACCAGACACCACTTATCCAAGCAAGATAAATAACTCAATTTAGAAACTCAAAAGCACCCTTTTTTTCTTGCAAGAAATAAAACCAAAGTACCCTAGGTTTTGCTTTTTTTCCCCTCCCACAGTGTCCAAACACTGAAGGCAGGCAGGCAAAAGGGAAAATCCCCTAGACCATGACATGGATGTTAAGATTCCTTAAAACAGGGACTAGAAGAATTAACATTTTAAGATGACTCAGCCTAGCATTAAAGTGGCTAACTCAGTCCATTGGATTTTGTTTGCTAGCTCTTCAAGAAAAAAACAAACCATTAAGTAAAAGGTATGAAATCAAATAGTTTTTGGATCTAAAACACATAATGTCTCTACAGCAGAGCTGCCATAGGAAAAAAACCAACATCTCCACAAGTCGCCTGTTCTCATTAAAGAGCATTTTCTGAAAGCTTAAAACAAACACTAATGCAAAGTAACAACTTGCCTCTGATGTATGAACAACATCCCGGTCTACCAGCTCAGCATCAACAGCCATCAGGATTCTGAGGTACATATCCACACCTCGTGGATTAAGGTCAACTACTGACAGAATATCAAAAAAAAACTTGGGCCATTTTGTGAGATACTCAGTAACAAAAAGCAACGCAAAGACCTGTGCTGCTTTGTTGCGGATAAAAGTCTTCTCAGGTTGGGGATTCAGCATCTGGTAGAAACAAGATATTTTATTTGTACATTCTTACTAAATTAGGGAAGAATCACATATGCTTGTTGATCTCTGTATAGCAACTAATGTACTGCCTCTCTTCCAGGCTGAGAACAATAAAAAGCCTTACCTTTTCCAGCAGTTTGAAGAAAATTTAGCTAAATTGTAATCAAACAGGGAAAACATTCTCTCTGGGTGATAGCCCAAAGACATAAGATTCATAGAACAGAATCATAGAGCAGTTTGGGTTGGAAGAGACCTTTAAAGGTCACCTAGTCCAACCCCCCAGCACCGAGCAGGGATATCTGCAACTAGATCAGGTTGCTCAGTGTCCAGTCTGGCCTTGAATGTTTCCAGGGATGGGGCATCTACCACCTCTCTGGGCCAACTGTTCCAGAGTTTTACCACCTTCACTGTAAAAAATTTCTTCTTGTATCTAGTCTAAGTCTACCCTCTTTTTCTTTAAAGCCATTACCCCTTGTCTTATTGCAATAGGCCCTGCTAAAATCTTTCTTAAAAGCCCCCTGTAAGTACCGAAAGGCCACAATAAGATCTCACTGGAACCTTTTCTTCTCCAGGCTGAACCACCCCAACTCTTTCTTCCCAGGATAGGTGTTCCATCCCTCTGACCATTTTTGTGGCCCTCCACCAGGCCCATGTCTTCCCTGTGCTGAGAGCTCCAGAGCTGGACACAGTACTCCAGCTGCAGTCTCATGAGAGTAAAGGGGGAGAACTCTTGGGCTCAACTGACATTACATGTTCAGCTACAGTAACTAATTCCACAAGAAAAAGTAGCCAATACTCTGCCACAGTGTTAACAGAAGTGTCATGCTGTTCATTCATAAACACCTGCTAGTACTCTAAGTAGCCAGGAGAGTCTTAAAAACAGAATTACTGCTTCTCCTCCTCCAGACACTCAGGAACATCATGAATCTGGACTATGCATCCCTAACGGGAAACTTTTAACAACCCTTATTTCACACACAACTGATTAAACCACAGTCATTATCTCAAGTAAGAGTTTTATATTTAGTAATAAGATCAAGTAGAGACTTCTTTAGAACACCTGATTTAAAGAATTTCTAATAAAGATTAGCACGTTAAAAGCTTTTAACCATCAGATACCATGTGTCTTGAGGAAGCCATCTCTAAACTCAAAGGACAGATTAAACATTTAGCCCACAACAAATGCCTTATGTTAGCCTACTAATAAGCATACCGTGTAAGACTGCTGTGAAGGGCCACACTTACCTGTGCTTGCAGCCATGTGACAAGTGTTTCCCTAATTAGCTGTTGCTGGACTTCAGTAAGTTCAGAGTATCTGAAACAAACCACGAGATCACTGCTTCATGACAACTCAACATTCAGTAAGGCAAAAGCTCTTAATATTGCACATAATACTGAACATTACTGTAAGTGAAAGGTTCCTAGAAAAGGAACTTACACAGCTATTTGTGTGTTAAAATTTTGAATCATAGACAAAAATAAGGAAAAACAGTTTGCCATAATTAATGGATATCACTTTAAGGCACTACTGCTTCCTATATCGAGTAGGAGCTTGAAATTTTGCAGGAAGGCTGCTCTATCAAGGACAGTACTTATGACTTTAATACTTATGTATTAAAAATACACATTTGACCGTAAGCCATGGGGAGAAGGAGGAGGTATCTGTGTAGGCTCAGACTTGTTTACTACACACTGAAGAGAGTCAATAGCGAGCACAAGGAAGTCCTTCACTGGTCTGACCTACAGTACATCTATTATCAGACATATGTCAAAACAAAAAAGCAAAGCAATTCTGCTTTAGGTCATACATACAGCCTTGGCAAAATTTGACATACCCAGACCCTCGAATACTACACACACAACATTCTCCTTCCCAGGACTAGCTAAAAGCTGAGAACACTGCTTGCAATAGAGCTAGCTATAAGTTTGGCACAGTCCTTAACATGACTGACTGCTGAACACTCCAGTGTTCCTGCCACAAGCAACTATTCATTAAGGAGAAGAAAAAAAACCACCCCACTGTAAACACTCAAAGAAAAGAAGAAGCAGGAAAAAAAAAAGAAAACATAGTGCAGAAAGCAGGTAACAGAAATGGAATGAGCAGAGGAATATGGACAATGAGGTAAAATCGGGTAAATAAAACCACAGAAAGGTCAGTCTTTCATTCTTGCTGACATATAACACTGAAAATCAGTTACAAAATACATCTCATTCCTATCTAAAGCGTGACCCACACGTTCAGTGTACTACAACCCGTCATTATGATATGCCAAGTGGCAGACACCTCTGCCGTGATTCAAGTCCAGACCAAAGGAGTCCAAAGTGTGAAAAAAAAAATACAGTTCCATGCAATAAAAGTTATATTATTTCAAAGTATTTTTGCTTAACATTAGGACACGATGAAAACACAACTCAGTGAATGAAGCTTATATTAAAGTATTTTTGCCTAAAATTACAACTCTACGAAAACACTACTCCGTGAAAAGACTACTTTCTCTTAACTTCTCTGCCATGGCTATTGAATGAATAGGGCTTTGTCTGAAGTCCAGGACTCTGCACTGAGGCAAGGCTGCTGCTTGCAGGACACTTCTGCAAAAATTAGTGAGTACAGAATAAGACTTCAATCTCCAGACAGGAATGGCTAAGTAAGTTTCAAGCAGTCCTTGGTAACTGGGTGCATGTGAGGCTACACACAGGTGACACACCAGCAAAGTAGAGCATATTGTTCAAAACCCAACTACTGCTTTTCCAGGGAAAGGTGAATACAAGAAAGTCCTCTGGACTGGATTAAAGCCACTTCATCAAACACACCAAGATGACAGATACCATTTTAAATTTCTTTGAAAGCAGAATAAAAAGGGAAAATTAAATGGATGCACCTGGCTAGTGTCAAGACAGATTACTCACTTGAACTTAATTTGATGTTCCAGTACTTGAAAGCAAAAGAACTTGATGTGATCATCACTAGAAAAGAAAATTCGGTTACTGGTGGCAACATGGTACACTTCTCTGGGAAGAAAAAAAATTCTTCAAATACTACAATCAGGTCATCCCTTTCACAAATCAAGAATTAATGTACACCAGAAAAATGCTGCCACTGTTTTTTCAAAGCAAAAATGACAAATACTTGAGCAGTTTATTTGGTAAAAATGAGCTACTCTAATATTTATGTTTGATGTTGCAAACATTTTGTATAGCCACCAACTTGTTACGCTTTGATTTCAGTATTGAACATATGAAACTACAATACCCATTGTATCCTGTATTTATAAAAATCTGTCAGGCTTCAACAATATGTTCAGGATCCATTAGTACACTAAGTGCAAGTTGTACGTTGCGTCTTAAACAGCAAAGCTAAAGACAAGCTGAGGTATAGATTAAGAAGAGACATTCCACATGCTATATAATCTACATTAGTTTTTCCCTATCTAGAAATTGTAACAATCATTGTATTCCAGTAAAGATTATAAAATTCTATTTTCAAATCTTATGTGGTTTTGTCAGTCACTGCATATTCTGTTGCAGTCAGAAGTTTTGAAAAAATCATTTACAATAAAGCATTCACTATAAGTCACTGTTGCTATTCAGGAGATACACATCCATCAGTTTTCTTCCAACCTGAATTACTCTTTGATACAGCAGCAACGCAGTATTTGAGACCTAAATACACAACTTTGTGCAAAAGTAGTGGTGACTACACACTCTGCATCCTGAAAAATGGGATGGCCTACTCCATAGACTAGGGCCAAGGAACCACTTCTGAGATTACTGCAAATAAAGCCTATAGTCTCACAATGGGTCATTTTCATCACTCCTCTCCAAAGGATGGCATTAGAACTCATTCTTTTTCCATGGATTTTGTAAAGCAGTAGTCTTTAGGTTACTAAATTAATATGGCGTTTTATTTATACATTGCTTTTCCTTGAAAGGCATTACACAGAAGCCACAGATCAACTCTGATATTAAAAATTGTATGAAAACCATATTAACTTTTAGCTATTTACAGTTTGCCTGTTGTGCTGTAGAGCTAAAACCAGACCCAAATACATTACCAGTGAAAACAAGCAATAATTCTTTTCTGCATTACCTATATATACTTTGAGCTAACGCTTCTGCGCAGACTTGCCAAGCATCCTGAGATATCTTCAGCTGCTCGAAGTAAGCTAGTGCCTGCAAACATCCAAGTAAGTTTCATTTTAAAAAAAGAACAAATGAACTGTACAGGAAGACATCTCATTCACACTTAGACTCACATTTAAACAGTTCTCCTTCAAAAAAAACCCCAAACAGTATTTGGATATATCCAAGTATTTATGTCTCCTTAACTACCATAACACAAGAGCTTTTCTTCAAATGCTAATAACATAGGTACACATTTTCACTTTACATGTAATACAAAGATCTTTGTTTCTTAAATATACAAGTCATAGAATCGGAAATGTTGAGTTAGGAGGGAACTCTGGAGACAGGGTTGACTAGAGAAAGTTGCTCAGGGCTTTTGCATTTAGGTGGAAGTTCATATCCAAGTTAAGATTCCTTCCACAAATTCTAAAGAGATTTTTTTTTTCCCCCCACTGAAAAATTCTCACTATTTTTGTTGTACCACTTTGGCTGTATCAGACTCCTCAAGCTCAAGAAACACTCAAACACTGATACCCCGACAACTGTCTATCAATGTATTACAGAGACTGGAAAAAACTTCCACCAAATTTCAGATAATCAAGTTGCTTAAGAGAACTTCTGAATAGCTTTTGACAATAGTTAACTTGATCCAATTGCTTTAAGATTTAGTGTGGCCTGTTACAGAAAACAGTAAAGTAACTTTTGAGACAGAGATTAGATTAACAACATTATTTCAGTTGTATGAATGCCTGTATATCGGGGGGGGGGGTGGGCTTTTTTTACTTCCTGCATTAGTTCATAATCATACCCATTCAAAGTAAATCCCCAAAGTAATTATTCAGTGAGTTAAGGTCTTCAAACAAGAATTCACTTCCTGTAGACAGTACATGTAATTTTCTTATACGGAACAGTTTTACTAGAAACTGTTTAATACTTCCTTTATATGACACCTTTTCACTAAACATGTACGATTTAAGTCACCTTTTGCTATGAAATGTTTCAAACGTAGGCAGACTGCATAGTCAAAAGGTCAATAAACCTGCAAATTTCAAATTTTAAAATGATACTCTATTAACAGAACACCATCCTTTCAAAAAGGACAAATACCCAGAACCAACATATTTATCAGGCTGCTTAGCAACACTAGGCTGCATCAAACTACATTTTTAACTCTCATATGTTCCAGGATTTTTATAAACACAAACCCAAGGTATTAAAATCCTCACTTCTGAAAGATTTTCCTGAAGGTTATCTTGTAGACAGCTGAATCAACTTGTTAATCAGTAAGCAGTAATAACTACTCATTAAATAAATATGAGTTATATAAATTGTAATGCCTTTTGATACAAGCATCCCTCTTCTCATTCTATGCAAACCTGTGTAAGGAGCTGAGCAACAACTACAAAGAATTGAAAGGACAGAAAAAGTCACCAGAAGAATAAATTCTATGCACATTAAGTGTAATTTCCCAGACCTGGTGACACACAACCTTCAGCTTCCATGCTTGTAGCATGACTTTTTTTTGTACTTGCCACCACAAACCCTATGTATTGGTTAACCAAAAAAACCAACACCGAACCCCCAACCCCCCACCCAAGAAAAAGTGACACTTTGAACTGCAACAGCACCCCCAATTATTATGGAGTTAAGCAAGTTAATTACATACTCTTTGTCTGAAGTCTGCATCAGCATTCGGGTTTAGCCCTAAAAGGGCTTGTTCGTCCATCTCTATTGCTATACTCTTTGTTTCCGACTCCTAACTGGTTTGCCCACTTCTTCTAGAGGAGAAACTACAACCATCTGCAAACAGAGAAGGAGAAACTTTATTTGCTCAGCAGAACAACAAAAATTAAAAGCAGGACATCAACAACCACAGAAGTTTTCCCACAAACCTCAAACGCATTGTACATACTCCACCAAAACATGAACGCCCTTATTTCTGATACAGATACTGGAATTCTATATCCTTTAATCAACATTAAATAGTACTACTTACTGAATAAGGACAATTTGAAGTGTCCATATGTTTCAGTTCTCTTGAAGAGAGCTAATATAATCTTAATGAACAGAGAAATGGCAAAACATATACCATTTAACTGAAAGGCTTGAACTCAAATTTCAAGCACGCAGAGGTTTCAGCAAGGTATGACATCAGCATAAATCTGCTACTTAGGTGACACACTGCTGTATTTTTTCCCACCACAAACTTAACTGCAAAAAACCCAACTCTACTCATCTCTAATATTGTTAAGATGCTTCATAAACCCATTGATGAAATATTTCCTCTAGGGGAGCAAAGCCATTAGGAGGTCTTTCTTCTAAAGCAAGCACACACAAGAGAAGTGTCTTAGAAATTAACCACAAAATACATCATACTGAGTTGTTCAAGTTTTCTGTTCCCACTAATGTGTGCTGATTCACTTGCAATGATTTTTATTCAGAAAATTCAGTGTAAAATTAACAAGCAAGCTAGAGAAATGTTCTAAAGATGATGTGCCTCCACAGGCTGTTCTGCAATGCTCTGGTAAAACACAGTAGAATCTAAAAATCTAAAAAATATATTTCAAATACTAGGATGCTGTTAAGCTGCAAGAGGGGACAAAAATCCATCTATCCTTCAAAGCCCTGCCCACCCCCCACGGTAGCATAGTTAGTTAGGCCTGAAATAAGGCCTTGTTGCATAAGTATGCAGGAGGTAGGGGGAAGGAAGATGGACCAGAGGAAGAGATGAAAACAAAGAGGCTGTGGCTTGAAGCTGCCTATAGGTAGAACTTGTGATTTCATAGTACCGCATGTCTCCTGCACGCTGCACTGCTCACCCTCCCCCACTGGAAGAAAGGTGGCACGGTGACAACTGACAACAAGCATGCCTGAAAAGGAGAGCCCAAAATTTAGCACGCTAACAGACGTTTCTATCAGACTCATCACAGAATACACTATAACGAAATGCATCCTGAGCAGCATTTTACTAAGTAAAATGGAGTTTGTACAAAAAAAAAAAAAAAAAAAAGAAGCGGGTTGCTGCAGTATAGAAACCAGAAAGTCTGGAACAAAGCGATGACTCGTGGCAAAACAAGCTTCACACACTGCCTTACAACATAGAGCAATCCTGCTCAGGGTCAAAACCTTTAGGGATTAAGGCTGCTTTGCTGAGTCTTCTCTCTGTGTTCCCAGCTTGTTTTCCCCATAATCAACATGCACAACAGCCAGATTAAAATAAAGGTAAAACGCTACAGGGAAAATGACTTTTTTTTAAAAACAGCATTTTTCAATTAGCATCTGGTTCAGAGGTATACAAGTAAAACTGTTTAATATACAGAAGCATATTTTTGGCCTATTTTCCTGCTGATATCACTACATTACCTGCCCAAAAGGTAGTAATCTTCTACACCTGGGCGACAAGTTTTGCTACTAAAAACTTGGCTCAAACATGTATGCTCTTCACTTGTGCAGCTAGCAGCAGTGCCAACCAGTTCTAGTAATTTTGTACATGCTACGTGAGCGCATTTAAAACAACTTCTACCATGTATCCTTTTCTAAGGGTTTCAGTTTGATGAGTCAACTCTTAGAAGACAATGAGATAGACTACTTGAATAAGCCTTTTGAGAAAGCTAACAATAGCTTCTCCTGCTACATGGTTTTAGTTAAGCAGGTAGCTTTTCCACCACAAATCTATTTTACCAGCTAGTTATACTTCAAAAGCAAAGCTGAACTGCAATTTTCATAGTACTTACAGTTCACAAAATCTACTGCATGATATACTCAGGTATGACATCAAGTGTGTAATTAAAGCAAGATTTATAAAAAATTATCACTAACATTAATAGTTAATTTGCAGCTGCATATAAAGTACTGTCTTATTGATGTAGACTTTTTTTTGTTAAGTGGTGCACTACACTGGATAGCAAACTGATCTTACTGTAATTAGGAGGGTGCTGCTCCTCAACAGTTAAGTCATACAGGAATACATATCTTATCAGGATACTTTATTCCCTTTCACATATTAAATACTTACAAATGCATTTGATAGCAGAGACTGCTTTCATACAGGAAAAAAATGCAGTCACACTTCAAGCGGGGAAGATTGCCCAGTTTAAGAACACCAACGTAGTCAAAGGTGTGTAACTTGGGTCCAGATGTGGCCCAATAATGAAAGCATTCAGAGCATTTTAACTAGACACTAACCATGGGAACAATTAGTAATTAAAGAATACTTCATTTACAGCACTCATTTAAAGTATTTAATAGATTGTTTTATTAGCGAGAAAACTGGAGGGAATTAAAACGAAGCATGTCACTGGCTCCCTGTGTGCTATCACAAAAACAGTAAAATACCATGTTTCACATTCTTTTTTGATCTGTTTTGCTTGCTGCAACTCTCCAGCACATTGGCAGATGCTTAGGCTCCAGAGCCTTTACGATGACCTAACGTGCAGCTAAAATGAGCAGCTGTGTAATCTAGGCTACGTGGACAACTTTTCAACTGGACTAGAAATATTTTCTTTCTGGAAATGACATATTAGGTCTTTATTTCGGGCATATTCTTGGTGACCAGGAATTCCCTGTGAGGAGTAAGGCCTTCTTGCTCCCCCCAAGACTTGGCCAAGGAGCCCAGCCTCCTTTCGCCGGAGAGCCAAGTACCACTGCGGGGCTCAGCAGCTCGGCCGAGGACAGTGATCTGGCATTCACACTCCACCGCGTCGAGATCTTCGGCGGAGACACCGGGGATGCAACTTAACCCCTTGGGCCCCTTCTCGGGGCCGCTGCGGAGTGACAAAGCACTCCTCCTGCGGCGTGCGGCCGCTGCAGGGCCAGGCGGCGGTTCTCCCACGGCGGGACACCACCGTCCTGGAGCACGCCGAGCAGCGGAATATGGAGGTGCGAGGGAGGTCCCTCCCCCTCACGCAGCAGTCTAAGAGCTTACGGTTACTTCCTCCCCCACCGAAGCTATAACGGGGAACGGCCGCCGAGGCAGTTCCCGCAGCACGCCGAGGTACGCACACTGCATGCTACCGCGCACGCCAGAAGAGAACAAATCCCGATGTTCTCCGCGGCTGCACGCACACCCCCACCGGTCCGGCGGGGACCGGCCGACTGCGGCACCCCCAGCTCCCCCAGCAGCGGGGCTGGGCGGCCGAGGGGAGCGCCCGCGGCGGGCGGGAAGACTGTGGCGTCTGCCCCGTTCCCTTCCCCAACGCCTCACCGCTGTGGAGAAGGCGGCACCGGGCTGACTAGAACCGGCCGGGTGACTCGAGGGAGCCCGCAGCCGCCAGCTCAACAGCAACGCCCGGGAGGGCCCGCACCACCCCCTCCCCGCCGCTGAGGCGCCGCAGCCCCCGCCAACGGCCGAGGAGGCCCAGCACCTCCCCCCACCCCGCCAGGCTGAGTCACCCCCGCCGCGTGTCGCGTCTCGTCCCCCACGCCGTTACCTTCCCGGTCACTCCTCCATCGCGGCGGCGCTGCCAGCGCCCGACCCCACAGCTCCGCCACCACCACGAGCATAGGGAGCAGGCTGGGCCAGGCCGCGCCGCCTCAGCTGCCGGCGGGAGGAGGAGGACGCCCAGGGGAGGCGCCGCAGCCCTCGCGCGTGCAGAGCAACCTCCGGGAAGGAAAGCTGCCGCTGCCGCTGCCCCCGCCCCTCAGCCTCCTCGCGGCGGAGCCGCCGCGCCGCAGGACTACGGCTCCCAATGTGCCGCGCGGCTTCCGCGCCACCGGCCCAGCTTACCGCGCTCGCCACCGCCCGCCGGCCGGCCAGCCGCAGGGCACACCGGGATTGCCCCACGGCGCCGGCCCCGCGGCACCCTGGGAACCGTAGTCCCGCCCCGTGCAGCGCGTGGGCGGGACGTCCAGCGCCCCGGCCCCCGCCGCGATCGTGGCAGCTGTCACGCCGCCGCCGCCGTTCCTCCTCACGGTCAACGTCCCGCAGCGCTGTACAACCGATTGCTGCCATTTAATAACCCGGGAGTGTCCCGTTCCTCCCCTCAACTCCCTCCGGGATCCGGAGCTCGGTCAGCAGCAGCGGCGCGGGCGGCCGTGCCGCCCCAGGCTGGGTGCCGCAGGTGCGAGCTCCGCACTCAGGACCGGAGTGACCTGCTGGGTGAATCGCACCAGGGCGGGCCCGAGCTCACACGGCTGCAAAAGCATCGGCAGGGACGGGTGTGTGAGGAGAGGAGTAATCCCGCCGATGGCTGCGAATTCGCTGAGGCTGCTGGCCTCTTCCGCGAATTGTTCTGCAACGAAGGGGTGGGGGTGGGGGTTGCGCGATCAGACGCGTCCGCAGGGTAAGATTTAAAGGGAAAAAAAAAGCCTAAATGCAAATAGCTGCAGCAACAAGATGCAGCTCTTGAGGAAATCGTTACAGCGGCGTTGCTGTTCCCGTACCTTTCCAGGCTAAAACCCACGCACATCTCGTGGCCAGGGCAGTGCAGCTTCCAAAAGCGTGAGGCACCGAAAGCGGAGACCTTAGCCCGTCATCACTGCAGAACTGTCTCGTGCAGGACTACACCCACGCAGGGCCAGACGTGAAAACGAGGATCCTGTCAGGCTGAAATGCGCGGGGTTAATTCACAGGCCAAACCCCACGGTAACCTGCAACCCCGGTTTCCCAAGGGACCACCGGTGAGGAAGGTTCCCCCGGCAGCCCTGCGTGCCTGGCCACTGCCCCGAGGAGAGCGCGGTCCTGTCTGCCTCGCCACGGGCCTTCCCTGCCACGTCCTCCGCGGCAATGAGAGCAGGGCCGGCGGGAGACGGAGGCACGCACAGCCGGGCCTCTTCCTACCGGGACCATATGCGGGTCCACGGTACTGCTGGCTCTGGTGCGCAGGGGACAACGAGCTTCCGCGGGCGGCCTAGCCAACTACCAGGCCTCCCCGTACCGCGGGCCGGGCCCGGACCAGGCCACGCGGCCCCCGCCGGCCCGGAAGCCACTGCCGGCCGCCGCGGGCGGAGATTGACGTCTGCCTCTTCCAATCGTATTCTCCTCCCAGCCAATGGGCGAAGAGGACGCTCGTGGGCGGGGCTTCCGGCAGGCGGGTGACGGGAGGCGGCGGCGCACGCGGCCTTTCCTTTCCTGCGGGCCGCGGAGGAGGCAGCGCCATGAAGGCCTCGGGCACCGTGAGTGAAGGCCGGGGCGCGGGGGGCACGGCCGGAACCGAGATTTGAGACCAAGACTGAGGCGGCTGTTGGGAGGGCGGTAGCGCGGGCTTGCGGCGCTCGGGAGCGGCCTCTGCGCGCCCAAGCGGCCGTGTTTGGCCCTTGAGGGAGGTGAGCGGCCAACATGGCGGCGGCGCCGCCGCCGCTCCCGCAAGACGCGTGGAGGGGGCCGCGCCGCCCCTGGGCGAGGGAGCCGTCATCGATGGGCGGCACGACTGGGCCGGGGGGGCTGGTGGTCTCTTATCTTGGGTTGGTCTGTTCTCGCCCCGGTGTTCATACGCGGAGCCGCGGTGCCTTACGCGGGGCGGAGTCAGGCTGGCGCCAAGGGGCTCACGGAAGACCTGTCTTTCGTTTCCCTCTAGCTGCGGGAGTACAAGGTGGTCGGGCGCTGCCTGCCCACGCCGAAATGCACGACCCCTCCTCTCTACCGCATGCGGATCTTTGCTCCGAACCATGTTGTCGCCAAGTCCCGGTTCTGGTACTTCGTTTCTCAGTTGAAGAAGATGAAGAAATCTTCTGGAGAGATTGTGTACTGTGGCCAGGTGCGGGATTAAACACTAAAAAAAAAAAAAAAAAAAAGGAGATTTGTAAGATATTTTAGCTGATACATGTGGAAAGAATTTACGTGGAGTCTTCTTATTAAGGACGAGGTTGAAACTAAATTACTCTTTAGTTGCTGTGAAGATGGGTGTCACATTCTTTTTTTTAATGTGGCAGTGTATGTCCAGTAAACTAAAAAGAACCTTACATCCCAGCACTTTAGAGGTATGAACTCTGCTACTGAACAGTGCTGCTGTCTGGCTCTTATGTTCACTTCATTGTGGAATAAACTTTTAAGAGTCATCTGGACATTCATAATTCTTGGAAAGTAGGTAATTGTATGCTTACACTTCTCTACCTAGGTGCTTAAAGAACATTCTTTAACGCTTGAAATCTTTTGTGTATTTTTCTTTTTGCACTGAAATACTTACTCTGAATTACCAAGACTTGAATGTAGCCGTGTTGGTGTGTGGAAAGGAAGCAAATAGTTGGCTTGGACAATAAATCTTACCACAGTGGTTTCATTAGAGCTCTGAAATATTTATTCTTCAGTGTGTAAAATGCTGATGATGCACTGTCTCTAACTGTGTGCTCTTGTGCAATTCCAGGTGTATGAGAAGTCCCCTCTGCGAGTAAAAAATTTTGGTATTTGGCTGCGCTATGATTCTCGTAGCGGGACTCACAACATGTACAGAGAGTACAGGGATTTGACCACGGCTGGTGCTGTCACTCAGTGCTGTAAGTACATGTAACTGTTTGAGGTATAAAATGGTAGGACCAGTATCTAAGCACAAGATTAAATCTTAAACTGAGCATAAATCATGCTGATTTGATCCACGATAAGGTAACTGAAACACTAGAAAAATAAAGTAGGGACTTCCCAGAGAAGTCCTTGGATGTTTATGTATGTGGTATCTTATTTGTTACCACTCTACAGTTTTCTTGAGCTGAAAATCTTACCACTTCATCTTGGTGTGACTTCTGCAATTCTAGTGATGAGTTTTGCTGTACAGACTGAGAGTTTCATGACCTTTTAGGTGCTGTACGTACTTCATGCGCTAAATTTATTGTTTTGAAATAACTGAGTGTATCTTCCCAAGTCTTGTGGAGAAATTGTGTCAGATATCATGTGGAACATACTAGCATCTGTCCTTCAGAGAACAAATTTAAAAAAAATTTGTGGGGTGGCAGGAGAATCTGTGTTGCTCCAACATCTTATTGCCTCAGTTCAGGGAGAATTAAAGGTGATCCTGATTTCAGCCTGTTATGTCAAGTACTTGAGGGTAGACCATTTGTATAGCTGATGCTGAGTCCAGAAGGGTTGTAAACGCTACAGAATGCACATAAAAACCCAAAGAATATTGTTCTTAATAATGATATTCTTGTCATGTGTGCAGATATTAAATGTATCTTGTCGCCTTTCAAAAGCTGAAGTGCTGTTGGAAGTGAAATTTAAGGTTCTACATTAACTTACTGTGATTCTTGTTGGTTAACACAATTTGTTGTAATACAGTGACTTTGTCTCTATGTGAAATAATATTTTTGACAGGTATGTCTTTAGTAGGTATGCTAGACTTTCAGTAGAAGCACTGTAAGCACAATAGTATTTCAACAGGCATGTTTTGCAGGGCTAGCTATGGACATCGTGATTTGAAGGCAGTGACTTGCACTGCCACAGGCAGGAGTTTTCAGGTAGCCCATGTACAGATGTCTTTGTCCTGTTCTGAAAGCCTAATTATGTGGGCTAAATATCAACTCTTGTTTGTATTACTTGTCAGTTTTAAGAAAAGTAAAGATAACCTCAGGTCTTACCTTTACTTGCAGCTTTTGGAATTTTTAAGTTCACATGTCTTTCCAGTAATAATATTTCAGTGTTGATTCTGAATCACAGTTTTCTTGTGCAGAAAATGAAATAGTTCCCACATAGATTACTTCTGTACGTGTGCACCTTCTTGAAATCAGGCAAGAAGAATAAGGTGGCACTTATTCCTGAGTTCCAGGAAGAATTTGCTGCTGCATGTTACTTCTGTGATACTTCTGCTGTCACTTTAGATACTAGTACCAGTGTGACTTAAGTAGAGTTGATCAGAAGTTTTAAAAGGTGTTGGTGGTACCATAAACATTTTCATGGGGTGGTGGTTTTGGGGGAACCAACAAAACTAAAAACCAAAACCAATAGTGAGATCTTTGAACTGAAAATGTCTGAAGATTTTATTTTTAACGAGTTCTCTTGTTACAGACCGTGATATGGGAGCCCGTCATCGTGCCCGTGCTCACTCTATTCAGATCATGAAAGTTGAGGAAATTGCTGCTAGCAAGTGCCGTAGACCAGCAGTCAAGCAGTTCCATGTAAGTGAAGTAACGTTGTACTGGCTGGTGGGTCCCGGTGGAACGTTGGACTGGAAGGGGGGAGCTCTCCTGTCTGGTACAGTTTGCGTTGCAGTCAAGAATACAGAGGGAACCGTAGGTTTACAGTTATACTATGATTGAGGCTTTTAAAGCTGGAATTGCTTGAAAGTAAGTAAAAGTAAAACAAATATGCATTATTTTGCAGAAAACTTGCCTTTTACAGGCATTTGTTTCAAAAAGAATTGCAAGACTAAGGCATCTGTTAATTCCTAGGAAGTGTATCTAATCTGTGGAGGCCTTACTTCCCTATACGTAGGTTAACGGTTGAATATCGCTATTTATTGCAGATGATTTTCTGTTGTTCATCTTATATCTCAATTAACACAAACATTTTTCTTGCAGGACTCTAAAATCAAGTTCCCTCTGCCACACAGAGTTCTGCGTCGCCAGCACAAACCACGTTTCACCACCAAGAGACCAAATACTTTCTTTTAAATACAAAAACGTGCTCTCAACTCTGTGTTGGAATAAAGGTCTTATTTGAACCTTTGATTTCCAGTTGTCTTGCAGAAACAGTGTCCTGGATACCTAGGAGTCCCCCTTCCTCTTTATTTTCTGTGAACTTTTGGCAGCCTACTATGATTGCCTTGAAACAGGGGAATGTTTCAGGTGCTGACTTAAATTACCAAAGTATCCCATCAATAAATGATAATTTTAATAACCGGCTTCCCAGGTCACAGTAGGTCTGGTGCTGAGCAGCTCTAAAACCCTACGTTCATTGTGTCTCTTAGTTAAGCTACTTCAGGTTTTAAGTGTTTAAAGCCAACGCTTTAGTTCTAACCGGAACCTTTTCGAGGATGTTACGCACCGTTCTGAATTAACATACACTTACAGAGGTGTCTGCACCTAGAAGTGAGAAGTGGCGAAGGGCTTGCTAGACTTACTTTTGATATTAGACCAGTTCTGATGAAAATCGGTTTTTATATCCAAACCGGATCTGTAGGCTACCCTATTTACAACATAATGCCACAGGGAAAGAAGCTGTTGCAGACACTCTGTCTTTAAGTTGATTAAAAAGGCTGCTGTGCACCTGAAGCCATTTTTTGCACTTTGTGTCTGGTTTAGGTCAGCGTCTTTCTTGAAGGGGCTGGCAGCTAGTTGGAGTAGCATAGGGGCCTTGCCCAGAGTTAGAGCTGATGCTGTGTTTTGTCTAGGTAGGTCAGTGTGAAAACAGCTGCAGGTGCCGGTGGAGTGCAGGGAAATGCTCAGAGGAACTGGGAATGTGTTAGTTTTGGGGTAGCTGGAGCTGTGCAGCTCAACTGGGAGAGGACCTGCGTGTCACATCACACGAGAGACTTGCTGGGTGTAAGGGGGGGTGGCTGTTCCTCCGGAGTTGGGCCAGACAGTGCTGCCACTAAAGCTCTGCCTTCTGTGGGCTTGCTGCCCAAAGCGTGATCTGGAACAAAGGGGTTCTCTTGGGCCGTGCCTGATCTCCCACTCGCAAGGGAGGGGGAAGTATAAACACCGAACGTTTGGACAAGCTGGGGGTTCCTGCAGGAGTCCCACCAGGGTGACCCCAAAACGTAAGAGTAAGGTCACCTGCAAGACGTTGTATTTTGGAGCTTTTTAATTGAAAGAACAATTTAGCATGAAAATGGGCTTCAGTTTTAAATTTCCTAACAGCAAAACTTAGGGTGGTGGAGAGCGCCTTACAGGAACCAGTGCGCCTGCGCCAGCCTGGGCCGCCGGAACTGGCCTTCCCTGAGCAAGTAATCGGCTACCGCTACGGTTCAACGCATCCCCTGGCTTGGGAGCCTCTGGGGCTCGGGCTCCCCGAGGGAGGATGCCGCTGGAGCATCCCAGAGCCCACGGCGTGGCGCGGCCGAGCGGCCCCGCCCACCGCAGCCACGCAACGAACGGTGCGAAACACCGGCTGTCACGTGACCCTGAGCAGCGCCGGGGCAGGGCGTCCCTCCGGTCACGTGACGAGGGCAGGCGCGTGGGGAGAGGCGGCGCGAGCCTCTTCCCTCACGCGGTGACGGCGCCGCACCCGGAAGCAGCGGCCGTGGTGGAGGAGGCGGTGTCGGCGGCACCACCGCCGGGCGGCATGGGGGAGTCGATCCCGCTGGGCGCGCCGGTGCCGGTGGAGCAGGCCGTGCTGGAGACCTTCTTCTCCCACCTGGGCATCTTCTCCTACGACAAGGCCAAGGACAATGTGGAGAAGGAGCGGGAGGCCAACAAGAGCGCGGGGACCAGCTGGCTGGCCCTGCTGGCCGGGCTGGCTCACCTGGCCGCCGCCGAGAAGGCTTACCACAGCATGACCTTCCTCGGCCAGAAGCTAGGTACCGTCGGGCCGCCCGGCCGCCGCCCCTCGCGCCCCGGGGTCGGGGTGGGGACCCTCTCCGCTCCCCCGCCACTCCCACAGTCCCTCGGGCCTCTGCCCCTCGCTCACGCCTGAGGTCGCCGCGGGGGGCCGGCAGCGCGCCCGTGCCTGCTCATGGCCTTCGCCGGAGGTAGCTCCGTGGGCCTGGGCAGCGCGGTAGGGAACGGGGCGGGCTGATGTAATCTGGTAGTTGGGCAGTGCTAGGTACCTGAGGACCCTGGCCTCGGGGAGGTGCGTGTCTGTGCGTCTGAGACACAGGTGCTGGGTCAGCAAGTGTCCGTGGGCCCAGTGTGAAATGGGCTGTACCATTCGGGCTGCCCTTAGGAATAAATGAGAGTGCAGGTGCCACAACGGCTGTGCGAATCGGTGCATCTCTTTATTAGCTGGTCGGCTGCCTACGTGCTGTTCCCAAGATTTAGCTGGAAGTGTTGCAGTGCAGGCATACCGTGGCTGAGATTCTGGCAGAGGTGAGCTCAGTGAAGTAACGAGAGGGTTAAAGCTTTTTCACGTCACAGTTCCAGGGCCTAATATTAGAGGAGCGCGTTCATGAGTACATGTGTAAGTACTCGGGGCTGGAGACAGCCTCTTAAAAATTGTTTGTGTAGATGCTGCAGGAACTCAGGAAGTTTTGGCCACAATCTTGGCAGCTTCTCACTCTCGTAGTATGCCAATACAAAAATCTGAAACTGGCACAGGATGAGCAGTCATCATGTTTCCCTCTGGGCAAAGCGGCTTATTTTCTATTTGAACTGCAGACTGGCATGGGAAACGGATCAAGGGATACCGGTCTGATGTGTAATGCAGTAAAGCATCAAGAAAATTCTGCTTTGGTATATTAAGGTAGTGACTTGGAGCTGTTCTATAAAAATAGTTTTACAGACAAAACTCTGTAAGTCTGCCTTTAAAAAGTTAATTGGGTGCTTGCAGGAGGGACAAAATTGACAGCAGAAGGGACAAAGTGTTGTTTGTTTATATACTTCATGAAAAACAGCAGTAGTTGATTCTTCATCTTGCCCATGACCTGGGGGCAACTCTTGGCTTAGGAAGGTAGCTGTTTTTCCGGGATAACTGATTGCCTGCCTTTCTGCCCCAAATTGCTAAGGTCATTTTTAAACGTTATATATGTAAAATGGATGTGAAAAGGACTATCTGCTATTACAAAATTTATAAGTGGTTTCAAAGTGGAACCTAAATTTGGAATCCCCATAAAAGTTCCACAGATTCAGTCCCTGTGATCCTTGCTGTGCTGCAGCTGCTCGCGAGTGCCGCAGCAGCACATAAGGCCATCTGTAAATAGAAATGATGAAATAAAGTTTAATACCTTTGTCCAGTCTTTTGGTAGCATCAGAGTTAAATATATTTTGCTCTGACACTCTAATTTTGCCTTTTCTTCTTTTTTAAATTCCTTAGTGTTGAGCAGTTAGAGAGAAACACAGACTTCACCCTCCTGTCTGTGTGTCCTGTCTGCGTGTCCTGTCTGCCCCCCCAGGTTTAGTTACAGATTAACCTGCACTGTGGTCTCACTGAGATAAACTGATCATTTTCCCTTTGAATTCTGACTTAACATATTAAAGCTTTGTAGGGACTGGAAACATTTGGTTTGTGCACACAAATGTCACATGGTTCCCGTTTAAAGGTTCCTTTGCAAATTTAAGTGCTTCATGATTGAAGAGGTATTATTAGAGGAATTCTCTTGAAAATATCTTGAGTTCTTAATAGCAGTGGAGACTATTAAAATTTCTAGATGACTTGACTCTTCTGACTTCCACAGCTAACAGTATTTCCGGGTCATTTATTATAGTAGCAAATTTGACTGAACCCTTCTTTTCTGAAAGGCTGCACCATAGCTGTGGCAGGTGTGACGGAGCTGAAGGTTTGCAGCAGTCATTGGCTGCTGAGATAGGAATTAGAACAAGTGTAACTTGCAAGAAATTACATTAAGTGCTTCTGAGTAGATCCTAGGTGTCATTCATAGAATCATGGAAGGTTTTGGGTTGGAAGGGACCTTAAAGACCGTCTAGTTCCAACCCCCCTGCCATGGGCAGGGACACACTCCACTAGGCCAGGTTGCTCAAAGCCTCATCTGGCCTGGCCTTGAACACTTCCAGGGGTGGGGAATCCACAGCTTCTCTGGGCAACCTGTTCCAGTCCGTCACCACCCTCTCTGGGAAGAATTTCTTCCTGATATCCAATCTAAATCTCCCCACTTTCAGTTACTTGCAAAATAATACATTGAAATTTGTTTCTTGATCTAAAAAAATGCTGTGATTAAGCAACACTTCGGAACACCTAGGGGAAAAGAAGCATGGTTATCTAAATTTTCCAGTATTGCTGTCTATCTTTGCTGTCCCTGGATTTTGGTAATACCTCCATATTTATCTGAACAGGTGGTCAGTCATTCTTCAGCCGAAAGGACTCCATCCGAACCATCTACACATCTCTGCATAATGAGCTGAAGAAGGTGGTGGCGACGGGTCGCAATGCACTAGGAGGAACAGCTCCTCACTTGGAAGAGCTGCTTTCTCACCTGTCTGAACAGCTCTGTTTTTTTGTTCAGGCTCGGATGGAAATTGCTGACTTCTATGAAAAAATGTACACGCTCAGCACCCAAAAGTTCATTAACTCTGAGGAACTGGTAAACATTTTGGAATCCATCTTAAAGAAATACAGCTCAAGGTCAGTGCTTATTTGCTGGCAGTAAGTACTCAGACACATGATCTGTAATAAATGATGTTGAGGTTGAAAGCAAGCCTAAAGACTTTGCTGTCCTTTGACTGCTGAGCAGCACAGCCCCTTGCATGAATTCATGCATGAAATGAATGTTGGTCAGCAACGTCAGATGCATGAAGTCTGAAAATATCACTCCTCTGAAGAAGAAAAATTAAAAAAGGCGAGTTTTCTACTCATCATGTTCTAGGAGCCATCTTCCCTATTTCTTAATTATTACTCTGCGTGTTCATATTCAGCAGAGAGGAGGAGACATTTTCCTTAGAAAAGATGTAAGACTTCTTGTGTTTATTCATTAGGAGTGGAGAGGAAACAAGACTAAATTCCATATGGAATTCAGTAAATTTGATGTATAAATAAAATGGATATTTGTGTGACAATTTTGTTTTTAGATTAGAATATCCATCTCCTTAATTCTAAAAGCTACACTACAGCTATCTGGTCTACCTAGTAGGGTTTTATGGTGCTCTGTTATCACTTCTCTTGAGAGATATTGGAGCTAGTAGAAGCCTTTGAGTCTTTGGTCCCTGCCATTATGGTTTCTTGAAGCCAAGATCTAATAGTTCCTTTTACAAGAATCCCAGGATGTTTCTAAATGGTTCTGGGATGGGTATTTCACATCTAACACATGTGAGCCTTGAAAGTGATGGCAGTTTTAAAAAGAGGCAATTTCTGAGTGCTGGTCAACAGACTCAAATTCTAGCTCTTTATTTTAAAGTAAAACAAAGTAGCTATTGTAGGAAGCTAACTTTCAAATGCAGTTGAACATTTTTGTAACTCTTTGTAACGATTTTTAAAGTATACACCTAGGAAAAATCCGAATAATTCAGTGCTGCTTTCTGACATGCTAAATCAAAGCACTGACTCCCTTATGTTTTAGGAATATCTTAGACAAATTGCTATATAATTTTTCTATTTGGAAATCATAATGAGTCTATATCATCTTACTAGTGATTTTCTTGGTTTGTGAATCATTACAATATCAGGGCTGTTAGTCCAGTGAAACTTACGTATTTTTTCCTTCTTGCAATGAGCATTAGAGAGTAAAGGGAGGTAAGTTTTTTGAAAAGTTGATTTATGTTGTATGCTAACCATCGCCATCTGTTCTGAGCATGTGCTGAGTCAACAGCATTGTTAAAAATCTGAAACCCCAAACTGATACTTTGCTGAAGTAACTGGAGACTTAATATAAAAATGTTTTACTGTGCTATTTAAATAAATTTCAGTGATATGTCTGTACTTCTAAGGCATCATTCTAACCGCTAAAAAAATAAGCAGTGCCTTTTTGGGAATAGTACTGATGATCTTGCTTTGGATTAATGAGCAGTCTTTGAGATGGAGACATTCTGAGATGCTGTTAGAGGTTATTTAGTGGCTGCAGTCATGTACAGAATATTTCTGAAGAAGGGGAGGATAATGTTGTCTTCCACTAGTTTCTTCATATCTCAGATCAGTTTCTGGGGGCTGAAAGGTTGGTGTCTGCTGGCTGGAAGGCATTTCTGTTTTACAGCCTGTTGAACCTCTTGAGTGAAAGGTCAAACTCGTCCTTACCAAGCCCCTTCCCTCTGTCAGTATGCTCCTCACTTATAGTTGAGGATATGTGCCATTATTTCAGTCTACTGTGCTAAGGCCAGACAGGGCACCTGTTCTGTAGATAGGTTCTGGCCTTGGTTTCTTCCCTTTACATCTAAAAATAGCTTTTTCACAAGATGTAAAGCAAATAACTGCTTGCTGGTAGAGGAGTGACAGAATTAATTGACTGTCAGCAGTCAAGTCACAATGTCTGTATCTGAAAAATCATTAAAACAGTTTAAAGCTATTTTTTTACTAGTTGTACACAGTCAATACTAGACATTTTCCTCTGTGTTTTTGTATAGAATACAGCTGGAGAAGTAACCTTTTCTGATTTGTTTTTTTAACTGTTAGTTTGGGTGGGATCGTAACTGAAATATTTAAAACAGCATCAGAAGCAGGATTGTTTAAAAGCTTAGTATAAAATGAGTAAGTAAGTACTAAACCTATTTTTGAGGTAATTATTTTTTAAGTGTTACATGCTTTTCATCTAGTCAGCATTTTGTAAATAGATGCATGTGTGATCGATGGAGGGAAATAAGTTGTAGAAAAATAAGGCTTCGTCACAGTCTGCAAAACAAAATTCTAGTCTCGCTCTGCTTTTGAGAATGATTAGGGGGAAAAATCAATTTTCCAATATGTTTTTAAGTTCTTAACGTTCTGACTTATTGAAATATTGTAAAAATCCGTCTGTTCTATGTGATACTGAGCTCAGTCAGATGCTTCTGTGTTATGAAAGTTAATTGCAGCAGATACACTGAGTACATAGCCTGTTACTTTGCAACCATATCAAGCTTCTCATCTGTGGCTGAGGTGTGTAGTTTTGCATTAAAACAGTTTAGCAAATCCTGCTGTGCAGTGAAACATGAAAATAAGCTATGAGCCATGCAGCAATATAGAAGCGGGGAGCCGTACATCATAATGTTAATCCAGGAGACTTGGCAGTGTTGCATTAATATGAATTTTTTAATTGTTGTAAAGGTTGAAGAATAACCTTCTTGATCTGACTGCAAGCGTGTTGAAACCACTGTTTTTCTGCTGAATACCAAAACCAAAACCATTGGAAGTATATAATGGTGACTGTTAGCAGAATATTATTTTTAATTGACTCTTGTTTGTTCAAAGAAATGTAAATATGCTCTGGGCTTCTCAACCCTCCGGAGTAGCCAGTAATCACCGTACCTCTGTGATCACAGGTAGCTATGGTGGTTGCTGACCTGTACTGCGTACAGAAGGTGGCTGGTCACCCGACCTAGCCTGTTTGCAGAACATGGCGCATCAACTAGTTTATGATATTCATAATTACATTTTCTTCAAATAAATTTGGACTTGCATCTTAACAGCAAATCCTTTTAAGACATATTGTGGCTGTCAAAAAAAAAAAAAAGTCGCTTAAAAGAGTGATAAAATTGTCAGACAATTTTCACAAGCCTAAGAGTTTGGCAAGTTCTCGTTTCAAAGTCAAAAAATAGTGAAAGGAGAGAGAGGTAAAGCCTAAAATTCTCATTTTCTCTTCTGGTCACAACAAAATTAAGTGTTTTGGTTTTGAACCAAATGTTTCCAAAATTGGTTATTTGTACTGTGTCCTGGAAGCTGAGGGAAATCATGGAATCACTTTCACTTTGTCTGCAGATGAGCTGTTAAAGATTGGAAGAATTCACTAGAAACTTCATTGTTTTAAAGCAATAACAAGACCCAGGATATTTACTGTCATTGAGATTTCTTCTTACAGAAGAATCACTGTTGTGAATAAGATGTGTACTCGCACTTCTAGTGGTAGATGAGGTGGTGGTGGTTTGTAAATTGAGAGCTGATCTTCACCTAAACTTCTAGTGAGAGAAATTGGTTCTGATGGCATCTTCATTGGCAAAATCCTGCCAATGTTTTTCCCCTTCAGTGCTTTTAATACACCAGGTTTTGAAGTTTGAGACCTGGTTCATTAGTTAATAAGTTAATTATGGTTTTATTAACTAATTTTCCATCACAATTTTATTGTGAATTTAAAAAACCCCAACAAAGCTCACCTTGGCTTCCTCATAGCTCCTCTATACAAACAGTAAATTTATAACAAAATTCCTTTGATTTAACTTAATGTCTTATGGTCACTGCAGAATTATTAAAATGTATTTTACCACCGGAAGGCATTTTTAATTGGAACAAACCCACCTGAATTTAAAGAGAAATGGTGTTACAGTAGTTCATGGATCAAGATAAACAGTGATTGTTCTTGAACTGATCAAATATAACTCAAGCTTTGACAGAGAAATGTCTGACAGGTGTGTTGGTCAAATGCAAAGTGCTGTATGTTCATTAAAATACTTTCCCTATTATGTTAAAGAACTGGGTTTTTTTTAAATCAACACATTATTTTTTGATTTATACTTTGATATTTGGTCTTCTGTCTGTGAACTGACAAATACTGTCTGATTATTTCACTGAGTGTACAGCAGTTCTCATGTCTTGACTGATGTTGTGTTTTCTAGATTTCATCATCCAATCCTCAGTCCTCTTGAAAGCAGTTTCCAGCTGGAAGTAGATGTGCTTGCACATCTCCTAAAGGCTCAGGCTCAGATCTCAGAGTGGAAGTTCCTTCCATCCCTGGTCAACTTGCACAGTGCTCACACAAAACTACAGACTTGGGGCCAAATTTTTGAGAAACAGCGAGAGACCAAGAAACATCTGTTTGGAGGGCAGTCTCAGAAGGCTGTACAACCTCCGCACCTCTTCCTCTGGTTGATGAAGCTCAAAAACATTCTCCTTGCCAAGTTTAGCTTTTACTTTCATGAGGCCCTGAGTCGACAAACAACAGCATCGGAAATGAAAACTTTGACTGCTAAAACAAATCCTGATTACTTTGGGAAAATTTCCAGCTTCATCCGGAAGTACGATGCTGTCAATGTTTCCCTAATTTTTGACAATCGTGGATCGGAGAGTTTTCAGGGACATGGTTATCATCATCCCCATTCTTACAGGGAAGCTCCCAAAGGAGTGGATCAGTACCCTGCAGTGGTGTCTCTGCCCAGCGACAGGCCTGTAATGCACTGGCCCAATGTAATCATGATTATGACTGACAGAACCTCTGACCTCAACAGTTTGGAGAAGGTTGTTCACTTCTACGATGACAAAGTCCAAAGCACGTACTTTCTGACTCGACCTGAACCTCACTTTACCATTGTAGTTATTTTTGAGTCCAAGAAGTCAGAAAGGGACTACCATTTTATTTCTTTCCTCAATGAAATTTCACATTCCCTTAAGAACTCCAAAGCTTTTGCGAGCTTGAAGCCAGGATCCAAAGGGTAAAATACAAACTATTTACAAGTTATCAAGGCAGTATGTCAGCCTTGGGGGAGCTGTATATTTCAAGGATTACGTAAATTCATGATTCTCAGAGTCTAATTAAAAAGGAACCAGTATTTTTAATGTTATTAGTTCCTTTTTTTTTTTTTAAGCTAACAGACACTTGAAGAGAAGTATTTTTAAGGGCAGTACTCGGTGGGACAAGTGGGGTGCTAAATGGCCATACTAAGATTTTGTGTGTGTGTGATTATCAGTTTTCAGGATGATTTATTTTTTCAGTCCACAATTTGTTGCCTGTATCAGAAAGGAATATATGCACTTTATCTTACTCTGGTCATTGACTGTCTTCTACAGAGTTTATTGAAAATGTGGTGAGGAAGGAAGACACTATCTTCTCTGAACACTGCATTGCCTGACAGGAATGATTTCTGGGAACTAAACACTGATACAAGGGAATATTAGAAAAAAAAAAAAAAGCAAACCTGCAATGTCACTTTTAAAATAAAAACATGAGCATCACAAAAGGCACTATTGTTAATTATAAATTAGTTTTCAAATTGTTTAATGGTAATTGAGGTCTCTGACACTCTCTGTTGAGCACCAGTCTATGCTGAACACCCTGCGAGTGCTCCAGAACACAGGCTGGGACAAGAAAGGCTGCAGTGTGGGCTGGAAGGCCAGTATTCCCTGGAGTGTTGTGACTCTGTATGTCCAGTACCAGTCTTGGCTCAGATTAACTGAAGGAGACATGCTGAGGTTGAGCAGGTATTCTAGAAGGACAAGTCTATGGAAAAAGCAGCAAAACTCTTTTAAATTGTGCTTTTGTCTGGCTACCTTACAAAAAAAAAAAGGCAGCAGTAGAAATGCCCTTTGTAAATGAGTCATTTTCTAATTTGCTGTTAGTGTCAACCTGGATTTGTTTGCAGATTTTTATTAATATATTATTTTTTCTTTCTGTTCAGTGTTAAATAATTTCACAATTAAGTAAAATCACTCTTGGAATTTGGATTTAAATATATAGCCTATGCAGTATGTTTACCTCATTCTAAAATGTCTCTTACCACTTCTAGGCTGCAGGTTTGGGAAAAGTATGTTTTCTAGTTACCCTGAAAGTGCTTTATTTTGGAAATCAGTATTTCCAAATACAATAAAAGGGTCAATTTGGCTGTACCTGTAGCTTTATATTGCATGATTCTTCTGACTGTTCACTATGCAGCTGTGCAAGCACTTTTGTGGGAATTCAGGACTGAGGTGGATCTGCTGTATGATGTATGTAAGTGTAGTAAAGTTAGATCCGTAGTTGACACTGTATGTTATAACATCAGCAGGTTTGTTTTAAAAGGGAGTTTAAATGTTGGTTTCTATGAAGAGTGAAATATAAAAGATATCATTGCAGACTTGGCTTTTACTGATTGCCTTTTTCTCCCACAAAAGGTTATGATAACTTGTCTTGCATCCCATGAGCATGAGTTCTCAAAGTGTAGCCTCTGACTTTCCACTTGGTGCCAAATAGAGCCTTCCGCGCTTTGCCATGGTGACCTATTAGTCTGTTGTGAGTATCTGTGCTACTGCCTTTCACCTAAAGTCTTAGCCGGACTGCGGTATCGCTCTCCAGAGTCTGCTCTGTGCCGTGGGAAAATAACAGGAGTTGCAAATACACCAGTAACTGGAGGGCACCTGGTTGTAACAGCGTTACACTTCACAGCTTGAATTGCCCTTTTAACAGCACGGAGTTTGAGTGCTTCTCTCTCTGGGACTGTGACCTTGTAATAACACTCTACTATTGCCTTCTCTGGCCTGAGTAACGGCAAAGAGGCTGTCACCAGAACTGATTCCCAGTCTTCAGCAGTGTAATAAAGTGTTGTACAACTTCTGCTTGCCTCCGCAGTATTTCCCTATCGTACTGAGGAAATTCGAGAGGAGTCTGGGGGAAGAGACTGCCTGTGGTACAGGCACCTTCTTCCTCATTTCTGAGTCGCAGGGGGCATGTTGGAAGCGGCGAAAGAGAAATCTGCTGCCCTTTGGAGCACACCAGCAGCTTTTACCAGTTGCTAAAATGGCTGGAGGCTGTTCCCAGTGGGAACATGGGGAGAGGAAAAGGAGGCGACTGTTCTGCAGGCCTGGTGGCTCGTTCACTCTCCCGCCACTTTTTGGCGAGTGGCGTCTCTGGGAACGGGGAAGGGATGCTAGGTGACCTTTCTGTGCAGGAGAAGGGTGAGACTTGTTTTGCCCCTTATCAGTGCTGGGGTGGTTTGCTGCAGTTTTCTTTGGAGCATCTCGGGGAAGTGGCCAGAGGAGCAACCCGACTCGTGTGTAAGAATATCTGAATGTTTAGTTGGATGAAGAACCGAAGGGAGCCATGACCATTACATGGTGTGAGAAGGGTGGGAACGGGAGAGATGCGCAGAGAAACGGTGGGAGAGGGTTGGGTGCTGAAGAGAGAAACCTTTGTGGAGTTGTCTCTAGATTTCAGAGTCCTGTCCCTGAGGCTCTGCTTGTAAGAGCTCAGCCTTAGATGAGTACAAGGTGGGGAGCAGAAAATCCATGCCGCAGGAGGTGACTTGGATGAAAACTGCAGGGGTGCACTTTGAGGTGTGCTGTGACCAAAAACTAAGCGTGTGGGTGGTGTGACCACGTGCGATGGATGAATATGTATAGATTTGTTGGCCCCGTGCACACTTGTGGCACAGTTTCTTATTTGATGCTTTGAGAAGTTTGTTTTAAATGACAGATGAAATGACGAGGAGGAGACTGAGTTACCTACGATGTAAAATTGGCTAGGCCAGTAATGAAAACCTGCATAATTAAGGGGGGGAATGTATTTGTGGAGTAAGTAAAAGTGACCAGAAACTCAGTAACTGGAAATAAAATGTGTGAATTACTAGCTTCAGTTCTGAAAAGATGGATCAGTCCTTTTACTATAAGAATTGGAGAACAAATGCACTTTTGCCAAGCTGGGTGATACCCTGTCTGCCAGCTTTCCCTCTCCACCAACTCAGCTAAGCGAGATGAAATGTACTAACATACTTTAAAAGTCTTGTATAAATGAGTGCTTCGAATGAAAGATGTAATGAAGTTTATGATAACATAGTGAAAGTCAAAGCTTACAGATATATTAAAAATAGTTTTCAAAATGGGTGCTGAGATTTTATATTCCTGGTGCTGCTCGGATTGCTTAGAATAGCAATGTGGAAGCTTATCTTGTAGCAAATTTCATATACCTCATCGCTTACTTGAGTCCCTGAGGACTTTGGCAGATCATTTAATTTAGTATCCTTTGCCTGGCATGTGAATTCGACAGCAAATGCATTCTCAGGACTCGTACATATTTTATATTTATGTCTTGTAAGCTGTTTTATTTTACATGTGGTGTTCAAGTGTTTTTTTTTTTTAATAAAACATCTTTCCTTTTCTCCCCCCTTTGCATGAAAACAATGCAGGGACTGGAAACTATTAATATATTTTTGTATTGTGCTGCAAAGGAGTGCAATATATGTGTAATTCACATAATATTCAGGTTTTAATTATTAATTTTTTAGTATTAAAATTTAGTATTTAATACTTTTAATGTTTTAAAAGTAACAAATTCCTGGAATCTGACTAAAAACACGCAGTGTTTGTCTAATTAATTCTTTCAAAAATGTGCTATAAGACGAAATAATTTTATGGCACTTTCCCAGTTAATTATTGCTTCAGTCCACTCTTCTTCCTATATAAGCTTTTGGAGACACTTGTGATCATTCTAGTGGTGGTTCTTTGTTTGACATGGGTTATCTGAGGCTTCCTGGCATACGTGTCTATGCCACCTGCTGCTGCAGGTCAGCCCGCTGCCTTTTACTGTGCTGGGTCCCAACCTTCTCTAACCCAACTTTGCTTAAGAAAATCAGCAATGCACTGTATTTCATCCCTCAACTCCTAGGTTTTTTTTCCCAATACCAACAACCCCTCATCTTGCAGTAAGAAATGTTGCACAGCGTGGCTGGCCCTGGGCTTGTGGTTAGCTCAGTGATTGCTTCCGGAAGTGCTGGCACTAAGCTGACTAGCTTGGCTGAAACTGGTGTTTCTGCCCCGTTTTCTCCAGAAGCCCTATTTTCAGGCACCCAGAGATGTAAGCCCACCCTGCCTGGGTGCATGCAGCTGAGGCCCAGCACCACTTATTTGCTCAGACTCTGAGCCTCAAGAGCGGTAAGTCAGAGTCCTGCCTGCTGGGGACAGCTGGGTGGCCTTTGGGCTGTGGTCATGTCAAGGCGTTTATGGGAAATCAGGAGAGGCCTGTGGAAACAGGGGATGTTGACAAAGGACAGCAATAGTGTAATGCTTCGCAGAGCAGACACACGAAATAAAGAAGCCAAATCCAGAATTGGTCTTTGATTTCCTGTTAGTGAAGGACTGATTTAAAGATAAGGTCTCCTTTGGAGGATAAAGGTAACAGATTCTTTTGCCATCGGATTCTTTCAGTGCTCGATCATTTTCCTTCAGGAACTGCCTCTTTTCCTCTTGCATGTGTGTGCTAAGGAGCTTTTCTGGGGGAGTTTGCCTGCCCAAGTTCAGTGCTCTCCTAACTTTCAACCTGGTGTTGCAGCTGCTGGGTTCGTGGTAGAATAACAGCTCTCCACCTTGCAGGTTGGACCTGACCGTGCCCTACCTGGACATGGCAGCTGTAAGAACAGCAAAGTGCAGGACAAGAGGAGGCAAGACTCTACAAGATGGGCTGGGGCAGATGACAGCTCTGGGAAAGGGAGGCAGGGAGAAAACAGCCGCCAAAGGACTGCAATGCAGACAGACCGCAAGCAGAAGGTTTTCGTTGGCCCCTCTGCGTTGCTGGCCTAATTTTGCAGGAATCTGTATGAATTTTATATCCTGCAAAAGCTGTGCTAGACCCTGCCTGTAGCTGCAGCTGATGGTTTTATGTGGCTGCTTTAAAGCCACTACGCTGTTTCCAGGATGGCGGTGTTCAATCTTTAGGTACCAATGTTCTTGGCAAAGCACCTGGTTTTGGGCTGATGATTAGGACAGGATTTGTGGTATCTCGTTATTAGCTGGGATGTGCTGCTATGATATTACGAGCTAACATCTGAAGCTTCAGTGCAGTGCAATGTCATGCTTTATTTGTGCAGCTCACTGCTGATCAGATAAAATATTTAGTGGCACTAAAATTTTGGCTCTGTGGTGTATGCATCATTTGCTACAAAAGTACTGAGACATGTTTTTAGTGGTCTGCGAGAGGCAAATTGCTCAGGTTAGAACCATAAAGAGCCAGCTTCACCATGATCCTGTACTGGGATGTACAACCTTGAACAAAGACATTTAATGTCCCTGTGGGGAGGGTGATGTGGCCCTCATTCATAGTGGTCAGAGGCAAAATGAGGGCCAGTGATATGTTAAGGGAGACTGGAGGTGCCTGTGTTGAACTGAATTCCCAACCTTTGATTTTGCCTTGGAATTAGTTGTCTCTAGAAACACAAGCAGGGGAAACATTGTCTCCCACAGTGTGGAGCAGCCTGATTTTGCTTAGTAAAATGTCATTTACCTAATAAACATCATACCCAAGTTCAATGTTGCCTTTGACCAGGGGAATCCAATACAACATCTCCCTCCTCTGCATGTTTACGCAGTTGTTCAGCAGAGCCTCCAGGTATTTCCTTGCTCCCCCAGTTGAAGATCAGGCTTCCTCTCCCTGGGCCTGTGAAGTTTGGCCGGAGGGTGCTACAGCCTCAGTGGCATGGTAGGGCTATACATTAAATGCCAGGACTGTGAGCAGTAGCTAAAGGAATGGCACCTTCAGCAGGATCAGGGGTGGCTGCTGCAGCCTGGGGTTGCGTGTTCTCCCAGTACACTTACTGGGTCTGGTTCTTTGGAGAGTGGGAGCGATGCTTCTGCAAGGACCACCTAGGACTGTGTGAGGCTCTGCATATCACCTGGAGTTAGAACCCCAGGAACATGCAACACTCAGAGGGTGAAAACTTGGGTTATTCATCTGAGGTCTCAATCAGACGTGCAGTGGGGCAGCTGAGGCTGCTTTTGCCCCAGCCCATTCGACAAATTTCCTCCCCTTAAGTGAGGTGTCCCCACCCTGAGAGGTGCCCGCACTTGTCAGAGGGATGGGTGAGAGGTTGGGAGCACTAACAGGTTTCACCTTCTGCTTTTAATCTGATGCTGCAAATCTGTCCAAACTATTTTAAAAGGTTGGCCAACTATGTCCCATTTTGGGTGTGGAAACCTTTTTGTAGAGCTTGCCTCAGAGTAAAGTGCCTGGAGCTCTGCTGAAGGCAGGATGTGCAAGCCGAGTAAAAGCTGTCTTCCTCTTCTCTTCATGCTTCCCTGTCCAGCAAGAGCAAGAGCAAATTACTTTCAGCTGTCACTGGGTAATGAGTTTTTGGGAAAAGCCTGTTCTTCATTTATTGTTACAGAAGTGGGGGATTAGTATGATGAATCAAGTCCCCACGCCAACCTCCTAAGCAATTTATCTACACTGTTTTGCTTGCAAATCAGCCATTTTCACGCTGAAGTTATACTCTCTGTATGCAGGCTGGCTTTGCTTGAAGAACTCCAAAATTTCATATGTTGAGTTTTCCCAACCCAGCAGTTGCCTCAAGCCGGCTGACCTGCTGACTGTACCTTGCAGCAAGAAAAGCAGGAGGTAAATTTCTGAAGTTGTGCCTTGCTCGCTCCCTATTAGGTATAAAAATAGATGGGTCTGAATCTTGGACCAGCCTACTGGGATCTGTGGCACGATCTAATTTTTAGTTGCTATCCCTGTAGACTGAAAAGATACCCCAGATCCACTCATCCCTGAACACGTAAGGCTCTCGATACCTAAATATGCTGTGGGTGCCTCAGGCCCATCTCTATTTAGGAATGATTTGATAAAACGATGGCTGCTAGATTAGGAAGGGCTCATTCTAGATGTTTCTGATGAGAAATTTTAAGAGAACAGTAAAATCCCACCACCACCTTATTGATGAGTTTGCAGTATGTCCAAGAAGGAGGTATAAGTTCAGAGACTGAACTGTCACCAGTTCTTACCATATCTATCTTTGAAGCTGTCAACCAAAATATCTTCAGGAGGCTGATAAGATAAAAATGTATTAAAAGTGTAAGGCTCATGCTTCAGAGTGTAATTTGCTCACCAAGCCCAGAGGATCTTATCCATCTGGAAGGTTTTTCTGCAACTGCATTATATTATTTCATGCTTTCCACAGTAGCATTTTCTTAGGCACTTACTTTTATAAGTCATGTTTGAAACGAGCCAAATACAGCTGTTTCCAAAGCTGAAGAGATTCAGAGACTGCAGTGCGTGGGCGTTAAATTCAGCACAGGTAAGGAAATTGCTGTTTGCAATTTTTGTACCATTTCTTAATGCATAAGATCAATATGTTAAACTACATTTTTGCTTCAGTAAAGCAGAACGACTGCCACTAGAGGGTAGTATTAATACAGAAAGAAAAAAAGTCATTTTAGACTCGGTCTTTTTCCGGGCTAAAATAATTTATACTCTCCTACGTGTTTATAAACATGGGATAGATTTTACTGCTCTAGTCAGATTTGTTTGAGTCTTGCTGGCTTTCTTCCCCATGGAGTGATTTATGTAGTTCTGTTTCAGCTGTAAGCAGCAATAGCAGGTATCTAGTTTCACACCTTACTGTATGTATGAATACTAAAATGATGTTTTTTCATCTTCTTTGAAGGGACTTTTTTTACTGAATCGCAAAAAAAATCTGTAAAAATACTTTTATGATTTTTCTGTTGAACACTGCCCCTTCATTTAAAATTGCCATTTTAGAAAAGATGGGGTGGTTTGGGTTTCCTATTTTTTTCCTCCTCCCTAAACAGTGAGAGAATTAAATTATTTTTTACCAAGGCAGTGCAGTATGATTGAATGGCTGTTAAAGTCTGTTTAGGGGGCATCAGGCTAGGGTTTAAGCCTAGTGCACGATAAGTGGGGTTTGGTAGTTTAATGTGGGCAGAGCTACTGTGGTATATAACTATATATATATATGGTATGTGGTATAACAGTGTGTGTCTATATAAATGTATGTATGGTATATATGGTGTATGTATATGTATGTGTGGTTGTAGGGTACCAGCCAAAGTGTGGTTCTATCATGCCAAACCTGAGAAGCGGAGGCCAAGGTGCAAGGACTGGGGGGCCAGTCCCGAGCTGGATGGCTCAGGCACCGAGGCCGATGCTCCTGCGCTGCGTTGGGCTGTCACAAGCCCAACGAGACGCTGCTGGGTGTGCTCAGGCACAAGGGCTCCGGCAGGTGCCCGTGCCACCCCACCCCTGCCCTTCGGCGGTGAGGTTGGGGAGCTTTGTCAATGCCACAGCCTGCATCAACCCCCAGGGAGAAGCTGTGGGAGGCAGAGGAGGGATGCAAGAAATGGATGGAAAGTGGAGGGGACATGAGGGCCAAAGCAGCAATTGTGATCTTGCCCTCTCCCACCTGTCCTCCAGGAGAAGTAGCTAATTTTGCGGCACTCAGCACGATTGATACACTCTGGGTACTTTTGTGGCACCTGGCAAGGGCGTGGGCTTGCTGTGCCCAGGAGCCGGGTGACGACGGTGCCCCTGGGCTGTGGGGTGCCCCTGGGCCCCTGCCACAAACTGCTCCAAACCTGCTACATCCTCCTGTGCTGACGCCCAAGCTCGTGCATCACCCGTGCTTCACCTTCTGCCCCCAGGCTGGGTCGAAACCCAGTAATAACTGTGTTTCTTTTTCCTTCCTCCTTGCTGGAAGATAGCTGTGTGAAAGATGTTATTTGACCGTGAGCTTTTGGGCTTTGATGTGATCTGAAAAGCGTTAGCGTGTGTTTCCCCTGCTGCTGTTTTACATCACCGCACACGATGACAACTCTGCCAGGGAGGCAGCGGTCCGGCCTGAGCCGGCATATTAAAATGACGATCGCATGGGTTTTAGTGGTGCACAGTAAACACATTCTTTTGCCATGACGCTGTTGAAATTGTGGCTCTTCAGGGGACAGGACGGTGCCTTTGAACGGAGATTGCGACTGCGTGTGTGGGATGCAAATGCAGCGCGTAAAGCCACCCCGTGGTGCGCCCGTTTGATAGAACGCGTTTTCAGTGACTCATTGGGAAGATGAAAATTTTCTACTCACATTTAATCTTAATAAATCACTTGGGGATGGGGGGTGGGGGGTATGGAAAGCAACAGTAAAATGCATGAAATTAGTGCTCTGGCAGAGAGGTGGACTTGGGCTTGGAGAGTCCAGGGTGACAAGAAGCTCGGCTGGGGGCTGGGAAAGGTGAAAGGAGGTTGGATTAAACCACAGATGAGTTGGGGTGGGACCTCCTGCAGAGCAGAGCAGAGCCGAGCAGTGGTGGCTTCTCCTCATTGGCATGTTGGCCACTGTACGTCTGGTAAAAAACTAACGATGTTCAGCTGGTTACTATGGCAATTATGTAGCACGAGTTGTCATGGCGATGGAGCGGAATTTTTTGTCACGTTTCCGCAGGACGGTGATAGATGCTGTTCTGGGGGGCTCTGAGCTTGACCGTGCGCCTCGTATCTTTTTCCTTGGTAGAAGTGCTTGCACCCACCACAGTGGATGAACGTATCTGTCCTCCTTCCAAGACCATTACCTGGTTTTCTGCATCCCAGTGCTAAATTTTTTCTTTCGCATTTACAAAGTTAAGACCAGAACTCTGGTGAGCCATAAGTTGCTAATCCTAACTTAAGTGTGTGCACTAGGTTGACACAAGGTGTGTTAGTAAAACATACTTCCGCTAGTGAGGTTGTTTCCAGGCTCTTCCTTAACCTTGTGCGTGCTCTGCATCTCTCTATCTGCTCATGATAAATGCTGTAGGACAATATGTGCCAGTCTGAAAAAATAATTTTAAGCTGAAGTAAGTTTGCTTCAGATAGTCCCTTTTAGTGTAGAATCATGTATGTTCTGCCCTGAAAATGCATCTATTTGTTGCAGTTTTATTTTAATTACTTTTGCTTTCTCTTCCTTCTGGGGCTTCAAGAGCAATACACAATCTTTTTCCCTTACTCATGAGCTGTGCATCAGTTCCTCCTTGGCAGGGTTTTTTCATGCAGGTCATCAACAGAACAAGTAGACTGTATGTAAATTATATTGCTTTCAATGGTTCTTTCCTTAGAAGAGCTGATGTCGCTCCTATTTTACCCCTATAGAAACGAAGAGCATTCTGATCAGCTGTGTTTTTTCAGTTGTGCAAGCAAGCAAACTCCTAGAGTTCAGAGCATATTCAACAATTTGGTTTTGTATTAATTGCTGGGGAGCATAGGAACAATACTGACTCAGAAGTGTCTTGGGATTTGCACCTATCCAGTGCTGGGTTGGAATCTGCGTTATGTTTGAGGCTGTGTAGCTTTGGATTTCAGAAAGTAATCGCAGTGATATGTTTGAAGTCCTTTTTGCTTTAAAAAGCTCTGATTACTGCGTGCTTCAGCATACAACTGATGTGAGGAGGTCCTGTCAGCTACGTGAGCTGGAGAGCTTGTTCTAGTTCTTCTAAACAAAGGCCAGCTCTTACAGCACCACTATTGACATCTACAAAAGAGTTTCATTTGTTTTTTCCTTGTTTTCAGCTTTATTATTACTCCCATAAATGATGTTAAATTCATTGACCTAAGAAACTCAGCTTTCAGAAATTCACTGAGCTGTTGTTATTCCCATGTAGTAACTTAAGCCAAAAAACCTGCAGCCTCTGGGTGAAGTAAACTCTCAGCTACCAGTTGTTGGGAAGCAGTGGGGTGCAGCCGTGTGCTGGACCTGTTTTTCCGAACTTTCCTGGATATATCCAGGGGTCCGTGTTAGAGATGAGGTACAGAGCTATATGGTCCTGTAGTCAACCCTGGTGCAGCCTTTCTTGGTTGGCTTCTTAACACAGACTTCCTGGAGCCATTAGTTTTACAAGCAGCTGTGTAAAATATTAGGAAAATGTTGCTCCATTTCGTTAAAGATCTTGCAGAGGTGACACCTCCGCTGTGTCGTCTCATCTTCCTACTGCTTGTTGCTTTTCATGCAAAATACTCTGTGTTTTTACTTGCTTGAATCTTTCAAGTGCTGGACTTAAATCCAGAGTCTCCTTGGGTTGTGCCATCGACACAAAACCATAATCTCAAGGTGTGAGGCATGTGCAGTGCCCATCTTGTTTTTCAGGTGTTGCATCAGCCCTGGAAGCCATTCAAACCCCTCCCTCCCCCCTCCCCCAGCCCCAGATAGTCCCTGCTCTCTGCTACGTTCTGCTCAATCTACTTTTGTTTGGGTTAATGCAAGTCCACAGTCATGGGGCAATTACAAATAAATGAAGTATGAAAGACTTCAGAGGATCTTTATTTGGATATTTATTCAGGCATAAACTGTGATGTGAATCCAGCTGGGTCCCAGATCGGCTGACGCCAGTGAATGCAGATTTGTAAACTGCATTGCTGTTCTGCAGGTATATTATTGTGCCTGAATTTTGGCAAGTGACCTAAAGAAATCTCATGCCACAGTGATTTTTTTTTTTTCCTACCTTATCAGTCTTTCTGATAATAAAAGAAAACTGGCTCTTGAAATCATGAATAACTCCGGCATTACACTGGTGTAGATCGGAAGACGTATGCCCGGACTTGCTGAGTGCTCCTTCTCCACTGTATCTTGAGAGCGGTGGATTTAACTGTCTTCAGCTGCTGAAAAACTTTAAAGCTCACTGAGGTGAAGGATACTGTTTGAAGTCACGCTAGTAACTTCTTGCAGTGGAGGCTGCTCACAGGATTAGAGGACGTGCAAGCCTGCTGATGACTAAATTTGGGATTTATGGGCACTCAGAGAACTTTTCAATAATGCTAAATTAACTCTACTAGATACAAACCCCTTGTCTTTTGGGAAAGTGTTTATTTACAAGGACAGCGTGAGTTCAGAAACTTGTTCTCTTGCTGGAAGGAGGGTTTGTGAAATTGCTGCAAGTATTTTAATAGGAAGCTCTCATAAGTGAGTGTTTGTCCTAGAGATTTTTCTAAGATGTTCAACAAACTATTACAGTTAGTAGATGAGTGGAGGCAATTTTAAACAGCAGTAAAACTCCTCTGATATGTACATCACTGCTTCTTTACGTGGCAAGGAGTGTTAATGAGATGTTGCAGCAAGCTACAAAGAACTACCAAAAGAAATGGGCCCTGTGGCCCGATCTTTTTCCTTCTGTGAACAAAATCAAGGCACGGACAATGGGCTCTCCATACTCCACCATGAACGTAACGCGGAACGCTGTTTGCTAAAATGCAAAGAAAGTCCAGGAGGGACAAGTTGTCCATCCACGTGAAGGTAATTGGGATGCTGGTGAGCTGGGTTTGATGGTGTGCTGCATCAATGGATTTAAACTTGTGATATTGTCACCTTCAGCCTTCCTAAATATGTAAATAAATGTATGTCCATAAAAATGTGGGGGGTGTTATCCCTTCTTGATGTGTCTGTTGGCTGAGGAATGATGTTAGGGAACTTTCCCAAAACTTTGGGAGCAGAAAATGTCCTGTCCTCCAGGTTTGGGGTATGAGTGTGAAACCAGTGTGCGTGTTTAATGGAGACTTGAAAGAGAAACCAAGAGCTTTCCATCTTATCCTTGCAGGGATCCAAAAGTAATTGGTTGCACAGTAAATGGGAGAAGTGAAAAATGATGTCTTAGCAGTTTAATCAAGTGGCTGCTAAAAAAATACACGTATGGGGGATATTTCTCTATAAAACACTCTTAAGAGCTCACCGAGGGACACTTGATGTTAACAGATTCATTTAAAAGAAAGTAGTGTCAAAAAAAGTAACGTTTTTGAAAAGTTGGTGGCTGCAGGACATTTACAATGGCTGCAGGACATTTACAATGGCTGCAGGACATTTACAAAGCATGAATGATTAACAGCTGGAGTTTGAAAGACTATGAATTTCCATCGCCTCCCGTGGTGTTTGTGACCCATAGGAAGCAACTTTAGGGAGGTAAGAGCTGGGACTCCTGAGTTTGGGGTAAGACTTGCTGCTACTAAGAGTGTTATGAAAACCTCAGTTTATCTGACTCGTATTTCACTGGGTGAACAACTTCTCAGGGTCCTGCTGAGCAGAGGGCAGCATGCGCTGGCCGTGGGAGGGAGAGCGGTCATGTTTCAGTGTCCTCAGGTCATTGAGCTGAACTTCCCAAATAAAAGTGGACTACTTTTGTCCATTTTTATTGTGGAAAATATATTTAAGCTTGTAGAATTTGCTGTGAAGGGGAAAATCCTGTTACAAGCCAGCTTTGTTTTCTCTGTCTGTGCCGCTTCGTGTTTTGTTTTATGTCTTGTATTAACAAGGTGTTCGGCTGTGAAAGAAATGTTTTCTCAGTTTGTGGTCGACCTTTTGATTGCTTAAACTTATTTGCTGTATGGTATCTTTACAGTCCAGCCTTCTGTAATTTATAACGTAGGTATGCGATATTTTCATAAAGATGCAAGTAGAGTTAATGTCTAATACATAAAATGAGAGGTATAGTTGTAAGTCTTGAGTCTCCTGAAGGACTGTGGGACCCGCTGGGATGGTATTTAAGTCTGACAGAGAGGGTGTCACTTGTGAAATAATCAGTCATATTTAAGCAGAAGCTGATCAGGGGCTGTTGAACAGTTTGGGTTAGGCCTTGTAGAGGGTTTTTCCTTTATAAAAATCCAAATGGTGTATTTTGGAGGCCAAGTCAATATACTAAGCCCTGTGTTTTCATATGGGATGGGCTCTTGCTGGCAGCAGGCCGAATGCCAGTGCTTCTGCCAAGAATTGTGTTCAGCTCTCCTTAAAAGTTAAGCTCTGCAGAAAACCCACACAAACTGAGAGCAACTTTTATGAATCGAACCATGAATTTTTAATATATTTGGATACCCTGAGGTACAAGCTAGATTTGAAAATATTTCATACTCCGAGTAGTACATGTAATGATACACAAAGGGAACTGAAGTTTCCAAAGTACCCTCAGTAAGTTTGCAGATGACGCCAAGTTGGGTGGGAGTGTTGATCTGCCTGAGGGTAGGAAGGCTCTGCAGAGGGATTGATGGTCAGAGGCCAACTGTATGAGGTTCAACAAGGCCACGTGCTGGGTCCTACACTTGGGTCACACCAACCCCCTGCAACGCTGCAGGCTTGGGGATGAGTGGCTGGAAAGCTGCCCAGCGAAAAAGGGCCTGGGGGTATTGGTTGACAGCCGGCTGAATAGGAGCCAGCAGTGTGCCCAGGTGGCCAAGAAGGCCAGTGGCATCCTGGCCAGCATCAGGAACAGTGTGGCCAGCAGGACTAGGGCAGGGATTGTCCCCCTGTACTGGGCACTGTCAACTTCCCTTCTCGACTGTCCTGTACTTCGCCACTCTAACACAGAATCCTCTTCTGACTGGTTTAAGAGCATCCCGTGCTCAGGTCCTTTCCCCTGGTTATCCTCTGCCTCCAACAGAGTGGGATGTCCACCCCAGGGAACATAGTGGCTGGGAAGGGGCTGCCCAGCATCTCCTTACGGGGGCTTGCGGCTGCACAGCCAGCGGAGGTAACAAATAACATTTCTAAGAGATCAGGACGGAATTACAAATGTCTGGGGAGAGAAGAGCACTGATCTTACTTCAGCACTATCTTGGCAGAAGTTATGAACAGACCAGATTATCCCTGGCCATTACTCAGGGTACTGCAAGCAATGCTGAAAAATATTCCTGCACGTAAGTGTAACAGCAAAGTGATTCATATTTCCTTTTGCAGTATTGCAGCACCTTGTTCTGGGAGTATTTCTGCCACATGCAAATGTGTTTTTCCTGTCTGATGTGTCTTTAGTTGACGCTGGGATCTTTCCTTCAGTCAGATGAGTCAGGATTGTCAGTGCTTTGAAGAAGTGGGTGCCCTGGAGGCAGGGAGGAAACATGAGCCACCACAGGTGCTGGAGATGCTCGAGCTGGCTTTACCAAAGAGCCTTGGGGATAATGTCTGACTCTCAGAAGCTTTGTAGGGACAGCACAGGTTGCACATTTGCCCCCAATTCTCCTCCAAGTTGTCGAGGTCTGGATTGACTCCTGTGGCATTTGAATGCTGCTGTACTTGGACCATGATGTGTGTGATTTGGACTGTATTAGGGGAGAGGTTTAGATCTGATCGCTCTCATGCGCATTGACGTTCAGGTTAACAGTGGTGGAAAATGTCCTACTGACATTGCTATGGCCAGAGCTGTTGGTGGGGTGAGGGCTGGAGGTCGAGGTGCAGGGACCAGGATAGTGCTGCCACGCAGCACAGGCACCCTCAAACAGGGCTCATTGCTCAGCTGACACCTGGGCTGGCTGGCAATCGCTGGGAAATTTGTAAGGCCTGAGCAGAACTCTCTATTTTTTCATCAAAAAAAGGAAATGTTGGGAAAATGTTAAATTATCAGCAGGAATTGCCTTCCCATCAATTTTTATTTAAGAATGAAAACCACTTTAAGCAGAACAGAATTATTCCATGACTAGCATTGCTAATAGATCTCTGGAAAAATTGTGTTTACTTTACTGTAATAAGTAGTATAGCTGATATTGGAGATGGAACTGCAGTGCACACAAAAATTGCATTTAAATACTGGAGCTTGCTGGTACGCCTCTAAAGTAGGAAAAGGTAAAAACAGTGAAGCAGTGAACACCAAAACGGAGGACCTGTAAACAGAAAATCAGGTTATTTCTATAGAGGTCAAACCGGAGACCCTACATTACAATGCAGGTAGAGAAGAAACTCAGGTTTCTATAGAAAGGCTCATAAATCGGCTGCTGCTTCGCCGAACATATACATTTTCATGTGCACACCTCATGGATGTACACAGATACAAATGGTATTTAGGCCTACAGTACACAAGAAACTATTTTATTCATAAACTTCCAGTATTTGACAAAGTGAGTTCATTTTTAATACCTGGAGCGTTTCGAAGGACTGAGGTGTAACGGCAGCATCAAGGCAAACGTTGCTCAGGCCGGTTGCTCAAGTTGTGTTGTGGTATTTCTGTTCAGTCTCTCCCAAAAGTTCCTTGTTACGTTGTCCTATTCTTGCGGGGGGGGGAGGAAAGAAAAGCCTTGGTGGTGGTGGGTTTTTGTTTCTCCCAGCCTCTGGAGCACTCGCTGCAGTGTCCTCAAACCCAGCCAAGGGGATCTGAGGAGGTCTCAATTTTCAACGTTGTGCTGTGTGCCTGGCCTTGGCTTTCTTCTGGAGTCCCCCAAATACCCAAACACCCCAAGAGCAGTAAAGCCCCCAGATCATGCTCCTCAGCCACTGACTACACCTGGGGCTGGGGCTGGAGAAAGCTGGGCAGGACCCACAGCGCTGCCAACCTGGGGGTGCAGGAGAGGGGTGGTCCTGTAGGTGTGTGAAAATGGGGGTCCCTCTGATGCGGACGTGCTCTGTCCCCACGCTGCTGCCTGCCTTCGTGCTCCCCTCTCACCTGTCACTGGGGCTGCGTGGGGAGGGAGGGCTTTTCCTCCTCAACAGATCCCGTGACTGTATTTTCTTAACCAGAAATAGAACATGAAGCAGGAATTTTGCAATCCACCCCGCTCTATGGTTCTGAGAAATGATATGTGAAGGTAGGTATTATAATTTTTAAAAAATTTATAGTTTTGGAAGTGGAGCAGAGGACAGTTCAGAATTAAGTACAGGATTTGTCAGCTCCAGCTTAGCCACGTTTCAATCCTCGATGGTAACCTTGTATGTGAACCGATTTTATTCTGAGTAACTTTGATTTAGTCATAAAATAAGCTTCGTACGACAAATTAAAAAGAAGATCTTGACACTAGGTCTGAAATTAAGTTTTGACACATTCTTGGAGTAGCACTCAGGAATAAAACCCCCAAACATTTAAAGAGCTGAGAAAACCATCCAAGTGAAATTCATCTTAAATCTGCAAGTATTGGTGGATGACCCTGTTGTGCTCACCTCGGTGCTGGTTACCAGGGCTGTGGGTGTACCACTGTAACCGCTGCCTCTGAAAACACTGTGGGCAGGAAAAAAACCAAAGGATGTGCTGCCGTGAGTTGTTCCACAGTACTCAGCAGTTCTTGGTCAAAGTTGTGAAGGATTTTAGGTATTTTCCACTTAAAATTAAATTCGCTGTTCATGGCTCTGGTTACAATCCCCACGTTAATGCTATTTCATCACGATCAAGCAGTCGCTGCCAGAAAAACGACTGTTTCAATGACTCTGTTATTCCCTCCAGAGCAGCGCTGGTCCCAGTGATTTGTCCCTCCCAGAAGGTAATTCATTCAAATAAATGTAAATCACTGTTTTATGTTGTTTGGTCGGGGTTTATAGATGTCGGCGTACGCTACTGAAAATGCAGGCAGCAGATATTAAGGGAGGAATCGATGTGCTCCACGGAAATAAGAACAGGCAGCGTTTGGTTTTGGTTTATCCATGCTGCCATCCTGAGTGCAGCTACTATTGATTTCAGTCCCACAAGTGCCTGACCTCCTTTGTGCAGCACAACTTGTCTATCTTCATATTTTACAGCTGAATTTGTTTCGCCTTGTACTTCACACTCTTCTTCCATTACTACGCTACTTGGAAAAAAAGAAAAATCAATGATGTGGTTTGTTAATTAAAAAAATGTAACAATCCTCAACCTTCAGCCCCAGACCAAAAAGCCGCCCTGGGGTGTCTGCGGTGACCAGCGTGGCCTGACCCTGCTGGGAGGTGGCAGCGGCACCACGGGGGACGCACGGTCCCTGTGCTGCCATGGGGCACAGGCTCAGCTGGCGGCTGAGCTAGGCATCAAAACTGTGTTCCTGCTGCATTCGGTTTGCATCTGTGTCCTGAGAAAGGTGGGAGAAAACCCGCTGACTCGTTCAATTCAGCCAGACCCGGTTGATGTGATTTAATGTTATTTAGTCCCTCAGTCAGCATCAAATTCTGCGTGTCGCCTTCCAGTGTGCGGGCCTGCCGGCTCTCACCGTGTTTGCCACGTGAGTGAGAAGGTAAGGAAATATATCGCTCTCTTCTCCCTTAAGTCTGGCTTAGCACAACCACACAAGTTTGTTCCCCAGTCTGGCTGGGACGAGCATCAGATGGCCTGGGCTGTGACTTGCCTTCTTCTGTTTCCCCTCTCTCCACCGGTTTTGACCTTGTTGATCAGCAGGGTGGCTAGATTGGAGCAGCTGAAATAATAGTCTGTCGTGGTTTAGGCCCAGCTGGGAACTGAGCACCACACAGCTGCTTGCTCACTGGGAGCAATGAGTGGGGTGGGGAGGAGAAAATATGAGGGAGTCAAGACAAGGACAGGGAGGGATCACTCACTGCTATGGTCATGGGCAAAACAGGCTTGACCTGGGGAAGAAAAATCAATGTAATTAGTTACCAGTCAGATCAGAGTAGGACAGTGAGAGACAAAACAAAGCAGATCTTAAAAATCAGGCTCAGCTTTGCTCCCATTCCTCTACCTCCTCCCCTCCAGCAGCGCAGGGGGATGGGGAATGGGGTTTGTGGTCAGTCCATCACACATTGTCTCTGCCTCTCCTTCCTCCTCAGAGGGAGGGATCCTCACACTCTGCCCCTGCTCCAGCGTGGGGTCCCTCCCACAGGGGACAGTGCTCCATGGAATTCTACAGTGTGAGTCAGAATCATAGAACAGTTTGGGTTGGAAGGGACCTTAAAGACCATCTAGTTCCAACCCCCCTGCCATGGGCAGGGACACCCTCTACTAGACCAGGTTGCTCAAAGCCTCATCCAGCCTGGCCTTGAAAGTCCTTCCTGTGGGCTGCAAACACCCCTGCGGAAAATGGCAAGGGAGTAGCTGCAGTTACAGCAGCGCATCTAAACCAGTGATTGTTTCTTAAGTTTTTTTTAACAGTAATTGAACTGTATTAGATGATAACTGGATTTTAAGGTGCTAAATTGTTGATCTATTTGGCTTCATTTGTTACAGAGTTTCCACCTGCAGTACAAGAGTACAACTCTTGTTGAAAGTACAACAAGAGTTGTACTTTCATCCTGTACCACCACAAGTTAGTACATCGGCGAGTTTCAGTTGTTCCCTGTGTACCAGTACCATCCAGACTAACAGCAAGGCTCATCCCGCAGGGTAGCAGGTTGAACAGAGCGACCGTGGATCCTTCTGGGCAGGGTAAGTCCCCGTGAGCTGCAGAGTAAGTACTCAACCAGGTGTCTCCACCAAGGACAACTTAAAACCTGGGCTGAGCCTCCGCCGTTCCCTTACGCTGGCTGAGGAGGCGTAGGTGGAGGCCAGACAGTGCCGTGTCCTGGAGCTGCACGTGGCTTCAAACAGCAGTTTTCTGCGGTGACCCAGGAGCTAAACACCCCACTGCCACCGCTCCTCGCTGTCCGTTCTGTCAGTACGCTTTTCGCAGTGAAATAACTCATCACCCGCCTTGTTTGTCCGAGCGCCAGTAAAGTCAGCGTTCCCCAGCCACCTGCCAAAACCTTCGCTTGTCCCTGTGAGAGCTGGACTTTTTTCTGCTACAAAACCCGTAAGCAAGCTAAGAAGTCAGCGCAGCGAAACGTTGACTTCACGTTACACGACAGGAGGCGACCCCTCCGCTTGTGTTTTCTCAGCTATTTTAAAACAGATTGTAAGCTGCCACGGAAGCCTCTTGCCCTAGCAGCAGGCAGGCTGATGGGGAAAATGGGTTACACATCCTCTAGTCCGTGCAGGACCTTGAGTGAGGAATGACCTTGGCCGTCGCCTCCTGAATTCTTCAGCCGGCTTTTGTGTGGTAGGGGACGAGAAGAAATACCCAAAGTAGGCCACTGGACGCTGTGATACAAAGGCTGTCGCCACAGGCTGATCAATGAGCCCGCTAACGAAGAGTTGTGTTGTGGCAGGTTTCCCAGCATGAAGAACGAAAGCCCTGCTCTGACTCCTCTCCATGTTGCCCCACACCACCTCACACCCATCCCCTTCTTCCCCTCCAGGCAGATGGCGGGCCTCAACCACGACCAGAGATGATGTTAAAACTGGCCCTTTCAGCTGCGGCTCCTGCCCGATTGTTGGTTTTAAGGCAGGATTGGAAACGTGTTTCCAGGCAGCTTTTCTCCCCTAAACACATGTAAGTTGGGCAGCACGGTGGGCCCGTCTGGGCAGCTGCAGTCCAAACCCAGGAATCACCTTCGACAGTGCCTGGTCCGTGGCTGAACGTCTGTCGTGCAGCCATCAGCCTGATGTGCACGGCCCCCCGGTTTCTGGAGCCGGCTGCGGAGCTGTGTGTATTGCCACCATTACTCGGACTGATGGTCCTGGAAGAGAAGCTTTGCCTCCCCCACCCAGTGCGATGGCACCCACTTTTCTGCTCTAAGAAATGCTCCCAGGTAGACATTTTTATTCTTTTCATTCTGAGGCGGTGTTCTTAAAATTGGAGTGTGGGTTTTTTTTTAACCCATTTTTCCTGTGAGGAGCAAAGGAGGGACGGATGGTGGTGGGTGGTTGGGGAAAGGTGGCAGAGGGCTCCCACAGCCAGCGGGAGCAGGGCTGGCCGCTCTCGATGGATGCTCAGGCAGAACTGCGTGAGGCTGGGGGCTGTTCCTGGGGGCTATTCAGGTACGGAGCGACTGGGGTGAATGTAGTGGGATGGTGCCCTTTCAGGTAGGTAGGAGCCTGTCCGGTAACAAGCGCTTCAGGCCAGGACGGTGATGGGACCTGATGCAGGGTGGGGTGTGGGTGGTTGGGATGAATTGTTGTCTCTTTAGGCGGAAGGTAGAGTGGCAATCCACGTTAGAGGATACAGCGGTTTACCCAGCACAACTACACGCGCAGACAGAACTATCATCTTCTTTATTATAAAGATACACTATGAGGAACAAACCTGAATGTATACTGAAGCTTGTAATGGTACATGCCAAAAATGTACAGTACTATACATAAAAGTGCATTGTCACAACAGATTAACAGTACATTTCTCTTCCAGAACCGTGAAATTTCCATGTTTTCATTTGTTCTTCAAGAGTGGAAGGAATGCAATGGGAATGCAGCCATACACAGACAGGGAAGGATGCAATGGAAATGCAACAGTACAAGAGCAAGGCTAAAGCTCCTCTAAAATTTAAAGGCACTTTCACATGTACATACTACAGATGTACATTGACACAATTAGGTAACAGTCAACAAGCAGGAAGCTACCAGTACTGCAATTTATCAAACTTGACAGTAAAGGACAATACTGATTGGATTAGGTGTGCGGGAGTTACCCTTTAGTACGTCTGTAGTTGTAGCGGTCTTTCCTGTTACATATCCACTTACTATACTTTTAAGTATCTATAATAACCATCAAACTACACATTGAACTGTGTGAATGCACTAAGTGGATGCACTCACTAAATGCACTGTTTCTAATAGTTTCTTCTGCTAAACAATTTCTAAGATAAGCATTATGGAGCCCAGTACAGTTATTTAAACATACAAAATTCCCTATGCAATTTAAAGATACAGGTATCCATCTCAATTATGCCAGGTGGGTTAATTTAAAAAGGCTAGACTAAAACTGCGTGTAAAATGAAAGCTGAAGTTCCAGTTTGTTCCACTGTTTCTAGTAAACGGGGGAACTACTTGAAAAGATCTCTGGTCCCGACCAAGCCAACAGACCCTACAGACCAGGGCTGGTCTGCAGCTGGGGCCAGCCTGGCTGAGGCTCTGGCCCTGGCCTGTGGGCTGGGCAGTACAGTCGAGAGGGCGGGAGCTTCACTGACGGATGCTGCACAGTTGCTGAGGTGGATTAAGACGTCTCCTCTAACTGAGGCACGCGTGAAGGCTGCGGCTGGATTGAGAAAGGTTTGCGGGTACCCGGCACAGTTTGGCTCTCAGAGGCGGTTCATGGGGTACTTTTTACACCTGGGGCTTTGCATTACCTATCTACAGGGTGTAAACCAGAGCAGGAGTAAGTTGCTCCTAAATAACACCAGGAATTGAATCCTGTCACCTCAGTAATTAGGTCTATCAAATTTTGTCACTACTCTTCCCCTCCCAAACTCAGTTTCTCATACACAGCGAGCGGTACGACTTCAAGCTTTCCGATGGTGAGATCTTAAATAATACATGGAAAGACATGTATTATTTAAATACAGTATTTATGTACGTGACTCTACCTCTTGCGTAAAGTCAGTTGTACTCCTGTAGGTGGGCAATGGATTTTTTCCCCCCATCTTCTACACTGGAACTTATTTTATGGATTGGGTGTCGGAAAATATATTCACAGAAATAATACTATGTCTTACTGTTGCAGTGTGCAAACCAGCCGTACGTTTAGTTCACGCCTAACAAAGTTTAACAACAGAGCGCTAAGCATAGTTGACAGTCTTCACTCACACAGACATAAGAAAGGTACTGATTTCTGTCATCTGGAAAAAAGGGGAAGAGAGGGAAAAGCGGTTATGGAAATCTTTCGTCAGCTTGAATCTAGAAACTCGGCTGCCTGTCCTGTAAACGACCCCCGCATCGCTGGCAGGAGGCAGTCCCTCCGCGGAGTCCCTGCCGTCAGCAGAGCCGAGGGCGCGCGCGGAGTGCCTGCACTGCGCAAGGCAGCCGGGGGAGCCGGGTCAGCTCGAAACGCCAACTATTACGACCCAAATCGTGTCTTTAATTGGACACCGAGCAATACCGTCAACGGGATACTTCGCTGAATTACTCCGCAGTTGATCCTTTTAATGGCCTATCAGCCTGCCTAATGGACCAACAGGTTCACGTCCTCCCCAGAGCCTGGCTCGCTCAACTATGAACTTTAAGTGAATTTAGCTCTTGTGAAAAATGAGGTATCAGGGAACGAAGGTCTAGCGTCACAGGAAAAGGTACACTGTTACAGGGGACAGCAAAAGGAGTTTCTATCACTATCCTGGAGATGTGCTTTAGCTGTGACCTGGAATGCTGCTTTTTATTGGTGAGAGGAATGTGATCTCCAGCCCCATCCAGCGCTTGTCTCCTGCGCGACTGCCAACAAACAAGCTAAGACACGGTGCCAACTGTGAGAGTTGTGAGGGTTCGGTGGACGTTTTTGTGTGTGTCTTCAAGAAGAAATGTGGCCTGAGATGACTTCAACATTCCACACAGACACTTAATCCTCACATGCTGGATTTTGGCTCTTACTAACCTGCTTGCGATTTGGTTTGGTGACCCAGAAAGGAGAGGTCCCACCTCCCCTGACCCCCCCCACCCCTTAGTTTTGTGCAAGATCTGTTATTCTATAGGTACGGTAAGACTGTGACGTATGGTACAACGTGGCAAGCTGTTGGTGATCCGTGTTGGTTTTATTACAAATGGTGCAGCATCAAGTTTTCAAGTAAGTCTGTGTTTGTTTTTTAAAACGATGCACAATTGTCCAGTTTTTCTTTTAATTGAAACCATACAAAATACAAATGCCCATGTTAAATGTAGCTAGTTTCAGACAATACATTCAAAAACACTGAAAAACAAAGCCTCTCCAGTTACAAACATGAACAAACGACGCTATGGAGCCCTGACTTCTATCATTAATCCATCCCTTTCCCTAGCATACCCCAGCCGGGCACTGTGGGTGGCTGAGCTGTCTACATTGTGCAAGACTTGTCGGCTGGACCCTGGGAAGGAGGGGAAGGCCCGATGCTAGGATTTGTTTTTGGAAGAACAATAGGTTTTGGCCTAAGAGCAGGAGGTTTCAGCTGCACTCCCATTCTAGGGGCCACCATGGGCTTGAAAGTACTCATGGTGTCACTGGAAGAACTAGTGCTACGGCGGATCTGAGGCTCAGAGCTCCTCAAAACGACGCTGTGTAGAGGGCTGAGCGACTCCGTGGAGGTGGCAGGGGTGGGGGTGTTTTTCATTTGTTCCAAGGTGTCCAACACGACATCGGGGGCATGCTTCGCTGAGCTCTGCCGCTCCAGCTCACGGAGCTCGTTCAGCGCCGTGTTCATCGTCTCCTCGATGTCCTGGGTCAGAGCACAGAGAGAGCGGCACGTCACTGGACTTGGTGCTGAACACAAAGCTCGGGAAGTGCAGGAAGAGGGGGTGAAACATGCATGAGTTAATTTGCCAACCACCCCCTCTTTAACAGTATTATAGTGCTAACCCCAAATTTCCACCAGATTTATGTGAAAGACAAGATGACAGCTCTGGCTGGACATTACAAATATTTAACCTGTTCACGTGAAAGAGTTGAAATTCATCTGAAAAATTTAAAAAAATCAATTAAACTAAAGCCCACAAGCCATTTTATTATGTGATTGTCACGACAATAGATATTTGCTTAGCAGTACTTTTAACTGTGAAGATTTCTGTCATCTCTTGAGTACTGACAGCTGTAAAGGTTGCTACCTCTTAGCTGACTGATCCCCTCATCTAGTGCCCCAGGTGTTCAGGATCTGTATTCCCTCACAGGGATTATAAATCAGACTTCGTAAGGAAACAAAGCTTGTTTGTCTATCAGCTCTTTTCTCCTCCTGTTTTTCCAAGCTAAATTTTATGCAGAAAAAAACTGCAAGACATTGTTCAGTGAGCTTACCTAGGAAATTATTTTTTTCCTCAGGATTTCTGGCACAAATGCTGAAAGAATGCACCAAGACACTAATTTACCATTTTTCAGTGGCATTGAGGTACAACTGAGGTTAAGTATCCAGTGCTTCTGCTTGCTTGCAGTAACTTTCTTGCAGTTTAATCGAAGTTTGGGTTCTCTCACTGCTGAATGATCACTAGCTCATGCATCAAAATAAAATAGCTTAAACCAAACAGCACTGTGTGTGGTTCCAGGAAAGTAAATAAATAACTTATAGTAAAATAAATCAGTAACAACATTTACATTTTCTAACTCTCTAATGCATGGTTCAGCTTTCTGTCCTAAGCATGACAGTCCCTTCTATCCCTCGTTGGAAGTGGAGTTTGAAGGCAAGCATCACCAGTACATTAAACTTTAAAACATGAGTGCCAGCGTTATTGTAAAATACTTTTGCAATCATATCATACCCTCAGGGTGCCCCTAGTAATCGTGTTATACTCCCTAGACAGAACGCGAGTTCTGAAGACAGCGATATCAATTTGCTCAAGAGCTGTTACCAGCTCTTTACAACAGACCGATTCGATGATCGGGATGCTCCCTGTTCCACCCTTCTCACCTCTTCACTGCCAGGAATAAGACTCGTGAGTGTTCACACAGGGACAAGACAGCCCATGATTTATGCAGGTGGAATGTCTTGCACATCATGTTCTCAGGCACAACTACAAGCCTCAAATCAACATACGGTATGAACTACACGAAAACTATGGAAAATACACGAGGCCCTGGAATATAAATCTATGCTTCAAATGGCAACGGTCGCTGCTTGCCAGTCAGTGGTTATGCAAAGCATAATACTGAGGAATAACTGAACACTAATTACATGCAAGTTAGAATAGGCTGGCGTACGTCAGAGCACACAGATTTACATAGCTGTTGTAATCAAATACTGTCCCAGCGTTCTGGGTGGCAGAGGCAATTTCATTATGGTATAACAGGAAATAATTTTGGTTTATTGCTTCTGCAATGTCTATTCCCCCTTGTGCTGCTTCTATCCAGGATGCCTTAATGCATCTTCTTTCACACGCACTCTGTTTAAAAAGCCTCCTGCACACCCCTCCCCCCCGGCAGCGTACGTGCTCTGCGCTATGCTATTCACCGAGACGTGCTCCTCAGAGCGACGTGAAATAAAAAAGAGACAAACCTGAGCTATTGACTCTGGGTCCAGTGGTTTATGGTCATTGAAACCTGTGTACTGGCCAGATGATGTAGATCTTCTAATAGGAGGGCTATCGATCTTCTTTAGAGAATCGTGCCTACTGATGTTAGTGAGACTGCCGTGGCCAGGCCTACGCCTCCTTTCAGGGCTGTCCGCATTGAGGTTGCGATTTTGAAGGAGGGCTCTGGGACTGCAGTGAGTTGCCAGGCTGGGGGAACCTAGCTCCACGGCCGAGTTGGAGAGAGGGTGAGGTGGGTGTACCGGGCAGTGACCGTCACTGCTCCTCCCGGGGCGTCTTAGAGGAGGTGGAGGTTCCGATCTCTTTCTCTGCCTGCGCCAATGAAGAAGTGGTTACAGGACAAGTTGTCGTGACCCACCATAAGCACGCGGAGAAGCAATTGCTGTCACCGGAGCTGTCAGCAGCACTACTGAAAACATGTCACGCTCAAGCTTACCTTCCTAAATACACGTCAGAGTGACGGTCAGTGGGAGAGTTCATGTCCTTCGATGATGACTTGTCCTCAGTTATGGGCCCGCTGCTGGCCTCGCTGTCTGCTTTTTGGCTCAGTGTATCTGAGAAAGTATCATCCCTGAACAGAACACACACAGTGAGATGAGAAGTCAGGGTGTGACAAAGAGCATCTTGGCACTTCCAGGTTTTAATCCCCTTAAGGAAAGTGAGCATGTTATAATGCACTGCAGCCCCTCCACGTCTCCAAAAATTGCTTATAAGCCTTCTGTTTATTGAGCTCTTTACATTTTGACTGTAACCTTTCTGTAAACAAGAACTTTGTCATCCTTGGCAAAGCACGTGCTTAATACTGTAAAAGAAGAGTTCAGGGCTGCCTTTCTCCAGCCCTTGCTATTCTGAAGTTAAATGTCAGCAATTGCTACAAAGAGAGAGTCAAATTAAAATAGATGCAGCAGCATCTGTCTCGTAACGTACTGGGAACCTATCCACAAACAAAGTAGCTTAGCCTAGCAGTAGCTTTTGATTAAGAGCTGTCAATTCATGGCAATAAAGACAAAGGCATCCTGCATAGAAGGCAAATGTTTAATCTATCTGAGCCTTCAAACCACTGTCCCATTTGGAAATCACTTTGTTAATTGCTTCAGCGTGTTTTTATATCCCACCAAGAAACCAGTCACACCAGACACTGCTTACATATCCTGCACCACTATGTACTGGTGAGGGACAAGGCCATCAATTCCGTTGTGCCTTCCTTCCCACCAGTCTTCGGACGCCCGGTGATAGAGCAGAAGGGAAGCGCCTTTCTTGAAAGAGAGTTCACGTGCGGATCTTCCAACGTAGTCAAACTTGGCTATCGCTTCTATGGGCTCACACTCTGGGTAGGGAGGGAAGAAGAACGGGTATCAGACTTCACACCAGCTTATCTGCTCATTCCTGTTCCATACAGCCCACTTCCTGCGTTTTCTCAGTGTCCATTCTTACTGAGCAGAGCTGACAGAGACCACCTGAGCTAAGGCAGACTTCAGGCACTAGTTACGATGTGTCCCTTAACAGAAACATAATCTGTGCCCCAAGTGTGAAACATGTGGGCTGCTTTGGAAGCTGCAGAAAACCTAACAGCGTGCCCAAATGCTGCAATAGCTGCTGCTGGCAGAGAGGCTTCTGCCTCCCGCTGCGAGGGCTCCTTCTTGGCTGGGGTGTGGGATGGAGACCAGGCAATGAAGACCTCCGAAAATAAGATGAACAAACCCAAATGAACAACCAGAGGTCTGAGGAAGCAGGGTGATAAAGGAAAAGAAAACGGGAGTTCCTTTCTTAGAACTGCCTAATTGGGCTATCAGATTTCTGTCTTTCACATGATGAGTGTGCAGACCTAGTGAAAACCTCGTGTTTTACACAACACCGAGGCCTAGTGCTTTAATGCGCTCCCTCAACACCCTTTCTGAGTGAGGGAGGTGGCTCCAGACTGCCTAAGGATGATTCCTCCTCACGGTCAGTCCCTGTGTGGCCTGAAGTTGCCTAAGGCAGCTCCGCCTGCTCCCACATCCCCAGTTCCTCTGATGTCTGCAGGGAAGGCTGGTATTTTCTGAAGCCAAACACCGGTTGCAGCAGTCCTGGCCAACGCCAGTATGACGGTGAATTCAGCCTTACGCTGGTCACGGGCTCTGTGCTGTGACCTACGCTCGGGTCGGACGCCTGCTGATGTCAGTGAAGGGCGTCTGCTGGCAGGTGTCTTCAGAGCTGTGCCCTGACAGCAGTGAAACAGCCGGCATTTTAACAATCTCTAGTTTCTTCTGCACACAGCTAAAAGCACCCGAGCTCAAACAGATTAAAATTTGACATCACAGTCTCAAAAAGTAAAGAGAAACCTGCAAAACACAGGTTTCAAAAGTCATACGCTTTGTTGATTCCAATAACTCAGAGTCCCCGAAACGACAAGTTTCTTTACATAATTAGAGCAATATTTAGATGGAAATTAACATCTGGGCTAATGACTAGCACAGCAACTTTCTGTCTGGTGCAAATTAAAATCGCTGAGGTTGTAATTCCCCAAAGAACCAGGCTGGTAATGAAAGCCACTGTCCCTTTATGGCAACATTTTGCACAGGAATGTCTTTTTAAAATTAACTTCATCCTGCAGCATGGAAACATAATGATAGCACCTTTATTGAGGTTATAGTTGGCAGCTGGTTTTTTTTTAATAACTTGCTCAGCCTGCAGAAGGCCGTCTTGGGGTTTGCTGCTTCTGCAGTCACGCTCCGAGCTCTCATCAGTGACAAACTGCAGGGTGTTCAGGAGTTACAGGCTCGGAAACTTTCCAAAGACGGCATACAGTGGCACGGGGAATTCACTGTTACAAACGCCAAGGTAATGTACGCTGGCAGAAATTCCACTGATTGTAGAAACGCAAATAAGACTCTAGCAATAACAGTGTTAGCTCCTGAAAACGCATCACGAGTGGACGGCGGGCTGACAAGCATTCCCTGGGTGGTGGGAGGCGACAGGCCTCTTGGCTTTAAGTTTTTAAGCGAAGAAAATGTAGAGATGACATAGAAACATTCTGGAAAACTGCGAAATGTTTAATGCTGGTGTATATATTAATCATGTATTCTAATACACCATCTTCTTTCATTTCTAAATACTCCATCTACAGCATAGCCCTAACAGAAATTACAGCTGTGAGAAAGCGACCATAGGCATGGAGAAACATTATTGCCAAATGAAGAGAAATAAAATTAAACATGCCTGTTTGTCTTACATCATATTTAAGAGGGCAATATTAAATTGAATGGCAGTAACGTAACACTGACAAAAGAATGCTGTTTTTACACGCATCATAGACGTTGCTTGGGGAACTTGTTCTGGGAAGGTATTACTGGGATCAGGTAGGATTGAAAAGGAGCAGACATTTGTATGAACACCCTGTTCTCAGACTGCAGAGGAGTTATGGGTTATGGAAGAGTGGGTCAAGAATTCAGAAGCAAAAGCTCCCAGGTTTCAAAAAGCCAGTCACCCACTAACCAGTAATATTTTAAAATGCAAAAGCCCCCAGCCAACCAAAAAAAAACCTTAGCGCAAGTAAGAAAATCCCAAATTTCCTGCACATATTTTCCTTTGACATTCTTTGAAATTAAGTGAAAATGGTCATGGGTAGCGGATTGATTAACCCCTATGCTGATTAGCTATGGGATTTCCCATTGCTTCGCTAATTTCAACAGACCACATAGTATCCCACATTTGAGTATAAAAGTCTTTTTATTTACAAATTAATGAACTAGAAATAGTTCTGATTCCCTCAGTGGAATTACACTAATCTAAGCGTGGCGCATGATGGGAATCTGTTTTTCATACCCTTCCATGGCCTGCAAGACTTACACACTTTCTCAGAGGTCTGAAGGAAGTCAACCTGCTGGAATCAGCTGCGTGAATTGGTCATGGACCCATAATGGATGTGACTTTGAGACACTTCTGTTAGACTTCCTGGGTAACAAATCCCACCCCCTCAGGGAGGAGTGGCCGGTAGATCTCACATATTTTTTTTTAATAGAACCAAAATCAAGTTCACACAGGTTTTGGTATTTTGAAAGGGGCATTTTCTTTGCCTGAATGTTGCTTTTACATGCAGAAAAATTTCCTATAGCAAACAGCACTGAGACTGTACTTAAACAGTAATTCACCTTGTTACAGGTCAAGCCTTAATAGTTAAAACCAAAGTACCACGACAGTTACTCCTAGGAATAAACGCATTTTGAAAAGTTAAGTGATTTAATATCAAGGTTACTGAACGACAGACAAGCATTTCCAAAAAAACACAAAGGCGATGAAAGCTAAATTTGGGATCTGTAACTCAAATTCCATGTGGTACTGAATGTCTAACAGCAAAATTGACAGCTTGGAGGGAAATGTAATTGCTCTGCTTTGTCCATACCTGGGGGCATTCACCTACAATAGCAAGACATATTTGATGACATATAGGATCTCACCAGCTATCATCTCTAGAGACTTAGGCAATGCTATGGAAGTGAAAAATTAGGACAAACTGAAGAACTGTGGGAAAAGCTTCCACTGTTTGGAAGACCAGAAAGACCAGAGGAAACCTAAGTGCTAATTTTAACTTTGGTGCCAGGTGTAGTACTAACCTCCCTACAGAGGTGATGGCACTGCAGTGGCACTGCGCTTCGCTCCCCACCTCAGGGCACAAGTTGCTAAGGAAAAGTGGGGAGACCATCCCCAGCATGTTTTTTGGGGGGGGGGGGTTGCCGTTGTTCTGCTCTCCCTCAGTTCTCTCAGATGTACCCTGGCTGTTGGGAATAGAGTATGTCCTTGGAACTCCCCGGGAAGACGCTATCTCCCAATGTCTTTATCCTCTTCTGCATCCCACCAGAGAACAGCGGCTTTGCAATTCCAAAGTCCTGTCCTCAGGACAGCAGTTCTCTGACTGGGGAACAGCAAAGCAAAGCAATATTGCAAGGTGTTGACAGAACAGAACTTGGCAAGATGTGGATCACAGCATGCACTACTGAAAATTACAATGTGCTGGGGTCACAACAGTAACTCTCAGACTTAGGTGTCCCTGTAATTTTTGTTTCCAGCAGAACTGCCATCTCAATTTTTACCCTATGTTTATGAGGTATCTGTGAACAGTTTGATATTAATTGTATGTATGTTTTCCCAGGAGAAACCCATCTGTTTATCTTCCTCAGGAAATTCTCTCTTACTTCCTTTGAAAACAATCCTAGTCATCCTTTTCCATATGTATCCAACAGGAATAAAAAAATCTCCAGCAAACTGAAGGTAAAGGAAATATTCTAAAAACTGCCTCAGCAAAACATGAACAATATCCTTTGAATCTTTACTGCAGAGGCACTTTCAGGTAAAGGCTATTCTGCAGCAAGCTTACCAACTTTTTTTGTGCCTGAGCTTCAGCACGAATGTTCTGAACTTCACAAATTAAATTTCATTTCTAGATTTAGGAGACAGAAGAAACTTAGGTGTTTTCCTTAACAGGGATACTTTCTGCACATTTAAAAAATACTGAAAACACTACAGTAAAATGCACCTCCATCTCCTTCCCTCTTCCCTTTCCAGTGATCAACAGAAATATAGGAGCACCAGTAACCTTAGAAAAAAAAAAAAAAGGCTATTTATATGCTTAAGATTAAGCAGTTATTTATATGCTCAATAAGTCCCAGCTTTCTTTTCCTCAAGCTACCAGAATTTATCTTTGCAGCCATAATCTATTTTTTAATTTTTAAAAAGTCTTGTTGTTTTCTAAATTGTAATTAAAGATTCCTGGTGCTACTGAGCCAGCACCTACAGATGGATTTATTCTAGTAGGCACAGAGATTCACTTGTAGTTTAACTTTATCCAGCAAATAATTCTTGTAACAACAATAACTGAGGTAGAGAAGTAAATCTTTTTGCTTTTGATCACAGTCTCTGGATTACGTTTCAATAACCCTGTAATTCCTATGGGGTTAGCTGCTTGGTCTTGTGTATGTACACATTTTAGCATAAAAATAATCAGATTTTCAACATCAACATAAACGTCCCCTCGCCCCTGCATTTACAGAAACTGCCTCTTCCATCTCCTCATAGAGGGAAATACACAAGTATGTGTCTCATCAATACAGCCACAATGCTGTGCCTCCCTTTCTCTCTCTCCACATACAGCTGGCAGCGATGCATCCAGCTTAGAATCAATGAATCAATCACATTAAACCCCCAAAATACTCCTGACCCTTTAGTAGAAGCCTTTTTTTTTGTCTGCCATGTGTCCATTAGTGGCTCTCACTAAGTTCAATATGCAAATTGAAAATTTCTCACCTATTCTCTTATCTGGTGTCTAGAACATTTTTTAAAAGGAATTGTCCAAAGGACAAACACATGAATGTATGTGCAAAATGATGGTGAATGCATTTAATTTAAAGCCTACCAAAAAAGTGCTATTATATCGGAAAGGTGTATCCTTGGAAAAAAATGGGTTAGAGCTTGCAGGCTGGGAACCGAAGACCAACACTGTTTTGTATGCGATCCAGGCTTGGTAATCTTTATCTCTGCAGCAGTATTTCCATAGATTACAAATATTCTTGTGCTAACAATTATTTCTCTGTAAACACAAATGTCCGCTTCCTTTGGGCACCAAATTAATTACAAAGGTGCGATGGGGCAACTAGAATTAAATTGCCGGCCAATCTGGTGAACGAAAACCCATGCCTTGAGCAGCTAAATCTCAACAGAACTTTGTCCTGTTGACAGCTATTCTCTTCAGGGCTTGTCTTCACCACTGACACAGTCATAGCACAGGTAGCATCACAACAGGGATGTGAGACTTGTTATAACCACACAGTGGTGGGGCAGAGCTCATGATTATCAAGGCACAGGTGAGGCACTATGCCATGCCATATGAGACCACTTAGCAGAGCTGTGTTGCAGAAAGACAGTGGGGTTAGCTCTACAGAGCTGGTCAAGAGGAACCCACGTACAGGCTGCCTTGTAAAACTATCAGCGGTCCCTGCTGTGGGTGCAGGCATGGGTATACACCCCTGGTAGACAATTAACGTTGACTTCTCTCCTTGTTTTTTCCCCCTTCTGTGATTCCTGCCCACCCAACTATCCCTCCTCTCCCAAGAGCAGCACTGATAGTCTCTGCCTGCCCCTCCTCACCACGGCAAAGAGAAAGAGACAGGCAATCTGTCACTGACTGCTTGTCTACGTGACAAAGCAGATGGGTATCGCTAGAGTTGAACTACTGTTTACATTGTTCTGTGTACAATGGGACCAGTGTAGCTAGGTTTCCTATAGATACACCTTCCTGTTCCCCTTCCCTATGGCAATCATCCCAGCTCCTAACCAGTATCCCTTATGACATCCTTTTTTTAAAAAAAACCAATTTCTCTGCTGTAGGTCTTTTCCTCCCCTTTTCCCACCTCTGTTTCTTCCTCTTCCTCCTTCCACACATCCTCTGAGATGGACAAAGGGCAGCTTTTGTTTCTGCTGGTGCTAAGTGCATGCGTGCCCATTGCTCTGTCTGGGTTGTGTGCTGGCCAGGTACACAGTGAGCTCACACTGCAGCTGCTCTCTACAGGGAGCGTTATTCTGAATCCTTCACCTCTAACTGCCTACTAATTGTCAGGAAAATGGTAGTTATTTAACAATTCTGACACCCCATTCCATCTGTTACATTTGCTTGAAACTGGGCAGAATTTACTGGGAGGGCCATCTGAAGGATGGTCCGACTGAAATATGTCACAGTCAAATACACGTTTAGGAAACTGGGCTAAAAAGAATTAATAGAATAGAGATGCACCAGACTTTTCATGGGTATCTGTCGTACCCAGAACTGTCAGAGTAAATGTGATTAATATTTACAGCAAATTACTATTGTTCAGAAATTTCACTGTAGGGGGCACACACATGTTTTTCAGTAGGTATAAATCCTTTAGATGGAACAGCTTTTAAATTTGTATCAAAATAGCACCCACTGAATGGCAAATATCCCTTAGCTGAAATATTTAAAGACAAACTTTTGCTAAGTTTTTGTAGACAAAAGATAGAGTCACTAAAAATGTAGCATTATATCAGAAAATAATATGTGCTGACTGAAATAGTTTCTCTCTTGCCCTTCCTGTGACTGGGCAAATCAGGAGAGAACAAGGAAACAGCTGGTCAAACACAGATGAATCAGAGCGAAAAAGCACACAAACGGAGATTAAAGATGCCAGCTTTGCTACAAAACACCAGGACTGAAATCCCCTTCTTTCAAAAAAAAGACAACTAGGAAAGGAAGAAGGTCTCCCGCATGAAACACCTGCAAAACGTTCTCCCATCAAAGGCACAGGGACATAACGGACATACCGTCTTCACTGGTATGGGGCTCTGTACTGGCATCCTGGTCCACTTCCTCCAATGTACCATGTTCGCTGTAGGGGCTGTCACTGAAGGCAAACAACAGGTCGAGTAGAGAGACATGTATCAAAAACATGCCACCCCCACGAGTTTATTTAAAATCATCCTTATGTTGTTATGAACGCATGTGCAACATAATTCTCATGGCGTGCTACGAATACACCGCTACTGACGAAGCCTACACACCTCTCCTTCAAACAATGCCTTCAGTTAATAAGAAGTTCCCAGAACCTTTGAATCCTTTAATTTATAAAAAGGGCGTGTGTGTTGCTAAGAGAGGAAAGGAGCAGGGGGAAGGCATCATCATAAGCTGAAATTTGTTAAAGTTTACAGCCACAGAGCCAGTTTGCTACCTGGCTGCGTGCTCTTGCACAGTGCACCTGGAATTCTGGCTGCGTCTGGCTGAACTCAAGGGCAGCTTCCTCCACAACATATTGTAGGGAAGCTCATCATAACTGCCTTTGCTTCATGGGTTTTTTTATAGCTAATGCTCTTCTCATTTATCTTCATACTTCTATTCTGTGTGAAAGTAATTCTGTATCACAGGACTTATCCAGACAACCAGCCTAACGATTTTAAGAAGACCGAAGGGTAATATTCTGACTTACCAGTAGTCATCTCCAGCCATGCATTTTTCATACACTGGGCCATCAAGTTCTTTAGCATCGGGAAAAATAGCCTCGTGATGGATGATGATAGTTTTGATTATCTCATTGACGTGTGCCTGACAAGACACCTGGTCTTGTATGTCCGGAACAGGCATCAGGGTTGGCCCAAAACAAATGGCCAGGTTGTACGGATCCATCATGTTTTCATCACTGTACTGCGAAAGGCTGTTATAACAGAAAAATCAAGAAAAATTGACTTTCTCACTGCAACTAACCTTACTCTGAAAACTGGAGAAACTTTATTTTCTATCACAACTTAGAGATTTCCTGTTCTTGACACCTAATCCCACATAAAGTTACAAAACAAAAAAGGGAGATTTTTTCCCAGAGGCTGTATACATTATAAAGTGAGTTTATAGCACATACACGTATGTATATATATGCATATGTTCCCATACTACTGTGTGTAGTGCACGCTGGCCTAATGGGCTAATGGAAAACGCGTGAACTGCTGCTGCTTCTGTCTCATCAGTGCCTATCCTTGGAGGCTCCAGTGGGCTGGATCCAAAGTGGGCATACATGCCTATCATACCTCATCAGACCTTGATGCTTCTCTCCCACCAACTGGCTATATAACTTAGGCAGACTGAACTGTCTTCTGCAGGCAACAAACTTCCTGAATCTTGCAAAGGGTCTTGTGACTTGTGGTTTCTGTTTTTACCATAAGGCCTAAGAGTCAGACATAGGTGCACAGAAAGGGATGAGAGGCAACAGACGCAAGTCACAGCAAGGGATATTCCAACTGGAAGCAGGAAAAAAATTCTTCATTGTAAGGGTGACCAAGCACCGGGACTGACTGCCCAGAGAGCCTGTGAGTTCTCTGCCCTTTGGGGTTCTTGACTGGACAAATCCTTGGAACAACTTCATCTAACCTTAGAAGCTTTGAGCAGGCGGCCAAACCAGATGACGTCTGACGACTTCACGTTGCCAAGCAGGCATAATTGGTTATGCAAAAAGCAGAATCGGATTTGCAGAAAGTCAAACTATGGGAATGTTTTTTTCCCGTGGATGCACTAGGAGCAATTTGGAGGCGGTAAGGGATTTAGCCTGCTTTCTCAATTGCATTCCTGTGGAGAGCACAGATGTAGCTAACATGACCATGTAACAAGTACAGCCTCATATGGCTCTGGTCAATCTGGATGTCTAAGTAGAAGAGAAGCTGTGATATAAGCCTTTGAGATATTTACAGAGTCACTTTTGGGGGACGAATTCATGTTTCAAATGAACGGTTATTCTCACAAAACTTTACATCTCTGCCCCCTTTTAAATATTGCTTGAAAGTGTTACAGAAATTACTAGAAGAAAGGAAGCGGGAACAGCTGTGAATACAGGCACGCACACATAACCTGGCTGCAAAGGTCCTGTTTCTATAGGAACAGACAGGACAGATGAAATGGGGAAGGTCACAAAGACAGAGTGAATCAGCAGAGGGCAAATTTAGGGAAAAAAGAGGAAAAAGGCAATATGAAAACAGATATAACAGGAAACAGACAACCTGGCAGCAGAAAGAGGAAAGCAAGAATCAGGGCAAAGGGCACAAGCAGCAAAATTTTCAGTGAAAACACTGGGGCCAACAAAACCAAGAGAGGGCTGCGAAGGACTGGAGGGAGAAACACACTTCAATTGCCCAACCTATCTTTTATTTTCTCTTTGCAAATGAAGAAGTTTTTCTGGGATGATGAAGACACAAACACCACCTTCCCATTCTCACACATCCCTCCTTCCACCTTCCTCCTGCCTGTGTTTTGCAATGTGAGAACCAAGCTACTGTATATCAAACCATGCACAGGGGATGTGTGTTCTCTGTACTGGTGGCCCTGTTACCAGAAAACAGAAGCAGCAACACGAAGTCTCACCCTGCCAGTGCCTTGCATCAAACAGGTAGCTTGTAGTGCCTGTGCTGCTTGAACGTACTGTTTATTTTTCCCATCAGGAGATTAAAATCAGCTTAAGAAAAGGAAAAAAATATTTCCACTTTTAAATCAATTAAACTATTTTTAATGTAGTCACAGTTTGGGTTTATTTTTCTTATCAGCTGATTTTGTAACCAGCTTTAATGCTGTAGCCTGCACTCCCTGCTTCAGACAACACTTTGTCTTATTACAACCTTGCTCAGCTTTGGACAATTGGTATTTTAATTTAAATGAAAACCAGTGTTTTCCTCTATTTTCACTGCCAATTAAAAGATCATCTTTTGTGTTCAATGGAGTTTAAATGTAAATTATACATAAAGCATGAGTAAACCCAAAGAACTTCAATACCAGCAGAGGAAGGCAGATAAAGATACAGTACCTCGGGGAATTATAAAGCACTTACTGGTTGAGGAAGGCGAAGAGGTATCTCATCACTATAAGGACCGACCTGGGCAAAGTAAGGAGGAGTTTGCGGATGTGAAGAGCCCTCTCATAGAGATTGTCTATTCCTGCAAACAGAAGAAAGTATTTTAAGTTCCCTTTCCTATGATGGTCTAAAATAACATTCAGTCCATTTACTCAGTTACTTTGACTCTTTATTATGACATGTCCCTAGCCAGTACCTTCTCATTTTGGCCTATTAGAAAAAGAAGATCTGAAAGTCCTTCATTAAAACCACACAGTTTAAAAGTAACATCTTTAAATAAAAGAAGTCACAAATCTGCCTAAGTCAAACCCTGGCCATTTCCTGAGCTAGACAGCTCATAAACCCACAAATCAGTACATACATAACCTGAGGGAACCAAGGAGAGATGTTTGCCACCAGTTTCAAACACAGATTCATTCTTACATTTGCATGTTCCTATCAGGTATCACATTCCAGTCACCAAGCTTCTCTAATGAGTTTTCTTAATCAAAAGTCTAGCTCTCTTACTGGCAAAGTAAGAGAAAGGCCTTATGTTTCATGGTGTCTAAGCAACAAACACAAAGATGACATGTACTTTCCCAAATGATTTTATAGCAGTTCACCAAAATTCTTCTCTAGCGGGAAAAACAAGGTCAGCTTAATAAAAGCATCAGTTCCTAATGTCTTATAACAAGGGTGCATTATCTTCTATGTTGGTCAGAAAGATTATGTGGCGGCAAGCGGGGCAGTGATGGGATAAAAGCCTAAATTGTTTTTCAAAATAAGTAGTATCTCCATTTTTTCAGTCAGCATGTTTTCTGTGTAAATGACACTGTTAGAAACAACCTAAAATTTCAGTAATGCTTTTTACATCAGCCAAGAAAGAATGCTGCAATTAACAACATCTTGGGAAAATCTTAGCAGGTGACATGAGAAATACTGTCCAGTGGCACTGGAACGGGTATTCAGAAATTTGGAAATGAGAAACAGGTGCTGATTCCAATAGCTGAAAAGACATTTGTATGACAAAATGTGATATTTAAGAGTACACATTTAAAATACTTACTTACATAAGAACATGCTAACTGTAAACAGAGTTACTGGTGTTTATTTTGCTCTTTGGTGTGGCTATTTCTACCAACCAGCATTTATTTGTAGATGCAAAATGTGCGTTGACTTAAGTTTGTTAGAACAACTGGTGTCTGGCAATTAGTATTTGGTACCAAGAACTAAGCATAAGCAGAGCATGTCGGCAGCGAAGCTTCTGCTTAGCACGCAGAAGTGCTATAGTTCATTAGGAAATGCCAGTGTAGTAAACTGGGGGGAAAACCTGTTCCCACATCTGCATTTACAGGAGATACCACTGGCTCAGCACCACTAGTGTGCTGGGGAACAGAAGAGTCTGGGATGGGGTGAAACTTGGCTCCTTGAGCATTTCCGCAGAAGGAAAACAGGTCACCACCACTTGCATGAAGGGCTTCCATTTGGATTGTGGTATCTACTGGGGGAGCAGCAAAGCAAAACTCCGGCAGGAGGTAAAAACCTATTCCCTAGCTGAGCAGCTGAAGGCTGGAGCGGTGTCCCTGGTGAGCTGCCGCAGAGCTGGCAAGGAAAAGGACTGCTGACAAGTTGTATAATTTATAACCTGATGAGTCACGCTAAGCCCAAACTCCAGCTGAACACCAGTTCAAGCCATTACACTCTCTGAAGTGGAGTATGGGACTTGAAATATATTTTTATGTTTCTGTTAAACGCAGACTGCATGAATCATTTCTAGTTACTGGTGAAGAGCTGGAGTCCATGGGAGGGACATACTAAGCCTGGAAGCTGCTCGAACAATGAGGATCTGCAGAGCAACCACGATTCTCCTCTCCCTTTCCAGTGCATACCACATCCTGGAGACACCAATGCTTTGTGCCCTCACTTCCATACTGCAGTGCCACGCTGCTGTTCTCCACAGCCCACAGGCACCAGTTTTAGTGGAAGATCTTTCTCCACCTGCCTAAACTAAGCCACTCCCTGTAGAAGAAGCCTGCCTGTATCTTAAGTTCCCATTCCTCCAACAAGAGTAGCTGCTGTTACAGTGAGGATGCCTTGTGAATCTTCAGCTCAGCTGACTTCCCTCCGAGAAGCATGTTTGTGTCTGTACACAGAGCTGTAGGTCTGTGTGGTTTTGAGCCCGTGTGCGCGGGTGGATTTTCCATGGAGTGGGGCTGAGGGAGGAAGGTCCAAAGATGCTTTGGTTACATGTTTCAACACCCCCACCTCAGCAGCACTGCTGGATGGTGCTGTGGCACAGCTCCTCTCTGGCCTTTCTGCTCTGTGTGCTGGATGTGGGAAGCTGAAGGTAAGCTGTGACGCAGCATCATGACCTGCCTTCTGTATTACAGCCTTTCCTGGCTAATGCCTTGTGCTGCAGACCTGCCCCTTCCAGCCAGTCTGGAGACTGGCCCTGGACCAGGTTCAGTCACTGCTGAACTCAAATCAGGTCGGAGAAATGCACTGGCCAGGCTCCTAGGTGGGCCCAGTGGCTCCTTATAGCAGCATGCTGCCTATCCGGATGCAATAACTGTCTAAACTAGTGAGCTAAACCAGATGGGGCACAGTCTTCAACACCGGCAGGCAGCAGTTATCACACTCCCCAGTGTGCTTGTGGTCTGTGCCAACTACAACTCTTCCGAGCAGTTCCTAGACATGGTTCACAGGATGCCTGAGCCAGGAACTGGTCCCACGAGACAGCACGGACACAGCAGAGTAGGTTCAGAAAGCTTGGCTGTATGGCCATGTGTTGAGCCATCCCAGCTGCCCTACTAGGAGCATGATCAGTACTAAGTACCAGCAGGTCCCCTCTGTACTGAAGCAGTTACAAGCTATACATGCTGCAATGAGGTGTATTTCCAATACCTCCCTGGTAACCCAGTCCCAGTTTCCATGAAAGCCCCTTTATTGAAAATCCAAACTACTGCCAAGTGGTAAATTCGTGTGTTTTCCATGCTATTTCAAAAGGCTTGTTTTTCTTTCTCAGCACTAATTTGGTTTAAGGGAGAAAGGGCTGTCAAGCACTGGAACAGGGTGTCCAGGGTTGAGTCGCCATCCTTGGAGGTATTTAAAAAGACTTTTAGATGTGGCGTTTAGGGACACGGTTTAGTGGTGGACTTGGCAGTGTTAGGTTTACGGCTGGACTCGATGAGCAGAAAGGCCTTTTTCCAGTCTAAACGATTCTATGATTTGCGTGCTGCTTTTAAATGAGGAGCCAAATTTCATAGTTACTTGCGTGTGTATGCTGTGCGTGTTTGGGTATGTAGGAAAGAAGGAATGCATACTGAGTGCTCTTTCTGCATCCAGACAGAAAAAATTTGAAGCTCTGCTGCTTCCCCTGCAGAAGGAAGAGAAAGCATTGCTTTGCCTCCACCGGCTTTGCTGAAGAGAGCCTCGGGGCAGAATGGCCATCCAAACTACAAGCGAGGAACCACTGGCAATCCCAGCACTGCAGAAAGCTGGATGTGTCTCCCCTCTCACAGCACTTCTGTTGGAGGCTCTTTTCATTACTTTGAGTCTCAAGAACTGTAATTAGCCCTACCTCAGCACCCAGTGAGGTATTATCCATTTCTCAGCTAAGAAAACTGAAGCGCTGATATTACATGACTTGTCCTAATAATGCAATTAGCTGCCAAGCAGAAATAGTAATCAGGGGATTTGAAAACTGGTTCATTACTCTAATGATATGATGAGACTCACATTCCCAAAAACAAGCAACAGGACAAGCCTCTGGCAAGGCTAAGCACACTGGGAACTAATGTGTTTTTTCTGACTGTGGAGTGAGGAAGGGAAGGAGATCTGTGTGAAGGACACATGAAAATCAACCACTGCCATCAGGTGAATATCACAAATAGAAATGGTTATTATTTTCTAGTTCCCAAGTCTCAAAGTAGAGCAAAACTTTAGGAGCTCTGATCTGAAACACCTGTCTTCCAGACATGTCTCAGCCATGGGGGTCAAACCTACAAGCAGGAGTTTCCTGTCAGCCAGACTAGAAGGTGTTTGGCATGGGAACGCTGCACTCCTGTCAAAGTGGAGCTACCGTGCAGCTGAGAGCACAGGAGACATTTGTGGGGTGAAACGAGAGAAAGGAAGCTTCTGGGGCTTCATTAATATAGTGTTCTGTGAAAGAGCTGGGAACCTGTGCCCAGAACTACTAAGTATTTTTATCACACAATGGAGCAAAGCACTCTAGTAACATAAGGAGCTTGGTTTTCCATGTATCCATAAAATTAACGAGGCATCCAAGCATCAGAGGTGCTTGGGATCTAAGAAGCCTCCACCACCTATTACAAAAAAATGAAAAACAGAGCTCAGAGGAACTCTTCAGCCGTCATTTAAGTCTACAATCTCACCCTTTGACTTCACTGTAATAACCTCTGAGAAACATTTGTCCAGCCTGCATAAAATGCCAAAAATGTCAAGAAAAAGAGGCAGCTATCTGCCTCTTTGGCAAATCACAACCTCCACATGAAAATCTGTTGAGGTGCAATGTTGCATTGCTCTTGGAAAAGATTTATTTCTTGATCTCCCATGGACGACTTCTGCAAACACTCCTTGTCCTTGAACTGGATGAATGAATCCAGATGAGACTAATGTCATTGGATAAATGAAAGAACAGCTTATTAGATAGCTGCCTCTTTGTCAGCCACGGGCTAAGTACCAGATCTCAAAAGCATGAGCTAGGCATAAATCTTAGCTATTCAAGCCTTAAAAATGTGATCTTCAGTCTCCAAGAACACCGGAACCTGTTCTGGAGAAGCAGAGTCACGTTTCCCTACCACAGAGACACACAGAATCAATGAATATCCACTTTTCTCTTCCATGAGAAATAACACATTTTAACCACCTGGTGACTCGCTATGAGGTTTTTCCTAAAAGCAGACCCTAAAGTGAAACAGATCAGAAGTGAACAATCTGCCCCAAAAGTGTAAAGGAAACCTGAGAGGAAATACAATTACTGACACAAGCTTCCAAATACAAATAAAACAAAACTAAACTGTAAATGAAGACAGGGATATATTAATCCTAAGTAACATTAAGAAAATGTAAATTGAAGTTTAATTAAGCAATAATCCCGAAGTAGTGGAGCATGTAAAAGGCAATAAATATTCAGATGTATAAATGCGGCACTTTGGTGATGGAGTACAAAAGACTTTTGCAAGAGAGCAGTTGCTGGTGGTTCTGAAATATTTTGGGCCAACTGGACAGCTACATGCCTTTATCACCCTCTTTTATTTAAAAATGCTAAAAAAGCACTGTATTTTTCCTGGTCTTGGTTCTACACATGGGCTCCCCTGCACTGGTGGTGAGACATGGTAATCCAGCGAGGAGAAGATTCAGCTTGGGAGCCAGTCAGAGCTCAAAACCGTGAGTTCTGGATTGTGTATGTTCTACCACCCTCTGTTACCAGACAGCCTCTCTGGGCCAATCTCAGTTGTAGCAAAAGAATTGCAAACATTTGGGAAAAGGAAGATATTATTGATCAGAACATGTGGAAAGAGAAAGCTGGTGTCAGCAGTGAATGAACGGTGATACACTAACAGCCAGTGCTGTGCGAGCTAAGCATATTTCATAGGCAAGGGTGGCATGAAGGAGGAAGAAGAAAGCAAACAATGGTAATATGAGACATCTCTCTCCTTTAGGAACACTGGTTTAAAGGATAAAATCCGATGCGGTATCTCTTTCTGGGGGTCACTACTTCCACTTGGTGTGGCACTGACTAGTAACAGCGAATGCCTCATGCGTATTTTACACACCCGCTGAATGTCAAATGGGACCGAGTTACACATGCAGATGTAATTTTTATGGTCAATTTGCAGCTGACAAGTAATCTACACGCATATGTATCAGTGCTGAAGTTAACAGTTTGTGCCTCTTTCCACTCTGGTAGATGAGTCTCTTCCAACCTAAAGATAGGCACGTTACCTCCGCAGTGCCACTTACAGGCATTGCAGGAGGACAAACAACAGTCTCCGCTGTCACTGACGAAGGAAACAGTTGTCATTTTGTTGCAACTTTTTCAGGAAGAGTTGACAATACAAAATATATATATTTTTAACTTTTTAAGTAATGGGCAATAATCTGGAAAAGCAATAAGATCATTTCCTTTCACAACATCTATGCCTGTAGGTAAACGGGCACTGCCGGCAGCAAGGGAGCAAAATGATGAAAATCAGAAGGAAAAAAGATGTAAGCTTTCATCCATCCTGGCATCGTAGTATATCAGACGTAAAGCAAGGGAGATGAAACCAAGAATTATAATGACCTGAGCAGAAGCTAAGCAGTCTGGGCAGCTGAGATGTGTCTGCTGCTGCACTGCGCAGCTATCTATGTAAAAGTGAACTCTAATTCCTGCGTGTAAGAACGCACCCCGGGAGAGGAACTGCAGTCCCCCGGCACAGAAGGTGAATTACGGCTAGCCCTAAGCACAGCTTCTGTACCCTCTGTCTCCACGTAACTCCTGTCACAAATATTTTGCTTGTGTTTGGCCCAACCTGTTTCTACAAAGGGGCAGAAGTGCAGTGCAACTCCCCTCCTTCCCCCTGCCCCTTATTTTACCCTCTGGACTGCAGAGTACTGCTGGGAGCAATATCAGCCACTCTTTTTGCTGAGAATGCAGAATTATGGACCATAATCAGATGGATTCCTTACGGTCTGTCCTACGTTTCATGCTTGCTCTGCAGAAGGCATAATTTGGCCCAAATTTTATCTGAAACAGTTCATAAGCCTAAACAGAATAAAACTGTTCTCATGAGTTTAATTTATACAAATTGCCCTAAAAGTCACAATCATTTTGCACTGTTTCCACTGTATTTGCAAAAGGGAAAGCATTAAATCACAGTGCTCTATTTCATTTGGAAATATATGCATAAATGCAAAGGAATTCCTCAGTGGCTGTACTGAGGAAAGGTTCATTCTGCAGCTGTAGCCTCAATTATGCTTGACATCCATAACTTAGTACTTCAGTTTCAAGGGGTTTTTCACTGGCAACATTACATTTCCATATAAAATGTGTGACATTCTGCCCTTTTACAGTTTTATGTGAACATGAACTTTATGAATTTGCTTTCTCCGTCTCCCCTTTTATAACAATTTCTGCCAACGATTAAAAAAACCACATTGACATTTATCTTGAAAAACGATTTGAAAACAACTTACTTATTCCTTTCCTCACTGTTCATCTGACAGTACATGCAATATGAACAAAGAGTATTTAAACACTCTTTAATTAAAAATGTGAAAGCTTTATGGACTTTACATATCCATTCTCATCTAAAGAATCTACAGTAACGTGTGTTCTCATAAAGGAAAGGGAGTCTGGCCCTGCTCCCATTAACATGAAGACCAACATGTGAGGCCACATGAGCACAGAAAAAGAAACTAATGTAGCTATGACAGGTTCAAAATCTGAAGAGGGAGAAAAATCTTGCCTAGACTGTCTTGCTCTTTGCAAAATACGCAAAGCATTAAGGTTAAAAGATAGCAATAAAAAAGGTTTTTGAGACCGACAGTTTTTGATAGTATGTGACATGTAGGTGCTATTTAAACTAAACTGTGATAGGTAGTATATTCTGAAATGTGGAGTTTTGGGTTTTTGGTTTTTTTTTTTTCCAAATCTTATTGCCTGGAAGTGGTGGACCACTTAGACTAGGTACACAGCTGTAAAAACCCTCCACCTCAGGCTTATCAGATAATCGAAAGATGCAGACACACAACCCACAGTTCCCAGCATTCGATTCTGGGGCTGATTGTGGATGCAAGGGACAAGAGCTGTTTTTATCTCTCCTCACACTACATTCAAATCCCCCACTGTGACAACACAAAGTAAACTCACCACAGTGTGCTCAAAGAGAAAACCCATTTTGTCCTGCCTCTCCTCCCTCTGCTGAAGGCCATTTCATAGCAACGACAACCTTGCGGAAACCAAACCAAACAAGAAAATCATCCTCTCCTTGCTTCCTCCCAACCTGCCAGAAACAGATCTGGGACTCTAACAACACGTTATCAGAAAGAAAATCCTCTGCTTTCTTCTGTAGCAGCAATAGCAGAAGTCAAGCCTAGCAGAACTACTCAGTCACTACACCTCATTTTGACAAGCTGTCATAGAGATGATAATCCAGATTTACGACAGCCTCAGAGAACACCAAGTCTAAACCAGGACCAGAGGGCAACACCTCTTTCCCAATAACTGGACCATTTTAAAATGTGGCTGTGAAAAGCAGTGACTTTGTTCCAGGCTATTAGTTGTTACTGATTTCAGCTCTGCTGGATGATACTATTTTTTAAAAATAAGGTTGTCAACACTTCAGCAAGAAAATAATCTGCTGCCTACATTGAACGTGCGACGGATGTCCTCTAAGGAAACCAAGGCCTGACACCAGGGATCTAGTATTCATTGCCATGTTTCTTGAAGATCTTAATAACAAAAGACCATCTTAAGATAACTGAACTGGATCCCTCTCAGACAGTGATGCTCTGAGAGGTTGGTGAAGCTCTCCTGCCCATGCAGGTGCCATATACACACACTCAGCCCATTGAACCTCTACTCCTCTTTCCAAATGCCCCATCCTGTCTTCAGGAGCTTCAGTGGTGAATGGAAACTCTTTGAAATCATCCATCATCTTTAAATGTGTTTTTGGAACACATTTGAAAGGTTGTTTTGGACAAATACTTTTGCATCTCCTAAGCACTCACTTGTATAATCTCTGCAAGCTGAATACTCATTCTTGGTATTTTACAATTCTATTTAAAGATCTTCGACACAGCAGAGTGCAGTATCATCTCCAGATATAAGAACCACCATTTATATTTTTCTTAATACTGAGTCAAAATAATAAAGTCATGAAGAGATCCAATGGGCAGAATCTGACAGCAGAAATTTTGAAAAGTAAATCTGGTAGAAATGTTTAACGATGAAAGTGATTAATAATTTGAACAGTTTATCCAAGAATGTGGTAGATTTTCTGTCAACTGAAGCCATTAAATCAATAACTTTTTCCAGCAGACATGCTTTAATTCATCCAGAAGTTATGGAAATCAGCACAGGATTATTAGGTAAAGTTCCATCATCCCTGTCATGCAGAAAATCACTCAGTCAAAATGATCCTTTTTTAGATTTCAGTTTCTATGACTTGCAGACATTTGCTGGGCTGTGGCACCGCGGATAGCTAAAGCTGAATTCAGGCAGAACCAAGATTATGCTTCCTAAAGAGACAGTGTTCCCCACCGCATTAGGGATCAGGCCGCTAAACTGTGGTTCTGAGGTCCTTCAGGACTCCTCAGTACCACCGAGTATGTAAATAGCAACCGCTGTGGAAAAGCCTGCAAAAAATGACACACAAAATATTGCACACAGATCTGGCCATAGCGGTCCGTGTATTTGTAACCTCCAGGCTCAATTACTACAATCCTTCCTACGTGGGAAGGAAACCACACACGTTGGGCTCCCTCAGCAGGGAGCAGAAAAGCCCATCTGATGCCAGCCCAGGACACTGTGCACACATCGATCTGTGGTCCTGCAAGCTGGGCTGACACCCCTTTGCCAAAATTACACAGTTTGGAGAGAGCCTGCCTTAATTAATATCCCAAAGGGCAGGCCCTCATTACCTGCGAAAATGCCTCTTCCTCCATTTGGCTGAAGCAGGTAAGTTATAAAGGAAATGTTAAAAGGAGGAAATTCTTCCCCAAAGCTAGCACCTCTGACCACTTCTAATGGACCCACAGGGAACAGGAAGCCTACTGATGGCCGGCTTGGACTCACCCCTCCTCAACATCTGCAGGAATCTGTGAACTCGAAGACGTTTTGTGCATGCCAGAGCAATTCACTCATCAACTGAGTACTTCCTAAATTACTACAACCTCTCTGTGTCTGGCTACAGACACCAGCAGTGCACAGACCCACGCAACGTTCCTCCAAGGCATCCCATTGCAACCTGTGTGCTGGAAGGCAGACCAGGCTCTTCTGCAGGCAACACTCAGCTGCTCCTCTCCCTGCACAATCCTGTCGGTTGGATCGGGAGGAGGTTTTAGGCTGAGCACAATAAAGGTCCAGAACCACACAATGTCGAGCAGTTAGTTACTTATTCACCAGTGCTGACTCCAAGCTGTGGGGCATGAAAACCTTTGCGGAAAGTAGCGTACTCTGTTTGCACGGTCATGACTTCATCCCCTTCTGTCTGACCCAGTGCATGCAGGAAAATAATAATGTGTTTAAATTTAACTACCTCTTGTATACCAAAAGATGTTCTTCCTGCCCTATTAAACAAAGAGTTGTACTGTACATTAATCCCACTGGAAAAAAGGGAACAACCACAGCTGCGGGTATGACTAATAAGTGACCCAGACTGTTACAGATGGCAAACAAATTGTCTCAGAAAAATCTGTGAAATTAGCTCTTTTTTTCAGGCTGCTACTGTATATATGAAAGTAAAATTCTGTTGCGAAAGAAATAGAGATTTCTACTTACTGATACAAGAAATAAGATCATTAAATCTTTCCTTAGGAAAGACAGGATTTTCCAGCCCTCGGAAATAGAGCTTCAGTACTCCAGCAACTGAGTTAATGTCATGGTTACTTTGGTCATCTGCCAAAGGATTTTCACCTTCAAAAGTAAATAAAATGAATGAAACACACATGCAGGAACATTCTTGCATGCAACATTTTTGTAAGTGAGTGACAATTTTGGGGTTTTTTGTTTTTAGCGTGTGGGAGGTGGCAATGCAAGCATTCAAGTAAGATAATACACATTGATTTAGGAATCCCAGGCTATGATTAAACTAAAACCAGCAGCCTAAATAAAGCTTCCTTTAAATTACATAACCTAGCGATCTCTTACGTCCTGAACTTCCAACTAGGCATTTGTGGAACATGTTGTGATTTACAGTTAGCAAAATAAAGAAGCCAAATGTTCTTAATTGAATAGGGTTTCTCAGACTATTATTTGGGAGCTTACATAAAGCAAATCGAGTGAGATAACTCTCTGGGAAATCTGTCTTCATTCTGAAAAATTAAAACATTCAGGAATATGTGAACCATTTTGTGAAAACACTGGATAGGAACTGAAAATCTAAAACCTCAGCCATGACTGAACTACATGTGTTTTTAAAGACTTAATCTTTATTTTGAAACACTTTAAAATGTATGTATCTTCCAGAATAACACTATCTAGGAGAAGCAGTTAACAATACGGCAGATTTAAAAGTTGAAGAATAGGAGGATAAGGCTTCGCTCAGCATGTAAAAACAGCTGCTTCACGTATCTTGTCAGACAAGATCAGGTTTAACAAGATATATAACTAATCCTGGGGAGAAAAATACTGTGCCTATTTTTTCATGCTTTTAGTCACAAGACTTATTGCTCCAAGGGTTTTCTCATTAGCAGATGAATTGCAAAAGGTTTTTATGAAAATTAAAAAAACAGTTTTAAAAACAGTCTTAAGACCTAAGAAAAGAGAATGTAAGCTTTAAAGTGAAAATTGTCAGCAGTATTGTTTTAGGATAATTAGGGGATTGCTGGATCCTGGATCCCCTGGCAGAGCAATACTAGGCTGGATGTTGCAAGGCACTCATGCTTAAAAAGCTGTTTTCATTTCCTGGTATTTTCCCCATAATTCCTCCTCTGGGGCTGAAGTTTCTTTCGGAAATGAAAACAGTGGTTGAAAATGGAGTGACCCTTTCACAGCCCGTATTGTCATTGATCATGATGCCACTTTGGCAGAGGGACCAGAAAGTTGAGCACTGCTACTCCAGAAGATCAAGTAACAAGGTTCTCAAATTGCATTAAGTAGTCTCTTGAATCTAATTAAAACCCATGCTCTTCCCTTTCTGAGGGTCTTTAAAATAAAATAGAGACAAACTATTATTTGCAGTTTATCATTAACAAAAGACTAAACTTTACAGTTGATTCAAGCGTCATATGCCTTGTCTAAACAAAATGAAAACCAACCTCAACATCCTAGGTCATAACAAGGGAAAAATAGATATGTGTCATAATTATGCTTCATCTTTAAGTAGATGATGCTGCAAAGTTTTAGGTGCAGTACACAAAGTGCATTACAAACTGAAAAGATTTTTAAATGTCAGATACTAAGGTGCTCAAATAAATGAAAATGCAATTACCTCTCTCAAATGAATTTTTAATATCATTGACTTCCACCTGGGAACCAGACACTCTAAAAATTCCCTGATGCTGAAGACCTGCAGCAAAGATGGGAGACAGTGGTGAGAAATGAATCTAGTTTTTTAAACGGGTTTTAATCTCTATAAAAAAACCCAAAAAACCCAGCCAAAACCACCAAAAACCAAAAAACCCAAAGCTGTAGTGGTAAATGCATTATGCAAAAGATACACAAAAAACGTCAGGGCAGTAATGAACTGACATAGAGCTTACCATATAAATTGATAAATCTGATACAGCTTTCCACGATGAGAGGGATGACTTGTCCTGAATCCTGGAAAAACAAGAGCAGAAAGAGTGAATTGCAGATCAGAAAGAGGAAGCTTCCCTACTCTGGACAGAATGTGAAAATGCATTTTCTTGGTCAATCCAGATGGACATACAGTGCTGGCAAAAAAACACGTAAGAAAAAATATAATTTCTAACAGAGTTCTCTTCCCATTTAGGGAGGGAGGGAAAGGAACAGGTGAAGAGACAGGACCATGGTTCTTCATCAAAGTCATTGAATCGGTAAATTCAGAGGCCTCATTCTCTACCTCTGCCACTGTATCTGGCTAACACTGTATGTGACATCTAAGTTCATGCATGTGTTTTAGATTTTTGCAGCAAAATGAGTTAAAGCAGTGAATTTGTCTTTTAAAAAGTTTATTATTAGGAATAATAATTCATGATGAAGATGATCCCTCTACATCCATTTAACTTACCTTTCTTTTCCTGGTGCAAAAAAACCTACATGGACCTAATTACACAGGACCTAAATCCTTGAGGTGATTTTTTTGTGGGGGGTGGGGAAGGGGGCAAAAAATGTTGACCACAAACAGTCAACAAGACCTTTTCTGTACCTGCTGGACTATCAGAAATGTTCTTGGAGAAGAGTCACCAAATAACATTGCTTGGGGTACCAGGTGCCTCCCTCCCGGCACTCCTATGTGCTCTGCTGATTTGCGTGTCCTAACCCAGGGCAGATGACGGCCTAGCATGCTGTTTCAGGCTGCTCTAACTGGCTAGTATCACACTGGGTGGTGAACTGAAGCCACTTTGAGCTGAGCATGAGGTTCGGCTGCCTCTTCTGTAGGCACAAAGGTGTTGGGAAAGGGAGGTCACAGCCTACACCTCCCCACTTGCAACTGGCAGAGTTCAGGAATCAAAGCCTCCAGTCTCAGACATGACACAGCAGCAGGTCTATAGCTGCATCTTCAGCCAGAGGTGTTTTAGTAAAGGAGAAAAAAATGCTTGTGATGGGAGGGGGAGAAGATGACTGCACACTAAGTTTCAGGGACTCATTTATCTTTTTCTTTTAAACTGCTGATTTTCCAACAGAACCGTCAAAGTCTTTCATCTGTGTGTTTTGGCAGTTTAAAAAATGGATGTTTTACTCCAAGCACATTAATGACTACACGTCATCAAATATCTATTAAAGACACAAATCATATGATTAAAAATTATTTAGAAAAGTTGGTGCTTACATTGGAGAAATTACTGTTTCATAAATAATAGGTACCTTTGAAATTCTTGTCTTGGAAGCTATAATTTTTCTTTCCAAATGAATTTCAAATATGTAAGCACTCAGAGAATTGACTAACTCACTTGAAAGTTTTATATAAAACCTGTCTGTATTATAAACCCATGAAGTCAAAAGCACCCTGTAACTCAGAATACACATTTCCTCATACAAACTAGTCCTTCATTTTCATGCTAAATTACACTAATTGGAAGTTTATGAATTAAGCCCAAGTAAAAGAAACATCAACTACTAAAGAAAGTTTGAAAAATAACCTGCAGTGAAGCAATGAAACTATGCGCTTCCTGAGATAACCTAACACCTGAACTTTTGTGCACTCCATGCTGTTTTAGTGGGGCACCACTAATTATGCTATTTAAATTGCGGCTTGTTTTAATTTAAAATGTAGCAAAGACCGGCTAGCCAAGAACCAATAATGTCTGGATGAGCAATTTCTGTTTGAGTTGTGTTATGATTCAGTAACAGCTGAATAAAAAAACCAAAACACAACACCCATGGAACAGATCAGTTGCTAAACCCAGGAATGCTGTCATCTTGACCAACACTGAGCAGGCCGGCTGTCCAAAAAAGCGGAGTATTAGAAAACATGCACAACATGCACCCACCCGTATCTCATGTTAGTAGGCTGGTTCATGCAAAGAACGTAAAGCCTTGGAAAAGAAAGTGTTTGCAATAAGAAATTACAAAAAAATAAATTACTTTCACACCTGGTTTTGGAGAATCTGTTCACAACCACGCACAACTTTGTAATTAAGGAACTCCCTGAATAACCTAAACTAACAGCTTGGATTTTAGGTCTAATGACAGGAAAATAATTTGAAGTAACAATCTGTACTGGTGAAATGTCAAGAACAGTGACCCTACTGCTGCTGTGAATTTAAGCTGATGTGTGTAGTCATTGAATGCATATTTGGGACTAATTATCATCTCTTATGATGCAAAAATGTAACAAAAAGCAATTTGGTGCAATACTGCATTTCACTAGCTGCAATCCTTTTGTGCCTGTGAAAATGACTCATCCCTATCAGGAATGACATGATCTTTGTGCAGGGATGCTTTCCTAGGTTAGCTCCCAGACTAGTCATAAGGCTACCAGCTTTCTTTTCCCGTTTCCTTTAGAGAGACTAACTATGCAGGACTCTCCACTTGCAAGTCAGCCCGGTCACCCACACTGCCATGTAGCATAACCCTCTTTTCTGTGAGGGAAGATGACAGGGTACTGTTTCTCCTGATGTGCTCTGTGCTTCCCTAATCCAGGGACTTTTTGTTGTGGTAGTTGCTGCTTCTTTGCTTACTTTCATCCTTGAGTGAGAAACTGCTCAGGATATTAATCTCTTGCATCATGTGACAATTTCCTGAAAGTCTTTGCATCTCACAGTACCACCTGCATAGTAAGAATAGTTTTCCCTATAGTTGTATGAGGGTGGCTCCAAGCTTGATTCAAAGCCAGCTCAACTGGTATGGTGCCACTGAGCAGGGAGTTTGTTCTGCAAAACGTTTGCTGCTAGCTATGTTGCCCAGGAAGATAAAATCCCTGTAACATTCAAACTCAGTTCATGGAGCTTGCAGTCAGGAGTTTCATTCACTGTGTTCACAAAGGTTGTTATAAACATTGTTACATATTTTTTGAAGGTTTCTTTCCCTTCGCTCTGTCAGCTAGTGTCCAGAAGCACTAATTGTCTGTGATGCTCATTAATGAATAAAGAAATATCCATCATTTAAAACTACAATCACTCCAGAGATGTGCTCTAATTCAGTTTTGCCTCCTGTATTCACACACTCATTTCTTAATGCAAACATCTCCCTTCAGGTCTCTGAGAGAACTAATTTTGAGCCAGGCGTGAACGCAACCCGAGAGCGAGGCAGAGATGGTTCTCTTGTCACCAGAACTATACCTGATGTCTCGTGTGAGAGTTCCTTCGGCCTCGGCTAGAAGCATTATTAGAAATAAAAGTAGGAGAAAGAAGATAGTAAATACAGCAAAGATACAAGATCCAGAATAGCGGTGATCACAATTTCACACAATATAATAAATTCCTAAAGTCATAGGAAATCAAAAGCTGGATATCAAACCCAGGGTAACGCGGCTTCTCCACAGACTTTGAATGCTGAATGTAATGAAAATGGCAAGCAGGAAATTGAGCTAAGTCGTGGGATGCACCACTACATCCTACCTTCTACATGATGCTAAGTTTCCTAATAAAACCAGGCTGCCAATACTATCCCTACTTGATTAACAAAATCGTAGGGAGGCTAACGTGAGAAATTAATCCCCCTCTTTCCCTCTGACTTCAGGAAGTATTATATTGATCAACCGGGAAAGAAAAGAGCCCCAGGACAGACTTAAACATAATGATCTGCCTCAGCTCACGCGAGGTGGTGACCATTATAGTAAGAAGTGTTGAGATCAGCCACCGGGGTGGCTGGTGCCAGTACCTTGATGAATGACTCCAAATCACCATTAAACAACTTAGCACTATACTGTGATCGGGGTCTGGGCTTCCTGTGTTTCTGGGGCTTAGGGGGAAGATTTGGAGGCCTGAGAGAAGGGAATATGATTACTGAGCAAGGTAGAATTAAGTCACACAATAAAATGAAACGTCTGTAAGCTCACGGCAAAACAACAGAACATTGTAAAGGTAGAAACAAACACAGTACTTAGCAAATAAAGACTTTCCATCAAATTTTAAGTGTAACAGTGATTAAAGAGTGGAGAACTCCCCCATTAAAAATACATTACCTATGGATAAATATTGACATTCTTTACGAATCCCTACTTTGCAGTTTTACCATATACATTTATTCCAAACACTGCACAGTCGGAATGGCCTCTTTTGTTGCGGTCATGCATGAAATGTGCAGCAACCACTGGAATTCATCCTGCCAGCCATGGCAGAACACTCAAAGCACCTCTTACCAAGCAGAAAAGTTGCTTCGTGTTGGAGAAGCTTCAAATGCAAATTAAAGCTGCTCAGCACACTCCTAAGATGCTTCAAAACCAAACTGTCTGCATTTTCAACTAAAGCCAGGAATGTTAAACAGCTTTAGCCTTCGCATTCAACCATTCACATCTTCACACAAGAAAAGACACACCTTGCAAATTAGATAAAGGAATTAAAAGAATATAATGAACTTGAAACAAATAATCAAAAGCAGCATAACACAAAGAAAAGGAAGAACACCAAAACTTTGGTCTGCGAAAGGTTTACCTAGTGTGTTACACACGTGATGACTACAACTGAAAGAGATTACAGGAAATAAATATTGTTCTCTAGGCCACAATTTATTTTGTGAATGTCATGGCACTCTGTATGCCAACAGCTTCCCTAGTTGCCCTGCACCAGCAGTCCAAAGTTTCTGTTGTTTTTTTGTCAGGAATTAGCAAAAAATCAAATGTTTCGGGGGAAACAGTGAGGAACAATACTGCACAGAACGTTATCTGTTTGGGTACTACCTCCTAAATTAAACTAATCTTTAAATATTTCCTCTTCCCTTCTACAATTTAACTTTGACCTTGAGGAACATTTCCATTTGCATGTCTTAGAGTCCAGAACCTTAACTGAACCTTGGGGCAACAGGCAGGTCCCAGCTGGAGAACTGGTGCTGAGGAAGGGATGGCCAGACCCCACTTCTCCCCCTAGGTGACCAGCTGCAGGAAGATAGGACATAAGAAGGCTTCAAGCTGCTCCCCCCACTTCACTAATGTCAGCAATTGGGAAAAATGCTCCAATTTGTTATTGTTTAGCAACTTTATAGAGCTAAAATGGACCATGAAGTGGTGGGAGAAAATGCTGGTCTGAAGTCTGTAGAGATGTCCCCAAGAATATGGGGGGTCAGGCAGAAGAAACGATACAAAACCAAGCGGTCCAGCAAAGGCAGAGCCAGAGCCGGATCCAAACTTCTTAGCTAGAGGGCAAGACCTTTTTGTATTTTTTTAAATTCAAAGATGAGGGGTGGTGGCAAGGCCATTCCTGTCCAGGAAGCAAAAAGGAGAAAGAGAAGGCATTGAGCAAGGATGTATTGCATGGAAAGGGAAGGGGAGAGTGAGACAAGGAAAGCTGGGCTGGACGTTCCTGCTGTCCTGGTGGTTACCATTACAGTTATACATAAGATTGGCAGCTGCAAATCCAAACAGTTGCCATTGACCCCCACAGTCTGATACCCTGGGGGCTGCAACACTCCTCTGTGCTTATGTCTGGAGGCAGCGTGGCAGGTGTGGCATTCCACAACTAAAAAAGTATGTGCTGCACAAAGCAGAAGAATCTAACACTGCACCCCTTCTGTGCATATATAGACCCATTTAAGTATCAAACCCATGGATGCTGGAGGGGAGCAGGTATTCCTCTACAGAGCTAGGTTAGCAAAGATGTAGCCTATCCCCTAAATTCATCTCTGTATCAGGTTCTTCTGAACTGTGTATCCTGACCAAGTGAATTACAAACCATAAGAGGCCAAGTATCTCTAGCAACTCAAAAATATTTCTTCTCTAGCACCAAGAAGCCCCTGCAACTTCCAAATTTGATGTGTGATTCACAAATATTTTTAAGGATCTCCCAGCTTGTGCCTGCCCTGACACTGGCCTAAGCAGATCACAAGAACAAGGAACAGTCTGGTCCGTTACCCATCAGCACACAGAAACAGAAATGCTGAATTTTGAAACACACAGGGCCTGTATGCAATTTATGTAACAGCAGCAACAACAACGATGTCATATATCCTTACAAACTTGTTCTGAAACTTGTAATTTCTAAGATTTTACTACATTTGTAACTCTAAATCAAGTCAAAGAAAAATATCTTACCTTGTTGTCATGTATTCAGCCCTGTGACCTAGAAAAGTTCAATAAACAGAAAACAATCATTTGTAGGTTTTTGCTAGATTTTTTTTGCATCTAAGTTATGCTTGGCAAATTACTTTTAACCTTAATTTTCATGTTGCCAGCAAAAGATATACAATTATACAACAAACAGGGCAGTGCAGTTATCTACCATCTCCACAGTTACATTTAAAATACCAACACAACCCGTGTTATGGAACAACTTTTAAGAAGTCTGCCCACAGATTAGAGAGTCACTTGATATTATAAATAATTTGAAGTAAAACTCCAAACAAAGTCTATCGTTTGTGCTCATGTGTTTTAGTGACTAAATCAGTATGGAAATAGAGCTGTGCCAAGATTAGGTTACACCTCCCCTTGTGCCTAAACCTGTTTGGTGCTGAAAATATGGAGCAGTAGACACCAATGGCGTGCTATTGAAAGATGCTTTCCTCTCTTTTGTCTGTGTATTGCAGGAAAAAATTACAACGCTACCACTGGGAAACACTACAGTGAACTGCAGAAGAGAAGCAAATACCATATTCTGGAAAGGTTCCCGTATAAACCTTTGCAGAACAACAGACCAGTAAGTTGTGCATCGTGTCAACTCATGATAATGAAAAGCAAAATAATGAAAACAGTAGGAAGGTCATGGTATGATAAGTTCCAATCAGTCTAATTTTCCCAAAGGGAGATTGTGCCTTATTAATTTCTCAGAATTCTTTGAACATGTCTGTAAAATACTGCATAAAGGAGAAGCAGTTGAATTAATTTACTTAGACTTTCAAAGGCCTCTGATAAGTTACTTTACAAGAGGCGACTAAAACAACTAAACAGCCATGGATTGAGTGGCAAAATATTCTCATTGATCAAAAACGAATGAAGAAAAGGGAAATCGAGTGGAATTAAATGGTCTTTTTTCATCATGACAAATGTGTAATGGTCATTTACTCAAGCCTTCCCATTAGGACCATTTACGTAATACATAATACATTTATTAATGTCTTGGGGAGACCACAGCAGCTAAGGAGGCAGAGTATTGTGCCGATGACTGAAATACATTTGCATCAAGTCTTGACAAAACTGTGAAGCCTTTCAGAGGGCTTTAAGCACGTTAAGGAACAAGACACAAAATGGCAAATGAAATTCAGTATTGATAGGTTCAAGTAAGATATTAGAGAAAAACTCATTAAACGCTTATGCAGGTAATAGAACAACAGATAATTATACTGACTCTGAAAATCATTCTGCGCATCACTTGGGCTAGGTCTAAGTACACCGCTCAGTTAGAAAGTGACACCAAAAAAGCTTGTCAGATTGCAGAAAGGGTGAAAAACAGTGATATGCAAAACATAACATTATGTTTTGCAGTTTCCGGGTGCGCCTGAAATACTGAACAGCACTGAAAACCCTAATCTGAAAATGTATTTTTTAGTACCAGAAGAGGGTGGATCCGCAGAAGGTGGCACAAAGAGTAACGTCTGGGAAAAATCCCTGGCATTAATAAGGTATGTAAAGACTGTTGGCATCTCTTTTAGAGAGGTGAAAAAGGGATGAAAAAGGAGTATGTAAAATAACCTATGGCAGAAAAAGGGTAAGCCAGGGAAGTCTCCCTACTCCTGTAACCAAGGAAAGTTCATTGAGACTAAGAATCCCAATAATAAATGCTAGTAAAACAAAAGATGTTATAAATCCCTAGTCTAGGGGATTTTAAACACTTCTCTGATATACAACAGATTAGGGCAAAAACTATCTGGGACACAGGGGCAATTTCTTTTACAACTGCTTATTCTCTTTCTTGCACTTCCCTTTGCTTTGTTGATTTGTTCATTCAATAGATGAGCCTTGGGTCAGAATTAATGAGTATCAGCGTGCTTGCTATGTTTAGTATCAATTTCATTTGAATATTTCTCATTTACTTTTTCAAATGTGTAGATGCAGACTCAGCACAGAGCACTTCATCTATCTCCCTTGTGCAGATCACGAATATGTATCTGCTGTGTCCATAAACAGCAACAGACTGTAGTAGGTAGGGGATGAACTGGAACAGAAGCCAAATGCTAGCAACATTGTGGACACAAGACTGGAATCTGGATTTATTCAGCCTACATCCTTACACTGTACAGGTTGGAATAAAAGCAAGAGAGGGTGCCAAAGAAAAACTTGCAGCTGAGACAATCCTCTCCCTCTTTCCCCATTCGCTTCTGCATTACTTAATACAGCACCCTGTATCATTTGTCTGCCGTGTTGCCGACATTAAAGCTGCCAGAAAAGGCAGCTTGAGTGGAGCAGGGGAGCAGTTCACTTCTTACAAATTCATTTCTATACTAGCTACAGTAATAATGATCTTAATTCCACTGTAATTTTACCCTTTCAACCATATCAATTCAAGAAATGTACAGAATCCTGGTTCTCTTTCCCAGGTATGTGCATTGTAATGCAGAACATGCCTCAACAGAAGGGGGTACTTGAACTTTTTAACCCATATGAATGATGGCTTTTTCTCCAACTATCAGCTTTGAATGTGGATGTATACTTTGGGGTTTTACTTGTACATGCTATGCTATGATGATGCAACAATTATGTGTAAAACCACTGTGAGCAACAGAGATTAACTGCTTGGGGTTACAGCTGGTGGGTCATTCAAACAGAACTGTCCAGGCATGCCTCAGCTTGATGGCAATTTATCACTCAGGTGACCCTGCTGAGAAGTTTTGCTTTGGATTTCCTTTCATACAGTTCTTTCCTTATTTCTTTCCAACACCCATTAGGCAACAGATTCTGTTGTCTTTTATCCTTCTCCCTCCAGCAGACAATCATGCATTTTGCTGGGCTTCCAAATAATGAACACTCACTTTATTTTTCCAAATATATGTTCTGTGAGCCTTTGGAGGAAAATCTTCCTCTTTTTTGACTAACATCAGCTGCACATTGTTTTGCATGAATAAACTGCTCAATGCACACTTTCAAAAAAAACCCCAAAACCCTATTAAACGAAAACTTCCACGAGCAAGAACATAATGTAGTTAGTTGCCTAAAGCCAGCTACCATCTTCTACAGTCCAGCCTTGCAAGAAAACGCTCTTTATTTCCTACCCCCAACCTCAGTCACTCCCTGGACAGGGGCTTTGTTTAGGTCATAGCCACTGAGATGTTACTAGCTCTTTAGGCACCTCCACAACTGGATTTGTGAATCTGGGTATTTGTATTAAAAGCAAGAAGAGATCTGATGAGTAAGAGATTTTTGGCAGTAAAAAGAAAATAAATTGACACACATCATTTAGAGAACACGTTTCTTTTCTTGAGTCCGAACTTTGAAATACAGTCTCCAACCTTCAGGAGAGGATTTTTACTCTTTGCAGTGTAATTCGCTTCCTCTCAGTCTGTAACACTCTGTGTGCCTAGTCCTCAAGGTTTGCAGTGTGATTCTCCTTTTCCCTTTGGTCCACGAGGAAGTGCCTATTGGGAAAACTGGAACCGTGCACAGTGCCTGATTCATTTTTGCCCTAATTCAGCTTTACTTCATTTGATTATGGACATCTGCTGACTTGGTTTATATTTTAAGATGTATTTTTTTAAATTGTGGAGAGTGTTCAGGACAATGGATAATTCTCTGCTATCATAATTTGCACTGCAATAACTTTTTTTTGTACAGCAATAATGATAATCAACAGGTATCGAGCTATTCATTAACTTCTCCTTCATTCCAGTTCACAATATGCAACAAATTTTGAGAAACCCAACATTAAATTAAGTCTATCAGAGTGTCACTACTGGCACTAGTGAAGTCAGGATTTCACCTTTTACCTTTCAAAAATGCTACACTGAGTTTTTAGGCTGCAAGAAGGTCATTCACATCCATGTGTCAAAAATGTTGCCCTAGTAAGTCCATTGTAAGAGATGCAGCCTGGATAGTTTTGTACGCTTAAAAAATATCACTCTCCCCCAACTCTTAAAGAAACCTCAAGTCAACAGAAAGTTTTAGTAAGTAGAAACAATACATTTGTCACAGGTCTTAACTCATCCTGCACTGACTGTGTCAGCTTTCCTTTCAGACACGAGGTTTTTCATTCAACAGTTCCATTTCCAAATATAGTTCCTCGCCTAAACATCTGTGCAGTGGAAATAAGTAACTGTTGAAGAAATAAAATCAATTTACAGTGCATACTCTTACCACTGCACCAAAACTATGACTGGTAAAAATCAAATCTATGCTTACTGGACAATTAAACTTTGTGTTTTGCAATTTTTTCCCTGCATACCTTTGGCATTTCAATGGGTTCATTCCACAGTCTGGAACCACATTTCAGCTTATTGTGTGATATTTACCTTCTCCGAGTGTCCTCTGCAGCAAGTCATGTTTTGCTTGAAGTTTTGTGATGAGATTACTACCTTCAAGATATTCTCTGAATTTCTGTAGAGATGCAGATCAATCTATTACTACGTAAGGCACATAAATTCCAGGAACTTCTGCATAATGTTTACTTCAGCTGTTTGGTCTGTATCACATGAATGAGGAAGCAACCAACATACCATGAAATAGAACTGCTCTGTTTCCTGCTGGTTAGCTCTCCTTTTTGCAATGCTAGGCTTACTCAGGTATGTCTCGGAGACTGTTGACTTCACAGACTCTGTGGAGCGACTATGCTGGAAACATTCTGACACATCATAGTCTTCAATGGTGACCATATCTTGTATCGTCTGGAGGGTAGCCTCTGTTGTTTTCTTAACCTGGTGTTAAAAAGCACAATTTACCAAATGGGAAGATAAATACATACCCGAGCAACTTAGAAGGGAAGCTCATTACTCTAAATAATTCTCTGGCACGCTCACCCAAACAAACTGGTGTGTGATGTGAAAAATTCGATGTACTATCACAGAGACCTACGTAACAGACATGACTGGGTTTCCTACCTAGATCTCTGCTTTACCAAGGTACAATCCACAAACATGGATGTACTCTCATGTTGACTGTGTAGCACTCTTAAGCACTTGTTTCCTGAAATTAGAGTAAAAATGTGACATGATTTGGTTATGATCCCTAATCTGGGACAACAGGCAACAGAGGTGATCCACTGCTCTGAAGGGTCAACTCTCCCACGTGTGGTTAATATGTTAGATTGAATGTGTACATCCAAGGATCTGGCTGCCAGAATACGTTCTTCGAGGATACAAATCTGTGACAGCGTTCTGTGGAGTGCTATGGTGCGGAGCACAGTGATGTTTAGACTGCAGAAGTGGAATACACAGCTGGAGGAGGGGGCTGGAGAAAGGACAATTTACACCAGCCTCACAGCACTTCCTATACACTATGGAGAGCACAGCTGCTCCTAGCGGAAACCAGGGCATGCAGGTCGTGGAACAGTGTTCAGCAGTGGCATAAAGTAACTTGAAGAATTCACAAGGATGTAATTTACCTCCTAGTTCTGCTTCGGAAGAATCTCTAGTAGGGTCAACTTAACTGAATCATGCACACTTCTACACACATCTCCAGTGCAGGCAAACACCCTTTTTGTGTCAGCCAACATGATTTCTTCCCCTATGCCCTTGCACTTCATTGAAAGAATCTTTATCCTTCCTTTTGTCTTTGTTACCTTGAGATACTTTCTGAAGTGGGATTTTTTTAAAGAATCACAGAATGGTTTGGGTTGGAAGGGACCTTAAAGATCATCTAGTTCCAATCCCCCTGCCATGGGCAGGGACACCCAGACTACTGTAACATGTCTCACGGACATTAATACTTTGTTCTAAGCATTCAGCACGTAACACAGAATGAGAAAAACTGGAATTCTGAAAACTTATCGACAAGCTACACCAAGAAATCAAATTATCCCTATGTTTTAATTTAGGAACTGGTTCTCATTTAAACTGAAGGCTTTAACACTGCCTTAAATGGAATAAAAGTGCAGTGCACTTAAATGGAATAAAAGTGCAGGGAGGCCTCTCTCTGCTGCCAGAGCAGGGAAAGAGAACAGCATAGCTTTACTCTATTTCACCAAAAAAAATTATTTCACTAGGTGAGCTATTCCCATCATAGGCATTCAGTACTCATGTTTATAAACAGCCGTAGCTGACAGAACAACAGATTTTGACCCACCGACCACAAAATACAGTCCAAATTCTTTTGTACTTCAGAAGCAGCAATTTGGGGACTGGACAGAGAGCAGTCACAGCAAACAGTAACAGTACTCAGTGGTTTTCTGCCACAAGACTTTAAAAATAAGCGCTCCAACAAATTTTCACTGAAGCATCAGCAAAACACAAAACTCATACAATGTGAACGTATGGACTTGTAAAACATGAGGTTTCCAAACCTCTATAAAGCAGACAAGGACCTACATTAGCATTATTTGCTGGTGTTTGATTTTTAAAATTAAAACAGCTTATACATACTGAAGCCATTTCGGGGTCATCTACATGCTCCTGACAAGGTAGAAAACACGGCACCTTCCTGAAAATGGTGTTTGATGCACAGCCCATGTAGACACAGATCTTACCTCCTCATTTTCAATTTTGAGTGTGGCCAATCGCGACTGCAGTTGCTGATACCTAAGCATAAGCTCTGCTTGCACAGGTTGCTGGGCAGTGACCTGACAAACCTAACAAAGAATTAAAAAGAGCTGTAAGATGCAAGGAACTAAAAAAACAGTCAATGATCTTTGGTTGCTTTCCTTACATCTAGGTGAATTCCTACCAATGCCATTAAAACTTAACGAAGCAGACAATGAATTGTGTCCATCTAAGCTGAAAGTATTTGCACATTACAGGGTGTGGAACTATGTAGCACATCTCAGGACTACAGAGCAAAGCCTTGTGTGGCTGCTTTGCATTGCTTCTCTATCACACTGAAACACGAATCCTGGAGTTACCTTCAAATAAAGATGTCCTGGGTGATTCTGCATTCTGCTTTGCTACTGGCATAGCAGAACAGGGCACAACTGGGGTACTCGTAAGCTTGAAATCTCCAGATGATGAAATGGGGAAGGAAGAAGGGGAAAAGGCTGCATTTCAGCGTGCATTATCTGGAGGAGCTCTGCAGCTGCTCTCAAATAGCACCCACAAGCTCTGTTACGGGTGAGGCTGGTAGGGAAGACATCCAGTCACTACTTACACCAGTACTGGGCTGAGCACAGGCTGGCCAGCAAATCTGCAGCAATATTATCAGGAATAATACAGAATATAGTAACACAGAACAGTTTTTACTTGAGAACTCTGAAGAAGCTCAGAACAGTGCTGCCAGTTTTGCAAAATGTTACTGCCAATCCACTTGCTTTTGGGTAGCTGTAACAGCTTTCACCAAACTCTTTGTAAAAGGGGATTAATTCTCTGTGTTGGTATACAGACACAGAAACAGTCATCGTGGGGACACTCATCACTGTACAGACCTCATCACCCATATGAGACTGGAACTCAAATTTCATTGGTGGACAAAAAGCAGTGGGGTACATTTCCATGAATCTCTGCTTGTCACTTCGTGGCTCCAAGCTGTCAACTGCATTTTCAATGATGTCTAAGCCCTCATGCCTGGAAGTTTCAAGGTTATACTCTGCAGAAAGGTATGTTCTTAGGGCTCTGTTCAGACTAGCGTGGTATCCAAGATCACAACACTAAAAACACAATAAAGGTAAAAGAAAACAACTTAAAAAGGAGGAACAACATTCCAATATCAGAAAGTATCACTAAAATTTTCTGTCCTGGAATTCTTATGTGTTCAAAGTATTTTACAATATATCTTGTAAATTAAAATACAATACTGGGGTCAAGAGAATAAGTATTTAGTATCCTCATTCTATTGCAAAGATTAAAAGACAGTTTTAGAAAAGAGATCAAGTGTACAAGTATGGCAATATTTTTTCATTTGCTTATCAGATACAGATGTGCAGTTACTATATTTACATAGAAAACGTCTGGGACTCCACATACAAGTGGGCTTTTCAGTATTATTGTCCTATGTAAGTCTCAGATCATCTATTTAAACCCATCCTGATATAACTCCACCATCTAAGGCAATGCTAGCACCAAACTGAAAATTAAGCAATTCCTGCTCACCTTGTCTGTACCCAAACAGAAAACCCAACTACCTCTTCCATTAGTGACCCATCTAAGATGTTTTTTGATGCAACAAGAATGGTTTAACATCCTTTCCCTTGATGGTGAAAATGTATTTACTGTAAACACCTTATTTTCCATGCTCAGACAGAGCCAGCAATGCACATCATGTTACTAAATGCAGAAAGTCATAATTTATGTCTCTTTTTCTAGGGTTGAGAATAACACTGGAATGTAATTGAAACCTAATTGGTAGAACATAAAGTTGTGTTTGTTCTTGAATTTTAAACATCCTCGGTTTGCATTATTCATGACTGGTTAATATTTTAGAGGAACAGATGAATATATTTTTTAAAATGTCACAGCAGTAGCATATGAAGGAATTGTTTCCTTAATTTTTTCCCCACATTACACCGTAAATAATATCCTCAGATTCTGCTCAGTGAGCTTTCCAGGTAATGGCAGATGTACCACAAACCTCTCCGTCACCCCACCAGTGGCACATCTGGCTGCTAACAGCTGCATACAAAGCAACGTTCTTGATTTCAACAGGGCTTTTAGACCTGACTCTGCCCAGCATCAAACTGTCCAAATGTCCGTTGGGAGGACAGTCTGCATCAGACAAAAATGTTCAACATTTCCCATCTTATAGGGTATCTGCAGGAAACCAGTGCAGTTTTAGGAGAGATTTGTCCCAGTCAAAGGACTTTGCCTGGCTAGGGCAGTCAGTGAGCACGCTGCTTCAGGGCATCTGCCCACCTGCAGTTTAAAATCATCCTTCCCTGCAGGACTCATGCACTTGGGTAAAGAAGCAATTTCAATTCAGTCTACTGTAAGCTATGCTTACATGCATACATCCTTCACAGCTATTACAAACCCTTTGGACTCATGGGATCATGTTCCCCTCCTTTTCCTCTTACTGATTAGCAAAGGAGAGAGGGAGACAGACAGACAGATGCACACACTGTGTGGGGAAGAGTTTTCAACCTATTTACCATATCCAAACCTGTGTGCAGAAGAGAAAGAAACCCCTCACACCTTGCCTTAGGTGCACTAATGACTAGCGATCCAACTACTCGCTGAAATCTGACAATGGTGGGCTGTTTTATTCACAACAAAACTTCCAGAAAGGTTTAAGGTTTAAGTCTCAGCGAGTACTGCAGGTAGTTACTGCAGATGGGACAGTGGCTGCCCAAAAACCAGTTCTTGAGCCATTTAAAGATAATGGAAAAAAAGATGTCGTATTCAATCTAACACACATGGGTTAACCTCTCTCTTTTGCACTTATAGAATGGAAGGTTGTGTTACACTTAACAAAACAGCCACTCAACTTTTATACTAAAGCACATCCATATTTTAAAGATCTCCAGCCTAAAAAATATTGTTTCTAAAAGGAAAAGTCTCTTGGTGTTTTTCTCTTGTTCTGTGTCAAATCAAATCTCATATTTAATTCACTATCTCAGATGAAAAAGACAGACTGAAAGGGCTGATAAGAAAGTGGATCAGGACAGATGTTTTATTTCATGTGCATTAGTTTCAGGGAGACCTCACGGAAGATTAAACTGAGAGGAAATGAGAAATAGAGGGCAATGCCAGGTTTAGCATGGCCAACTATCCATGTGTTAAAAAACTACAGGCATCTAGAGCCTGACTTTTGGCTCTAGAGGATTAATCTGAGTATTAATAGAAAGCTTATTGATTTACAATTAGAGCTGTGTGCATTTCTGATGTAGCTTTTTTCCAAGCTAGAATATAAGACTGCTGCCTTTATGATGCGACAGTACCAAGACCTTCATTCTTTAACCCTTAATCTACTCAGTAACTATCACCATAGTCATCCTTTTCAGGTGATGGTAGCTGAACAGGGTAGCACATACGGCTTCTCAGGCAAGAAGAAAGATTATTCAAGTGAAGCAGAATATCCTTCCAGACTAAGGCATTTACTTGCCACGCCAATGCCAGCCGAGCAATCAGGAACTAAATCCAGAATCTGAACTAATGACTTATCACCAATGGCTATTTGAATGGAATTTAAAATGCCTGAATTTAGAATTTTGCTTCAATGATTTAACTAAAAGTAGAGTTTGTATAAATAGTTATTTTTTAAAGCAAAAATAAACACCCACTAGACATCGCAACTCTTCTTTCTGTCAAGACTATATAGTTTACTTTCTGCAAAATTTGGAGACAAAGATAATTTTAGCTGGGGAATGGCTCCGTCACAGTATCAATTTATGTCCACTCAGAAAGAGTACCTTTGTAATCTGCTACTAGTAATAATGGTTTAGAAAAGGGAGCCTATAATGGAGATGGCACTTCATGTATTTGTCCACTAGTAAGACTAAAGAATTAAGGTTAACTTCAGGTTAACCACTTAACTACTGCCCCCACCACATCCTGTCTGACCAGACTTGGGAAAAAATAATCATCAACTGTTCTGGTGTTGCAAAAAGGACGTATGTATGCACATACGCACACACATGCATGCACCTACGTATGATTTTCAGGAAAAATCTGTAAATTTGTAGACATATTTTTAAAGTTCAAGTGAGCAACCACACTGATTGCCAAAATACGTATGAATCTTTGAGGTTCACTAATCAGCACACCAAGCCTACAGCCTGGATGGTTAATGAGAACTGCTATCAATCCATGGGCTAGACAGTAGAGATGTCAGTTGGTGCAGTAAGACATGAAGATGAGAAATGAGAGAATGAAGTCACAGACTATGAGGTTTATTGCATTTCTGGATTCAGAAAGACTGCTGGTTGGACAAAGAAGAGGGAGATGAGTGATGCATTTGGGATATGTGTGAAAAATTAATTTTGTAATTTGCATTTTATTCTTATTTGGAATTAAATCTGAAGCAGTCTCAAGAGCATTTACTGTGTTTATTGCACCCCAGAGTATATTTAGGCTTGAACAAAACAAACTGCAGTGCTTAGCACAGAGCTTCAACCAAACAACCAAGCTGCTCTTCATTTAATTTCAGGAATAATAATAAAATTCTAATGCCAATGGAGACAGAAATCCATAAAAAAAGCCTTAACCTCTGAATAAGTCACTTTCTAATCATCCTGTTACACAGACATCAGCATTTAAATCAAAGGGATCTGGCTGTACGTATCATATTTATGAGAACTTATGTAATAAAGACTGTGAGCTGCATACACTCTATCCTAGTTTTAAACTTGGTTTTATGAATGATTAACAAAGAACCTTTACAGAATAAATTAAGTTCATAATGGCTAAATGTTCCCTAACTTCTTAACCATCCAAAGCATGCAGACTGCAATTACAGATTCAGAAACTCCATTCTAAGAAAGACCAGCACATGAATATTTTATTTATTCCAGCAGCAGAACTACAGTCAAATTGTTTTGATCATTCTTTCCTAGCATTTACCTTCATGTGATCATATGAGTGCATGGTAAGTCTGAAAAAAGGTCCCTACCTTCTTTTTATAGCCAGATAAATCTAATAAACTCATTTACATGGAAATCTTCAAGTAAATGAGTAGTAGCATTTGCCATATGGACAGATGTTGGTACTAACAGATTAGCGGGGGTGTGTATTCTGTTGCTCCTCTGAAATCCACAATCTCCAAAAGAAATTCTACATACTAGTTAAAGATGACTTAATTTAGCTAAAAAATAATCTTTACTACCTTTTACATGACACAAATAAAGAAAAATACTAATCCTGTCCCCTACTTGCACTAGATCCTACAGCAGAGAAGAAATATTCAGGAGAAAATTCTAATTCCTCTAGTACAATATGCAGAGGACAGCAATACACTGTGCATATCAAATCCTGTTTATCTCCCTGCTTCTTTGCAAATGTTGGTCCTGACCCTCAGCTCACTAAATGCACTGAAATATCCCGCTAAGACTCCAGCAGTACTTTTATCTTGCTTTTATCACAAGAGCTTAAGATGAACAACACATCATCATTTGAAGTCAGAAGCCCTGAGCTTTGTTAATGAAATGAAGGAGTTGAACAGTTCAGACTGAGTTCAGCCGAGAAACTGCAGTTTAGAATTTTCCGTATGAGCCTCACAAATGGAAAATGCAAATGCAATGGACTCCAAATGAAAAAAAATACCAAAAAAAAAAAAACCCAAACCAACGGTCCCACAACCCTCCCCAGACTTGTTACAAAAAAATTGTTGAACAGTTCACTGTATTCCTTCAAATATTTCTCCCATTTTTATCAGACATTTTCCAGTAATGTAGGAAAACGTTCAGTTTCATTTATGGGCAACACCAACAGCTCAGGGAGACCTAAATCCCTTCCATGTTAACTGGAGTTCAGACACAGAGGAGAGGTAATCCCCTTCTGCACAGGCAAAGAGAGAGAGTTCAGGAAAGCACAGAAAATCAGGCAGGCACAGGAGGACAAAATAGGGAGAAGCAAAGAAGGAAATCAACGCCACTGCTCTGAAAACTCCAAATCATACCATGACATTAACAGATTTACAGAATAAGATAGTCTGGACTGTTGCAACATATGGTCAGTGGGAAGCATGTCACACATTCCTATGGTATAACCCCAAAATCTTGCCAAGACCCTTGAATTTACAAAAAAGTGTTCCCTTTGTCAAGTAGCAAACACTCTGTCTAGATACCAATGCTCCCACAGCATATTCTGATTAAATATAAACATCTGAAAGACACTTCATTTAAAGAAGCTCACAACTGGACTAAATTTCCTCTGAAGCAAATTCTGGTTGCATATGTTAGCAGACGACTCTTACAAAACAGTGATGCAAAGGGCAGCTAGACTTTCCATTTAAATTCCTATGGGAAGAGTCATTTTTAAAGCCATTTTGCCACAAGAATGTTATTGTCTACACTGGTCCATGGCTTGGAAAAAGACACGCAAAGTAAGGATATTTGTCCTGTGTTACTAAATATTGTGGAACGTATATTTCTGTTAAAAACTAGCAGTTACAAAACTCCAGTTTTCATGGCTGTGTAAATACCTTTACACACACTAACTCCAAAGAGGGTTGTCTTTGTATATGGATGAGAGCTGCACTTCTCCCCTCACAATTCTTTGTGAAGCTCCAGGGCTGTGGTCCCTTCCCTTCAGCTTCCACCCCTATGGCAACCTCTGTGGACATCCATGAAATGGGTAAGAATCAGGTGCCTTTTCCAACTTGAGGAAGTTTTGACCAAGTAGAAACATGGACTGGTGACATTCACTTTGAAATGTGAGCTCCAAAAGGGAAGGCAGGACAGAAGACAAAACGAGCATCTTTCCAGCTTCTGAAGGGGTGGGGGTGCTGGGAACAGAGGGAAAGGGAACTTTCCTTCCTTCCAGCAGCCAAGAAGAGCTCATAAAGTTCACATTTATCAGACGTGCCCTAAGTAGAGTCTAAAAATCCACCATCCTTTAAGCAGGATCAGGAAAATCATCTGTTAGGTAGGGACAACTTCTCACTTGGGTGGTACCCCAGCTGCTATGCTGCTTGTCCTTAGCTTTCTGCCACAATCATCATCTACCTGTCAGGGTCCTGGTAAATGTTTTCATTGCCCGGGCAGGCTGGGTGTGTGCAGCAGGATGCGCAGAGGTGCATGGGTGTAGATTAGAGAGGGACAGTATACAGCAGAATAAATCAAAAGAAATCAGAAGAGAGAAAACATGCAATAGTGAGTAGGAAAGAGGAATAAAAGAGATGCTGAGGTAGAGACAGCAAGATATACTAAAACCACAAGAAAGATACATTGCCATGTCTGATATCAAGAAAGAAACGAAGCAAAACCAGGGAAAAAAGTTGAAAAGGAAAATGTTATAACAAAATCATACAAGATTTTATAAGTTACGGAAAAAATGGACGTGACAAAGAAAATTGACCCTCAGGATTTAGAAAATATATAATAAAACACATATATATGCAGCTATTTTAGTCCATTCATCTCAAGAAGGCATTTTTCCCTTTCCTCTATCAAGCTTTGCTACACCAGACAGTAGAAATGAGAAACCTCTTGTCAAATGGTGCAATAATTTATGCTATATTATAAAACACAGATTAGCTGTCTTATTTTTGTAATAAATATCACACCAGAAATGACTGTATGTGGATGTTGTATACTACTGTAAATAACAAATGCTACTGTTGCAGTAGAAAGCATATCAAATATCTAGGATTCCATATGGGCCACAGGGGCGTACCCACTGAATTATTTAACACTACGTTGCTGTGCAATATGAATATTCTTCAGTTTGTGTTTGCTGTCTCCAAATTTCCTGTCAAATAGCTTACAAAGAGCATGGGACATGATAGAGTGTGGGATGCTCCCTTCACGTCATGTAAAAATGTCAGCTATACATGTTACGGAGACCAAACGCTGGTACAAGCCAACAAGTGTATAACCTCATTCTCCTAGGACGTTCTCACTGGAATAACTTATTGAAAATCACTAACAATTCTGTTGACAATTCTAACTCTGACAGAGTATAGGATTGATTGTGTCTGTTCAGGAAACTACATGAAATTAGAATAAAAAGCACTGTATATTTGATTCAATGACTATATGAATGAAACGAAATGATTTTGAAGACATGGAGGAAATGCCTTCTTTTGAGCTAAATACCATTATTAGATGCCCACTTAAGAAGCTTATCTTGTAAAAAACATTTGTACCCCAGAAATCCTTTTATAGTATAAAATGGAAATGTCTACCTTTTTTGTGTTATTCCTGTCATATTTTCTCTTGCCACATGGGGAGAAAACATAATGTTCTAACTTAAAAGGAACGGGTTCAGCATCTTGTTGGCACTTTATTCAGTGGAATATAAAGCTAAAGGGAAAACCTGCTGATTATACCATACAATATTATAAATGATAAGTCTATTGTAGGCAACCCATATGACTAATGTATTCCCTTTGAAAATGAAAAAAAAAGAAGCCAAGTATTATTCCTGAACAGAATAAACATAAAAACAAATGTGCCAATACTTACATCAATTAAATCCGAAAGGTCATGAATATAATACTTGAAAACAGAAGCATTGGTTGCTTCAAGGGTGAGCAGGTATTCATTACGGGCCTTAATAGATTTCAGCTTGTTTTCAGAATATTTTGCTTGACGCTAGGAAGGAGATTGTATATTAATATATTTGAATTATTTCATATTTGGTATGTAGCAAACCCAGTTACAATTCAAGCACACATTACTAGTAACAAGAAAGAATATTAATTGTCAGCTCATTATGCATCTAACAAATGTAATACTAAGTGATGACAGTATTTTGTTTCAAATGTGGCAAACCATATAGTAGGAATTATACTGGGAATAAAGCATTCCTCTGTCTGAACTGCCATTAAATCGAGTCTCCCACAACCCACTGATAGTTTATTATGTATACCGTGTTTAATTTTATTTCCCAGCTGTACTTCTCTGTCTAGTATCATGCTAAAGAATGTCAGAAATGCACTGAATTTATTTCAAATGAAGCCAAATAAAAGGTCTATTTACTTTTTCCTTCATTTTTTCAATTTTTTTCACAGAGCTCCGTCTCTGGTGCCTTTCTTCTAGTCGAATATGAAAAACAGGGTCTCCTGACCTCCCAATCTGTTTTTCTTCTTGCTTCTCTGCCTCCTTCAGTTTGCTTTCTGCACTGATGCTCTCTGCATGATACATGTGGTATGTTTTCATGACCTGTAAAAGACAAGAGTCAAAGGAGAGTTAGGAGAAAATGAAAATACAAAGGTATCTACAAAAAAATCACAGGGTCTTTGAGTAAAATAGTCTCTTATAAATATGGACCTTGAATACATATCTTTGCCAACAGAGGCTGAGGGCTTCTGGTTGCATTTTTCTTTTCTGATTTATTTAATAGTACCCAATAGGGGGTTTTTTTCTATTGCTCTGATAGGAAAGAACAAAATACTTCTAATTAAACTTCAGGATTCTTGTCTTTGAATGAAAACCTGAAATAATGGCAAAACCTAAATGTTTATCAGTGCCATATCTATCTGACTTCTTCAGGGTTAAGTTAACAGCATTGCTGTGGACACTGAATGTTTTGAAAGCAGAAGGACCCTGTCAGCACTGAGGAAAGGGGAAGGAAGCAGAGGCAACAGGAAGGTTTGGTCTGGGAGCACATCCCCAGCCAGCTGGATGGATCCCCACGGCCTGGAAAGAAGTGGCTCCCAACTGTGCAGCCAGCAGATTGGGCCCGACGTAAAACCAGATGACAGCTTCGTGGAGAAGGAGCCGCCTGATAAACAAGTTGTGAAGATGCTTTCCCCATAGCCCCCCAGTTAATACCATTATCTTCCCCCTACACACATGCTGGCTCTGCAGCCAAGAAAGATTGGGCTGCCAGCCTGCACACACATGCTTGCACAGACCACACAGGGAGAGGGGCTGGTTCAGCCCAGTCCTCCCTTTCTTCTTCTAGCAAGAAAAGCTCCAGCTTGAATGCTCCACAGTGGGCACCAAGCAACCACAACCCTCCACCTTTGCTGTCTCTGCCCACCTCCCACAAAGCAAGCCTCTTTCCACCTTCCCCAGCCTTTTTTTGATTGTTTGGGGTTTTGTTGTTGTTGTTGTCTTAAGTTTCAAGCAAGAAACCAAACAGGAAGGCATCCTCAGGCGGACGTGTGGCCTCCTGTCTTCTTCCCAGGGTGCCAGAGCTCTCTCCAGCTGATGTTTTCTTTGGGCCGAGGCCACGCAAGCCATTCACATCGCCTCTGAAGGGCACAGCAAGGGAGGAATCAAACGGGATGTTCCTCCCTCCTTTGTGTGACACATGGAGGAGACAGACTAGTTTGGGGAGCTGCCTTGAAATATTCCCTAGGAAGGGGAGTACTTTTTGAAACTGAGTAGCTAGGCCACCCTAAGGAGCATCCATAGAGTGGCAACACTGGGGACACTAGAAGTAGATAGTGCAAATTCACTGCAGCATGGCCCAGCATGGATCGACACAAACCAACTGCACCCCATGTCAGGTGATGGCTGAAGTGATGCGTATGTAAAGTCTTATGCAACAGAAAGAAGCGTTTCGAGAGCTGCAATTTTGCATAACCATCTATATTATGCATACGTTATACTACGTATATACTCTATATTGTGTATGCCGCTATTTGATACTGATGCCATGCTGCTGGTACAACTGAAATAGTACTGATACTAAAAATGAAACAGGCAACTCTTCACTAACTTCCTGTAGTATGGTAAAACAGTTAAGAGACGCCCATCAAAAAGAGTGGCTTTGTTTTAGTTTTAGAAACATGTGTTTTCGGCTTTCTGACGAAAAAACCCAAACTGCCTGGAGCAGGGTTTACTGTTGTTGCTGCTGCTGCTGCTATTTTATAGCACAGATGCACTCCAAGGCCTGACCAGAGTGCAGAGCTCCCTGCACTGCCCACACCCGCTGCGAACAGCGGCTGCCCCAGCAGCTCACAGGCTACGTGGATGAGGAAAAAACCTGCACAAACAAAGTCAGGCTGGGAAGAGAAGGCAAGCTCACAGATCCAAGATCTGCACAGTTCTCAGCTTAACCAAATGGCATATTCAGCCTTCTATATAATGCACGGTTACAAAAGCATTCCTAAAGTTGTTGATAATCTGTGCCCATGGAGTCTAACTCATACAGCCACAAAGAAATGAAATGATTACTGCAAAGAGGAGACAGGTACTTAAAGAAATGTTTATAAATTAAATCTGAGATGCACAGAAAGTGATATTACTCTATTAAAAAACTATTGGAAAAGGAAGTAAAACCCAAGGTTTTGCTTTTTTCTTTCAACTTTTTTATTCAATTTTTTGAGCGATTCTTTACAGCAAGCTACAGGTGTTTGCTTTTATTTTTTATCTTTTGCTCTGTTGTGTCAGCTCCAGAGACTTTTTAGTTGGTGGGACAAGGCTAACCCATGTATGTGTCTTACCAGCTAGAAAAGTTACTTTCTTTTGTACTCTCCCAGTTTTCCTGCCTGCAGAGGGAACAGTACTAACATCCCAAAGTTTCCTAACAGCACATCTCAAAGCATCTGACAAGTGGTGAATCAAGGATTTTTTCTGCTTGCCAAAAGCACTAAGCACTGAAGTTCTTTAAACAATTTTTCTGAGTGCCATGTAGCCTAGTGGACTAGGACTAAATGTCCTTCTGCATTGGCCGTGACATTTCAGCTTGCCTCCTCGTAAAATGAAGGAGTACAAGTGCATCACTACCACCTCTCATCAAGAGGATCGGATAGCTCCACACTGACTCCACTAACCTCACATCACTGAAGAGTGTTTCCTCCTCTCACTGCCTGCTTACACCACATGCTACCAAACCCAGTGGGTCTCGCTTTATGCTGACTGAAAGTCACGTTTTGTGTGAGAACTACATGGAGCTGACAGTCTCCATGGGGAACCAAGATGTCTACTTGTAATCCATGTTCTTGCAACCAACTCTGCACAAGGTCTTGGCACAAATCATTCCAGAGTTAACCAAAACTGAAAAAGAAGCTTTCCCTTTGGTAGTGTTCACAGGGCTGGAGGCAGTCAGAGTCTGTCCTATGCGAGCCACAGTGGCTTAGAGATCAATGCAGGCTATGTACAGAGCTGTGATCGGCCTATGCATTTGACTCCTGTCCAGTTTATGTTGATAGCACTGCTTATCTCATGCACTAGTGACATCATTATTTTGCAATCCTCTGGGGAAAGCTGACAGCTCCAGCCTTTTTCATGATTTGTCAGTGTTTTTTAAGAGCTGATATTGCAGCAGCTGAACTTATCTTGAGAGAGCATTAGACAGGCATATGGAAAATAAATGGGAACAAGCTAGGGAGTTGGCTTGAAAGCACATCAGTGCATGCTTCTTCAACAAATTAGCTTAGAATCTACATGTTAAGTTGCACATATGAGTATTTCCCTTAACATTATACCATTTTTTCTCCCTGGAGTTTTAAAAAGACTCTTAGATACTGTAAAAGACAGTAACAGGCTTGCCTAATTCTGTATGAAGAGTTCCAAGACCCACAGACCTTAGATCTGTAAGTATGTAAGATCCATAGATCTCTTATGCAAATGATAAATAATCTGATGAAATTACCAATACCACTTCTCAAATGTCTATCCAACTGTTGAACTGATAGACTATCCTGTGAGAGTATCCATCCCTGAACTGACTTTAATTAGTCCCCAAAGTGCTTATTGATCAGCCATCAAGAATGCACTGAAAAGAGAGAGCAAGGTCATAATTTTGCAGATGCTGAGCTGTCATCATGACATATGCTGCACTTCTCTGCTGTCATGAACAAGCATTGTTAAATGCATACTAGTACCTTTCTAAAATTAAACGTTGACTTTATCTCCTATTAATGTAGCAGGTTTATTCTGCAGATCCAGTGATGGAAAATACAGTTTTCTGTCAGATAACTAATTCAGATTACAAGCAGATGAAAAAGATTATGCTACCCAAACTACGTACTCTCCCACTCGTAGGTGACAGACTGTTCACTTAGTGATATAAATGTCTCGTTTTGTGTGCCAAATTTTCAGTTTCATTCATAAGAGCTCAGCAAGTAGGCTGAGGGCAGAAGATAGCACTTATCATAGGGAAGGACACATTAGAATAAACTCTGAGATAATCCCACAATCGTTATCTGGGCAAATCCATCAACAAGACAGTAATTAGTGCTGTACTTCTGTGGGCTACAAGGCAGGAACATTCCTGTAGCAAGGCAATGGCTTTCCTTTTCTATACACATATTTCTTTTCTAGAAAACTTCTTAACCCAACATATTAAGACTGAATGCTACAAAGTTAAAATAGATTGTAATTACCAAGTGTTAGCATGTGCTTTATTTTTATAATAAAACTGCATAATGAAAAGCTTTTTTATAGTATTTCTCAGGAAATAAGCATTTACCAGAACAGTAGTTCATGCCTGCTGCAATTACCGTGCTTGAACTGTTTCAGAATTGTCTTCGCTAAGTCGTGAGCTCTTAGCGGAAGGTGGAGTTGCAAGGGATTCATTAAATCAGGTTAGCTAGTACTTTCTCCAAGAAATAAGTAAAATCTTATGCCAATTTTACGGTATCAGTGGCCTCTGGCAGTTAATCAGGCCCAGTATTAGCTGTTTCCAGTATTCTGTTCATTTCCAAACCAACCTCTGATGTGGTTCTAGTAATTGTCACTGATATATTACTACCAATACAGAATTACTGATTTCACCTTCTCAGATCTCTGGTGTGCTACAGTAAATTGAACTTAACTTTTCTATAGAGAATCCAGATTTTGTGTTATTTCAGCAAAGGAAAAAGAAAATCTGGCAGCAACTACCTTGAGAAATTAAACAGCCAAGATTTTTAAAGAGTAAGATAAAGCCATGGAAAACGCAAGCAGCACAGCAGCCCTGTCTTATTTAATACTAAAATGTTTGCTTTGGACTGTCCTTTTTCATTTTTCTGAAAGCCTTACCTTTGTATTGCTTGCAAAAAGTGTCACGCCAGCAGGAGTAATTTGGAAAGCCAATTGGGAGACCTGAAGACGTATTTTTATGATGTGCATCACTTTCCTCCATCACTTGCCCTCATCCTTATTACTGGAACAGCTCCGTATTTTTAGCAAGTTTGTCACCCCAATGATCCTGCCCTGACTCCTTTAGAGGTCATTTATGAATATGCCCTGACCCCTAAATAAATCCAGTGGAGACCTCCCTCTATTGCAAGAAAAGTCTGCCTACCTTCTGTTTCCTACCATTCCTAATCACTTAGAAGTCACTGCCATATTCCATTACTTGCTCCGATACTACAAGATATTTAGCTTTCCAGAGAAATGGAAGAGGAGTTTGGGGAGCTCTCTCGGTTGCAAAGATGATCTATTGTAAAATTAATAATCCATTGCCTCTTTAAGTCAACATGTAAGAAAACTTCTAAATCTCTCCGTTCTGAAAAAAAACCCCAACCCAAAACTCCTACAGTTTTCAGTCCAACTTTGTTTCCTGTAACTGCCAAGAAATAAACTCTGTTCTGTGACCCCACTCAATTAACTGGGCTCCTCTTTCCCATCCCCACTCACTCAAAAGATACAACTCACTCTAGTTTCAATACCACGGGACTGATCACTAGTCTACACTGGCTGAAAGGGTAGTGGGGTGAGGAGTAAGAGAGGACAGCAGCAGCTGGGATCCTGGAAATACTGAGTGACTGGCACAGCCAGGGAGAAGCCATGCATTACTAAAAGGACTCACCACTCATAATTTACTGAACCTGCAAAGATACAGAATGAAGGTAAGCTATTCAATTGTTTTTAGCATGATGTTTGGAGCCATGACTTAAGAACCAATGCATGAAGTACTGAGAATTGAAAATATAGAGTCTTAATATGCGTTTTCACTAGTCACGTAACATGTAGAAAACACAAATATGTAACGTAACGTGTAAGAAAACCTTGTCTACGTAAAAGAGATGGAAAATGAAAAAGTAAAGTTTCCCTTACAAAATTCTGATTATTCCAGAAAAATAAGCCTACTTTGCTCACAGGTTCTTAGAACACATTCTGAAGCTGTGGTTCGCCTGCTGCTGCTCTAATTTTTTCAACAATCCTCTACATGATGTGCAATTTTAATGAGGATGGCACAAGCCAAAGTCAACACAAGCTAAGCTACTCCCAGGGAGCAAATGAAGACCTGTGGTACAAATCTCCTATTTCCAAGACAATTCCTAGCCATGAAAATGGGAAAAGGAATTAATTACATAAAATGTAAGCAAGGAGAAAGGTCTCTTATTATTGTGCATTTTTAAAGACAGTAGGTATTTAGGACTCCAAAGTGTCTGTTTTGGGTTGGGTTTTTTTTGACATTTCATTGTGGTTCTGAAGTTAGTCACATTAAATAAGCAGCCAAAATGCTTTCTAGTCTCTCTCTCAAATGACAGAGGTTCAAACTTTCACAAATTAAAAAATATCTTTAACATGAAAGTGTTTTTAACTCAAATCTTCATAATGCACTCTTAGTGGAAGCTCTCTTCAATTTCTCAGTGAATTCTTATTTTCTTCTCCTAGAGCAGTTTCTTCTTTCCAAAACCTACAGCACTGCTTATTGGCTTGTTTGATCTATATCCCATCAAAACCAATGGACACAACTCCCTAACTATAACAGGTTTTAGATTTGGCCCTTTGAACAGGATAAAAAGGATTTTCTGAGGCAGAAGTGCAAGACTAGACATTTCAAGATAGGTCCCAAAGTTACCTTTATTTTCTGGCACCTTCTATGATACAGAAGACTAGGACATGATACAGCATTATTACCAGAAGAAAAGTCAGTTATTATTCTGGTACGTAGCAGCTTGTGTTTGAACTCATCTGTTAAAAATATTTGGATCAAATCAGCAGCAATTCCTGTAAACATCCCATTTATTCTGTATCGTTCTAGATAAACTGGTTTTGAGCTACCTGGTGCTTGAGAAGTCTGAAATAAATGTGTAGTGAGGCCTCAGGTCTGGATGTCATGACAGAGATGGGTGGTCATCGTTTGGGTTTGAAACAAGCATTTAATTCAGCCCTTGATCCCACAGCATTAGAGAAATCCAGGCATGTAACATCTCAATACATGTGTGCCTAAGGGACACACTCTTTATTGGGGAAGTTCAAGGAACATCTTTGCATTGTCTATGTACCTGTGCCTCAGAACAAGCACTTCTTACTCTTTGGCTTTTAGTGATTTTAATTCCCTTCTCTCATTCTCTTCAATGCATTTTTATGCACAGCTGTTTGTATGCTTTTTAATTCTGGAAAGTGACCTTAATTTACGGATCCTTCTTATTAGATAAGGAATGATTATAAGAAGTAAACAGACTATTAAACCCTTCTTCATACACTTTAATAGCTCTGATACTTTCCCGTCACTGAAAGGCTTTAGAGGTATTTAAATTCCAATAAGGTTTCACATTTTAACAGACATACTTCATGAAGGTACCAGCAAAACCAGAAACAAGTAGTAGGGAAAGACTTCAATATTAGTATATTATGCACAAACTTGGAATTAATTTGTTTTCTTTTGGGCACAAAGATTTATCTCACAATAGTAAGATGGATTTTTTTTTTTTTTCTCCGTCTATAAATTGTGGGGCAAACAGGAAGATGACTTCTCCTTTTGGTAAGTGACTGAGAAACGTGGTCCCCTGGAAATTAAAATTGTAGACACTTGTTTTGTTAAGGCCACTGTGGTCTTATTCCTTAAACAATAAATGTCACACAGAATTAAAAACCTGTGGATGAGGTTTCCATCTGTCTAGACACTGTTCTACCTTTGTAACTCAAGCAGATATGATCGTTCTAAGCATGCAAGCAGTGGAACAGATGCTACTCTGCACCATGTTGTCACTTCACTAAGTGAGGGTTGTATCTGGCTAAACATGGGCATCTACAGCTGACCAAGTCCTTTGTAATCAATGAAAAGCAGGACAACAGAGTTCATGGTGTAGATCATTTTATCTGAAGCAGATGCTTGCATCTGACCAAGGGGGTCTGATCTCCCCATGTTAGTTTTCCAGTGAGTATAACTGGAAGCTGGCAAGCTATTTGTACCTACACTGCAAATGCCTGAAATTTAGATGAAGTAAATTCCATCCCAAGAAACAATCCTGCAACAGTAACCTAACTCAAAATACGCACATGCTCTGTATTTTATTAACTTCAAAGAACTTCCCATTTTACAAGACAAATTTTGTGAAAGGAATTAGTATTCAGGAAGCCATAACATGGAAGTTAATATCAGAATAAATTTATAGCCATCAGTGGGAAGATGTACCTCTTGTGTGAAGAAAAAGAGTGAAAATAGCCAAGTCCAGTCCTGCAGCTTTTCACTAGTGAATCGGCAAAGCATTTCAGCACATGCTTCTCTGTTTTCCTACCCCAGGAGCACAGGCTCTAACCCCGTGCCTTGCAGGCAGTGGAGTTACACAAAGGTTTAATTGAAACAAGACTGTCTTCAGGGCTTACTCACCAGTGAAGCCCCACTTGTGCAATAGCTCCTACAGTCGCTGATCCCCTGCAGCTATGTGACTTGTGTGTGGCTATCGCTGCTTTGCAGAAGCTGATCCCAGCCTACTTCACTGACTACAGGCCAGTCCCAACAAGGTTTTGTAGTATTGCACCCTACAAAATCAGTGGTGATTACAGAAAAAAAAAAAAAAAGCACCCTAAAGAAAAGCCCTCAAAAAAAGAAAAGGTAAGAAAGTGGTTATTTGTGTGTGTGTCCATAACCACAATCCAAAAGAACCCGGGACAGTGAGACAATCTAATTTTCTTCAGATCTTGTTTTTGCCACCTAGGTTGTTCTTGAGTTCAAACATTCTTCAACCCATCCAGTGATGGGTGCACAATTTTCCTTAGGTGAAAAAAAAAAAAAAGAAGATGCACAAAAGTAATGTTTGACTGATCTCTGCCTCAGTAGAGCAGAGAACATCCTTAAAATCATAAATTGTTTCCTGATAGAAATATTGTGGGGGTTTTTATGGTCCCCCAAATCTTGAGGCTAGGGAAGGGCACAGTTCAGAGATTGTTTTGCAGGGTACTGGAGCATAGGTGTTTCAGTTCTTCCAGACAGAAAAGGGTATTTAGATGTACAACTTCCTCAACCAACAGGAATCAACAGACTTTTATAAGAGGTGGATGTCACCAGTTCCTCTTCATTGTATAGCCACGTTTTAGTAACACCAACCTCTTGCTTTCTTCTTTCTCAGAACTCAGGGAAATAGTTATTAGGCAGATACAACATCATGCTATAGTAACAAGCTGTGTAGGTGGGTTTCAAAGAAGAAAGTAAGTTCAGACCTAACCTCTCTCAGATTTTCCAACTGGTTAGCAGCAGCTTGCCAGAATGTTCATAGTGGTTTTTTTCTTGACCTCTCTAAATGGTATGGAAAGCCTATACAACCCTTTATTTTTCTTTTCATCATTTACTTATCCCAGTCAGGGAGAGGGGAGGACACATCAGTAACACTTAGCACAGCACTGGATCTGCAGGCACCTATGATTTTTACTGAGTGTAGTCCATGAGTCAAAGCAAGCAGATGGCAGCATGGACAAAAACAAGGCAGAAAAGGAAGAAGCTTTTCTCTGAGAAGCTCTGAGCAGGAATGTCTCATTAACAATCAACAAAACTTATAATAAACTGGTTTAGCATAGTCTGGGGGGAAAAAGGGTTGAAAGTAGAGAGTAATCCTGAAAGCATTAGCATATGCATTCTAAACAAGTGAGTTGTCTTTAAAAGAGATAGTTTAGACTTGAGTAAAAAGACAAAAATAAGCATCTCCACCGGGGGCTAATGTACTAGATAAAAGGCCAGTTAAAGCTTACAGAAGAAGTCTGATATGAAATTTGTATAAAATAAGCTAAGTAAGTAATTGTACTTACTGTGTAAAGCTCATTAAGTACTTTCATTAAGTCTTCATGAAGCTGAAACGCAATCTCTTTGCTCTGTAATTAAAAAGAAATAATTAGAAAAAGGCACACAAAACCTGCAGCATACATTTTCTTCGTGATATTCATACTCATTGTTCATCCTAGCTAGTGAATGCAATGTTGCTCATAAAGACACCATTCTGACAGAATTACGGTGCACTAAAAATAATGATTCAGGGATGCAAGGTAGACAGATGACTTCTAAAAGGAAACCCAGAAGTAATTTGAGAGATCTTCCCATGAAGCATCATGAAATTGGGTGCCAACAGGAAGGGTGAAGTTCAGGATTAATGTTATAAGCCTTTTTAATGGAACAAACTGTGTACTACTGTTTTATAACTGCTGTGATATACACAAAAACTAAACCATGTGGAATGTGATATCGTAGAGGGACATCCTGCCCAATTTTACATCTAGAATAGTCTTTGTTTCTCAGCTCATGCAACTATCTAAATATTTATGCAAGAAATCATTGTGCCTCCTCTTTGAAACAGATACCCAACTGCATAATATTGCACGGAGTGGGCTGCTGGAACAGCTTTGTTTAGCTTTTCTGGACTGTGTCTTTACTTTCATTCTGACTCAGAAAAAAGAAATGCTTAGCAGTAGTTATTAACGAAAGCAAGTATGTCAAAATAGGAGTATCTAATTGAAGTCTCATTCAAATATGCTCTTTTGTTAGTTGTCCATAGCAGTTCAATCAGACGAAAACTGTGGCAACTGTGCAAGCGTTGAAGGCATTTGTACTACAGCCTTTGGAAAACAGCTATAGAATAGAGCTATGGGACTTGGCAAACAGCCTGGCTACATTTCTTCTGCGACGCTCAGCATTGTAACATCCATGCTGCAAGTGTCAGCTTTTTTTGCTGTGAATAAATTGATAATTAGCCCAGCTTCTAAAAAGTTCAACTTCATGATAGATAATGGTCTTAGCTAGAAGAAGTACTTTGTATTTGTATAGAAGCCAAAGGAAAATCCTCAGGGACAACTCATCTCCAAAGCTGCTAACACATACTTGGCCATTGCTAAAACACCTGGAGGAATAATGGTTTCTGAATGAGACTTGCCAGTACAACGCCCACGTAGGAGGAGGAACCACACTACACACATCCCACCCACTGTGTCTTCCAGGAGGACAAAACAGACACATACAGTAGCTGGAAAAGAAAATTTTGATCTTTTTTTCTCCTATTCCTACTGTCATACTCCTAACTCTGAGCAGTATTTTAAGGAACCTGACACATATATAAGGTGTCCCTGACCACGGCAGGGGGGTTGAAACTAGATGATCTTTAAGGTCCCTTCCAATGCAAACCATTCTATGATTCTATATCACTTACTGGTATTCACTCCAATCCCTATATGCAAGATTTTTAACTGACAAGAAGCTAGATATATAAAAGACGCTTCTGTGAAATTCTTGTATTCCCAAGGGCATTAGCTGTAGTAGCTAAGGCAGAGTGAGACAGATGCTCTGAAGCTGTTATACAAAACTACTATAAAACTTTCCTTATTGCTTATATTTTTCAAAGTCTGTTATTTTTCATGATGTATGCTCTACTGCTGAAGCATCCAGAATTTTCTACTTCCATTCCTTTGCAAATATCAGATTATTTTTATCTAATATTAAGGACAAAAATTCATATGCTTAACATCGCACAGAGCGCTTGTAAAGAATTGGAAAAGGATTGCAGATTCGCAAGCTGCTGTAGGGAAACACAGTAAAAGCTTTAGCAAAAAATCTGAATTGCTTTTCATTACTTTACATTGGCACCCTGCCTTTAAAAGTCAGCAGCACAGCTCTGAGACAGCTTACACATCTCCTCAAAGCTCCAAGAAGTGGAGGCCACCTGTTTTGTCTTGGATTGCTGCTTCTATAGTGCTGAGTATGAGCGGTCTGTTTTTTAAATTACTTTAGCAGAAAGAAGGACAAAACATCCAAAGAAGATGGTTGACATTAAGACTGGAAGATGAAAGCATACATGTGAGGGAAATAAAACTGTAAATGAACTCCAGGTTCAAGCAATTTATCCTTTTCAACTGGTGGTCACCATCATGTCAAAGCTGATGACAACTCAAGCCCTAAATACAGTAATGCTGATTCTAAGGCAGCATGCCTTTACCTAGCAGCGCAAAAGTTTGTTTGAGAAGGTGAGACAGAAAACCCCAAACCAATTTTCCCTTTACCCTTTGCAGATTTTTATTGTAAGCAAAGTACAGAGCAGCACATTGAAAGAGGCACCCTCCTTTTCCGCTCTTTAGTTACACCTTAATGCAAATAGACACCAGATGACTTGGGGATTCAGGGAATGATCACTGTTTACTAGGACCCATTTCTTCTCATTCCTCCCATAAAGCTTTGTCCAGCATTGAAGCACAAGTGGTCCAGCCCTCAGGATTTACTGGCCACCATGTATACATGATCTTTTCCAGGGAACACACTGATCAGTGGTAAATTTGAAAGTGAATGGAAGAGATCATAGCAGAGGAAAGAGGGAGATGTTTTTAGCAAAGGACAATAGGTTTTAAATTGGGAAGCAAAAAGGGAGGTGATCAGCAAGAAGAGCAAAAATCAGGATGGCAGCCTAGCAATGCCACATGACCACAGATGAGTCATCCTTCCACCAGTTCATCTGGGGACTCCAACATGCAGAGGGTGCCTGTAGTGATGGATAGCATGTCAGTTGCTACCTCCTTCTGATGGAAGATTTTGTAGGAATTGTCCAGTAAAAATCAGGAAATTAGGTTAACTTTAGCAGTATACACGGGATTTATTTTCAAGAACCAGCACATTTTACATTAGTGTTTAAGATCAAGAAATACTGACTCCAGTGGCAAGCGATACAGATTTCAGCGTGTAATATATAGCACGTTAGAGCACCAGATAAGAAGTGCATTTATTTTCAGCAGCTAATGGCTCTCCTATTTCTCTTTTATGCTACCTATTCCCTGCAGTAGTTCAGCATGTTTGAACAGTGTGCTCCTCTAGGAGCCTATCCACAGGGTAGCCAAACAACAGAAAGTAAGATGCAACACGCATTTTCCTGGAGCTGAGTTGATGGCTCTAATCAGGCCCATTAAAACCTGACAAATAATCACTGAGGTGCTTCTTTATTCACTGTGTCCTAGAGAAATGTATTAGCACCTATTAACCAAAAGAATAAAGAACATATTAAAAATGTTAGAGCACATACAAACTCTAAAAACATTATATATGTTACTAATCTGGTTCAAAGCATTAAGAGACAGCAGCGTATTTTTCTCACCCAATAGTAGATCCCACCCATGCAACAGACAAATAAATGTACCTAAACCACCCTTTCAGTATGCACTCAGCTTTTAACATATCAGTGGTCCTATTGATGTTATCAAGATGTATAGTTATGGACTAAAGTCTGAGAAACTTAAAATTTTATTCTACATTAATACCCTTTTGTTGAAATCTACAGGAATTCTTCCATCCATTTCAGTTAGAGCATAATTGGGCACCCAAATGTTATTCTTTTGGGGTTTTTTACTGAAATTTAAGAGTAAGTTCAGTTCTTCCTGGAACTCTTTAGTGTCTGTATTTAGCACACACAATGTTAATGTCTCAGTTACATCATTTAGGGAAAATATTCCATGACTATTGCTTTTAAATGAGTCTGCTGCTGGTCCCTGGGGGAAGTGATGTGCAAACCCTTCTTTTAAGGAGCTTTCATGAGCTGTGGTGACACCGACACAGCCAGCTCATAGTAAAATTTTGTCCCAGATTTGCCATTCTGTAGCAACAAATACCTTTCAAATCTTCAAATGCTTAAGAAAAAGATGAAAAAAATTGCTATATAGGCCACAATCTTTATAGCCTAAAATACATTTGGCAGGTAGTCATATTCCTTGTTAATAGCCAGTTTATGGAACTAAAATATTTATTGTGCTTGGCTTCCCCAGCATCTCTTACTGTAAACACTGGAAGATATGTTCATCTTGGCTCGTTATGGTTTCTGTCCAAAGAAAATACATGTTTATAAATTATAAATATACAAATCTGCTTAAGGATTTTGTGGGTATGTGTTTATACAGTTGATTATTAATGCTGGGGTAACCAGAATGACTGCATGAAATGTTCTGCATAATACTTTTCCCTTCTGCTTGACATTTTTCCTTATTACTTTATTCTTTAATTGTCCCCATGAGGCCATCTACCCCATCTGCCTGAAGAAACATGCAAGCATGCAAGGTTTGAACTCTGCTACTTTATGTTTGTAATTTTATGTGCAGCATGAAGGCCAGGCATGAACAGCAATCTGTACTGCTTTTATATGCCAGCAACTAAAAAGAAGAAGAGCTTAAGTGCCTATCTGGAAGTATGAAGCCTGACATAATATCATCAGATAAATGCCACAGAATCTCTGAACTAAATCCCATCTTTGTCCTGCATTTAAACAGATGCTGGTTCCCAACCCCTGGAAAAAAGAACGACAAAGAGCTCCCGGGAGAACAAAAATGATGAATATCTACATGTTAAGTAGGCCAGCCTAGACAGGAAGGCCATGTACAATTGGGTACCTGAATACAATTTATCCTGGCCCGTCTGTACATGTAAGGTAGGACCAATAAGGATCATTTCAGCAAAGCAATCCAAACATTGAGACAGATGTATAGATGCATACAAAAGGCAGAACTAAAATGAGGCTGTGAAACAAGGGCAAGGTACAAAGACTAAGAGGCACAGACACCCCTCACTGCCACATTTCATACAGACCAACCTTGGATACTGCACGCACCTTTTACATAAGGACTAGAGAAAGGGGTTGCTACAGACTCATGACTTTGTGCTGTACCCCACACAGGAGACATCAGCAGGAGAGGGAGCAAAACAGTACTCTACCGGTAAGCATGGAAATGAGGATATTGTTTGATCTTTTCATTACTACAATTCAAGCTGGAGCCAATCTTAGGATAGCATACAAACAGTATCCCTCTGGAAAATGTTGGGCTCACTTCATGGAAAAGTTTCATTTGAGGACCTACATGCCCACCAGCAAGGTGGAAAAAACCAGTAAGGGCGACCATTGAGAAACAGAACGGGCAGCCTATTCCTCTCAGGAGAAGAGAGGGGGAGAAAAAAGAGTGAGCAGAAAGAGCCAAGAAGCTCAGAGTGACTTGGCTGTTGCCTCCCCATGTCTTGCTTGTGAGCAATGCGGCAATCCACTGATAGACCTTCCCTTTCTGCAACAGGCAGACTGGCGGTTCAGAGCAGAACGATGCAGATCTGCTCTGATCATGGACTTGGTGTAATTGCTCTCCAGAGTTGGAAGCAGAGCTAAAGCACCTCCAAATATGCAGAAGCTGCTGCTGCAAGACCGAGGGAGAACTAAAACAAGATGATAATAGTGATGCATAATACTATTAGGTTAATAAATTGGAAGATATATAATTAAATGTTCTAATTATTGAATACAGAGAAGCTTGATCAGCTTGTAGTTGGAAATTACCTAGAAAGACATTAAATGCTCCTATGTGCAATGCTGCAAGAGCCAATGGAGTAGAGGTAAGTTAGACAATTGTGTTTCCTGCTCTGGATCATGGATTGCAGTAAGATATTAAACATGCACTTGTTAGTCTTTATTTTTGAAATCTTCATATTACTACTGTTCTTCTTATTTTTATTTATTACTTATAAGAGAGAGCATATACTTCACAGAATAGTATGATCAGACTCTGGTGTAAAAGTATCTGCAGGATATGGTTTATCTCTACTTTAACCTGAAATCTGTGAACACTGAACAAATCCCATATGCTCTCATAGGGACGACACCCATTGACACTGATTGTACTTTTCTCCAACAGGATTTTATTCCAAATCTAGTCTTTTTCAAAAGTAACCTACAGAAAGTGATGGAAATTGGTTAAATATTCTATTTGATGCTTAGAGTTCTCCAACAAATTCCATGTCATTTTCTATGGGGAGAATAAGATTTTGAAGGAGGAGAGTGTTGGATGTCACCTTTCTTGTTCTAACTGCACCTTCTCTTTGGTCCTGTGAACTCCTTCCTGCAAGGGGCGGGGACTGTAGTACAGGACATGTGTTTTGCACCTAAGCCCTTTCTGTTGCCTGGTAGACATCCATTAGGCAGTTCTGAGACAGTCTGTGATGTACCTCAGACTGCTCATTCTCCTATCTGACAGATATTATCACAGAATCATAGATGGTTTGGGTTAGAAGGGACCTCTAAAGATCATTATGCTTGAAGCTGCCCATTTGGACTAAACATAGATGTAGGGAGCATATGTTCTTCATTCATAAAGCAAAACAATTTGCTACCAGCATCCACCTCCTGCACAGGTCTTGGTTTTCTCTCTGTCCAATGTTGTTCACCTCATTTTATAACTCTCTTCCCTTTTCACCAGAGAGAAACTGGAGCTTCATCATCATTCAAGGTATAATCAGTTCTGCAGCTGGGAACTAGCAGCAAATAAATTACCAGTACTCTGCAGCAAGCACCACAGCAAGACTGTTGGTGCACACCGGGACTCAGTGGAAATACCAACCTTATCCAACAAGTATTGATTCCTGACACACTGTTCTAAAAATGTGTGCTCAGAATCTACACTGGTGAACAACCCCTGTCACGTTCAGGCCATCTGCCCGTTAAGCTCACTTACGCCATGAGTGTCTTCCTGCCACCTTTCCCCTCAGGTTACCAGCCTGGCTCAGACTCTGCCACACAGCCCATGGTGGGCTCACTCTGCCCATGCTCCACCTCAGCTGACAGCTGTCTGACATGACACTGTCCCTCTGAGTGTCAGCTGGCAAACCCTGCTGAAAGGCAGGACAGGGCTGTTGAGGATCTGGGCTCCACTAATGTGAGCTCCAGGTTATGCACAGCAGGACTCCCGCAATTTCCTTTCTCTTCTTTCCCCTGCAGAAGATCCCAGTTAGGAATAAAAAGAACCAGAGTAGCTGCTTGGTCTTTTTCAAAAGTTGTGCTAGAAAGAGAACATTTGAAATGCTCCACGTCCCATGGATGAAAGAGACGAGTCTGTCAGGAAGAGGGGACAATATGCCTCCTGTTAATACACTGAAAAATGTCCACATATTTTTCCTCCTTCTGAGAGATAAACTGCAGCAATCTCCATTAATAAGTTATGAGTGAATAAAGAAGGACACACACTTCTCCACAGAAAACTTCAGATATTTTTGTACAGTCCATCTGGAGAGAAGGGAAGGAAAAGCAAGCTTTCCAGTGCTAAAGAACTAAACTGTGCTGAAAGCAAACAGGCTAGTCTAATAATGTACATCTAGTGAAGAAGAGATTTCTGAGATATGACATAAACCACTGAAAAATTATTCCAGATTCAATTTCGAAACATTTCTACGGGTCTACAAGTCTGAGATATCTCCACATAGGCAGTACTGCAGCATGGTCAAATTGCTTTTCCCATTATTTTTTCAACTTCTATAATAATTTTCCATATTAGTAAATTCAGTGGTTTGTGAACTACAGTTTTACGCATCAGACATATTGTATGAACAGACCATTACTGATTGAGAAACTATAAATTTCAACTCTATTACTGTTACAAGTTTTAATGCACACCAATAAATTTGATTTGTTGTTTTTACTTTTTTTCCTCCAACTTATGTTGCTTCCTAAATGATTCTTCTCCCCACCCCATTGCTATCTATCTAGGATTGTGGTCAAGTATAAGGAAAATCACTTGCCTATTTTGAAAATGTTAAACTAGATACTCTTGACATCATTTAGTCATACACTTTACATTCTTTAACCTTTATTCTTTTTGAACTCTTTTTTGTATGACGCTTGCCTACCAGCGCCCACTGTGACTGACTGATATGCATTTATAATCTATTTTTATTTCAGAACATTATAACAACACTGACTGCAAACACATACTGTAGATCTCAAACTAAGGCTGCCTAGAGTGCTTGCTTAGCAGAGGAGGGATTTACACATTGTATGTGTAATGAAAACACATAACGGGCACCTACAAGGACAAACACGTACAGACACAATGCTTAAATGATCTAACAGAAGTAATTACGTTATTAAAAGTGTATGTTCATATTTAATATTGGGAAGGAAAGGAAACACAACACACTTAGAATTGCAGCATACACTACCACCTTTATGCCAAAGCACTATAAGGCACGCTCTTACTTTGGCTTGAATCCATTTCTCCCATGACAGTTACAACAAAATACTGTTTTTACAAATAATTCATTAATAGAGCATTACTATTTTGGGAGTCCTAAGCGAAAACAGTTTCCTTTCTGCATGGGTAGACAAGCGTGCTTTTGAGAGAAGAACAGGTTTTTTTCCCTGCCTTTTGGATATTTGTGATTCAGCTCTTAAGGTCATCAGCGTATGCAGCAGGTTCCCAGGCATTTCAGCACTAAGGATTTGCTCCGCCAGAACAGTCATGAAGAATTTATACGTGTGCTAAAACAGATTTTATGCTACGTGTGCTGAACCTTCTCCTCAAATGCTACCTATCTGGACACTTTTGCCTCCCTCATGCATCTCAGAAGAGCAGCTGGAGGACCGCAGGAGAGGCATTACCTTCTTGAACATCCTGGTGGAGTCTTCGCTTATCTGCATGAACCGCATGATCACGTTGTTCAGGTAGATATCACTCAACGTCGCATGGTCTTTACTTTCTCTTCTCACTTGGTTCAGGAGTAAGTACCAGCAATTCACTGGCGACAAGAGGTTCTGGTCTTTCCTAAGGAGATGACACACATATATTATGTATAGAAACGAAAAAGTTAGGATATCAACACAAACATAGAATCGTAGAATGGTTTGGGTTGGAAGGGACCTTGAAGACCATCCAGTTCCAACCCCCCTGCCATGGGCAGGGACACTCTCCACTAGACCAGGTTGCTCAAAGCCCCATCCAGCCTGGCCTTGAAGACAGCCAGGGATGGAGCACACACAACGTCTCTCGGCAACCTGCTCCTGTGCCTCACCACCCTGTCTATGAAGAATTTCTTCCTGATATCCAACCTAAATCTCCCTGCTTTCAGTTTAAACCCATTACCCCTTGTCCTGTTGCTGGCATCTCCCTGACATTTACAGTCATAACTTGTTATATAAAAATGTCTGCTTCTGAAGAGTCAGTCAACCCATTCTTGGAACGACTCAGGATAAGCAAGCTTCAGATCACTTTTAAGACATATTTTACAAATCTCATGGGGCATGGATACAAAAATATAGAAAAAGTGTTAACAATTCAGAACACTGCAAGCCACCTGAGAGTATAAAAAACCAATATGTTGCCACAAAACTTAGTTGCTTACAGATGGAGTACATGTAAATATTCAAAATCAATAAAGGCCACTGCTGAAAGAGTAATGGTAATGAATTTTTGCTATTAAAAATAAACAAGCACTGCAAGCTCATTCCAAATCCTTCATGAGCCAAATTGCACGTGCAGCTGTTTCACTGCAATGGATTTGTGTAACTGCTATGAAAGTAGAAGGAAATGTCACAAGCATACATGTTTTGTGATCAGCATTCATAAATTCACAGCACTCATAAATACACTGCTAGAGCCAGTCCCAGATGGTTCAATTACAAGACAAACAGCAGGACTGGACTTTTCCCACAGCGGTCCAGTTCTGAATTTCCTTGACAGACTTTCTGCATTGTAGGCCCACTCTAAGCTTTTAATATTGTAAAAAGCGAAATCACAGATGACTTCTCATTTCTTTTACCCAAAGCAAAATAAAAATACATGTAGTTCAACAACTGTTTCACAGGCCAAATAAACCTCATTTATAAAATTTGCTGTATTATTTTACTGAAATTTTAATTTCAAGCTTGCCTTGCTTCTCTTTTTTTCTTCTTTCCTCTTGTGCAGGGATTCTCCTATAGTCTAAAGGATCAAGCACGTGAAGATAAAACAGCCAGAGGTGGTGATGAACTGAGAAACTCCTTGAACTCTTGTCAAATTGTTATAATAATTAACTATTCTCCCTGTTAGAAATGTCCTTTAATTCCTCATCTAATTGTCCACCTTTAGCTTTCACCCTCAGAATCAAAGCAACAACAAATGATTAATAGAACAGAACAGAACAGCCTTTTCTTAATCATCAGTGCTCTGCTTTGCTTTGCTATGAATCAGAAGCGAGTTAAAGAAACTTCCCCATTTTGTTTGAGATGGGTATCTTAACCGCGTCACTCACAGCAACGAGCTTGAGGGTTTTATCAGCCAGGTCAGTCAACACAAACATCCCTGAAGGGCCATGCTGATACTGGTCCTCACTGCTTCTGCATGTTCCAAAGCCAATCCCACAGACCCTCCTGTCTGTTCTGGGGTGGTGGTGGGAACAGCACAGGGTGCTGTCGTTTTAGCAACACCAGTTAAAGTGACTTTTGCTGCGACCCCTTCTCAAAGCAGAGAATTGCAGAATATAACCAAAGGCACGAATCCAGTCATAACCCCAGCGCACATCTGCCAGTCTGGATTTCACATTTTTAAGAATGAGGAAAGATGTTTGTATGCACAAGGCAAAAAGATTTTGCCACAAGCTGAATAACAGCCAGGGCTCTCTCTGAAGTGGTGACATATGCACACGTTGGTTATTCCAGAGAATCACTGAGTCACTTAACTGAATTTTAAGAAATATGTATTACTGCTCTTTGAACTGTGCAAGCTGTATCTGGATTAACCTTTCCCTTGCCAGATGTGTTTGGAAAAGGCTTTTGTGTTGAAACAAAAGCTCTGTGTATCTAGTACAGCACTGACTGGACAGTGAAAAAAGGTACTTAATTTTTCAGTTTTACAAACACAAAATACTGTTTTATATCCCTAAGCCTGATGGGGCCAGGCAAATGCATTCATTAATCAGCTCAACTCTGGAAAATAACCAGATTAGACTATGCCAGCAAGTAATGCATTTGAAACACTTTTTTCTGTCTTAATGCCTGGCAAAACTATTGTCTGTTCTTTTTGGGGGTTTTTCTTGTAATAATGATTGGCCTTTATTTACACACTTTCAGATCCTATTAACTCCACTGCAACAGATTAGCACACAGCTTTCAGGCCCTTTTGGGGCTCTGCATCTCTTCTAGATACTGGCTGTATTTTGGGTGGTTTAAATTCCATATGGTAGGCAAGGGATAATATTTGTGCGGCTTACCTTTTAAGAAAATGGAACCACTTGTCAGAGGCTTGCCTGAGTAATTGCAGAGGGCCAAATCAACAAAACAGTATTCAGGCACCCGTCTACCTTCAACTGCAGTAAGAACTGCTACGCTGCTAAATAGGAGTGAGAGTTTTAAATTTACCTTTGAACCTGGGCTCAACCTAGCAGTACTCAAAACCAGAGCAGCACTCCAGCAATGGCTAACATGGGGGTGAGGGGGGCAGGAAATCTCCTCTTACTTGTACTGCTGATGATCCTTTGTACTTCTTGTTTTTGCCATGAACCTCTCTGCCAATTTTTCCAGGTTTCGGGAATACTCCATCTCTATTTCCGACTTCTTGCGGAAGAAATCCTGCAGATCCTGAAGAAGCTGGACTCTCATTTCAGTCTGCTGCTCCAGGCATTTCTGCTGCTCAATGAGTTGAGCTCGGATCTCTAATGAAAGAAACACATACCCACTCAGGTCAGTGAAAGCGCGTACTCAGTGTTACCAACCAAAATTACAAACACTGCAGCGTACTTCAGCCTCACAGCTACAGCAGCTGGATCTGGATTTCAGGTCCTGTGGTGGGACACAGCAGTGGCAGCTCACTTCTGTCAACACACCTATGCCCCAGCATCCTCCCACCTGCTGTCTGTCTCACAAATGGCCATGGCAAGGGCTCAGGACTCTACTGGGCTCATGTGAGCAGAAGAACTGCTTCTTCCTTCCTCTCCCATCCTCCCCTGGCCTCTGGCATTAGCACAACATCTGGCGTGGAGCGATCTCCTTGCAGGAGGTGGTGTGCAGCCATTTGAGCAGCAGCTCCTTCTGCTGCCCTGAAAAATGGCAGGCTAAACAAGCACCCTTTGGGCCAGGATCAGCCTGCTGACTGCCAGCTGGACCATGCTCGTTGGTATCATCACGCACACCATGGAAACAACCTTGTGATAAACTCCAGAGGCATTATCCACCATAAATGTGCACTGACAAGCATCTGCCCCATCTCTGCCAGAGAAGGAACTGGTATACTTCACATGCATTCAGCAATATTTTATAGCAAATACAGAGGAAAAAGTGTACCTATATTTAGAGATAGCTATCTAAAAACTTGCACAAGTTTCCAGAGACTGTGGTGTATTTATTAACGTAAAACAAAATCAGTCAATTTAGAAGAGAATACATGCTCACAGTTATCATGTACAGTAACAGGGAAAAGCCTCCATATTTCTTACCACTGTTTCCCATATGCACAACTGCTATGTGGTAGGGTTTTCCTTTTCTTTGGGTTTGTTTTGTTTGTTTTGGGTTAGTTTTGTTTTGTTTTTAGCACTTTTATTTCTTGAGTGCTAAGCAGTTAATCACATTCTGGGAACACTAAGTCTAAAAACATCCCTCTGGTTCTTTTGAGACTGGCTCACTAGGGTTTTGTCAGCTGCCCAGGCACAGCATAATCCAACATTGTGGAGTAAACACAGGAGTAAATAGTTTGTAACCATAATATCTGTATATAGTTTTTAAACAGCTTAACGGTATAACAAGGAAGTACTGGTATCACAACAACATGCTAGAAGTGATGCCCATGTAAATGCAAAATTGCTGTAACCTTTTACTTGATTCCTAATGATGTAACCACATCTGGGCAAAAAGAAGTTGGCAATCTTAGATGCCTAACTAGTTTGAAATAGAAAAGCATTCTGAAAAACACTGCGAACATCACAGGGAACTGCAAACTGGTAATTAGTGATAGCACTGCAAAAAATTATCTGATGGAACTAGGAACTAAAGCATCCTTACTGATCTTAAAGCAGGTATGAAGGCAGAGACCCACTCCACCGGGATTCAAATGTGTATACTGAAATAAGGTAGTATGAGCATAGAAAACTGTTAAGCCAAAGTATTTACTGGAGGAGGGAGATACTGCAGTATCTTCTTCCAGATCCCCTTTGAGCTACCAGCTGCTCTGTTAATCATTAATGAGACCATCCATTTTTACAATCTGGGAGGTGAACCAAAAAATTCATGGTTTGGTTTTTATTTCATTTCAAATCAGTTTGTTGGAAAAGGACCATGCCTCCAGCAAGGATGAGCCACTGTAATACAACACTGTATCAATGACATTCATGTACATAGAGGAGAAAAATCACACTGAAGCTGAAACATTATTAACAGAACCAAAAACCCAAGAGTACTTGTTTGGATGTCCACTACTTTTAATATTGCAATCATGGAAAATTCCCCTGTACAGAAAACCAGTTGTACAGATTCACTGATCACAAGCAGCAATTTTGCCCATAAGCTCAAGTTTTGACTAAGTCCAAATCCATGTACATGGTCCCTGTACTCTAGCCATCTCCCTTTCCCACTACAGATATTCTACCAGTTATTTTAAAAGCAGAGCTCTGTACAGAGCAACTATGTTCTGATTACTTTGTAGGTCAGTGGATCTTGCTGCTATAATTCTTCCTTTTTAGGCAGGCTTTTGCCATAGCAACAGGAAAGAGGAAGATTTTAGAAGCAGGAATACATGAACAGAGATAAAAAAAACAATGAACAAGGGATGACAGGCACAATATGAGAAATTGCATCAGCTTTCTGATGCTGCCTGGTCTTCCAGTGGACAGCAGTGGCTTCCTTCAAACTTGTATATTAGAAAACAAAATTGGAGCATGATCTCTGAAAGCTGATGGGTGGAGGTGTCCAAGCACTAAGCAAGGTGTTAAATTAGGGGTACAGGGGACTGCAGCTTTAGAAAGGAAGCTCCAGAGTTTCTGGCTATTTGAATCTCGGCAAGGAGAAAGAACATGCTGGCTCCAAAAGGCTGAGCCTCTGGAGGAGAAAAAGGGGAGATGCACATCACACTCGAGCCAGCTGACTAGAGTCCGTCCAAAAGAGACTTCAGGACAGCAGTTCTCCTTCTCTTTCATGTCCTTCTGTTCCTGCACTTTTTAATTCTTCTTTTACTAACAACGTGTGTAATGCCGTACTGGCAGGCTGAGTAGATGGATGGCAATGAATAAGAGATCAGATCACCAAATGTTGTGTTTTTCACTTTCTGATAAGAAAAAGCTGTGTATTAAGAAAAAAAAAGGGGGGGGGGGCAAAAAACCTCCAGCAAACATTGTCATAACATCCAGCCAGCCTGAGCAGCTGTGCATCACAAAATCACAAATGTCCAAGTACTATTAACTAACACAGACTACCCACTACCTACCGTTATGGAAAAATGCACCAAGGCAACGCTTCTTTAACCAATCCACGTGTGATTTCCCTAGGGCTACAAAGACTGGCATGGAAAATCGTTGCGCTGTATTCAAAGAAATAAACACCCAATACGCCAAAGAAGGTGCCAAGATATAAACTAGAAGAGCCCCAGCTTCATAGATGCAGAGACAGGTGCAGCAGGCAACAGAAGGGTGCCTGTCTTCTTATTTTGCTGGCACATTTAAATTCAAAGTCAAACTGATACCAGCTGTAATGGACAATGACATTGTCCTATTCTGCTCTGCAGGGTGCCTGATGTCAAATGATTGCCAGGCTATTCTGTGCCAGGAACAGGCACATTTAAACCCTGGACAAATTAACACCTTCTCCTTCTCTGTACAGCAGCTTTGACTCTTACTCACTGGTTTTCTAGCCAAGGACTGGTTCAAAAGGAATCCCATCCATTTACACTGCAGCTTCAACAGATGGAAATCACATCAAGTGGAAACCCCCTCCTGCCTTTCCCCAAGATATGCACACACCATCAAAGAAAGGAAGAAGCTAATATGATCGTAATTATATAAAAAACCTCTGAGTAACATTTTATTTATAAAGATTTTCATGTTAAAAAATATTTCAATTATGCTCTCATTGACACCATCCTCTAAAATTACTGCATTAAGCATAAAACCAGGGTTTGTTTGTGCCAGCCTTCAAGATATAACTCTAACCTTTCAACAAATCTTTATTTTCTTCTGACAAGAGGTTAAATCAGTGCACTATGAAAAACAAAAGGAGACAAGATATAGCTGTTTTGACAGTTAAGTACAGGGTGGATGAAGCTGAACTACTGACATCACTCAAATCATAATCAGAAATAAACTCGTCAAGGTTACCCCTTTGCACACAGTACAGTATTGCAAATAATGATTTATATAACACTGCAGCAATACACGGTATTGCCCTGGAGAAGATATGTGTAACCAGTTATAGGCCAGTGCCTCACCTGAAGGCACCCATGGTGAGATACACTGCAGCGTGACACACAACAATGATGCTGGCCATGCACCAGCAAGGAATAAAACTCACCACCTTCACTTCCACACTCACCAAAGCACCAGGCTCCATCAAACATACCAAAAAGGCCAGGGGAAACCCCCTCCTGACATCTCATAAATACACAGTATTATCAACATGCTGCCAGACCAACACTCTGCTTGCAGGTTGCCTCCTTGCCGCAGCACTCCGCTCTGCAATGCCTGCATCCATGCCCTGCGATGCTGCGGTGCTCTGGCCACGCCTGCTCTTGCCAGCCCTCAGAAACCTTTCAGACCACCATGAACCCTAACAGCCAACTCTGGACCAAAGCAACTCTAACAAATGCTTCATGTTGCTGCTGAGCTGCTTCCAGCACAAGCCACCCCGAGAGCTGTTGCAACCTGCCACCCTTAACTCCCGTTTAAGTGGAATTAACTTTTGTGCCGGAAGAGCAGCCCTGACATGGGTTTTGGTACTTGCTGAAAGCTCTGGAAGGTTTTGCAGAGCCAGAGACCTCTGCCTGGTCACCCTCACAGCTGCACTGCCAGCCACCCACCCACCTGCTGCCTCAGCCCTGCCCCAAGGAGCTGTATTTAAGTCATGGTCACAATACACAAACTATGCAGACACATTAATCCAGTGGCATTACTGGATAATAACACAAACAGCCTCAGGGCCCCATCTCACCAACCATTACAAAAGCAAGTAGCATGTCAGAACTATTTGGGAGTAGAAATAGGCTCTCACAAGACATGGTTATGTTTGCAGGTTTCATCTGCTCAGCAACTTGAGACAAAGCTGTAACACTTCCCATCTTTCTTTAAATACCTCCTTCACAAAAAAATTAAAATTTTAGGTTAGTTTTAAAATACTCAGAAATGTCTTATCAAATGCAATAAGGTCAATAGATGGCATCTTAGACTTTGTATTTCCAAACCATTACAACTTAGCAATGTTTTTACCCCAGGGAGCTATCAACACATATACCCCTCATTCTCACATTTACGATATTGAGATCTATTTCATAGGAAAAGATTCAGACCTTAAATTCAGCCTGGTGACTGACATGCACTTGTAATGAAGCAGATATTAGAGAATTTATCATCTTGCAGTTCCTCCTTCAAGACACTCGAGACTTACATGACTCTCACCACCCCTCAGTTATTTAGTCTCAGAACGGCTCATGTCAGTCTGCTGCTAGAAGCTGGGGTGCTGCAGCAGGGGGAACTGATCCTCTCAGTTTTATCCCAGCCTTCTGCCTTTGTAAGGACCTGCTTTTGGCTTCTCTATAAAGACAGGCAGAGCTTTGGTCCAGCTGAACACAGCTGGCTAACATCTGCAGTTTAGGTTTTGTTACAGGAAAGCACTTAGTTCCAGCCCACCGAGGATACTGCCAGCAAAGAAACCACAGCAGGAATCACTGAGGGGGGCCTGGAGGTGCCCCTGTGCAGAGTTCGTAGCCCTTAATGCCATGTTACCCCCAGGATCAGTGCTCCCATCCTGCCAGGGATGTTAAACTGCCTCTCAGCAGACAAGAAGATGAAGATGATGAGAGGTAGCCCTGCAGTGGGTGCTCTGGCCCTGCTGCTGATACTCCTCCCCGAGATACACAACCTAAAGGTACTAGTGCTGGACAAGCATTTATTTCTCAGAGCCATAGCTAGAAAGCTATTTAAGTGTTTCTTTGACAAATGGTGAGGGAAGCTCTGTGGTCAGCAGGGAGTCTGGCTCACGCTCTCTTCCAGGTCCTCGCTGCCATTTTCCCGGACCACAAGCACTTCAAAAGCCAGGAAATTCCACCAGCCTGACAGCTGATGAGAGATGCTGGGGTGAGGATCTTGCAGGCTTCTGCAGAAATGCCTTTAAATAGATCATAAGCCTGTCCCACAACATTAATTTTCTATGACAGACTAGTGGAAATCACTTCCCTGTGTTCCACAGGCAAGTAAGAAGTGTGGCTGCACAGACAGTGATGCCCTTGAGCTTCTGAAGGCAGGACTTCTGTGGACTTTCTTCTACCCCACAGCTGATTTCACTTAGGCCGCTGAGCATTCAGCTTTATGCATGTTCCCACTTAAAGCGAAACCTCTGCAATGCGCACACCACCCCAGCTCTAAATTTACTGTTTGGCTTCATGCCGTTTCCCAGAGGATTCAAGACTTTTCGTTTGTTTGGGGGTTTGGGGGATGTGGTTGAGGTTGCCTTTGACAGAGCACATGTCCAGGCTGTGCTAGCCTGTGGAAGAAGATGGGGAGTGAGAATCACGCCTGGTATCTGAAGGGCTGTACAAAGGATCAGAAATCTGAAGCCCCTATTGACATCTGTCAGACCCTTTAAAAACTGTAAACCTTGTTCATTCAAGCACTTTGGCATGCTCAAAGATAAAACCAGTCTAAAACCAGTCCTTGTGAGGCTATTAGCAGGAAAGCTGGTGTAGAAGCCATTTGTGGCATGAAGACAATTGTTTACAGGTTGCTTCAGTTGTTGTCCTGAAACAGGAGAGCAGAAAAAGAACAAATTCTCTCCTTGCAGCTGCAAACTTGGTTCTACATATTCAAGCATACACTCCTACCCACTGCAGCCACAGACTGAGCAACAACATGCCCCCAACCAGAACCATGTAACTGGGGGATCCCAAGTGGATGGGGTCCAAATGGGGTGGCTGTATTAGGGCACCTTCCACCTTCTAGTACCCCTTGAAATGGGAAGATATGCTTGGAAGAGCCAAGAAAACCTCTATACGTAGCTGAGGAAGATTTTCTTCTTGTTGTTCTTGGACTAACGCCCTCCTGCTATTCACAGCCACAGCTGCTGGTCACTTGGCTGCCTACAGTCCGAGCCTGAATGGAGGGCAGCGTGCCAGCTCACAACTTGGCAGGACACTTCTTGCCACAGTGCTACTGCCAAGTGACCGTGGGTTTAAGCAGGCAGTCTGCCTGCACCACATTCTGAGTGCCGCTACTTTTGCGGCAGCTGCTCCTTTGCACCCATAACTAAGTGCTGGCACTACGTCCTACCAAAACTTGAGCACGGCAGACTTTGTCCTGGTCACAGGAACTGGGATTCTGAGGACAAAACACTTCTACCCTTTAGAGGAGACGGAACTTTATTTCATTTGACAGTAAAATTCCAGCTCATCCCAAAACACTGCCAACCAGAAGAGAAGGGAGAAAAGCACAAGACGCCTCAAAGGACTGATGCAAGGTCTTTCCCCAGCCTGACCCAGCCCTCATCTCCCGCTGCGGGAGCAGATGCTCTCCGGCAAACCAATGCCCCATCTCTAGACACAAATCAGCTCTGCAAAGCACCAGCACACAAAAGAAGGGCAAAGAATCCACATCAAACAAGCCCCCAAACACATTTAAAAACAAAACAAAGTAGAAACTACCCCAAGGTGGCATTCATGGCAAAGGCCAGTAGCCTTAGAGAGGATAGAAAAAAAAAAAGGACAGACAAGGAGTCTGTGGGCATCTCTGTCTGCCAAGCAGACAGGCGATCATACAGTAGGTGTCTAAAAACCCATTTAGGCCATCTAAACTGTCAAGATCTATGTGACAACTTATTCTGAAGCTTCGGAAGGATTTAAACCATCTGGGGTTTTTTTATGCTTGTTAAAGCTATCATGACCCTCTCCTTGCAGACTTAAATTTTGGACCCATGTGAAAATTAAAAGGAAACTCTGTATGCCCAGATCTTTCTCCTCTTCTTACCAATGAGGTATCTGCCAGCAGAAGAGAAAAATGACTCATGGCTCTCCTCTGAATAAGTCTTTGCAGCAATGTCTGGACTGCTGGATTGACAAGAGCACTCTATAAGAAAAAACCATACCCCTTCCTGGCCACAGATTTCTGTAGTCTATTACTTAATTTGGTTATTATAGACTGCTGTGATTGCTCTAATCGGTAGATGAAATGTATCCTTCCTTCTGGTTATTTTCTCTATACAGAAAATTCTTTCTTTCCAGAACACAGACTTAACCATCCAACAGAGTTCACCCAGTACATGCTCTATGCTATATCCTTGTTACATGCTTGCTCTCCTATGTTTAAATCGTAAATTCTATGTTTTAACCAGCAAATAAGGAAATATTATTTCAGCTACACTACTTTATAAAGCAGAACAAAAGAACACACTTATTCTATAGCATTAAAAGCAGTTTTGGCATCAATTGACAGGCAAGCTCACGATTCACAGAAAATACATGTCAGCAAAAGATCAAGGCTTGTAAGCTAAATTCTGACCTCCCTGAAATCAACAGTGATTTGTCGCTAACTTTACTCATGCTGGGATTACTGTCTTTACTTAAACTTACAAGAAGCTTATGCTCATCCGACAGACATACTGCTGTCAAAGCAAGCAGCCTTTTTCCCCTCCTACATCCAGGCTACACAACCCTCCCAGGTCACCATGTCTTAGTACCAGAACTGCCGACAGAAGGATTGACCCACAGAGAGGAGTTTCCTGATGGTTATGCTCCATGGGTATTGTCAGAGCAGGGAAGAGAAAGGCAGGGGTAGCTCACAACGCTCATGTCAGTGCCACACACATCAGCTTCAACCTCTTTCAAAACCTCCCCAAAAGTCAGTAGCTATACAAAAATCATTTCCCAGCAGCAGCTTATGCTGGTGAGCGAAATACTGCGATCTCACCAGGCTCGCAGGAGGACCATGGGCTCTTTGGAGAGGCTGCCCGTTTTGCACCCACAGCAGCGTGCAGGGTGGAGGTGGCCAGGCTGGGGAGCAGCCCTAGTACCACAAGAGTGGGACTGTGAGAGTAACCCAACCTTACGAACCGAATGATCTCTGGGGATCAGCAGAGAAGCTCTTCTGAAGCGAACATAACTCTGCTGCACAGGTGGGGCAGTTTTACTGCTCTGGAAATGCTGTATCTGATTTACAAATGAAATCAAACTACAAGGTATCATTTTTCTGGGTGACAGTCAATTCTCTTGCTCTTCACAGACAAACTGCTGGCAGGTTTTATCTTTCCATATGTATATCACATATCTGTATGCTTTCATTTCAGACCACCTGGAACTTCAAAAAAATATCTTCCTATTTAAGTAGAAATTCTCTACCTGCGAACTTACTATTTTAATGAAGAACTCACCTTACTTGCTTTTTAAAAATTAGTATAATAATTTCTCCTTGGTTTGTGTTTTGTTACTTTCTTTTAAAGCCAGAACAGGCTTGAGGTCACAGTTACAGTCTCCTGTGTCTCAGGGCACGGTTTATAGAGCTAATTACCTGTACAGCGAAACAAGCAAAGTAAAGTGAACCATCACCGAGCCTCTGCCAATGTAAAATGACTGTGGGAATGCAAAGAAGTCAAGAAATGCATCTTAATAAGCATTCTCCAAGAGTCTGACTTCAATTAAACTTCCAGGCCCAGTGCTCTGGGGTATTTTTGGGCTCTTCATCTACTAGATGTGGTGGCCAACTGGCCATGGAGTCTCCTTACACGGTGGTGTGAACTGCTGACCTCCAAAGGGTTCCTCTGAGACGAGTGATGTACCTGTCAGACTACAACAACAAATGGCAAGAAACGGAGAACAAAAGAAGCAGCAGCTGGTAGTCCTAAAGCTGACGGTAAAATGTAGAAGCAATGCTGGATGTAGGCAGGTTTACAGACCCTGGGATCACCACAATCGACTTTGTATTAAAATGTAGGCAGGCTTGTTAAACAAACCCGTTCTTGCCATGGAGGACCTCTGGATCATCTTTTGTTTCCCACATGCACCTGTGTTTAGTCACTGCTGTATCAGTTTTAGCAATTTCCCCTGTAAACTGCAGCAAAAAGGAGGAAATCGTAAGGCAGACGGGATATGCGGCAATCCTTTGCCACAGTAATTTGCGTTTTGGAGACGGCATTCTGAGCGTGCAGGAGCTGCTGAAGCACTGGGGAACCTGGAGTGCTGCCTGACACTGCTTAATTATCTCAATGTGGCAGATTTAGGTCCACCTTTTTTACGCCCCTCTAGCACTCAGAAATTATTTTAGTGTTTTTATTAACTCGTTCCTCCTCTAATTAAATTTAGATGGCAATTATCTGAAACAAATTTCAGACTTTCATAATTGCTATGACTTTTCAGAACAATATGCAAGTGCTGGAGAAAAAATAAGATCTGTAGTGAAAGCAAGTTTTCAGTTACCAGGAAATGAGTCAAGGCAACTCCACTCCTTTTGGTGCCCTCATTTTAGATGCCCTTCCTGCTCCCTGTTACACCATCCCCCAGGAGTTTATTGCCTTGAAAGATGTAATGTGACAATTCAAAGAACATTTTACATCTTTCTGCCCTAGCCGAGATCAAGCAGTAGCAAGCAATCAACTACTAGGTGCTGCACCAGTACTTCTACAAGCAGCGTATGCATGTCCTCACTGTAGAGTCTGTGCACCAAGCGAAAATATTCGGTAGCTGCAGCATCTGCTTTCATAAGGTTCTTATAAAGTTTCCTCAAGGTGCAGAACACAGTAGAAAGGCAAGTACGCAGCAGGAAAAAAATCAGTTTGTCACGATCAGTAATGAAAATCTAATGATCTTAATCAGCTTCCTTACTTGTAAGCTGGGTGAGGCCAGGTTAAGCTCTTGTCCCGGCTGCTGCAAGGCTGAGCATGGCACTGACTCCAGACAGTGCAGCAGTGTCCACTCCACGACAGACACTGCATCACCCATCCACCAATGACTCCCTGAAATGACCCCAGGCTTGGTGCTGGCACATATCCTATCACACAGATGTAAGCACCATTTCACTTTGTTAAGCTCTGCCATAATAAAACTCTTCCTTCTTAATATCTCAGGTGGACAGCTGACAAGTGAAAATGTCTGAAGGCTTTTTCTATAAATTAAATGTTGAGAGATGTGTCTTTTCTTGACAAAAAATAAATTATTCTGAACCTCTGGCAGGTGACATAGCTGTTAAGATGAGAGTTATGCTGGTAGCAGTGCAGGGCAGGAACTCTAGAGCAGCAAGATGAGCAGGAAAGCCATGAAATCTGTGCATCAATCTGTACATTGATGACTATCACTGTGACAAGACTCAGGACTTAATAACTAGAGAAAATGCCCTCCCTACGTCCTGTGAAAATGATTCTCCATGCATAGCACATCTTTAAGAGGTCAGTAAAACATTTTTAGCATAACACACATCCCACCGCACGCTATAAATAAGGGCATTTGACCCAGCCATGACTTTCAGTGACAGTTTTTTAAGTCCCAAGGTGAAGTCACAGTCCAGTTAAGGACACAAAGGAAACCGCAATTTGCGCCGTGTGCCAGGGTTTTACCCGCAACCCTTTTCAGCCCAACCTGCCTAACATGCAGCAAAATACTTTCACCATCACTCGTTTATCTTTTACATATTTAACTTCTAAAACCTTCAAATTTAACATATTGAGCACTTCTGTGTTTTTCTTCTAAAACAACTTCGTAATTTTTTGCTGCAACAGATCCATGATGCTCCTCTTCTTCACTGAGACAAACACCATGCCACTGTGATGCATGCAACACCAGTTTTAGAACGCTACGTCCACATCAGAGAATCATAGAATGGTTTGGGTTGGAAGGGACCCTAAAGATCATCTAGTTCCAACCCCCCTGCCATGGGCAGGGACACCCTCCACTAGACCAGGTTGCTCCAAGCCTCATCCAGCCTGGCCTTGAACGCATCCCACACTAATTACTCACCTGAGTACATCGTTGTACTTGCATAAGGTCCTGTCTAGTGCAGTCAACCAAGTGGGGCAAAGACACTGTCTTAGACAACACACCAGAGCTGTACAGTCTGGTTTAGCTGTTGGCACACTTCTGGGCATTGGCCTATGAGCATCCTTCTCACTGGCACTGGCTGTGCAGAGCTCAAGGGACAGCACGGACCAGGGACTCTTCCCATCACTCTACATCAGTGAGGTGTCCCCATGGCAGGGGGGACTGGAAGTCCTCCCTTGCCTACTCAGTGCTGAGCAAAGAATGGTGTCTACCACCCAACAAATCTTTGAGCTAAATCACATCACCACGCTTCGTACTCCTTGTATAGATTTAGCTGTGCAAATGCAAGCCTTGCCAGGGAATATGTCTGTTAGACCAGGCAGACCTCCATCTGCACCATTTTTTAGTTGAGATATGGCCTGAGTCTGTGAAAGTCCCAGTGTGTGATTACTGATCCTCTTAGCATAATTATATTATCCAAAAATATATTTCAGTGTCTTGCCTCAATTTCCCAGAGAAAACAGTGAATTTCACTCAATAGATGATTTAAGAAATACAACATCACATTCTGTGAATAAAAAAAAGTTTTGTATGCCAAACTGAGCAGAAAAAGCTAGTATTTTTACTAATTAAACAAAACAATAACACCTATCATGATGGAAGAACTTGTTCTGTCTGTGGGAATCCTAAAAAATGTAAAATTATAATCACCATGTTTGTTGATTATAACTATACAACAGATAGTAGCAACAGCAGGTGTTTTTATATGTCAGCGAATTAATAAGATGATGTCAATTCTGCCAAGCTGCAAATACATTTTGTCTATGTACTGCTCTGATTTGGTAAAAGATGTAATTTCTAAGTGAGAAAATAAAATGCCTACCTCAAAGGAAGGTTTTCTGACAAGTCTGAACCCAATTACTCACAGCCCCAAATTCCACTAACAGCAGCTGCGAAAAAACCAATCCTTCAGTGTCACAGAGCAGATTCTTTGTTCCATCTTCCTGCTACATGGAAGTATAAATTGGATTCTGGACCACATTTAATTAAATTTAGATCCAGTTGTTACAGCAGAAGGAGAAGAAAGCTTGCCCACCCACCCCCACTCCCCAGGTTCCAGTTAATACAAATAGAAAAAAAAAAATCCACTGTGAGGCTGTTTGTAGGTAACTGCTGCTCACTCACCCAACAGTAAGAGGAAGAATAGTATCTGCTATTAAGTGAGCTTTGGGCTAAAATAATTTGTGTATTTCCAGCTCCCCTGAAAACAATCTTCAGTCTGTTAGAAATTAAAAAAAAAAAAAAAGAAAAAACAAAACCCCACTCACCTTTTTTTTTTTTTGAGATGAAATATCAGAACCAGCAAAATTTAAAGTTGATGATTTGCAGTACCCACTGTCTGCATCATCTTCCTGCATTAACTCACTGCTTTGTCTATTCTGCAGATGTCTCTCTCCAAGAGACATATGGGTGGTTAGGGTTTCCAGCAGGGCTTCGATGACTGCTCTATGGAAGCAAAGACACTAAGAACAGCTGTAGGAAACAGATGTGCCTCTTAGGGCGCTTTCAGTGAAAGGCCAAGGGATGAATCCTTCATGTGCTACTTAGTTCAGGATCCCTTATGAAAAAACAGGCCATCAAAAAACTATTATTGTCTATGTTTTTAGCCTAACTCCACTTGGAAACAGACATTCTGGTAGCAAAAGTCCCGCTGGAATGAGTAAAGGAGAAGGGTTGCAATGGGCAGGGCAGGGGCAGTAGATCCTAGGCCCTTTCACTTAATTTTCACATGTATAAAGTGCCAGCTCTAGGAATCACATCAGCAGCCATAGCAGCTGGAATGCAAAGTGGCAACTTGCAGAAAGAGTTATTAATTATTCTGGGAAAAACCCCCGTAGTTTGGTAATTCACAGAAGGTGGTGTGCAATTTACTGAAGGAATCAAAGATGTGACAGCTATGATGGAGAAATCTCCATCCTGTAAGAAGCCCATCCTTCAGACACGAAGAAAAATATAGGGGAACTTTTGGAAAGAATAAATGCAGTAAGCACGGATACCAGCTGGGAAAAAAGTAAGGGTACTTGAAAGGACAAACCAGACATGCCAGCAAGCGATAGGAGTCTCAGAGGCTTCTGACAATTTGCCAAAGGAGGCTTTATCCTCAGTTAAGGATGACGGGAATACTCTAAATACTCTTGATACTGGTTTTACAACAGTGTTAAATTTTCAAATGTTTACCTTAGGCCTGCTCTTATTTTAAAGATCGATGAGCTAGAGTCAGGGAGGAGTACTGGGAAAAGAACTGAAATGAAAGGATAAACTAAGGAGCAAAAAGTCATGAGGTGTGGACAGTACTTAACCACACAGTCTGGACAAACCCCAGGCTGCAGTGGCCGAACTGCTGAACAGGAACGTGTCCCCTCTCCCAGAAGGTGCCTGCTGTGACCAAAGGTGTGGAGAGCATTTCCCGGAAAGGGGCAGGGGGAGCAGGGAGAGATGCCAGCACATTCTGGGCAAATGAATCGCTATTTCTGCATCAAATAAGTTACTGAAGCTCTCACCAGAAATACTTATAAAACCAAAGTAGATAGGATAAGAGATAAGTAGAAACCAGGGCAGTTCCTGGGAACGGAAACTGTACGATGGCAAGCTATTAGAGTTACTCGAGCTTATCAATAGATAGTGGAGAACTGAAACCCATCTGACCTTCAAGTTACCTGAAGTCGTTAGCCTCAAATTATTCTATTCCCATTCCATTTAAAATCTATCAACAAACCCTAAAGGCCATCAAAAATATAGATAACCCAGTTAAAAACAATTTAACCTTTCCAGTCTCCATAAAACCTGCATTTTGGCTACAGCTTCCTTAATGCACCTAGTCTGTCAAAGTACAGAAAGAGTGTTTACTGAAGGATCAATCCTGCCCTTTTCACCCTAGTGTTTAGCTACTGCTTTACCACTTTGATGGCAATCTGTCATAATCCAGCCACATAAAAATCACAAAGGAACAAAGACTACATTTAAATGAAGTTTAAGTCATCCATGACTCCATACATGCATCACAGACATCTGGCAAGTCTTAAATGGTAGATTAGCCGTGTCCAAACTGAGGATATCTGAAAGACCTCCACAGCAGTTTCTGTGTTCGATAACCACCATTTCACAACTAACTGCACCCTCCTCAGGACAGTCATCTATAACCCAGCTTCTACTTCCAACGTGCTGTATGTCTGTGCAGTGCTGAACCAAGTGCCAAGCCCAGATGTGGCCTTGGGTAGTAATGCAACTCACATCAAACACTACCGGTGAAACCATGGCCATCTTTAGTTGACTCACCACTACACAGGTGGCATGACCTCTTTGTGAGAATGTGCACAAATACCGTTCAGACTATTACTGTAAATTTTGTTCCACCTTCACGCAGGTCTGCAAACTGTCTGATCCTGGTGTTCCACACTCTATTTCTAAACACTACTGTACTACAAAATAGCAAGGTTCAAATGTCTGAAGTCCAAAGGCAACTTACAAATTCTAAATCAAGTACTCTCATCAAAAAGTTTGGAGATACATTTTTACTTGTTTACACAAACATTCAGGAACAAGAGTAAGATAGCCAGGAGATGCTGAGAAGGGTTTTGAACATAATTTGCTTTTATCTACTTTGAAGGAAAAAACTGCTGATCAGAGGGAACTAAGAAGAACTTTTTATCTAGAATCGAAAGCAAAGACAGGAAGTGCTCAGGTAATATTTAGGCATCCTGCAAGTCAGGTCTTTCCAACATACTGCTCCAGGTAACAGTCCTTTCCCTGTGGGTAACACAGAGTTTCATCCCAGACTAGCACTGGGTTTGACTTATGAGAAAACAAATGAACTTCATGCATGAAGAAAGGCTGGTCAGAAAACTCAACAGAACTGTAACACCCAGGTCCTGCTGCAGATCAGCCCAGCTAACCTCACCAGGAACATCCTCTTGGAAAACAACCAGCCTCAGCCTTAACTGTGACAATCACCCTGAAACTGTCAACATAACCAAAATTTGCTGAGAAGTTACAACTAGACTTTTTTTTTTTTTACCCTAAAGCCAGATTTACAACTTTCTTGAGAGACAGGAGCTGGCAAAAAGCCTCTCTTGGTCTGGGAGATCACTGCGTGTGGCACCCAGCCAGGCAGCTGAGCTCAGCCTCCTCCCCAGCACCGCAGAGCTAAGTGAGCTTTTCCCACTTTCCAGACAGAGTCCTCTAACTGCACAGGTACACAGCACTCTTGAAGGAGAGATTCAGATCAGAAAAGCCAGTAGCTCAAATAGAAAAAGCTGGTTGTGAGCCAGCTTGCTAGGAAAAAGTTTTCCAGCAGACCTACAAGCAGTTCACTGGAGCCAAACAAGCTGCTCGAGCTCCTCAGGGCGGGTGCAAAAGCCACCCAGAATTAGGGTAGTCTCTGACTGAAGCAATGTGGGGAGATGATGACTGGAGACCTATCTCATGTCCTTCGAGTGAGAAGCACATCTGCAACAGCTTAACTCTTCTGAGTAATTGTTTCTTGAATCATCAAGGCAAGATGTAAAAACTGCGTTTTGGTAAAAACAAAACGTTTCAATTTCAGGGTAGGATACTTACAACCTTGAAAAAGCATCCTTTCTCTCAAAAAAAACCCTCATTTCCATCCTACCAAGGGTGTTGCTTACCCTGACCTGCCTCCTTCCCTCAGGTGTCCTGCTGGGAAGGCCGAGCTGGGCAGCCTGCCTTCTCCCAGCTGCTTCCTGCACTGGGCTTGCTCCTGCCGACAGTATCCTCGCCAGCACCCTCAGATCCACCCGGTTTGTGGAAGAAAAAGGAAAGATGCTGTCAAAGCATCCCTCAATCCAAGAGGCAGAGGTGATTAAAAAAAATAAATCTAAACAAATCAGGAAAGCCCTTAAGAATTCCTATTCAACACAAGAGAACATATTCCAGTTCTAAAGCACCTAATGATTTTAACTAAAACTTCCCTCCTTTGCAAAGTTTCAAACTTTCGATTTATTAAAAGCTTGTCATAAAGATGCAAACCGGGTTCAAAACATTTCCATTTCCTGCAGAAGGAAAATTCTCTTTAAAAAAAAAAATGTAATTAGTATGATTGAGATAGAAGTTTAAATCTCCAAGTAAAAAGAATTAAAAAAGGTGTCGCCAAAGAAAATTTAAGAGAAGAAATAAAAGCCTTTGGTGACATAAGAACAGCAGATTCAGGAGAAGCAGCAACCTTGCAAAGGCTGCATCTGGCAGGAGGATACCTGACAAACCTGTCAGCATTCTCACCAGTCCCAGACTTCTTCCAATTTGCACCTTCAGATCTATGCATTTGTTCACCAAAATACTGTAAGGAAAAGTGCCATCCTTGCTCCCTGTGCTGTGCCTCAGCACATACTCCATCAGCTCAGCGCTGTGGCACGTCTCAAACACTCAGTCTTATTAGAAACCTGTACTTGTTCACATCTTAGCTATGCAGGAGAACACACTGTCTGTCCAGCTGCTGCTTGTGTAATGCCAAATACATCTGCCTCTGCTGTGGACTGGATTCATCACCACCTACATCCTTCCCCTGAAGTCCCCTGTGCACGGGTGCCTTCAGTATGGTGCTCCCAAGCCAATGAAACCAAAACTACTTTGGTATCAGTTTCAGGTCTCCTTTTAGTAATGGGCTTTTGGATGTCTTCTCTGCACTCTCCCTGCCCTAGACAGATGTCCCAACAACTTCTGCCATGGCTCCAGAGCCTCTGTTGATGCTTTCTGAATGCAGGGAGGGAGGGATAGCAAGAACCTTAAGTGCTTAGGGGCAAAAGGAAATCCTTTCATTATCTTTTTACAAAGGCACTAGATAGACATGTAAAACACACTGACTTGCAGGACGCTCCTCTCTATTTACCAAGATGTTTTACTTGGCAAGTCATATGCTCCCTCTGTATTTCCCATATGTTTTGGGGTTTTTAAAAAATAAATTTGGAGGAGCAGAATCATTTGCTCCACTGCAGGCAGCTTACATGAGAAAGAGCAGGATAGGATAGGAAAATCTACTTGATGAGAAGATTTTTAATCTTCCACTTCAAAAACTCTTCTGCAAAAATACAGAACAAGGTTCAGCAACATTAAGGTCATTCCTTTTTAAAGCCTGTAGACACAAAAATCTTCATATCGGTGCGCTTCTTAACATAAAATGTAGTAAAGGTCAGGTCAGCTGTATCTTTCCTGCGTAAAATGACAGAATATCGAACCCTCTTCAAAAGGAGACATCTTTTGTTAAGATCTGGTCAAGGAAGCCATTTACAGCTCACAACAGCAGCTGTATTGGTCAAATGAATGGACACTCAGTTGTGTTTATTCTTGTGTGGTACATAATGGTGACCTTTCCGTCAACCATGTCCATCTAAATCTCAAACCACTGTTTGACAAATGCTTTGCACACAGGAACAATGTGTTTTTCATGCGGCATTAACCCTCCTGTGCCAGAACCCAGACAGGCAAGACAGGAGCTGCCTGGCTGAGGCTGAAGACCGTACAAACACAACACCTGGGAAATAGAGATTTTATTCTCAGCTTTCACTAAATTCTTGTGTGATCTAAGGATAAGGTGGTTTACCACCTTCTGTGACTGAATTCACATTGGCCTGCAACCTATTCATCCTTTTTAATAATTTTTCGTATAGTCAGTTTTTAAAGTTCTTTAAAAAAAAAAAAAGAAGAAAAAAAGGAAGTGGGTTGTTTGGTGTTTTTTAATAAGGGGAAGGGCTCTTCAGTACAAAGTTGGATTGTTACAAAGAACCTAAAGCAGGCAACCACCTACTTTCATGCCTTTTTTTAAAAAAAACCCAAACTTTTAAATGAAGGAGTATTATCTCAAGATGAAGCTGTCTAGAAGCGTTCATGGTGAATAAAAGCAAAAAACTTCAGTTTGAGAGGACTATATTTGGCCATGCTTTGCCTACCATGGGCCACTTACAACTCCCTAAAATCTAGCTGACCTCAGACAACAGCAGGGAGGCAAACCCAAGCTCTGACATTCAGACAAAACAAGGGGTGGGGGGGTGGGTATGAGTCCACCTTTGTGTTCTGAAAGCAAGGCCTAAGCGATTCTTTGAAGAAAAAGGAAATTCAGCAGAACAAAACCCCAGCAGCCATCCTATCTACCGCAGGTACTATCAAATGCAGGGCTGTTAGTAATATTATAACAGATTGGTGTTGCGAGATAGGGGAAGCCTTACTGCCTATCTCTGCACTTGTGTTAAACGACAATCTCCATCTGACTTTTCCCTTTGCACACTGCAGAGGTGCAACTTAAGCTGACCTAAGCTGGATCTCGAGCAGCACATATGCGCTAACATGTGTTATACCTGCAAAGGGTGTTGATCTCACTAAAAATTAACAAGGTAAAAAAGATTATCCTTCATATCAGCTCTCACTGCAACCCCACTGCTGCAAGTGCAAAAGGAGAAGACAAGAACCTATGGCTAAGAAGGGGGCTAAGAAGGCTATTGCACACCAGACCAGTCATGGGACCTAAAGTGCAGATGGACTGAAGCGTCATCTGATCTCTGTTAGCTCATTAGCTGTGAGCTGCTGAGGAAATATATGGTTCCACTTTCCCTACTCCCCCTGGTCTTTCACCCCCCCCCTTCTTCTAGTCCCTCTGGAGACAAGATGCATGTGGCCCCATGATCTGTCAGGCCTAGGCCTGAACCCAACCAGACAAAAAAACCCAATCAAATAACTAAAACCAAACAGGTGAGGGAATTGAGGGTAAGGTTTGCTTTCCATCCATGCTCGTTCCCTTATATTAGGCTTGCATTATCACTCTGGCCTAGGAAAGCTCGTCTTCCACCCTGCTTCCACCAATTCAGAGCAGCAGACAAGCACCATGTGCTGTGGTCTGCTGCCTGTGAGAGCTGCTCCTCTCTCCATTGAGAAGGAACCCAGAGAAAACCACCCCTTTCCAAAAAGATCTAATGACCATTAACCACTGGTCTCCATATAATCTGTTTCTGCATCGGCAAACAGATTTGTAGCACCTGAAATGGCAAGCGGCAGCCCCCCATGTCAGTGAGTCAGCGAGAGGCAGAAAGAGCAACTGCACACAGACAAAATTTCACTTAAATCATCCAGATGTGCAGTCACAGGTGTCAGAAAGAAAGGGTCAAGAAAAGCCCTCTTTGCCCTGCATGATACACTGCCATCTGACTACATGCTCTACCACTTCCCGCAGTGCCTGGTGCAGGCACTGCCTGACCTGTCAGCTGTGCATTAGACACCCAGGCGAAGTACCTGCAAGGATACATTTCCCTAAAAATGATGCTCTGATTCCTCGGCAAGAATAATGGCACTAATGCCAAGGGCTCACTGGCTTACAGTCCAAATCCTACAGCACAGGGGTGATTTCTATTACTGTCAGCCATAAGGTACAATGGATATTGTCAAGCACTTGAGTAAAAATGCATGTGTAAAGCATTAACAAGAAGGATAATATAGCTTCCTCCTTGAAAAATTACTCTCTTGCCTAAAACTTGCAGCAGACACAACCACATATTTCACCTCATTTCCTGTGGAAGAATTTCCTTTTGGTTTTGCAGACCAGACCATCATTTAAACACATCCACCTCTCTGCTGGGTTTGCAGCGGAACAGAGCAGCAATCCACAAGATGCTGTGTCTCAGGAGGACAAGCACTTGTGTTAAATATCCAAGATAGATACAGTAGTACCTGTGTTCAGGAACCTAACTCTTTCTCATTTAGCCAACTAAGAAAGGAGTCTTCCCGCAGGGAATTTGCAGCAGGTACAACACCCCGAATGAACACCTCCTCCATCACCTTTGTGCAGGTTGCCAGTCCGGAGGGTGGCGGATACCTGTGATGGGGGAAGAGACAGTGCTGAGAGTACATGGGATTGTGAAGCAATTGAATCATGGAGGAAGCTGGGGAGGAAACGGTCTGTCATGTAATTGCTTCTTCATGTGTGCATTAAGCCTGAGGCGTGGAGGTGTCAGGATGTTATTCACTTGTGAGGAAAAGGAAATACCTTATCCTGTAAGTCTGGTTATTTTTATTGGGAAGGGAGAAAAGACTGCTATGACAGGCATTGGCTCCCTCAAATGGCCAGTTCCAGAGAGGTAGGACATCAATCTATGGCATTGCTCAGGACATCTCCCTTTTGTGAAAGGCTGGATACAACATTAGCCCATGCATCAATGCATGAGAGGGACAGATTTGCCAAGCAAGAGCTTGGCCAGGTCACAGCTGGCTAATACACATATGCTAGACGGAGACACATACTGCTCTTTTCTGAAGGAGTAGAAACATGCCTCCTCGCTGTGCGCCACAGCAGTGACTTGAGTCAACCTCTCCTGCACCAGTGGGATGCCTTTTGTAACTACAGCAGCGCTTCCCTTATTGCTACTGGTCTTTCCAACTTGTTTCTCTGTTAGGAAGATACGATGCAATGTATTTCATGTCCCAAGGCAACTGCTTAAGTAAAAGCTCTAAGGAAGATGATATCCGGTGCATATTATGGATCAGAGGCACTTAGTAAGGACATCTAAGTCCAGATGTCGGAATGCTAATACAAAGTTATGGATGCCTACAAACATACTAGTCAGGAAAGAGTGTAGTTACCACAATTAAATAAGGAACAACAACAAAAAACCCTCTTTGTTCAAAGAGACTTAAAACTATAAAGCAAATATATCAGAAAGGAAATGCTATGACAGAAAAACCATTCACAAGAACAAAACAAGTATTCGTCTCAGGAGGAAGGAATTATAATCATTATAAATGTCACATCAAATGCAACAGATAACTTACTTCCACAAACAAATGCATTTGAGGGAATTCTACAAGGAACTCAATCCGGTGTTAATGCTTTCCAGGTGTAAGAAGATAGCTAGAAAACCACAGTAATGACAAGCCTGTAACTACAGCAGAATGAGAAGCTCTAATGGGGCAATAATCCTCCCAGAATTGCCTCTCCACAGAGTTCAGCTAGCCTGGCTTGATTTCCCTTATAATTTCCAATCTTAAAGGCATACCACCAACTGCAATTCAGCCAGTCTCCAAGCCATCAGAAGGAGTCACCCAGGGTAAGAACTATGACTTCAACTCTGCTTTTTTTGTTTGTTTGTTTGGTTTTTTTACATCAGGTTTTAAAACTCGCTACAGGGGAAAGGAAAGAAGTTGCTGTGACAAACATGAAAGGCTTTGTGAACTTCTAGGCTGCCTACTACAGGTCTGCAATGTTTTTCTATGGGTTTACTGTGAACCCACAGAAAAACACAACTACAGCAACACTTCCCTTATTGCTACTGGTCTTTTCAACTCATTTCTCTATTAGGAAGATACGATGCAATGCATTTCATGTCCCAAGACAACTGCTTAAGTAAAAGCTCCATGGAAGATGACATCCAGTGCATATTATGGATCAACAGTAAACCCTTACCCTTCATATTTTCCTACTCAGCTTTCTCAGGCTACTGAGCATGAGAGAGCAGGAGAGAAGGCTTATACATCTCATCTCTTCCTGCCTGCCTGCTCTCAGGGAGTAAAAAAGAGGTGAAAGGGTCTCTCTACTCTTACTGCCATCATATGAGGAAGGAAGAAAGAGTGGTTTTGCCACTCCATACACACCACAGTAGGGGAGGAAAGGTGTTGAGTTGATTAGAGTATTTTTCTTTCTCCTGACCTTAGCGAAGTCAGGCACAAGGGACCTACGAGCACAGAGATTATGGTACATCTCATTGTCAGAGTCTGCAATCAATTCTCCTTCCTCAGCTGCTCCCCTCCATCAAGACTCTATTCTAGTCTCCTGTGGTTAACAAGAGCCTCCAAGCTACAGGTGCTCATCTGCCGTGACTTGCAGAGGCAGCCCTTATTAAAACAACATACAATTAATGCTGCAGTGAACTTCTGCGCTGTCTTTATCAAAGGACAGTATAAAGTAAGGCAGGTATTGGCACACCAGCGCGGTGGCAGGCATGGGCAGGAGGACTTATCTGAGGTGCCACCATAGGAAACAAGGCCACAGCATCGAAGAAATGGTTGAGTAGCAGGACTAGGAGCTGTAAGTGAGAGCAGATTTCTGACACCAAAACCACCTCCTCCTGCCAGCTATAGGCTTGACCCCCCAGCACACTGACAGACACAACGCTTGGCACTGATGGTAAAGGAAATCCAGGAGGAGCAAACCATTTGGGTATAGAGAGAACTCGAGACACATTTACCCGCATACTAGTATTTTTGAAATAGCTCATTTGAAAGCTCTGCTGCAGGTTTGCATACTAATAACTTCCTCCAGCTTCCTCAGGAAAACATTTTGTTCTAGGTGTCAAGAAGCCTATTTCTACAATTCAAATATGCAGACATCTGTAGGATGAAGAGCGGAAATTGTGTGCAACACTGCCTTCAGCGTGCAAAGCAAACATCTGCGGAGTCACAAGCAGTTTATTGTCCAAATTCAACAGCAGGAGAGCCCTACAGCTGTCTACGTCTACTTCCAGCAGCTGGGGCTACAAGAGGAAATAAGTGTTACCATTGAGAAGAATGCAAAAGGTTCCAAAATGCCTAAAAACAAGGAAGGGGAAAAAATTACTCAACTAGACCACAGTTACGTGAAAATATCTGAAATATGAAAAGCTGCTGTAAATTGCTGGGCAACATTTCAACTAATCCACATATACACTATGATTTACTCATAATTTGTAACTTTACTCACCTCTGAAGGCTCCAAAATGAAGTTGTAGCTATTCTGCATTATCTTGTCTGCAAGTCTAAAATTCTAACTCTAGAAATTTAAATGGTGCTTTTGAATAGTAAGAAGTTGCTTTGTCATTTTTTCTTCCTGTCTGAAAAATGCTGTCTGATCCGGAAAGTAGTTGATGCATACATAAGTGAGATGAAAAACAGCAGTTAAAGCCAATTCTGGCTTACAAATAAAATTTATTATTAAACTGTCCTCCTGAAACATTTCAACTTGTTTGAAGAAACTCAGCACAGTGACTGCATTTTACAGAGTGGAGAAAGTAACTTAGGGATTTTCCACAATAAAGTTGAAATCCTCAAAGAAATCAAGGCTTTTGTGACTCTTGATTAAAAAGTGCCTCTGAAATGTAGGGCAACACTCTCATTGCCTCTCAAAACGGAAAAAATTTATTAGCTTCAAAAGCAAAAGGACATTTTTCTGATTACAAGCCTGCCTGATGACTTGTGCTGTAGCAGGCAGCAGAGCTTCAGGGTTAGTTCCTAGGTCATTTGCCTCTTAACATGAGTGCCATTGGACAAATAAGCTTCCTGTTCACTTACTTCCTAGTCCACTACATACATCCTAAATCTCATCTGTATTTTTATAACCATCAGGGAATATCAATAAGAGATACTGCCATACAAACACAACCTCATTTTTAGACACTGCTTTCCACTCTTCCCCCCCCCCCCCCCCCCAACAGATCCACAACTTAAGGCTAGTCAAAGCTCAGGAGGAGTGTCAGAGCAACAGACAAAAGCCAAGGTTGTTGAAGAGACATTGGAATGCATTTTGTCTTAGAAAATCTTGACCTCACTAAACATAACACAGGAGAAGGCTGATTCAGTCAGAGCTTTCTGAAAAGATATTATCAAAATATTCTATTCAGATTTTAAATCTTTCAAATTTTGTGTTGAATTTCGACCAACTGTTCAAGGATCTTGTTCAATACACTACAAGACAGAATTGCCTGATATTCCTGCAGTGTGGATACTAATTTCTACAGATGCTGATATGATGAACAAGAAAGAGAAAACAATCAGTATACTGGACTCCTTTGTAGTAAAACTAGGATCAAGCCCTGATCTCAATTTTTAGAGGCACATCAAACCAAATAAATTCAACATCTTTTACGAGTTATATCATCTACAGCTGCATATGACATCCAAACCTATCAGTCTTGCACATCGTTCTGGGCACACCTGCCTTAACCTGTACCTATGCAGAGCAAGGCAGCACTACTCTAAACCTTCATAATTTCAAAAGAAGAGTAGTCACGTCCACTCCAACTTCTCTTTAAGGAAAGTGCCCTGGATTTCCAGAAAGAGAATCAATCAGATAAATACCTTTCACCATATAGCCTAGACACAAGGACAGGAAGATTTACCTATAAATTTCCCCTTTCAAAACTAATGTTCATCATTCAACTGAGACACTTCCTGCCCTTTCCTCTTCTCCTTCCACAGAAAAGCTAAATGCTTTTCCATAAATTTTTTGCATATGAATGTTGTGAAGCATCTGTGAATTCTCTATATTGAAAACTATCATACAGTGCTCTGGCAGATGTCTTCAGGCAAGGTAAAGCCAGAAAGCACTATCAGTGATTCAGAAGCATAGGGGTTTTATGGATTTAGAGCATGTACAAACTAGATGCTTTAATATCTTTAGCCAACATGCTTTCACATACCTAATATATAGGGTGCTGAAAGTGACAATGGCAGAAATAAGACTGTTAACATGGAGTAAGGATTCTGATTTAGCTCATTATCAGCACATAGCACTTTCTAGGATGCTGGCTAGGAGAAAGTATGATGGGAATAATATCTAATTAAGAGGCTGAAGAACACCTATTTAACTATCAGTCAGCTGGGAAGAATTAAATGGCTAACCCTATCAGAAAAGAGGAGATAATGGATGGTACAAGTGCTGTTCAGATAGGCTTGAGAGCAACAGTCTGGTGCTTAAGCTTCTGTCATGTTCCCAGGGTACAGCAGGTCTGGCTGCAAACCCTAAGGCGCAAAGGAAGTTCATTCTTTCCTATGACCTCTGTTTCTTTGGTTTTGCAATACTTGAATCACACAAGTTCCAGAAGCATTTCACTTTCGCATTGCAAATTGGAACCATCTAAACAGCAAATGTCACCTCTGTATTTCTTTTTTAACTGTAGCAGAAATTTTGGGAGCAGCAAGGACACTCAACACTACAGCTGGCCCAAATGTCCTGGGAGCCCAGTCACCCGTGGGCACTTGTACAGTTGTAGGGAATCGCTGTGGGCTAGGCTGAAGTGGAACAAGACACTTCTAAGTGTTTTTTCCAGGAAGTAAATGCTATGGCAGACAACTGACAAACCTCAGAAGCAGACACAGGATTTTAATTAAACACCTTTGGGCCTTTCGCCCCAGTAGAGTCCAAGCTCTGCATTATCAGCATTTTACTAATACCATTTCCGCTGGAGAATGGGAAAATCCTGTTGGTGGAACAATGCAATTGACCTGAGTGTAAAAACATGAAACCTACTTTTCCCATCAAGAAAAGCAGGAATCAGTAAATGCAAACTTGCTGAAAGCTGCCCATCTGGAGTGTGATATTTGCTGGTGTGTAACTTATGTTTTACAATAATACACTTAGGAAAATTGAGATCTATTTCATGCTGCTACTCTTGCAAAGAGACTGTAACAGCTACTTCAGAAACACAGGGTTCAGCACAGAAGAGAACTAGCTTTTCAATGAAAAAAAGCTTGTTGTAGCCAAAACTAAACCACCACATTTCCTAGCAACCATTAAATATTCATATGCGTTGTTAATATATTGCACCTGGAAGCAACAATCTCTGTCCCAATCTAGAGTAAAATTGCATTTTTTCCAGTCAAGTGAAAATAACGTACAGTCACTGCTACGATAACAGGTCTAATCATTTCCTTAGGCTGTCTCCATTCTCCGTATGTCGGCTGTGCATAATTCATAGGATGTGCCATATGTTGTCTGAAGCAAGTGTCCCTATAAGTGTTTGTGGTTCTACTCGAAGGCATGTCTTCATAAATTACGTTGTGATATAGTTGACATTTTAAAAAACAAACAGGGAAAACAATTCAATGAAACATAATCTTCTTAAAGTTCACCACTTAGCCATTTGTTGAACATTCAAGTGATTAGCTCACCGAAACACATCATTTTTTCAGCGCACACAGGCTGCTTCTACTGGCACCAATTTCAAAGGCAAGAAACAATTTAGCTGGCTCTCAAAATAAGGACTTGGTCCAGCAGCTTCTTAGACACACAGATAGCCTCTGCCGACTTCCCAGAGCCTGAGCACACGAAGTAGGATTAGTCACTTGAGCAAAGGAAGGCAGGATTAGACTTTCCGCTGGTCGCAGCCTTGCGGTAGAGAACCCCTCCCCACCCCCGGACAACTCGGGTTTCCTGTTTCCTGACAGACCTTGCAGCTCCATGGCTTTTCTGACTCCCAGCTGGCTTCCCTGCAGCATCTCCAATAATTTTTAGGGAAGCAAAGTTCAAAAGATAAGCAGCTGTGGAGCAAAGACAAGAGTATTGGTAAAAATAACAGGATGACAAACAACAGGATCTCCCAAGAGAACGGCATTGTTTGGAGAGGGGAAGCAAACGGCAAAAAGCATAGGCAAGGGCAGAGGAAAGGAATAAATAAAACGGAAGTGATGAAACCTCTTTGCTTCTGTCTCCTCATAGCTAATGAAAGATGAGCTAATTAGCACATCCCTCAGCTGGAACAGGAATAAAACCTCCCTCCTACAGCTATGCATATTGTAAAGGCTCGCCAGAGCATCCTGTCTTTTGGACTACTGACTCTCTGACCCAGGCGGCTGAGATCTGCCCGCCAGTTCTAAAGGTGCTGGAGAGAGGAGGGCAGGCAGCTGGGCGGACGGACACAGCAGGATCTTGTAGTTCGTGTTTCCTTAGGAAAACAGGTTAAAAACCTGAAGGATAAAGGAATACAAACAAGACATTCCTCCTTTTCTGAGGATTTTAAGAGGTAAACGGGAACTGGCAGGAAAAGAGAGGCAAACTGGAATACTGGGCAGCTTTATGTATTTAGGAACTCAGAATTTTAAGACAGCATCTCAAAATGCGAGCATACCTGTGTCAGTAAAATCCCAATATATTGAGAAAGTCCGAAAAGCAAGCATAAACTTAAACTCTGAACTGATGCACATTTTCTGAACTATAATTTATTTCTAATGCTCATAGCAGTAGTGTCACCAAAACCCACTGGCACTTACCACCACAAAAAAACTTTCATGCATAATGCAAAAATTTCTTACACAGCTGTGACCCTGTGAAGAGTCATACATTTCCAGCACAAATAACAGCAGTCATATTGGCACCAGCGGGACTACAAGCACTTACAGTGAAACATAAGCTCACTCTTCAGATAGCCAATGACTCAGAAAAGCCTGATCCCCCACAAGAACTAGAAGACCATGCTCCCCAGGTCCAGCAAGAAGAGGGTGCTCCAGATGGCAAACAGGAATATTTGGGTTTTAACAGAACCATGCGTCAATACGATGCAATGACAGCAAAAAGGGCCAGACATTCAAGTGCCCAAGGCAGCACTCTGTTTACATTTTTATATAAAAGTCAAGTAAATAAAACAAGAAACATTTAAATGGTAATGGTTTCTTTCCTTGAAAGTTTACCTTTAGGAAGAGGAAACTTTTCCATGCACTGTGATTTAGTTAATCTCAAATAGGTCAACTAAGCCTCTAAGTTTTCATGTATACAGAAACACTTGTAAGACCCAAGACAAGCAAATCAGAGACACAACAGTCTTGCAAAAGGCACCACTGACTGTTCAGTACAAATCCATAGCACCATTTCTTCAATATTTCAAGGACGGTTACAGTTCTCACTGTGTTTCAATGCTTCTTGTTAAAATAACATTTTAAATTCAGAAAACAATGTAAACTGAAGCCAAGACAAACACACAAGTATGAAAAGACCACTGTTCTCTTAAGATCCAGTTCTGCTCAATGAAACCAAAGCAGGTTCCACTGCTCACTCTGCTGAAGGAGGCATCGGGTCCTCACTTGAGGTTCTTCAACTTCAAGCCTTGTAGAAACACAAGTTTAACTTCCTATGGTCTAGTAACACCGAGAACTAGGTCTTGCCTCTGGCCATCAACACTACAATTGTCATTACCTTTCTTTTTGCTAGACAAGAAGTAACAAGGAAGGAGATTCAGGATCATAGATGTGAATGCCACAGTTGCTACAGACCAACAGTATGCTCTTTGAAACTTGCTAAAAGACAGAATACACTTACACTTGAATGTTCTCCCTATAATAAATGCAAGTTGAACTGTTCAAACTTGTCATTTGTCATCAGCAAATGGAAAAAAAAATCCATATAACAAAAGCCCCATCCCTGTGGTTACCATCTCAGGTATGAGGAAGGAGCACAGCCAACTTAAGGACAACTGCTGAATACAATCAGAGATATTAAAACTGAAAAAGAAAGCAGACTCAAATAGCTTCTAGATGTCACTATGATTTTTACCAGACAGGAGTTGGTACCGCACAGGAAATGCCTAACACACTTCAAAGGGTTCAGCTATAACTGGAAAATCATGAAACTCATCACAGAAGTATAAGTACAGTGTTAGGTAACGACATAGTAGTTCCCAATTCTACTGTTGTGGTGAGCCACACAGCCTTTAACAGGGAAAAAGGGCATGGTGGTCTCCAGCTTACAGTAAGTTCAGTCATTCCTGTCTGCAGAACATGGCACCTTCATCGACGCTGCAGGTCATTCCCTGTGAGCACTGAGTTAAAGGGCACACATGACTCTGGACACAGTACATGCTCCTGCCATTAAATCCATACCTCCATCCTGCTCACAGCTAGAGCACTCCAGAAGAAAGCTTGGGCACAAACAGCCTGTTGTCATCAAAGTAATTTGCGTAGTTGCCTCCCAGATCCCATTTTTCCTGAGTGTCCTGCAGTTATGGGCAGTTTTCATGCAAATGTGCTCCCTGTCACCTTCTTTACTGAGGCAACTATAGTTCTTTTTCCTTCCATATCAACAGGACATCAGGGGAAGTTCAGGTTGGATATTAGGAATAAGTTCTTCACTGAGAGGGTGGTTAGGCACAGTAACAAGCTCCCCAAGGAAGTGGTCATGGCCCCAAGTCTGTCAATGGTCAGGAACCATTTGGAGAATGTGCTTAGATATATGGTTTAACTTTTAGGTTGCCCTGTGTGGAGTCAGGAGTTGGATTTGGTGATGCCTGTGAGTCCCTTCCAACCCAGGATATTCTGTGATTCTATGAGCGGCGATGATGCGTGAGGACTGTCCTCATTTCTGTTACACGATGGAGGCAGAGCTGGTTGCTTTTATCAGAACAGCTAATCCAACTGGCACTATGCTCCTGGCTTGACTCTGAGAAAGTGGGTAGAAAAGAATACACCACAACCACCTCATGAGGAAGATGCAGGACTTCTGTTGTACTGTACGACATGCCAGCTTGATACCTCATCTACTAAATTACAGACAAAAAGAACTGGGGTTTCTTGATGCAAATAGCAAGAGGCTTTTCTAGAGGATGCTACTGCTTAGACGAGAAACCTGACTTCATTGGAATCCCCTGGAAGATTTCTACCATTATTTGTAATTAGACAGAAGATTTTGCCTAGTTCTGCCAACTGGAAAAACGACAGGTCATCTGAAATGTCAGTGCCCCTACAAAGAACATCTTCGATGGGTGCACTCGAGGAGTGTGCTGATACTGACAGCATCTTGACTTAATTTTTTTCATGAGATTTGTGAATATCATTTAATAGCCTAACTCCACATTAGAGGACTACAAACTCTTTTTCTTTCAAAGCAGGTTTTGAGTGTAAAATATTTGGCAGGATATTTCTGTTCAAGGTTAATAGTCTTCAGTACCAAGTGTATACTTAAATAAGAAAGTTAAGTGTACTGAGTTGATTTCCATGGCACAAAAAAAGTTGGCTGTAATCTTCAAAAAAATGAAGCTGTACATGGTTTAATAACTGAAGCAGAAAGCTCCCAGAAACCTTAGCTGAGAAGGAACCCCACTGTGGTAAATGATGTGCAAATACAGAGAAACACAACATTCTCCCAAAGTTTAACATCGGCAGGATAACAAACAAGGTACCATCCCTGCTTTACATTGTTCAAGCCATGCAGGAAAGCTGAGAAAAGAATCCAGATCTGCAGAGATCTCATGCAACGGACTTAACCACAACACAATGTCTGCCTCCAGCCATGGTCAAGATTACACTGAGGTCTTCCCTCAGTGCCCTAGTAACTCTCACAAAGTATGATCTCCTTCACCCCTTTTCCCCTTGTATTACCAGCCCACATCCCCCCCCCCCCCCCCCTTTTTTTTTTCCCCAGTTGTAGCCCACTAAAGAGTCATTTGTCATTTTTCAGTCACCAGTAGCGCAACTCAACGTGCCTGAGTGCCTCATTAAATTCTTCCCTACTTACCATTAACATATCATACATTTCATTGTGATTTTGTCATGTTCTGTTCTAGTTGCAAGTGTTTAAGCTTTTGTTCTGAGCGGCTTATTTTAACAGTTACTAATGTCCATTTTATTGGAGATTATGTAAGCAGTTTATCTGTAGAGGTAGACCTTAAAAAAATTGCTGTAGATGCACACAGATCACTCTTTGCTTTTTCAAAGACAGAAGTATCACTTATTTTGCAATGCAGCTATAAAGAAAAACACATTGTGCTGTCTGAGTCCAGTAAACTTCTTAGAAATGCCATGACAGAACCATATTCTGCCCCTGGAGTAACAAACATATCAATGTATCAGCCATGATTCAAAAGACTGATGATATAAGCTGTGAAATAGAAGTGATACACAATAAAGCTATGAATACTAAGAAAGCTGCTATGCAAAAAAATAGTTAAGGCATTGCAGCATAAGCCAGTCGTCAAGACTTCATAACTCAGCATTGCCTAATACAGCAGTTATTGTATGTCTTAATGCCGAAATTCAATAGGGCTGTGGGAAGAGCAAACAGGGAAGTAACACAATGGGTTCCCAGATAAGAACATTTAAGCGAACTCCCGAAATACAATGGGCCAAGCTGTTAGCTTTAAGGAATTGATTTCCTCTGTCTCCGATTAGGTACAAACCTTGCTTTGCAAGAGCTGGCACAACCAAACTAAAGACTTACCGACAGATTAAACAGTGCCTTTGCTGCAAAGGCTGGATGAGTTGCCAGGGGTTCCCTAGAGCGTCAGCGCTGCCAGAAACAAGGTAGCAAAGAGGGAAGATCCAAAGCAGGATCTGAGCTCATCCAGTGTGGGCTAAACATTTAACTGAGCATGTACTACTTCTAAACCATTTTACTCTTTTCAAAGCTAAAGCTTATTTTGTGCAGGTATTGTTCTAAATCCAGAGTGTCCTTGCTCCAAAAAGCACAAAATTATGGTCTAGGGAATAAATTAGGCTTGGTGAGGAAACCACAACCTGTAATTGGAAGACTGAAATTAGGGTACCGCCTAAGAGTGGGAGGATGGAAGAGTTCAACGTCTGCTCCGACAGGGCATAACTTGAGATGCCAGGAAGGCACAGGTGGGCTGCCACATACCCAGCCACCAAGGCGCTGGCTACAATAAGGTTTCTCGGGATGTGCATTCTGTGGCAATTGCTGTGCCATACAGTATCATCTGAGGCAAGCAAAATGAGCATACAACCTGAATGAAGTCTGCTATAAATACTTGTGGAGGTAAAACTGACAAGCGAGATTCCAGGGTAAGCCCACATGAAGAAAAGCACTTGCTATACAGCTTGTGAGTCCAAACAAAAGCAATCTTCCAAAGCCAAAACCATCCCTGCTGTCATCAGGATTGGGAACATATAAATAATTTATGTAATTAAGTAATTTATAATGTTTATAAATGATCCAATAAGGTAACACTGCCAGCCCAGTACTTTTAAAGTGCAGAATTACCATGTTCTCCCAATAAAGAATTAAGGCAGTAAAGAACCAAATACTTAAAAGGTGAAGTTAACAAACCAACTCAATTACTTCTATCTTGAGATTCCTTGAATCTTATAACCCTGGCAAACAAACTGATGACTTACAAGCAACTTAGTAAAAGGAAAGATTTATTTTCCTGTGTTCCATGAGAAGACTGTCATCTTGCAGAACATGCTTCCACCATCACCATCAGTAAAAGTAAAAAACGTCTCGAGTCACAGGCATTTCCTCCTATTATGGAGAGCACACAACATATTCTTACACAATTCTGCATTCTTTTAATGAGGATTTTGTTATGAAGCTAAAATATTAAATGGTACAGGGTATATTTCTCAGCAAATGCCATCATATTTGTTTGCTTAGAATGGGCAGGGATACCATTATTAAAGGATTATTACAGGCATTTATAGAAGGCTCAAGAAGTTATTTCCTACTCCTGTGTTTTGCAATTTTACTTTGAATACCCAAGGCAAATCAAATAATCCATCCCCCTCTTCCAAACACCAAACCTCTTCAACTTACAGAAAAGGAACTGAAAATTCAGATTTACTTGTTTGTTTTACAGAAATCATAATTTAATATCAAATCAATTTGGGTTTTTTTATAAGGTATGAAAGTTCAGTATTAAAAACATTTTCATTTCCAGAACAATATAATTCTTTCCTTGAAAACTTTCCAATCCTTTATTAAGCTTGAATTAAGGTGATGTATATATAAGAGCATCGTTAACCTCAGTGAAAGCTTTCAGCCTTGTTCTAAGCTGAAACTAAGATCAGCAAAAAGGCATCTAGGGATATCATATAACACAACTAGGATGGTGTCAGCAGCATCTGAAAGCCACAGAATTATGAGCTTTAAGGCAAAACTTAAAACATTAGGGACAGTTTTCTAATTCAAAACTAAGACATCCCTCGTAAACAATGACAGGTCTAAATTATCTTTGGGTGTTTTTAATACCAAAATAAGATGAATGCTTTAGCAGTATAAGGATGCAGTACAGTAGAAAATGAAATAAACAGTTCATCTTTTGATAATTTCCTTGCAACTGTAGGCATTGCCAGGCACAGTTCTTAAAACAGGTACTTCTTGCTCTGTAGTGTTACACTTTATCCTGACACTGGGCAAGTGATACAACATCAAGATACTTGATCTGGTCTGTTCTGTTAAGAAAGCATGCTGCTTTCCTTTGTTGCTTACTTCTTACAACTACCATCCCAAGGAAAGCAGATCCATTCCAGCCCTCCAGGAACACAGCACGGGTAGTCACCTATTCCTACACAGACCCTCATCCCCTCTGCCGTCCTCCCTGCACCTCGTCACTGTTCCTGCACAGGCTGGCTTCACCCAGACAGGTCACCCCTGCACAAAGCATTGTGTCCCCACGGGAGCCATGCTCTCCCAGCGACTACAGAGTCTCTCTGTGACTGCTCCCCCGGAACTGCAGAACCCCATCAGTTCCTCGGGGTGTATATGGGGGGGGATCAGGGAGGCAGTGGCAGAAGCTCATCGGCACGAAAATATCAGGGTTTGCAATCTCACACCCTGTTTGCTAACAGCAGCATAGGTCACGTTGAAGACCCTCTTAGCAAAAACTTAAATATAGCAGTCACTGCAGTGAGAACTGATTTATTCCAGAATTTAAAGGATGCCCCCAGCCCAGAACAAACCCCAGTGGCTTTGCATTTGTTTTAGGCAGAGCTCATCAGGTCACAGACCAGCGATGCCAACTACAACACTAACAGCTGCCGTGTCTTTCCACTACCGCTAAGTTTCATCAATACAAGCCAGACCGACTGATCCAGGCTGCAGCCCAAAGAGGCTCATTTGGAAACGTTACGTAAGAAATGAGCTGCTGGCCCGGCTGCTTCGTTTTTGTTTATCCACACAAATTAAAAAGTGTGGTCGTGCGTAAGTTAATCAATAGCAGAAAACAGCTATCCCCACTTCTTACTGCCGCATGGCCTATTTATTGCTCTCAATTTAAAAAGCAGCAATAAAAAGGCCACAAAACAGAAGATGTGAGACAGGAGGATGGAGACGGGCTGGAGAGTGAGCCAGGGCATGACATCCATCAGTGCATTTTTCCCAGAACCCACGTATAAAACTGGCAAAAGGTACAGATAAACCTCAAGCCAGCAATATACATTAAGATGACTTACAGTGCAGTAGAGAGAAGCCCTGGACACAGCAAAATAAACTTGCAAAAAAGGAGGGAACTAAGAGGCAAAAAGTAGATGCAAAGGTACTCTCTTTCAAGAAAGCACTGCAAGAAAATAAAAATGAATGGAAAATCTCTTGACAGTACCACGAGAGATATCATGCCCACTACTTCAGTGGTTCTAAAGAAACAAGGTATTTGGATCCACCAGTCAGATTTACAGATTCAGCAAATCATGGAAAAATTGTCCCAGAATTTGCCAATTATACATTCTGAATTTCCAATGTCCTTTTTAGTTAATATTTATAAGAGTATTACGAAATATTTTCTCCCAATTTACAGGCTAAGACTAAAACAAACCAACAACGCATCCTTCAGTCTATCTCCAAGCTTTGCATCTAACAAATTTGTTTCATGGTACCCAAACTGGAAATCTGTCTAGATGCAGATATTACCTAAAATTCCACATTAAGCTCCAAGAAAAAAAACAAAGGCAGCACCTGTAGGAGGTGGCCATTTATACATTAAAAAGGTAAGGAAGCAGCAAGCTATTAGACTGTGGACTCATGCCTAATACACATTAACTGTGTCCATCACAACTACATTTCACAGCCACTTGGTATCCTGACAGCTTACTCTGGGGTTTGAGATCGTTACGATGCCAGCCCCATGCTAACCTTACGTAATACTGCGTGTGCCTGTAGAACTTTCTTCAGCAGTGAAGAATTACTTTATTCTAAAGCACGGTGTTCTTCAGCCATTTAAAACAACGTTGAAATGGGGGGAAAAGGGATTGCTCGGTTCAAAGCCCTGTTAATCGAGATGGAATGTCTCCTGGTGCTCACATCTGACCTTACGATTTTTCAGGATTTCACTGGTCTCCCTGGTGATAGTTGCTACGAGTACTTTCAGCGTGTGTCATGAGAAATACTTGCAAAGAAATGTTCAGTGCTTTCACACAGTCCTTCTAACCTTAGCTGTATTAACTTTTATCAGTGCTGTTACCCCTAAAAAGTAAGTCATAAAATTCTTCTCATTTTTCTTTTAATTCCCTTGGGAATCCTTGGGAATTCCCTTGGGAATGCACAAGCACTGAACAGGGTTTGCCTCTGCTGGCCACAATGAGCCATTTTAAGACCTTCCAAAATGAAAAGACTTTTTCAAAACTTGCCTTCCAAGGAATGACCTTGAGAAGGTGAAGGTGTCTTGTCCTTGTAAAAGACTCAAACCAGGTCAAACACATCTAAGTGTGATGTAAACTAAATTAAAGCCATGGGGCTGTGCTCATGAGCTTCAAACATTGGGCCCTAAGAATTTCATGATATCTGATACATCTGAACAAGTTGAGTTACACTGTTTGAGAGGCCACAGTAAATCTTTCTGTTCAATTCTCTTCCCTTTCTACTAGTTTGAGAATACCAGGATTTTGTATGTTTAAATCATACACACCTTGAACCAACAAAATGTTTCTTCATAAACCTTAGGAGATAAAACCATCTCCTTTTATGCTTGTTCTGTCATAGCAAGGCAGTAAGGTCCTGTTGTAAAAGTACGGCAGTGTGTCTGCTCATGGCATGTTTTGAGCAGTTAAACCTATTTGAATTGATGTGTCGGAACCAAACCCCACCGTTTAATACAGTAACTCCTGTCTTTTGGTTTGGTTTTGTCTTTGGCTATTCCAAAGGAAGTTCAAATCTAGTATTTGAAAAGCTCACAAAAAGTATGCTCATTTTCTGCTTCTTGGTATATAGTAGGAAAGAAAAATTAGTTAATTATTAAATAGGCAACAATTCCAACCAAAATTGGCTGGAACATCAGAAACTGCCACAACTGAGAATACACCAAAGATGAACATTCAGAGGGCTTGGAAAACATGATTACAGCCATCATTTTCAGAAAACGCTAGGGTAAAACTCCTCTGGCAGCAGCAGAAATGCATACAGATGTATTAGATGTATTAAACATGTGCTTAAAAGCTTTCTGGCAAAATTAAGTCAAACCCAAATTTTATATTGAATTGCAAAGCTCAAACTTTTCCTATAAAAGACTGCTTTACACACACACAAGATTTTGATATTTTGTTGGAAGAGAGCCTGAAAGAACAAAATACTTCAAGCTGAAAATATCTGGATTCAAAATGGAACTGTAATTCTCAGGGAGATGTAATTCAAGTGCTTTATACTTTCCACTACCATCTAATGGACAAGTTCAACTGGCCTACACTCCCTTAAAAAGGAAGGGAAAAAATTCCTATAATTAGAAAATTCAGCTGACAGAGGACTTCTGAGGCCAAAGACTTCCATATTACAATTCCCACATGAAAACAAAATGGCAACTTGAATGTTTTTCCACTTTTAATCACTGACTAAAATACAAGGGAAGAAACTAGTGCTGTCCTCAGCTACCTAATAGGAAGGCATTCAGAAGACAGACCACGCTGTTCTCAGAGCTGCAGAGTGACAGGGGGAGAGGCAGTAGACACACACTACAAGAATGGAAATTCTAATCAGCTGTAAGGAAAAAGTTCTTTCTGCGATGGTGGTCAAACAAAGGACAGGTTGCCTAGAGAAGGTGTGAACACTCCATCCTTGGAAATAGGCAAAGCTCAAGTGGAAAGGGCCCTGGGCAACCTCATCTAAGGGGCTGCTTGGAGCAGGCTGGACTAGATCAACTCCAGAGGAGCGTCCCAACCTAAATTATACCATGATTCTATGCAGGCACTGAAAAAATCATCTGCATGTTCACCAGCAAAATGAACGTACATACTCTTCTTCACGTACACCTACTTCTCAAGAAATAATTTTGCTACACAATTAGGGTTAAAGAAAACTTAACTGGACTGAACTCTTCCTTGCATTGTAGACAGTCACATAGACAAGTACGATTTTTTTCTTTTCCAAATGAACAAAATCATATGCTGAATTCACATGGAAACAAGAAAAATCATCCTCAAAATAAAAACACTCAATATTGTTGTGCACATCATTTGTCTGAATCAGGAAGACATCTAGATCTTCCTGAGAGAATAGAAAGAGTTCTGCAAAGGCTGTTAACTACGTTTATTTGACATGCATCAGGTAGATTAAAAGCTCTTTCAAACATCTTTAATATGACAAGGTCAATAGCCACTGAATCATGCTGCTATATGCATTAATATTTGGAAGAAGCATCATCCAAAAATGTAAGCACAATCAGATCAGCCTAACAAACTTCATGGAAAAAATACTTGCCTCCCTTCATAAAATTTTATGTCTGCGCAGGAATGTAGGGCCGTTTCAGGACAGAGGAAGAAAATTCTTCAGGAATAAAAATGTCAAGGTATTCATGTTTAAGGGATATCATAGAATGGTTTGGGTTGGAAGGGACCTTAAAGATCATCTAGTTCATATGTACGCTAAGTGTTACTGTTCCAGTATGTAACTGACATACTGGAGATAGCAGCAAAATTACTTAATGGAGGCCAAATTACAAAAAAAAAAAAAAAAAAAGAAAGCCCAACCACTCCCTGAAGATCTATCCTAAGAGATTCAGAGCCAGTACCTTCACATTTCTATTATAAAGCAATATTTTCAGACAATTTGGTAAAATGCCAACAGCTATGAAATAAACGTCATTCTAAGTAACACATCAAGCAAATGACTTTCCCAAAGTACAGAAAGACTGAGAAAACCTGCTCTTTTAAAAAAAAAAAAAAATTAAAAATTTAGCCTTTGAACCGGTGACATTTCACACACTACAAGGCTTTCCAGCATCCCAAATACTTGTTTTCATCCTTTAACTGAATATTCTCTTTTAGTAAGGAATTACACACAGCAGGATGGAACTACATCCCATTCACAGGGCACAGAGACATTTTTTCCATTGTCAGTCAGAAGGCATTTCCACCTACTTAACACTTAATTAAGAGTTCCTTGAGAAAGACATTATCATCAGCCAGTCATTTGTGAATGGCAATGCTTCAGGTTCACAGGTTGAGGGAACCAAGGTTATCCCTATGAAACTCCATGTTATAAACGGTACATAAGTATAGAAGAACAGCCATAACAACTCAGTCCAAAAGTCCATGCTGTCCTGTACATTAACAAAAGTCAGAGTAAGGAGAGAAACAGTAAATGTAGGCTGATTTCTTATATGTGATTCCAGTCTCTGGTGGCCAAAGAATTTGCAAGTTGGCAGTTGGTTTTCATGTTAGAGATCACCACCTTTCATACTGAACACTTCTAATGAGGGCTAATAATTGTCTAATTCCTTCCCAATCCTATGCAGGCTCTGTACTCACACTTTCCCGGAAGAATGTTCTCCAGAATGGCACCACTTCCGTCATTCCTAGTCATTTCCTCCATGACCTTCATTATTTTGCTGACTTCAGTTACACACAGTCTCCGCTTCCCTCCCCTCCCCAGTCACTTCTTCCCAGGCTATCTGGAATCACCTCTGCACCAAAGCGGTTCCGTAATTCTGACTGTCTTCTGTATATTTTCGTTCTTACTACCTTCTTTCTGAGATAGAGCACCTACAATCATATACAGCATTTGAGAAGTTCTGCACCATGGATTTATATAGCAGACACTTTCTGATATGTAGCATACTATTAACTTTGGACACTTAAAGACACCACACTGAACCACAGCCACGGTTTAATAGCTTAATCCATGGTTTAATCCATAGTCTATTATGTATCTTACCCTTTCAGCTGCTCCTTTTAATATGCTTTTGATTGTTTCCTCATTTTTATCTACTTCCTTTCTGAAACATTATAGTGGGAAGTGGGGTTTTTTTTTTTTTTTTTAGAGGTCTTTTCATTTTTAATGAGAAAACTGAATTAAAATGGATTACATTGTCTATTACAATTCTTCAGCCTATAAATTGTGAATGAAGCCCCACGGCAAAATCAGGATTTTTCTTGTGGGCTCTCCAAGGAAGTAATTTACACTTGACAATTATTTCCACATCATACCTTTTGTGACTTCTCCCTTGTGTTTGTGAAAGTAGCTGAAGTCTCGCATCATTATTGGTTTCTAACATCACAGCAGTCCTCTTCTTCCTCTGTATTCTGCATCATTAACACCACTGTTGGAATATTTCCAGGATCATTTCTATATATTCACTGAATTTCTATCCACATGGACTGAGTCACTTGTTGAGACATTTGGTTTATTAACACTATCCAATTTCATTTTCCTAAAAGCACACAGCCATTGTCCTAACAGTGTAATTTACTCTTATTCTGACATATAACCCAGTGTCACAACTTCTGAGATATTCACTGTGAAAGTATCCTAACTGAAATCCAGACACTCCAATCCATCTGTATTAGCTTGTAAGGGTTTGACCTTTGTACAGAAGCCCTTGCACAGAGGGTCTTGGTTTGATTACCTGTTTTTATGTGCTCTGCTTAAATAAGACTGACAGTTAGATGGAATCTTTGCAGTTTGTTTCTCGATACAACCTGATAACACTTCTACCTGTTCTTCCTAGATATTTTTTGTACTTTCTACCGCAGAAGAGACATCATCCCAAAGTGCAGGTTTGTTTGCATTCATTTATTTTTTCAACTCTTTAGGTTGGGAGAGGACTGAGTAAAAAAGCAAGAGTTACTTGCTCCAACACACTATCACATAAATGCCATTGTGCTGCTTCCAGACCCCAGGATGAAGATTTCTGCCTTCCACTGTGAAACAGAAGGGACTTTGCAGGCTACATCTGAGGATCAGAAGCAGTCCCTTGTGTGTACTGAGATACACACACCTCAGGCACTCACTTTGAGAGAGGATTTGAACTTCTAACTCTTCCTTGAAAGACAAAAGAAGACGATATTCAAGAGCCTGTTGGGAAGAGTGGTCATGAACTGTGATGCAGTGTAGGTTGAAGTTCTTCTGTCTGAAAGAAGTTAGAGCCAGGTTGTCCCAAAAACTGAGCAGTGGACTATACTGAGAAGCCTCACTTCACATCGCCTGAGTTCAGAGATCAATTGAGTCAAGAGACCAGGAGAAAAACCCCACCAATGACTGTAGTCTAGAGGTCACACCTAGTCTTCAGCAAACAAAAATAAATAGGTAAGGTCCGTCTTCATCAACAATAGGTTTGTAAGAAAAGTCCCACTGAAAAGCGAGTTTCAAAAACTTGTTCCTTCTCCCTTTTGCTCAAACTTGTAACAATAACAGAGGACTCCACAGAAAGACACAAACTGGAGAAAAGGCAGGAGGAGGCTCTATCCCCCAAACAGGCTTTTGTCTGTATTCTCATTAGGGAACTATGACACTCAGTCTCTTCAGCTGGAGGCAACAATAACCATGCCCAGCTCTGCTATGTCTTTGATTAGACACTAATTGCTTTTCTGAGCTGAAAACACCCAGAAAATTTGGAGAACTTTCATGAACTCTTGTAATATGCAGAATGGTGTTCCCCAGGGCTCAGTACTGGGGCCAGTTCTGTTTAATATCTTTATCAGTGACCTGGACAAGGGATCGAGTGCACCCTCAGTAAGTTTACAGATAACACCAAGTTGGGTGGGCGTGTTGATCTGCCTGAGGGTAGGAAAGCTCTACAGAAGATCCTGGACAGGCTGGATTGATGGGCAGAGGCCAACTATATCAGGTTCAACATGGCCAAGTGCTGGGTCCTGCGCTTGGGCCAAAAGAACCCTCTGCAATGCTGCAGGTTTAGAGACCAGTGGCTGGAAAGCTGCCCTGTGGAAAAAGGACCTGGGGGTGTTGGTTGGCAACCAGCTGAACAGGAGCCAGCAGTGTGCCTGGGTGGCCAAGAAGGCCAATGGCATCTTGGCCTGAATCAGGGAAGCGATTGTCACCCTGTACTGCGCACTGGTGAGGCCACACCTCGAATCCTGTGTTCAGGTTTGGGCCCCTCACTGCAAAAAAGACACTGAGGTGCTGGAGCAGACTTACAGTATCATTCTCAAGTACATTAGATTATTTTTTTAACTGGTTTTCTGGGTTACCATAAACATAGTAAAAGACAACCATATGTTTAAAATGCCATTCTCATACTACATATCTCATGTATATATATATACACACACACAAGTATGTATGTACTTCAAATAGGTATCAAAAGGAAATGTGGTTAAAATTTTGTTTGTGGTTTAAATTTTGGTCTGAGCAACCAAAATGCCACACAGGAAGGCCATCATGTTAATATGCAATCCAGTGTTTCATTCACAACCTACAGATGCAAGCAGTTCTTTGTAACTCATTCATTAAGCAGCATTGAAAGAAAGGCTGACGACCAGAGTAATGAGCACTTATGTCTCACTTACATAAATTTAGTGCACGTGATAAGCAATATATGGCAGAAATTCCCTCTAAGCCAGTAGGACACACACAGGCTTGCACATGTCGTGTAGTTTCAGACATCTCCCTTTTGGTTTTATCAACTCCGGGATCTTATCTGATTGTTGCTAATGGCAAATTGTCACTTTAAAACTACTTTTACTTCCTTAAAGGAAGGTATAGAACATAATTATCGCATTATCTTAGTACATAGCTGCAAAACTTTACACTGAAGTCAAACTGTAATTCAGATAAGAGTATGACAAGCTGTGCCTGCCATTGCTTGCAAAATTTCAAAAGAATTATCAGGCAGAAGCCGAGGAGACACAAATTGAAATGCAGGCTACTTGTGTCCTCTTAGAACAGCAAAGTTTTAGTTAAATTGAAGGGTTCAGAAAATACAGCATAAATGCAATAGGTGCTTTCCTACAGACCAGCTACAACCTGTTACTGGAATTTAGCTGCATTATTATAGGTGACTGTCAAGTAAAAGAAATTTCAGGCTTGGATGAGCAGTGCATGGCAGACCCATGTGTACTGGATTTTAGTTTTGGTTGTGCTGTGCAAATCCAAAACTATTGTTCAGAAGAGGAAATTCACCTGATGAATAGAAGTGTGGTTCCTTTGGGGACCAAGGAAACAAGAAGCATGGAAATGGTGCCAAAACTAGTAAGTCCCTTGGAAGAGTTGAGAAAACCTTATTCCACCCAATGAATTACTTCTAGGACTTACCCTGAGTTGTCAAACTATTCCTGCTGGGCCAACACACCTACAGTCTTGCTCAGACTGAACAGCATATGCTACTCTCCTCACCCAGAGCACAACATGCAGTACAATATGAAAACCAAAGGTGAACAATACTTCCTTTTGGGTAAAAATATAAAAGATATTATTACCTCAATTTTCAAAGGTGCTGCAAGATATACAGTATTTGTATGTTGCTGTCACTTTAAAAACCTGCAATAAATACCCAGTGTTCCGAATCACATACATTTTTGAAAGCTATGCTACTTTTTCTTTATGCAACTCAAAATGTTTTATAGTGAACTCAAAAGATCAAATTCTCTCTTTAACTACCCAATTCCAGTAATAAGCAGAATGCTTCTTACAATAATTATCCAGGGAGGAGTTGGGGGTTGCAGGAAGAGAAAGAGACAGGGAAAACCCCACCGCATTTTGTTCAGAAGTCCCTTTAAATTCTGCCTTATTTAACAGATCAACCAATTGAGTGAAAATGTTCTGATCTACAATTTCTATTTGCCTCTGCAAACTGTTTACATACCCATCTGTCTGTAGTGGCTCCAGGGTACTGTTCTGTTCTTTCAAGATAAATACACAACCAAAATATATGTAAATTGGCACAGAGGAAGTCCTCATGTAAAGCATACACAAAAGTTCCTTAATAGTTTGAATAAATACTTTAGTATCAAAGCAAAATCATAAAAGGCAATTAAATAAGTGAGACACACAAGATCCAAGTATTCCCTCAATAAACCACAAATGGAAATCCTGACAAGTAAAAATTGAATGGCAGAGACTTGATATAGAAACAGCTGATGTGCTAGGTTGGTATGGGTAACATGAAAATATGTCAGATGGGACTGCTAAAAAGAAGGTCAAGTCCGTCCTTATAGGCCTTTAGCATATACCATTCGTTGGCTCTCATGACACTGAGGGACTGCAGGATCAGGCTATGAATTCTTTGGAAGGAAATGAAGAAGTACAAGGACTTTACCAAGCAGAAGCACAGTAGGTGTATCATGAGATGACTCTTCCACCTTTGTAAAAAAGCTCTTTAAGAGGTATGTCTCATAATTGCAAGAGAGAAACAGAACCATCCCAAGTGCAAGAAAATTTTTACTTCTTAGGCAAAAAAAAATTTGCTTGGGTATGAGCCCAAGAAGACTTGCACAGAGTACACACAAGCAACTTGAGTCAGTAAACACACTCTTACCTGTATTCCAGGATGACACCAGCCCACAATTTGGAGTAAGGAAGAATAAAAATGTGTTGGTGACTTAAAAGCACTGAACTCAAGTCAAGAAGTAGCAAGATGGCTCTGGGTTCACCATCAAAACAGCACAGTCAGGAAGCTGTTTGGTCAGCTTGGCTCTGGAGCGAAGTGAGCTTCCATGGTCCCACTGCACAGTGTGAGCATGTCTAGATGACTTGCCATTAAGCACAGATAGGATGTGAGGAAAAGGCACAGGCTGTTAGCTCACTCTCTGAAGATCTACTGCAAACAGGGTGATTATTTTTTAAAAAGGATTAAATATATATGCACCTTATCCTATCAAAATCAGTTGCATAACTCCTCCAAACTTCACTGTGGTTATGGCAGGAAGCTCTGATTTTACTAGTGAGGTGCAGTGAAACACTACCAGGAAGATAATTCTGCAAATCAGCATCAGGCAGAAAAAAAAAAAAAAAAAACAACACTTGGAATTTTATTTAACTAAAGTATTATAAAATGATGTTTAATTTAATGAAAAAGAAATATTTTTAACCCTCTTCAGCTCCAGCGGTGTTTTTAGAGGTAAATTCCAAGTATTGTTCTGTCTTTTGCAAGTTCATCAACAGCTTAATTCATTCTGATTAGAGAAAAAAAGCGTACTACCAAAAGACACTGAAGTTTAATGCAACATATGTATTATATCTCCCACCTTCAGTGAGGTGGAATTTTTAATTGTACAACTCTTATGAGAATTTAAAAGTGTAATCAGGGGCATGTGCAGGCTCTATTGTGTTAAAGGGAAACAATTTTGCTTTGCAATCCTCTTGGCATCACAATGTATCCATTAGCAATTGCTGATTTTAGTTTTTAACAGCAACTACAGCCATACCAATTCATGACGCTGACCTCTGTGTTTTTCTGAATGAATTAAGAGGAAGAGAAAAACGTGGCTTCCACTAAGCTTCCATTCCAGCACAGGAAATCCTGTGTGGTGAGATACAGTATGTGTCGTGCTCAGAGATTTCATTCTACTCCCCTTTAAAAGCCAACACAAGTAGCATGTCACAGGAAATTCTTCCTTATTTTCAGTAGTTCATAGGACAAGGCTTCTTTGGAAACAAGGTCAGCATGAATACAGCATTGCTTCCTTATCACTGCTAAGCAGCTGTGGTGAGGATGCAAGACACAACACTGCACCCTGTCCCTGAATACCTCTTTTCATAAACTTTAAGCATATGCAGCTCAAGCAGTTACAAGTTCCTTTGTGCTTTTTTATTTTGAGATTTTTTTATCACATGCTTTCCAAAAATATTTCTCTAAAAAAGGTACTGAGTAGATACAAGCTTAAACTCCACCTAAAAAATTAACAAATAATATAATCAAACCTCAGCTACTTTCGAACAGTCAGCACTACTCAGCAAGGTGGAGAAAGAAATTAGTTCTTTCCCAAGTCAAGCTGACAAAAGATGAACTTTAAGCACGGAAGCTTGGCCACCTCTTTGAAAATTAATGGGGCCCACTTCCCGCCCCCATTGCAACATGCCACTTTCAAGGTACTACCCAAAGTCTGTGCTACTCCTCAGTTTTATGTAAAGCTCCAGCTGTAATTAGTCTTTAACTTATTAAGCAACTTATGAAGGAATTATAGGCTTGAAGAGTGAAAGCAAATTCCAGTTCTTCCTGATATAAGCCACTCATAAATCATGCAAACAGTTTTCCCCATGCTTTGTACCAGAACACAAAGTAACCAAATGACAACAGCAACCCAACCCAGCCAGACTACTGTCGAGTACACTGATGAATAAGGTGTTGCTAATCTCCCTCAGGAGAATGCCTTGAAAGGTTTGCATTGATAATAACAGCAGTAGGTGAAATATTTGCATTTAGTTTTTGCATATTTTTGAAAGGAAGTCAAAGGAAAGGAGCTTTAAAAGTAGCAGCAGTTTGTTACCAGAACTGTGCAACTGGTAACCATTAGCAATCACCTCCAAACCACAAGACCACCTTTAGAGCTAAGACGCTTAACCCTGCCATGGCCAGACAGACACAGAGTAGGCAAGGTCCAGCCACCACAGAAGGACAAACACATCGGTTCAGTGCTCTCGGCAGGCAAAATGGGGGGGGGAGCACACTTGCTCTCACGGCACAGACTGTTTGATAAAGAATTTTGGTAGAAGAGCTCAGAGCTGAGACTCTGTCAGCATTCCTCAAGCAACAGCCACATTTCAGAGACAGGATGCAAAAGGTTCGAACACAAAAGAAAAGCAGCACCACAGAGCAGTGAAAAATGGTCCTAGCAGTTAAAATAAATCATAGGCCGAGGCATACAGCAATATGCAGCACCCTGGCTGCATTGCATTTCAATCCCATTTGAGTTGAGCAACTCCACAAGTATTTTCCAGAAGAGGCACATACACAGCAAACATACGCCTATTATCATGAGGTTTGTCTTCCCAGTTTTCTGGCTGCAAGACCCCCTTGGAAGTAGTTCATGAACTCCCAAGTGTCCTCACACTGAAGGCTCTCATGTAGTGAAACCCTCAGGCTGAGGACTTCCAGGATCTTGTATCCTCTTGACAGAGTGGAATGCTAAAACATCCCTCAGATTTTTAGACAGTATGAAAATGGCCTGGGTGAATGCAATTAACTGGGTCAGAATCTCTCCTTTTTGCCTGATGAAAAGCAATAATGCAGGATAGGTCACTTGAAATAGGTGTCTTGAAGGAGATGAAGATGACAATAATCAGCATGAAGAACACTTGCCAGACATTTTAATTCTCTCATGGAACGTGATATCTCTCTAAAGATGATGGAGATGCTTTCAGCTATACCATCAGGTAAGGTACAAAATCTTATACTGTTCTGGGTTTAGGGACCAGCCAGAAGGCATGTTACAATATATAAAAAAGTTAGAGTCTACCGTGTGTGGAATTGCAAACTTGATTTTACAAGTAACTTCTGAAACAAGTGGCATAGGATAAGAAAGTAACATTTAAAACCAATAAAATAGTAAGGAAGTGCATACAAAATCACTTTGGGCCCTTAAGCATGTAATTGGCAGAATATTCTTGTGACACTGGGACAATGCAAAGGAGGTTAATTTTGCAGTGTGAACAGCAATACATTGGCTTTGCCCTAAGTGCCAAGTAGTAAGTCCTCACAAAGGGGAAAGCTTTCTCTTCAGGTATCCAAAGCTGAAGCCTGCTCATTTTTTTCAGGATGTTGCTGTTACCTTAAAGCTCAAGCTTCAATAAAATTTACGCAGCCAGCACGTTTTATTTAGTACCTTAACCCCTGTGAGATGGCAATTAAAGGGAAAACGATCCTATTATTTATGTAAGGCTAAAAAGACAAAAAAACCCACCACCACGCAAACCACACCCCACCCCTTAGATCTTTTAACAGTGTTTTTGGATTTGCTGTTCCATACAACTTACAGCCATATATGAAACCAGACAAAGAAGGTACAACCGGTCTAAATGTATCAGGAACTACTCCCTCAGCAGTGCATACTTACTGTACTACAAAGTTTTCTTTTAGATTTATTTACCCTTAGAAATTTGACTCTGTGTGAAATGCCAGGAAACAACAACTTGAAATGAAACTCGGCAAGTATTTTTGTTGGTACAACTGATGGACATGGCAGTAAGACCCTCTGTTTGACTCTAGTGCATTGGACAGGGCAAGACCTTGATTTCTTTCTGAATGTGAAGTTAACTGAAGCTGAAAAGGGAGGCTGAAGGGGTATTTCTGTTCTGACAGTGACTATGGGAAATCTGAAACAGTTCTTTTTCAGTATTACCCAAACTGGCAACTAAACCAAACCAGTGCCTGACCAGTTCACCGACAGATTGTTTATCTGTAGGTGGTAGGATCCCAGAACACAGAACCAATAGAGTCAGAAGAGTCTTTCCACGTATCCAGTGGGCGCATGAGGTGCCAGGACTGCCTATTCCCAGCACTTGCCCGGGCTGGTTCCATCTTACAGTGGAGAGATGAGGCTCTGGCTCATGTCACCCAAGTGTTACCCCCAGAAGTCCCCACTTCCACACCTCAGAGCTCTGCAGTCCACAGTCTGCAGGGTCTGGCAGGTTTTGCACAAGCCTGTGAATTTGTGAAATCTGTACTGCTTGGCTCGAGTACATTTGTTGTTTAGTCTATCAGCACCTGTTACATCAGGCACAATAGGGAAAAGCTTCTGCCTGAATCCCATACAGCCTAAACTAAACAGACATCATGATAAATGCAGGCTAGCTACAGAAAGGGAAACTGCCAGCCTAGAAGCTGTCCCCAAACAGGACACAGCTTCCAGGAAGTCACTACTGACAAATTTTAATAATTTACATTATATTTGTTTTGGGATTATTTGCATGGAGTATACTGTAAGGTAGGAAGGGGAGAAATAATACTAGAGCTGAGCCCAAGCAAGGCAGCAGAAAGCATGATCATAAAAGCAAGGGGACATTAACTGAAGTCATAAAGAAGGACTAGTTGCTCAAGTGACCCAGCTTTCGGTCAGTGTCAAATTCCTTTCAGTTCTTTCAGAATCATGAAAATCATCAATATTCATCTCTTTCCTGGCAAGAAGTCTCATTCTTTAGATTCCGCTGTTAACAGAATAATCCAGGCAGAAGAAAGTTGGAAGTTTCTTTCTGGAACAGTCAGACCCATCCCTCTGCAAATGATTTTCATCTTATGGAAAAAATACTCCTCTTTTTCAGTTCCATCTTTGGCACAGCAGTATTTAATTCTAATGACTGCAAGCCGAAGTACATTACCAGGTTCACTACCTCTCACGTGTAGAAATATAATCTTCTGTAATTTATACCTGTCTGGCTAAGACATTTCATGCAGCAGCAGGCTCCAAGGCCAGAGGGAGGGACAAAACTAGCAAATAAACATTCATGTGCTTGGAGAGCTATGAAATTCCTGGGGCAACAGGCCACTCAGAAATTATGGAGGGCCTCAGGGGGCTGAAAAATTCCACTATAGCACAGGAGGCTAACCAGTGGACAGCTTCAGTGGGCTACAGGTGGCAAAAACCCCGAAACAAAACCCCACACCCTAATCAATAAAGTACGATTTCTAACCATTACGGGGTGAATCATTCAACTAGTCTCCACAGAGGCTCGACATTTTCCATCCAAGAACAAGCATCCGTTTCATCACTGCGGTCACTTGAATTTTAAGGGTTCCCTTGCCAGTGGTAAACCGATCTGTCAGAGGCCACAAAGGATCCCATACAACAGGAATCAGCTTTATTGCTTTTTATTGTTCTTTCAGGCAAGAACTATTTTAATCTCACCAGAACCTTCGCCAGGCTGCTAACAAACAGGGAGGTCATTTGTGCAGATGCTTTCACCCCATCATACCAGAAAAAGAGGAAAATGGTAGTTAATACTGGAAGAAGGGTTCTGTTTAAAGATAAAACAAAACGCAAAGCACATTCACATTTTCAATTTGAATTTGGAAGATTTACTTACTTGTTCTAAAACTTCACATTTTTATAGCATGAATAGTAAGATATTTTGCACTTGGTTAACCAAGTTACATAACTCGGGGAGACAACTGACCAAGCTCCTTTAGTCTATGTAAGGACACCTTAACATTTGAGGATTAAACATAGAAATGTAGCAATTAATGCCCCCGATGTTTTTAACAGTGTACAGCCAAAGAGATTTTCCTCTAATGGAATTACGAAACAGAAGCATGCCTTGTTTAGCACGTTAACAAGCTTGCATTTACTGCTGTCAGCATTAGACCTCCCAGCACAGCCGTCATGCACATAATCAATGAAAATAGTTTGCAAAATGCCACTCTGATGTTACTCAGACAGTGTTATCTACCCAAGGAAAGATCTCTACGTTTAGGAATAAGAGTAGCATTTTTCAGCATGGAAACTGGTTTGTCAACAGCCATTCTTCTCCCGCACAAAACCTCCGACAATGCCAGCTCAGAGCAACAGTAGCCTCATTTATTGGCGGGAAAAAAGGCGTCTCTTTGTACCATCAGTTTTGTGCCCTTTCAATAGCAGCTCCGGTGGTGAACTGGTGTGGACAATCGCAGTGACCATCTGTGACTACGAGACAGTTTGATAGCTGCAAGACTAACTTAGGTTCAACATCACCACATCTTGCCCCGCTGAGTCTTTCATATGGCTTTGAAAAACTTAATGAAAATGGATACATTCAAAGCTGAGTAAAAAGAGGTCTCAACAGGCTTGACCCTAAATCTAAACAATGGAACTGTAATGCCAGCACCATTGTAGCAACACGACAGATGTAGGTCGTGCTAGCTTTCATCTGTAGATGTGACTGATAGCTTGCAATTTGCTGACAAGATGTATAAAGTTTCCATTTTCTTTTGGTTTGTAGGCATGAATTTCAAGAGTTCAATTAAGATGGAAGATGCACTTTTTTTTTTGGTTGTTCGCAGAGAAAATTCCTGCAAAGACCATAGTGAGCATGTATCACTGACCTAGGGACATTCTTGTCCTAAATCCACTCTGCAGAACTTATTCTAGAATTATTCAGTACAAGATTGGTCTAAGAAGTTCACAGAGGAGTATCACTGCTTAAACAAAGAAGTTAATTCATAAAATCTTTAGTATCAGTCCAGACTTTAATAGCTATGTACTAGTATTTTCCTGATTGCTTTAATTATGTAATCTTAAATTGTATTAAATTTAATTAACTCCATAAATCCATCCATCTTACACACGTGCTGTGTGTGTTGCCGGCACATCCACAGCATGTGTTCCGTCCTGTTTGGACCAAGATGAGAAACTGATTTTAAATTGGAGCTAGGGAAAAACAAACAAACAAAATTCTCCTAATCTACACTGATGACTTGAAGAGCAGTCACAGGGAGTTTGACAAGCAACACATTCTTCTCTGTTCTTCCAGGCCAGAGCAGTTTCGGGAATAACCCAATGGCATCAGATCCAGCTCGTGTTAGAGCTGCCTTGGTATGACAAAATGTCTCCACAAGGGCAAAACAGAAAGTCATCAAGACACGACAGCAATTGATTCCTAAGTTCCCCTAAAATTGTAGGCCACCCTCTTTCTCTGTACCACCTTGTGTGTCTGGGTGGGCTAGCAGGGGAAAAGTGACAGACCTTAAATCAGTATACTGTCCTGGAGAGAAGAGGGTCTAGTACAGCTGACAGATTTTTAATGATCACCTCCTCCAAGCTCAAGAATGGTCTGCCATGATGAGGAAAAAGTCAAGCAAGAGTGGCAGGAGGCCTGTGTGGATGAACAAGGAATCCTTAACAAAAGTCAAATGTAAGAAGGAAGCATATGAGAGGGGGTAACAGGGACAGGTGACCCTAGAAGAATAGAGAGACACTACCCAAGCATGCAGGGACAAAGTTATGAAAGCTAAAGCCTGTTTGGTGTTGCACTTGACAAGGGACATAAAGGGCAACAAGAAGGGCTTCTCCAAGCATTATCACCAACAAAAGAAAGTAGAGGGAAAAATGTGGGACCACTGCTGAATGGAGCAGAGAACACGGTGACAAATGACAGAAAATGCAGAGGTACTTGATGCAATCTTCATGTTGGACTTCAGTGGCAAGACTTGCCTTCAGCAATCTCAGGTTCCCGAGACCAGTGAGAAAGTCAGAAGCAAGCAACACTTACTCTGGGTGCAAGAGGATTAATCTAGGGAACGTTTATGCAAACTGGACATAAACCCACTAGACCTGATGGGATGCACCCATGAATGCTGAGAGAGCTGATTAATGCCGCTCTTGATTATCTTCCCTAGGTCATAGCTATCAGGAAAGGTTCCTGAGGACTAGTAACAAGTGGTGTTCCTCAGGGGACCAGTACTGTTTAGTATCTTCATCAATGACACAGCTGGATGAGAAGTGGGTCCAGGCGAACCTCATAAGATTCAACAAGGCCAAGTGCAGGGTCTTGCATCTGGGTCAGGGCAATCCCTGGTATCAACAGAGGCTGGGGGATGAAGGGATTGAGAGCAGCCCTGCAAAGAAGGACTTGGGAGCACTGATGGTTGAAAAGCTGGACATGAGCTGACAACATGTGCTCACTGCTCAGAAAGCCAGCCATATCCTGGGCTGCATCAAAAGAAGTGTGGCCAGCAGGTTGAGGTAGGGGGTTCTCCCCCTCTACTCTGCTCTCCTGAGACCTCACCTGGACTACTGTATCCAACTCTGGAGCCCTCAACTTAAGAGGATATCGACCAGTTGGAGCAAGTCCAGAGGAAGGCCACAAAGATGATCAGAGGGCTGGAGCACCTCTCCTATGAAGAAAGGCTGAGAGAATTGACATTGTTCAGCCTGGAGAAGAGAAGGCTCTGGGGAAACCTCACTGTGGCCTTTCAGTACTTAAAGGGAGCTTATAAGAAAGATGGGGACAGAATTTTTAGCAGGGCCTATTGCAATAGGACAAGGGGTAATGGCTTTAAACTAAAAGCGGGTAGATTTTTACTTAAGATATAAGGAGGAAATTTTTTATGATGGGAGTGGTGAGACACTGGAGCAGGTTGCCCAGAGAGGTGGTAGGTACCCCATCCCAGGAAACATTTATGATCAGGTTGGACAGGGCTCTGGGCAATCTGATCTAGCTGAAGATGTCCCTGTTTATTGCAGGGGGGTCGGACTAGATGACCATTAAAGGTCTCTTCCAATCCAAATTCTGCTATGATTCTATGACTAGAAAAAAAGCAGATGTGCTTTCTATCCTCATGAAGGAAAAGGAGGAAGATCCAGGAACTATAGGTCAGCCAATTTCACCTTTATCCCAGGGAAGGTGAAGGAGCAAGTAATTCTGGAAATAATTTCCAAACCTATTAAGGACAAGCAGGTGATTTCAAGTAGTCAGTATGTATTTATGAAAGAAAAATCAGACTTGACCAACCTGATATCCTTCTACAATGAGATGATTCACTTTGCAGATGTGGGAAGAACAGTGGATCTTGTCTATCTTGACTTTAGTAACGCTTTCAGCACTGTCCCCTACAATATCCGCATGGAAAAAATAATAGAAGGGCTAGATGAACAGACACTGAGGTGGACTGAAAACTGGTTGAACTGTTCATCTCAAAGGCTTGTGATCAGCAGTATGAAGTCCAGCTGAAGGACAGTCATTAGTGGTGTACCCCAGGGGGCTGATACTGGGAACAGTACTGTGCAACACCTTCAGTAATGACCTGGATGATTGGTGAGTGTGCATCCTCAGCAAGTCTACAGATGATACAAAAATCAGGAAGAGCAGTTGATACACCATAAGGCTGTACTGCCATTTAAAGGGACCTCAACAGGCTGCAGAAATGGGCAGACGGGAACCTCATGAAGTTTACCAACGGGACATACAAAGCCCTGCACTTGCGAAGGAATAACCCCAGGCACTAGTACACAACGCTGGGTGGGAAGCAGCTTAGCAGGAAAAAAAACCAAAAAACCAACAGTCTTGTGGGATGCCAAGTTGAACATGAGTCTGCAATATGTCCTTGTGACAAAGGCAGCCAACAGCCTCCTGGGTCGCATTAGGAAGGTGTTGCCAGCAGGTCGAGGGAGGTGATTTTTTGTCTCTACTCAGCACTGGCGAGATCTCATCTGCAGTGTGGTGTCCAGTTCTAGGCTCCCCAGTACACACTAGAGTGAGTCCAGCAAAGGGCCACAAAGATGATTAAAGCACTGGAGCATCTGACATACAGGGAGATGTTGAGAGAGCTGGGATTGTTCATTCTGTCAAGAAGGCGGCTCAGGAAGGATCTTAACAAGATGTGAAAATATCTGACTGGGGACAGCAGAGAGAAGATGAAGCCAGACTTTTCTCAGTGATGCCCAGGGAAAGGACAAGAGGCAACAGGCACTAACTGATATTCAGGAAAAAGAAAGCCCTTTTATAATTTCCACTCCCAAGTTACTAGTATCTCTCTACATGGCTACTGTACTGATCCTCGTGACAAACAAGAACCAGCCATGATCAAGTCAGGCAGCAGGAAGAGCCATATAGTTGCACATTCTATAAAAGCAACACAATGTCCCTGCCTCTCTTTCCTGGTAAAGGATCCCATGTGCCAGTTCAGGTTATTCCAAGGGGAGGGAGGACAATAGCTTTATTCTGCAAATTAATTACTCATATGGGATGCAGCAAAGGGGGTGCAAGATGTGGGTCAGGTCAGGAGATTTAAACAAGTTCCAAGTGTATTTTTTACTGTGAAGTATCCTTTGCACCTTCACTGTGTGCTGCACTTAAAATGTTTCACCCTATATAACTGGAACATATTTCTAGAACAGCCCATAAAATAAAATTTTGACCAATGAAGATCAAAACAGTAATTTAATGCAAAGGGCTGTGCCTTTTCTTTCCAAAAGTCCACTGAAGTCAAATTGTAGCTTTCTTCTGAATTTAGTGACTTTTGATTAAGTCCTTCAAAGAGACAGTATGGATTTTGCCCTGGAAAGCACTCTCCTGATAGGAAAATGCAGGAGGCCTTAAAACACCTAAAGAGAGAGGTAATTAGGGAAATGGACCATCTTGAGCCATGTCTGAGAGCTCTTCTACCCAAACAAGGAGTAGAATCAATCGTTTCCCAGACAACAGCAGTCTTTTGTCATTGTTGGATTTGGCATTTAAACTGCAGAGGACAGGCATAAGACAGCCAGCCAAAGCTTCATCACAACCATCTTTTTTCCTTTAAAAAACTTATTTAAGATGGGAGATTATTCAATTGTCACATCACATGTAATAAGCGAGTAAACATTAGACAAGTGAGTGGAAAAGAAAACCAGCTTCAAATCTGCCAGGTTTCCTCTTACCAGTGTCTGTTGGGAATCAGAGACTCTAGTTTGTATTTTTGCCAAAGGTCATTTCAGAGACAAATTAAGAAACCCTTGAAGCTACTACGTATTCCTTAAAGGTCCCAGTTTTATAATTCACTGCACACTGGCAATTTGCTGAGGCTGCACAGAAGGTTATTGACTTCAAGACCTTGGCAACACAGACCAACGTATACCCCAGAACAGACCAGAAAAGATTTATTTTCATTCTTCGTGTTTAAAGGAAATACCACATTGTATTTAGATAATACAAACTAAGTACAAAGATGAGTAAAGGAAGAGTACAATTACAGTGCAGGTACAGACCTCAAAACAAAAATATAACAACAGTATAGACGCTGCTATTAATTTTACATTGCAGTAAACGTATTTCCTGTATGAAAAACTAAAGTAGGCAAGAAAACACAAAACTAAACCACTGAATAAGTTGAAAAATATTTCCTTAAATTATCTTGACTCAGATGCTCAGGGATATGGAGAAGGGAAATCTTATTTTAAGAGCTTCCCAAGTAAAAATCACTGGTTTATTGTAAACTCAGCATTTCACTTTGTAAACAGATGTGCTTCTTCCAAATTTCCTCCACCCCATCCATTGTTTTATTTATCTGATTTAATGCAAGTTTCTCTTACACAAAGCAAAAAAAGAACGCAACTGAAACTCCTGTTGTAATTAAAGGTTTCTTTGTTCTATTATGAACCTTACTTGACTGCTCAATACTATTGCCCAGAAGAACAATACATATTTAAGTCTCTGATCCCCACGAGGGAAGAGAGTCCATCTGCAACTCTGCAGTAACTATACCAAACTGGCTTGGCAACAAAATGCTATTAAAAAAATATTTATTAATCTAAACTGTCTTCCTCACCCTAACACTCCACAACCTGTAGTCACTTGTCTTTACATTTCTAACATTTTGTACATTTACAGTCATGTTCGTCAGCCTCCTGTACCAGCTCATGAGGTTTCAGCTGTGGAGAGGGTGGAAGCAGAGACCGAGACAGCTACTCAGAATTAGCTATAGTGTCAGAACACACCACAGAATTTGCATTGCCACCCTTGAGGCTTTTGCAAACAAAAGAGACCTCTACAACTGCATTTCTCAGCAATCCTAGCTCCTGTAATCAGTGGCAAGACACATAGGACAACAGCTTTCAGACAGGTTTTAACTTTTGCACTCAAAGATAAAAGTGACCAACAACCTCACCCCACTCAAAATAAATACAAAACTTACTTTTCCAGTTCAACTTTTCATAGGCAACCTGCAGACATGAGCCTGTAGCTAACTGAGCTATTTTCCTGCAGAATGATAAAGCATAATACCAACGTCACTTGTAAATTCCATAGGTGGGAACCACTGAACATGATAGTGTCAATCCTCTGAACATCATCTTATTAGAAATTTGCAGATGTCTACTGAAATGGTAGTGCTCAGTTCTGTTTGGGGGCATAATACAATCTAAGAGGCTCTCAAGCGAAATGCCTTACAGCTCCTCCTTCATCACCTGACCAAGCATATTACCTTCCCACACATTCCAAATACGATACAGGCAAGTTTGCATCCAGTAATGGGAAAGCATCTGCAACCAGTCCCCAGCCATGTAACATGGTGCGCACACACCCTAATGATGTGACATGCATTTCAGGACACAAGACAACAGTATATCTAGTCACAACAGAAGGAGGGGGTGTAGGGCCACGAGGAAGTGGGTCAGAAAGCAAGGTCTTGATCACCACCACCACCACAAAAAGATCCTTGTAATAACAACTTGGCCAACAGCTCGCCCCAAAAGCCTATCTGGAGCAGCTCTCTGGATGGAGGCAATTCTGACAAACTGGGTCTGTTCTGTGGTCCACAGTCTGGCTCTGTTTGTTCAAGACTACAGAGTATCATCATTATGGACTCAGGGACTTGCATTAAAAGTAAAAAAAAAAATCACCACTTTGGTTAGTGTTCTGTGTTTTGTACACACACTGGCACACACAGTGTTCAGCAACACTACCCTGTCACCAAAGTACTTTTTCTATGACAATATTTAGGGAAATAGCATGCCACACATGTAAAACAAATCAGCAAACTCCTTTGAAATATGAGCTCAAAGCTTTTTAATATTAACACAACTTTTGTTCATGAGGCAAAAATCATTCTCATTCAATCTTGTATGGAACCTTCATTCCATCAATACTGCAATTTCACAGCTAAACATATTAATGGGGTCATAAATATTCAGATTATGTAATAAAGACAGTGAAAGCAGCCGATAAAATGCTGTTAACATTCATTTACAGCAGCTGGGAAGGCCCTGCCAAATGTTGCTTTACATAACAGGTCATGACGCTCTGACTGCATTAAGCTTTCTGATCACTCTTCCCTTATCTGCTATGATTTTGAACACAATACGAGACTACAGTGCAGACTAACCAATGGATTTAGAAGCCCTTTCAAGCACACCAACATTTCAAAGGTTTAAAAGATTAAAATATCAAAGAGAGCCTTGTGGTTACTATGTTTGTGCTTTTGAATTTTATAGCGCAGACATGAAAGTGACATTCACATAATTTATCTACCTTAGCTCCTCAACTCAGTGCCTCCAATAAATTAAAAAAGGGAGTTTATTTTATTGTACCATACTTAAGTTATATGCAAAAAAAGGAAAAAAAAAAGTCAGTAAATTGAAAGCATCTCCTCTACACTTTTCACAAGGCATCTTGAGTACTACTGAAACATTCTGTAATGTGTGTACAACCCTGCCCACAACCTACATTAATTTTATCTTGAGAGTTGCATCAAAACCAAGTAACAATTCTTGCTTGGCTTCTTGGCTTGGAGTATATTCTGCATTACATTTCCTTTTTGCTTCAGTACAGTCTCTGCTACACTTACGACATCTGGATTCCCAAAGCATGGGTCAGATCCTACGAGCTCTCAGGCGAGCATCAGATAGGCACGTGGACTCTGGGGCTAGGTCAGAACGTTTTACTGTAAAAAACGATGATTCACAGCTTGATTCATTCGTTCTGCATATTTGCATGCCAAAATTAAGCCCAATCCTGCAGACATTTATGGAGATTAGTAGCCCCAGGAAGGTCAAGAGCTCTGGTGAGATCAACAAATTCATGTGTGTAAAGTAAACAAGGCTGTGCATAACAGGACACACGCAGGCAGCGACTATGGCTTGTAAAAGCAATACCACTTCATTCATCCCTTCAGCCCTGCATTCGTTAGCAACTATTCAGACCACTGAATACATTACAAATCCTACTGCTTTAACTGACTGAAATTTTACAGCAGTGGGTCTCAAGCTTTTCCTGTAGGCAAGGCTCATTAGAACTGATGAGCCTACACACCGCTCAAGTTTCAGCAGCACTCACCAGCTCTGGCTCCACCCCCCCATGTGAGACACTGCTTCAGTAATGCCCACCTCACTGCTTGGGAAGCCACAAGCTGAAGGAGAGCTGGCTAATTACCAGATGTTGGCAAAAATCTTAGCCGTTACAGGAAAAATAAAATACCCAAAGGAAAACACCAGTTTCATCAACACTCATTCAGCGTTGTGAAGTCTGCATCAAATTATGAGAAACTCAGTACGTGTTTTTTGATTTGAGTAAGGCTACCTTAAGTTACTTCTGGAGACCCTTGTCAGTGCATTCAGTCACCTGAAATTAAGATTTCACTTTAAATTCAGTGCTCTTGCCCAAGTTAGAGCAGAGTCTTATCCCAGCCTCAGAGAAGGCGAGACCCAAAGTGCTTTTTCACTAAGTCAGGTCTATTTGCACAAGAACTATAGAAGAGGTATGTCTTCCTGAAATTACAGACGCTTGAGATGAGATTCAAAGGGGTAATTTCAAAGTTATAAACACACTGTAATAGGAATAAAGATCCATATAATCCTAATAATAGATCTGAACTCCCGCTGCACCATACAATGTGCAAGTTATAACTTAAAAATCTCTTTCCAAGCATCCTGCAAACTGACCTACAAGCAAGACAGAGTTCCCTTGACTAGAGGTAGTTAACATAACTAATTCCATGATCTTGCATACCACTGATATCTTATGAACCAAGAAAAAGGTAATTGCAGAGATGTTATCTTAAAAAACAAACAAACAAATTTGGAATTAAATTTACTTTAGAATACTCTAACACAAGCACCCTAAGGAAAAAAATGGCACAAAATGTAAACACCATGTGCTGCTCTGCAAGTCAGATGTTACAACTCGGAAAACAACAGATTATATATAAATACTTTAAGTCGGGGAACTATATAAATACTTAAAAACTAGGGAACTGAAGTTTCTATTAAGTCTTCACGTATATGGTATCTCCTTATTTACAGGATCTTTAATAAGTTTATAAGTATCCTCTTACCAGTTGGAACTTCTGCTGATTTAGGATGCATTAGCTATTCATTTAATACAACATTCAATTACAATTAAAAAAACAGTAATCAAATGAATAAATAGATAAATTAATAGGTAACCGAGTGGGATGCACAACAGAACTAAGAACAAATTGTCCTTTCCAACACAAAATATGCTAGTGTACAAATTCAGAAACATAGCTGAAGGGTCATCTTAAACCCCCTTTTTAAATTACATTGAAAAGAATTTGGACATATCCATTATTTCCATCTTCTTGCCTGATTCTGAGCTACAGTACTTTGTGTGCAGCTGTTCAACACCCTGAATAGGGATGTTAATACACTCAAGTAAAGCCCAGTATCTACAAGTGCTGTCTTCAGGTACTGTCTGCTGTCCTCCAAAACACTTCTGCCAAGGAAATAACCTGATTAACTGCCATGACTGATTGAGTTTTCCAGGTTTCCTTCTTCTTATAGCTGTATTAATGCACTGTAATCATTCCTCTCTAGTCACTAAACCCCAAAACACTGTTATTTGACTAACAACTGCAGGCTTGCCTCAGTAATATTTGCAGATCTACTGCCCTTCTTTAAACATCAGTTGAGATAACATTTCCACCCTCAAAAAAACCCAAAACCCCAAACTCTACTCTTCACAGATATGAAATAAGACAGGAATATTTGCAGACCAAGTTTCTGGTGGCTGCAACAAAAGCTGTTTGTGAATTTGCAACTCAGACAACCGGGGAGAAGAATTGCCATGGGACAGGGACTCGAATATGGCGCGCGAACAGAGTGCAGCAGGGAAGTCATCAGGGCAAAGGGTCCAACATTCATTTGTGAACCTTTTCAAATAACTCTGAACAAACATTTTTTTCATAGATTTTCTGCAAAACTAGAGGCAATCTGCCAAAAATTGCCTCAAATGCTGGCAGGGAGTTAAAATTAAAAATCAATACAAAGGAAAGGTTTGGGCATTTTTTCTGTATGTTGTATGACCACATGCAATGAATAAGGTATCCTCTGAATACTTCCCCCTCCAGATTAATAAAGTAAGTACTCTTAATTTAGAATGGTCACACAAATATGTCAGTCCTACAGCCCTCTCCCTTTTCCATTCTTTTTTTTTAAATAAGTAGATCAGGAACACACAATTGCTGGAATACTTCTCTCTCAGGTGACTGCTTTAACTACCAGGCAATGGATTCATAATCACTCTGTAAATAATTAAATATTCATTAAGCCTGGGGAAAAAGAGGAGCTTCAACAAACAAGAAACCAGGAAGACTTGTCCCAGAATACTCTGTTCCCTAATTCTCAGGAGCAATCATTTCAAGGAGGGAGAGCTGGATTCCAGACAATTTTGAGGGATATAAAGGTTGCAAGGTGTGAAACCAGACTCTTCACACAAATGCTCTGATCACTAGGAGGGAAGCACTGATCGGATTCCTAATGCAGCGATATCATACATATTTCTGCATGGCTCAACAAAAGAAACTAACATTTGTAGGACTTCTCTGGTGGCAACTCAGATGACATCAGCATGTATGAGGCCAGCACTTACCTCGTGCCTCTGCCAGATGAAGGCAAGGCATTTTCTCGTCTATAATTAAGGGAACTATGTTAGCAAGATGCTGTGCTTCAAATTGAAACTCCTGCAAACAGCCTGCAGAATAAACACGTAGGTCAGTGTAAGCAGTCACATAAACATACCCACAGACACCTCTGAAGTGAGACAGCAGCCAAAGGGGAACTAAACATGGCATCTGAAAGGCAAACACAGGAGTTAAGAGTTCTTTTATGGATTTAATCCCACAGGATATTTTTCACCCTAAGCCTCTTTGAGCCCATATGGAAAGGTGTGAAAACTGCTGTTGTAGCCCGAAAATCTGCTCTGCCAGGCCCGAGCAGAGACCTCCCTCATAACACAGAGGCCATCCTGCAAGGATCAAAGAGTAACACAGAGCTATATGGAACCGACTAGCACTTGGTATCTCCTTTAACAGTGCCTCTGCCAACCCATCCCCTCTCACTACTAACCCACAACTTTGCTAGTCAGGGTGGAACAGATCAGAAGAATTACACTGACTCTTATTTTCATTCATTTTGCCCTTTGGATACAGAAAAGAAGGTTTTCTTGCTCAGCATCATCAAAACAGTTATCAGGGATTGTCCAGAAAGAGATGTTCTGAAAGACAGACATAGCTGCTAAGCATATTTTATGCACACTTGGCCTTTGGTGGTCAGAGTTATCCTTGCTCTTTCACCAGCCCCTCAGTACTGCATGCCTAATTGCAGCCTAGTGCAAGGTACATACACTTCACCAGATATTTTCTTTTTTAGACATAAAAGCAGTCTCATAAGGAAAAGGTGTTTCAGTTTTCTGTATGTAAGTCAGCCAAAGACACATATAATTCAATATTTACTTCCCCTTGTTCTACTATGTTAGCAGGTAGAAACAGTGCTGGAACCCTGCTCAGATACAGACTATTTTTCTTGTCCACAGTTTTTCCATTAACATTTTAATATTTTTCTTTATTTAAGTACCAGAATCATCTCCACAAGACCAAATATTGTGCCTCCCTAAGGTGCCTTTATTCAGAATGGTTATGATGATAGCATATTAAAGCCTTGGCAGAAGACACCTGAGGCAGGAAGAAGTCTCAAAGGAGAGTTGGAGGAAAAACAATAAAACCCCCAACTTTTACATCTCATAATCTCTCAGGCCCAACACAAACCTGAAAAAGTAGCATTTCATTCCATATTCCTAATGCATAGGTTCTGGCTTAAACAAGGTTGTTGATAGAGAGGTGTCTGTCTAGATTCCAGCAAAGGTCAGTAACTTCAGCCAGGTACAAGGAACAGGATGGTTCAAGATTCTCTTGGCTGCTTGCTTCCCAAATAAAGCCATATGACTAAGTTGGTGTATTCCACCATCCCACAGGCAAAATTAAAGACAGCAGTGGGAGTACTGCTTAAGAAGCATGGGATTTGACCCACAACTACAACACCATGGCATCAGAAGTGGCTGGCAATTAAAAGATTACAATACAGTTGACGATAATCCGATGAGCTCAGCTGCAGATGCACTTAGACTGCTCATCGCAGGCTGCTGGGGAAGAAGCGATGTTGGGTATGCAGGACAGCACTTGATGCTGCAAGGCTCCTCTGCAGCACCCCAGGAGGAAAGGAGCCACTAGTAAGTGGGGACCTGCTACCTGCACTGGGCTCCTTCACCTCTTCTGCACAGGGGACTTTCTCCCACTCTGCACGTGGTTGTGACTTCAGCACAAGGGTGTCCGAGGAGATTAACACTTTTGTTCTATTTTCTGTCATGACATTAAGAATCTTACTAATTTTATGCATCGTTACTTGGAAATAAGGAAGGCACAATTACATGAAGACAGACTTTAAAAAGGCACATAATGCACATAAGCCTATGACATTGGGTCCAAACCTCAAGTAGTCTGTTGGGCAGCACAGACAGTATAGTTGTCAAGTTCCTGACTTAAATCAAGTTCTTAAACATACCAGTTACCCATTTGCAACAGAAAACAAGCTAGTTTTCCATTACACAGCTGGTTCTTCATGGAGCTGATATTATTTATGCCAGGAATGCAGACACCAATTTGACATCTGCACAAGGAACCTATGAACAAGAGCTTATACACTTTCATTTCTACTAATCATCAAATTGGTAATTTGCAAGAGGAAAAGTGTGCTGTGCCATCTAAACAACCTTGGCGTGTTAAGTATCCTGTAAGATGGGTGAGGGCTTTTTTCTTTTTTGTATACCTTTTGAATGCCTGCATAAATACTGTCAAAGCAATAGTAACTTTAGGCCTATCAACTTAGTTGCAGCATGTTTTGGTACAGAGGCTTGTATTGCAGTGTATCTAGCAAGAAAGAACATGTATAGAGGCACTATATAGCTGTCTGACACAGTGCCCTGAACGACCAGGAATATAAAACTTTAAGGAAAGGGATTGTGTCGATCACCAAGTCCGGCCTGCTGTTACCACAGGCAAGCCTATTCTATAATCTTTCCTAAAAGATTATTTATTGGACAGTTATCATCTTAAAAAAAAAAACCAAACAAACAAACGTTAATGACAAAAGGCTAAAGCGTTTGGTTTTGGGTTTTTTTAGCAGAAAAAGCAGAATAACAGATCTTCTTGTTCTATTATACATATATAAATTAAGTGACTTGTAATCCTTTCAATTTCTCTATTGCTTTCCAGAACAGTAACTTCATTGTTGAGTTAGAAAGTTTTGGTTCAGATGCCTGCTCATCATCTTGGTACTGAACGAACAGTTATTTTATCTTGCCTCTGACCTAACACTTTAGACCGTTTATCCCCTCTTCTCTTAAAGAAGAGGCAGAGGGGGAAAGCAGGGAATAGCAAGGCTCATAAGATGACAGGCTGTTGAAAGAAAAGAGCCATACAAGAGCTATCACTGAATATTACTAAACTTCTGCTGCACTCTGTACTATGCAAACATGAGCAGATTCCTCCGATTTTCAGGAAGCAGATACTCTGGAACTGGCTAGAACAGAACAGACTGGTTTCTTTTACCATATGAAAGAATGTACGCTGGAAAGTGAAAGGGGATCAGCACATCTTACTGAGTTTAACATGCAGGCAGAGCAAAGCCAAAAGTGTGTGTTGTTCCACTCCTGATACCTTGGAAGAACCAAGTCAAAGCAGCATCTTGAAGACTCCCAACACAAGACAGCACAAATGAGCTTCTAGCAGATCCTACACATGGAGTAATTCAGATGAGTAAGCACTGAGTAAGTTAAGGAGTCTGGACAGTCTATTTACATGAATCTGCAGTAGTCAGTTACATTCCCCACAACAGCTAATTATGTAAAGGGTTACCATCATTATTTCCTGGAAGTCATCATCCAGTAAGTCAGCTGCATTTGCTTTTTATTCCCAATATAGTTAAGAAGAAATAGTACACCAGAAGTGTTCTAATTATGTTTTTTGTAACTTTGCAACTGTAGACAAATAAATATGTCTAATATATTTTGAGAATGTCTTGGTTCATACAAAACATGGCTAATACTGCTCTCTTGCCTGCATGTCAGCACTCCTACACCTGTAATGGTGCAACTCTCAGGAGGTTGCAAGTAAAGCTCAAACAGGTTTCATCAGTCAATAATAGATAAAGTTAGAATATCCCTATTAACAGATGAATGCATGATCCTACTTCTAAGGAAGTTCTACTGAAACTTTTTCTAGAAAAATGATAAACAAAGAAAAGCTTTTTTCCCCACTTTCTCTCTGTAATTAAAAGCAACCCCATGGATATTATAATAAAAGGTAAATGCAGATCAAGTACCCATACACCTGCAGATGGACTTCATTAAAACCAGATCAACTGCACTGTCTTGCACTGGACAGTTACACGTTAATAACACAGGTCATCCTTACCTGATTTCACAGATATGATTATTACAGGGTCAAACCATAAGGCATACACTTCCTCCACAGCATCTTCTGAGAGCATTTAGTGGTTTTGCTGGTGTTTATTTCCTAGAGATTTTTCTGACACAGGAGGCTAGGCCCTGTCCGTGCCCAAATGAAGAGCACCATCCTTTCCTGCCTGCAACACCTACCTCATTAACATGCACCTAGAGCTGGGATGGTTTTATTGTGCCAACCATGAACTAAACCAAGTGTTTTCTCCTTCTAGAGAAGACAAACTGTTCATTATAATGTTTGTGCTCACTGACTAGCAGAGGGTAATGCAAAGTCATTGCCATGCCCATATACAAGTCAGTTCTTGGAAACAGAACATTAGATTTGCTCGGGGTTATTTCCAAAACATTATTCATTTTCCATAAAGAGATTGCATCTTAACCTCAGGATTTATCAAACGTTCACCTCAAGGTAAAGTCCAGGTTTCCAGTGGGTTGCATGATGCAAGATTGAATACTGCACCTTGAAATTCATACAGGTATATGCTTGAGAAAGTGACATGAACAGAGGAGAGGGAAGGGGCTGTTGAAGAGATTTTCCTTGTTCTGTTACTAAGCTGTCGCTAACAGAAAATGGCTTGAGAATACCAGCATTTTGCCTGAACAAGATGGATTAGTGGGTAGAGCACACATAAACGTAATACAACACCTTTAGCCTACCAGGCGGCTATAACTGACTTGTGACACACTTCTGTCTCTACCAGAAGATAACTTCCACAAGCTGCAGAAAACAGTAGATTCCTGAGGAAGCGGTGCCTCAGGATTATGGCTCCCATTACCACAGATCAAAGTGAATTGTTTGTCTTGGAGTACTCCCACAGGACCAAGCCACCACACAAGCTGCCCTAACAACCTGCAGTTGTTTAAGCCTTGGAAACAAAGGAAAAAGAGCAGTGATAACCAACTCCTTTGGTTCTGGTGCCAGATATAGTCTTGATAATGTAAAACATACGCAGCACGCAGTCTTCCTGTGCAGAGCTCTGCCTCTTACCCAGGAGATGGTCCCATGCTCTCAGCAATGGCCCTCTGTGCTACATCCCAAGTATCTGCTACTGCACAGCCCACCAGCCTCACCCCTGTTTGTGGTACACAAGAGCGATGCCAGACATTGCACCTTCAACCACCGCCTCCAGTTTTCAGCCATGGCTCTTCCACTGCACAAATGCATGCATTCATACATATATACATACCCCCACAATCTCCTGAACCTCAGGGTATGTGGCACGGTGCCAGAGAGACAAGAAGTAGGGAAGGAAAAGGCAAAATAACTTCAGGCAGAACAGGAAATTCATGACTCAGCTCCTGGACCGACCAGCACAGAGCAAGATCAGCCTACCTCGCCTTGGAGTTGACCAGCACTTGGTCAGATCAGCCCAGATAGCTCAGAGCAGAGAACACGGGGAGTTGGTGGGTCCCAGGAAGGCTGGGTCAGTAACTGGCAAGGTGGGAGAAGCCAGTCACAGAGGAAACACTGCCAAGAGACTAAAACCTGCAGGAAGCAGAGAGGCAGCACACAGGGCACAAGGAGCCACTGGTACACATTTAGACTAATCGCTCAAACACAAAAACAAACCCCTACACTCCACAGTCTATTTTGCTCCATGAAAGCCAAGCACTAAGAGTAGATGTCCTGGTTTCAGCTAGGTTAAAGTTAATTTTCTTCTAGTACTGTGTTTTGGATTTAGGATGAGAATAATGTTGATGTTGTACTGATGGTTTACAGTTGTTGCTGAGCAGTGCTTACACTGACTCAAGGACTTTTCAGCTTCTCACACCACTCCACCAGCAATTAGGGTGAGGGCACACAAGAAACTGGGAGGGAAAACAGCCGGGACAGCTGACCCCAACAGACCAAAGGGATACTCCATACCATATGCTGAACAATGTAACTGGGGGGAGCTGGCCAGGGGGCTGTGGCCACTGCTCAGGGACTGGCTGGGTATTGGTCAGCAAGTGGTGAGCAATTGCATTGTGCATCACTTGTTTTGTATATTCTTTTATCATTATTATTTTCCCTTCCTTTTCTCTCCTATTAAAGTGTCTTTATATCAACCCATGAGTTTTAATTTTTTTTTACTCTCTCCCCCATCCCACTGTGGGGAGAGTGAGCTGCCTGCCAGGTTAAACCACAACAGATTAGACTCTAATAGGGATTAATACAAGTTAAGGTAGCACTAATTCCCACTAGGGAGACAGGAAAGGTTAGATGTGGGATAGCATGACAGCTAGATGCAGCAGGGGCTTGAAAAAATGGTAAGAGGACGAGCAGGCATCACAGGACCTTCCACTGACACCTGCCTGGCTCCACTTGTGCTCTCCCCCGCGTCCAGCCCTGTCCAAAACAGAGATTAGACATGCTGCACTGTCAAGTCATGGTCAGTGATTTCTAATAGGCTGCGTAATGGTCAGAAGGGGATTTCTTATCCAGTCTCAACAGCACTGACCCACTTTTTTCCAGCGCTACCATCCATCACCTCTGACTGACAAGAAGACCACTTTTCACAAAAGGCAAAGCCTAACCCAAGCAAAGTCTGAGGCAGAAAATGAGATGAATTCCGGATTCCATTCTGTCTTACCGCAGCCATTTCAAAGCTGTAAGTTTAATTTTATTAGCAACTAGGACTTCAGTTCATAAAAAAGTGACCAATAAAAGATAATGGCAGGAAATTAAATGAACCTTAGCATGATTTAGAGCATTGCCCTGCAACAGCAAAATTGCACAGAAAGTAGGCTTGGAAAGGAAAAAAAGCCCCAAAGAACTGACTATAAAAGCACCCAAACTGCTTCAGAGTCAGAGGCGAGTTAAAGCTTTCTTAGAAACTAACAAAAAAGTGCAGGTATACACAAAACATACACATTAAGTATGCATTATGATTGCCATATTGTCAGAAAGAAACACACTGGTCAGACAATCCATTCATTGCTCACCCTTTCATGCGTGCTGTAGCAATTATTACTTTATTAACATTTAAATTCAAGTAAAACAATAAACATAGCTTCACTGCAGTGCTGGGAGACACCAGCTGCAGTGTGTGGTCAAACCAGAAAAAAAAAAGGCCTAATTTCCTGACTGTTGGCCTTATTTTCAAAAAGGTCCCATGAAAAGCCATATTTTTCTTTAATTTCATAGAAAGATTAAGAGGCCAAAACGTCCTCAATCACTGCCTTTGAGAAGCAGGCTTTATGTAGGGCTTCCCCCACCCCCCAAATAATTTGGTGCACAGTACTGAGCTAGTAGTGCACAGTACTGAACATTCCAAGAAAGCTGTGAGAAGAGTAAGAGTACTCAATACGTAGTTTAAAAAACCAAAACTACCACAGATTGTTCATTTTATGACTGAACTGTCTAAATCTGCAGATACCCTTTCCAGCTGTGTAGCCAACTACAAACTCATTAACATTTACCTGGAAACGTAAGTTTATACTCTGAAGGTGTACAGGAAAAACAAAAGCAGGAATAATGAAGGCAGGGGGAAAGGTACAGCACTATCCTTAACCTGTCTCTCAAGCAACATGTAACTCCAGCTGACAAACAGCACGAAGAACAGTATCTTTCCTGTATAAGGCAAAACTCATTGTGGTCATGTTCTTTGATCACAAAAATTTCTACTGAACCATGCTTGATAAATTTGAACTTTGGAAACTGGCATCTATTCACCAGCATTTTTCAAAATAAAACTTGAGAATTCTGGCATCATCCAAGGCACCAAATTTTTCATTGCAAAGGTTTTTTTCAAAATAATTATCAGGTAAGTTTACTTTTACGTCAACCCAATTTGTATTTCAGAACTCAGCCTTTCCTCAGAGAGGCTTCTGTTGCTGTTGTTGTTTTAATCTGAAGTTGAAATCCAGTTTCACAAAACAGAATGTTCATTTTCCATAAAAATTAATTAGGCAGTGTAATACAGAGTGCCAACAGGCAGTTTCTGGTGGAAAATTGGAGTATTTTGTTCTGAAGACGACGATGCAAATACTGATCTTAGGGAAGTGTCTCCCTTCACCAAGTTGCTTTTGGGCTTATACTTCCACTCAAGTCACTTCCAATGGGAAAATGATGGTAGAAAAAGGAAGCATCTAAGCAGTCCTTCCCTCAGTCCTTTTCAGTTGGTGATGCAGATGTGTAGGAAGGACAAGAGAGTCTTCAACTCCAAAGACCCTCAACAGTTCAAACCCTACAGAGGATGTCACTGCATAGACAAGCCCAGATAGTCAGTCAGCACAGTGCTTACACTTGGAAGGCCAGTTACAAGTCTTACGAAGATAAACATGCCAGTTTAATACTTGAATGATCTGAAAGCTTTTGAGCAGCATCCCAGATCCACTGCTACTACTACACATTTCTTCTCCAGATGGATAAAAATTTCTGAAGCAAGTCAGGTATTCAAGATCTCACTAATTCACCCTTCACCATACCCAAGATAGACACACAGACGTCAGATGATGCTCTAGTATTTCTTTGCTACTGTGGATTGCTCAGCAGCTTTATCAACAGATGCAAATTTATGTTATCAGCAGTAGGAAGGAGCAGCTGGTCCTCAAAATACAAAAGGTAGGATAATAATAGCCTACAATAGCCAACTGAGCTTTGAGTTAAGGAATGCTGTGTATAAATCTAAGTAGGGTCATGTATCAGAAAGTTAATACTCAACTCCTAACTATGCCACCAGCCTGTTGCTTATTTAAACAGGATTCACTCCACTTACTAGCTCTGTTGTATCCCCCACCCCAGTTGCAAGGTTGGTTGGAAACCTACCTCTAATGACTACAGAGGGCCTATAAAATTACCACATTCTTCAGAAAAAACACATAGTCTGGGTAATCAGGGATATTTTAAGATGTGATTTTACTCAGTAATCCAATACAGCCTGCAGAAAGTCTACAAGGCACATTGCCCAAGCCATTTTAACAATAACATAACTTGTTCCTCAGAACTCTCAAAATGCTTGTGAATAAACAAGCTCGTGATGTCTTTCCTAAAGTTTCTGAATTAGAAAGTGAAACACTGCGGAGAGGTAGGTGCTTCAGCAAAATTAAGTAACAACATCACACCCAAACTGAAGTGTATCAAGATAGCTCACTTCCAACAAGTATGAGTTACACAACCAAGCAACACTTCCCACGCACCTTTATGTCTACAAATTAAGGTACCTATGTCATTGTAATATCTTTACATCCCCCAAAACAACAGGTATAGGTAACCATCTAGGCACATCTAACTTCAGTATTAAGACATCCTTAAGAAATATCCTTCTGCTTTCTATATGATGTGCAAGGAGGGAACACAATTGCCTTACTGCTACAGTTGGAATTGTTCTTGACAGAAGTTAGCCTGAAAAACAGGGAATCTGCAAGAAAATGTGCAATAAGATGTTCTGCCCAACAAGTCATAAGTACCTTGTCCACTTCAGCCTGACAAACGGGTCAGGCTTTCTGCTGTTCCTGCATGACCTCCACTAAACCAACAGCCAACTACTGATACTGCTAAAAATCCAAAGAGAAGATGTCAGTTTGCACCACCCAAGAACCAGGCAGAACAATTAACATCTGTTACTGCTTCCTATTTGAGGAGTTAAGAGCAGAAAAGCTATGTGAAGAATGGCACTGTTTAATCCCCATTTCCAAATATGGCACCATATACACACCCTACAGGCCATGTACATTAGAGGCCCCTCTTTCTTCAGTACCAATATTCAGACATCTTACAGCAGGATTTACAAGCGCACACATCAGGGGTATGGTTTCTGAGCCGCTAACGCTGGTGTTCAGCGTGCTGGGCTCAAAGTAATCTCATACCAAGGTAAGGGATATATGTGGTGTTACATTCCTCTGCACGCGCCTGACCAGAGGACCTCAAATGGCCAGTTTGCTGCCAAATTGTCCACATCCTTCAGGCAACTAAACACATCAGCAGTGAGAAATCAGCTAGCAATCACAAACACCAGAAATTGTAAGCAGCAAAAGCTTTTTGGCCACACCCTTTCTCCTATCCTAATGTATGAAATCCAGGTAGTGTATAGGGACCTGCCTTTCCTGCATTTACATTCCTCTAAAGTTACCTTGCTGGCTAATTAGGACTGATTCCTTAGCCCTTGAACCTCCCCAACATCTAAAAGATTTTTGTGGTATCACACAATGGTATCACTACTTTGTTATAGCATCAAGCAGAATTGATGTCTTAGTGCAGACAGTTCTTGCCACCTGGAATACAACTGGAGTGATGCCAAAGAAAAAGCATCTCCGGCTACAATTTCTAGCCCAGCATACTTTTTCAAACAGCTGCTAATCAACAATTCAGGCGAGACAGTTGGGACCAGATTGTACACACCCCAGACTACCACAAAGGAGCAAAGCAAGTCAAAATTCCTACTGAGCCCTGTTTACAAATGACACCTCCCTCTGCAATTATGATGGGGAACTGTGACACCAAAGGACAGACAGGTTATCAGAGGTTCTTTCTACCTTAATCTTTGTTGTTTATTAAATGATCCAATACATGCAGCTGAAGGGCATGGTATTTTTCTCTTCATTATTCAAAAGAACTGCTTATACAGCAACTGGCTGTAGCTAATAAAGGCTGAGCCCGTAACAATCGCGTTACGAGGAGGCAAAGAACGGTCTGCGCATTCCTCAAAGACCTTAACATCTTGAACATTTTTTCTGCTCAGTGATCAAGACAAATCTGCACCATCTCCAGAGAGAGGCAGAAGCACCAACCCTCCAAGGGCTCAACAGCAGTGAATCCACCAGCGACGCGAGAGCTGCCCCAGCCCTGCCCACGTCAGACAGACGTGTGAAGCGTGGCCTACCTGCCAGCTCAGGGAAGACCCCTCACTGCCCACCTACCTTGTGCATCTCTTCTTTCAAGCCTAAATCCCTTGCTGGACCCAAAATACCTGTCACCAATGAAAGTTATTTTTCACAAAAAGTTAAGCTTAGGAAGAAGAAAACTCAAAAACTACCTCTGTCCTTTTAAGAGGGAAAAAAACCCAACGGAACTCCAAGAATTGTCTTGAAAATTTGATCTCACAGGATCAAGAAGAAAAAACACTGTCCAATTACAAAAAGTCAGCAAATCTTTGAACAGCTGAGGAGTGGGTTCCTCCCACCCCATTTCAGACACCTCAGGTGGAAGGTCCCCAGGTCTGCATGGGGCAGGAGGGCTCCTCAAGCCCACAGACCTGCATGGGGACACGCTCTGTCTCAGCGCATCACAGACCACAGGCAGCATCAAGGATGGACCGCCCCAGGTACATAAAGAGCACACACACACATCATTTTAATAAACAGGGTTCAGGGGTCACACAGCTTTTTAAACTGCATTTCACGCTCGCATCCACCCTCAAGGGTTGGATTTATTGCCATTTGTGTCTTATGCAATATATTCCCCAACAGCATCCAGAAGAAAAGGACGTGCACCGAGAGAGACCCGCACCCCACCGCCCATGCCGCTACCTTCCCACCCTCTGTTCCACCCAAGACGCTGGGAAAACGCCAGGCGAGGAGAGGAAACTCGAGGGTCTGGAAGGGCTGGTGGCTCAAGCCGGGGTCTGCCGGCGCTGTCCTTGGCACAATAGTTGGATGCGATGCACGGCTGAAATACTTCCTGGGATGGCTGAAAGGGCTCATTCGATAGTAATAATTCTCTATTAGCCATCTTCTGCAGCCCGACACAGAAACTACAGCCCTGAGGGGAGGGTGGGGGACACCAGCCATGTGCCTTAAGAAAGGGGCATGGCTTACTATTGTCTCTCGCCTCAGTTTAACTGCCAAGCCTTTTTTTTGTTGTTGTTATCCCCCCCCCAACCCGCCCCCAGTGTTAGCGAAGTCGGTGGAGGAAGGGAAGGGAAGGTGCTCCGCCGGGGCCGGGCAGCGGACAGCCGCCGCAGCTGCCGCCCAACCCCTCGGAGCGCGGGGGGGCAGCGGCCGCCGCCCGCAGACCACCCCCACCCCCGCTCCCCTCCGCCGCCGCCCCGAAGTTCAGGCAACAGGGACCGACCGCCCGGTCGGCGGGTGGCGGCGGGGCCGGCCTCGGCCCGCAGCCCGGGGGAAGGGGCCGGCCGCCCCGCCGCGGGGGCTCGCCCCGCCGCCGCCCCGCGCCCAGCGCTTACCTTTCACTTGACTTTCATACTCCGCTATAATCTCTTTGTCCTTTTTGAATCTGCTCGGGGTTGACATTATCCACTCGCTTCTTCCGCTTCTCCCCCTGCTTCTCCTTGTTTGAAACTGTTATTCTTAATTACTGTTATTTCTCTGGAGGGGCTCCCAAGTTGCACGAGATGGCCACACGCCCGAGCGAGCGCAGCGGCGGGCGGCTGGCCCCGGGGGAGCGCCGCCGGCACCGGAGGTGGCGAGGCAGGGAGGCGGCGATCAGACTAACCCCGGCGCGGGCACCATCGCCTCCCGGCACCGCCGCCGGCAGTAACGCGGTCCGCGGCCCGGGGCCGCCGCAGGGCGGGGCGGCGGAGGAGCTGCCGCTGGCCGCGGGGCACTCGCTTCCACTAAGCGAGGGCGGGGACCCAGCGGCTGCGCCCCACCATTGTTATCGCTCCTCACGCACCCGGGAGAGGGGAAGGGAAGGAGGCAGAGGGCGGTGGGCGGGAGGCTGGCGGCAGGCGGCCGCGCTCGGTGCGTACGCCAGAGGCACTAGTTACTCCCGTCGCCGCGCTCGCCTGGGTGGGGACTCGAGGCCGGCGCCCCGCCGTGACTAACCCCGGGCGGCAGCGCGGAGGCGCATGTCCCAGTCCCGCAGCCCCAGCAGCAGCGGCCGGCGCGGGGCGGCACCCCCGCCGCGCCCTGGAGAGGTGTCTCCGGGAATAAACTTCTCCCCGCCCTCCCGCCGCTCTCTCCTCCCTTCCTGCCTCCCCGCCCGCCTCCGCTCCTCGCTCGCCTCCCCCCCTCCCCTGCCGGGCAGCCGGGGCGGGAGCGCGGCCGCCGCCCACCGCCGGGCCCGCAGGCCTCGCCGCCCGCCTCCCCCAGCTACCCCGCGGCGGGAGGCCTAGCGGGCCCGCTGGGCCCGGGCGGCGGCGGGAGGGAGGGAGGGAAGGGGCCGTGTGCCCCCGGGGGACAGGGGTGTGAGGCGGCGGTACGGTGACAGAAAGCGCTTGATCCGGCGGAGAAAGTGAAAGCCCCGTGGTGCCGGTGCCGCCCCCGCCCAGCCGCTTGGGGAGAGGCTGGAGGGGAGACGTGTTGAGGCTTTGGGGACCCCGTGTTGTCCCGTTTCTGTGGAGGCCGGGCATGGCTGTGCCGGGCAGGGCTGCGGCTGCAGCGGCGTGCCCAGGGGCCATGGCACCGAGGGGAGAGCCGCGGCCCTCAACGCAGCGGGTCCTGCTTCCAGCGTCCTTGCCAGCATGGCGCTCCCCTTCGGGGCGGGACAGCCAGCACCCCTGTGTGGGGCACATGGGGGGAAACAAGCAGGACAGGGTGGGAGGCCACCCAAAATGCTTCTCCCTTGAATCACTGTGCGGGGCACGCGTGGGGTCTGGCCCTGTTGGACAGTCACGCTCAATGTCTCTGTTAGGAGACCCCTGATTGATGGTGCACAGCCCTTGCCACGAAGCCGGGGCAGTGAACAGGGGAATAAAGTGGTCCAGAAGGGCAGGAAGAGCTGAAGTTGGGAGCACGGGGCAAGCCACCAAAGGGGAGAGGTGGCCCAGGTGTGCCCTTGCTCCTGGGTGCCTCCAGCAGTGATGGGGACAGCCTCCATCACTGCCTGCAGAGCTGGCACCTGGCTCAGCCCTTCGGGGCTGCGGAGGATGAGCTGGCTGCCAGCTCTGCAGGCGGAGATGGGGCTGTGCATGCCAAGAGTTGAGCACAGCACTTCACAGACCTGGTAGCCACACTTCCCCTAGGTCCTGGGCTTTAAGCTTGGGAGTCCCCTGCAAAAGGAGTAAGGTGTGACTCAGGTTGCACAACCCCTTTCCCTTTCTCCTGGCTGCCCTGAAACTCAGCCTTTGCTCAAGAAAAGATAGCTAAAAAAGACATGGGAAAAGCAGAGTGATGTCACTGCTGCCTTATGATGGGCAAAGATTGTGGCTGTTGTTCCTGAGTCAAAGCCAAAAAAAGCCAAACCCCAAGGCCACAGCTGCAGACTTTGGGCTGCAGGCAGGTCAGCTCTGTGGAGGTTAAAGGCAGGCAGAGAACTTTCTGCAGGCACAGAGGGCTCTACTCATGTCAGGTAGGTCCAGGAGTGATTAGGCAAAGTTGCAAACTATTCACAAGGAGTTTCCAAAGGTGACTGCTCTATGATTTGTGTGGTTAAAGTGCCCCAGAGATCCTATTCTGGAGAGCTAGTCCTGACGCTGCCAGGACCTGACACTTCAGGACAAACAGGAGTGAATGATGGGATCATTTGCTGCTGGAAATGTTCAAGGCCAGTAGTTTGGCTGGGTTTGAGCTTTAGTGCCATGAGGACCTCACCCTCGGAGGGCAATGGTATGGTTCACTGCACTCAAACAGATGTACTTGCCTGTGTTGGTATTTAATTCTTATAAACATGTTGCCTTGGTGTTGCAGTCACTCACTGCCACACCTCTGCATTTGACAGGACAAGGAGTCATGGGTTAAATTGGAAGTGGGGAGATTTAGATTAGATATCAGGAAGAAGTTCTTCACAGGGAGGGTGGTGAGGCACTGGAACAGTTTGCCCAGAGAAGCTGTGGATGCCCCATCCCTGGCTGTCTTCAAGGCCAGGCTGGATGAGGCTTGGAGCAACCTGGTCTAGTGGAGGGTGTCCCTTCCAACCCAAATCATTCTATGATTCTATGATTTCAGCAGTAAGTGTACATCAGTCCTTTGCAGTTCGTCTTTCAGTTTCATTAGGTACCATGCTTTCTCCTGCCACAGGATCAGGGTAACAGGATTCCTGTTCCCCATTCCCTCTTCATGTGTTGTTCTCTGTAAACGTATTAGGTTTCTTCCTCTTGCCCTCCCAGCTCAATCTCTTTCCATTGCTGATCCCAGTTCAGATCACCTAAACAATCTTAGTACAGGAGGTTATTGTCTGAAACTAATTTAACTCCAAGCTGGATGGTCAAATTACATCCATTGAATAAGAAGCCCAGCCTGAAAAGAGCAGTCATCTCCGTAATCCCACCCAACCCTGATTTTCATCTCAGCCTTTGATGCTCATGTCTTGCCTCTGGGCTGCTCCAGTCTGTCTGTTAGGCTGGGGACAGGCAGATTTACAAGACAGCAGGCCTCCTTCCTTGGGGGCACTGGGTACTAGCTGGAGATCAGCTGTGAGTCTTGCCTGGTCTTGCAGAGCACAGTGTTCTTCCTAACAGTGAGGGCAGAGAACAGGGGTCAAGTCCCCTTGTGGCCTCTGTGAGGCTACGCAGGCTGGCACCTCCAGCCAGGCCAGTCCCTAGCTCCCTTGCCCAGGGTCTGGGCATGCGAACCATACCTGAGATGTGGTCAGGGGTATAGACATGAAGTTATCTGTCTCCACCTCTCCTGGGGGCTGAAGGACACAGCCCCCCCTTGCCACTGAGCCTATGCTGGGAAATCCTGCCCAGATCTTTCTTCCCAGGAGAAGTGTGCGGGGGGGGGGGGGGGGGGGGGGGGGGGGGGGGGGGCTGCACGCCCACGCTTACACCATTCCTTACCTCTGTGCTACACTCTGGAGCCAGAGGATGGGCCTGACTCCACAGAGCCAAACTAGAGGCTGCAGATGGAGCATTTATGTTGCTGTGCAAAGGCAATTGCCTATGAAGATGCAGGAACCATCTTCTGGCTCTGGAGGTTCATCTCCCTGCTGCTCGAGGCTGTGTGTCCATGGCAGGATCACTGGCCAAGGATGGAGTCGTGTCCCAGCAGGCTTATACATGCCAGGCTCAGAGCTGCACGGATTCTGGATCCCTGAGTTAGGGTTGGCCTCCAGGACAACCACTATTGAGCTGGACGAAAAATCTGATTTCCTGCTCCCCCCCACCCCCGCCCTCCCACCCTTCTTTAAGGATTGGCAAAGGATTGTGCATTATTACATGGGTGTAATCTTCTTTTAAGATGTTCATAGCAGCTCAAGTCTCCGGACTCAATTCCACACTGATTTACACAGCCTGCAATCCCATTGTGAGGATGACGATTGCACAGGAACAGACCCTGCCTGGGCTCTGCCATGCCAGGTTTGAGGTGGCTTACAGGACACAGAAGAGTATTACAGAAATGCCTGTCTTCTGAGACCTGTTCCTGAAGAGGTCCTCACAGACTTCCCATCAATTGCAAGAGCAGCAAGAACTGGAGCTGTGGAACAGTCTTGTTGTATGAACCCCTGTGCAGCCATGGATGACACTTGAAAACTCCAGTTTGTCCACAGTGTTGCCCTGTGAACTCTAAATTTTCGCACGTAGAGCATATCCAGCTTTTGGCAGGGAGGATGCTGTAGACATTTTAAAAGTATTAGGATAAAGCTGATTGAGGCACATACATTGTTGCAAGAGGCAGAGCTGTATCAAAAATGCAGTGTAGTAGGGTACTGCAGCGGTAAAATACTGGTGCAGGGTCTGCGGACTGTACCTCAGCGAACTGAGTTAGATAATCTACTCCATCGGGGAACTGGAAATCCTGAATTATGTATGATAAAACAGAGATGTGTTTATACAGGGAGCGGTTCCTGCAATACTTCATGCACTCAGTGAAAAAAGGGAATAACGCGGGCATGCTGGATTCTGCTTGCTTGAGGACTTCATTATTGCATTTCATTTACACAGCCTGATGAGCTGTGCAGTATTTGCTTTCTTGGGCTGCTAATAAAAATAGACCATATAACTGATAGCTGGAATATCACCGAGCTGTTCTCTGCGAGCACATATTGAAATGCATTGACCCCCTTAAACAAAAAAATCCTACACTAACTTTCTTTAGGCTGAAAAGAGGACAGAAATAACATCTTGCTTTATAATTGCAGTCAATCAGTCGTTTTGCAGTTGGACAGTAAGTCTCTAAATAAAAGACCACGCTTTAATTGAAACAATGGAACATTTGATTGTCATAGAAAAATCAGTAATAGGCAGCATTCAACGAGCTTGTTCAAATGTTTGTCACTGATAAGATGCACATTTCTATAGAATCAAATCTATTTGCTTAAGAATGAGATTATTTTAATAAATACAGTTGCCTACCTAAGGTATAAAACCAGTGAGGCTTTTTTTCCCTCCCCTGCCCCCAGCCAGTGCAGCACTTAATGCTGCTCCGTGCTTATAAACTCATGAGACATGGAGATGAAATCTGGGCTTATGGGGTTTGCCACGGGCTGCGGAAGAGCTAGGACTTCACCCTGGCTGACCTGAAAGTGAGCGGCTTTAAAACATTCAGATTGACGTTCACAGCAGTGAAATGAGGATTGCGAGCTGCTCAAACTTCAGTAGCTCAGGAAAGATGTTTCCCTCACCTGAGTTTCTCTAAGAGCCAAAGCCGTCACTACCCTTTCCTTTCCAGGGACAGTTTTCTGAGGACTGGCATGGATGTACATTGGAAGGGCCTGTGGATGCAACCTCTTCCAGAAGCAGAGTAAAGGAAGAAGAGACGTTCTTATTCACAGTAAGAGTGTCCACAGCTGGAGTAGGTAGAGTTGGTAATGTGCTTTAAATTCATGCCATCCCTGGGTCCGTGACCATTTTCAAACCCTAAGCGTTTACTATGTACTTCTTCGGATTACTGTTTGTGTCAGTTGAGCAATTGCTGGGTTTCTTTTGGGTATAATGATCTGAGTGTCCATTTTGCGAGCTTCACACACCTCAGTTTAGGCAACTCAAGTCATATGCCTAATCTAAATGAGTCATTTAAGCAAGTCATTTAACTTCCTTCAAAAGTCAATCAAGAGAAGTGGACATGTCCTTGGTGGCAATCACCGCAGTTCACTTATTTTAGACACTTTTGTATGGATTTTGCTCTGTTTTATCTTACTGCAAGGCCAGGGGTCATATAAGACAGGAGTGACATCCTCTTCATAAAACCTGAATGTAATATGCTGAATGTTAACAATAGTCTGTTAGGTACATGGTTATTATTTATAGTCCCTTGCTCCTGAATAAAATGCACAGCTAAGTGTATGCAGCCTGTGTTTCTTCATTTACTATTTGCAGTCACGTTGGAAAGTAATCCTGTCGATCTGTCATCTGAAGGAGGACTCAGGAAAAATACCATTAGGTAACCTTCTGTGTGTGTGTGTATGTATACAGCCAATTTGCCATGTTCCAATGCATGCGATGGCGCTCTCAGCGTGCAATACATCTGAATCCAGTGGAGAATTGTTCACATTGCAGAAAAGAAAAGTCTTCCAGGTGAAATCACTCACTTGAAATGAAAGAGATCCTTCTGCCTCAATAAGGTAAGGTTTCAGCCCTGGAGGACTGATACAGTCTGGGACATGAATAAACATTGTATTCCTTATAAAGCAAAAAGAAAAGCACCAAACCCAAACCGCCCCACATTAGTTTCATTGCTATTTTGTTTGAAGAAATGAATGAGACTTAAAGCAATAATTGGTCTGTCAATATTTAGTCCTTTGGCTTTGCAGACAGGAAGTGCCTTTTAATGTTCCCTCGTTAACTTGTTCATTTTGAGCAGTGCTAATAGGACTAATGACATAACTAATATATAGAAAGTGATGAGGCTACTTTATGCTTTTTACTGTTAAGAATATTATCCATTTTTATATGGTGTTGCTATTCACTTCCCAATTAGTAATTACAAGGAGGAATGAATTCTGAGTAATAACTTTCTCACTTAATGAGAAGAGACTGAGGCAGTCTTGCCATTTTGAAGAAGAAATACAGAAGTAATTGCATCCTCACCGCGGGGTTTGTGTTCTCCGTGGGTCTACTTTAGTCCTGTTGGTAGCCTTTGAGACTCTGGTATTCCACTTCTCAACATAATGAGCTGAACGTCCAATTTGTAAGATTCACACACCTAAATTTAGGCAACGGCGTGTGCCTTACACCTGCCGGCATACTTGCCCTAGCATTATTCTGGTTCTTTATCTTACTTCTTCAATTTAACAGCTATATTGTCCAGAGAAACAGTAAGATGGCTTTTGGTTTGTTTTTTTCCTTCCAAGCCTGGTGCGGGAACACCAGTGTGTTTGAGAGAACTCTTCCAAGTGAGCCTAAGGGGCTATGTTAGTGGTAATTCAAGTCTTTGATGAGCAGATAATTGCCACACTGATAATTAGCTTTTGGGTTTAAATTTTCCCTTTGCATTGTTTATGTTTGTTCCATCAGTTCTCAGCTAAAAATTAAATACGTCTGCTACTTATTACTCCTGACCTTCTCACACTAATGGTTTTGAGTGGAGAACATTAGACGTTGTGTTAAGTTTAAAAGGAAAAGAAACTGCTTGAAGCAGTATCAGAGACTTAAGAACATCGTATTTCTAAAAGTCAGTCCTATGTACTTTATCATGCTGCTGTTATCTGACTTTAACTAGAATGCTTGTGTGAATAAGGCTGCTGGATTGTACCCTCAGAACTTAGATAGGGGAATGCAACTCCTGGTCTTGCTATCCTTATATGGCCTTCAGGGGCCATCCAGATTTTGCAGAATCTGGGCTGCTTCAGCCTGTGCCAGTAGTTTAAAGGTTGCGAATCACCCTCATGTAACTCAAAAGGGCATTAATTTTGAAGCTCAGCGATGACACTTCAAATGTCAGCCTTGTTCATTTTCGCAGAAACATCTAGCTAGTCTGCTTATTCATTAGTGTGGGCTAGAGGGGTGGGAACGGCTGCAGCCCATCGGGCTAAAACAGGGCCTTTGCTATGAACGATCTACCCAGCACACTGCCATTTCTCTGATCCAGCCCCTTGGCCCACCCTCTGGCTGAGCCCTTCCCCGAGAGAAACAAGAGTGCAAAAAGAAAGGCCGTTTCTATAGCATTTTCCCTTTTGATTCTTGACAGCAGCAACGTGCTCCTTCCCTGATTTTTTTTTTTCCCCTCAGCTACTTTTGCCTTCACTGTGGCAAAAAGACAAACCAGAGTTGTGCGGGAGGGGTGTCAGGTGGCTAAAGGTGGTGGCGTGAGTAAATGGAGGTAGGAAGGGATACAGGCACCAAGCAGGGCCTGGGGAAACCCAGTATTTCTACATTTTGCTCAATGCCAGTTTAGCAGCACTCAAAATCCCAGCTGCTAGCACAGCCTGAGATCACTCTGGGGTCTGCTGGGTGGTGGCAGCTGGAATGGTTTCAGGCTGCAGAAGGAATTGAATCCAGACCTCCTGCTTCTCCAGCTGCTGCTGCCCTGTATGAAAAGGCATCACAGAGTTCTTCCCCTGCCATCGGGTTTTAAAAGACGAGGGTTAACCTGAACGCTGTTCTTTGAAAGATTTGATGCCCGCGTGACTCTCTAAAGGGAAGGTGGTCCTTGCTGCAGTCTCCCTGACAAAACTCTGCGCTGAACACCTAGCCCCGGGCAGGAGGGAGACTTCAGACATTTCTCTGCCCTTGGCTTTTCTTATTGCCTGGCTGGAGAGTCTCTTCATGTCGTGTGCAGGGGTTTGGGTGAATTCTGGGGTGTCTATGATTCCCCGGGCAATGCCCAAGTGCCCGCTGCAGAAGTGTGGACTCACTGGGGGCTGGGAGGCGGGAGATGCGGTGGGTACCCAAGTCCTTCATTGGGCCCAGCTGTCTGCCATACCTGACCCACTCTGCACACTTGGGCTGCTGGCTCCAATCAACAGGACACACACAGTAGTTCAAAGGTAAAATATAATGATCTTACCCTCACAACTCTGGCTTCAAAGTAAAGCTTTTAAGCTTCTGTTCCGGTGTCCAAGAGGATGTGTCCCACGTGGAAGAAAATCAGTAAGGAGTTCAAGAGCAATTTTTCCTTTCATTTTTGGCATTTGTTTGTACTTAGCTTAGCTTCCTTTTGTTGTTTCGTTCAGCAGCCCACACACACAATAACTGGGTGTGCAAATATAGCCAACTACACACAAATACTTGTCTCCAAGTGAATAATGTTTTTTATAGTCATCTCTGTTTCTCATACACACACACATAACCAAAAGCTCTCTGTTAACACCAACTGCTTAAAAAAAATTATTTTGACCAAAGATTTAATGTAACTGACAATATCTGCTTAAGATGATCCATAGTTTCCAAAAGTGCAGAAGACAAAAGATGTGTAGAAAATCCTGGCCAGGGACCTCCAGGGCAGTTTCCAGCCGCGGCTGTAAATGTATTTCAGATGTCACAGCTCCCTCCAGCGGGAAGATACGGGAGCCGACTGCTGCCAGGAGGATGGTTCTGCAGACACCTTCCAAACCTCCAAAAGAAGATACTGGAACCATCTTTATCTTTTTTTTTCTTTTTTCCCCCTGAATGCAGCAGCTGATTCTCCCTTCTCTCTTTACAATATAATAATATTTGAACCAGAGATTTATATAAAATCTGAGAAAATTAACCCACATGGACCAGATTTTCATACGGCCTCAAACCAGTTATTTCCTGTTGACTACCACGTAAATACATTTGTTCGTGGTGAGTAGGGTGACATGGCTTATGAAACCACAACGTCTGGGATGTACCAGGGTAAGGAAGGTTTCCTGTACTAACATCCTGCAAGTACAGTTCTCCAGTGTCGAACAGCGGGAACTAATACAACACAAAATACGTGTCATTCATTTGAACGTATGTGAGTTGGTGTAGGTTTTCTTTCATAACACACATTACTGCTACGTTTGAACCTCTACGGGAGCTGATACCTCTTTTTATGGGTTTTCAAGTGTGACAGTGGATGAAGCCTTGTCCATGTGAATGACAGAGTCTAGCCCAGGCTAAGTAACAGATCCAGAACAGGAATGGTTTCTTTCTTTCCTAGAACCTGAAAACACAAGAGAATTATTTTGGAAGATCTTCAATATTTCTAATTCTGAGTGTAAATTTTTTGTGTGACTTTCTTATGCCGGAAATCTTTGTGGCTTCTGGGGATATGATGCCTTGTGATATATGCATTGTATAAATACATAAATTTTCCCCAATACAGTAACAAATGCCACCTATACCAATAACTTTTAGATTGATAGTTTAATATTATTAGATTGTTAATTTGATAAGAGGAGAAGAAAAGTAATTAATGGAGTTTAATGCAGTTCATTACTGTTCCTTTCCAACCAACCTCTGCTTACATTACTGACTATATCAAGTAGTGGTTCTGGCTGTAGGTTTAAAAATGGGCTTGCAGCTGATGGATGGTACTGACAAACCAAGGAATAGACTCAGCATGATGGTTATAGCTCTCAGCCTATCAGAATCTGCATTAGATACAATGGTATCAGCATCTGGAGGCACAACAGCAGCTCTACATAAATCATCTGCATTGTTATGTGTTCTCAAGGTAGGTAAGATGTTGCCTGGCAACTGCATGTCTCCCAGCTTGGCAAAATAAGTGGTTTTAATTACGTCCCTGTGATACTGCATGACCACAAAATTAAGAACACTGACTCTGCCTGATTGCTTTAAAAATTACAGTTATTAAAAAATAAAGCTCCTTTTCCCAATCATCAATGTGCCTTGCCTTAATCAAGCATTCTGTGCTTCTGGTGTTGTTCCTAAGCACACATTACAGTATTGCTGTTCAAGGATAATTATGCAGAAGCTCTTTTCTTTTCCTTGAATATTTCAAGATTTATAGGATTTATAAAGCATCCTTCATGTACTCAAGGCATGCTGCTCCTTCTTTTATCTCTATCAGTTTGTGTTTGCATCTCTGTACCCACAGAGACAAGAAATTGCGGCTATTTTCCTCTCCTATGGTTTAGTCCTCTACCCTCTGTAAGGAGAGCCACTAATATGCAGATCATCTTGGTGCGTATCGTTAGTTTACAAAATACTTCCTCTGGGTTTGGGTAAGCTAAGTACACCTGAAAAAATAGATCCAATATATACTATATTCCCAGGTTTCTCTGAACTGTAACTATAGCACTGTATCTTAAAGAGACTGTGAGTTAAAAATCACAGCTCTGATGCCCACTCTAATCCACATTCTTCAGGTGCAGTAGCCTCCGTGAAGAAGATAGGTAGAGAATAAATTGTAAGTAAGTCTCATGAACCTTTGCAAGCCCAGTCTCAGTAGGAAAGGTGTCAACAATTGCCTGAAGCACACTGCCTGGGACACCCTGCAGTGTGGGAGTCACCCCTCTGCTCAAGCCCACTGTGATGGAGTGAATTAGGAGTAGCTCTCCTATGTTAGGGTGAATACTCTAGCCAGAAGGTGGGTGACAGAAAGGATGTCACGATTTCACATGTCTGATTTGTGGACTCCTGCTTATTTGAGCGTTCTAGATCACTTCTAAGAAAACAGCCCTGGAAGACCATCGAAGAGAGGATGGCATTAATAGTACTCCCTCATATCATACTCAGCTCTGTACAGCTTTTTCGCTGTATGGTTACGTGAGAACAAAGGTCAGATTTTCTCAGGCGTTATTGCTTCATACTCAGAATTTTGAACACTGATTTAATATTACACTTTTTTTTCTTCTGTGTGTATGAAGTCTTCACCTTATTTTATAAAACGTAAGAAATGTACAAAACTTACTGTGAATATGAACATACATATTATTAAACTCAGCACTGGCACAGGTTGCCCAGGGAGGTTGTGGAGTCTCCATCCTTGAAGATATTCAAAAGCCGTCTGGGCGTGGTCCTGGGAAACTGGCTGTAGGTGGCCCTGCTTGAGCAGTGGGGTTGGACCAAGTGACTTCCAGAGATACCTTCTAACCTCAACTGCTCTGTGATCCTATGAAACATATAACAAAGGGAATCTAACCAGAAGACCCAATTACAGTCTGTCTCTCCCTCCTCCCTTCCCCCAGACCTTCTCAGCTAACCACACAGAGGAAAAAATACCATTCTCAAAACTAGGACGCACAGCAACGGGACACGACTCAGAAGTTGGCAAATTCAGTCTGTGGAGCAGAGTGAAGAGCCTGTTCTTAACTCCAGACCGTCACAGGCAGCTCCCAAGCAGTCACAGCAAGCTGGGGGACCAGCAGCTGGTGCGTCCCATCTGAGACAGAACATCTAGCACAAGATTTTTTTTTTGTTGGAGAGTTTCTTGTTTTGGTTTGAAATTGTGTTAGAGTGGGAGGACTTCATATCTCTTTTCATAAAGAGAACTGTGAAGGATTGATACAGGCTTATCATCACAGTTCAGAGGTTGTCTTTTAGTTAGAACAAGTTGGCTCAGTGTAAGATTTCAGACCCTACAAATCAAGCACTGCAGTGCTTAATGCAGTCTTAGCTGTTCACTTCCCTTTTATAATGTGTGGGGAGAAACAACTGCCCAGAAAATCCTGTGTGCTGTGTGGGAGCTGCCTTATGTGGGTCAGGAGACACAGACATGGGAGTAAGCCTGGAATTCTGCCTCGGCTCTCCAGCATGGGAGTGGGTGTCTTGGCCATCTGGGGCAGATAACATCTGATACCTACAGTTATTCTTTTGAAGCGTGGGATATAGTCCAGTCTTTTCCACAATGTAGCTGGCTACAGGTTAGAGTACTTCCTCATAAAGCATACGTCCCATAGCCAGTGAGAATCACAGTCACATTGCTTACTGCTCAAGAAAGTGTCCTGCTCACAAGACTATAGGTAATGATGTCCAGGAAGTAGTTTCTGCTCCACCCGTTAAATGATGTTGACGTAGGATAAGATTCACTGAAGAACAAACAGGCTGGACCATGAGAGCTATTCTTACTCTGAAGTCTGATGAGTAATTGAGGTGGGGGGGTCACATCTGCTCTATATCATAGAATTATAAAATCTCTTAGGTTAGAAAAGACCTTTAAGAACATCAAGTCCAACCATTAACCTAACCCTGCCAATACCACCACTAAACTCTGTCCCTAAGCACCTTGTCCACAAGCCTCTGAAATACCCCCAGGGCTGGTGACCCAAACACCTCCCTGGGCAGCCCGTTCCAATGCCTGACAACTCTTCTAGTGAAGAAATGTTTCCTAATATCCAATCTAAACCTTCCTTGGTGCAACTTGAGGCCATTTCCTCTTGTCCTATCACTTGTCACTTGGGAGAAGAGAGCAACACCCACCTCTCTGCAACCTCCTTTCAAGTAATTGCAGAAAGTGATAAGGTGTCCCCTCAGCCTCCTCTTCTCCAGGCTAAACACCGCCAGCTCCCTCAGCCGCTCCTCACAGGACTTGTGCCCCAGACCCTTCCCCAGCTCCATTGCCCTTCTCTGGAAACTCATTATCTTTCTTGCAGTGAGGGGCCCAAAACTGAACACAGGATTCAAGGTGTGGCCTCACCAGTGCCCAGTACAGGGGGACAATCCCTGCCCTAGTCCTGCTGGCCACACTGTTCCTGATGCTGGCCAGGATGCCACTGGCCTTCTTGGCCACCTGGGCACACTGCTGACTCATATTCAGCCAGCTGTCACCAACACCCCCAGGCCCTTTTTCGCTGGGCAGCTTTCCAGCCACTCATCCCCAAGCCTGTAGCGTTGCAGGGGGTTGTTGTGACCCAAGTGCAGGACCTGTCACTTGGTCTTGTTGAAACTCATACAGTTGGCCTTGGCCTGTTGATCCATCCTGTCCAGATCCCTCCGAAGAGCCTTCCTACCCTCAGGCAGATCAACACTCCTGTCCAACTTGGTGTCACCTGCAAACTTACTGAGGGTGCACTTGATCCCCTCGCCCAGGTCCTTGATAAAGACACTGAATAGAACTGGCCCCAGTACTGAGCCCTGGGGAACACCGCTGGTGACCAGCTGCCAACTGGATTTAACTTCATTCACCACAATTCTTTGGGTCTGGCCATCCGTTCATTTTTTTACCCAGAAAAGACTACATCTGTCCAAGCCATGAGCAGCCCCTTTCTGTGGGAAACAGTGTCAAAAGCTTTACTACTCTAAACAGACTACATCTACAGCCTCTACATTGATACCAAGTAACGTGGAGATGAATTAGAGAAGAGATTCTCTGATTAAAAATGTCTGCAGTGCTGAGGTCTTGAAGGACTTGAAGGACTTTCAAGGTTTAACCTTGATAATAAGTGGCCTGTTTTGTACCTATAACTTTTTTTTTCCCCAGCAGCTAAAGGGATTTCTGAAGCTACAGATGAGCTCTTTGCTATTTTGTGGAAGTGCAGGCTCTTATCAGCCAGGCCCGACAGAACTGCTCAGTTCCTGAAAATAGGTCGTGGAGAGAATCTGCACTAATTAGGAAAAGTTGGCAAAGACAATCACTGCAAGTTAAAAATGTATGCCAGATCCATTTTACTGGCACAGTGTATCTGGAGGTGATGTAACGAACAGGTTTTGTACCAAAGCTGGCCGTACTGAAGAGTATGACTCAATTCTCAGAGCCACGGGGACCAGTTAAATCAGGTTCACTTTGCAGAGCTACAGCTTTTGCCGACTCGTCAAGAATGCTCAACTGCACCTGCACCTTCCCAAAATTTCCCGCAGCATATCAACATTTGTCCATGCAGATAACTTTCCTTTTCTTCTCAGGTGCAATTTTCTGTTTGACAGATTTAAGCTGCTACTTCCTTCGGCTGAATTCAACGGAGGACTTCGGTGCTGGCGAGTCAGATGATGTACTGAGCTTTAGGTATTTGGCATGCAAAACAGAGTGCCAAGGCTTGTGTCTCCCAAGGCGTCTGTCAGGTGTCTCCCACATGTGCACAAAGTCAGGTATGAAGCTATGCAATGCACGGGGAGTAAGAATGACAGCAGGATGGAGAGCTGCAAAAACAGTGCGTAAGCAGGCCAACAGAATAGTAGCCAATAGGAAATGGGATGCCTGACTACCACTGTGCATTCAATATGAGGCCGTAACACAGGACCCTGCACTCTGTTTTGGGGCCTAGACATCCAATGCAGTGCTTAGGTTTGAGCTCATTTATAAATTGTAGACATTAAACCTTTTGTTGTCTTTTCTTGTCTCCTGGCTAAGCAGCCTCTGTTTTCCAGATCTGTTTAATTACGGGTCCAGAACAGTTGTTCTGCTGCTCAGGGTCTGATCCTCTGTGTGCCCAGGAATGGAAGGGATGGTTAGGTCAAGCAGACAAGGGTGTATGCAGCAAGGTTAGGTGTCTGGCTGACTGTTCTAGGATAGGATTGTACCCAGATTGGTATTTAGAGCTAGACCATCTCTTTCCCTGTATTTTCCTTACACAGGAGTGATTTTTCTATCATCTTTAGTGTTAAGCAAGTATTTTACTTAGCTACTGCTAGAACAATGCCCTGGATAAGTCACCACGCAAAGTAGGTACCAAAGTGGAAGGAAAATCTGAATTGGTCTTTTGTGTATGTTCCAAAGCTGCTGAAATCATTTGGCATCATTTTACTGACTTCAAGAAGCCATAGGAGTCTGTATCTTGGTGAGTATCTGGATGACGGGAGAAGCTGTGTTTCTTTCATTAACTGCCAGCATTATTTCATTACATGAATCGTTCCGGTATGCAAAGCTGTAATGAAAATTTACAAGCCTAGGCACACAGTCCTACTTGTCCTATGCTTACTGTGATGAAAAAAACTAATAATACCTTACTCACACATAAAAAAACCTGTTCACCTCAGACAAACAGAATTTCAACCAGCTTGTCTTCCACTGGCTCTTCAAAAAAGCCAGAAGTAGGGAAAAACCCCTCTGTCACTATTCTTTTTAGCAGTTCATATGTTAATTTGAGATGAGTCAACCCAGAAGCTCTCTGAAAAATGGCTACAACTTACCTTGAATTGAGAAGAAAGGACAGGTCTCTGACTTGATAATCTTTTCTAGAAAGGAATACAGTAAGTCTGTACCTAAGGTTTAGAGAGCATTTCTTGTGAGAGGGTTCTCTCACTGCCAGAAATCTCATTAATCTTTTTTAGCATGGCAACTGAGATTTTAATGTGAGTGTGGAATAACTTTTCCAGAAATGAACATTTGGAAAGTTCATATATTGCACAGCTCAAAGTGTGGATGTTTGTTGCGGTTGACTTTGCCAAGGGGGTATGAAGGGAGTGCCTTTTACAGAAAGCAGGCTCAAACGTGAAGAGAAAATTATGTTATGGTGAGAACAGTTTGTTACTTCTCAATATTCTGCATGGTCTTTGCTGGGAAAAACATATTTCCCCCTTCAGCTATGCTGTCAGTATTGTATTCACTAGGATATTAAACCAGACATGAAACGGTAATCACAAATCCCAGCTGAACCTCAGTGTCAGAACAGAACATGGGGACTGGGGCGCCCATGTGAGGTGGCTTACCTGGATCGGGGCTCTTGTTCCTTTTAGCTTCACTTCAGTCACTTGAGACCTCATCCCACTCTCAGCTGCTTTGTCCTGCCACAACACTTCAATTTTCATGTTCCTCTTCAGAATTGTTCAAATGTTTTCAAAGCCCAACTCTTACACGCCAGCTGAAAAGTAGCTTTTCTTTTATCTTATATCAGACTGAGAAATAAGCTTTTTAATTCTTGGTTTTCAAGACGGATTCCTGGTGGGTGAGATGAGACCAAATGAGAAATGGGGCACAGGCTTCTGTCTTCCCAGCACCGCATTTCCTCGCTGCTCTACGGAGGTAAAGCTGTGTAGCTCCAGGTGTGACCAGGAGGAGAAGGGAGGAGGTAGCTCTCATAGCTCTGATCTGTATCTCCCTTCTTTCCCTCTGACACCACCTTGTTGAGGAACAGAGCCCAGGAGTGGGATTTCCACCACTCGTGGCACTGGCACTCTGCCCCATGGACAGAGAGGGTTCAATCCCCACTTTGCTGTACCTCTAGGGATTTTGCAAGCATCCCACACCCCTTAAACCTTCTGTCACACTGTGCCACCTACAAATTACCCCGTCATCAAGCCACAGTCAATCTCTATCCCTCTGGATTCCTGCCTGTAGCCTTGGCCTGTTGCTCAGACACACCGTGTCCACAGACCCCTACTCCCCCAAACGCTGGGGGCCGTGGTGGTGGTGGCTGTGTGACCATTAGCTAGGGACAGGGCTCCTGCGTGTTTGGGATCTGGAAAAGTGAAAGGGCTGGATGCCAAATGGCTGGATTCTAGCTGGGGACATCAGGAGGCTCCATTGCCTCACGGGTCAGGAGGGGGGTGATGGTGGTGGGAGTAGGAGTAGGCATGTCATGGAGGCCCAGGTCGAAATACTGCTCTGTCTGCAATTTTGCAGTGCCAGGAAAAGTGGTTTAGATGATGAAAATTGGAAGTCCTTTATTACTCACAGTAATAAGATAAAGTTAAAAAACCCAGAACCTATAATTTTGTTCCATTTTTAGTCTTCAAAAAGAGGAAACTAAAGGTGACTTTGGGAAGAAAGCAAAGACCAGGTAGATGGTTGTACTGCTCGGGCACCCAGGCTGAACCCAGGCAGGCAAGGCATGAAATGGGAGGTAAAGTCCCATTTTAAAAAATCTGTTTTGCATAATATATGACTAGAAAAAGAAACGTGATTCAGCATGGTTACTAACTTTAATGAAGAAGACCACACATGCTTTAAAGAGGGAATTCCTCAAGGTATAAAAATAATTCAGAAGTCATATGCCATAGTCCTATGACAAAGTTGTTAGGGATTATTGCATGTCAAATTTAGTCCACTGTACCCTGTAATTTTCTCAGGATGAAAGGTTATTTAAAGCTGTCTGATGATAAAAAAGATGAAGCAGAGAAGGAATAAGGTCTTGCAGTACACTTTAGAGAAAGAGACAGCCATGACTGTTTCTGAGTGGGTGATATTCTGGAGTTTATGTACAGAAACACAGCGAAGTCTCCAGTGTGCTTTTGCATAAAGCCACTGGAAGTCTTCATGCACAAGTGTTAACTAAACTTTTTGAAATTAATATTTATTATTTTCCTAGCTTCTCTATGATCCTTGGGGAACTTGTAATGAAGGAGCATGTAGAAGAGTAAGGTAGCTTTATTCTCTGCTACTGCAAGACCCTCATAAACAACTTCAAAGCAAGATGAAAACGCTTTGTGCTCAGCCACCGATAAGTTTAGTGCCACTGTGTTCAAAAGGATCCTTCTGCAAGTTAAGCTTTAGCTCACAGAGGGGCAAAAGTCTCATTTTATGTGCGTGTCATTAATTATGGCAAACGCACGCAATAAGCTCCTTTTTTGTAGATGACTCATACTGGGAGGACAAATAAGATAATTTTCCTCACAGTATCAGGTGAGAAGAAAGACTGCTGTGTCTTAGCTAAAAGTTCATTAGGATACTGGTGTAGATTCTTTTAACTGAGCACACAGTGCTGTATGTGCTTTATCGCAGCATCTTTTCATATTTTAATAACTTTCCTCTGTAGTGGGAGGAATTAAAAAAACCCAACCCTTTGAGGAGAGGTTCCAGAGTTAGAAGAAGAACAGTTCCTCTTCGTCCCAGGAGCAGGCTTCACTTTTCTCCTGTGCTGCCCTCCCCACTGTGTATTTTCCCTTTTGATGGGTATTTACACGTCCACAGGCACACACCTGCCAATCGTACTCTCCAGGCGTGTGATAAGCCCAAGTCGCCAGATCTGGAAAGTCAGTTCAGTCCCTCTTCTGACCCTTTCCTGCCCATATCTGTCCCACCAAACTCCTACCCTGTCCTCTTTACTCACCAGGTGTTACAAAGGACCGTCTCCCCTTTTATTCCCTGGGAGAAGAGGAAGCGTATTCCACTTTCTAAAGCGAATGAGGTCTCCTGCTGCTTGCACTAAGTCGCTTCTGTCACTGCAGCAGCCACCATTCCTGCTTCAATGGTGCGGGAACAGCGAGCAGGGACACGTGTCTGTGTCGCTTTACTGGCGTGGGTAAGCTGGTTCCGCCAGGTACAAACCTGCAGGACCAGGTGCACCCACCCTGCTGGGGGGGTTGAACACACCTATGGGCCAGTGCCACTCTCTGCTGGGCTACGTGAGTTGCGTGGAGGGTAGCGGCGGTTGGGTCTCTCTGGATTAGGACATCGAGCGAGGCAAAGCAGGGCAGGGAGCAGGGAGCTCTGGCTGACCGCAAGCTGAAGCTCTGAACTAAAATGACAAGGCAGGTCTACTCACAGCATCCTCCAAGTGTCTGGCTGCAAATTACAAGCCTGGGGGCACAACGGTGCAAGTTTCGCTCATCACAGGGCAGGGCAGGGAGCGCACGACTGGATGTATTTACTGAGAAATGAAGGCACTAACCGGGTGACTAAAGCAAACTCCGTATCTGAGGAGCAGTTCAAACCTTCGGACATAAGGAGCAACGTGGGTACTTTGTATCTGTGGTACTTACACGGCCCCTACCTTGGCAGCTCCTGAGCATCTGGAGATCTTTCTCTTGGTCCTTGCTGAGACCTGGTGACGAGGGACAAGTTCTGCAGTGCACCATTTAGGAACAGAGATCAGAGACACAGGAGTCATGTCTTTGGTTTTAGCTAGTGCTGTGGCCTCAGGAGGGCACCGAACCACCCCGTGTGCTTTCTGCCTGGACCGAGGACCTGCCAGCCTGGCTGTAACGTCTTTGCCATACTTAAAGCTGAGTGTGGGTCAAATGATTTAGTGGCCTGTACTGTACCTGGCACAGCCAAGGCTGTCTGCATTCACACCGCAGCGGGATGCCTTGGGCCTGTGCTAGTGTTTGGCTTTCCCTTCATGAAGAGCTTGGAGACAGACTGTATCAGAGTCACGTTGTACGCTTGCATGTGAATAATGGCATTGTCTCCATGCAGGCAGACTAACCCGCACTTCAGTTTCAAAATGTGCTGTAGTATGTCTTGTGTGCACGTGGCCATTTCTAGTTTGCTTGCTGGAACCTGAGCTCCTGTCAAGAAAATTAAGCTATTGCTCTTGATATGCAGCCTGCACTGCGCTGTATGGATGTGAATGCAAGTGCTGAGCAAGACCATCTCCTAACCATGCAGTGGTCATCTAACAGTCAGGGTTGGAAGTCAAGATTTGGTAAACAAACTATTTTATCAGTCCTCCTTTACCAACTTCTAAATGACACAGACTCCCAACCTTGTTTCCAGTGGTTTTCCAGAGCTCCGCTGATTCAGCCGACATTTATTGCCACCTACTGTCTTCAGGTTTCCATTATCCAAAAGGGATCATGAAGGTTATCCTCTTTCAAGCTCTTCTTTCTATGGATGGACTTTTAAATTCCCTGATGATACACAACAGCTCAGCATTCATTTTCATTATACAAGAATGAAAATTCATTGAGGAAGAAAAGGAAGAACAGAGATCCTTCCTCCCCTTTTATGTCACCCACAGCAGCTTACTATCCATTGGTCTCTCCTTGATCTTGCAGAAAGCGATATAATCATAATCTATCGGATGTAAGAGGAACAGGAAGGAAGGATACATTTTACGTCAGCTTCAGAACTAATTGTCTGAAATGGTTAGGAAAGCTGGCCCAGTGTGCAAGCTGCGGATGCTTTTTTCCTTTCTTCTTGGCAGGGCTGGTTTTGATCACCTAGCCTGAGCAAAGAACCGCACACGTTAATTAGGAACAAAATGTCATCATCTCACTAGAACAAAATGTCATCTCACTAGAAAACCACCTGCCATGTGGAAAGTTGTGCCGTGAAGCAACATCTATAGTGGGAATGCAAATTTAGCTATCTTGAAAACAGAAGTTGAGAGAGAGCTGGCGCAGCTGAACAGCTACAGCAAGCCAGCCCGGGCTTGGAGTAGCAGTGTAGCCACACTCAGTAAGGCTGAGCTATGGAAAGCCTGTGGCAGAACCGCAAACTGTCATCAGATCTCCCAGTTTTCTAGGCTGGGGCTGTCTCCACCATCCCAGTGTCCCTCACGTTGACCCTTTCCCTATGTTTAATTTGACCCTGTGCTTATGAAACAAAAATCTCTCCATAGCTAAAAGGCTTGAACTTCTTGTGCAAACACTGATTAAGGTTGGAGCTTAGCCTTCCACTTCTGTGGGCGCAGATTTGGGCCGTGGAGCACTGAGCTGTGAGGCAGTGAGTGGGATGATCTAAGAGCAACGTGTTTGGTCCTTGATATGCCCAAGGCTGGAGGCCAAAGGCTTTAAGCACCAACCTGTGTCACTGTTAGATTACACATATCCTGTCGTAACTTACAGCGGGCTCAGAGCCTTGATCTCTAAAGAATATGCAGCATGAGGAATATTTCTTAGATGAGGAAATCTACTGGATTTCTCTGTTTGAATCAGACAAATGTAATATTTTTTAAAATAGGCGCATACAGTTGAAAAACAGTAATGATAAACTGACTGACTTTTCAGCCAGTCTTTTTCTCTGTAGAGATATGACAGCGAGGTACTGTGGTGGTTCCTCAGCAGCCGAGAGTGATGTTCTCTCTTCTCTGTAAGCTCTGCTGCTGGGCCAGAGATGCTAAGAGAATCATCCCTTTCCTCCAGCTTCCTATACCAGTCTGCTGTCATCCATGAAGTCCATCCTCAGGAGGGCTTGCTTTTCATCTCTGCAACTCAAATAACACGCCTTTCTTGGGGAATAGGGTAGATTTTGCTGGTGGAAAGAAAATGTTTGATCTGAGCACTAAGCAGCAGTTTCAGTGCATGCAGGTAGGACTAGGCTTATTAGCTACTGCAAGCAGCACAAAAGCCTAGAGTAAGCAGTCAGAAAACAAGAGTTAAAAAAAAAAAATCAGTGCATTGGTGAATATACTATCACTAAGATAAAAGAAACACTTTCTGACCCATAAAGGACATAATCCTTTTTCTTCCGCTTCAGGGTGACTTGACTTTTTCTCTCATGGATGTCATTTAAGACACCCTGCTGAGCAAGAATTGAGACTGAATGCACTTCAGTGATAGCTTAAAACTCACTTTCTTTATACTGTTATCAGCATACTCCTGGTTATTTCAAACTGGCTCAACCTGGGTGTTTTATAGAAAACTCTGTGCTGTTTTTTTCCTGACTGGATTAAAATAAAAATTCCTTCAGGAAGTACAGTTGATGAGAAATATAGAATATGGTGTTTTACAAGACTCAAGGCAGTATTTGTCATGGCACTAGACTGACTCATGTAATTAATAGTATCTTCTCCAAGAATGTTTCAAATGCTACAAACAAATAAAAGACCATTTGGAGTTTTGACTACCTGGTCTGGTCGATTGACAGACACAGGACCCTGTTTTGCCAGCAGAATAAAACCACCAACTCTACTAACCTTTCAAGCTCATTTGGATATTCATCTGTAACAGTAAAGCTCACATGTTGTTGATTTAATGATATTTTATAAAAGCTGGGAGTCTCAGTGCCAAACCAGAATGATAACTAGTTCATCCTTACAATGCTGAACCTACAATGTCAGACTATGGGGAAAAAGAAGAAAAAAAGACATGATTTCCAAAATCTTATTTTAGCACAATTAATATTATTATTGTCAGAATCATCATTATGGTTAATTACATATTATTATTCAGCTATGCCAACAGAATGCATAGTTTCTAAATATTTGTTTACAGCTCTGGGGTTCTAACATTCTGTCTTGACCAGGAATAAAACAGTAAAGTTGTCAAACGAAGACAATCAAAAGGAAGTGACAGATGAGTGTAGGTTCTAGAGTGGCTTGACACTGTGCCAGTTCCTCTTTTATTTTTGTAAACATGTTGTTCCTGGGGGATACTTGTTGATGGAGTATTCACCTTCTGGATGATAATTCCCTTCTCCAGTTTTACTTACATGAAAGCAATTCTCATTATATTTGCCATGATACTCCACATCATGGGGATGTTAGGAAAGAGTGCTGAGCTCTCAGTCACGTATAGCGTATACAGCAAAATGTAAACCGAGTGCCTCCTACTATAGGCAAAAGTGTATAAAGACACTCAAACATTACAATCCATTCGTTTCTAAAGCTTGGCTTACGATGTTTACCCTGAGAATACCAGGTGCTTGGGCATGTGGCTTCACCAATAAATCATGACACCAGCCTACTTTAATGCTCATAGTTATTAAGGCTGAGTTATTAAGAAAAAGCCACTATGATCTCTGAGGCTCATCTGCTGCATGAGATTTCAGGAATTAATGGCCTCTTCAGGTCCGATAGTTCAGGCTGAAACAGAACATGTTTTTCACAAAAAGGTCCAATCTTGGTTTAAATACTTCCAGTGCTGGAATGCCCCCAACCGCAGACAGTTGTTTCTGGGGGCAATCACCAAAGCCTGCAGTGCTGGCTGACATTCTGTTCAACAGCAAACTGGCTCTTTATGGCCAAAACACTGTCAGTGTATCCTAAACAACTATGGCTTTTTTATTGTGCCATCCTTCCTCCTCTCCTTTGCAAGATGAAGTTTCTGCAAGGCTAGAATCCCCTGATGTTCGATGCAGTATTTTGCTAGTTAGCAAATCATCATTTGTAATACTGAAGAGTTTGAAGGGTGTTTCATTCTGGCTTTATGAGTCTTCTGTTTAAATCACTCATACTGAAATCCCTCACAGTACTGCTGGTTTTACGCCCTGCATGCTACAGACAGCTGTTTGTGTGCTGGTGGTGGTGTTTAGCAAAGTGATATGACGGTCTGTGGCAAACACCGACTTGCGAGGCAATTTCTGCCTTCACAGAGCACCAATCCAGATGTAACCATGGCAATTCACTTTCAGACTTTTAGTGACTCAGAGAGAAATGGTGACATGTTTGACACAGAAACCTACTCCATTTTCCTTTCTGCCCTCTCTGTATTTCTTCAGCAGGCTGTAAGCTGTCACTTTAATAGTCTAATTGCCTGAATCATCCTACAGTTTAGAAAAACACCAAGTAGGCAGAATTTCTGTTCTTAAAGGAACAACTTTAATTCCTCTTGCAATTATTTTCTTTCTTTCCTTTGTATTCCTTGGCATCTAGATCAATTCTTGCTCTTGACATCTGGAGTTCAGGGGAAATGAGTGCTCATTTTTTCCTTCTTTTTGCCAGGGTACAAAGGGGACCAGGGCAGGGGAGCCACGAGTGAGCCTGGCACTGGCTGTGCCTGCCCCAACAATAATACTGCTCTGGCTAGTCATAGCTGCTCAGGGCATCGTAGGGGGAAACCTCCCGACAGAGCAGGATATGGGTGCTTTTCTGCATGTCCCTTGCTGTTCCTGCTCATAGGCAAGTTGCTGTTGATGAAAGATCATGGATCCGAGCTAGAGTGTGGAGACAGAGGACACCTTGCTGTGTAGAAGCAGCTTGTACATGTATGACTTGGAGGACTAGGAGCTGAAGGAAACAGAGCAAAGGAGGGTTTGAGAAGTAATACTGTAGCTACACAGAGCAGTAGTCCAGAATTGCCAAGTTCTCTTTGCAATGCTGCAATTTATTATCTGGCATGGCTAAAATACTGAGACGAGGTGATGAATGAGAATAGATGCTACCAAACCGGCATCGCCAGCTCCATGTCCTCTGAGGGTACTTCTGTATAAATTACCCCTCTCACAGTTACTCATGGACACAAAGCAGGGACTGGGAAGATAACTCTGAATGCTCTTCTAAAATGGAGAACTCTGCTATTTTCAGGAGATGATACTGGTTCTGTTGTGAGACAAACTAGATATATTTCCCTGATGGTTCTTTTCTTGACAAATGTAGCTCTTCTAGGAATAAAAAAGGTTCTAACAGATCATCAAACCACATAATTGTCTCAAAATTCCTTTAATTAAGGATTGCAGCATTGCTTTTTAATTGCTTAAATAAAAACTAGCTACAGATTGGCTGCAGTTTGCGTTCACTTGGTTTCTCAGACAAACCAATATTTTCTGTGACAAATCTATAGGGGGAAAAAGAAGGGTGATCAAGAGCCTCATCTACTTCCAATGAAAGGAATTAAATGTAACTTTAAAAATGGAACCTCTGAGGATTTTCTCCCTCATTCCTGATTCAGCTTTCAGCAGGAGAAGCACGAACCAGAATTACCAGCCAGAAGTACAACAGGAACAACATGCTTGGATGATAAACAGGGAATGGATGCAGGAGCACAGCTGGCAGCTTCTTTGAGTCCATACTGGTCCCTCAGATACTTGCAGTGAAGGACATACAAGCATGTGGTGTCTACAGAGCTGTCCATGTGACAAATTGTCCATCTGTTCAAGGTACCTACTGATAATCTGGACTGATTAGTCTAAACCAGAGTTCACAGAGATCTCATGCCGTGTAACGGCTGCTATAACTCTTCCTTTGTTATTCCAAGTGTTGCTTGTCCTTCCTGTGGCTGCCAGGGATATTTAAACTGTAGTAGACACCTGTGGCGCAGAAGCATTTCTTCACCAGTTGAGCCAAAAGCACATGCACGTGGGGTATGACGATAGGCTAGCAATGCCTTGTCTGGGTCACTGGCCTTCTCTAAATGCCATTCCTTGCAGCCTCAGTGGGCTCAGTTGCCAGTGAACTGCAAGGGATGACTTGGTAAAACTAGTCTTTTGCTACTGCAATGAAGAGAGACGCTTTTGGAATTATTCCAGCACAGCTTCTAACCAGAGTCTCTTGGAAATCACATCTGGCAGAGGTGAATTCACTTGATAGCTGTGTTGAAGCAAAACCTCTGACTTTCTCTGCCTGAAATAACATGAATAGCAGTCAGCCATGAAAAGCCACCACCGACCATTCGAGGGAAGGAGGGTGCTCGGGGCAGGTGGAAAACAGAAGCAGTTGTACTGGGACAGAGTCAGCTTTCCACATAGCACCCCTGTGATGCTGTGACCAAACCAGAGTTGATGCCACCCACATCTAGGCTATTGCTGAGCAGTGCTTGCACAGTGTTGATGCGCCCTTTTTCTTGCTCTGTCCCCTCCTCTGCAGTGAGTAGGCTGGGGGTGGGTAAGAAACTGGGAGGGCACACACTTGGGACACCTGACCCAAACTGGCCATAGTGATATTCCTTGTGGTATGATGCTACGCTCAGTACTAAAAAATGGGTATTTTGACTTCCAAAGGAGCTGTTGCTCAGACCGGCTGGGCATTGGTCTGCTTATAGGAGGTGGAGAATGATTGCAGTTGCATTCCTTGTTTTTTCCTTTCCTTCACTTATTGAACTGTTTTAATTTCAGCCTATGAGTGTTCTCATTTTTACTCCTCCTGTTCCCTCCCGTCCTTCTGCCGGGCTATATGGGTGCTCAGCTGCTGACCATGGTCAACCCACAGCAACCGTCCATATCTGTAGTACTCTCTGTGTAGACGTAGCAGGCTGATGAGTATTTACCTGAGATAAGATTTGGCCTTTAGATGGTTTGCAGAACTCAGTATTTTGTGATACCTTGGAGCTGTGCATTATGTAGCCTCTGGAGGTTTATAGTTAGTGGGATTGCAAGGATGATGAAAAGTACCCTGTTCATCAGTGGTCCAAGCAGACCTGTACCACAGTCTACTGTCCATGCCCCCATTACAACCTGGAGTCAGAAATTACTTTGTATATGATAGGCCAAGTCACTTGCCACTGGGCTAGTTGATGACACGTTTTAGTGATTGGCTGAGCTGATCAGATTTCAACTATAGTTCATGTCTAGGTGGATTTCGACTGACTCCTGACCTGTGGCTGGTAAAGCAGTAAGGATTACCTGCCACAACTTCTTCAGTCCCCTCTTGGTCACCACTCTCAAATGATCCTCACAGTGCCTCTGCTGCAAATATGTATGGAGGGTCATAACTGACTACAGAGTTATTTATGAGGATTGATCACAAAATCAATAATATTAATGAGTTGCTATTTATTGCAATCCAAGGCGGTTCCAAAAGAGGGTGGTTTGCTGTTATTTATGCTGTTTACACCAAAGTCTGCAACAGATCTACATGCTGAGGCAGTTGCCACATCTTTCATTTTTCCCTTATCTAGGAATTTATTTTCTCTGTAAGAGAAGTTCTATGTATGGCAAGAGCTCACCTTATCATTTTGCTGTATCTGATGTTGGACAACTCATCAGTCAAAGAGGTGATTGCTTTGCACAGATTGAAATGACCAGACTCAGAATGGATATTAAAATCTCACTGACCTCATAAAATCCCTTCTCCTAAAATGGTGTCAATTGCCACTGTTGCAGCATAAAGCTCATGCAAAAATTATAGACATCAAAGATTCCAGGTCCTGCTCTGCCTTTAAAAGTAGCATGAACAGACAACATTTCAAGTCAATGACTCGAGTTGGTTTAGGTGACGTTTTGAAAATGGCTTCATTCTTGTCCTGACTTTAATAACCACCATCGCCAGTGGTTACGAGGCCCAGAAAGCAAAATGTTGTCTCTTTGAAGCTTACATTTGCTGTGTGTCAGATGATATACAGTTTAACAAAGTATTTGCAATATTTTGCGTAGGTAATTGTTATGAGACTTCACAACAGAATTGTGAACCTGAATATTGTAAAAATGACAGACCATCCCATCCAGGCTTTCCAACAACTGTCTCTCACTGGTGCCTATTGAAACAGTGGCCTCCAGGATATACACTTCATGTGGGTAGTAGAAGTATCACACTGCCAAGTTTCTTGGAGTGGGAGGTGAAGCTACTGTCTCAGGTGGTGCTTGAAGATACTCAAAGCAGACCTTGTCACTGCTGTCCCTAGTCCTCATTTTTCCCATGCTGTTGGAGCCTCAGGTTTCTGTCTTTCTGCTGCTCCTTCAGCCTCGTCCCCTCGTCCCGTCCATGTGAAATGCAAGCTACAAAATTAGGTCACCAAAACTCGGACTGCGATTAGATTGTGGGTGATAAGTGAGAAAACATGAAGCTGAAAACTTCGTATTTATTTTGGTGCAGTTGTATTTGTTTCTTAGCAACTTGAATATTTCTTTGTCATGTGTTGCTGCAAGTTCATAAAATACACAGTGAGCGTATTTGTCTCCCTCTCTTTTGTGCCTACCGAACTGTTGCAAGTCAGCTGTTTGTGTTTTGCTGTCTAACACACCTTTCACACGAACGCTACGTTATGCTTGCTGTGTCAAGCAACTGAGAAATTGTTAACACAGTTTTTGAATGTTTTATACTTCTCGTACTGGGAGCAGGTATATCAAAGTGATGTGTGGTGATTCCATTCCGATCGGTATCATCTGTTACCTGTATTTGTAGCAGAAGGTAGCAGAAGGATAGCCATGACCATGACTTTGGAGGGGTGACTACACCATAGGACTTCACGGTCTGAGGAACCAAAATCAGCCAAAGCCCTGAAGGATGAGAGCCGCCTCTAATGAAAGATCAGAGCAATCAAGACACTGGAGAACAGGGTGTTACTGGTAGGTCATGAATTCAACAGGGAAAAGCTATGATCCCTGGATAAAACCATTCCATGTTGCGTGAAGGAGGTTCAATCAGTAACTGAAACGTTTGTGTTAAAGTTAACAGAGAAAAAGGGGGAGATTGGTAGTTGCTATAGGCAGCAGAAAAGTCTTGATTATAGCCCCAGAAGCAGGTTCAGTGCTTGATTTAAGTATCAAACAGAAAAGCACTATGTCCAGTTGTCAGCTCTCTTTCAGAAAAAATATTTTTAATGCATTTGTCAACCATATATAAAATCACAATCAGAAAATACCAAGCAAGAGTAGAAGTTGCTGGGATACTGATAGCAAGGCACACTCCAACTCCCAAAGTTAAAAAATGCATAGTTGTCCAATACAAGGATTGCATACACAGACTTGTACAACAGTCTGAACCATCAGCCGACTGACCGAACACCAGCAGACTGGTGCAGATTCACAACAGCTGCATCCGTGGGAAACGGGAGAGAGAACACTATTCTACAAACAGGGAGGCTGGCAGAGAGGGGGGTGTGCCACCAGAGCTAAACTCAGGAGTTCAAAAGTTGTTATTTACATACATGTATTGGTTTGCATGGCAAGGGTTTGGTAGCAGGGGGCTACAGGGCGGCTGCTGTGTAAATCCGCAGGAAGCCTGGCCTGTGTCAGACAGAGCCAATGCCAGCCGGCTCCAAGACAGACCCACCGCTGGCCAATGCCGAGCCAATTGCTGTCATAACACCTCCATGATAACATGTTTTAAGAAGGGAAAAAACCCAGAAGAGAGTAGATCTTTGCAGCAGAGAGGGAGAGAAAGATGTGAGAGGAACAGCCCTGCAGACACCCAGGTGTCCCTGGAGAAGGAGGGAAAGGAGATGCTCCGGGAGCCAGAGCAGAGATTCCCCAGCAGCCCATGGTGCAGTCCATGGTGAAGCCAGCTGTGACCCTGCAGCCATGGAGGGTCACAGGGGAGCAAAGACCCACCTGCAGCCTGGGGAGGACCCCATGCTGGAGCAGGGGGGGATGCCCTAAGGAGGCTGTGACCCCACGGGAAGCCCATGCTGGAGCAGGCTCCTAGCAGGAGCTTTGGCCTTGTGGAAAGAGGAGCCCAGGCTGGACCAGGTTTGGTGGCAGGACTTGAGACCCCATGAGGGACACACTGTGGGGCAGGCTGCTCCTGAAGGACTGCACCTTGTGGGAAGGGACCTACACCGGAGCAGATAGGGAAGAAGTGTAGCCCATGGGAAGGACTTCTGTTGGAGAGGTTGGAGCAGTGTCTCCCGTGGGAGGGACCCCTGGCTGGAGCAGGGCCAGAGTGTGAGGATCCCTCCCTCTGAGGAGGAAGAAGTGGCAGAGACAACGTGTGATGGACTAACCACAACCCCCATTCCCTGTCCCCCTCTGCTGCTGAAGGGGAGGAGGTAGAGAAATCGGGAGCAAAGCTCAGCCCAGGAAGAAGGGAGGGGTGGAGGGAAGGTGTTTAAAATTTGGGTTTAGTTGTCCTTTTACTCTGATTTTGATTGATGATGAATTATTTTTTCCCCAAGATGAGTCTGTTTTGTCTGTGACGATATTGCTGAACGATGCCTCCCTGTCCTTATCGCAAGCTGAGACACTTCTATCATAAGTCCAACTCCAGACTATGCTGACACAGCATTTTTCATTCTGGGAACTGGAACACGTGGCTTCAAGTTTTCACAGGTGGACAAGGGATCTGAGCCCAGTTCTCACACATCTTGGGGAAGTGCTCTCACACCCAAATACTGACATGAAAGAACAGGCAAAACCCCCTCCCTCTGAGGTGCTGCTTTTGGAACAAAACCAGCTGCCTTCCCTTTTTGAAGAATCTGACCCAAGAGGTGTGCATGAGGCACGTTGTGGGCATGTGCGATGGTCCCCAAGGGAAACGGACATGAGGATACATAGTCTGAAGAGCGACACTTGGCTGGACATAAGCGTGGAGTCAGCCAGCCCTAACCAGACCGGGAAACTCAGGGGCATACAGCGGTGCAGAATTAGAGGGGTTTCCACTGGTGAGGGTGTGGAAGCCCTGGAGTAACCAGCAGGTTGTAAACCAAGGGAGCACAACAGTTGGGAGCAGGGGGAGAGCCTAGCCTCCACCTTACATCATACTGCTCTTTGATGAAGGAGGAAATAGTAGTGAAATACATACCACGCAGCTCATTTTTTAAACAAAGACGTATTTCATGTTTGTAAATGCTTTACTGAAAATCAGTAACAAAGCAAGTGATCTCGCTTCCCCACAAACGCTGTCAGCAGGGGGAACTTTATTTGTCTGCACATGGGGAATGCGCATTTGCAACTGAGAAACAAAAAATTAGAGTTTTAAGGACAGCTTTGTGGTGGTTCACAGGCTGTCGGAAGGCCAAGCACCTCGGGCTGCCTAGCTGTAGTCCAAAGGATTAGTCCTTTGGACGGTTAATCTAAGCAGAACTGACCTGCTGCTCCGCTGGCAGATTTGGCCCCTGGTAACTTATGTTGTGGGGAACTGAATTCAGATCTCAGAAGCCATGGAGCCAGTGTCTGAGACTTAAACACAACAAGCTGAGTTCAGGTATCTATAGTTGCATGTGAAGTTTAATTCAGGGAATGAAGAGCATTCCTTGCTGTAAAATGGCAAGTGAAGAAATGTCTGAAGCTAGTCCTCTTTTCTGCCCCTTTTCACTGAACTTTTAATACAGCCAAAAATCTTAAACAACAGCCTACTAATGTTTAAGCAACAAGCACTCAGATGACATCATATCTTACAGAGAGATGTTTTGGCTTCATGCTGTGTAACATCAAGAGCTTTGCTAAGGCAGATATTCAGCAAAACACTGATCACATCTACACTGAGATTGGGTATCTGGTAGAAATTCTCCCTGGGGACAAACAAAGTATATCCCCATCAGAAAGCAATTTGCTGTGATCTGAAAATGAGAATGTGAAGAGGGTCAGCTGGGTAAAATCAGTTGACAGGGGAGAAATGCAAAGAGATGAGACATACAAGAAGAAACAGTCTGATTAGACAGGGGAAGGCAGGAAAATTGGTACAACATGGCATAACTTGCAGATTCCTGCTTGTACGCTCACCAGATGGTAATCTGTCTTCAGTTTTAGCACGAGCAAGACTACTTAGTTTTCACTGTAAAACAATCATGATACTCTACAATCAGCAGCAAAGGCTTGCATTGGCAGAGATTGATAAATCACTATTTAAATGAATAAACTGAACCCTCCAGCAATAAGGAATATGCAATTAAAGACTGCATACCAGAGAGCACGTCACTGGCTGTCTTAAATCTATGCTAGCATTTGAAGGAAGTGTGAAGCACCCTTTAAATTCCTACCACAATTAATCAGTCCATTCCATTTCCCCTCAGGGAAACAGAGCTGTCCTTAATTCCCCATTTCCATCTTCAGAGAGAATAATACGGAGATCCATATTCAAAAAGCGAATCCAAGAGCTGAAGTCCACTGGGCAGAGTTTGAGGAAATTAAGAGTAACTCTCTTGAAATCAAACTACCTGTTTTCCATGTACCAAATGGTAGTGGACAACAGAATATTATTTAAAAAATGTATCATTTCTAATACAATTCTTTTTGTCTAAGGATATAAAGAAATATTTGTGCTACACCTGAGGTAGTAATTGCCTAATTTACTAGCAAAGAAAGAAATAAGGCTATGAAAATCTACTAAGTATTTTATCTTGAAGTTTAGTTCAGTCATTAAGTTTGCTTAGGACTAGTATAAAAGCCTAACTTTCACTGAAACGGCACCTTTCCTAATATATCCATGGTTTTACACATTTTGATGAATAAAAGGTTGTTAAATAGCAATATGATCCTGTCCCGAGTATGGGACATCTTCAAATTCATCTTGGAGTATCGCTTCTCCTGTAAAACTCCTTAACAGCAAGCAAGGTCCGAATATTGCTGCTGTTCTACCATCACATGGTAGATCTTACTGTTCAATTAGTTTAATTGATCCTAGCATGGTGTGATTTTGATGAAATGCTGTTCAACAGAAAACATGGTTAGTGTGAGAAAGAGAAAACAGAAGAGAAAAAGAACTAGTTTTAGTGCTGAAGCCTGTCAAGAGATTATTTCTTTGGGTCTTGCCAGTTTCGTCAGAGATGGTTTACTCTTGTAGAGCATAGGGCTGTTTTCCTGTCTCATACAAAAATCCAAGATTTGCTTATTATTCCAAGCTTTCCACCCTGACCAAGGAAACCTTTTTTTCTCCCATTCAAAAGCAGGAGCAAAGAGATTCAACACAGACCTTCCCCGTGGTCACGTTTCCGAAACGGCAGCTGGGAAGCGGTGGTGGCAGTGTCCCTGCTCGGCCCAAGCCGGACCAAAGGCTTGAACCCAGGTGTCTCACGCCCCAGAGTAGTTTGTGTGTTAGCATCTAGCACCGTGGTAGCCTCAGTGCTGGCAAGGGCTGTCACAAGGACTAAAAGGGAGTAAATAAGCAGCCACTGAAGATGTTTCAGCATCTCCCATGCAAATATCACTTAAGGTGCATCTCTGCTGATGGCCAGGGGCTACCCTTATTCTTCAGAAAGGAATTCCATTGCAGAAGGAAGAACATGGAAAGAAAGAAATCACTTGTGTAGCAACTTTGCATTTTGGGCCCTGAGCAAAACTCCTTTGATATAGCGAACTTTAAACTATGACGTGTAACAGATTTATGCTGGTTGAATAACTTAAATCTGAAAGAATCAGGCTAATTTCAGTCATTCAGATTAATTTTTCTTTCTTTGTGGCCACCTGCACAACTTGCTGTCTTTCAATGGGCTGGATCTCAGTGAATGACTTGTTTCTGTTGGATGCATTTATTTTGCATCTCATATCTTGTGAATACACACATTTAGTGGAAACTGTGTGTAATACTCCGGTTCTGTTCTGTTTGTTTAAAAATGCAGCCGAAGCCGCAAATGATATATTCCTGAAGATGAAAAAAATGAAGATGACAGGAATGGCAAATGTTGTCACCTGACAACCAGAAATCTTGCAGCGTCAGGTGGGACTGTGCAGAGTATCAGCTAGGAAGCACTTTGAGGATACTTACCTAAAACTATCCAGCCTAAGGCGGGCTGAGGGAATGACTCCTGTTATTTCATGGCATGCTTGACAAACCACATCTGTGTTGTGAAACTATGGATCAGAACCTTCTCGTATTCCAGCAGAGCAGCTGTGACTGCATTGCACTCAGGTTTTTGAAGAAAATGTGAACAGCAAAGCATGTTGCCACTCAACGCAATTGGGAGGTAAGAGATGTTACCGTACAATTACCTGGCTGTGTGGCCGGCCTCTCAAAACTGGACAGTGGGTTTTGGTACTCAACTAGAGAAATCTTAAGTGGTTCTGGATTTTCAAAAGTTGTACAGGTTTCTTTACAGGATCTTGAATCAGAGACAATGTACTAGCCACACCCAAACACCAGACCCTAAGCGTCTAACATTACAGCGCCTGTTTTGAATCTCTGCCTCGTTTTACTGCCATGTAGTTCCAGTTCTCAGATGCATTTTCTCTTAAACACTTTGAATTAAATACATCAGAAATGTACATAGGCATTCATCTTTTTCTCATTAGCATTCCTCTCAGCCCTTGGATTTCATCTGTAGTGCCTTCCCAGCTTTTACATTATTTAAAACTAGAGACACATGGAGAGGTTTTGACACTCAAAGCAGTCCTCCATTCTCAGATTAGTGGTACAGATGTCAAAGAATTTATACTTACAAGATAAAAACACATACCCATTTATTGGGTTTTGTTGTTCAGGAGACATGAGAGAAATCCTGAAATTTGACTCACTTAATATCAATTGGTAACATGACCTTTTCCAAGCTGTTTCTTTATCAAAAGGATTATCAGTCATGATTTATAGACTGGTGATTAGTAAGAAATCCATACAATTCTTTATAAGTGCAAAAGCTGCTGGGATGAGAAGAGTTTAGAACCACTGTCACTTTTGCTGTACAGCATGGTTTTTATAGCATCACTTTGGACTGATCCCAGAAGGGCTTATTGTACAAACTATTTAACTTATCTTTGTGGACTCAGAAAGCAAAAAACCCCAACGCAAAGTCCTGGGCTGCCTTGTAAACTGTACGTCATCCTTTCAGGCACATTGTCAGCGGGTCAGCTTTTTTTTTTTTTTTTTTGGCTGATTCATCAAACCCTTTGTGTAGGATTCACAGCACTACATAAACATTACACTCCCCCTTAGCTACTGGAAAATGGCAGTTCCAACATGCCTTAGGGTAGCAATTTTCTTGGACGTAAGTTTATTAGGGCACGATCGGAATTGCATTTGAAATACTTTTCACTCTCCCAATGTCAATCTTCATGAACACGCCAAAATAACCGTAGTCTTGTTCAACCATCAGTCATTTCTCCCATCCCAGTAGGAAGAATTCCTGGAAATAACTTTAGGACTCTACAGCATGGAAGCTGCCTCTGAGTTTACCCAGCTCTTGGAGGTTATTACTACCGTGCAAGGTTTGCCAAGAACTAACAGGGTTTTATTTCTGTGGTTTTGCAAGTGTTTTGGTGAGGGCAATAAGCCAAGAGAGAAACTGGTGATTCCAGCACACAGCCATCCTCATTCGTACTTAGTAACTCCTGTGAGAAAGGCTTCCACAAAACCATTAGTTGCATCACTCCTGTGTTTCAGTCACTGAAAGACAGTACCTAAAAATACTGGAAAACCTAACTATTGAAATATACTATCACAACTAATCCAAGAGCGATAAGCCAACGGCAGCCAGACCCTTTGCAAGCCACTTTCTGATCTACAGCATTACCAACGTTATAAAGACTGGTTACTTTTCTTTGGAAACAAAGCCGACCTTTTGAACAGTTGACACCATGTGTTCACAGCCACACTTAATGGGTTTGGAATGATGTAGGAGAGACAGAGTTGCACTGAACTGTGAGCAGCCAGATCTGTTTCCTCTTAGAGCAAAGCAATCCAGTTTAATTCCTCAAGCCTTCATCAGCAGGAAATACCTCTGATAATGAAACTGCTAGTTATAAATTCCACATATGAATCACAGTATGATGCAAAATACTGCATAACTACCAATCTGTATAACATTTGATATTACAACTGGCATTCCTGATTCAAGACAGGCTCAGTTGTGTGCAGAACTCCCTCTCCAACAAAGACAGCATGCGTGGTAAGAGGCATCAAGCCCTTGTTTTGTGCTCTGGAAAGCCCAACTTCACCGTCCTGATCTCACACCAGAGGGCTAACTGCAAAAGCAGAGCACGCATTCCCCTCTCAGTACTGAACAACTGAATTGACTCTTCATCGTCACACTGACAGCAAATACCATCTACTCCCACCTGGATGTGTCATGCAGGGGATAAACTATCTTTTTCACCCGTGGCTTAACTGCTTCCCTACTTCTAAACCAGTTTACCACTGATAAGATCTCCTCTCAGATTTCTTGCACCCCTCACTGTCTTTCTTCCCTCACTCATCCATTTTTTGCCAAGGTCCCTTTTGTTGTCTTGCTCATCTCTGGATCCAAATAGGGCAATTTTTCCAAATGAGACAAGATTAGGAAGTAAAAACAAGCGAACTATAATCTCTCCCACAAGTCGGGACAGTGAAATAAGGAAATAATCAAAATACTAGCAACCTGCCTAATGTGTTAGGAACCCCTCCTTGGCTTCAAGAGGTCTTGTTCTCTTTGCTCCATTAGCACTGAAAATAGAGTACAACAAAATGCTCCTAGTGCTGATTCCTGCTGGACTGAACCAGGTGAGTTTGAAGCATCAAGAATTAGTTAAATATAAACTGCAAATTACTTCCCTTTAAACTCCAAGAGCAGGCAAGCAGCTGTGTGTGCAGTAACACCCCTCAGCTGAACACACTGAAGGTAACACCACACACTCGTTTGTGATCTACAAGAAGAGTAACAGATCCCTCTGGCTACATTTAACAACAACTGTTGAAACTGTTCGTTGTACACGCAGTGTCACAAACATGCTATGTTAAACTTCTGCCATCTTTTGGAGCTGACAAGTTTCAGCAGATTTTGAGAAATCAGACAAGCTACAAGCAGATTCATGTTTCGGGCCCATCATTCTGAACGCAGAGCTGTAACTGTGTGATGAAAGGTAATGAATGCGCCCGCAGCAGAACTTCAGAAAGTCCCAAGACAAAATGGAAATGGAAGAAAGAAATTTGATATCTGAAAGTAAAGGGGAAATACACTGCTATGAAATATTTCTAAGAAAAAATTCCCATTTTTACCTTGAAATACACATTTTTATTCCAGTGTTTAATTAGCTTTCTGGCCACTTCCTTGGAAATGAAATGTCAAACAAGTAAACGTTTCACATTTTCAAAACAAGCATGTACCAGGATATATCTTAATGACTGTGCTAAACCTGGCAATTTTGCCATCCTCTTACTTTCCTTCTTTAGTCTACATAATAAATTACTCTGTACCATACAGCTTTCATTCTTCCCCTTTCTTCAAACACAACCGTTGTACTCATGCTGGATTTTAACAAGTTCAGAGGCCCAAAGATATTCTCCTAAAAAAAAAATTTATCGGGTCACACACCATCATGGAAAATGTAAAAACAGTAATAACACTGTTGTCATCCTTACAGACTCATCCTGTTAAGTCAACAACCTCTCTGAAAGTTGTTAAGGATGGAGGGCCAATCGCAGCTCTTGGCCAAGCTAGAGCAATTCTGTTGACTTCAAGAGGAATGCATCCACCCTGCGAGATTTTTTTTGTATAAAAGCTCCCTAGAAAGGTTGATGGAAAATAAACTTTCCACCTATTCTAGATTTTCAAAAGGGACAATTTATCCTTTATCATTGGGCAAAAACGAATTTTCCAAAGTATTAATGAATTTCTGTCTCATCCATGCTTTGAAGTTTTGATACCATTCTATCAGCTTTTTTCTCCTTTGAATCTTTTCTTGTAAGCTCAAATTTTTTTCTTTCTCTAGAACAGCAGGAAGCTCTTTCCAGTTTTTAATAAAGATAAATGGAGCCCCCATGGTTTTTAATAATTGTAATGGAGCACTGTGGTACATTGATGAATTTCCGCAATCACCCGGTGTCATTACATCTTCTATAACAGGCAGAGATCCATACGAACAAGCTTCATAAATTCTATAGCATTCTGTATTTATTCCCACTGGGCACAATGTCAAATCACTCTGCAGCAAGGCATCTTGATAGTTTTTGAAACTTTCATTTGTTTCTTGAGGCTGCCACCTAGGAAAGTCAAGGGGTTGAAAATTAACAATTTTCCTCACAGGCACTGCAATAAAAAGCAGAGATATGCTTTAATTTCAATTATTTATAAAGCTGAAAATTCTGTCAATGTTAAGAATTTTATATTACACACACAATCAATAGGCTTTCACTTTGAGTCTTAACTATTCTTAATGAGTCTTCTAAAAATTTGTTGAAAATGTCACTGTTAAAAATAAATTGTAACACTTCTGAGATATGGTCCTTTTAGGAAATTATTAATACTTAGAAGAGGCAATTAAAATGCCATTTTAAATCTTCTGCGTGAGTTGGATGACGCATATGTCAATTTACTCCACGGCACAGTTCAGAAATAGACATGCAGGGAGACACTCGGACTTTTTAATGTGGTTTTTTGGCCTCAAATAATTTAAATCTGTAGAGGTTTGCCCTTCAGAAGTTAGGATGTAAACCAATCTGTTAAACTGAACCCATCTGCCTGAAGTGCCTCAGAACATCTGTGAGATAAGAGCTTATGTCATAGATATAATCCATCTCCTGTGATTCTTCAGCAGGGTAGATGATGCCTTCCTAAGCACTGCTGTGCCTGCTATCAAACACTGTACAGGCACTGCTCGGCAAAATTAAGAAATGCTCTTCCTGTTAGTCAAAAGATCTGTTCTACCTACCTGAAAAAAAAGAAAGCCATGCTGTACAGATTAAATGCACTCTTAGATAAATACAGCAAAATACAGCTGCCTTTTTCTTCTACTAAGACATTAATACACACAGGGTGCAAGACAACTATTTCTTCTCCCACCATAATCAAATGTATATAAGAAGAAAAAAGGTATATATATGTAGTATACATAGGAGATTTTTACATAAAGTATATTTTTAAATACATAGAAAACGTAGCACAGAGAGGCCATTACGTAATGATGGCCTCTACAAAGAGTCCTAGCAATATTCTGTAATTATGACTGGTCACCTTTATTTGAACGCTTTAACAACACTCAAGAAAGGATAGGTAACAATGAACCAGGCAAAAATGTCTGAATAATTTCAAGAAGTAAATCAAAGACTTACTGTTCTCTGGCTGCAATCCAGCAAAGTTTGTCAAGTCCATCCTGCTTCAAAATCTCCATTAGGATTTCCCTGGAAGAGTTCTTATAAACTGTTCCTAAGAAATTACACAGATATGACCTTGGATCATGTAGCATTGACCAGCTGGGTTCTACAACTGGAAAATTTCTGTAGCTGCAAACACAATGTATACATTAGAAAACTATGTATGTTTTATGTCAAAGAAAAAACATTTTGCATCATTTAATCTTTACTGCAGCTGATTCTAAGACTAAAACCACCGATTTGTTGCCAATCCACATCTATAAACACAGACAGATGCACAAACCAACCAGTTTAAGTCCTGCCCTAAAAGTTGGTCTTTATTCCCTCTGCCCCCATCACACTCTTCAGAGAGTTTCCAGAATACTTCTGTCTTCTTTCAACACCAGACATGATATGTGTGCATGTTACAAAATGTCCTTGAGAAACATGCTGTAGGAGCAAGTCCAGAGGAGGCCACAAAGGTGGTCCAGGGGCTGGAGCACCTCTCCTATGAAGAAAGGCTGAGAGAGTTGGGCTTGTTCAGCCTGGAGAAGAGAAGGCTCTGGGGAGACCTTATAGCACCTTCCAGTACCTGAAGGGGGCCTACAAGAAAGCTGAGGAGGAACTTTTTACAAGGGCCTGTAGTGACAGGACTAGGGGTAACGGGTTTAAATTGAAAGCAGGGAGATTTAGATTGGACATCAGGAAGAAATTCTTCACGGAGAGGGTGGCGAAGCACTGGGACAGTTTTCCCAGAGAAGCTGTGGATGTCCCATCCCTGAAAGTGTTCAAGGCCAGGCTGGATGAGGCTTGGAGCAACCTGGTCTAGTGGAGGGTGTCCTTGCCCATGGCAGGGGGGTTGGAACTAGATGAGCTTTAAGGTCCCTTCCAACCCAAACCATTCCATGACTCTATGAAAAGCAGCTGTTCTTGACACAACCACCAGTTTGACTACAATGGCCAAGTTAATGGTAACTAGGGAGCTTAAGTCTCAGCTACCTTAATCTCTGGGCATGCTTATCAACTGAAAATACCACTGGTAACCTCTCAAACCAAAATCCCACTCTGATCTGGGTGGACTTCATTAATCTAAACTTCTAGTTAATAAATAGTTGGTGGTACAAGCTATTTAACTTGTCTTTTTGGACTCAACAAAACTAATGCAAAGTCCTGGGATCCAAGGTAAACTGTATGCCATCCTTTCAGACATGTTTCCACCATTTCAGGCAAGTTTATTTCTTTTAACTGATTCCTCAAATCTCACATCACTTATTTTAGTCAGCATGACAACCAGTGAAACACAGTGCCAGCCCTTCAGCTGAAGCAAACTTTTTCATTACATAAAGTTAGTATTTGTTCTGGAACAGATGAATGTTAAAGTTTCTGCCCTTTTGTATTCTCAAATTAAGACAGATACTCCTTCTATTATTTTTGATGGATCGCTGTCCTTCTACCTCCCTGTTGTTTCATTTTATTTTGTAAGAAAATCTATAACCTGACCCAAATTTTTTACTGGTTTCAATGGTAGTCTCTGCTTTATTTCACAGTGACTTCTTCGTTGCCATTTATGGTTCTGAAGATATATTCAATTTCTTCACCTTCCCAACAGTCCTTTCCTCATTATTCTCCTGTGTGATGAATGTTAATTCACTTATTTTCAGAAACCCATTTTTTTAATGTAAAATATTTTTTCAAGAGTCTACCTCTTTATTTTCCCCTCTTCACTTGGAAAATCTGGCACATTTGCGTACCTTTAACCACAATTTTTACAAGTGCAGGTGTGCAAGGGCTGCAAAGCCCCATTCTGATACCTGATCTATCTTTCTCCACCCAGCTCTGCACCTCAGTTTACTGTTATAACTGTTGTTGTTTTCTGTTATCTGTCACCTTAATCTCTGCATCTCAAAATTCAACTTCTTTTTGCTTAGGAACTTCCAATGTCATCAATTTTCTGACACCATCAAGAATCCAAATCTAGTGTATTTTAATGACATTGTGAGCAAGTTCAAGCTATGTATAAAAAATCCATACAGTTTTCGAACTGGCTCAATACAAGATACTAAATTCATAATAAACGTAAGATATGAAAATAATCCTGTGTTCTTTTCATCTTCTGTTACCAAAGTAGCTAAAACACTATTAACTCTGGTAATAAGGAATAAAAATGCATCTAACTGTACCAAACCTTTATCTACTTCACATAAATACTTTGAGTACTAAGTATAACAAACATGTTTTTGTGAGTAGGCAGTTAAGCCAGCTTACATTACTGTGATAATTCCAAATGGGAGGTATACAATCTCCTTTTGAGAGCCGTAACAGGGTTTTAAAAAAGTATCACTCGTACTATCCCTTTCTTTTCCTAAAGAAGCAGTAGTTGGAATTTAATTATATAAATATCTTCTAAATCCCCATGTCACTGGTACATATTACTTCAGCAGTTATGATCAATCCCAGGAGCAAATCTACTGAAGAAAAAAAACCAAACCAACCCAAAAAACAAACCAAACAGAAACCCTCAGCAGACACAGGTTCATTTTTTTAAAGCTTCCTAAATCCTAGCATTCTTTTCCTGTTACCATTTTTATTGCTAAATGCAGTTTCCAAAGACTCCAATGCTTCATTTAGAAGTCATTAATAGGATCATGTTCTGCAATTTACTTACTATAACTGTTTTAGGTATCAGGAGTAACCTTCAGACTCATTTTCCATACCTCATGCATAACTATTAAGTTTCAGTTCTAATTTGTGTCTATATACTTACGTAGCTACTCCTAAAGGCCACTGGAAAATATCTTCTTCATTTACGAACGCGTAGTCGTACGTAAGAAAGAGCAGATTTACAAATCCTCCATTTCTCCTGAGGTACGGTCGAATCCATTCATTGTTGCACTGCTCGTTGCCAAGCAGCACAACTGCTACACGCCGTATTTTGCGAGTCTGAATTAATGTCTGCGCGTAATGCAACCACTGAGTGGCGTAAGTGATCTTCGCTTTTTCTCTTCCGTTTAGAACGAGCACAACATTTTCAGCTTCAACTGAGAAGTAGCCAGGAACTACAGATGGACCAGTGATGAAGCTGTGAAAACCAAAATACAAACAGGAAACACCCTTAGGACAAATTATCGACCTTAATCCTCTAAACATCCTTATTACACAGTCTGTACTTCAGAGCGTACTTTTTTTTCTTCAATAAAGTAAGTGCAATATATTGCAAAGTAACTGTGCAACTGTAACCATGTCTGTTGTTAGTATCTACAGCTTAACACAGGAATAAAGCTGCCTTCATCTTTATTCAGGGAAAAGGAGATTTAAATGAAAATAAGGTATTTTGTCAATAAATCAGAACTACTACCATATTCAAATGTCAAAATTTGGGTAAATCAATCAACTTTTGAAAAAGGATGCATTTTGATGTTCACTAAAGATCAAACTTTTTATTCATTCCAGTAATAACCAATGAGTACTGTATTAGAACAACAGAGAGGCCCTCCCAAAAATCTGTAATAAGAAAATCTTATAACCAGCAAGCAGCCAAAATCATGTACCGATTCTTCCTCACAAAAAAATACAAAATAATACTTTCAATGTGAGTACAAAGTAGAACGTCAGCTATTTAATTTCAGAATCCTAATTGTTACAATAAGTTATATTTGCATATTTTCTACACTTTGTACAAGTTCCTACTAGCCCATCAGATCTTAACCTCTGTTATGATGGTACCCATTGATATATTTTTACAGGATCTAGCATCCAAGTTGAAGTTAAAATAAAGACTCTATTATCCCTGGTTCCTCTAAACATAACAAGAAGATATTGAAACATGAGTATAGAGCTCTATCTTTCAGAGATGCATAGCCTAAAGAACCATGCAAGGTTATTATTCATCTGAAACAGCCACACCAGAGAGAAAATAACCTTAATCAGTCAAGTGACAGACTTACTAAGTGCAGCAAAGTATTTTCGTATTGTAAACATGAAAAGCAAGGGCTTGAAAAGAATCCTCATGTCCATACCAAGAAGACAATCTCTCTGGTAGAGTGTCATTGATTTCTATAGCTTCTGCGTTTCTGATTGTGATAACATAAAAAGTCTCTTCGCACCAAGATAACACCACATGCACCACTCCCTAGTCAAAGGAAGTATTCTATCCTTTCTCCCAGTCTGTGAATGGAAAGCTCTACTGCTCTGTCAAGGAGACTACCAGGGGTAGTAGCACCATTCATAGCTGATTCCCTAATTTTGTAGGATCAGTTTATATCTGAAGACAAGGAATACAGCCATTTCTTAAAAACAGTATGTAATTTCATTTACTTAGACGCAAGACAGACTCTTCAATAACTGCAATGTTTAAACCAAGCCTATGTGTCTTTCTAGAAAACACCTTTTAATCACTTATGAATGTGATGTAGACATTACTGAAAAGATTCTGTGGCCTGTACCATAGTCAGATCTCCTGATAAACAATTCCAAGTGATAAAAAACTTCCGTGAGCACTTAAAAAAACCCTTCCAATTCACAATCGCATATTTACTTCAAATATTTTCTGCAAATTTCAGCTAGAACCCTGTCTTGCTGAGCGAGGAAAAAACACCTTTCTGAAGCAACACATTTTTCAGAAGTTAAATTCCCTTAAGAATGTAATTTATGCCTTAAATTAAAATGTTTTTAACAGATGCGTCCTGGTACAAGTGACTAAATGTTGTAGGAGACCTACTGCTGCAGACTTACAAACCAGCCACACAGGTGAAAGATCCTTCAGCTTTCACTGTACCTTTACAGAAAGCCTTTAAAATGGTATTAAATAGGACCCTAAAGTTCTATGACATTCACTAAATAATATAAAACGTTTGACCATAGTCTTAAAACACACTTCGGATCTCCAATCCAAAGACATTTTTAAAGCAAACAATGCTTCAAGCGCAATCTTCCTTCACATACAAAGTTTTGCTTTGCAAACCCAGTAGTTAACCTGATGCTAGGTCTCAGATTGCCTCTGTTATAAACGGGAACACATTATGGTTTTGATTCAATCCCATTTATGAATGGATGAGTGAAGTCCCTTTTCCCTGATTACGACAGAAACCAAACAGCAGGAGAGATCACCTTGCCTCACAACTCCATGGTTCTTTCAGTCAGCTATGAGCCCCAGACCCCAGTTCCTAGACTTTCTCAAGGTTTTATTTCCCCTCCCTCCTGATCTCTCTTGGCTGCCCTCCCTCCCAGCACGTCTTTCCACATTTCTTTCAAATACAGACACCTTGATAAAACAGCAAATGGAACTGTTCGCTAGTTTTCTGGTTTGTAATCGTGACATGTTTTGGGCTAGAATTTAATGGTTTTATCAGGTATGTGTTTCCATGAATAAATGTAACCTTCTTGGTGATAATTTTGAGTAAGTTAACTGCATATTCCATAGTTACCAAAGCACAACAGAATTAAAGTATTTGCAACTGACATTAAAATAACTACAACTTTGAGATAGGCAAAATAAGGCACCCGTGTATCTTACACGTTCTTTAACTGTCCAATGCATCGCTTGTTAAAGCTAACGCAATTGAAGTCAACATCATGCAGCTCGTACCTGAAATATGTTTTCCCTGCTTTTTGGCTTCCTTCTCTCCACTGTGCAGTCACATCAGGTGGCTCAAGGTGCCCTCCAAAAATATGCTGCCAAAGGTAAAGACCTACATAAATGAAGATATGATGGAGAATCTGAATGCATGGATCTTGCCTAGTCTACACTCCTAGAAAATAAAAGCATAACAACATAAGAACTTGGGAATGAACTGTCACAGCTTCTTATAAAATAGGAACATTGCTTCCCAAATTCCGTATGACTTTGAACTAGTGAAGATGAATTTTTCCACACATCAGAACATTTAAAAAGATTCTTTGGATGTCAAAATACCAGTAGATGAAGATATACCACACTACCACTTCCATTATCATATACCAACATGTCGTACAACATTAAGTGAAACTTCAACTGGAGCTGGAAATTTTACATTTTCAAAAAAGCTAAAAGAACAACAATACATCTTTGGCAGTAGTTAAAGAGCTTGAGAGGACGTTGGCCCCCTGTTTAAGCAAAGAGAAAACTCATTGCCTTCTACAACAGAATTTCCAAGTTCATCAGTGGCAGCAGTACTGCAGTACAAAAAATACCTTATTTCTCACTGTGCGATGCTTTATTTCACAAAGTGTTAATGTGACAAAAAATAAACATCCTGGTTTAGCTAAATAAGAGGCCTATCCTTGTGTTGTATTGTAAACTAGACTGGATTCATATAGTAACTGTGGTTCTCTGCCACTTGAGCCATTTCCTTTCACACATGTGAAAACCAGCCTTGAAATGAACTTATATAAAGAAACTGGAGCCTAATTACTCTTATATTGATATTAACGTAAATTTGAGTAAAAGCTAACATTTCCTTAATGCTCTTCATGTACAGATATCCATATTATTTCATCATATACATACATTTTAGTCATTAAAAAAACAAAAACCAAAGAAAAGGCCTGTATCAGAAAGGTTAAGTGATTAACAGGCATTGATTATATCTACTTACCAATCGCTGCTTTGCCCCAAATCTGTACTCTAAGACTGCTTTGTTCTAGGTGAGATCTTGTATTTTTTATCATCTTAAGAACAGCTTCATATCTCTGCTGAGCAGCAACCAGTTCATTTTTCTCATCCTCTTCCCATGGATTCCACTCATCATTTCCCAAGGCAACACGATCTATCAGACGCCAAAGCATAATTTACATAAAAGGAACAGTTTACCAGTTTAGAAAACTGACGTATTGTCTGGAATTCAGAATTCCGAGCAGCATCTGCCAACCCTCCCACCGCCCGGGGACGGGTACACCCGCGCCTCCGCCGGGCCCGCTGCCTCCTAAGGCACTGGGGCAATGGCTGCTGTTAGCGCAGGCCCGGCCGGGGGGAGGCCCCGGCCCCGCTCGCCCTCCGGGGCTCCTTCCAGGGTTCCCTCTGGCTCCCGGCCGCCGCAGCGCTGCCGAGCAGAGGCGCTGGGAGCCGACGCGCAGCCCTCGGCCTAGCCCGGGCGTTGCAGGCCGGGGATAACAACGCGGGGAGGTGCCGCCGCCGCTCCCCACGCCGGGGACACCGAGGCCCCTCTGTCGCAGGCAGGAGCTGACCCACCGCGTCGGCCTCGCATCAAACCCGGCGCCACCGCCGGCGCGGCCAGGCCGGCCCGCCCGCTCTCACCTCGCGAGCCGCGGCGGTCCCGGGGCGGCGGGCGGGGAGCGGCCGAGCGGCGGGGCCGGAGGAAGACGGTGTAGGCCGCGTAAAGCGAGAAGAGGCCGTAAGCGACGATCAAGGCGGAGCAGAGCCGCTTGCGAGCGCCCCGCATCCCGCCCCGGCGCGGGCGCAGGCCCCGGCGCCAGGCGCCGTGAGACGGCGGCTGGAGCCGCGCCCGCTGGGGCGGGAGGGGCTTCCGCCCGCGGCCCGGGGCTTCGTCCCCCGCTGAAGAGGCGGCGAGCCCGCCGTGCCATGAGCTGCCTGTGCCGCAGCAGCCCCCCGAGCGGTCCCGTTACAGCCTCAGGTACAGGGTGAATGCATGCAGACACTTGTCCCGTGCGGCTGAGCGCTCCCGGCCTCGTCGCCGCTGCTGCAGCGGCACGGAGAAGCGGGCAGCCGTGGCGTGCCCTCCTCCTGAGAGCTTCCCGGGGTGCAGAATCGGTACGCGCTGGAGACGGGTTCGGGAGCGCCGAGCAACTCCTACGGCGAGCAGCGTGACGGTGCTGCGCAACGAGACTAAACGGCCGGGTGAACGGCCCTGTCAGGTCATGGGAGTTCTGTGTAACGGCGAAAGCTGTGGGCGGACTCGGCGGAGTCACGTTCCATAGTAAGGGAAAGTTGAAGCTCATTTTAGGCTGTCCATCAGGCCTTGTAAAGGCTGGGTGTTACAACTTCTGTAAAGCCTCTACCAGCCTGTTGTCAGAGGGTGATCCTAGCGGTAGCCAAAAGCACAGTGACCTTCACCTGCCTGAGGCAGAGAGAGGGTCTAGAACTGTAGCGATTGTAACAACACACAACCGTGCTGCCTGCTCTGGATCTGAGTGATTTTTTCCTGATCAATTGTTTCACCCTTATGAACACTAAACTTGGCTCTAACCCTGACCTAAAATTTATTGGGTGGAATTCTGACTGCTCCAACCCAAAATGTAACTAGTTGTCTTAGCAGGCCTTCTGAAATAGGCTTCGAGTCAGCCCACTGCCAGACCGTCAATCTACTTTAATGACTTACACACTCACGGAACTAAAAATCTAGCCTGATGGCTCGCAGTGGCAGCAATGAACCCTTCATTTTGGCATCCCTTTCTGATTGTCTCCATTAGCCTGACTCATGTTCTTCCAGCCCAGATCTTAATTCTAAATGTGACTTTGCATTCATAGAACCACAGAATTGTAGAATCGTTTGGATAGGAAGAGTTGGAAGGGTCCTTAAAGACCATCTAGTTCCAACCCCCCTGCCATGGGCAGGGACACCCTCCACTAGACCAGGTTGCCCCAAGCCTCATCCAGCCTGGCCTTGAACACTTCCAGCGAGGGAACTTCTCTGGGCAACCTGTTCCAGTGCCTCACTACTCCCATCGTGAAACATTTTTTCCTCACATCCGACCTTTTTCAGTTTAACACTGTTGTCCCTTGTCCTGTCACTACAGGCTCCTGTAAAAAGTTTTTCTCCATCTTTCTCACAGGCTCCCTTTCTGTGCTGAAATCCTGCCTATTTAAAACCTGCATGTAATGCAGAGGACTCTTGTCAGTACTAGTGCTAATCGGTTGCAGAATTGCAGGTCAGTACACTTGTTCCTGTCAGGCACCATGGTTGTGCTTTGGTTATAGTGATTTATAATTTTATGGGAAAAGTGCACCAGATAAATGCTTTCAAAATGAAGACCAGGCTTCCCTCCTGCCTTTCCAGCTTAGTGCATCTGTGTGAATGGAAAGGGAAGTGGTACAGTCACAAACTTCGGGAAGTGCAGAGACATGATGTCTATAGTGGTTGATATTACAATAAACTATTTTCAGTTTTAAGTGCAGTCTGTTTTCTGGACTCTGTCAGTAGCTGGATTCGTGTTCTGAGTTGCAAAAATTCATAGAAAACCTTTGTACAAAGGCTTTCATTTTAAACAGAATATGATAATGGAAGTATGATAAACATAGAGCCAAAAGAAAAGAAAAGGGTAATAGAAATGAATTAAGAAGGGCGAAGAAGAAAGTAAAATGTTAAATAATTTGGTAACAGGTTTCATATTACACAGCTTCACTGCTCTAAATGATGATCAGAAATTTCTCTCCTCTCCCCACAAAGATGCAGTTGATTTCTAATTAAAATGACAGGAGAGGCTTGAAAAGAAAAAGTCAAGAAGGATTAATCTAAGAATAGTTTGGATTATAGATCACTTCATAGTCTCTTGAGAGTCTGCATTTGAATGTGTGCATTGCAATAAGAACTGCAGAAAGCAAAAGTGATTTGGAGCAGTGGAGATCATTGCTCAGCAGTTCTTTCCCAATAGTGACCATACAGTCGCTTGCAGTCATTTGCAGCAGAGGAGGAAGGCCTGCCAACCGCAGTGAGGTAAACAGACAATATCAACCTAAGTCTTAAAACAATTGTAGTAGATGGCAATGTCTGATCATTTGGAAAGAAATTCAAATGCAGAAGTGAAAACACATATGAGAAGGAAGAGCATGTACTTCCTAAGCATAACCTCTTTGTCTCATGTTCCCTACCCATAGTAATTCATTGTACATTTTGCAAGTTGCATTGACCATTTCATGGGCAAAACAGGATGGAAAAAGCTATGCATAATGTCAAAAAGCGTATTCATTTTATAAAAAGAGCTTTGGCTCCTGTTCTGAATATCCAGCATTTCTGGCCAGACTCAAGTAAACGCTTTTCCTATAATGCAAACTCAGATCACATAGAAACTAGTAGGACTTAAGCCTATATTCAATGGTAAGAAGGTACTAAGGGGGGTGTGTGTGTGTGTGTGAGGGGATGGACTTAACAGAATGCTTACATGAATCGAGATCTTAGAGTAGGAGCTTTGTATAGAGACTATAGAGTTAAAATTTATGGGAACATAAAACTGGAAGGAACCACCTTAACCATGGAGTTCCCTGAAATCATGGGAAACCATGCAGCAGATACCAAATTTAGGAAATGTCCATACTTCTCCCACAGTGTCCGTGGGGGCCTACAAAGGCCTAGCGAGTACTGCTTCCTCGTACTCTGTAACAAACTTCCGATACCTTGTAGAAGACCAAAAGCCAAGAGATACGGCACAAGAAGGGAGGAGAGATCAAGAGCATCAACGATGTCTTGGACCTCTGTGCAAACAAGGTAATCATATCTCCTAGATGATACTAAGAAGCAGACTTGTCTTACGGTGTAGAAGAGGGTGAAAAGCCCAATAGCAGCAGCTAATGAGACTTGCACAAGTCCTGAACCCAAATCTGGTAAATCGGGAGGCTTAGATTCTTAGCTCCGAGAGAGCTTGCTGTGCGATCTCGTGGCAAATTATCTTGTCTTACGGCGCTCTGACTGACTCCTTGTAAAATGTTCGTAACTGAACTTGTTGGGAGTGTTACGAATCCTAGTTGGTATAAAACAGATGAAGTCTTCTTTGAATTACAGGTACTCAATAAGGACAGGAAGAGTGGTAACAACAACATCAACAAAGTAAACCTATTTAATAACAAGGACTTTGAGCAGTAAGCAAACATTACAAGTTCTTCATGTTATAAGGCATCATAAATTGAGAGATACGGAGGAAAGTTGTACCATCAGGTTCAATAACTGTGTTTAGAGACAGGGAAAAGAACAAAAAAGAACACAGAAGTGTCAGGTATGTTCAACAAATGTGTATTCTGTTCAAGGGTTCATTACAACAAATGAAAATTGACCTGGAGTTTCAAAACGAGGATTATGAGTGTGGCTGGAAGCCTAAGTCAAAATACATTCTGCTGCACATCAGGTAATTTGAATAAGCCGCGGTAAAAGTGAGGTTTTTCCTCTGCAAAAAGTATTTTTTTATGTACGTGTTATGATAAAATCAGCACGTCCTGCTGCTTGTTTTTAACACTCATGACTGCCCACAACAAATTATCTTTGGTGTCTGTTACACCCTTCCCTCGAAATCTGTCCTTAAATTCTTCAGCATTACTTGTCTTCTCTTCGTCTCTGCTCATTGACTGTTGGGATAGAATTCACTGACAGCTGCCCTGGGAAGTTCTAAAAGGCTATGCTGACCAACACGTAACATATGCAGACTTGAGCACGGTGTTAGAGCACAGCTAGGAACAAAAGAAAGTATCAGACACCTAACCAGAACATGGAATAAAGACAGTTGCTGCCAGAATCCCTGCAGAAAGGTATTGAGGTGTAGTTGCTGCTCAATTAGTCATGTTTTCATGAATTAAGAAGTTTGCAAAGTTTTCTGCTGCCACCTGCAGAACATAGTAGGCAGCTGCTGTTACAAATTTTCTCCTACGAAAGCCAGTCTCCTGTTAGGCTGTACCGTACAAGGCTGAGTGAAAGGGAGGAGCCTGCAGGAGGCAATGAAAGATGTGAAGCCAGAGAGAGGCCTCTTTGCTGGCTGCAGACCCCACAGCCCGTTCCTGGGCTTTGGCAGAGCTTCTCCTCAGGGTAGCTTACAGCTTATTAATGTGTAATATTAATGTGTAAAGTCCTCAGGGTAGCTTACTTAATACAGCTGCAGTCTGTATTAAGTACATCAACCTTTTAAAGTTTCTGTAAATTCAAACACATTTTATTTACAAGATTGTGCAGGATGGTGTGGTGCAGTAGTAAAATCTGAAATGTTCATGTTTTTAGAAATGTTGCAAGACACCGCAAAGGAGAAAAAATGCAGTTTCATTAAATCTGTTGTGGAAAAACATTTGTTACACTGAAGCAATACAGCATATATATGGTGACTAAAGTAACCGAAAGGGCTGGGTAGTTGGAGTTTCTTAAAAAAAAAGGCTGTGAACTGTGCTGTGCTCTTCATCATGCAAGAGATTTGGATGGATGACTGTTAAATGTATTTTGAGCAACGTCTCTGTAAACAGTTGTGTGAAAGATTTACGTTAATTGCTTGGCTAAAGGAGCGTATTAGGAGGGGAAGGTTTAGAAGAACAATAGTTTCACTGCATAGGTTCACTGCAAAGTTTACCCTCATGCATTGTTCAGAGATACATGGAATGTATTTTATTTGACATTTGTGATCTTTATAAAGATCTCTCCTATTGCTATTTTCTTACAACAAAAATCAACTCCTTTGCTAGTGGCATCTGACCTCGTTTGAGTCTTAATCTCACTCTGGGTACAACAACAGATCTCCTTCTTCCTGGCATAACAGGGCCAGGACACATGGTGACTTCTGATTTAACATTTCTTTAATGGCCTTGATATTTTTGCCATTTTGGGTGTAGAGAAAGAATTAGCTGTTGCTAATTGGTCAGAATCTGTTGTTGCTGGAGTCTGATTTCACTCCCATGAAAACAGACACAGGGGTTGCATATATCGCACTGGGTCTTACCCAAAACTTCATTGCCAAAAGCTGCATGAATCCAAGCCCGTTGAGCCCCGGAGAAAGGCTAACGCAAGTGGTGGTTTTGCTAGTCTCAACCTTGACCACAGGCCTCTGTTGTAGAGATTTCATTTCACTCATCCTGATTTCAGTATGCCTGGTCTCTGAATGGAAAAATGACAATGGAAGAAGTTAGGTGTTCAGGGGCTACCTAATTTTATTTTAAACATTCTTATTTTAAACATCCTTATTTTAAACATTTAAACAATTACCAGTAGAAGGTACTTCTCCTTTTTGGGTGAAAGCAGTCATAATCTTATCATTTTCAAAACATGATACTAAATTGTGATACAGTTAATAGATAATTAACTTCCATGTCAAGCAGACAGGAACCTTTACACAGAGGACTATCCCAAAGAAAATAAGAATACATCATATAGTTCGAAACAGAACGGAAGAAGACCAAACAATAAGATCAGAACACAGAGATCATGACTTACAACCTGTAGATCAGTGAAGGAGGGTGTTTATATGCTTAATAAGGAGCAGACACCCATGAAAGGATTGTGAAGGATAGATCTAGGTATGATTCAACAGGATGAACCTTCACCTAATGTGACCTGTGAAAGGCTCAGGAGGTGTTGTGCCTCCATGACTGCCTGTGATCATAAACACTCCTGCTGTTACCTTTGGTCTTTTCTAGCAGCATGATTCAGTCTTCTCTCTTCTCAGGGTACAAAGGCTGACGTTCCTCTTTAAAGCCTACGAGGCTCTCAATGTCTCTTTAGTCCCTGACCTCTTTCTGAGGATGGTTTCCCCTCCAAGGAGGGGACAGGAGCCATATCCTTTTCCAGTTCACAGACTTTTGTATTGAACAGGAAGGTCTGGGCTTTCCTGTCATTTGTGATTTCTCTGAGTGCTTACCTACAATGGCTGTTTATTGGGTTTCATCTTCTCTTTCATCTTCTACTGCCCCCCATAGCATGAATTATTGTTGCGCATGCTCTGTTCCAACCCTCTTTCACAGCACCTGGACAATCAAGAAGATATTGCATATGCATGATCTTTCACTCCAGTATGGTATTAATTGAGAACGGCACGTGCCAAATAACGAAATCTGTTCATGAATCTGAGGCTGCCTACGAGTACTTTAACAACTTTTGAAAAGGTGGACTAGTGTTTTAAGGGAACAGTTTGGTTTACAATTTTGAAATAACAGTGCAGAGAAGTATGTTACCTTCTGGAATGAGATTGCTTCATTCTGGGCTCAATAAAAAATGATTTTAAAGGGAAGCTATTTATTTGTGTGTGGGTTTTTTTTTTTAATATCTAATTGTGTGGGGTTTTTTTTTTTGGAGGGGGTGTTGTGTGGGATTTTGTTTGTTTGTTGTTGGTTTTTTTTTAATTGGCAGTGATAGACCAGAAGAAAATGCTCTGAGATGAACCAAAATAAACTTCCCTTCTCCCTTAAGCACAGTGGCTTCACTCCTCCATGCGCTAGTTGGGTGACCTACCAAGAAGGGTTGCTGTCACAGGTCTGATTTGGCTTCATGTCAGTGCTCAGCCCGGAGGCGGTTGAAGTGTATTGTGTTGACTTCCTACTATGTAAGTCTTAAGAAGACACAAAACATCAGTCAGTTATCTTTCAGCAGAAGAAAGATAGTTTTTTGAAATACTGACTCATCTTTTTTGTGATTGTGAGCATTGCTCTCTGTTATTTATACCAGAGTTACCTAAGGAAATGCAGCTGTGCCCATCTGCTTCTGTATGCAGCCTACATCAAATCCTTTGTGTCTGTTTTATATCCCTAATTTTTATCTTTTTTTCCTACTAGACATGGAAAGCCCTAGGCTTTCTGAATATATTCCAGCAGGAAGTGAGTTCAAGGAACTAAAAAAGAAGCTAATTATGAAAGCTGTAACAAGTATTATGATTTTATATTTAGAATCCACCTTCTTATTTTTGAGCATCTGATTTTTCCTGTTGAGCTCTTTCATCCCACTGAAAGGTTTTAGTTATACAGCAAGTTCTTTTAGAGTCCTCAGACAGACAATAAATTGAAGACTATTTAAACTGATCTTTATCTTCAGAACTCCTACTCTTCTGAAACTTTGAATATGAATCGGTAATGAATTTCATTTGCTACTGTTTGCACGGATCCATGTGATTTATTGGCCCTTTCCATGATCTGCCATCTTCTGTGGCTAACTTGGCCTCAAGACATCTGGCTGTGTACTGGGCTGAGAAACTGACTGAACTGTACTTTGAAAGCCTGCTTCCAGCACAGTAATTTATTGTTAGCTAGGAGGGAATTTCAAGATATGTTATCCTTGCTTATCATCCTTTCAGATGTACTTTGCCAAAGGGAAACAAATCAAAGCAAGTCCGGTGTTTATATTGTAAATGGCATCTATTTATGCATTCTCACGGTTCCCTAATGATTAAGTAAGTTATGGGGGAAATGAAACTATTTAAATCAGAATGGAATGTTTCTCTTTTAATCTGGGGGCTCTGCCTGACTTCTGTGTCCATCAGGTGGGGCCAAATCCTTTCCTCTGGTGAAGCTGCTTAGGCAGCCTGGTGTGATGAAAGCACTGATTTTTTAACAGTGCATCTTTTGTAGCACCCAGAGGTAACCGGATCTCTTCTCTGCAGGAGTCTCATGGGTGCTGCTGTGAGACTTGTCCCTCAGGCTTCATTGACAAGAAGAAAAAGGAAATCTGGTTGAGTGAAGACATCTACCACATTTCTAGCAGTTTAAGGAGAAATGTTGGCTACATCTCTGTGGCAGCCTCCTTGCAGGCTTTAGGAAGTGGTTCAACTGCCTGTGCCCATGTATCAATGTCTTTAGTTTTCCTAAATCTGCAGTCCAGTTCTGGCCCTCTGTGAATATTACGTGTCTGCTCCTGTGATGAAGATCGCCAGCTGAGACGTCGTAAGACCTCCCAGTGGGTAAGACCCTATCAAGTTGTCAGCAGCATTCGACAGACCACCCTGACAGACCACACTGCATCAAGCATCAGACACATATACGGGGCAAGTAAGGAAACCCTAGAAGTGCTGCAGAGCGTGTTCCCAAATCCCCTCCCCATTGTTGCCATGTCATGATGTGCCTGGCAGCAGACAATGGACAGCTAATTTGGCTCTTAGACCGTGCGTGGGGCTGGCTGTTCTGCACAGCAGAGTGGTTGCAGCCACATGATCCACAGCGGCAAACCTCGTTATCCTTTTAGCGTGAAATGAGCACCTGCCACCTTTCTCGTTGCTGTAGAGAGGCAGGTGCTTTCAGCAGCCGCGGTGGCTGCAGCTGCAGCACATCCTGCAAGGAGGCAGGCAGATGTGCACCGCCAGCATGTCATCGAGGAGGAACGCGGAGAAGCGGGATTTATGTGTCTGACTTGTAGAGCTTACAGCTCGCCCTGTACATGAGGCACGTGAGCTTGTCACCTCTGTGTACCCCCGAGCTGTGGAAGTTGTGGGTTGGTTTAGACATTAAAACCACCGTCTTTTGTTACATTCAGAGCGCGAGTGGCAGCAGGCCCAGCTGAGCGGGCACAGGGGCCAAGCGCTTGCACTGAGAAGCATCTGTTAATACAGAAGACAAGTCAGACAAAGTCTTTGCCGATGAAAGCTGTGCACAGATTTCAAAGCGTGATGCTGATCGTGGGGAGACTGCGGAGATCTTCCAGCAGCAAGGAAATAAAAGCTTCTAAAGTGCTTCTTCTTTTCCTTGTGTTGTTAATAAACTGTAGGAGCACTGCCGTAGGCTACTGGGTGGGAAACAGGCAACATCAGTGTTTTTTGACAGATTTTCATAATTGAATACTTTAAGGTACAGTTATGGAGGGGATGTTTCATTTGCAGGTCTCAACATCTGTTATCCTGTCTAGCCTGTCAGCTGTGTTCTATACTTTTTCCAAACAGATATTGAATATATAAAGATACTACCAGGATCCTCTGCAATGCTGTTTTGACCTGCCCACAAATATGATGAAGCAGCATTATCTTTCTGAGAGCCTCTATGTAGAAAATAAAAAATTGTGATAAATCGTGAGACTGGTATTCACACAGTCGTTAACTGCCAATTGAAACACAAGTTTCTAAAAACAGTGAACATTTAAGGACTCAAATGCCATAGTAATTAGATGGCAAATGTCACCAGTATGTTTCTGGGGTGACCAAAACTGCTTGGAAATGTGTTTACAATTTGGTTTTAAACCTTGTGTTGGATTTTATACTGTAACGAAGGCACTGTCTAACTCCTGAGTGGCAGCTTGTGTAGGCTTTGGCTCATCTTGATCTACCTGTTGACTCAACAATCTGTTATTTCTGTACTGTCTCGTCTGTCACCCATTAATTATGAGGAAATTAATTACTACATCTTGCCAAAAGATTTCATTGCTCTATCATAAAACACAGAATCATTCATCAAATGAAATGCTATGGGTCCCCATGAGTCAAAACTCACAAATACTGAGATTTATAGTTAAATGGATAGGAAACACAGATAAAGCCTTTTGTCAATAGGGACCCATAAAATTAGTCAGGCACAATATACTCCCTGTATATTAGAGAGAGATTCTTCCTCCCAGGAGCCTCTGTGCTATGAAAAAAAAACTATGAACAGTGCAAAGTAGTTCAGTTAAAGTTAAAATATCTGGTGAGGATGTCAGAGCAGCCTAGTTCCCCCAGCCGTGTCTCAGTGCTGACTATGTACAGTTCGACCGTGCGCACCGATGCAGCAGGCATGTCCCAGTCCGCTTTGGGAAGCACCTGCTGCTCGCCCAGCAGATGCTGTGCAGAGCCCGGCTTGCAGCAGCCTCGCGGGGTGGCTGCCAGCTGATGGCCCCCTGCCAGCTCTACCCGTCCTTCAGCCTGCGCCGTGCTCCTGGTGCATCCCTAAGTGTTAAGCTACCAGGGGAACTTTTTTGGATACAAACCACTGGGGACTGGTCCCTGAGTCGGTTCCCAGGCCTGCCCTTACAGCAGGTGTGGTGTCAAGAGAAGCTCTTTTTTCAGATTCCTTTCTGTGCTCAGCTCCTCCAGCTTTCCATGGACTTCCCTTTGGTTTCCTACCTTCCTTGCACACAGACATACGCACGCCAAGAAGATCCCTCCCTTAGTTTCTGCACCCACAGGAGCTCACAGTTCTGTCTCTACCGATGTGCACACCCAGGGATGGATAGGAAGCCTTGGGTGAAACCAGGAAAGGTCTGGGCCAGCGATGCTTTGGGAGGGATGGGCACGCTGAGGTACAAGGGAGAGTGATCTGTGGAAGCAGAGCACGCTTCCTCTGCTCCAGTGACTGTGTGAGAAACTCAGTGAGAAAGCCTGTGAGGGGATAGAGAAGGATGGCAGCTGCCTAGTGTGAGCTCATCCCTGCTCTAGCTCATATGGCACAATTCTGAACGCTGGATCTGAACATTCTTACTCCGTTGAGGAAACGGCTGGTAAATTGATAGTGACACTTTTTCTGCTTAAAAGATAATGGAAGAACACAGGAATTGACACAGTTAAAACTGAAACTGTTAGAAGAAGTACCAAGATTGCAATTCAGACTCTTCATAAGTAGGAAATACCAGCATTGCAGGGGAAAAAATCTCTAAAACCTCATTGATTTGCATTATACTGTACCTGTATTTCCTCATTGTGCATTGTGTGCTTACCAGACCTTCACGAGATTGCCAGTGGTGGCAGGATATATTCTAAGGATGAACTGGAATTGTGCAGTGAAAGGGACCATTATTTATTATCCCTGCCTCCTACACTGCAGAAGCAAAAAGGTCTGCACTGACTGAAGGAGCGGATTGCTGAATAGGAAAGATTGATCTCACAAACCATTGGATGTTGCCCTGTAGAACTGGGTTTGGACACCCAGTTCCTGCAGTTGTCTATGGCAGGAATAACTTGAAATAATTTTTCATGCAGAAGTGGTCATTAACTGTGTGATCTTCATTTCTGAGGTTCCATGGGAATTGCCAGGGTTTAATTTGTGGAAGTACTGGGTTTTCAGAGCCACGGCTGATGCTGGTTGGAGCTGCCTTTTAAATATGCCAAGTCCTCAGAAGTTCAAGGTATTTTGAAAGGTCAGGTGCACACCTTTCAAATTGTGATCCACAACTAACAGGTGCTTTCAAATTTAATCTCACATTGGTGCTCTTTCCCTAAAATACCAGCAATTCAACTCCTGCATCTTGAACTGGCTTACTGTACAAATTAATGTTGGTGCAGCACCCTAACCGTAAAAGAAATTCTATGAAGAAAGAGTATTTTTTAACCATATGAGGTTTTGAATAATGTACTGTAAATAAAACAGGGGGCCCCACTCAGAAATGAAAAGAAGCAATAGAGTCCTAGATCCTAAGTTTGATTTAAGTTTGATCTAAGTCCTAGATCCTAAGATGACCATTTACTCTGACTTCCAGTCTAGCACAGGTCGGTTCTTCCCTGGATTAGTTTTTGTTTAACTAGAACATATTCTTGAAAGATAGGAAAACTTCATTTAAATATTTGCAGTATAGATAAACTGTCATTATTTTTGTTAAATTATTGAAGTGATTAATTTCCCTGATACTAATGCATGTAATTGCTATTTCTGAATGTCTCTACTTGCAACTTCCAAGCACTCGATCTTGTTACGTTTGAGCTTTTGAGACTGAAAAGCCCTCAATTATTGAATTTCTATTCCCCTCAGAGGTAATTAGAAACTGTGATCCAGACACACTTTAGCCTTTTTGTTAAGGAAAACAGACCGAACTTCAGTTTTCCACTAAGGCAGGTTTTTCAATCCTTTAATCTTTCTCCTGGTTCATTGTTGAACCAGAGAGAGCCAATCTATTCCTTCTTGAGCTGTGGGCGCAGGGACTGTGCGCAGCATCTCAGAAGACTTGCTAGTGCCAGGTTGCATAACCTTTCTAACCCTTCTCCATATGATTTTGCTCGTTTACTCCAGGACTGGCTTTTTGTTTTGCTGCTATTCCCCTTGCATACTGCACAAGGAGCTCATCTCCAGCTGACTGACGTGGTGCCCCAATCATTTCAGTTACTGTTCCCAAGACAGTGTCTCGTTATTTCTTTAATTCCTGAATATTGTTGATTACAATTACCTGTATTGAGTCACATGTCAATTGCCTGCAGCAGCTTATTCACTCCTTTGTTTCAGCATACCCGCTTCATGTGTCACACGTACACTTTGAACAGTAAGGATTCTCTCAGTTCTCCCAGACCATTAACAAGAATGGGAAGGCCAAGCGCTGACCCCAGCGTGGCCTTAGGAACACAAGCCCTTAATGAGGCCCCACTGTTTACAAATGCATTTTGAGACCCGTCAAGAACTTTTAACAATTCATTTTCTGTGAACCACATTGCTTTTGGTTTAATTATCAAAAAGTTGTATGGGGCCAAGTTTAAGGGATTCTGACTGTTCCATATAACCTCTCTTCCCTTTCTCAGCCACTGAATGAGAGCTCGTTCATTGTGCATGGAGTGAAGGAGGCATCTGATGGGAAAAAGGTTGTGATCCTGTAATTAAAGACCGTATCACAACGCATTGGTGTAAGACAGGTGAGTTAAAGATGCTCAAGCCATCATAATCCCCACGTATTTATTTTTCTCTGTGCTGGATTTTAGGTCCTAATTTTCCAATAGAAAGGGCTTCTTTGTGTGTATATATGCGTGTGTGTGAGAAAGGGTGTTCTGATATACGCAAAAAAATGGGGAGCTGCATGTCACCGGCTTTAATCTCACCATTTCTTCTAGAAGCAAGGGGGGGTTGATTACCTAGGGAAAAAATGAGTCTGCATTTTTTTTTTCCATAAGTGCTCATATTCTGTCTCTGCTTTCCAAAACTCAAATTTTTCATGTCCATTTCTGCAGCATAACTTCACACACCAGTTCCTGGGGGGTTGTCCAATTTCGGTAGTTATGACCTCCCCAGTTATAAGCCTTCCAGGCTAACCCTTAAATTTTTAAACCCAGTTCTGAGCGTACACAACTCTGACTTTAGAAGCATTTCAGGATTACCCAAAGTACCACCAACCTATGTTTTCCCATGCTGAAATCCACAGAAAAATAGAAGCATTGGACTTGCCTTCCCACCTGCAGTTTGAGAGTGGAATTGTTTTGATCATTTAAAGATGGTTAATTCAGTACAGGCAGAATTCTATAAACAGTTTAAAAAGGATACTTTAGAGAAGAAAATTACTATTCTCATTTAAACTCTGCATATTACCTATGTAATTACCTAGTGCTAATGAAGATCATAAGGTCTTCACATTCAGTAAAGAAAAATTATGGTAGGACTTTGGCAATTGGTTGAGACTTTTGGAGTAAATGCTTCCAGATTGGGAAGTGTATTCTTTATTAAGAAAAAAAAAAGAATTTCCAATAGAAGTATAATGAAAGAAGATAAAGAGAGGTAAATCAAAAGGCTTAGATGAGCACTGTAAAAACACAACTTAAAATCATGTGTAATACAGATGATCTCAAGGTATATTCAAAACTATTTGTCAGGGATGTGCAGCATCATACATATGACAACTGAGTTCAGGTCGATATTCAGACAGTTTTGTATGTGTCTGTACACGTGTATTTCAGCTTTGGATCTCGTTTAGTTTTGACACTCCACAAAATGAAAGAGATTTTCATCACTTAATTTGATGGTCGGCCCTTGCCCGGCTGCTCTGGGCTGAGCTAGCTGGGGAGCGGGGAGGGGATGTGCGTCTGCTGGCTGTGCCTGTCAGGACAGCAGCGAGGAGCCACCTGCACTGCGGCTTTGCCTGCCTCTCGCTCTGGCACACAGCTCAGCCCAGCAAAGGACTGCAGGAGCAACAGCCTCTGCTTTTTCCACCCTGGATCCCAGCGGGCAGGTCATCCCGCGGGCTTCCCTTCGAGCCTGCAGGCCAGCACTGTGTTTGCAAAGTCAGAGCAAAGATGGTTCCTGCTGTGAGGGCAGGAAGGAGGTGAAGAGGTAGGAAAACATCCCCCTCTACCTAAAGGCACAATCATTGCTTTGATTAAAAATTAAGCTCTTCAGCTGACATGGCCGAGGAGAAAGCCTATGAAAGGCGAGAGGCAGGGAGCAGTAGCCGAGAGATCAGCGAAAAATGCGCATCCCAACCCTGCAATCACCAGAGCCTGTATCGCTGCCTGAGGGCGAAGAAGAGGCAGGGCCCTGCTGCAGTATAGAGAGATTCCTCCTCGAGGTTGCAGCACTTCCCAGGCTAAGGCAAGCTCTCACAATCCTCTGAGTTGGATTTCACATGGGAGACTGCAGGTAGCATCTGTGAGGAGACATGACCTTACAGGTGATGACCAAAGGCACACCTCAGCTTTTCCTGCCCCAAGAAGCTCACTCATATCTTGCAGCAGGGTACAGGTAGCAGCAGTCCAGTTGCAGAGACATGTTCAGGAAGACATAGGTCTCCCAACAAACCCAGACGCGGAAAGGGCTGCTGCTATGCACATACGCTGCCCGGCTCCTTCTGTAATGGTATTGGAAGAATTCTCAGAAAGACAAGACTCTCACTGTTGTGTGCTCTCTGTTTATTGAGCCTGGAGGGAAACAAGGCAGTTACAGGCAGGGTACCCAGAAATGCCATCACCTGTACTGGGTTATGGCAGCACCTGTGGGGAGTCTGTCTCCGTGACCCTGTCAGGGCCGCATTTCTTGCTATCCCTCCCAAGAGACCCTGATTGTTTTGGCAAGCTCTGCACCTTTTTTTTTTTTTTAATATATTAGCCCCAAACTCCTTTTGTGTGGATAAATATAGCACCAACCACTTTGCCAAGCCATTTTGCCTCTTGCTTAATACATTCATCCAAGCTGCTCTATTTGTCTTTCCTCCACAGACTCGTGTTCTTGTGGATTCGTTTTGTCAAACAACTTGCACAAGGGGGACCGCCCATTTATCCAGCGCTGTTTGATTACAGGGGTTATTCATGAAACAGCAAGACATAGGGCATTAAGCTTCTTAGTAATAATAATGAGAGAAGGGAAGGGAGAAAAGGGAAAATGTTTTTTATTGCAGACAAAAGCTCCTGCCACAGGTGATACATTCCAGACCCGTTTTCAAGTTGCTCTTGTGGGGCTGGCATGATAAATGGCACGATAAATGGCACAGGCACCAGCGTGCAGCTTGGCAGCAGGAATATGGCCACGGGTGCAAAGAAAGGAGGGAAATGCCAGAGCATACACATGTGGTGAGGCTGGCTGAGGTGTGCAGGGGCCACTAGTCCGCAGGTACCAGGCAGTTCACTTCTCGGAAGGGATCGCACCACGATGCAGAGCGCACCCAGCCCTGCCTCTTGTCAGCACCGTGCCTCGAGTCCCCACATCGCAGGCTCAGAGGAACCTCAAAGGCAGTGTGAGGGCAGGTGACATGGCCATCCAGCACCTTGCCAGTCCCCTGCCAGCATTGCTCCTCCCAAAGCCCAGCTGCTATGATCAAATGATTCCTGCAGAATCCTGTGTTTGGGGTGAAAATTATCCTCTAACTCTGTGGTTGCAAAGCAGAGTCTGAAGAAAGGACACAGCAGAGAAAGCGAGAGCCCCAAACTACTTACTGCCGAGCACTAAAAGCTTGTAAAAACTGCATCTCTAGCCCAGTTTGAATCTAGGCCAGGTTGTCTCCTTCTCCTACATGATTCCCTTGCTGAACAGCCTCCATAATATGCAGCTAGTTTTTCTACTGCAACCTGTACGATTTCCAGGCGGTACTCCGACTACCCAAGATACTGAACTTCTGCATAACTAAACTAGTTTTGAAACTGTTGCCCCCTCTAGTTTCCACCTTCTAGTGGAAGGTGTCCCTGCCCATGGCAGGGGGGTTGGAACTAGATGGTCTTTAAGGTCCCCTCCAACCCAAACCATTCTGTGATTCTATGATTTCTAATATATTTTTGGAAATGTAACCCTAGACTACCAGCACAGACAAGAACTGCATCAAAACGTGCTGTGGTTTGGTTCTTAGCATTTATTTACTACTCTTGTAGTAAACAGCAGTTTACATTGCTTGTGATGCTTAATAAATCCCCTTTTTATTAAGCGTTTGTGTGTAAGGAGGGCATTCCCCTGTGCCTATGTGCATGCATGATTCTAGTGGCAATAGACAGTGGGTGGTTTTTGTCCAATTCTTTCTCATTCTGCTTATCTCTCTGTCCCTGTCTCCGATTTTCACCAAAAGCACTTTCCATTTGAACTTTGATGGCAAATAGTTTGGTTTTCAGGTTTGGGGCTTTTTTTTATTTACAGACACGTGGCCTCAGAAATACCTGTAAGTACTTCCTTAAAATTTAGAAACAGCAAGAAAGAAAAGGAATCTTACTGATTAAGGTGCACAGAAACAGGTGTATTTCACCTGGGTAACAGCTGCATAGATTCTAATGATGACATGTATTTTGAGGAATATATTGTCTTTACTTTTTCCCAGCCTCAGCCAAGATTGTGGTCAGGATCCTGAACATTGCTTTTTGGAGTATCTTGCCCAACGCACTTTTGGACTGAAATCTGAATCTCTTGAAAACAGACATATGGAAAGTGAAAAAAATCACAACATTAAAAAAAAGAAATCTATCCTGTGGAAAGAGTAAAATGACTCTTTGTGTTATGACTGACCCATCACAAACATCCTTCGACTATTGTGTAGTAAAGAACTATGTAAATAAACACAGTTTATGTTTGTATGTAAATGAACATAGTCAAGTTATTGACCTTATCCTTGCAATACAAAGGTGAGAAACACACTTACTCAAAAGGTTTCTAAGCCAGCATATGAAGTGCAATAGCTTTGGGTTTTTTTTAATAACTTCATGTTTATAAGCTGTTTTTTTAAGCTTTATAATCTCATGCTTTACATTCTTGTTTCAGGACTTCGAATATCTGAGGGCTGTGTTTTAGCTGGGATGCTCAGACTATGCAGTGCTTTGTATCCAGGAATTTCAAGGCAATGAAGTACAAAACCGGTTGCAGGGAGTGGAAGCATGCAGGCTTGAGAAACAGAGATAGAAAGAGATAGCAGAAATCTTTTTTCCATATTTTCTTCCTACCATTGCACAGGCAGGGGAGAGAAGGTGGGCTTGTGGTGAGTTGTTTGTAAAAACCCACCAAGATGACCACTGAAAAATCGCGGTAACTTCCTTGCCATGTACTGTACAGTTACAGTTTTGCTGCATGTAAATGCTCTAAAATGCTTTGTTTAAAATTCATCTCCAGAATGCTATAAATGCAAAAGGTAATGGATTTGCTCAAGAAATCAGGCTGGGCTGCACCCCTGTGCTGTTCATTGCCCCTCAGGTGCTGCCAATGCGGGCTCCTGCCGCCAGCACTTCAGGAATGCAGCTGAGATTCCCTCTAAGTACCTTCCCAGCAGGGGTCGAGGTTCCTGTCTGCGCTGCAGGCTGGTGCGGGGGAGCTGAGCGGTGCCGGGAGGGTCCTGGGTGTGCGCAGGACTAAAGCTTCAGGGAAAACCAGGCAGCTACAGGTGTTTGGCTGGAAGTTGGAGATAAATGTGTTCCGAAAGAGTAAGTGCTACTAAAATATCTTTTGAGGTTGTGGACTTCCTAAGTGAGCTTACATTTTTCTGAAGAGTTCCCTAGGGTGGGTCGGGTATGGGTCAAGCTTTGTTCTAACTCTGCCTTAACAATTACAGTGCTGGGGGGGAGGGCTGGTGGGGTTGAGCAGTCCTGGAAGCGTTATAACGCCCGCGGGAGCTGTGCCCGAGCAGGGAAGTCGCGTAGCTCATGGAAGGAGGAAAAGGGGTGGTGTTTCAGGGTGATGTTAGCTTGGGTGGGGTGGTGCCTGCTGTTGGAAAACAGATGGCTTGGTGCCTGGGGAAGTGTGGGTGCTTGGCACAGGCAGTAGGGGATCACTGCTCAGGAACGGCTTTGGGACCTCTTTCCAGAGTCTTGTTTCCACTTTCTCAGGAGATCTCTGGGGAAGGCTAGGGGATTGCTGAAGGGAGGCTGGGCTGCCCTGTAATTTAACAGAGCAAGAGCCCATGATGATAAAGCTTCCCCTTGCTTGGTAAGGTTGGGCAGGCAGCTGCTCTGAGTTTGTGGGGTATGCTGGTGGCCTCCTTTCTGGACCAGATTTGTCAGGCAGTATAAATGGTTCTGGGGGTGAGGGGTGGGCACTTTGCAGCACTGAGATGCCCCTTGGGTGGTTAAGCCTGAGTTAGTAGCTTGCTTTGGCTTTGTTTAGGCCAATTGCCAGTGTGCTCCCTCTGGAATAAACACTCCTTTAACTTTCCTGAGTGGTTTGACCCTGGAGGCTTCAGTGGGAGCATGGGGGCTGAGCTGCCCACCTTGCCAGGGGCTCTCTGCTGGGTGTAAGGGCTGCACTGTCTGTGCTGCCCCTTCCCCAGCAGTGACACAGCTACAAGGGGCTCTGAGCACCTGGTGGGAGGTTGGTCCCAGGCTGCCCCAGAGATATGGGCTCTGCCCCTGCTTCACCTGGAATGCAGGCTGGAGCTTTCTGAGTGGGCAGCCTGCCTGCCTGGCCAAAGGCCTTTTCAACGCTGCAGGCATGGGCATAGCTTGTGGGGCTCAGTGGGCACAAAATAATGTTGTGAAACGCCTAGAAAAACAATTGGAGGGAGAAGGCTGCTCTGCCAGACCTGGCATGGTGTGTCGCTGCTGGTATCTGTGTATTGCCTGGTACAAGGTTGCTCCCTGCCTTGAGACAGCTTCCTCTGCTGGCTCAAGGGTGCAGACGGTGGTCTCTGGCCATTTCCCTGACCCCTTCAATTGACTGCAGGAGTCCCAGTCAGGTAGGATCCCTGGGGGGTTGCCCTCAGGGTTGCAGTCCTGACCCAGAAGTTTGTTTAAAGGATGATGTACATTTTCTTGCTAAGCATAAGACCCTCTGTGCAGGTGCCAAGAGCAGAGCGGTCTGTGAAAGAAAGGCTTAACAGTGCGTAGGGAGCCAGCCTTGTTGCATCGGCTGTTACAGCTCCGCTGGCCAGGCCTTCCAGCACCATGCAGCAGACTCCCCTTGGAACTGCTACTGACAGATACGTTTCTTGTGGAAAAGCAGGAGCATGAATGTGGAAAATATTACAATGGATGCTGCATTTATGTAAAAATCATCTGAGGTGGGTGCATGTGGTTGAGAATTTGGGGAAATCACATCACAGACATGATGCTTATTTTGACTTTTTTTTTTAATAAATAAAGGAAATGGGAGGACCTTTGAGTTAAGCCAAAGTCTGGAGTAGCCCGTGGGCTCGCTGGAGAGGAACAGAGGGGAGACCCTGGGGCCGAGCAAGGCAGGGCAGGACATCGCTTTCCCGCGCAGCGGGCGAGCGCCCCTGGCCCGAGCCGGGGGCGTGGCCCCGCCCTCAGCGCGGGCGGTGCGCGCGGCGTCAGTAGCGCTGGGCTCGTCAGCGCCAGCGGCGCCGGGTTTGAAACCGCTGGCGATGGCCCGCTCCGGCGGTCAGCGGGAGCGACGGGAGCGACGCGGCCCCGAGTGCGCGTCCGCCGGCGGGGAGCGCTGTGCGGGGCTGGAGAGTCGGTGAGGGTCGTGGGGGGGCCCCGAAGTAACTTGGAGGGGACGTCCTTGGGGTAAAATTTGAGGTAACTAATGGGGGACAGGACATTCTGGAGGGAAAATGTGAGGTGAGTCAGAGGGGAGAGAGTGAGCTCTATGAGGGGGGATGCTGAATTAATTGATGGGACAGTGGGGGAGACATTTTGGGGGTAAAATTTGAGGTAATTAATGGGGGACAGGACATTCTGGAGGGAAAATCTGAGGTGAGTCAGAGGGGAGGGAGTGAGATCTATGAGGGGGACCCTGCAGTAACTTAGAGGTGACGGAGAGGGGGGTGTTTTTGGGGTAAAATTTGAGGTACTTAACAGGAGACAAGATTTTGGAGGGAAAATGTGAGGTAAGTCAGAGGGGAGAGTGAGCTTTATGAGGGGGGACGCTGAATTAACTTACAGGGGACAGTGAGGGAGACATTCTGGGGGTAACATGGGAGGTAATCCATACGGGATAACACATTTTGGAGGGAAAAGCTGAGGTAAGTCAGAGGGGAGAGAGTGAGGTTTATGAGGGGGGGCCCTGCAGTAACTTGGAGGGGACAGAGAGGTGGGTGGTTTTGGGGTAAAACCTGAGGTGACTTACAGGGGACAGAGTGACTGTTTTGGAGGGAAAAGCTGGGGAATTCAAGTGGGTGAGAATGAGATTTGGAAGGGGGGGGGGGGGGGGGGAAGGTGAAGTAACTTAGAGGGGACAGAGGGACATATTTGTGGTACAATTTGAGGTAATTTCTAGGGGACAGGATGTTTTGGAGGGAAAATGTGAGGTGAGAGGGGAGGGAGTGAGATCTATGAGGGGGACCCTGCAGTAACTTAGAGGTGACGGAGAGGGGGGTGTTTTTGGGGTAAAATTTGAGGTAATTAGTAGGGGACAGAAGATTTGGGGGGAAAAGCTGAGGTAAGTCAGAGGGGTAAGTGAGCTTTATGGGGGGCCCCTGAGGTGACTTACAGGGGACAGAATGACCATTTTGGAGGGAAAAGCTGGGGAATTCAGGTGGGTGAGAATGAGATTTGGGGGGGATGGGACGCTGAAGTAACTTAGAGGGGACAGAGGGATGATTTTGGGGTAGAATTTGAGGTAATTAATGGGGGACAGGAGATTTTGGAGGGAAAATGTGAGGTGAGAGGGGAGGGAGTGAGGTTGATGAGGGGAGACACTGAAGTAACTTCCAGGGGACAGTGAGGGAGACATTCTGGGGGTAACATGGGAGGTAATGCATACGGGACAGGACATTTTGGAGGGAAAAGCTGAGATAAGTCAGAGGGGAGAGTGAGATCTATGAGGGAGGGGCCCTGCAGTAACTTGGAGGTGACGGAGACGGGGGTGTTTTTGGGGTAAAATTTGAGGTACTTAACAGGAGACAGAAGATTTGGAGGGAAAATCAAAAGTAATTGAGAGAGGGCAGAGTGAGGTTTATGGTGGGGGGACACTGACTTATCTTAGAGGGGAGAGAGAGGGGGGTGTTTTTGGGGTAAAATTTGAGGTAATTAGTAGGGGACAGAAGATTTGGAGGGAAAAGCTGAGGTAAGTCTGAGGGGAGGGAGTGAGGTTTACGGTGGGGGAGGCCTTGAAGTGAAGGGACGGAGAGGGGGACAGTTTTGGGGCTAAAGCTGTGGCAGGTGCGCAGGGCGGTTCTGGGCAGGAGAGGCGGTGGGGCGCCCTGGGAGTCCCCGAGGGGGCTGTGGGCGTCCTGAGGGTCCCCGAGGGGGTGTCGGGTGTCCCGCGTGACGCCGCGGTCCCGCGCGGGCAGGTAGCTTTCCCGCGCCGCGGGTGAGCGCCCCTGGCCCGAGCCGGGGGCGTGGCCCCGCCCTCAGCGCGGGCGGTGCGCGCGGCGTCAGTAGCGCTGGACTCGTCAGCGCCAGCGGCGCCGGGTTTGAAACCGCTGGCGATGGCCCGCTCCGGCGGTCAGCGGGAGCGACGGGAGCGACGCGGCCCCGAGTGCGCGTCCGCCGGCGGGGAGCGCTGTGCGGGGCTGGAGAGTCGGTGAGGGTCGTGGGGGGGCCCCGAAGTAACTTGGAGGGGACGTCCTTGGGGTAAAATTTGAGGTAACTAATGGGGGACAGGACATTCTGGAGGGAAAATGTGAGGTGAGTCAGAGGGGAGAGAGTGAGCTCTATGAGGGGGGATGCTGAATTAATTGATGGGACAGTGGGGGAGACATTTTGGGGGTAAAATTTGAGGTAATTAATGGGGGACAGGACATTCTGGAGGGAAAATCTGAGGTGAGTCAGAGGGGAGGGAGTGAGATCTATGAGGGGGACCCTGCAGTAACTTAGAGGTGACGGAGAGGGGGGTGTTTTTGGGGTAAAATTTGAGGTACTTAACAGGAGACAAGATTTTGGAGGGAAAATGTGAGGTAAGTCAGAGGGGAGAGTGAGCTTTGTGGTGGTGGTGGTGGTGGGGGGGCTGAATTAATTGCCAGGGGACAGAGAGGGGGGTGGTTTTGGGGTAAAATTTGAGGTAATCTCTAGGGGACAGGACATTTTGGAGGGAAAATGTGAGGTAAGTGAGAGGGGAGGGAGTGAGATCTATGAGGGGGACCCTGCAGTAACTTAGAGGTGACGGAGAGGGGGGTGTTTTTGGGGTAAAATTTGAGGTAATTAGTAGGGGACAGAAGATTTGGAGGGAAAAGCTGAGGTAAGTCTGAGGGGAGGGAGTGAGGTTTACGGTGGGGGAGGCCTTGAAGTGAAGGGACGGAGAGGGGGACAGTTTTGGGGCTAAAGCTGTGGCAGGTGCGCAGGGCGGTTCTGGGCAGGAGAGGCGGTGGGGCGCCCTGGGAGTCCCCGAGGGGGCTGTGGGCGTCCTGAGGGTCCCCGAGGGGGTGTCGGGTGTCCCGCGTGACGCCGCGGTCCCGCGCGGGCAGGTAGCTTTCCCGCGCCGCGGGTGAGCGCCCCTGGCCCGAGCCGGGGGCGTGGCCCCGCCCTCAGCGCGGGCGGTGCGCGCGGCGTCAGTAGCGCTGGGCTCGTCAGCGCCAGCGGCGCCGGGTTTGAAACCGCTGGCGATGGCCCGCTCCGGCGGTCAGCGGGAGCGACGGGAGCGACGCGGCCCCGAGTGCGCGTCCGCCGGCGGGGAGCGCTGTGCGGGGCTGGAGAGTCGGTGAGGGTCGTGGGGGGGCCCCGAAGTAACTTGGAGGGGACGTCCTTGGGGTAAAATTTGAGGTAACTAATGGGGGACAGGACATTCTGGAGGGAAAATGTGAGGTGAGTCAGAGGGGAGAGAGTGAGCTCTATGAGGGGGGATGCTGAATTAATTGATGGGACAGTGGGGGAGACATTTTGGGGGTAAAATTTGAGGTAATTAATGGGGGACAGGACATTCTGGAGGGAAAATCTGAGGTGAGTCAGAGGGGAGGGAGTGAGATTTAATATGGGGGGGGGGGGCCTGCACCTTGAATTAGTTGACAGGGGACAGTGAGGGGGACATTTTTGGGGATAAAATTGGGGGTAATCTCTAGAGGACAGAAGATTTTGGAGGGAAAATGTGAGGCAGGTCAGAGGGGTAAGTGAGCTTTATGGGGGGCCCCTGAGGTGACTTACAGGGGACAGAATGACCATTTTGGAGGGAAAAGCTGGGGAATTCAGGTGGGTGAGAATGAGATTCGGGGGGGTGTGTGTGTGGGGACGCTGAAGTAACTTAGAGGGGACAGAGGGACGATTTTGGGGTAGAATTTGAGGTAATTAATGGGGGACAGGAGATTTTGGAGGGAAAATGTGAGGTAAGTGAGAGGGGAGGGAGTGAGGTTGATGAGGGGAGACACTGAAGTAACTTCCAGGGGACAGTGAGGGAGACATTCTGGGGGTAACATGGGAGGTAATGCATACGGGACAGGACATTTTGGAGGGAAAAGCTGAGATAAGTCAGAGGGGAGAGTGAGATCTATGAGGGGGGGCCCTGAAGTAACTTGGAGGTGACGGAGACGGGGGTGTTTTTGGGGTAAAATTTGAGGTATTTAACAGGAGACAGAAGATTTGGAGGGAAAATGTGAGGTAAGTCAGAGGGGAGAGTGAGCTTTGTGGTGGTGGTGGTGGGAGGGGGGGCTGAATTAATTGCCAGGGGACAGAGAGGGGGGTGGTTTTGGGGTAAAATTTGAGGTAATCTCTAGGGGACAGGACATTTTGGAGGGAAAATGTGAGGTAAGTGAGAGGGGAGGGAGTGAGATCTATGAGGGGGACCCTGCAGTAACTTAGAGGTGACGGAGAGGGGGGTGTTTTTGGGGTAAAATTTGAGGTAATTAGTAGGGGACAGAAGATTTGGGGGGAAAAGCTGAGGTAAGTCAGAGGGGTAAGTGAGCTTTATGGGGGGCCCCTGAGGTGACTTACAGGGGACAGAATAACCATTTTGGAGGGAAAAGCTGGGGAATTCAGGTGGGTGAGAATGAGATGTGGGGGTGGGGGGACGCTGAAGTAACTTAGAGGGGACAGAGGGACGATTTTGGGGTAGAATTTGAGGTAATTAATGGGGGACAGGACATTCTGGAGGGAAAATCTGAGGTGAGTCAGAGGGGAGGGAGTGAGATTTAATGGGGGGCGGCACACGTTGAATTAATTTACAGGGGACAGTGAGGGGGACACTTTTGGGGATAAAACTGGGGTAATCTCTAGAGGACAGAAGATTTTGGAGGGAAAATGTGAGGTGAGTCAGAGGGGAGGGAGTGAGGTTGATGAGGGGAGACACTGAAGTAACTTCCAGGGGACAGTGAGGGAGACATTCTGGGGGTAACATGGGAGGTAATGCATACGGGACAGGACATTTTGGAGGGAAAAGCTGAGATAAGTCAGAGGGGAGAGTGAGATCTATGAGGGGGGGCCCTGCAGTAACTTGGAGGTGATGGAGACGGGGGTGTTTTTGGGGTAAAATTTGAGGTATTTAACAGGAGACAGAAAATTTGGAGGGAAAATCAAAAGTAATTGAGAGAGGGCAGAGTGAGGTTTATGGTGGGGGGACACTGACTTATCTTAGAGGGGAGAGAGAGGGGGGTGTTTTTGGGGTAAAATTTGAGGTAATTAGTAGGGGACAGAAGATTTGGAGGGAAAAGCTGAGGTAAGTCTGAGGGGAGGGAGTGAGGTTTACGGTGGGGGAGGCCTTGAAGTGAAGGGACGGAGAGGGGGACAGTTTTGGGGCTAAAGCTGTGGCAGGTGCGCAGGGCGGTTCTGGGCAGGAGAGGCGGTGGGGCGCCCTGGGAGTCCCCGAGGGGGCTGTGGGCGTCCTGAGGGTCCCCGAGGGGGTGTCGGGTGTCCCGCGTGACGCCGCGGTCCCGCGCGGGCAGGTAGCTTTCCCGCGCCGCGGGTGAGCGCCCCTGGCCCGAGCCGGGGGCGTGGCCCCGCCCTCAGCGCGGGCGGTGCGCGCGGCGTCAGTAGCGCTGGGCTCGTCAGCGCCAGCGGCGCCGGGTTTGAAACCGCTGGCGATGGCCCGCTCCGGCGGTCAGCGGGAGCGACGGGAGCGACGCGGCCCCGAGTGCGCGTCCGCCGGCGGGGAGCGCTGTGCGGGGCTGGAGAGTCGGTGAGGGTCGTGGGGGGGCCCCGAAGTAACTTGGAGGGGACGTCCTTGGGGTAAAATTTGAGGTAACTAATGGGGGACAGGACATTCTGGAGGGAAAATGTGAGGTGAGTCAGAGGGGAGAGAGTGAGCTCTATGAGGGGGGATGCTGAATTAATTGATGGGACAGTGGGGGAGACATTTTGGGGGTAAAATTTGAGGTAATTAATGGGGGACAGGACATTCTGGAGGGAAAATCTGAGGTGAGTCAGAGGGGAGGGAGTGAGATTTAATATGGGGGAGCACACCTTGAATTAATTTACAGGGGACAAGTGAGGTGGACATTTTTGGGGATAAAACTGGGGTAATCTCTAGGGGACAGAAGATTTTGGAGGGAAAATGTGAGGCAGGTCAGAGGGGTAAGTGAGCTTTATGGGGGGCCCCTGAGGTGACTTACAGGGGACAGAATGACCATTTTGGAGGGAAAAGCTGGGGAATTCAGGTGGGTGAGAATGAGATGTGGGGGTGGGGGGACGCTGAAGTAACTTAGAGGGGACAGAGGGACGATTTTGGGGTAGAATTTGAGGTAATTAATGGGGGACAGGACATTCTGGAGGGAAAATCTGAGGTGAGTCAGAGGGGAGGGAGTGAGATTTAATGGGGGGCGGCACACGTTGAATTAATTTACAGGGGACAGTGAGGGGGACACTTTTGGGGATAAAACTGGGGTAATCTCTAGAGGACAGAAGATTTTGGAGGGAAAATGTGAGGTGAGTCAGAGGGGAGGGAGTGAGGTTGATGAGGGGAGACACTGAAGTAACTTCCAGGGGACAGTGAGGGAGACATTCTGGGGGTAACATGGGAGGTAATGCATACGGGACAGGACATTTTGGAGGGAAAAGCTGAGATAAGTCAGAGGGGAGAGTGAGATCTATGAGGGGGGGCCCTGCAGTAACTTGGAGGTGACGGAGACGGGGGTGTTTTTGGGGTAAAATTTGAGGTATTTAACAGGAGACAGAAAATTTGGAGGGAAAATCAAAAGTAATTGAGAGAGGGCAGAGTGAGGTTTATGGTGGGGGGACACTGACTTATCTTAGAGGGGAGAGAGAGGGGGGTGTTTTTGGGGTAAAATTTGAGGTAATTAGTAGGGGACAGAAGATTTGGAGGGAAAAGCTGAGGTAAGTCTGAGGGGAGGGAGTGAGGTTTACGGTGGGGGAGGCCTTGAAGTGAAGGGACGGAGAGGGGGACAGTTTTGGGGCTAAAGCTGTGGCAGGTGCGCAGGGCGGTTCTGGGCAGGAGAGGCGGTGGGGCGCCCTGGGAGTCCCCGAGGGGGCTGTGGGCGTCCTGAGGGTCCCCGAGGGGGTGTCGGGTGTCCCGCGTGACGCCGCGGTCCCGCGCGGGCAGGTAGCTTTCCCGCGCCGCGGGTGAGCGCCCCTGGCCCGAGCCGGGGGCGTGGCCCCGCCCTCAGCGCGGGCGGTGCGCGCGGCGTCAGTAGCGCTGGGCTCGTCAGCGCCAGCGGCGCCGGGTTTGAAACCGCTGGCGATGGCCCGCTCCGGCGGTCAGCGGGAGCGACGGGAGCGACGCGGCCCCGAGTGCGCGTCCGCCGGCGGGGAGCGCTGTGCGGGGCTGGAGAGTCGGTGAGGGTCGTGGGGGGGCCCCGAAGTAACTTGGAGGGGACGTCCTTGGGGTAAAATTTGAGGTAACTAATGGGGGACAGGACATTCTGGAGGGAAAATGTGAGGTGAGTCAGAGGGGAGAGAGTGAGCTCTATGAGGGGGGATGCTGAATTAATTGATGGGACAGTGGGGGAGACATTTTGGGGGTAAAATTTGAGGTAATTAATGGGGGACAGGACATTCTGGAGGGAAAATCTGAGGTGAGTCAGAGGGGAGGGAGTGAGATTTAATATGGGGGAGCACACCTTGAATTAATTTACAGGGGACAAGTGAGGTGGACATTTTTGGGGATAAAACTGGGGTAATCTCTAGGGGACAGAAGATTTTGGAGGGAAAATGTGAGGCAGGTCAGAGGGGTAAGTGAGCTTTATGGGGGGCCCCTGAGGTGACTTACAGGGGACAGAATGACCATTTTGGAGGGAAAAGCTGGGGAATTCAGGTGGGTGAGAATGAGATTCGGGGGGGTGTGTGTGTGGGGACGCTGAAGTAACTTAGAGGGGACAGAGGGATGATTTTGGGGTAAAATTTGAGGTAATTAATGGGGGACAGGAGATTTTGGAGGGAAAATGTGAGGTAAGTGAGAGGGGAGGGAGTGAGATCTATGAGGGGGACCCTGCAGTAACTTAGAGGTGACGGAGAGGGAGACATTCTGGGGGTAACATGGGAGGTAATGCATACGGGACAGGACATTTTGGAGGGAAAAGCTGAGATAAGTCAGAGGGGAGAGTGAGATCTATGAGGGGGGGCCCTGAAGTAACTTGGAGGTGACGGAGACGGGGGTGTTTTTGGGGTAAAATTTGAGGTATTTAACAGGAGACAGAAGATTTGGAGGGAAAATGTGAGGTAAGTCAGAGGGGAGAGTGAGCTTTGTGGTGGTGGTGGTGGGGGGGGGGGCTGAATTAATTGCCAGGGGACAGAGAGGGGGGTGGTTTTGGGGTAAAATTTGAGGTAATCTCTAGGGGACAGGACATTTTGGAGGGAAAATGTGAGGTAAGTGAGAGGGGAGGGAGTGAGATCTATGAGGGGGACCCTGCAGTAACTTAGAGGTGACGGAGAGGGGGGTGTTTTTGGGGTAAAATTTGAGGTAATTAGTAGGGGACAGAAGATTTGGGGGGAAAAGCTGAGGTAAGTCAGAGGGGTAAGTGAGCTTTATGGGGGGCCCCTGAGGTGACTTACAGGGGACAGAATAACCATTTTGGAGGGAAAAGCTGGGGAATTCAGGTGGGTGAGAATGAGATGTGGGGGTGGGGGGACGCTGAAGTAACTTAGAGGGGACAGAGGGACGATTTTGGGGTAAAATTTGAGGTAATTAATGGGGGACAGGACATTCTGGAGGGAAAATCTGAGGTGAGTCAGAGGGGAGGGAGTGAGATTTAATATGGGGGGGGGGGGCCTGCACCTTGAATTAGTTGACAGGGGACAGTGAGGGGGACATTTTTGGGGATAAAATTGGGGGTAATCTCTAGAGGACAGAAGATTTTGGAGGGAAAATGTGAGGCAGGTCAGAGGGGTAAGTGAGCTTTATGGGGGGCCCCTGAGGTGACTTACAGGGGACAGAATGACCATTTTGGAGGGAAAAGCTGGGGAATTCAGGTGGGTGAGAATGAGATTCGGGGGTGTGTGTGTGTGGGGACGCTGAAGTAACTTAGAGGGGACAGAGGGACGATTTTGGGGTAGAATTTGAGGTAATTAATGGGGGACAGGAGATTTTGGAGGGAAAATGTGAGGTAAGTGAGAGGGGAGGGAGTGAGGTTGATGAGGGGAGACACTGAAGTAACTTCCAGGGGACAGTGAGGGAGACATTCTGGGGGTAACATGGGAGGTAATGCATACGGGACAGGACATTTTGGAGGGAAAAGCTGAGATAAGTCAGAGGGGAGAGTGAGATCTATGAGGGGGGGCCCTGAAGTAACTTGGAGGTGACGGAGACGGGGGTGTTTTTGGGGTAAAATTTGAGGTATTTAACAGGAGACAGAAGATTTGGAGGGAAAATGTGAGGTAAGTCAGAGGGGAGAGTGAGCTTTGTGGTGGTGGTGGTGGGAGGGGGGGCTGAATTAATTGCCAGGGGACAGAGAGGGGGGTGGTTTTGGGGTAAAATTTGAGGTAATCTCTAGGGGACAGGACATTTTGGAGGGAAAATGTGAGGTAAGTGAGAGGGGAGGGAGTGAGATCTATGAGGGGGACCCTGCAGTAACTTAGAGGTGACGGAGAGGGGGGTGTTTTTGGGGTAAAATTTGAGGTAATTAGTAGGGGACAGAAGATTTGGGGGGAAAAGCTGAGGTAAGTCAGAGGGGTAAGTGAGCTTTATGAGGGGGGACCCTGAGGTGACTTACAGGGGACAGAATAACCATTTTGGAGGGAAAAGCTGGGGAATTCAGGTGGGTGAGAATGAGATGTGGGGGTGGGGGGACGCTGAAGTAACTTAGAGGGGACAGAGGGACGATTTTGGGGTAGAATTTGAGGTAATTAATGGGGGACAGGACATTCTGGAGGGAAAATCTGAGGTGAGTCAGAGGGGAGGGAGTGAGATTTAATGGGGGGCGGCACACGTTGAATTAATTTACAGGGGACAGTGAGGGGGACACTTTTGGGGATAAAACTGGGGTAATCTCTAGAGGACAGAAGATTTTGGAGGGAAAATGTGAGGTGAGTCAGAGGGGAGGGAGTGAGGTTGATGAGGGGAGACACTGAAGTAACTTCCAGGGGACAGTGAGGGAGACATTCTGGGGGTAACATGGGAGGTAATGCATACGGGACAGGACATTTTGGAGGGAAAAGCTGAGATAAGTCAGAGGGGAGAGTGAGATCTATGAGGGGGGGCCCTGCAGTAACTTGGAGGTGACGGAGACGGGGGTGTTTTTGGGGTAAAATTTGAGGTATTTAACAGGAGACAGAAAATTTGGAGGGAAAATCAAAAGTAATTGAGAGAGGGCAGAGTGAGGTTTATGGTGGGGGGACACTGACTTATCTTAGAGGGGAGAGAGAGGGGGGTGTTTTTGGGGTAAAATTTGAGGTAATTAGTAGGGGACAGAAGATTTGGAGGGAAAAGCTGAGGTAAGTCTGAGGGGAGGGAGTGAGGTTTACGGTGGGGGAGGCCTTGAAGTGAAGGGACGGAGAGGGGGACAGTTTTGGGGCTAAAGCTGTGGCAGGTGCGCAGGGCGGTTCTGGGCAGGAGAGGCGGTGGGGCGCCCTGGGAGTCCCCGAGGGGGCTGTGGGCGTCCTGAGGGTCCCCGAGGGGGTGTCGGGTGTCCCGCGTGACGCCGCGGTCCCGCGCGGGCAGGTAGCTTTCCCGCGCCGCGGGTGAGCGCCCCTGGCCCGAGCCGGGGGCGTGGCCCCGCCCTCAGCGCGGGCGGTGCGCGCGGCGTCAGTAGCGCTGGGCTCGTCAGCGCCAGCGGCGCCGGGTTTGAAACCGCTGGCGATGGCCCGCTCCGGCGGTCAGCGGGAGCGACGGGAGCGACGCGGCCCCGAGTGCGCGTCCGCCGGCGGGGAGCGCTGTGCGGGGCTGGAGAGTCGGTGAGGGTCGTGGGGGGGCCCCGAAGTAACTTGGAGGGGACGTCCTTGGGGTAAAATTTGAGGTAACTAATGGGGGACAGGACATTCTGGAGGGAAAATGTGAGGTGAGTCAGAGGGGAGAGAGTGAGCTCTATGAGGGGGGATGCTGAATTAATTGATGGGACAGTGGGGGAGACATTTTGGGGGTAAAATTTGAGGTAATTAATGGGGGACAGGACATTCTGGAGGGAAAATCTGAGGTGAGTCAGAGGGGAGGGAGTGAGATTTAATATGGGGGAGCACACCTTGAATTAATTTACAGGGGACAAGTGAGGTGGACATTTTTGGGGATAAAACTGGGGTAATCTCTAGGGGACAGAAGATTTTGGAGGGAAAATGTGAGGCAGGTCAGAGGGGTAAGTGAGCTTTATGGGGGGCCCCTGAGGTGACTTACAGGGGACAGAATGACCATTTTGGAGGGAAAAGCTGGGGAATTCAGGTGGGTGAGAATGAGATTCGGGGGGGTGTGTGTGTGGGGACGCTGAAGTAACTTAGAGGGGACAGAGTGACGATTTTGCGGTAGAATTTGAGGTAATTAATGGAGGACAGGACATTTTGGAGAGAAAATGTGAGGTAAGTGAGAGGGGAGGGAGTGAGGTTGATGAGGGGAGACACTGAAGTAACTTCCAGGGGACAGTGAGGGAGACATTCTGGGGGTAACATGGGAGGTAATGCATACGGGACAGGACATTTTGGAGGGAAAAGCTGAGATAAGTCAGAGGGGAGAGTGAGATCTATGAGGGGGGGCCCTGAAGTAACTTGGAGGTGACGGAGACGGGGGTGTTTTTGGGGTAAAATTTGAGGTAATCTCTAGGGGACAGGACATTTTGGAGGGAAAATGTGAGGTAAGTGAGAGGGGAGAGAGTGAGATCTATGAGGGGGACCCTGCAGTAACTTAAAGGTGACGGAGAGGGGGGTGTTTTTGGGGTAAAATTTGAGGTATTTAGTAGGGGACAGAAGGTTTGGGGGGACAAGCTGAGGTAAGTCAGAGGGGTAAATGAGCTTTATGTGGGGGGCCCTGCCATAACTTACAGAGGAGAGTGAGGGGAAATTTTTGGAGACAAAATGGAGGTAATCCAAGATGAGCGCCCTGTAATTAGGGCTCTGCGTGTCCCCTGCGCTCGGCGGGAGGCGCTTGGAGGGTGACCCCCTGTAATCAGGCGGGTTCCCCTGTCCCCGGCCTTTCAGAGGCGTGGGGCCAGGGTGTGCGGGGCCGGGCGTGTGCCCCCCCTGTCCTCGGGGCTGGGGCCCCGGCCCCTCGGCCTTTGGCCGTGAAGCTCCAGTGCCTGGCTGCTGAGTCTCGTTCCTGTGGCTGCGGGGGAAGGCCGAGCTCCCTGGCTCCCTGGGTGTCGACCTGCCCGTAATCGGGGTCCGGGTCTGTGAGCCTTTGTGCTCAGCTGGCAGCCTGTGTGGGGTGACCGCCCCGTTAGCGGGGTGCAGGTCAGGGTGCCCCTGCATTGGAGAGAAGGAGCCTCCATGGGCCTTTGGGACCCGGGCCGCCCTGTAAGGCAGGGCCAGCGCCCCGGAGTCCCGGGCGCTTTGCAGTCCAGGCAGCGGCTTGAGCCCCCTGTAAGCAGGGGTGGCAGGCTCTTTGGCCGCTGCTTTGCGTGCCCAGCTCCATTTGCCCAGGGTGCCCGCCTCCGAGCCCAGCTCCAGCGCCGGCTGGAACCCTGCTGCGCGACGCTTTGGTGAGTGGAGGCGCAGCAGGAGAGCTTTGTGGAGGTGGGGCGTCTGCGGGTGCTTGGGTGGGTGGCAGCCGGGGGGGGGTACCTCGGGGAGCTCCCTCTGGGGCTGTGGGGGGCCGCGCTTCCTTCAGGCGGCGGAGTTGGCGCTTCTGAGGCCTAAGTGTGCCCTCCGTCTTTGGCAGCAGCTGCCGGAGAAGAAGAAAGAGGCGTCGGCGTGAGGAACGGCGAGGCAAGAGCGAGCGGCGCCAGGCTGGAGAGGAGTGGTCAGGAGAAAGGCGCCCTGGGCAAAGAGACCTCCCTGTCAGCAGGGCGCGGTCACGTAAGAGCATGGCGGGCACCTTTGGGTGCCCCTGCTGGTTTTGCGCTGGGCGACCTCCCTGTAAGCAGGGCTCGGTCTTTGCTTTCCTGGTTGTTGGCCTTTTGCCGTCCTGCTCCTTGGCTGCCCGGAGAGAGTGGCCCCCCTGTAAGGAGGGTGAGAGCCGCCGCCTCCGCACCCGAGGGGGAAAGGGAGCTCTCTGGCCCCCAAGCCCACCCTGTAAGCAGGGGAAGGGCGTTTCCCTGCCCCGTTGGCTTTTTGCCTGCTGGCGGCCTGGCCAGCCCGACCCCCCCCGTAGTCGGGGTGTGCGTCACGAGCCGTGGAGCCCCCTGTCCCCAGGAGCGGCCCGACCCCCCTGTAAGCAGGGCTGGGGAGGCTGCTGTAGGCAGCCCACAGGAGCGAGCCCTCCCTGGCCCTTTAGAGGGTGCGGGTTGAGGAAGTGCTGTGCCGCAGGGCGCAGTCGCGCCTTTGGCGCCGCTTTTGGCTGGGGCGACCCCCCCGCAGTTGGGGTGGAGGTCGCTCCCTGGGCTCCCGAGGGATGTCGAGGTGGCGTTGTGCCGCAGCCAGGCGGGCCGGCCCGTAAGTCGGGCGCAGGTGGGAGCCTGGGGCTCCGTGGGGCTGGTTGGGAGGGCCGAGGCGAGGGGGAGCGCCCTGTAAGCAGGGCTCTGCGTGTCCCCTGCGCTCGGCGGGAGGCGCTTGGAGGGTGACCCCCTGTAATCAGGCGGGTTCCCCTGTCCCCGGCCTTTCAGAGGCGTGGGGCCAGGGTGTGCGGGGCCGGGCGTGTGCCCCCCCTGTCCTCGGGGCTGGGGCCCCGGCCCCTCGGCCTTTGGCCGTGAAGCTCCAGTGCCTGGCTGCTGAGTCTCGTTCCTGTGGCTGCGGGGGAAGGCCGAGCTCCCTGGCTCCCTGGGTGTCGACCTGCCCGTAATCGGGGTCCGGGTCTGTGAGCCTTTGTGCTCAGCTGGCAGCCTGTGTGGGGTGACCGCCCCGTTAGCGGGGTGCAGGTCAGGGTGCCCCTGCATTGGAGAGAAGGAGCCTCCATGGGCCTTTGGGACCCGGGCCGCCCTGTAAGGCAGGGCCAGCGCCCCGGAGTCCCGGGCGCTTTGCAGTCCAGGCAGCGGCTTGAGCCCCCTGTAAGCAGGGGTGGCAGGCTCTTTGGCCGCTGCTTTGCGTGCCCAGCTCCATTTGCCCAGGGTGCCCGCCTCCGAGCCCAGCTCCAGCGCCGGCTGGAACCCTGCTGCGCGACGCTTTGGTGAGTGGAGGCGCAGCAGGAGAGCTTTGTGGAGGTGGGGCGTCTGCGGGTGCTTGGGTGGGTGGCAGCCGGGGGGGGGTACCTCGGGGAGCTCCCTCTGGGGCTGTGGGGGGCCGCGCTTCCTTCAGGCGGCGGAGTTGGCGCTTCTGAGGCCTAAGTGTGCCCTCCGTCTTTGGCAGCAGCTGCCGGAGAAGAAGAAAGAGGCGTCGGCGTGAGGAACGGCGAGGCAAGAGCGAGCGGCGCCAGGCTGGAGAGGAGTGGTCAGGAGAAAGGCGCCCTGGGCAAAGAGACCTCCCTGTCAGCAGGGCGCGGTCACGTAAGAGCATGGCGGGCACCTTTGGGTGCCCCTGCTGGTTTTGCGCTGGGCGACCTCCCTGTAAGCAGGGCTCGGTCTTTGCTTTCCTGGTTGTTGGCCTTTTGCCGTCCTGCTCCTTGGCTGCCCGGAGAGAGTGGCCCCCCTGTAAGGAGGGTGAGAGCCGCCGCCTCCGCACCCGAGGGGGAAAGGGAGCTCTCTGGCCCCCAAGCCCACCCTGTAAGCAGGGGAAGGGCGTTTCCCTGCCGCGTTGGCTTTTTGCCTGCTGGCGGCCTGGCCAGCCCGACCCCCCCCGTAGTCGGGGTGTGCGTCACGAGCCGTGGAGCCCCCTGTCCCCAGGAGCGGCCCGACCCCCCTGTAAGCAGGGCTGGGGAGGCTGCTGTAGGCAGCCCACAGGAGCGAGCCCTCCCTGGCCCTTTAGAGGGTGCGGGTTGAGGAAGTGCTGTGCCGCAGGGCGCAGTCGCGCCTTTGGCGCCGCTTTTGGCTGGGGCGACCCCCCCGCAGTTGGGGTGGAGGTCGCTCCCTGGGCTCCCGAGGGATGTCGAGGTGGCGTTGTGCCGCAGCCAGGCGGGCCGGCCCGTAAGTCGGGCGCAGGTGGGAGCCTGGGGCTCCGTGGGGCTGGTTGGGAGGGCCGAGGCGAGGGGGAGCGCCCTGTAAGCAGGGCTCTGCGTGTCCCCTGCGCTCGGCGGGAGGCGCTTGGAGGGTGACCCCCTGTAATCAGGCGGGTTCCCCTGTCCCCGGCCTTTCAGAGGCGTGGGGCCAGGGTGTGCGGGGCCGGGCGTGTGCCCCCCCTGTCCTCGGGGCTGGGGCCCCGGCCCCTCGGCCTTTGGCCGTGAAGCTCCAGTGCCTGGCTGCTGAGTCTCGTTCCTGTGGCTGCGGGGGAAGGCCGAGCTCCCTGGCTCCCTGGGTGTCGACCTGCCCGTAATCGGGGTCCGGGTCTGTGAGCCTTTGTGCTCAGCTGGCAGCCTGTGTGGGGTGACCGCCCCGTTAGCGGGGTGCAGGTCAGGGTGCCCCTGCATTGGAGAGAAGGAGCCTCCATGGGCCTTTGGGACCCGGGCCGCCCTGTAAGGCAGGGCCAGCGCCCCGGAGTCCCGGGCGCTTTGCAGTCCAGGCAGCGGCTTGAGCCCCCTGTAAGCAGGGGTGGCAGGCTCTTTGGCCGCTGCTTTGCGTGCCCAGCTCCATTTGCCCAGGGTGCCCGCCTCCGAGCCCAGCTCCAGCGCCGGCTGGAACCCTGCTGCGCGACGCTTTGGTGAGTGGAGGCGCAGCAGGAGAGCTTTGTGGAGGTGGGGCGTCTGCGGGTGCTTGGGTGGGTGGCAGGCGGGGGGGGGGTACCTCGGAGAGCTCCCTCTGGGGCTGTGGGGGGCCGCGCTTCCTTCAGGCGGCGGAGTTGGCGCTTCTGAGGCCTAAGTGTGCCCTCCGTCTTTGGCAGCAGCTGCCGGAGAAGAAGAAAGAGGCGTCGGCGTGAGGAACGGCGAGGCAAGAGCGAGCGGCGCCAGGCTGGAGAGGAGTGGTCAGGAGAAAGGCGCCCTGGGCAAAGAGACCTCCCTGTCAGCAGGGCGCGGTCACGTAAGAGCATGGCGGGCACCTTTGGGTGCCCCTGCTGGTTTTGCGCTGGGCGACCTCCCTGTAAGCAGGGCTCGGTCTTTGCTTTCCTGGTTGTTGGCCTTTTGCCGTCCTGCTCCTTGGCTGCCTGGAGAGAGTGGCCCCCCTGTAAGGAGGGTGAGAGCCGCCGCCTCCGCACCCGAGGGGGAAAGGGAGCTCTCTGGCCCCCAAGCCCACCCTGTAAGCAGGGGAAGGGCGTTTCCCTGCCGCGTTGGCTTTTTGCCTGCTGGCGGCCTGGCCAGCCCGACCCCCCGTAGTCGGGGCGTGTCATGGCGTTTGCCTCTTGGCCCCCCGTAAAGCCCCTTGGCGTGTCGAGGCCCCTGTGGCCTCCATGCAGCCCCGGGGGAGAGGTCTGAGGCTCTCTTCTCCTGCTCGTGGGTAGGGATGGCTCCCCAAACATTGGTTGCGCAGTGCTCCCTCTCCCTTCAATGAAGGTCTATTTTCCCGTCCCTGTCCCTCTCCTTGTCCTTGGGTTGGTGTGAATGAGCGAGTGAGTGACCTTGTCCTTTAGGCCCCCGTTAAAATCACTGCAGTTTAGCTGAAACTTCACAGGAGGGAAAGTAGGGCGCTGTGCAGCACCGGGGAGTCCCCTCTGAGACCGCGAGCGGAGGAAGGGTCTGGGCTTACCCCTCCTTTGTAAGGACAGAGCGAAGCCACTTAGTGGTAGCGTGGGCGACGGGACCCGCCTGTAGTCAGGGCCCGCGCCCGTGTGGCTGCCTGTCCTGCTGGCGAGCTGCCAGCGTGAGAGCCCCCCGTAGTCGGGGCGTGCGTCACGAGCCGTGGAGCCCCCTGTCCCCAGGAGCGGCCCGACCCACCTGTAAGCAGGGCTGGGGAGGCTGCTGTAGGCAGCCCACAGGAGCGAGCCCTCCCTGGCCCTTTAGAGGGTGCGGGTTGAGGAAGTGCTGTGCCGCAGGCCGCAGTCGCGCCTTTGGCGCCGCTTTTGGCTGGGGCGACCCCCCCGCAGTTGGGGTGGAGGTCGCTCCCTGGGCTCCCGAGGGATGTCGAGGTGGCGTTGTGCCGCAGCCAGGCGGGCCGGCCCGTAAGTCGGGCGCAGGTGGGAGCCTGGGGCTCCGTGGGGCTGGTTGGGAGGGCCGAGGCGAGGGGGAGCGCCCTGTAAGCAGGGCTCTGCGTGTCCCCTGCGCTCGGCGGGAGGCGCTTGGAGGGTGACCCCCTGTAATCAGGCGGGTTCCCCTGTCCCCGGCCTTTCAGAGGCGTGGGGCCAGGGTGTGCGGGGCCGGGCGTGTGCCCCCCCTGTCCTCGGGGCTGGGGCCCCGGCCCCTCGGCCTTTGGCCGTGAAGCTCCAGTGCCTGGCTGCTGAGTCTCGTTCCTGTGGCTGCGGGGGAAGGCCGAGCTCCCTGGCTCCCTGGGTGTCGACCTGCCCGTAATCGGGGTCCGGGTCTGTGAGCCTTTGTGCTCAGCTGGCAGCCTGTGTGGGGTGACCGCCCCGTTAGCGGGGTGCAGGTCAGGGTGCCCCTGCATTGGAGAGAAGGAGCCTCCATGGGCCTTTGGGACCCGGGCCGCCCTGTAAGGCAGGGCCAGCGCCCCGGAGTCCCGGGCGCTTTGCAGTCCAGGCAGCGGCTTGAGCCCCCTGTAAGCAGGGGTGGCAGGCTCTTTGGCCGCTGCTTTGCGTGCCCAGCTCCATTTGCCCAGGGTGCCCGCCTCCGAGCCCAGCTCCAGCGCCGGCTGGAACCCTGCTGCGCGACGCTTTGGTGAGTGGAGGCGCAGCAGGAGAGCTTTGTGGAGGTGGGGCGTCTGCGGGTGCTTGGGTGGGTGGCAGCCGGGGGGGGGTACCTCGGGGAGCTCCCTCTGGGGCTGTGGGGGGCCGCGCTTCCTTCAGGCGGCGGAGTTGGCGCTTCTGAGGCCTAAGTGTGCCCTCCGTCTTTGGCAGCAGCTGCCGGAGAAGAAGAAAGAGGCGTCGGCGTGAGGAACGGCGAGGCAAGAGCGAGCGGCGCCAGGCTGGAGAGGAGTGGTCAGGAGAAAGGCGCCCTGGGCAAAGAGACCTCCCTGTCAGCAGGGCGCGGTCACGTAAGAGCATGGCGGGCACCTTTGGGTGCCCCTGCTGGTTTTGCGCTGGGCGACCTCCCTGTAAGCAGGGCTCGGTCTTTGCTTTCCTGGTTGTTGGCCTTTTGCCGTCCTGCTCCTTGGCTGCCCGGAGAGAGTGGCCCCCCTGTAAGGAGGGTGAGAGCCGCCGCCTCCGCACCCGAGGGGGAAAGGGAGCTCTCTGGCCCCCAAGCCCACCCTGTAAGCAGGGGAAGGGCGTTTCCCTGCCGCGTTGGCTTTTTGCCTGCTGGCGGCCTGGCCAGCCCGACCCCCCCCGTAGTCGGGGTGTGCGTCACGAGCCGTGGAGCCCCCTGTCCCCAGGAGCGGCCCGACCCCCCTGTAAGCAGGGCTGGGGAGGCTGCTGTAGGCAGCCCACAGGAGCGAGCCCTCCCTGGCCCTTTAGAGGGTGCGGGTTGAGGAAGTGCTGTGCCGCAGGGCGCAGTCGCGCCTTTGGCGCCGCTTTTGGCTGGGGCGACCCCCCTGCAGTTGGGGTGGAGGTCGCTCCCTGGGCTCCCGAGGGATGTCGAGGTGGCGTTGTGCCGCAGCCAGGCGGGCCGGCCCGTAAGTCGGGCGCAGGTGGGAGCCTGGGGCTCCGTGGGGCTGGTTGGGAGGGCCGAGGCGAGGGGGAGCGCCCTGTAAGCAGGGCTCTGCGTGTCCCCTGCGCTCGGCGGGAGGCGCTTGGAGGGTGACCCCCTGTAATCAGGCGGGTTCCCCTGTCCCCGGCCTTTCAGAGGCGTGGGGCCAGGGTGTGCGGGGCCGGGCGTGTGCCCCCCCTGTCCTCGGGGCTGGGGCCCCGGCCCCTCGGCCTTTGGCCGTGAAGCTCCAGTGCCTGGCTGCTGAGTCTCGTTCCTGTGGCTGCGGGGGAAGGCCGAGCTCCCTGGCTCCCTGGGTGTCGACCTGCCCGTAATCGGGGTCCGGGTCTGTGAGCCTTTGTGCTCAGCTGGCAGCCTGTGTGGGGTGACCGCCCCGTTAGCGGGGTGCAGGTCAGGGTGCCCCTGCATTGGAGAGAAGGAGCCTCCATGGGCCTTTGGGACCCGGGCCGCCCTGTAAGGCAGGGCCAGCGCCCCGGAGTCCCGGGCGCTTTGCAGTCCAGGCAGCGGCTTGAGCCCCCTGTAAGCAGGGGTGGCAGGCTCTTTGGCCGCTGCTTTGCGTGCCCAGCTCCATTTGCCCAGGGTGCCCGCCTCCGAGCCCAGCTCCAGCGCCGGCTGGAACCCTGCTGCGCGACGCTTTGGTGAGTGGAGGCGCAGCAGGAGAGCTTTGTGGAGGTGGGGCGTCTGCGGGTGCTTGGGTGGGTGGCAGCCGGGGGGGGGTACCTCGGGGAGCTCCCTCTGGGGCTGTGGGGGGCCGCGCTTCCTTCAGGCGGCGGAGTTGGCGCTTCTGAGGCCTAAGTGTGCCCTCCGTCTTTGGCAGCAGCTGCCGGAGAAGAAGAAAGAGGCGTCGGCGTGAGGAACGGCGAGGCAAGAGCGAGCGGCGCCAGGCTGGAGAGGAGTGGTCAGGAGAAAGGCGCCCTGGGCAAAGAGACCTCCCTGTCAGCAGGGCGCGGTCACGTAAGAGCATGGCGGGCACCTTTGGGTGCCCCTGCTGGTTTTGCGCTGGGCGACCTCCCTGTAAGCAGGGCTCGGTCTTTGCTTTCCTGGTTGTTGGCCTTTTGCCGTCCTGCTCCTTGGCTGCCTGGAGAGAGTGGCCCCCCTGTAAGGAGGGTGAGAGCCGCCGCCTCCGCACCCGAGGGGGAAAGGGAGCTCTCTGGCCCCCAAGCCCACCCTGTAAGCAGGGGAAGGGCGTTTCCCTGCCGCGTTGGCTTTTTGCCTGCTGGCGGCCTGGCCAGCCCGACCCCCCGTAGTCGGGGCGTGTCATGGCGTTTGCCTCTTGGCCCCCCGTAAAGCCCCTTGGCGTGTCGAGGCCCCTGTGGCCTCCATGCAGCCCCGGGGGAGAGGTCTGAGGCTCTCTTCTCCTGCTCGTGGGTAGGGATGGCTCCCCAAACATTGGTTGCGCAGTGCTCCCTCTCCCTTCAATGAAGGTCTATTTTCCCGTCCCTGTCCCTCTCCTTGTCCTTGGGTTGGTGTGAATGAGCGAGTGAGTGACCTTGTCCTTTAGGCCCCCGTTAAAATCACTGCAGTTTAGCTGAAACTTCACAGGAGGGAAAGTAGGGCGCTGTGCAGCACCGGGGAGTCCCCTCTGAGACCGCGAGCGGAGGAAGGGTCTGGGCTTACCCCTCCTTTGTAAGGACAGAGCGAAGCCACTTAGTGGTAGCGTGGGCGACGGGACCCGCCTGTAGTCAGGGCCCGCGCCCGTGTGGCTGCCTGTCCTGCTGGCGAGCTGCCAGCGTGAGAGCCCCCCGTAGTCGGGGCGTGCGTCACGAGCCGTGGAGCCCCCTGTCCCCAGGAGCGGCCCGACCCACCTGTAAGCAGGGCTGGGGAGGCTGCTGTAGGCAGCCCACAGGAGCGAGCCCTCCCTGGCCCTTTAGAGGGTGCGGGTTGAGGAAGTGCTGTGCCGCAGGCCGCAGTCGCGCCTTTGGCGCTGCTTTTGGCTGGGGCGACCCCCCCGCAGTTGGGGTGGAGGTCGCTCCCTGGGCTCCCGAGGGATGTCGAGGTGGCGTTGTGCCGCAGCCAGGCGGGCCGGCCCGTAAGTCGGGCGCAGGTGGGAGCCTGGGGCTCCGTGGGGCTGGTTGGGAGGGCCGAGGCGAGGGGGAGCGCCCTGTAAGCAGGGCTCTGCGTGTCCCCTGCGCTCGGCGGGAGGCGCTTGGAGGGTGACCCCCTGTAATCAGGCGGGTTCCCCTGTCCCCGGCCTTTCAGAGGCGTGGGGCCAGGGTGTGCGGGGCCGGGCGTGTGCCCCCCCTGTCCTCGGGGCTGGGGCCCCGGCCCCTCGGCCTTTGGCCGTGAAGCTCCAGTGCCTGGCTGCTGAGTCTCGTTCCTGTGGCTGCGGGGGAAGGCCGAGCTCCCTGGCTCCCTGGGTGTCGACCTGCCCGTAATCGGGGTCCGGGTCTGTGAGCCTTTGTGCTCAGCTGGCAGCCTGTGTGGGGTGACCGCCCCGTTAGCGGGGTGCAGGTCAGGGTGCCCCTGCATTGGAGAGAAGGAGCCTCCATGGGCCTTTGGGACCCGGGCCGCCCTGTAAGGCAGGGCCAGCGCCCCGGAGTCCCGGGCGCTTTGCAGTCCAGGCAGCGGCTTGAGCCCCCTGTAAGCAGGGGTGGCAGGCTCTTTGGCCGCTGCTTTGCGTGCCCAGCTCCATTTGCCCAGGGTGCCCGCCTCCGAGCCCAGCTCCAGCGCCGGCTGGAACCCTGCTGCGCGACGCTTTGGTGAGTGGAGGCGCAGCAGGAGAGCTTTGTGGAGGTGGGGCGTCTGCGGGTGCTTGGGTGGGTGGCAGCCGGGGGGGGGTACCTCGGGGAGCTCCCTCTGGGGCTGTGGGGGGCCGCGCTTCCTTCAGGCGGCGGAGTTGGCGCTTCTGAGGCCTAAGTGTGCCCTCCGTCTTTGGCAGCAGCTGCCGGAGAAGAAGAAAGAGGCGTCGGCGTGAGGAACGGCGAGGCAAGAGCGAGCGGCGCCAGGCTGGAGAGGAGTGGTCAGGAGAAAGGCGCCCTGGGCAAAGAGACCTCCCTGTCAGCAGGGCGCGGTCACGTAAGAGCATGGCGGGCACCTTTGGGTGCCCCTGCTGGTTTTGCGCTGGGCGACCTCCCTGTAAGCAGGGCTCGGTCTTTGCTTTCCTGGTTGTTGGCCTTTTGCCGTCCTGCTCCTTGGCTGCCCGGAGAGAGTGGCCCCCCTGTAAGGAGGGTGAGAGCCGCCGCCTCCGCACCCGAGGGGGAAAGGGAGCTCTCTGGCCCCCAAGCCCACCCTGTAAGCAGGGGAAGGGCGTTTCCCTGCCGCGTTGGCTTTTTGCCTGCTGGCGGCCTGGCCAGCCCGACCCCCCCCGTAGTCGGGGTGTGCGTCACGAGCCGTGGAGCCCCCTGTCCCCAGGAGCGGCCCGACCCCCCTGTAAGCAGGGCTGGGGAGGCTGCTGTAGGCAGCCCACAGGAGCGAGCCCTCCCTGGCCCTTTAGAGGGTGCGGGTTGAGGAAGTGCTGTGCCGCAGGGCGCAGTCGCGCCTTTGGCGCCGCTTTTGGCTGGGGCGACCCCCCCGCAGTTGGGGTGGAGGTCGCTCCCTGGGCTCCCGAGGGATGTCGAGGTGGCGTTGTGCCGCAGCCAGGCGGGCCGGCCCGTAAGTCGGGCGCAGGTGGGAGCCTGGGGCTCCGTGGGGCTGGTTGGGAGGGCCGAGGCGAGGGGGAGCGCCCTGTAAGCAGGGCTCTGCGTGTCCCCTGCGCTCGGCGGGAGGCGCTTGGAGGGTGACCCCCTGTAATCAGGCGGGTTCCCCTGTCCCCGGCCTTTCAGAGGCGTGGGGCCAGGGTGTGCGGGGCCGGGCGTGTGCCCCCCCTGTCCTCGGGGCTGGGGCCCCGGCCCCTCGGCCTTTGGCCGTGAAGCTCCAGTGCCTGGCTGCTGAGTCTCGTTCCTGTGGCTGCGGGGGAAGGCCGAGCTCCCTGGCTCCCTGGGTGTCGACCTGCCCGTAATCGGGGTCCGGGTCTGTGAGCCTTTGTGCTCAGCTGGCAGCCTGTGTGGGGTGACCGCCCCGTTAGCGGGGTGCAGGTCAGGGTGCCCCTGCATTGGAGAGAAGGAGCCTCCATGGGCCTTTGGGACCCGGGCCGCCCTGTAAGGCAGGGCCAGCGCCCCGGAGTCCCGGGCGCTTTGCAGTCCAGGCAGCGGCTTGAGCCCCCTGTAAGCAGGGGTGGCAGGCTCTTTGGCCGCTGCTTTGCGTGCCCAGCTCCATTTGCCCAGGGTGCCCGCCTCCGAGCCCAGCTCCAGCGCCGGCTGGAACCCTGCTGCGCGACGCTTTGGTGAGTGGAGGCGCAGCAGGAGAGCTTTGTGGAGGTGGGGCGTCTGCGGGTGCTTGGGTGGGTGGCAGCCGGGGGGGGGTACCTCGGGGAGCTCCCTCTGGGGCTGTGGGGGGCCACGCTTCCTTCAGGCGGCGGAGTTGGCGCTTCTGAGGCCTAAGTGTGCCCTCCGTCTTTGGCAGCAGCTGCCGGAGAAGAAGAAAGAGGCGTCGGCGTGAGGAACGGCGAGGCAAGAGCGAGCGGCGCCAGGCTGGAGAGGAGTGGTCAGGAGAAAGGCGCCCTGGGCAAAGAGACCTCCCTGTCAGCAGGGCGCGGTCACGTAAGAGCATGGCGGGCACCTTTGGGTGCCCCTGCTGGTTTTGCGCTGGGCGACCTCCCTGTAAGCAGGGCTCGGTCTTTGCTTTCCTGGTTGTTGGCCTTTTGCCGTCCTGCTCCTTGGCTGCCTGGAGAGAGTGGCCCCCCTGTAAGGAGGGTGAGAGCCGCCGCCTCCGCACCCGAGGGGGAAAGGGAGCTCTCTGGCCCCCAAGCCCACCCTGTAAGCAGGGGAAGGGCGTTTCCCTGCCGCGTTGGCTTTTTGCCTGCTGGCGGCCTGGCCAGCCCGACCCCCCGTAGTCGGGGCGTGTCATGGCGTTTGCCTCTTGGCCCCCCGTAAAGCCCCTTGGCGTGTCGAGGCCCCTGTGGCCTCCATGCAGCCCCGGGGGAGAGGTCTGAGGCTCTCTTCTCCTGCTCGTGGGTAGGGATGGCTCCCCAAACATTGGTTGCGCAGTGCTCCCTCTCCCTTCAATGAAGGTCTATTTTCCCGTCCCTGTCCCTCTCCTTGTCCTTGGGTTGGTGTGAATGAGCGAGTGAGTGACCTTGTCCTTTAGGCCCCCGTTAAAATCACTGCAGTTTAGCTGAAACTTCACAGGAGGGAAAGTAGGGCGCTGTGCAGCACCGGGGGGTCCCCTCTGAGACCGCGAGCGGAGGAAGGGTCTGGGCTTACCCCTCCTTTGTAAGGACAGAGCGAAGCCACTTAGTGGTAGCGTGGGCGACGGGACCCGCCTGTAGTCAGGGCCCGCGCCCGTGTGGCTGCCTGTCCTGCTGGCGAGCTGCCAGCGTGAGAGCCCCCCGTAGTCGGGGCGTGCGTCACGAGCCGTGGAGCCCCCTGTCCCCAGGAGCGGCCCGACCCCCCCTGTAAGCAGGGCTGGGGAGGCTGCTGTAGGCAGCCCACAGGAGCGAGCCCTCCCTGGCCCTTTAGAGGGTGCGGGTTGAGGAAGTGCTGTGCCGCAGGGCGCAGTCGCGCCTTTGGCGCCGCTTTTGGCTGGGGCGACCCCCCCGCAGTTGGGGTGGAGGTCGCTCCCTGGGCTCCCGAGGGATGTCGAGGTGGCGTTGTGCCGCAGCCAGGCGGGCCGGCCCGTAAGTCGGGCGCAGGTGGGAGCCTGGGGCTCCGTGGGGCTGGTTGGGAGGGCCGAGGCGAGGGGGAGCGCCCTGTAAGCAGGGCTCTGCGTGTCCCCTGCGCTCGGCGGGAGGCGCTTGGAGGGTGACCCCCTGTAATCAGGCGGGTTCCCCTGTCCCCGGCCTTTCAGAGGCGTGGGGCCAGGGTGTGCGGGGCCGGGCGTGTGCCCCCCCTGTCCTCGGGGCTGGGGCCCCGGCCCCTCGGCCTTTGGCCGTGAAGCTCCAGTGCCTGGCTGCTGAGTCTCGTTCCTGTGGCTGCGGGGGAAGGCCGAGCTCCCTGGCTCCCTGGGTGTCGACCTGCCCGTAATCGGGGTCCGGGTCTGTGAGCCTTTGTGCTCAGCTGGCAGCCTGTGTGGGGTGACCGCCCCGTTAGCGGGGTGCAGGTCAGGGTGCCCCTGCATTGGAGAGAAGGAGCCTCCATGGGCCTTTGGGACCCGGGCCGCCCTGTAAGGCAGGGCCAGCGCCCCGGAGTCCCGGGCGCTTTGCAGTCCAGGCAGCGGCTTGAGCCCCCTGTAAGCAGGGGTGGCAGGCTCTTTGGCCGCTGCTTTGCGTGCCCAGCTCCATTTGCCCAGGGTGCCCGCCTCCGAGCCCAGCTCCAGCGCCGGCTGGAACCCTGCTGCGCGACGCTTTGGTGAGTGGAGGCGCAGCAGGAGAGCTTTGTGGAGGTGGGGCGTCTGCGGGTGCTTGGGTGGGTGGCAGGCGGGGGGGGGGTACCTCGGAGAGCTCCCTCTGGGGCTGTGGGGGGCCGCGCTTCCTTCAGGCGGCGGAGTTGGCGCTTCTGAGGCCTAAGTGTGCCCTCCGTCTTTGGCAGCAGCTGCCGGAGAAGAAGAAAGAGGCGTCGGCGTGAGGAACGGCGAGGCAAGAGCGAGCGGCGCCAGGCTGGAGAGGAGTGGTCAGGAGAAAGGCGCCCTGGGCAAAGAGACCTCCCTGTCAGCAGGGCGCGGTCACGTAAGAGCATGGCGGGCACCTTTGGGTGCCCCTGCTGGTTTTGCGCTGGGCGACCTCCCTGTAAGCAGGGCTCGGTCTTTGCTTTCCTGGTTGTTGGCCTTTTGCCGTCCTGCTCCTTGGCTGCCCGGAGAGAGTGGCCCCCCTGTAAGGAGGGTGAGAGCCGCCGCCTCCGCACCCGAGGGGGAAAGGGAGCTCTCTGGCCCCCAAGCCCACCCTGTAAGCAGGGGAAGGGCGTTTCCCTGCCGCGTTGGCTTTTTGCCTGCTGGCGGCCTGGCCAGCCCGACCCCCCCCGTAGTCGGGGTGTGCGTCACGAGCCGTGGAGCCCCCTGTCCCCAGGAGCGGCCCGACCCCCCTGTAAGCAGGGCTGGGGAGGCTGCTGTAGGCAGCCCACAGGAGCGAGCCCTCCCTGGCCCTTTAGAGGGTGCGGGTTGAGGAAGTGCTGTGCCGCAGGGCGCAGTCGCGCCTTTGGCGCCGCTTTTGGCTGGGGCGACCCCCCCGCAGTTGGGGTGGAGGTCGCTCCCTGGGCTCCCGAGGGATGTCGAGGTGGCGTTGTGCCGCAGCCAGGCGGGCCGGCCCGTAAGTCGGGCGCAGGTGGGAGCCTGGGGCTCCGTGGGGCTGGTTGGGAGGGCCGAGGCGAGGGGGAGCGCCCTGTAAGCAGGGCTCTGCGTGTCCCCTGCGCTCGGCGGGAGGCGCTTGGAGGGTGACCCCCTGTAATCAGGCGGGTTCCCCTGTCCCCGGCCTTTCAGAGGCGTGGGGCCAGGGTGTGCGGGGCCGGGCGTGTGCCCCCCCTGTCCTCGGGGCTGGGGCCCCGGCCCCTCGGCCTTTGGCCGTGAAGCTCCAGTGCCTGGCTGCTGAGTCTCGTTCCTGTGGCTGCGGGGGAAGGCCGAGCTCCCTGGCTCCCTGGGTGTCGACCTGCCCGTAATCGGGGTCCGGGTCTGTGAGCCTTTGTGCTCAGCTGGCAGCCTGTGTGGGGTGACCGCCCCGTTAGCGGGGTGCAGGTCAGGGTGCCCCTGCATTGGAGAGAAGGAGCCTCCATGGGCCTTTGGGACCCGGGCCGCCCTGTAAGGCAGGGCCAGCGCCCCGGAGTCCCGGGCGCTTTGCAGTCCAGGCAGCGGCTTGAGCCCCCTGTAAGCAGGGGTGGCAGGCTCTTTGGCCGCTGCTTTGCGTGCCCAGCTCCATTTGCCCAGGGTGCCCGCCTCCGAGCCCAGCTCCAGCGCCGGCTGGAACCCTGCTGCGCGACGCTTTGGTGAGTGGAGGCGCAGCAGGAGAGCTTTGTGGAGGTGGGGCGTCTGCGGGTGCTTGGGTGGGTGGCAGCCGGGGGGGGGTACCTCGGGGAGCTCCCTCTGGGGCTGTGGGGGGCCACGCTTCCTTCAGGCGGCGGAGTTGGCGCTTCTGAGGCCTAAGTGTGCCCTCCGTCTTTGGCAGCAGCTGCCGGAGAAGAAGAAAGAGGCGTCGGCGTGAGGAACGGCGAGGCAAGAGCGAGCGGCGCCAGGCTGGAGAGGAGTGGTCAGGAGAAAGGCGCCCTGGGCAAAGAGACCTCCCTGTCAGCAGGGCGCGGTCACGTAAGAGCATGGCGGGCACCTTTGGGTGCCCCTGCTGGTTTTGCGCTGGGCGACCTCCCTGTAAGCAGGGCTCGGTCTTTGCTTTCCTGGTTGTTGGCCTTTTGCCGTCCTGCTCCTTGGCTGCCTGGAGAGAGTGGCCCCCCTGTAAGGAGGGTGAGAGCCGCCGCCTCCGCACCCGAGGGGGAAAGGGAGCTCTCTGGCCCCCAAGCCCACCCTGTAAGCAGGGGAAGGGCGTTTCCCTGCCGCGTTGGCTTTTTGCCTGCTGGCGGCCTGGCCAGCCCGACCCCCCGTAGTCGGGGCGTGTCATGGCGTTTGCCTCTTGGCCCCCCGTAAAGCCCCTTGGCGTGTCGAGGCCCCTGTGGCCTCCATGCAGCCCCGGGGGAGAGGTCTGAGGCTCTCTTCTCCTGCTCGTGGGTAGGGATGGCTCCCCAAACATTGGTTGCGCAGTGCTCCCTCTCCCTTCAATGAAGGTCTATTTTCCCGTCCCTGTCCCTCTCCTTGTCCTTGGGTTGGTGTGAATGAGCGAGTGAGTGACCTTGTCCTTTAGGCCCCCGTTAAAATCACTGCAGTTTAGCTGAAACTTCACAGGAGGGAAAGTAGGGCGCTGTGCAGCACCGGGGGGTCCCCTCTGAGACCGCGAGCGGAGGAAGGGTCTGGGCTTACCCCTCCTTTGTAAGGACAGAGCGAAGCCACTTAGTGGTAGCGTGGGCGACGGGACCCGCCTGTAGTCAGGGCCCGCGCCCGTGTGGCTGCCTGTCCTGCTGGCGAGCTGCCAGCGTGAGAGCCCCCCGTAGTCGGGGCGTGCGTCACGAGCCGTGGAGCCCCCTGTCCCCAGGAGCGGCCCGACCCCCCCTGTAAGCAGGGCTGGGGAGGCTGCTGTAGGCAGCCCACAGGAGCGAGCCCTCCCTGGCCCTTTAGAGGGTGCGGGTTGAGGAAGTGCTGTGCCGCAGGGCGCAGTCGCGCCTTTGGCGCCGCTTTTGGCTGGGGCGACCCCCCCGCAGTTGGGGTGGAGGTCGCTCCCTGGGCTCCCGAGGGATGTCGAGGTGGCGTTGTGCCGCAGCCAGGCGGGCCGGCCCGTAAGTCGGGCGCAGGTGGGAGCCTGGGGCTCCGTGGGGCTGGTTGGGAGGGCCGAGGCGAGGGGGAGCGCCCTGTAAGCAGGGCTCTGCGTGTCCCCTGCGCTCGGCGGGAGGCGCTTGGAGGGTGACCCCCTGTAATCAGGCGGGTTCCCCTGTCCCCGGCCTTTCAGAGGCGTGGGGCCAGGGTGTGCGGGGCCGGGCGTGTGCCCCCCCTGTCCTCGGGGCTGGGGCCCCGGCCCCTCGGCCTTTGGCCGTGAAGCTCCAGTGCCTGGCTGCTGAGTCTCGTTCCTGTGGCTGCGGGGGAAGGCCGAGCTCCCTGGCTCCCTGGGTGTCGACCTGCCCGTAATCGGGGTCCGGGTCTGTGAGCCTTTGTGCTCAGCTGGCAGCCTGTGTGGGGTGACCGCCCCGTTAGCGGGGTGCAGGTCAGGGTGCCCCTGCATTGGAGAGAAGGAGCCTCCATGGGCCTTTGGGACCCGGGCCGCCCTGTAAGGCAGGGCCAGCGCCCCGGAGTCCCGGGCGCTTTGCAGTCCAGGCAGCGGCTTGAGCCCCCTGTAAGCAGGGGTGGCAGGCTCTTTGGCCGCTGCTTTGCGTGCCCAGCTCCATTTGCCCAGGGTGCCCGCCTCCGAGCCCAGCTCCAGCGCCGGCTGGAACCCTGCTGCGCGACGCTTTGGTGAGTGGAGGCGCAGCAGGAGAGCTTTGTGGAGGTGGGGCGTCTGCGGGTGCTTGGGTGGGTGGCAGGCGGGGGGGGGGTACCTCGGAGAGCTCCCTCTGGGGCTGTGGGGGGCCGCGCTTCCTTCAGGCGGCGGAGTTGGCGCTTCTGAGGCCTAAGTGTGCCCTCCGTCTTTGGCAGCAGCTGCCGGAGAAGAAGAAAGAGGCGTCGGCGTGAGGAACGGCGAGGCAAGAGCGAGCGGCGCCAGGCTGGAGAGGAGTGGTCAGGAGAAAGGCGCCCTGGGCAAAGAGACCTCCCTGTCAGCAGGGCGCGGTCACGTAAGAGCATGGCGGGCACCTTTGGGTGCCCCTGCTGGTTTTGCGCTGGGCGACCTCCCTGTAAGCAGGGCTCGGTCTTTGCTTTCCTGGTTGTTGGCCTTTTGCCGTCCTGCTCCTTGGCTGCCCGGAGAGAGTGGCCCCCCTGTAAGGAGGGTGAGAGCCGCCGCCTCCGCACCCGAGGGGGAAAGGGAGCTCTCTGGCCCCCAAGCCCACCCTGTAAGCAGGGGAAGGGCGTTTCCCTGCCGCGTTGGCTTTTTGCCTGCTGGCGGCCTGGCCAGCCCGACCCCCCCCGTAGTCGGGGTGTGCGTCACGAGCCGTGGAGCCCCCTGTCCCCAGGAGCGGCCCGACCCCCCTGTAAGCAGGGCTGGGGAGGCTGCTGTAGGCAGCCCACAGGAGCGAGCCCTCCCTGGCCCTTTAGAGGGTGCGGGTTGAGGAAGTGCTGTGCCGCAGGGCGCAGTCGCGCCTTTGGCGCCGCTTTTGGCTGGGGCGACCCCCCCGCAGTTGGGGTGGAGGTCGCTCCCTGGGCTCCCGAGGGATGTCGAGGTGGCGTTGTGCCGCAGCCAGGCGGGCCGGCCCGTAAGTCGGGCGCAGGTGGGAGCCTGGGGCTCCGTGGGGCTGGTTGGGAGGGCCGAGGCGAGGGGGAGCGCCCTGTAAGCAGGGCTCTGCGTGTCCCCTGCGCTCGGCGGGAGGCGCTTGGAGGGTGACCCCCTGTAATCAGGCGGGTTCCCCTGTCCCCGGCCTTTCAGAGGCGTGGGGCCAGGGTGTGCGGGGCCGGGCGTGTGCCCCCCCTGTCCTCGGGGCTGGGGCCCCGGCCCCTCGGCCTTTGGCCGTGAAGCTCCAGTGCCTGGCTGCTGAGTCTCGTTCCTGTGGCTGCGGGGGAAGGCCGAGCTCCCTGGCTCCCTGGGTGTCGACCTGCCCGTAATCGGGGTCCGGGTCTGTGAGCCTTTGTGCTCAGCTGGCAGCCTGTGTGGGGTGACCGCCCCGTTAGCGGGGTGCAGGTCAGGGTGCCCCTGCATTGGAGAGAAGGAGCCTCCATGGGCCTTTGGGACCCGGGCCGCCCTGTAAGGCAGGGCCAGCGCCCCGGAGTCCCGGGCGCTTTGCAGTCCAGGCAGCGGCTTGAGCCCCCTGTAAGCAGGGGTGGCAGGCTCTTTGGCCGCTGCTTTGCGTGCCCAGCTCCATTTGCCCAGGGTGCCCGCCTCCGAGCCCAGCTCCAGCGCCGGCTGGAACCCTGCTGCGCGACGCTTTGGTGAGTGGAGGCGCAGCAGGAGAGCTTTGTGGAGGTGGGGCGTCTGCGGGTGCTTGGGTGGGTGGCAGCCGGGGGGGGGTACCTCAGGGAGCTCCCTCTGGGGCTGTGGGGGGCCGCGCTTCCTTCAGGCGGCGGAGTTGGCGCTTCTGAGGCCTAAGTGTGCCCTCCGTCTTTGGCAGCAGCTGCCGGAGAAGAAGAAAGAGGCGTCGGCGTGAGGAACGGCGAGGCAAGAGCGAGCGGCGCCAGGCTGGAGAGGAGTGGTCAGGAGAAAGGCGCCCTGGGCAAAGAGACCTCCCTGTCAGCAGGGCGCGGTCACGTAAGAGCATGGCGGGCACCTTTGGGTGCCCCTGCTGGTTTTGCGCTGGGCGACCTCCCTGTAAGCAGGGCTCGGTCTTTGCTTTCCTGGTTGTTGGCCTTTTGCCGTCCTGCTCCTTGGCTGCCTGGAGAGAGTGGCCCCCCTGTAAGGAGGGTGAGAGCCGCCGCCTCCGCACCCGAGGGGGAAAGGGAGCTCTCTGGCCCCCAAGCCCACCCTGTAAGCAGGGGAAGGGCGTTTCCCTGCCGCGTTGGCTTTTTGCCTGCTGGCGGCCTGGCCAGCCCGACCCCCCGTAGTCGGGGCGTGTCATGGCGTTTGCCTCTTGGCCCCCCGTAAAGCCCCTTGGCGTGTCGAGGCCCCTGTGGCCTCCATGCAGCCCCGGGGGAGAGGTCTGAGGCTCTCTTCTCCTGCTCGTGGGTAGGGATGGCTCCCCAAACATTGGTTGCGCAGTGCTCCCTCTCCCTTCAATGAAGGTCTATTTTCCCGTCCCTGTCCCTCTCCTTGTCCTTGGGTTGGTGTGAATGAGCGAGTGAGTGACCTTGTCCTTTAGGCCCCCGTTAAAATCACTGCAGTTTAGCTGAAACTTCACAGGAGGGAAAGTAGGGCGCTGTGCAGCACCGGGGAGTCCCCTCTGAGACCGCGAGCGGAGGAAGGGTCTGGGCTTACCCCTCCTTTGTAAGGACAGAGCGAAGCCACTTAGTGGTAGCGTGGGCGACGGGACCCGCCTGTAGTCAGGGCCCGCGCCCGTGTGGCTGCCTGTCCTGCTGGCGAGCTGCCAGCGTGAGAGCCCCCCGTAGTCGGGGCGTGCGTCACGAGCCGTGGAGCCCCCTGTCCCCAGGAGCGGCCCGACCCCCCTGTAAGCAGGGCTGGGGAGGCTGCTGTAGGCAGCCCACAGGAGCGAGCCCTCCCTGGCCCTTTAGAGGGTGCGGGTTGAGGAAGTGCTGTGCCGCAGGGCGCAGTCGCGCCTTTGGCGCCGCTTTTGGCTGGGGCGACCCCCCCGCAGTTGGGGTGGAGGTCGCTCCCTGGGCTCCCGAGGGATGTCGAGGTGGCGTTGTGCCGCAGCCAGGCGGGCCGGCCCGTAAGTCGGGCGCAGGTGGGAGCCTGGGGCTCCGTGGGGCTGGTTGGGAGGGCCGAGGCGAGGGGGAGCGCCCTGTAAGCAGGGCTCTGCGTGTCCCCTGCGCTCGGCGGGAGGCGCTTGGAGGGTGACCCCCTGTAATCAGGCGGGTTCCCCTGTCCCCGGCCTTTCAGAGGCGTGGGGCCAGGGTGTGCGGGGCCGGGCGTGTGCCCCCCCTGTCCTCGGGGCTGGGGCCCCGGCCCCTCGGCCTTTGGCCGTGAAGCTCCAGTGCCTGGCTGCTGAGTCTCGTTCCTGTGGCTGCGGGGGAAGGCCGAGCTCCCTGGCTCCCTGGGTGTCGACCTGCCCGTAATCGGGGTCCGGGTCTGTGAGCCTTTGTGCTCAGCTGGCAGCCTGTGTGGGGTGACCGCCCCGTTAGCGGGGTGCAGGTCAGGGTGCCCCTGCATTGGAGAGAAGGAGCCTCCATGGGCCTTTGGGACCCGGGCCGCCCTGTAAGGCAGGGCCAGCGCCCCGGAGTCCCGGGCGCTTTGCAGTCCAGGCAGCGGCTTGAGCCCCCTGTAAGCAGGGGTGGCAGGCTCTTTGGCCGCTGCTTTGCGTGCCCAGCTCCATTTGCCCAGGGTGCCCGCCTCCGAGCCCAGCTCCAGCGCCGGCTGGAACCCTGCTGCGCGACGCTTTGGTGAGTGGAGGCGCAGCAGGAGAGCTTTGTGGAGGTGGGGCGTCTGCGGGTGCTTGGGTGGGTGGCAGCCGGGGGGGGGTACCTCGGGGAGCTCCCTCTGGGGCTGTGGGGGGCCGCGCTTCCTTCAGGCGGCGGAGTTGGCGCTTCTGAGGCCTAAGTGTGCCCTCCGTCTTTGGCAGCAGCTGCCGGAGAAGAAGAAAGAGGCGTCGGCGTGAGGAACGGCGAGGCAAGAGCGAGCGGCGCCAGGCTGGAGAGGAGTGGTCAGGAGAAAGGCGCCCTGGGCAAAGAGACCTCCCTGTCAGCAGGGCGCGGTCACGTAAGAGCATGGCGGGCACCTTTGGGTGCCCCTGCTGGTTTTGCGCTGGGCGACCTCCCTGTAAGCAGGGCTCGGTCTTTGCTTTCCTGGTTGTTGGCCTTTTGCCGTCCTGCTCCTTGGCTGCCCGGAGAGAGTGGCCCCCCTGTAAGGAGGGTGAGAGCCGCCGCCTCCGCACCCGAGGGGGAAAGGGAGCTCTCTGGCCCCCAAGCCCACCCTGTAAGCAGGGGAAGGGCGTTTCCCTGCCGCGTTGGCTTTTTGCCTGCTGGCGGCCTGGCCAGCCCGACCCCCCCCGTAGTCGGGGTGTGCGTCACGAGCCGTGGAGCCCCCTGTCCCCAGGAGCGGCCCGACCCCCCTGTAAGCAGGGCTGGGGAGGCTGCTGTAGGCAGCCCACAGGAGCGAGCCCTCCCTGGCCCTTTAGAGGGTGCGGGTTGAGGAAGTGCTGTGCCGCAGGGCGCAGTCGCGCCTTTGGCGCCGCTTTTGGCTGGGGCGACCCCCCTGCAGTTGGGGTGGAGGTCGCTCCCTGGGCTCCCGAGGGATGTCGAGGTGGCGTTGTGCCGCAGCCAGGCGGGCCGGCCCGTAAGTCGGGCGCAGGTGGGAGCCTGGGGCTCCGTGGGGCTGGTTGGGAGGGCCGAGGCGAGGGGGAGCGCCCTGTAAGCAGGGCTCTGCGTGTCCCCTGCGCTCGGCGGGAGGCGCTTGGAGGGTGACCCCCTGTAATCAGGCGGGTTCCCCTGTCCCCGGCCTTTCAGAGGCGTGGGGCCAGGGTGTGCGGGGCCGGGCGTGTGCCCCCCCTGTCCTCGGGGCTGGGGCCCCGGCCCCTCGGCCTTTGGCCGTGAAGCTCCAGTGCCTGGCTGCTGAGTCTCGTTCCTGTGGCTGCGGGGGAAGGCCGAGCTCCCTGGCTCCCTGGGTGTCGACCTGCCCGTAATCGGGGTCCGGGTCTGTGAGCCTTTGTGCTCAGCTGGCAGCCTGTGTGGGGTGACCGCCCCGTTAGCGGGGTGCAGGTCAGGGTGCCCCTGCATTGGAGAGAAGGAGCCTCCATGGGCCTTTGGGACCCGGGCCGCCCTGTAAGGCAGGGCCAGCGCCCCGGAGTCCCGGGCGCTTTGCAGTCCAGGCAGCGGCTTGAGCCCCCTGTAAGCAGGGGTGGCAGGCTCTTTGGCCGCTGCTTTGCGTGCCCAGCTCCATTTGCCCAGGGTGCCCGCCTCCGAGCCCAGCTCCAGCGCCGGCTGGAACCCTGCTGCGCGACGCTTTGGTGAGTGGAGGCGCAGCAGGAGAGCTTTGTGGAGGTGGGGCGTCTGCGGGTGCTTGGGTGGGTGGCAGCCGGGGGGGGGTACCTCGGGGAGCTCCCTCTGGGGCTGTGGGGGGCCGCGCTTCCTTCAGGCGGCGGAGTTGGCGCTTCTGAGGCCTAAGTGTGCCCTCCGTCTTTGGCAGCAGCTGCCGGAGAAGAAGAAAGAGGCGTCGGCGTGAGGAACGGCGAGGCAAGAGCGAGCGGCGCCAGGCTGGAGAGGAGTGGTCAGGAGAAAGGCGCCCTGGGCAAAGAGACCTCCCTGTCAGCAGGGCGCGGTCACGTAAGAGCATGGCGGGCACCTTTGGGTGCCCCTGCTGGTTTTGCGCTGGGCGACCTCCCTGTAAGCAGGGCTCGGTCTTTGCTTTCCTGGTTGTTGGCCTTTTGCCGTCCTGCTCCTTGGCTGCCTGGAGAGAGTGGCCCCCCTGTAAGGAGGGTGAGAGCCGCCGCCTCCGCACCCGAGGGGGAAAGGGAGCTCTCTGGCCCCCAAGCCCACCCTGTAAGCAGGGGAAGGGCGTTTCCCTGCCGCGTTGGCTTTTTGCCTGCTGGCGGCCTGGCCAGCCCGACCCCCCGTAGTCGGGGCGTGTCATGGCGTTTGCCTCTTGGCCCCCCGTAAAGCCCCTTGGCGTGTCGAGGCCCCTGTGGCCTCCATGCAGCCCCGGGGGAGAGGTCTGAGGCTCTCTTCTCCTGCTCGTGGGTAGGGATGGCTCCCCAAACATTGGTTGCGCAGTGCTCCCTCTCCCTTCAATGAAGGTCTATTTTCCCGTCCCTGTCCCTCTCCTTGTCCTTGGGTTGGTGTGAATGAGCGAGTGAGTGACCTTGTCCTTTAGGCCCCCGTTAAAATCACTGCAGTTTAGCTGAAACTTCACAGGAGGGAAAGTAGGGCGCTGTGCAGCACCGGGGGGTCCCCTCTGAGACCGCGAGCGGAGGAAGGGTCTGGGCTTACCCCTCCTTTGTAAGGACAGAGCGAAGCCACTTAGTGGTAGCGTGGGCGACGGGACCCGCCTGTAGTCAGGGCCCGCGCCCGTGTGGCTGCCTGTCCTGCTGGCGAGCTGCCAGCGTGAGAGCCCCCCGTAGTCGGGGCGTGCGTCACGAGCCGTGGAGCCCCCTGTCCCCAGGAGCGGCCCGACCCCCCCTGTAAGCAGGGCTGGGGAGGCTGCTGTAGGCAGCCCACAGGAGCGAGCCCTCCCTGGCCCTTTAGAGGGTGCGGGTTGAGGAAGTGCTGTGCCGCAGGGCGCAGTCGCGCCTTTGGCGCCGCTTTTGGCTGGGGCGACCCCCCCGCAGTTGGGGTGGAGGTCGCTCCCTGGGCTCCCGAGGGATGTCGAGGTGGCGTTGTGCCGCAGCCAGGCGGGCCGGCCCGTAAGTCGGGCGCAGGTGGGAGCCTGGGGCTCCGTGGGGCTGGTTGGGAGGGCCGAGGCGAGGGGGAGCGCCCTGTAAGCAGGGCTCTGCGTGTCCCCTGCGCTCGGCGGGAGGCGCTTGGAGGGTGACCCCCTGTAATCAGGCGGGTTCCCCTGTCCCCGGCCTTTCAGAGGCGTGGGGCCAGGGTGTGCGGGGCCGGGCGTGTGCCCCCCCTGTCCTCGGGGCTGGGGCCCCGGCCCCTCGGCCTTTGGCCGTGAAGCTCCAGTGCCTGGCTGCTGAGTCTCGTTCCTGTGGCTGCGGGGGAAGGCCGAGCTCCCTGGCTCCCTGGGTGTCGACCTGCCCGTAATCGGGGTCCGGGTCTGTGAGCCTTTGTGCTCAGCTGGCAGCCTGTGTGGGGTGACCGCCCCGTTAGCGGGGTGCAGGTCAGGGTGCCCCTGCATTGGAGAGAAGGAGCCTCCATGGGCCTTTGGGACCCGGGCCGCCCTGTAAGGCAGGGCCAGCGCCCCGGAGTCCCGGGCGCTTTGCAGTCCAGGCAGCGGCTTGAGCCCCCTGTAAGCAGGGGTGGCAGGCTCTTTGGCCGCTGCTTTGCGTGCCCAGCTCCATTTGCCCAGGGTGCCCGCCTCCGAGCCCAGCTCCAGCGCCGGCTGGAACCCTGCTGCGCGACGCTTTGGTGAGTGGAGGCGCAGCAGGAGAGCTTTGTGGAGGTGGGGCGTCTGCGGGTGCTTGGGTGGGTGGCAGCCGGGGGGGGGTACCTCGGGGAGCTCCCTCTGGGGCTGTGGGGGGCCGCGCTTCCTTCAGGCGGCGGAGTTGGCGCTTCTGAGGCCTAAGTGTGCCCTCCGTCTTTGGCAGCAGCTGCCGGAGAAGAAGAAAGAGGCGTCGGCGTGAGGAACGGCGAGGCAAGAGCGAGCGGCGCCAGGCTGGAGAGGAGTGGTCAGGAGAAAGGCGCCCTGGGCAAAGAGACCTCCCTGTCAGCAGGGCGCGGTCACGTAAGAGCATGGCGGGCACCTTTGGGTGCCCCTGCTGGTTTTGCGCTGGGCGACCTCCCTGTAAGCAGGGCTCGGTCTTTGCTTTCCTGGTTGTTGGCCTTTTGCCGTCCTGCTCCTTGGCTGCCCGGAGAGAGTGGCCCCCCTGTAAGGAGGGTGAGAGCCGCCGCCTCCGCACCCGAGGGGGAAAGGGAGCTCTCTGGCCCCCAAGCCCACCCTGTAAGCAGGGGAAGGGCGTTTCCCTGCCGCGTTGGCTTTTTGCCTGCTGGCGGCCTGGCCAGCCCGACCCCCCCCGTAGTCGGGGTGTGCGTCACGAGCCGTGGAGCCCCCTGTCCCCAGGAGCGGCCCGACCCCCCTGTAAGCAGGGCTGGGGAGGCTGCTGTAGGCAGCCCACAGGAGCGAGCCCTCCCTGGCCCTTTAGAGGGTGCGGGTTGAGGAAGTGCTGTGCCGCAGGGCGCAGTCGCGCCTTTGGCGCCGCTTTTGGCTGGGGCGACCCCCCCGCAGTTGGGGTGGAGGTCGCTCCCTGGGCTCCCGAGGGATGTCGAGGTGGCGTTGTGCCGCAGCCAGGCGGGCCGGCCCGTAAGTCGGGCGCAGGTGGGAGCCTGGGGCTCCGTGGGGCTGGTTGGGAGGGCCGAGGCGAGGGGGAGCGCCCTGTAAGCAGGGCTCTGCGTGTCCCCTGCGCTCGGCGGGAGGCGCTTGGAGGGTGACCCCCTGTAATCAGGCGGGTTCCCCTGTCCCCGGCCTTTCAGAGGCGTGGGGCCAGGGTGTGCGGGGCCGGGCGTGTGCCCCCCCTGTCCTCGGGGCTGGGGCCCCGGCCCCTCGGCCTTTGGCCGTGAAGCTCCAGTGCCTGGCTGCTGAGTCTCGTTCCTGTGGCTGCGGGGGAAGGCCGAGCTCCCTGGCTCCCTGGGTGTCGACCTGCCCGTAATCGGGGTCCGGGTCTGTGAGCCTTTGTGCTCAGCTGGCAGCCTGTGTGGGGTGACCGCCCCGTTAGCGGGGTGCAGGTCAGGGTGCCCCTGCATTGGAGAGAAGGAGCCTCCATGGGCCTTTGGGACCCGGGCCGCCCTGTAAGGCAGGGCCAGCGCCCCGGAGTCCCGGGCGCTTTGCAGTCCAGGCAGCGGCTTGAGCCCCCTGTAAGCAGGGGTGGCAGGCTCTTTGGCCGCTGCTTTGCGTGCCCAGCTCCATTTGCCCAGGGTGCCCGCCTCCGAGCCCAGCTCCAGCGCCGGCTGGAACCCTGCTGCGCGACGCTTTGGTGAGTGGAGGCGCAGCAGGAGAGCTTTGTGGAGGTGGGGCGTCTGCGGGTGCTTGGGTGGGTGGCAGCCGGGGGGGGGTACCTCGGGGAGCTCCCTCTGGGGCTGTGGGGGGCCGCGCTTCCTTCAGGCGGCGGAGTTGGCGCTTCTGAGGCCTAAGTGTGCCCTCCGTCTTTGGCAGCAGCTGCCGGAGAAGAAGAAAGAGGCGTCGGCGTGAGGAACGGCGAGGCAAGAGCGAGCGGCGCCAGGCTGGAGAGGAGTGGTCAGGAGAAAGGCGCCCTGGGCAAAGAGACCTCCCTGTCAGCAGGGCGCGGTCACGTAAGAGCATGGCGGGCACCTTTGGGTGCCCCTGCTGGTTTTGCGCTGGGCGACCTCCCTGTAAGCAGGGCTCGGTCTTTGCTTTCCTGGTTGTTGGCCTTTTGCCGTCCTGCTCCTTGGCTGCCCGGAGAGAGTGGCCCCCCTGTAAGGAGGGTGAGAGCCGCCGCCTCCGCACCCGAGGGGGAAAGGGAGCTCTCTGGCCCCCAAGCCCACCCTGTAAGCAGGGGAAGGGCGTTTCCCTGCCGCGTTGGCTTTTTGCCTGCTGGCGGCCTGGCCAGCCCGACCCCCCCCGTAGTCGGGGTGTGCGTCACGAGCCGTGGAGCCCCCTGTCCCCAGGAGCGGCCCGACCCCCCTGTAAGCAGGGCTGGGGAGGCTGCTGTAGGCAGCCCACAGGAGCGAGCCCTCCCTGGCCCTTTAGAGGGTGCGGGTTGAGGAAGTGCTGTGCCGCAGGGCGCAGTCGCGCCTTTGGCGCCGCTTTTGGCTGGGGCGACCCCCCCGCAGTTGGGGTGGAGGTCGCTCCCTGGGCTCCCGAGGGATGTCGAGGTGGCGTTGTGCCGCAGCCAGGCGGGCCGGCCCGTAAGTCGGGCGCAGGTGGGAGCCTGGGGCTCCGTGGGGCTGGTTGGGAGGGCCGAGGCGAGGGGGAGCGCCCTGTAAGCAGGGCTCTGCGTGTCCCCTGCGCTCGGCGGGAGGCGCTTGGAGGGTGACCCCCTGTAATCAGGCGGGTTCCCCTGTCCCCGGCCTTTCAGAGGCGTGGGGCCAGGGTGTGCGGGGCCGGGCGTGTGCCCCCCCTGTCCTCGGGGCTGGGGCCCCGGCCCCTCGGCCTTTGGCCGTGAAGCTCCAGTGCCTGGCTGCTGAGTCTCGTTCCTGTGGCTGCGGGGGAAGGCCGAGCTCCCTGGCTCCCTGGGTGTCGACCTGCCCGTAATCGGGGTCCGGGTCTGTGAGCCTTTGTGCTCAGCTGGCAGCCTGTGTGGGGTGACCGCCCCGTTAGCGGGGTGCAGGTCAGGGTGCCCCTGCATTGGAGAGAAGGAGCCTCCATGGGCCTTTGGGACCCGGGCCGCCCTGTAAGGCAGGGCCAGCGCCCCGGAGTCCCGGGCGCTTTGCAGTCCAGGCAGCGGCTTGAGCCCCCTGTAAGCAGGGGTGGCAGGCTCTTTGGCCGCTGCTTTGCGTGCCCAGCTCCATTTGCCCAGGGTGCCCGCCTCCGAGCCCAGCTCCAGCGCCGGCTGGAACCCTGCTGCGCGACGCTTTGGTGAGTGGAGGCGCAGCAGGAGAGCTTTGTGGAGGTGGGGCGTCTGCGGGTGCTTGGGTGGGTGGCAGCCGGGGGGGGGTACCTCGGGGAGCTCCCTCTGGGGCTGTGGGGGGCCGCGCTTCCTTCAGGCGGCGGAGTTGGCGCTTCTGAGGCCTAAGTGTGCCCTCCGTCTTTGGCAGCAGCTGCCGGAGAAGAAGAAAGAGGCGTCGGCGTGAGGAACGGCGAGGCAAGAGCGAGCGGCGCCAGGCTGGAGAGGAGTGGTCAGGAGAAAGGCGCCCTGGGCAAAGAGACCTCCCTGTCAGCAGGGCGCGGTCACGTAAGAGCATGGCGGGCACCTTTGGGTGCCCCTGCTGGTTTTGCGCTGGGCGACCTCCCTGTAAGCAGGGCTCGGTCTTTGCTTTCCTGGTTGTTGGCCTTTTGCCGTCCTGCTCCTTGGCTGCCCGGAGAGAGTGGCCCCCCTGTAAGGAGGGTGAGAGCCGCCGCCTCCGCACCCGAGGGGGAAAGGGAGCTCTCTGGCCCCCAAGCCCACCCTGTAAGCAGGGGAAGGGCGTTTCCCTGCCGCGTTGGCTTTTTGCCTGCTGGCGGCCTGGCCAGCCCGACCCCCCCCGTAGTCGGGGTGTGCGTCACGAGCCGTGGAGCCCCCTGTCCCCAGGAGCGGCCCGACCCCCCTGTAAGCAGGGCTGGGGAGGCTGCTGTAGGCAGCCCACAGGAGCGAGCCCTCCCTGGCCCTTTAGAGGGTGCGGGTTGAGGAAGTGCTGTGCCGCAGGGCGCAGTCGCGCCTTTGGCGCCGCTTTTGGCTGGGGCGACCCCCCCGCAGTTGGGGTGGAGGTCGCTCCCTGGGCTCCCGAGGGATGTCGAGGTGGCGTTGTGCCGCAGCCAGGCGGGCCGGCCCGTAAGTCGGGCGCAGGTGGGAGCCTGGGGCTCCGTGGGGCTGGTTGGGAGGGCCGAGGCGAGGGGGAGCGCCCTGTAAGCAGGGCTCTGCGTGTCCCCTGCGCTCGGCGGGAGGCGCTTGGAGGGTGACCCCCTGTAATCAGGCGGGTTCCCCTGTCCCCGGCCTTTCAGAGGCGTGGGGCCAGGGTGTGCGGGGCCGGGCGTGTGCCCCCCCTGTCCTCGGGGCTGGGGCCCCGGCCCCTCGGCCTTTGGCCGTGAAGCTCCAGTGCCTGGCTGCTGAGTCTCGTTCCTGTGGCTGCGGGGGAAGGCCGAGCTCCCTGGCTCCCTGGGTGTCGACCTGCCCGTAATCGGGGTCCGGGTCTGTGAGCCTTTGTGCTCAGCTGGCAGCCTGTGTGGGGTGACCGCCCCGTTAGCGGGGTGCAGGTCAGGGTGCCCCTGCATTGGAGAGAAGGAGCCTCCATGGGCCTTTGGGACCCGGGCCGCCCTGTAAGGCAGGGCCAGCGCCCCGGAGTCCCGGGCGCTTTGCAGTCCAGGCAGCGGCTTGAGCCCCCTGTAAGCAGGGGTGGCAGGCTCTTTGGCCGCTGCTTTGCGTGCCCAGCTCCATTTGCCCAGGGTGCCCGCCTCCGAGCCCAGCTCCAGCGCCGGCTGGAACCCTGCTGCGCGACACTTTGGTGAGTGGAGGCGCAGCAGGAGAGCTTTGTGGAGGTGGGGCGTCTGCGGGTGCTTGGGTGGGTGGCAGCCGGGGGGGGGTACCTCGGGGAGCTCCCTCTGGGGCTGTGGGGGGCCGCGCTTCCTTCAGGCGGCGGAGTTGGCGCTTCTGAGGCCTAAGTGTGCCCTCCGTCTTTGGCAGCAGCTGCCGGAGAAGAAGAAAGAGGCGTCGGCGTGAGGAACGGCGAGGCAAGAGCGAGCGGCGCCAGGCTGGAGAGGAGTGGTCAGGAGAAAGGCGCCCTGGGCAAAGAGACCTCCCTGTCAGCAGGGCGCGGTCACGTAAGAGCATGGCGGGCACCTTTGGGTGCCCCTGCTGGTTTTGCGCTGGGCGACCTCCCTGTAAGCAGGGCTCGGTCTTTGCTTTCCTGGTTGTTGGCCTTTTGCCGTCCTGCTCCTTGGCTGCCCGGAGAGAGTGGCCCCCCTGTAAGGAGGGTGAGAGCCGCCGCCTCCGCACCCGAGGGGGAAAGGGAGCTCTCTGGCCCCCAAGCCCACCCTGTAAGCAGGGGAAGGGCGTTTCCCTGCCGCGTTGGCTTTTTGCCTGCTGGCGGCCTGGCCAGCCCGACCCCCCCCGTAGTCGGGGTGTGCGTCACGAGCCGTGGAGCCCCCTGTCCCCAGGAGCGGCCCGACCCCCCTGTAAGCAGGGCTGGGGAGGCTGCTGTAGGCAGCCCACAGGAGCGAGCCCTCCCTGGCCCTTTAGAGGGTGCGGGTTGAGGAAGTGCTGTGCCGCAGGGCGCAGTCGCGCCTTTGGCGCCGCTTTTGGCTGGGGCGACCCCCCCGCAGTTGGGGTGGAGGTCGCTCCCTGGGCTCCCGAGGGATGTCGAGGTGGCGTTGTGCCGCAGCCAGGCGGGCCGGCCCGTAAGTCGGGCGCAGGTGGGAGCCTGGGGCTCCGTGGGGCTGGTTGGGAGGGCCGAGGCGAGGGGGAGCGCCCTGTAAGCAGGGCTCTGCGTGTCCCCTGCGCTCGGCGGGAGGCGCTTGGAGGGTGACCCCCTGTAATCAGGCGGGTTCCCCTGTCCCCGGCCTTTCAGAGGCGTGGGGCCAGGGTGTGCGGGGCCGGGCGTGTTCCCCCTCTGTCCTCGGGGCTGGGGCCCCGGCCCCTCGGCCTTTGGCCGTGAAGCTCCAGTGCCTGGCTGCTGAGTCTCGTTCCTGTGGCTGCGGGGGAAGGCCGAGCTCCCTGGCTCCCTGGGTGTCGACCTGCCCGTAATCGGGGTCCGGGTCTGTGAGCCTTTGTGCTCAGCTGGCAGCCTGTGTGGGGTGACCGCCCCGTTAGCGGGGTGCAGGTCAGGGTGCCCCTGCATTGGAGAGAAGGAGCCTCCATGGGCCTTTGGGACCCGGGCCGCCCTGTAAGGCAGGGCCAGCGCCCCGGAGTCCCGGGCGCTTTGCAGTCCAGGCAGCGGCTTGAGCCCCCTGTAAGCAGGGGTGGCAGGCTCTTTGGCCGCTGCTTTGCGTGCCCAGCTCCATTTGCCCAGGGTGCCCGCCTCCGAGCCCAGCTCCAGCGCCGGCTGGAACCCTGCTGCGCGACGCTTTGGTGAGTGGAGGCGCAGCAGGAGAGCTTTGTGGAGGTGGGGCGTCTGCGGGTGCTTGGGTGGGTGGCAGCCGGGGGGGGGTACCTCAGGGAGCTCCCTCTGGGGCTGTGGGGGGCCGCGCTTCCTTCAGGCGGCGGAGTTGGCGCTTCTGAGGCCTAAGTGTGCCCTCCGTCTTTGGCAGCAGCTGCCGGAGAAGAAGAAAGAGGCGTCGGCGTGAGGAACGGCGAGGCAAGAGCGAGCGGCGCCAGGCTGGAGAGGAGTGGTCAGGAGAAAGGCGCCCTGGGCAAAGAGACCTCCCTGTCAGCAGGGCGCGGTCACGTAAGAGCATGGCGGGCACCTTTGGGTGCCCCTGCTGGTTTTGCGCTGGGCGACCTCCCTGTAAGCAGGGCTCGGTCTTTGCTTTCCTGGTTGTTGGCCTTTTGCCGTCCTGCTCCTTGGCTGCCCGGAGAGAGTGGCCCCCCTGTAAGGAGGGTGAGAGCCGCCGCCTCCGCACCCGAGGGGGAAAGGGAGCTCTCTGGCCCCCAAGCCCACCCTGTAAGCAGGGGAAGGGCGTTTCCCTGCCCCGTTGGCTTTTTGCCTGCTGGCGGCCTGGCCAGCCCGACCCCCCGTAGTCGGGGCGTGTCATGGCGTTTGCCTCTTGGCCCCCCGTAAAGCCCCTTGGCGTGTCGAGGCCCCTGTGGCCTCCATGCAGCCCCAGGGGAGAGGTCTGAGGCTCTCTTCTCCTGCTCGTGGGTAGGGATGGCTCCCCAAACATTGGTTGCGCAGTGCTCCCTCTCCCTTCAATGAAGGTCTATTTTCCCGTCCCTGTCCCTCTCCTTGTCCTTGGGTTGGTGTGAATGAGCGAGTGAGTGACCTTGTCCTTTAGGCCCCCGTTAAAATCACTGCAGTTTAGCTGAAACTTCACAGGAGGGAAAGTAGGGCGCTGTGCAGCACCGGGGGGTCCCCTCTGAGACCGCGAGCGGAGGAAGGGTCTGGGCTTACCCCTCCTTTGTAAGGACAGAGCGAAGCCACTTAGTGGTAGCGTGGGCGACGGGACCCGCCTGTAGTCAGGGCCCGCGCCCATGTGGCTGCCTGTCCTGCTGGCGAGCTGCCAGCGTGAGAGCCCCCCGTAGTCGGGGCGTGCGTCACGAGCCGTGGAGCCCCCTGTCCCCAGGAGCGGCCCGACCCCCCCTGTAAGCAGGGCTGGGGAGGCTGCTGTAGGCAGCCCACAGGAGCGAGCCCTCCCTGGCCCTTTAGAGGGTGCGGGTTGAGGAAGTGCTGTGCCGCAGGGCGCAGTCGCGCCTTTGGCGCCGCTTTTGGCTGGGGCGACCCCCCCGCAGTTGGGGTGGAGGTCGCTCCCTGGGCTCCCGAGGGATGTCGAGGTGGCGTTGTGCCGCAGCCAGGCGGGCCGGCCCGTAAGTCGGGCGCAGGTGGGAGCCTGGGGCTCCGTGGGGCTGGTTGGGAGGGCCGAGGCGAGGGGGAGCGCCCTGTAAGCAGGGCTCTGCGTGTCCCCTGCGCTCGGCGGGAGGCGCTTGGAGGGTGACCCCCTGTAATCAGGCGGGTTCCCCTGTCCCCGGCCTTTCAGAGGCGTGGGGCCAGGGTGTGCGGGGCCGGGCGTGTGCCTCCCCTGTCCTCGGGGCTGGGGCCCCGGCCCCTCGGCCTTTGGCCGTGAAGCTCCAGTGCCTGGCTGCTGAGTCTCATTCCTGTGGCTGCGGGGGAAGGCCGAGCTCCCTGGCTCCCTGGGTGTCGACCTGCCCGTAATCGGGGTCCGGGTCTGTGAGCCTTTGTGCTCAGCTGGCAGCCTGTGTGGGGTGACCGCCCCATTAGCGGGGTGCAGGTCAGGGTGCCCCTGCATTGGAGAGAAGGAGCCTCCATGGGCCTTTGGGACCCGGGCCGCCCTGTAAGGCAGGGCCAGCGCCCCGGAGTCCCGGGCGCTTTGCAGTCCAGGCAGCGGCTTGAGCCCCCTGTAAGCAGGGGTGGCAGGCTCTTTGGCCGCTGCTTTGCGTGCCCAGCTCCATTTGCCCAGGGTGCCCGCCTCCGAGCCCAGCTCCAGCGCCGGCTGGAACCCTGCTGCGCGACGCTTTGGTGAGTGGAGGCGCAGCAGGAGAGCTTTGTGGAGGTGGGGCGTCTGCGGGTGCTTGGGTGGGTGGCAGCCGGGGGGGGGTACCTCGGGGAGCTCCCTCTGGGGCTGTGGGGGGCCGCGCTTCCTTCAGGCGGCGGAGTTGGCGCTTCTGAGGCCTAAGTGTGCCCTCCGTCTTTGGCAGCAGCTGCCGGAGAAGAAGAAAGAGGCGTCGGCGTGAGGAACGGCGAGGCAAGAGCGAGCGGCGCCAGGCTGGAGAGGAGTGGTCAGGAGAAAGGCGCCCTGGGCAAAGAGACCTCCCTGTCAGCAGGGCGTGGTCACGTAAGAGCATGGCGGGCACCTTTGGGTGCCCCTGCTGGTTTTGCGCTGGGCGACCTCCCTGTAAGCAGGGCTCGGTCTTTGCTTTCCTGGTTGTTGGCCTTTTGCCGTCCTGCTCCTTGGCTGCCCGGAGAGAGTGGCCCCCCTGTAAGGAGGGTGAGAGCCGCCGCCTCCGCACCCGAGGGGGAAAGGGAGCTCTCTGGCCCCCAAGCCCACCCTGTAAGCAGGGGAAGGGCGTTTCCCTGCCGCGTTGGCTTTTTGCCTGCTGGCGGCCTGGCCAGCCCGACCCCCCCCGTAGTCGGGGTGTGCGTCACGAGCCGTGGAGCCCCCTGTCCCCAGGAGCGGCCCGACCCCCCTGTAAGCAGGGCTGGGGAGGCTGCTGTAGGCAGCCCACAGGAGCGAGCCCTCCCTGGCCCTTTAGAGGGTGCGGGTTGAGGAAGTGCTGTGCCGCAGGGCGCAGTCGCGCCTTTGGCGCTGCTTTTGGCTGGGGCGACCCCCCCGCAGTTGGGGTGGAGGTCGCTCCCTGGGCTCCCGAGGGATGTCGAGGTGGCGTTGTGCCGCAGCCAGGCGGGCCGGCCCGTAAGTCGGGCGCAGGTGGGAGCCTGGGGCTCCGTGGGGCTGGTTGGGAGGGCCGAGGCGAGGGGGAGCGCCCTGTAAGCAGGGCTCTGCGTGTCCCCTGCGCTCGGCGGGAGGCGCTTGGAGGGTGACCCCCTGTAATCAGGCGGGTTCCCCTGTCCCCGGCCTTTCAGAGGCGTGGGGCCGGGCGTGTGCCCCCCCTGTCCTCGGGGCTGGGGCCCCGGCCCCTCGGCCTTTGGCCGTGAAGCTCCAGTGCCTGGCTGCTGAGTCTCGTTCCTGTGGCTGCGGGGGAAGGCCGAGCTCCCTGGCTCCCTGGGTGTCGACCTGCCCGTAATCGGGGTCCGGGTCTGTGAGCCTTTGTGCTCAGCTGGCAGCCTGTGTGGGGTGACCGCCCCGTTAGCGGGGTGCAGGTCAGGGTGCCCCTGCATTGGAGAGAAGGAGCCTCCATGGGCCTTTGGGACCCGGGCCGCCCTGTAAGGCAGGGCCAGCGCCCCGGAGTCCCGGGCGCTTTGCAGTCCAGGCAGCGGCTTGAGCCCCCTGTAAGCAGGGGTGGCAGGCTCTTTGGCCGCTGCTTTGCGTGCCCAGCTCCATTTGCCCAGGGTGCCCGCCTCCGAGCCCAGCTCCAGCGCCGGCTGGAACCCTGCTGCGCGACGCTTTGGTGAGTGGAGGCGCAGCAGGAGAGCTTTGTGGAGGTGGGGCGTCTGCGGGTGCTTGGGTGGGTGGCAGCCGGGGGGGGGTACCTCGGGGAGCTCCCTCTGGGGCTGTGGGGGGCCGCGCTTCCTTCAGGCGGCGGAGTTGGCGCTTCTGAGGCCTAAGTGTGCCCTCCGTCTTTGGCAGCAGCTGCCGGAGAAGAAGAAAGAGGCGTCGGCGTGAGGAACGGCGAGGCAAGAGCGAGCGGCGCCAGGCTGGAGAGGAGTGGTCAGGAGAAAGGCGCCCTGGGCAAAGAGACCTCCCTGTCAGCAGGGCGCGGTCACGTAAGAGCATGGCGGGCACCTTTGGGTGCCCCTGCTGGTTTTGCGCTGGGCGACCTCCCTGTAAGCAGGGCTCGGTCTTTGCTTTCCTGGTTGTTGGCCTTTTGCCGTCCTGCTCCTTGGCTGCCTGGAGAGAGTGGCCCCCCTGTAAGGAGGGTGAGAGCCGCCGCCTCCGCACCCGAGGGGGAAAGGGAGCTCTCTGGCCCCCAAGCCCACCCTGTAAGCAGGGGAAGGGCGTTTCCCTGCCGCGTTGGCTTTTTGCCTGCTGGCGGCCTGGCCAGCCCGACCCCCCGTAGTCGGGGCGTGTCATGGCGTTTGCCTCTTGGCCCCCCGTAAAGCCCCTTGGCGTGTCGAGGCCCCTGTGGCCTCCATGCAGCCCCGGGGGAGAGGTCTGAGGCTCTCTTCTCCTGCTCGTGGGTAGGGATGGCTCCCCAAACATTGGTTGCGCAGTGCTCCCTCTCCCTTCAATGAAGGTCTATTTTCCCGTCCCTGTCCCTCTCCTTGTCCTTGGGTTGGTGTGAATGAGCGAGTGAGTGACCTTGTCCTTTAGGCCCCCGTTAAAATCACTGCAGTTTAGCTGAAACTTCACAGGAGGGAAAGTAGGGCGCTGTGCAGCACCGGGGGGTCCCCTCTGAGACCGCGAGCGGAGGAAGGGTCTGGGCTTACCCCTCCTTTGTAAGGACAGAGCGAAGCCACTTAGTGGTAGCGTGGGCGACGGGACCCGCCTGTAGTCAGGGCCCGCGCCCGTGTGGCTGCCTGTCCTGCTGGCGAGCTGCCAGCGTGAGAGCCCCCCGTAGTCGGGGCGTGCGTCACGAGCCGTGGAGCCCCCTGTCCCCAGGAGCGGCCCGACCCCCCCTGTAAGCAGGGCTGGGGAGGCTGCTGTAGGCAGCCCACAGGAGCGAGCCCTCCCTGGCCCTTTAGAGGGTGCGGGTTGAGGAAGTGCTGTGCCGCAGGGCGCAGTCGCGCCTTTGGCGCCGCTTTTGGCTGGGGCGACCCCCCCGCAGTTGGGGTGGAGGTCGCTCCCTGGGCTCCCGAGGGATGTCGAGGTGGCGTTGTGCCGCAGCCAGGCGGGCCGGCCCGTAAGTCGGGCGCAGGTGGGAGCCTGGGGCTCCGTGGGGCTGGTTGGGAGGGCCGAGGCGAGGGGGAGCGCCCTGTAAGCAGGGCTCTGCGTGTCCCCTGCGCTCGGCGGGAGGCGCTTGGAGGGTGACCCCCTGTAATCAGGCGGGTTCCCCTGTCCCCGGCCTTTCAGAGGCGTGGGGCCAGGGTGTGCGGGGCCGGGCGTGTGCCCCCCCTGTCCTCGGGGCTGGGGCCCCGGCCCCTCGGCCTTTGGCCGTGAAGCTCCAGTGCCTGGCTGCTGAGTCTCGTTCCTGTGGCTGCGGGGGAAGGCCGAGCTCCCTGGCTCCCTGGGTGTCGACCTGCCCGTAATCGGGGTCCGGGTCTGTGAGCCTTTGTGCTCAGCTGGCAGCCTGTGTGGGGTGACCGCCCCGTTAGCGGGGTGCAGGTCAGGGTGCCCCTGCATTGGAGAGAAGGAGCCTCCATGGGCCTTTGGGACCCGGGCCGCCCTGTAAGGCAGGGCCAGCGCCCCGGAGTCCCGGGCGCTTTGCAGTCCAGGCAGCGGCTTGAGCCCCCTGTAAGCAGGGGTGGCAGGCTCTTTGGCCGCTGCTTTGCGTGCCCAGCTCCATTTGCCCAGGGTGCCCGCCTCCGAGCCCAGCTCCAGCGCCGGCTGGAACCCTGCTGCGCGACGCTTTGGTGAGTGGAGGCGCAGCAGGAGAGCTTTGTGGAGGTGGGGCGTCTGCGGGTGCTTGGGTGGGTGGCAGCCGGGGGGGGGTACCTCAGGGAGCTCCCTCTGGGGCTGTGGGGGGCCGCGCTTCCTTCAGGCGGCGGAGTTGGCGCTTCTGAGGCCTAAGTGTGCCCTCCGTCTTTGGCAGCAGCTGCCGGAGAAGAAGAAAGAGGCGTCGGCGTGAGGAACGGCGAGGCAAGAGCGAGCGGCGCCAGGCTGGAGAGGAGTGGTCAGGAGAAAGGCGCCCTGGGCAAAGAGACCTCCCTGTCAGCAGGGCGCGGTCACGTAAGAGCATGGCGGGCACCTTTGGGTGCCCCTGCTGGTTTTGCGCTGGGCGACCTCCCTGTAAGCAGGGCTCGGTCTTTGCTTTCCTGGTTGTTGGCCTTTTGCCGTCCTGCTCCTTGGCTGCCCGGAGAGAGTGGCCCCCCTGTAAGGAGGGTGAGAGCCGCCGCCTCCGCACCCGAGGGGGAAAGGGAGCTCTCTGGCCCCCAAGCCCACCCTGTAAGCAGGGGAAGGGCGTTTCCCTGCCGCGTTGGCTTTTTGCCTGCTGGCGGCCTGGCCAGCCCGACCCCCCCCGTAGTCGGGGTGTGCGTCACGAGCCGTGGAGCCCCCTGTCCCCAGGAGCGGCCCGACCCCCCTGTAAGCAGGGCTGGGGAGGCTGCTGTAGGCAGCCCACAGGAGCGAGCCCTCCCTGGCCCTTTAGAGGGTGCGGGTTGAGGAAGTGCTGTGCCGCAGGGCGCAGTCGCGCCTTTGGCGCCGCTTTTGGCTGGGGCGACCCCCCCGCAGTTGGGGTGGAGGTCGCTCCCTGGGCTCCCGAGGGATGTCGAGGTGGCGTTGTGCCGCAGCCAGGCGGGCCGGCCCGTAAGTCGGGCGCAGGTGGGAGCCTGGGGCTCCGTGGGGCTGGTTGGGAGGGCCGAGGCGAGGGGGAGCGCCCTGTAAGCAGGGCTCTGCGTGTCCCCTGCGCTCGGCGGGAGGCGCTTGGAGGGTGACCCCCTGTAATCAGGCGGGTTCCCCTGTCCCCGGCCTTTCAGAGGCGTGGGGCCAGGGTGTGCGGGGCCGGGCGTGTGCCCCCCCTGTCCTCGGGGCTGGGGCCCCGGCCCCTCGGCCTTTGGCCGTGAAGCTCCAGTGCCTGGCTGCTGAGTCTCGTTCCTGTGGCTGCGGGGGAAGGCCGAGCTCCCTGGCTCCCTGGGTGTCGACCTGCCCGTAATCGGGGTCCGGGTCTGTGAGCCTTTGTGCTCAGCTGGCAGCCTGTGTGGGGTGACCGCCCCGTTAGCGGGGTGCAGGTCAGGGTGCCCCTGCATTGGAGAGAAGGAGCCTCCATGGGCCTTTGGGACCCGGGCCGCCCTGTAAGGCAGGGCCAGCGCCCCGGAGTCCCGGGCGCTTTGCAGTCCAGGCAGCGGCTTGAGCCCCCTGTAAGCAGGGGTGGCAGGCTCTTTGGCCGCTGCTTTGCGTGCCCAGCTCCATTTGCCCAGGGTGCCCGCCTCCGAGCCCAGCTCCAGCGCCGGCTGGAACCCTGCTGCGCGACGCTTTGGTGAGTGGAGGCGCAGCAGGAGAGCTTTGTGGAGGTGGGGCGTCTGCGGGTGCTTGGGTGGGTGGCAGCCGGGGGGGGGTACCTCAGGGAGCTCCCTCTGGGGCTGTGGGGGGCCGCGCTTCCTTCAGGCGGCGGAGTTGGCGCTTCTGAGGCCTAAGTGTGCCCTCCGTCTTTGGCAGCAGCTGCCGGAGAAGAAGAAAGAGGCGTCGGCGTGAGGAACGGCGAGGCAAGAGCGAGCGGCGCCAGGCTGGAGAGGAGTGGTCAGGAGAAAGGCGCCCTGGGCAAAGAGACCTCCCTGTCAGCAGGGCGCGGTCACGTAAGAGCATGGCGGGCACCTTTGGGTGCCCCTGCTGGTTTTGCGCTGGGCGACCTCCCTGTAAGCAGGGCTCGGTCTTTGCTTTCCTGGTTGTTGGCCTTTTGCCGTCCTGCTCCTTGGCTGCCTGGAGAGAGTGGCCCCCCTGTAAGGAGGGTGAGAGCCGCCGCCTCCGCACCCGAGGGGGAAAGGGAGCTCTCTGGCCCCCAAGCCCACCCTGTAAGCAGGGGAAGGGCATTTCCCTGCCGCGTTGGCTTTTTGCCTGCTGGCGGCCTGGCCAGCCCGACCCCCCGTAGTCGGGGCGTGTCATGGCGTTTGCCTCTTGGCCCCCCGTAAAGCCCCTTGGCGTGTCGAGGCCCCTGTGGCCTCCATGCAGCCCCAGGGGAGAGGTCTGAGGCTCTCTTCTCCTGCTCGTGGGTAGGGATGGCTCCCCAAACATTGGTTGCGCAGTGCTCCCTCTCCCTTCAATGAAGGTCTATTTTCCCGTCCCTGTCCCTCTCCTTGTCCTTGGGTTGGTGTGAATGAGCGAGTGAGTGACCTTGTCCTTTAGGCCCCCGTTAAAATCACTGCAGTTTAGCTGAAACTTCACAGGAGGGAAAGTAGGGCGCTGTGCAGCACCGGGGGGTCCCCTCTGAGACCGCGAGCGGAGGAAGGGTCTGGGCTTACCCCTCCTTTGTAAGGACAGAGCGAAGCCACTTAGTGGTAGCGTGGGCGACGGGACCCGCCTGTAGTCAGGGCCCGCGCCCGTGTGGCTGCCTGTCCTGCTGGCGAGCTGCCAGCGTGAGAGCCCCCCGTAGTCGGGGCGTGCGTCACGAGCCGTGGAGCCCCCTGTCCCCAGGAGCGGCCCGACCCCCCCTGTAAGCAGGGCTGGGGAGGCTGCTGTAGGCAGCCCACAGGAGCGAGCCCTCCCTGGCCCTTTAGAGGGTGCGGGTTGAGGAAGTGCTGTGCCGCAGGGCGCAGTCGCGCCTTTGGCGCCGCTTTTGGCTGGGGCGACCCCCCCGCAGTTGGGGTGGAGGTCGCTCCCTGGGCTCCCGAGGGATGTCGAGGTGGCGTTGTGCCGCAGCCAGGCGGGCCGGCCCGTAAGTCGGGCGCAGGTGGGAGCCTGGGGCTCCGTGGGGCTGGTTGGGAGGGCCGAGGCGAGGGGGAGCGCCCTGTAAGCAGGGCTCTGCGTGTCCCCTGCGCTCGGCGGGAGGCGCTTGGAGGGTGACCCCCTGTAATCAGGCGGGTTCCCCTGTCCCCGGCCTTTCAGAGGCGTGGGGCCAGGGTGTGCGGGGCCGGGCGTGTGCCTCCCCTGTCCTCGGGGCTGGGGCCCCGGCCCCTCGGCCTTTGGCCGTGAAGCTCCAGTGCCTGGCTGCTGAGTCTCGTTCCTGTGGCTGCGGGGGAAGGCCGAGCTCCCTGGCTCCCTGGGTGTCGACCTGCCCGTAATCGGGGTCCGGGTCTGTGAGCCTTTGTGCTCAGCTGGCAGCCTGTGTGGGGTGACCGCCCCGTTAGCGGGGTGCAGGTCAGGGTGCCCCTGCATTGGAGAGAAGGAGCCTCCATGGGCCTTTGGGACCCGGGCCGCCCTGTAAGGCAGGGCCAGCGCCCCGGAGTCCCGGGCGCTTTGCAGTCCAGGCAGCGGCTTGAGCCCCCTGTAAGCAGGGGTGGCAGGCTCTTTGGCCGCTGCTTTGCGTGCCCAGCTCCATTTGCCCAGGGTGCCCGCCTCCGAGCCCAGCTCCAGCGCCGGCTGGAACCCTGCTGCGCGACGCTTTGGTGAGTGGAGGCGCAGCAGGAGAGCTTTGTGGAGGTGGGGCGTCTGCGGGTGCTTGGGTGGGTGGCAGCCGGGGGGGGGTACCTCAGGGAGCTCCCTCTGGGGCTGTGGGGGGCCGCGCTTCCTTCAGGCGGCGGAGTTGGCGCTTCTGAGGCCTAAGTGTGCCCTCCGTCTTTGGCAGCAGCTGCCGGAGAAGAAGAAAGAGGCGTCGGCGTGAGGAACGGCGAGGCAAGAGCGAGCGGCGCCAGGCTGGAGAGGAGTGGTCAGGAGAAAGGCGCCCTGGGCAAAGAGACCTCCCTGTCAGCAGGGCGCGGTCACGTAAGAGCATGGCGGGCACCTTTGGGTGCCCCTGCTGGTTTTGCGCTGGGCGACCTCCCTGTAAGCAGGGCTCGGTCTTTGCTTTCCTGGTTGTTGGCCTTTTGCCGTCCTGCTCCTTGGCTGCCCGGAGAGAGTGGCCCCCCTGTAAGGAGGGTGAGAGCCGCCGCCTCCGCACCCGAGGGGGAAAGGGAGCTCTCTGGCCCCCAAGCCCACCCTGTAAGCAGGGGAAGGGCGTTTCCCTGCCGCGTTGGCTTTTTGCCTGCTGGCGGCCTGGCCAGCCCGACCCCCCCCGTAGTCGGGGTGTGCGTCACGAGCCGTGGAGCCCCCTGTCCCCAGGAGCGGCCCGACCCCCCTGTAAGCAGGGCTGGGGAGGCTGCTGTAGGCAGCCCACAGGAGCGAGCCCTCCCTGGCCCTTTAGAGGGTGCGGGTTGAGGAAGTGCTGTGCCGCAGGGCGCAGTCGCGCCTTTGGCGCCGCTTTTGGCTGGGGCGACCCCCCCGCAGTTGGGGTGGAGGTCGCTCCCTGGGCTCCCGAGGGATGTCGAGGTGGCGTTGTGCCGCAGCCAGGCGGGCCGGCCCGTAAGTCGGGCGCAGGTGGGAGCCTGGGGCTCCGTGGGGCTGGTTGGGAGGGCCGAGGCGAGGGGGAGCGCCCTGTAAGCAGGGCTCTGCGTGTCCCCTGCGCTCGGCGGGAGGCGCTTGGAGGGTGACCCCCTGTAATCAGGCGGGTTCCCCTGTCCCCGGCCTTTCAGAGGCGTGGGGCCAGGGTGTGCGGGGCCGGGCGTGTGCCCCCCCTGTCCTCGGGGCTGGGGCCCCGGCCCCTCGGCCTTTGGCCGTGAAGCTCCAGTGCCTGGCTGCTGAGTCTCGTTCCTGTGGCTGCGGGGGAAGGCCGAGCTCCCTGGCTCCCTGGGTGTCGACCTGCCCGTAATCGGGGTCCGGGTCTGTGAGCCTTTGTGCTCAGCTGGCAGCCTGTGTGGGGTGACCGCCCCGTTAGCGGGGTGCAGGTCAGGGTGCCCCTGCATTGGAGAGAAGGAGCCTCCATGGGCCTTTGGGACCCGGGCCGCCCTGTAAGGCAGGGCCAGCGCCCCGGAGTCCCGGGCGCTTTGCAGTCCAGGCAGCGGCTTGAGCCCCCTGTAAGCAGGGGTGGCAGGCTCTTTGGCCGCTGCTTTGCGTGCCCAGCTCCATTTGCCCAGGGTGCCCGCCTCCGAGCCCAGCTCCAGCGCCGGCTGGAACCCTGCTGCGCGACGCTTTGGTGAGTGGAGGCGCAGCAGGAGAGCTTTGTGGAGGTGGGGCGTCTGCGGGTGCTTGGGTGGGTGGCAGCCGGGGGGGGGTACCTCGGGGAGCTCCCTCTGGGGCTGTGGGGGGCCGCGCTTCCTTCAGGCGGCGGAGTTGGCGCTTCTGAGGCCTAAGTGTGCCCTCCGTCTTTGGCAGCAGCTGCCGGAGAAGAAGAAAGAGGCGTCGGCGTGAGGAACGGCGAGGCAAGAGCGAGCGGCGCCAGGCTGGAGAGGAGTGGTCAGGAGAAAGGCGCCCTGGGCAAAGAGACCTCCCTGTCAGCAGGGCGCGGTCACGTAAGAGCATGGCGGGCACCTTTGGGTGCCCCTGCTGGTTTTGCGCTGGGCGACCTCCCTGTAAGCAGGGCTCGGTCTTTGCTTTCCTGGTTGTTGGCCTTTTGCCGTCCTGCTCCTTGGCTGCCCGGAGAGAGTGGCCCCCCTGTAAGGAGGGTGAGAGCCGCCGCCTCCGCACCCGAGGGGGAAAGGGAGCTCTCTGGCCCCCAAGCCCACCCTGTAAGCAGGGGAAGGGCGTTTCCCTGCCGCGTTGGCTTTTTGCCTGCTGGCGGCCTGGCCAGCCCGACCCCCCCCGTAGTCGGGGTGTGCGTCACGAGCCGTGGAGCCCCCTGTCCCCAGGAGCGGCCCGACCCCCCTGTAAGCAGGGCTGGGGAGGCTGCTGTAGGCAGCCCACAGGAGCGAGCCCTCCCTGGCCCTTTAGAGGGTGCGGGTTGAGGAAGTGCTGTGCCGCAGGGCGCAGTCGCGCCTTTGGCGCCGCTTTTGGCTGGGGCGACCCCCCCGCAGTTGGGGTGGAGGTCGCTCCCTGGGCTCCCGAGGGATGTCGAGGTGGCGTTGTGCCGCAGCCAGGCGGGCCGGCCCGTAAGTCGGGCGCAGGTGGGAGCCTGGGGCTCCGTGGGGCTGGTTGGGAGGGCCGAGGCGAGGGGGAGCGCCCTGTAAGCAGGGCTCTGCGTGTCCCCTGCGCTCGGCGGGAGGCGCTTGGAGGGTGACCCCCTGTAATCAGGCGGGTTCCCCTGTCCCCGGCCTTTCAGAGGCGTGGGGCCAGGGTGTGCGGGGCCGGGCGTGTGCCCCCCCTGTCCTCGGGGCTGGGGCCCCGGCCCCTCGGCCTTTGGCCGTGAAGCTCCAGTGCCTGGCTGCTGAGTCTCGTTCCTGTGGCTGCGGGGGAAGGCCGAGCTCCCTGGCTCCCTGGGTGTCGACCTGCCCGTAATCGGGGTCCGGGTCTGTGAGCCTTTGTGCTCAGCTGGCAGCCTGTGTGGGGTGACCGCCCCGTTAGCGGGGTGCAGGTCAGGGTGCCCCTGCATTGGAGAGAAGGAGCCTCCATGGGCCTTTGGGACCCGGGCCGCCCTGTAAGGCAGGGCCAGCGCCCCGGAGTCCCGGGCGCTTTGCAGTCCAGGCAGCGGCTTGAGCCCCCTGTAAGCAGGGGTGGCAGGCTCTTTGGCCGCTGCTTTGCGTGCCCAGCTCCATTTGCCCAGGGTGCCCGCCTCCGAGCCCAGCTCCAGCGCCGGCTGGAACCCTGCTGCGCGACGCTTTGGTGAGTGGAGGCGCAGCAGGAGAGCTTTGTGGAGGTGGGGCGTCTGCGGGTGCTTGGGTGGGTGGCAGCCGGGGGGGGGTACCTCAGGGAGCTCCCTCTGGGGCTGTGGGGGGCCGCGCTTCCTTCAGGCGGCGGAGTTGGCGCTTCTGAGGCCTAAGTGTGCCCTCCGTCTTTGGCAGCAGCTGCCGGAGAAGAAGAAAGAGGCGTCGGCGTGAGGAACGGCGAGGCAAGAGCGAGCGGCGCCAGGCTGGAGAGGAGTGGTCAGGAGAAAGGCGCCCTGGGCAAAGAGACCTCCCTGTCAGCAGGGCGCGGTCACGTAAGAGCATGGCGGGCACCTTTGGGTGCCCCTGCTGGTTTTGCGCTGGGCGACCTCCCTGTAAGCAGGGCTCGGTCTTTGCTTTCCTGGTTGTTGGCCTTTTGCCGTCCTGCTCCTTGGCTGCCCGGAGAGAGTGGCCCCCCTGTAAGGAGGGTGAGAGCCACCATCTCATTCACAGTTTGTTGGCTATCCCGTACTGGCAGATCATGGTTAATGCACTCCCAAACTGAACCCAAGGTTAGTTACTTGACTTGTCGCAGAAAATATATGACTTGAAACACTAACTGTGACAGAAAGACAGAGTGACTTGTTGTGTCTTTGTTGCCTACTTTAAACCTGATGCCCTTAACGACTTTCTTCCTGTATCCCTTTGAAATGCATTGTATCCGCTGTTTTCTCTTTGTGTAGAACAGTGGCAGAGCAGAGAACTTCTCTTTGGAAACCTGATTCTGAATAACAATAAATGATGATTAAGAGAAGCTCAAATTCTCAGTATCTGTTATTTTCCCCAGAATTCTGGGATGAAAACTTGTACCAGCTTGGACATGCTGTCTATTTGTGCAGTCCGTGAAGGGTAAATCAGCACAGAAATCAAATGAAACCCCAGTTCCTGTGAGCAACTTGATGGCAGGAGGGTATGCGGTCCCATTCCCACTTCTGAATGTTACCCTGAGCACACACGGATGTTCCAGTTTCAGTTCCTGTGTGTTTAAGCATGCTCGTTTTGGGCCGGGACGAGCTACTCCCCTTCGGCTGGCCCATAGTACCTTGTTTCATTCCATGATAATCAAGCTCAATGGTCAGTTTGCAAAGCGCGGGGTGGAGTGTGCAAAGTGCAAGATCTTGGGAGTTGCAAGAGGTGACTGTGGGGAAAAGGTGGCTGGGGAGGGCTGGGGCCAGGAAATAGCTGGCTGGTAGCTCGGTCTTTTGGGGGCTTAGCAGAGAAGGTGTGTCCTTTGTCAGGCAAAATTGATCTGTGAGGGGGATTGGAAGTTTCTTTCTCCCCGTTCTGGCTCCCAAGCTTAGGGAGGGGGGTTTTCTCTCTGCTTTTGGTCTCAGCGTTTTGGATAATTTTTTTTTCTTCTCCATTTGGATTTTCACCCTGCTGGTTTTGAACCCGGCTGTGTCGGTCCCCGGGGGGTGAGATCCTGTATCTTTTGTTCTACTTTTCTGTTCTATTAATTACTTATCAGCCATAGCATTGTTAGTAACTCCATAAGTTTCATTTATGTAAATAAATAGTTCTTACCTCAACTTTTACAAGCTTCCCTTGAAACCAGAACACTCCTAGACTCAGCACGGAATGTTCCCAGCCACAGGTCTGCTCTTCTCCACCGGAGGGCTGGACCCCCATAACTTGTGCCTCCAGGTGTCCAAGCAAGCCATGCAGGCCCTTGCTTCTTTCCCTCACTGGCTTCTCATGCAAGGACCAGTTCTTGCTGAAATCACTCTCTTCCAACAGGCTCCGTTAGGCAGTCATCAGGTAATTAGTCCCCAAAGCACAAACTGCCCGTTATTAATACTGCTCCCGTCACCTGCTAGCAAGAACCAATGCCCTGTAACAAGCTTTACTCCCAAGGTAGTCTGACAAACTGGTAGGAAGCAAAGCTTCCTTTGGCTCAATGCTGCCTGTTATTTGAAGGATTATGCTGGCATCTTCCTCCCTGCTCTGTTTCTTCTGCCTCCACGAATGAAGAATTCTGTAGCTCCGTTTTATGAGTGGAAATTGGTGACACCAGGTTTTGCTTAGCCGAGGAAAGGGAAAAAATTAGCTGGCAGTTTTGTGGTCGCCTGAAGTTGCATTTAATGAACTGCAGCAAAAGCTTTCTGCAACACCAGAAAAGCAGCTGGACCTAAACCCTACATTTCTACCTTAAATGGCCTCCACTTACTAGTTGATGAGCAAAACAGCAGTAGCAGTCACTTGTTCAGTTTTGCAGAGATTTCAAAGGCAGCTTTGCAGCACAAGTGGGAAGTGAATTGTCAGTCGCAAACTGGCTGGCAATCCCACTGTAGAATGATAGTGCTGAAGAAGCCAGAGTGACAGTGTTAGGGGTTGGAAGGGACCTCTGGAGATCATCTAGTCCAACCCCCCTGCCAGAGCAGGATCCCCTAGAGCAGATCACACAGGAACAGGTCCAGGCGGCTTTGGAAAGTGTCCAGGGAAGGAGACTCCCCCACCTCCCTGGGCAGCCTGTCCCAGTGCTCTGGCACCCTCACAGGGAACAAGTGTTTCCCCATGTTCAGGCTGAACCTTCTGTTTCCCAGTTTATGGCCATTGCCCCTGGTGCTGTCACTGGACACCACTGAGAAGAGCCTGGCCCCATCCTCCTGACACCCACCCTTTAGATATTGATAAGCACTGATAAGATCCCCCCTCAGCCTCCTCTTCTCCAAGCTAAACAGACCCAGCTCTCTCAGCCTTTCCTCAGATGGAAGGTGCTCCAGGTCCTTCATCATCTTAGTGGCCCTGCGCTGGGCCCTCTCCAGTAGCTCCTTGTCCTTCCTGAACTGAAGGACAAGGAAGTACTGGAGAGGGTCCAGCGCAGGGCCACTAAGATGATTAAGGCAGGGCGGCAGTTGCATGGCCTCACAATTGTAAATGGGCTCTTTCAGAAAGACAAAACATTATTTACCTTAAAAATGGTTACACTCCACCTCTGTTAATGCAATCTCTTTGAAATGAAGTGGTGCTGCAGATGCCAAGACTTTCATCTGCCACCTTAGACCAAGGAAACGGGCAGCACAGTGCGTTCCTACAGAATGTTTCATGATCTCGTCAAAAAGCCTTATCACTGTGTATTAAAAACTGTCTTTAGGTTTCACAAGTTCTTGTAAACTTTAAAGATTTATGCTATTATTTAGGGCTTTATATAACACTAGAGAGATGATAAGAACAGAATATAAGTGATAATAACATTTATTAGTACTTCATTTAGATTTTTTAAAGCCTTCGAGCCATGCTTTACCATAAAATCACAGAATGGTTTGGGTTGGAAGGGACCTTAAAGATCTAGTTCCACCCCCCTGCCACGGGCAGGGACACCGTCCACTAGACCAGGTTGCTCCAAGCCTCATCCAGCCTGGCCTTGAACACTTCCAGGGATGGGGCACCCACAGCTTCTCTGGGCAACCTGTTCCAGTGCCTCCCCACCCTCTCCGGGAAGAACTTCTTCCTGATGTCCAATCTAAATCTACCCGCTGGTAGCTGTCAATTTAGTAGCTATCAATGACCATGAAGACATGGTGGACATCTCCCACATAAATGGTATTGAACAATGGATATAAGAAGAAAACACATATCCAACAGGATTGGGAAGGGCTTTTGTCCCCCAGCAAAATCACAGGACAATCAAATAAAAGGAAGTGATGTGAAATGGCAGTCAAAGAGAGGAAAAATATCACTTTGAAGAATTCTCCACATCACTGCATGCAAATCACCAGCTTTTCATTCCCACTGCTTTTCAAAATACCCCAGGTCTCCCATTTACCATGCAGTCTCTCAGGACAAGGAAGGGAATTTGTTCACTGTGCTCTCAGTTTCCCAGTGGAAGGCTTGTACAGACTATTGTCTCTGCATTTCTTCACGTTTCCACAGCCTGTTGGGTGTGGGGGTTGAGTGTGTGTGTGTAGCAATCTTGCCCCTTTTGTCTTGTTCTCAACGTTGTACGTATTTGCCTGTCAGCCACGGCCATCTATGGCCATGTTTCATTCTCGTGTCCTAACGCATCTGGACCAAAAGAGCACCAACAGAGGACAAGCTGGAACAGCAGGAAGGGTATCAGGTGTCTACGGTGAACTTTTTTGGCTTTTTTCTTTGTGTAGCACAGCCGCAGTTTCACACAGATGGCAGTGCCGGCAGCTCTCCTGCGCAGAGCAGTGTTTACGGCTCTAGTGTGACGATGCGGTGCAGGGAAAGACAGGCTTGGTATGACTGCAGAGCCCGTGAGCAGTGAAGACAGGCTGCCCTGCAGAGGGCCACGAGCACAGGCTGCTGACAGACAGGGCACAGGCTGGCACTGCAGCCCGCTCTGCTAGCAACTTACCCGTGGCCAGTTAAAGAAATTGCAAATGTGGAGCTGGACAGAACTTGCTTTGGAGGTAAAAAAGAAACCAACGGAAACGGCATCTAACATACACAAAAGACGCCGTACACAGTAAATTTGGGTGTAATATGGAGCTGTTGACAGGTGTCACGAGGACAGAGCAAAGGTGTGAAAAGGTGTTGGCAGACATAAAAATGGCCCCAAGCTGACCCTAGAGTAAGGAAGAGAAAACCGTCAACAGCCATCGCGTTCCTCACAGTGAAGGGCTCCAGATGCTGGCAATTTACCGTAACATTCCACCACTGCCACCAGCATGAAACCACCAAGCTTGGCATCCAGAGGGGTCGGGAAAAGGTGAGCATAACGCTGGGGAAAGGGGTAGGCCCTCGGGGGAGCGTGTGTAGCAGCGTAACCTGCGTTACCACTCTCCTTCTAAGCAATTAGATCTGCACTAACAGTGGCTGGACGGCTTCACTTCCCATCGTACTAACAGCACTTTTCAGATGTCCTGGTGTAAAAGGGGTGCTTCCTCTGGGCCCAGAAGCAAGATCCTGCGGGTAACAACTCCGCAGCAGCAGAGAGAATTGTGGGGCAGATGGGTGAGAGAAAAGAACAGATGAATTTTTGAGCTGGATGAATATAGACGCAAGTAATCCTGTTTGGATACATGGAATTTAGAAAAGAAATAGAAAAACTCGAAGGCCAGATACACAGGCTCCAAATCGCAAGAGAAATGTGTAGACATTAAATTGCGCCCGTACCTTAAGGACACATTGTGCTGTTTTTAATGGAGAGGTTCAAGCTCGTTTAGCAGGGTCTTTTAATGCAAAACTGAACAAAAATCCTGCAATTTACCAAATCTGCATCGGGTGCAAAACAGTGGGATGGCAGAAAAACCAATAAAAATCAACAATTCCATGTGAGGTAGGAAATATTTACAGTATTTCTTACCACAAGCAAGGCTTTTATCTGGCTCTTGTTGGCAGATGATGTGGCATAAGGGTAACCACTTGAAATAATTTTGTCTGCCGAATACACCGGTGATCTAGACAGCTGCTCAGTAAGGACACCGAACTTGCTAATGCTAAAAAGCCCCAGGAACTAACCCAGCAGAAATGGCAAAGAAGCCTACGGGCTAATGACTGAACACAGTAAAATCCTGAGCAACTGGAACAACAAAGGTGCCTGGAGCGAGCTAAAGAGAAGCTAGGATTAACTGTAAGGCACTGCAGGGTAGCAGTGGGGGACAAAGAAGAGAAGGGAAAACGTGTCACGAAGCAACGCGCCGCGGAAGAATCTGACGTGATCCGAGGCGCAGCAAAGCGTGTGCCGTGAGGCTTCTCTCCCTCGAGGGCAGAGTAGAATTATTTCAAAATAACGTACATTTGGGACAGTAAATAGGCTAATAGCGCCCTTAACTACAGCTCACCGCGGACCTGGCGATAACAGGGGCGCCATAGGCAAGGGATTACTTAGTAACAGCACAGCATCCCTTCTTAGGAAACAACTTACTAGTGAAAAATGTTAATGAGTGGAAAATTTGAAATTAGTGTTTGAATAACACAACTTCTCATATGGCTCCAGGCAGCTTTTTCTTGCGTACACACTGTCGAGCCAAGTGTGCTTTGTCTCAGCTCTGCTGCCCTAGGCAGAGCAGTTGTCCACCAGCCGCTGCATCCAGCAGACTGAGGTGGCTTTTTCTTCTGTGGCGGGGACCAATTTACTTTTTTGAACCCACGCCGCTCCACTGCTCTTCTAAGGGTTCGGGGGGCTCAGGTAAGAAGCAGATCCAAGGTACGGTCTCCAGCGAGTACCACCGCTGTAAATGCGTGACCAGAGAGAAGCAGGAGTGCCTGGCAATCTTTGCTTTCCCAGAGAGTGCTGTTCCCTCGGGCAGCAAGGGGGGCTGAGGGCAGAGGTTGGCCCCTGAAATGTGCCTGCCCACCCACAGCATGGTCGAAAGAGTCTTCAGGTGAAGACAGCTGAATAAAATTCTTCCGAGAGGAGGATTGGAAGGAATGCGAGTGTCAGAATGAGGTGAAATATGAACAGAATTAACTTACAGCACATTCAGATATTCAATGTGCCGTGAGAATGACGCAAGAAAAAACACGCAGCTGAAGGGCATGCAGCCAAAAACCAGACTGTGATGTACAGCCCGGATCTATGGCCTTGAAAAAATACCCGGGCAAGGTTTAGCTCGAGCATTCAGGATTTCTAAGAATAAAGCACAGTCTGTCCAGGAAAGGAGTACCAGTCCCGTGCGCTGAATCATTCGGAAGAAACTGCCTGCAGCAGCGGAACGTTTGCCGAGCCGAGCAATCCTGCAGGCTAGGGCGAAGCACCCAGGCCCCAGTCGTCAGGGAGCGCTACGCTGCTGACAGGCCAGGTAGCCTACGGGGACACTTGCACAGTACTTACCGTTGAACTGCCCGTGTCAGTTGCTTTTACCTTCATTAATCCTTGCGCAATTCAGTGTTGGTTTAAAGCCTCAGCTGAAACGGGACACCCTGTGCTGACTGTCTCCTTTAAAAAGATGCTGACAATCCCTTGATTAGCAGCCTTACTCTTCCTTCGCTTTGGAGGAGAACCCAAGGCAGGGGAACTGCGAGGAAGGGCTGACTGTAAAGTCAAAAGGCGTGTTTCTGTTTCTTTTCTCTGCAGAAAAGCACTGCAGTGCTGCGAGATGAAGAGTTAAATCACCAGGTTTGGTTTTTCCCTCCTACCACCTATAGCCACGGCACGTGTGGCTTCCTAAAACCTTTTTGAACGTTGCCATCCAAGCTTCATGTCTGTGAATCCAAGTGGGACATCAGAGTTGTCAGATTAAGAGCAAAGAACTGCTGGAAAAAAGTGATGGTCCAAGAAAAACCATTGGTCAAACAGAGGTGCAAATGAAAGCAACGAATCTCTAGCAGAGATTTTGATTATAGACGTTAGTCTTTGCACATCAAAACATGAATGGTGAGAAACTTTACAGGCTATTCCAAGTGCTAATTGCTACAAACTTGGGACTCCTGAAACATTTACTTACAGTTTAAAACTTACCTGCTCGTATATATGTACACATATACATGTGTCTTAGGACACCGGAACCACTAGTGTGTTACCATGTCCTGGTACAAGACCGGGGAGGAAGAACAAGGTGTTTTATCAGAAACCTTTCTACGTCTATAAGCGGGCTCTAGTCTGTGTATATCCAACATCCATCGCTAGGGGACTGGCTCTGGACGCTACATTAATAACACCATTAATACATGAGAAACGGATACACGAGCAACGGCGAACAGGGTACCAGCTGTGTGAGCATGGCGCCAGTGAGCCAAGACATACTGCTAAACCCAAGACTAATGTTAGACAGTGTTTAAGTATGCAAAGCCTGAACTTGGCTACCTGGGTGTCAATACATTTTCAAAGGCATTTGCTTCCCCTTTGAAGACCCAACAGCCACATTCTCACTCTTGCAGAGTAACAAAAAGCACGCAATACCTAGGAGTCCCCAGGAGGTACCCAGGTGTCCAGTGCTCTGCCTTGCATTTTTGGGGGGCCCGTAAAAGTAGCTGCACCCTCCAGACAAGCAGCTGGCCATCTGCTGAAGTAACTGAAAGATCATTATTAATTTTTAAGCTTGACATGATCAGTGATGAGCTCTGCCTGTGTTTACAGTCAGCTTGCTCTTCTCTTACAAATCAAACAATCTCTCTCTCGGAAATGAAAACACAATCACCACCAAGCGAAGTAACCCCTCTTTTGGCTGTCGGTGTTAAGCACAGGACAACTCAGAGTGAAAACCCACGACAACGAAGCCAGTCCCGTTCCAAAACCTCACGTGTACTAAGCTGAAGAACACGGAGCAACCTCCCTTGGAAGAAGCAGCGAGATGTGAGGTGGTCGCTGCGCTGTCCTGGGAGGGGGACTTTTCCAACAGGTCTAGGGTTAAACCTGCCTTTTACCAGAGACGAGACCTACGAAAGTTCATGGTGGGCCTGCAACAGACACATACAGGACAGTAGCTCATACTGTGTTCAGAAAACTGAGTCCTGCCCTATTTTTGCATATGAAATTATTCCCATTATTAACACTACTACCGGAGTTCTTGTTCCCCTTTCCTCATGCCGGTGTTCCTGCAACAGCACAGCAGCCGCTCCCATTTTCTTCTGCAGTGACAGGTGGGTACGAGAGCTCCTGCGCTGAACACGTGAATAATGAGCAAGGCAGACCTTGGGGTGGGAACTACACATGTGGGGCCTCTGCCCTGTCCTCCGCTTCTTTCTGTTGTCCATGCTATTCCCGCCCGGTAAGAGTGCTTTCTAAGGATTTCTCTGGAGGGGACGCTGGAATCAAGCTACTCTCCATTTTTGCCTGACTGCAAAGCGGCCGTCAAAGAGCCAACGTGTCTCCACCTCCCTTACAAACCACAGTAAACAGCTGCTAAGATGAGCTTTGCCAACCTGCTTGTGTCTGGCAGTGCTGAGGCTGGAATGGGCTCTGGATTTAAAGAGGAGAGAAGAGGATCTGGCAGGAGGTAACGAAGTGGAGACAGTGCTCGGGAGACTCCAGCCGGCGTGAGCCCTCGTGTTTTGAGAAGGGAAGAAGCAGGAAACGGGAATGGCAGTAAGCACAGGGGTAATGGAAATATTTCACGTTTGGTTACCAAAGCGCCTCACCACCTGCACAATATTGGCGCCTCCTCTCTGCAACCACCTCGGCTGCACGTGGGCAACCCTCGCGCTGCATCCAGCACCAGGTCTTGTCAGCTTTGCACTATGGCCACGCTTTTGTCCAGGGTGTCAGTGGCTCTCGGCAAACCGCCTGCAGCGTCAGTAACCGCTGCCCCTGAGGCAGGCGCGGTCGGCCCGAGAGGCCCGCAGGGTGCCCCCGGCCCGGCCCGGCCCGGCCCGGCCCGGCCCGGCCCGCAGCCCCGCCGGCCCCGCGGGAGGAGGTGGCTCGGCGGCCCCGCTCCCGCGAGGTGGCACTCCTGCCAAGCTGCTCAGCCGGCCGCCTCCCAGCAGAGCTTGGGCACTGCTTTGCGACCAAGTACGTTCCACCCTGCTCAAGGTCTTCTTCCCTTGTAGGAAAGGGATGTGTTTTTATTGATGTTCCACAGAGGTATTATGGAACACTTAAATCCACGTTTAGGGATCTGAGTATGTGCAAATATTTTTAGGTGGAATAATTCCATAATTATTTCCAGAGCATGTGAAAAACTAAACATGAGTAAGGAAAGGATTTTTTTATCTTCAGTTCATACACAAAGTTGGTTTTGCCATTTTTCTATACTACAAGTGTTACATTACTAACAGGAAAAACCATGAGTCATTCTATAGGCTTTTATTCCTAAAAGAAAAGAGATTTTTAGCCGCTCAAACGTCAGAGGTTTCCTCCGAAAACTCAAGGACAAAACCCAAACAAACCAGTTTCACAGCTGCCTTTAACCGCATACTTTCCACCCTTCCATAGGTCCTGTGATTCAGGTGAGAACATCACTGGTCCGTACGGAAACAGTCGTAACATCTTCCCCACCACATAGAACTGCTGAAGGTCAGCTGAGTCGTTCTGGAAAGAGGGAGAACAGAACTGTCCATATTAATGCAGAAAGGGCTGCCCACACCCTCACGCTTGCAGTGAGACTGAGAAACCCCCAGGTGTTCTGGAGAACAGCTCTAGGTTAAACCCTCTGACTGAGCCCCCCTCACCGAGCGGAGAAGTTTAACACAGACACTTTGGTTCGGCTGAGCCTGTTGAAGGGGCTGTGATGAGCACGAGGCTGAAACTCTTTTGATCCCTACTGAAGCAGCCAAAACGTCTGGCTGCTGCCATTAGCGTTTCTTGCTAACGAGCTGCTCTGCTGAACGCTGGTTTTCCCCACGATCATGCGTGGAAGACAGGCCCCGTTCAACGGAGATTCAGACAGGTGCCGGGAGGCCGAAAGAACAGGAAGACTGTCAGGCAAATATTTAAATCCTTGGCGAACTAGGAGATTTGTTCCAGTTTGAAAGAGATTAAGGAAAGGGTTAGCTGTCACGGCCATCAATTGACATCAGACCAGTTGTGAAGCGTCTGCAGACGACACATGGGCTCCTCCTTCATTTCAGTGCCTTTGGAAATCCCAGTGTTTATCCTGATTTGGGCATGATGCTTGCATTCCCCTCCCTCCTGTCCCTGCATCTGTGGAGCCAAACCTTCTGTTATGTACGTCTTTCAGAATCTCTCTTTGATATTAATTTCCAGACTGATGAAAAGAACCATTAAGGGAGAACCATGAGGGAAACAAAATGGGAATTTCTGATCTCTTTTTTTCCAAAAGCAGCAGAGGAATCGTGCTGCAAGAGGTGGCTCATCAATGAAGAAGAAGCCATCTGGACAGCTCTAGCCATTTGACTAGCTTTTTGTCTTTCTGGAGGTGAGTCTCAGAGCCTCGAAGACAACCCCATCAAAGAGATCTGGGGCAAGATTGATACTCCAGCAGAAAGTCTGTCACAAATAATCTTTTTAAAGAAACCAGTCATGCAAACAACAGCAATTTGCATGTTCCAGTCTAAGGATGGCATTTAACTGTGCCAGAGAAGCCTTCTAAATGTACAGACAAATACCCCTAGGCATGGTATTGCTTTTTGCTCTGCACGAAACATTTTGGGCTTGTGACTCCCTTAAGGGCCAACACTAATGTGACCTGGAGGATTCATGTTAGTCCTCAGCTCTGTGGGTGATTAGGCTGCATGAGTCCCCCAAAGATCAGCAGTAGAAATGAAATTACCAATAGGGCCTTTGGGTACAATTCAGTCAAAAATCATGATTATATTCTGTTTTCTTAGAATTGCAGGATATTTAAAACAACAGTTATAAGGCGACAGCAATGATTCATGCAATCCCTCTCCTCATTCCTTAAATCAAGTTCACTATTCAGGTCTTTCTCATATGCAAAACAACAGTGTCCCAGGGATTCTTTTTCTCTTCATCACTCCTTATAAGTGTAGTTTTCTAAATGTCTGATAAAGAAGTTCCACGTTTTATCAGCATCATTTAGATGGCCCTGTGAGCTAGAATGATTTATCTGCAAATGTCATCTACTTTTCTTGGACAATTTATAGTTGGTGAGGGTATCTGCTCTTCATAATCCTTCTTTTTACTGAGAAAGAGCTCCGTTACAAATTCTAGGGAACATTATTTTAGGTGTTAGCATGGGTTCATAGTCATCAGTAGTTTATTTCACTACGCTGTTATTCGCTACAGGCTGCAAGCATTTGCAAAAGGCAGGAGAGCAAGAGAACTCGGATACTGCAGAGATATATTGGGCTAGTAGGTAGACATTTCGGGAGAACCTCTGAGCTAGCCAGAGTGTTGTAGGATAGTTGTGTGCATTTGACACGTAGGAAATTGCATCTTCGTAATGATACACTTCCCACCTGCCTACTCTCTATTTTCCAATTCATTCTCATCTTCTTCCCGGGACAGGAAAACGGTTTGGTTCTGTTTAACACGTACCCTTCTTCTTCCTTTCTCTGTTGTACAGAACAGGCTTAATACATATTAGTAGCCATAATTTAACCATAACTGTGATTAAATTTATTTTCTCTTAAAAAAAGTACTTTCTGATACACACAGCTTATGATGATAGTATATGGAAAAAACCATAGTGATACCATAAGTCACCCGCTGCAGCTGGATAAAGAAAGAAAAACTTTCAGCATACGAGGCCTTTTTCACTTGGCTGTTCCTCAGTTTTGATGTGGCCTGAAGGAACAAATCACCACCAATGATCTGTAAAAAATGGATATGTAGTGTGTGAAATATATACTCTAACATATTTACAGAAGATGGCCTGATGCCCCACTGCTGGATGCACTTCACGGGAGTGTTAAAAGCAAGGGGCTGCTTCCTCGGTTGGTTTGCTGGATTTGTGTCAGGTGATTCAAAGCAACCTTGTCAACTGTGGGGTGTTGCTGTTAGAAATAATTGGTCCATAAATGCAGCTTTACAGCCTGTGGATTTTTTGGAGAGTGTCAGGAGAAATTCATGAAAAGTGACTGTTTTGCAACTGAATAATGAACACTTGTGCTTTGGAAAGGATGATCTTGTCATCAGCCAAGACAAAAAAAGTGGCATTTTACTGAGTTGATACCATGATCAAATGCTTTTCTGCTGCTACATATAAAGTGCCTCTAACCCTCATCTGACCGTTATCCGGGAGGACAAGAAGAAAGACCTGCCAACCCCCTTGCAATCCCTACGACTTCCAAACAAACAAAAGTTTCGCTTTGCCTGCCTTGCTGTGTTTTTGGTAAGAGCACATTAAGTTTAGGCAAATGGCTTTGGGCTGAAAGCTGTGGATTTCATACATTTAGCTGCGATGAACTCTGTTTGAACAAACACATGCAGTGAATAACATCATGCCTCAAGGTGTTCTGGATCACCCCCGATTCACTGAGAACAAGCCTCTCCTTTCACCAGGTGGTCCCTGGGCATCAATTAACAGCTGTTCTGCTTCACCCTCAGAATGAACCAAGTGCAGCTCTTCACCCCCTTGTTCTGAAAGTCTCATGAACTACCAGTGCCTGAAATGATTTTCTATTCATGGCCATGTTTTAAATAGATACATTTTTGTGTATAGAGGATACATTTTCAGTACTGGACTGTAAATGCTTCTGTTGGTTCTACCTTTCTTGGCCAAATTCCTCCATACATCTTTCTGAATTACTAATTCCTTTGTTTACATCCATTATTGAAAGCAAAACCTGAGCCTCAGTATTTTCACCTAGTGTTTCTGAGAGAGCCATGTTGGGAAAAGGAAGGGAAACTAACACAAATAGTACATGATGCTTACAACAAATCTCTGACTTCTCAGAGCACTCTGCCACTTTACACGCCGGCCTCCAGCTGAGTTGACGGTGAGAGCAGGTAATATTGAACTACACGGGATTTTCAGCTCGGTGGCTCATCTTTATTACACAATGTTAGTCCCTCTGAGAGAAGAGGGAAGGCACATTCTCGCCAATATCAATTCGGAACAATGAAATGGGTTATATACGGGAAGACACCGCTGGGAGCTGAAGGGGGGTGAAGAAAGCTCAAATGAAGATTGCATGGTCACAGAGGGGGCCCTGTTAGGGAAGGACAAGTGTCTGTGATGCTGAGTGCAAGCTTCTCTGGGGTTGATGAGAATTACATTTCTTTTAACAAGTCTTTTCTTATTCCATTCACAGAAAGGGCCAGTATAAAGCTTCCTCTGACCAATTTGGGCAAAGACATTTATAAAAGACTATTTCTTAATTTTTCTTCAGCCTCTCTGTTCCTAAAAATCTCCGTCACCCCTCTGTGCACCACTGTAGCTGCCTGATCCGGCAGCTGCTGATCCCAAGGGCCTTGTCCTGGGGATCATTCTCTCAGCTGAGTGAACTTGCAGCTGCGACCAGGTCAGAGGAGTTGCCTGGGGAGCTCTGAGCAAAGCGATCCGTACAGCAATCCCCCTCCAAGCTCACACCCAGCGCTGCCCAGCCCAGCCCTGAGAAGGAGCTGCTGCTGCTGCCCCACTGCTTTCTCCTGCCGACATGCCTGTGCCTATCGTGATGGAATCGCGACAGCAGATCTTGCAGGGGTGTTATTCTTTCACCGAAGGTTAATGAGACAGCGCTCTTCCTTCCCTTTTTGGCTCTGATTTCTAGGATGCTCCTTGTTATCCCGTGGGGTAGCAGGGACTGTTAGAGAACATCCCAGATGCAGGTTGGTCTCTCCGCGGGGCGAGTGTTTCAGCCTGTTTTGTCTGCAGGTAGGCTCAAAAGCCCAGGAGCACGCGCATTGTTGACGAGGAGCCCAGCAGCGGCAATGGCTGCTTCGGTGGCTGAGTGCGAGAGTGAGGAAGAAAGAGGGAGAAGAAGAGGAAGAGGAAGAGGAGGAGGAGGAGGAGGAGGAGGAAGAGGAAGAGGAAGAGGAAGAGGAAGAGGAGGAGGAGGAGGAAGAGGAGGAGGAGGAGGAGGAGGAAGAGGAAGAGGAAGAGGAAGAGGAAGAGGAAGAGGAAGAGGAAGAGGAAGAGGAAGAGGAAGAGGAAGAGGAAGAGGGAGGGACCCGGCCAGCTCTCTCTCGAGAGGCTGACAAAGTGTGGGCATTGCCAGGAGCAACCGCGGGAGATTTAAATGTCTCTGGGGAGCGCCAGCGGCACAGCAGAAGGACAGGTGGGGCGTGCGGCAGGGCCCAGCCATGGTGGCCGCTCGGCCGAAAGCCATCGCCAGGAAGAACGCGGCGGCCCAGACGGTGCTCCCGCTCAGGGCTGCTGCTGTCCAGGTCTCCGGCTGCAGGGCGTGCCTGAGCCTGTCACTCGTACCCGAGGGCAGCAGGGACAGCCCCTGTGTGAGGGGGGACCGGGGGGATGATCTGCTCAGCTGGTGGCAGATCTGAAGGGGGAAGGGGAAAGGCTGAGGAGTATCAGGGAGTGTGAGAAGGAGAGGGGTTTTGGCTCCACCAATCTACCACCCCGGAGGCAAAGGCAGCAGATGGAGGTCCCACAGCCAGCAGTGGATCCCATATCCTCTTGCCACCTGGCAGGCAGAAGGCACTTAAGAGAGGGAGGGGAATGGAAACAGGTCCCTGCTCAGGCAGGTAGGCGCATCCCCTCCTGCCCTCCCTCCCCTTCCCAGTTGCCCCTGCAGAACAGAGATGGGGCTCTGGAACTCGAGGGCCAGGCAATTGCAGATGCAGAGTAGGGTCCATCCAGGTGGGTTGCTGAGGATGACTCTGTCAGCCCCACACATTACAACTGCCTCTGTTAAGAAAAGCAGGAGGGTCATCGTCATAGGCGATTCCCTTCTGAGGGGAACAGAGGCCCTGATATGCTGCCCAGACCCATGGCACAGGGAAGTCTGCTGCCTCCCTGGGGCCTGGGTTAGAGACATCACCAGGAAACTCCCTGGTCTGGTGCAGCCCTTAGATTATCACCCACTGCTGGTTGTGCAGGTGGGCAGTGACGAGGATGAGGAGAGGAATCCAAAAGCCATCCAAAGGGACTTCAGGGCACTGGGGCGATGGGTTGCAGGATCAGGAGCACAGGTAGTGTGTTCCTCAATCCCTTTAGTGGCAGGGAAGGATACTGGGAGGAACAGGAAAGCACACCTGACCAACATGTGGCTCAGAGACTGGTGCCAATGGTGAAGTTTTGGAGGTTTTGATTCTGGGGAGGTTTATATGGCACCAGGCCGGCTGACAACAGATGATGTGCATCTGTCTCAGAGGGTATAAAGGTTTCTTGCCTGTGAATTGTTGGGGCTGGTCGAGGGGGCTTTAAACTAGGTTGGAAGGGGGCAAAACCAGTAGTGACACCAACAGATGCCCAGAGCCTGGAGAAGAACCGCAGGTCACCAGGAGAACACAAAACGAGAGAAATCTAGAGGCTCCAGTCTGCAAGCCAACTTCATCAGGGCCCATCTTTAGTGCCTCTATGCTAATGCACAGAGTGTGGGGAATAAACAAGAGCAGTTAGAGGTGTGTGCATGCATGAGGGGCTGTGACCTCATTGGCATTGTGGAGATGTGGTGGGATGGATGAGGAGCTGACTGAGAGCTTATGGGTCAGGATTAAAGGAAGGACCCGGAGAGTGGGTACTGTAGTAGGAGTTTGCTACCGGCCACCTGGCCAGGATGAGCCAGTGGGTGAGGCCATCTACAGGCAGATAACAACAGCCTCACGGTCACAAACCCTGGTCCTCATGGGGGACTTCAACCACCCCAATATCTGTTGGAGGGACAACAAGGCAGGGCACAAGCAAGTCAGGAGGTTCCTGGAATGCATCAATGACAACCTCCTTCTCCATGTGACAGAGGAGCCAACAAGGAGGGGTGCCATGCTGGACCTTGTTCTCACCAACAGGGAGGGGCTGGTGGGGAAGGTGAAGCTCAAGGGCAGCCTTGGCTGCAGCAGCCATGAAATGGTGGCATTTGAGATCCTTACAGAGGCGAGGAGGGCACGCAGCAAGCTCGCTACCCTGGACTTCAGGAGAGCAGACTTTGGCCTCTTCAGGGAACTGACTGAGTTCCATGGGATGAAGCCCTGGAGGGAAGAGGGGCCCAAGAAAGCTGGCGAGTATTCAAGGATCTTCTCCAGGCTCAGGAGCTGTGCATCCCAATAAAAAGGAAGTTGACTAAAAACACCAGGAGGCCTGTGTGGATGAACAAGCAGCTCCTGGACAAACTGAGGTGCAAAAAGGAAGCCTACAGTGTATGGAAGCAGGGACAGGTAGCCTGGGAGGATTACAGGGAAGTTGTCCAACAAGCCAGGGATCAGGTTAGGAAAGCTAAAGTCCTGACAGAATTAAACCTGGCCAGGGACATCAAGGCCAACAAGAAGGGCTTCTCTAGGTACGCAGGGGATAAAAGAAAGGTCAGGAAGAATGTGGGCCCTCTGTGGAAGGAAACGGGAGAGTTTGTTTCCCAGGATATGGAGAAGTCTGAGCTGCTCAATGATTTCTTTGCCTCGGTCTTCACTGGCAAGGATGCGAGCTGTACAGTGGCCTTCTACGATGGGGTCATGACCTTGGTGGATAGAGGACGGCAACCGATGTCATTTACCAGGACTTGTGCAAAGCATTCGACACCATCCTGCACAACATCCTTGTCTCTAAATTGGAGAGGCATGGATTTGACAGATGGACTGCCCAGTGGATAAAGAACTGGCTGGCTGGTAGCACTCCAAGAGTGGTGGTCAATGGCTCAATGTCTGAGTGGAGAGCAGTGATGAGCAGTGTTCCTCAGGGGTCAGTGTTGGGACTGGTAATGTTTAACATCTTCATCAATGACATGGACGGTGGCATCAGGTGCACCCTCAGCAAGTCTGCCAATGACACCTACTGTGTGGTGTGGTCGACACGCTGAAGGGAAGGGATGCCATCCAGAGGGACCTTGACAGGCTGGAGAGGTGGGTCACTGCCAACCACATGGAATTCAACAAGGCCAAGTGCAAGGTCCTGCATGTGGGTCGGGACAATCCCAAAGAGAAGTACAGGCTGGGTGGAGAATGGATTGAGAGCAGCCCTGAGGAGAAGGACTTGGGGGTATTGGTGGGTGAGAAGCTGAATATGAGGCGGCAGTGTGCACTGGCAGCCCAGAAAGACAACCATATCCTGGGCGGTATCAGGAGAAGCGTGGCCAGCAGGGCGAGGGAGATGATTCTCCCCCTCTACTCTGCTTTCGTGAGACCCCACCTGCACTACTGCATCCAGCTGTGGCGCCCTCAGCATCAGAAGGATATCGACTGGTTGGAGTGAGTCCAGAGGAGGCCACGAAGATGCTCAGAGGGCTGGAGCACCTCTGCTATGGGGACAGGCTGAGAGAGATGGGCTTGTTCAGCCTGGAGAAGAGAAGGCTCCGGGGAGACTCTGTTGCAGTCTTCCAGTACCTGAAGGGGCCTACAAGGAAGCTGGGAGGGGGAACTTTTTACAAGGGTCTGTAGTGACAGGACAAGGGGTAATGGGTTTAAATTGAAAGTGGGGAGATTTAGATTGGACATGAGGAAGAAATTCTTCACGGAGAGGGTGGTGAGGCACTGGGACAGGTTGCCCAGAGAAGCTGTGGATGCCCCATCCCTCTAAGTGTTCAAGGCCAGGCTGGATGAGGCTTGGAGCAACCTGGTCTAGTGGAGGGTGTCCCTGCCCATGGCAGGGAGGTTGGAACTAGATGATCTTTAAGGTGCCTTCCAACCCAAACCATTCTGTGATTTGGTGCCCTGATACAGTGCAAGGGATGGGGTATGCAGCAACTCTTGCTAAAGATTAGTTGTGTATATTAGAAATAATGTACACTGTTTTGGAAAACTTCTGAGGGTGGAAGTGTGGTGGTTTCTTTTTATTTTTTCTAATGGTAAGAATAGAAGAACAATTTATGTACTGTGCTCTAGTTCACATGGTTCAGAGCAGTGTTTTTTGGCGATAACCGATGTGGTATAAATGGTGTCATTGTTATCAGTAATTGTGTTGATACATTGGCTCTACTTATGTTGATTTCCTTCTTACTTTAATTTGATTTCTTCTCATTGCTCAGGCACCAACTCTAGTATGAAGAAGAATGTGCAAAGTGGTGATATGTTCCTAGGATTGAAATTTAGTGACGTTTTCTTTAAAAATGGAGGAAAGGAAAGAAGTCTCTCTACTTCCTTTGCTTGTTATACCCTGCAAACCCTCTGAGTCTGGGATAACACAAAAATAACAAACTGGCAGTGGTGCTTTTGCAAATGTACTGGTGAATTATAAAAACACAATGTTGCATGTAGGGATTAGGGTGGCTTATTTAATTGCCTTCTATATACATTTTATTTTCCCTACTTTTCAATGAGTACAATAAATGTTAGATCAGAGATTTCATATTTGGAATTATTTCCTCCAGTCCCTCTTGGATGTTTCTTTGAGATCTCCTTTTTTTGAGTGATATTTTTCTGTATATATGCTGTAAATACTTTTATTATATTAAGGTGAGACCTAAAGGGCTCAGTGATGCATAGGATGGCACTGAACTTTACATGTGCTGATTTCAGAGTCTCAGAAAATCAATTTGTCATCCAGCAAGTGTAAGTGTTAATGGACAACAAAATTCCAACAGGGGCACATTCCACAACAGCTGGAATCATTGTGCTGTGCTCTGAAAGTAAATGACATGAGCCTAATGGCTGGAGGTTGAAACAATTTACGCATTTTTTGCCTGATAAAATGTGCCGATGGTGTCCTTCATAAATTAAAATTATGTTTCTCATTTCCATTTGAATATCCTACTTCATTGTCTTGGGCTTGAATTCTTACTTGTACCATATTAGGATCAAGAAAGCTGCACAAAATAAGTATCCCTGTGGACTGAGTGTGAACACAGAAAAACAAAGTTTCAAAATACACTTTTTATTGGTTCCCACTATGCTTCCCATTTTGTGTCATGGGCTAATGATAGACAGGACAGTGTGTAGACTAGAGATTATATTAAAGTTTGTTATAGAGAAGGGATCACACATACATGTTTCAACATTAGCCCACAGAACGCTATGCAGAGAAAAAATACATTCCATACTGTACTGGTTTTGGCTGGGATAGAGTTAATTTTCTTCACAGTAGCTAGTACGGGGCTTGGTTTGAATTTGTGCTGAAAACAGTGTTGATAACACAGAGGTGTTTTTGTTTCTGCTGAGCAGTGCTCACACAGAGTCAAGGATTTTCTGCTCCTCACCCTCCTCTACCAGCAAGTAGGCTGGGGGTGCACAAGAAATTGGGAGGGGACACAGCTGACCCCCGCTGACCAAAGGGATATTCCGTACCATATGACGTCATGCTTAGCTTATCAAGTTGGGGAAGAAGGAAGGAGGGGACATTCAGAGTTACTGCATTTGTCTTCGCAGGTAACCGTTACATGTGATGGAGCCCTGCTTTCCTGGAGATGGCTGAACACCTGCCTGCCCATGGGAAGTGGTGAATGAATTCCTTATTTTGCTTGGCTTGTGTGGTTAGTTTTTGCTTTATCTATTGAACTGTCTTTATCTCAACCCACAAGTTTTCTCACTTTTACTCTTCTGATTCTCAGCCCCATCCCAGCAGGGGGCAGTGAGTAAGCGGCTGTGTGACACTTATTGCTGCCTGGGGTTCCACCAGACACATACCTTTTACATTGTAAAGATGTACCTGAGTGAGGAAACATCAAGTCCTTCAACTTCATGCATTTTTTCTGTAACTTTCTATAAAAGTTAGTAGGAAACATTTTACAGGGACAAATTGTGAAAAGCAAGTATGTATTAGTCGGTTTGGGTTTATATATGTGTAAGATAGCATAGAAATACCTTAAAAGCATAAAAATATTTACTTTCATTGTAAGCTCTGTCTATTCTTACAGTCCATTTTGAAAATTACTTCTCCCAAAGGGAACATACAGCATATTTGGATTTGTCCTGGAGTTACAACCTGACTTTCTCAAAAGTAACATTGGTGAAAGGTTGAAAAGGAAACACACTAGCTTCCAGGAACCACTGCTTAGCAGTCATTCTACAGCTCAGTGGTAAAAGTAATTTGATTATAAAATACCATGAGTCTCATGCTAAGTGGAGAACAGTGACAAAAGGACTTGTAGATATGAATTAGGTTGCTGTAAATTTTATTCACCCCGTGATTAAATGCACTAAAACTTCACGTAAATATAGAGCTGGTGTTGGACTGCCAGCTTTAGGTGACCTTTCCTGAAACACTCAAAATGGCATTTAAGGTGCGGATGGTATAAATAAACCCTTCTGTTTACTAAACTTGCTTAGTTTTTTTATAAACCTGAAGTTCATGTCCAGCCTGCAGCTGAAGTGCAGACAGGCTCCCTGATAACTGGATAACTGTACTGAGAAAGGAAAGGAGAGGAGAGGTGAAGCAGTGGTGTTTCAGGCTCCCTGTTGGGAATGTGGCCTGCTAGGGAAAGAGGGAGAAACATCAGTGGTCAGAGGTATTTGTAGCGGCTAGGCAACAATGGAAATTTCCCCATCACTGGCATTGTCCATACAGAACAAGCAGCTGGCGGGGCCTTGCCAGTCACCAGGGCAGACATCCAGGACTTTCACCAGTCACACCCCACGTGTTTTTCCAACTCTGACTGTTTTGACCAATTCCCTCTAACTACCCCTGAGTCTGGCTGACTAATCTGGGAGATGTTCCTCAGTTAGGGACTAGTAAGGGTAGGATCTTTCCTCTTCTCAGTTTCCAGCAACAAAATACGTTTCCCCATTTCCTCAGCCTCAACTTCAAGTGATTTTTAGTGAAGAAGCTCAAAAACGCACCATGCCTGGTTTTTAAAGACTATTAAAAAACCCTAGCAAAACAAACAAACCCACAACTGTACACAGTGTCATATTTTGCCATTCTGTTTATCAGCAATATTGAACATTTACATGCTTGCAGACACTGTCCCATTTTTGGAGTCGTCATTCATGTTGTCAGAGCTCCCTGACACTGAGAAGCACCGGCAAGTTGTCCTGGAGGCGGGTTAGGTGTCTAATGTAGATACAGGTTCAGATAACCTATGAGGGGGCTTCTCTCCAGGTGCTTTTGGCTGGGCAGAAACAGCTGATTAAAGATCAAAGTGGCAGGAGCTGACACTGGTGGCTGCCCAGGAGCTGGCTTGGTGGAGGACACCAACCTCTTTTGGAGTCTGAGCTGCAGCCAGTTTGTGGCCAGCTGTAGTCAATGAGCTTTGGGACATCTTAATTAACACTTTCTTTGCTTCAGAGAGTCTTAGTCAAGGAAGACACATGACTTTTCCTTCATGATGTAGTTGTTAATGTTTAATTATCTATTCTGAATTATGAGGACTTAAGTTGAACTGTCTTTTCAATGAAACAGGTGAAATAAACGGACACACTAGGGGAGGTGCCAAGCTAACCAAACTAAGCTTGATGATTTTCATCCTCTGTAAATAGTTGGATCTGTTGCTTGCACAAAAATATCTGCAAATCCATCCTCCAACTAGCAATAGTATTGTTGATGTGAAGCAATGGTTCTAATTAGAATAAAGCTATTCAGTTTCTTAGAACATTATTTTTTTATATTTTTATGGAGCAAATCCAGTCATATGTTAAAAAAATACTAACAAGAGAAGAATCCAACATTATAATATGTTGTAAAACCAGTCTTACATTTGCGAAGTTTAATGAAGTTTAGGTACAGATTTAAATGGAGCAAGAATTAAGTCTTATGTAACCTACCGAGATGTGGATAATTTCTAATGTAATGGTCATGTTCAAATATATCTAAATTTCTTCACAAAGCAAAACAGGTTGTATTTAATTATTATCTTTGAGAATCAACTGACTTCAAACTGTGATTTTTTGTTTAATTGTTATTACTTAGAAATACATTTCAGAGCTAATGAGGCATTTTCATGTTCAAAGAATTTTAAAATCATAGTTTTCAAGCATAGCCTCTATTTTTTTTCTTAATGTCATACTCCAATCAAATTAAGAAACTGAAAGAACTGTACATGATTTGTTTAATGCAGAATCAAATAAACATGGTATATTACTTAGCTGCAAAGGCACAGATACAGGTCCACGTTCTGGTACAAGGGTTATCTGTCTTCTCAATAACAGAAGGCAACATTCAAGCTGGACTAAACAGTGAGGTGTAGAGTCATGTTTTATAGTGTATTTTTAACCCTAGAACTTGAAAAGTCACAAATAAAGTTCCTTAATCAAGTCATATACATAAAGATTGAGTCTGAAGTAGCAACAAACTGATGGGTCTAGTAGGGTAAACTATGGTAATATTTGCAAATTACTCCCTTTAAATACTATGGTCTTCTCAAGATAGAACTGGTGATCTTTTCTGTATGCTCTGAAAGCTAAGATCCTCAGGCAGTCTCTTTATTCAACAGCTGAGGCTTTAAGAAGACGACATGATATTCTTGAAAGATGCTACCTCCAGCAATGAGCCCTTTGAAATAGCGATTAAAGCCCCACAATAGTCATTGGGTGTGATCCGTTTTTGCATAGTTCTATGTTTATACTATTTTGTACTAGGAATAAAATCCTGTAACTCTAAAGTAGCTATCTAGCCATTTTATTCTCACCTGTGCTAATGGTGTCCCTAAGTCCAGTGCATCACAGAATTATACTTGCTCTTTTGCCACAAAAATCCAATAATCAATGTTTGATCTGCTCTGACACTTTGGTTAGGATAAAAACTTTAATCAGAACTCACACATCTATTACTCCAAAAAAGTATCCAAAGGCTTACTTTGAAAATCCTGGTTGTACAAGTCAAATTCTCTTCAAAATACTGATGGACAACTCCAGAAATAAGTAAACTAGAAATGTATGAAGTTCTTCTGAAGTCAAAATAAAAAATATATTTTTTGCACATGAAAAGATTACAGCTGCTAGGAAAAGATAGAATAATTTCAAGTTTTAGAAGAGAAATCAAGGAGAATCAAGATGGAAAAAAAATAGAAAACATTATTTATCAACACAGATTTACAGGGATATTTCTTGATAGCCTATATTCTTCTTTTTGATAGTAAAAGTAGAATTCCACATATACAGTTAAAGAACTGTGATTTTTACTTACTGACATGAGCAAGTGCTATTTAGTACTACTTCAAAGGCATTGAACTTCAAAGTTAAAGATCCTTCAGCCCCCATTCTGGCATCCTTCTTCTGCACCGTGTTCTTCTGTTGGCTTGTTCTATTTTTCAAATGAAAAGTAATTTAAAAGTAGAAGAAAGGTGGAAAAAAGCCTTCAAAATATTGTTGCTCAGATGAATTTACAGTTCCCTTGACAGCCCAAACTCACTGCCTTAAGACAGTGCTTTGTGGTTTTAAGGCAGTATTTTGTATCTTTTGGAAGTCATTCAGTCCAATTTGATAGCTAGGGTTAGTTATAAAGGAGGAAAATATAGCATGCATGAGTACTGAGAGACCTCTATTTTCCTTCAAGAGTGCGTAAGGTGTTTGTGCTGTATGCAGGAAACTTGCATAACTTTTCCTCTGCAGATTGTGGTCCTTGTACAACAGGTGAAATGGGATACAGATGCAAAAATACTATCAATCAATCAGATGCAAACGCATAGCAAAAGAGTAAAATAGGAACATGAAAACAGAGAGGACCTTGAAACTGAGATTTCTGTGACTAAAGATGAGTGTCTTCTGGTAGTCAATACAGATGTGAAATCCAGGACATCTGCTCTGTTCTCACTTCAAAGGAGAACTACAGACACTATAGCCCTTACTTCCCCTACATCTCACAAGGTACTTTTGTGTATGCACACATTTGTACTTTAGTACCAAAGACAAAAGGAAAATTAGAATACTGTGGCATAGGAAAAAAGCAAGACCTAGGAATTTCCAACCCCTTAAATCCCCCTGTCCTTACAGACATTCATCATTGGAGTATACCCCACACTGACATGAGAGTTAGCGTACTAATAGTTAAAATGTAAAGGCTGTTGTGGTGAGTCAACTATTTGGGTACACTAGGAGTTACCTGAGCACCAGGGTGGTTGTCAGTTTCTGAGTAAATGTTAAGATCTTGGCCTTAAAATCACATAGAATAATCCCACCAATTTGAATGTGTTTTTGAAAAAAACCTCAACATAAATGGGATAGAAAGAAAATTAAGATTTGCCTTTTTTTTGTGCTTAGATGATTATAATGACGAGGAATTTTTTAGTGACTCAGAGAGATCATCATTGTGCTTTTGTGATAAGGTCCACGAGGCCATTAATTGGGACATTTCAGCCTATTTGCAGCTTTGGATGAAAACTAAACCTGCCAGTCATTGTAACTGAACAGTTGCCTCCTGCCTCCATCCTAGCTACCAGCTTCACCAACATCCACTGTTATAAAGGCTTTCTGAGGAAAATGCCAAATATTTTTACTAATATTTAGATTAACACTGAGTTCAAGAGTTTGTCTAATGCTAAGGCAAATCCTGAAGCTGAAGGACATTTTTTTAAAAGCTGTCCTTACAAACCTCTCTTTACTTCCTTTCCATGAGGGGCTTATATTGGCAAAGACCATAAAAGCTCTAGGGAGAGAGCCGGGCCAATGAAGGGTTAAGGTAAAAGAGGAAAGGCGTTGCAACTCCGTCCCAGATGGAGGGAGGGCAGTTCAGGTGCTCTAGGTGCTCCACAGTCCATCTGCACAGGCTTCCTTTCTCCAGCGAAGCTGGCAGAGATCAGCTTTGGCAAGCACCAGTGGGCCCAGCTGGGTTGGTGGGTACGTACCCAACCAACATGGGATAGCCAGCTCTAGGACAGGCAGCTCCGTTTCCTGACGGGATAAAGCAAGAGCAGAGGGTTGGGAAAATGGTGCTTGAGGACATGTGCTGTGGCCACATCTTACTGGACAATGGCTCCACACCTGGGTGGCAGCTGAAGGACAGCATGAGGCCCTGGGAGGTCCTGCCTGTGTTGTCAAGCAACAAAGGCATTGGGTTGAGCTTCATCCTGCCGCTGCCACTTGCACCACAGATGTTGCTGTATTTGGGGCTTCCCTACTCATATGTTGTGATGAGACCTCTGGGAAAGTACAGTTATTTTTTCCTCATGAGGAAAGGCTCAGCAACTCAGAATTGGAGACACAAACAATTAGATGTGCAAGATAAAGCAAGGACAGCAGGACAAAACCAAAGACAGAATATACTCTCTCAAACTAGCCTGGTGGTTGAGAATCTCTGCTTAGAAAAATCTGTGGAGACTGTAATCAAGCTGAGGCTATATTGTCCACCATGTTGAGAAATTGCTTTGGAGGAATGGGGTTTTCCGTCTTTCATTTTCTCAAGGTATTTACAAAGTTTAGTGCTGTTGTCCTAGTTCCTGCAACAGATTGCTTTGTACTTAATGTTCCCAGCTTTGGAAATTGTCCAGGCTACAATAAAACCAGTCAATAAGGGATATTATAGACCATTTCTGACCCTCTCGAGGCCCTCAGTTTGTGAGACCAGATTTCTCTGTGTGCGTTGGGGTAAACACTGTTGAGGTCATGAAGTTCCCCTCTTCCTTGTGCTCATGGCTTGCTATTTCCAAGGCAAGAATTTGTCTCCTAAGTGTAGAGGGTCTGCATAGGTATCCAGTCGTAATCTGCCTCCTGAAAAAAAAGGGAAAAAGAAATAAGGAAATGGAAGCTTTTTATTTTTAACCTGAATGTTCTTGCATGCTTTCACAAGTGAAATGAATTTGAGTAGATGGTAATGCAAATTTGACCTCTCCCATCCGAAAAAAAAAAAAAAAAAAAAAGAAAAAAGAAAAGATCTGAGGGCTTTCTAGAGAACAGAAGAAAAAAAAGGAGAAGAGGATAATTTTTATTTTGGGTGCAGTTATGAGGACAGAAACTGGCTCTAAGCGGCTTTAGTGGAGTAGAAGAGACAGTGGAAAGTTCAGACAATTTGTCAGCAATCCTTCCTGGCTCCTGCCAGGTACCATAGGATGTAACATCAGCCGGAGGGCAATTCAGAGCAATCCCTGAGGTGAAATGTAAAAAGTAGCACCATCAGTATTTGTTCTCCATTGCCTGCAACCTAACAGCAAGTCTCCCAGTTACCCCTGGCTGCACAGTGCCAGGCACTGCCAAAGAAGAACCAGAAAGGCCAAGTCTAGTTTTGAACAGAGCTCACTGGTAATTTCTGAGCTTGTCAGACAATACTGTTAGACAAGAACTCTGGGAATTTCAGGAAAGGCCACAAGATGTGCAAAACCATCTGTGGTTCATTTGCTGCTGGGACTTTACAGCCTGCTCCGTATCCTTCCTCCAGCTATGGAAAACTGAGGACAAAGGGAGTAAATTGTATCTCAGCATTCAAGAGGAGTCTTGTTAATTGATATATCAAATCAATTAAATATTGCCTTAAAGCCCTTTAGCTGGGCCATACTGCGATTTTAGAGCAGCTTCCAACAGAAAGCATGGAGCAAACGCTGACAGCCTGTGCCCCGCGGCAACACGGTGCTACACGTGGTAGGTTCTGGAGAGAAACACAAGGTCGGGGCTGACAGCTGAAGGTTTGGTTGAATTGTTAATATGCAGAACTTGTTAAACTGTGCCCCATGAGAATGAGCACTTTTCCACTAAATATTTCCACTGTTACCTTTAGACAGGGTGCAGCTCTGATTGTCTGTGACTGTGGGCATCATCACCACTGGAAGAACCTTTTGAATTTGCTCAGTCTCCCCAGTTGCAAGAAAGGGCGGTTGTAATTAGTCTTGGACTCCAATTACTCAAAAAAAAAAAAAAAAAAAGGCGGTTAGGGTCCCATACGTTCATAAAAGCTTTCTAAAATCCATAATGATTTGTTTCTGCTGCGGTATTTTAGATCAGTCACTCAGGCAGAAACAGTCTTAGGTTTTTGTGGACTACAATGAATGCCCAGCAGTCTAGTGGATCTTCTGGACAAATTTACCTTTGGGAGACATGTTTCACTCTGACATTCATGACAGAAAGGACAAGTGGCTGTCCTGTGAGCACAGTCCCACTGGATACAAAATTTAGAATACAAATTGCGGTTTGATTTGATTGAAGCATGGACGCAAATGAGTCAGTGTATTGATGAGGAGAGACAGCATGTCATTTGGCTATCTGCTGCATTTATTTCTGACATTCAAAGGCTGACAGCTTATGTTCCCACAAGGACCTACTAATACATCAAATCGATAAATAAAGGGAAAGTGTCAACCTCATTATTTGTGTTTACTATAAATAGCTTGGCCCAGGTTAACAAACCAGTTGGATACACGGTATCAATTTCTCAAATCCTAATGTTCCCCCACAGTAGTAGGGTTTCTCGCTATCATTAGGCAAGAAAACAACTGTAATGGATGACACATCAATATAAGTATCAATGAGTAGGAAATACTGTCTTTTTAAAATTTGTACATCTAAGTAATTGGGTTGAATGGGATTAATGTGCTAGTGATTCTAAAAATCAGTGAGGCTTAAATCTTACATGATCTTAGAGAATAACTGTGTGCAGTCAATATTTTGTGACTTGTATATTCACTGAAAACCTAAGCCTCAACAGCTACAGCTACTAGAGGAATAAAGGCAGTTTCTGAAGAGTCCAACATGTTACACACAATATCAAAGACTCAGGAAAAGCACCTCAGACTCTACAAAAGAAATTGCTTACCTCACTGACCACAGAAGGAAAAAGGATTCTGAATATGACTGTCAGCACCTGTCTTTATCACCACAACCAAGAAAAAGAGGGACAATGCTCATAATTCAAAACACAACTAAGGTTGCTGCAAAGCTCGTCCATCCCAGCACTGCTGCGATACCCTGAAAAGAGGTAAGTTACAGTCTCTAGTAAACAATGTTGCCTGGTTCTCATCAATTTCAGATGGATAACTAGGCAGAATATAGGCTGTGTAATTAAGGGGAGAGAAGAAGAAACACTTTCAAATGCCTTCCGTTGCACAGTGCTGCAAGATACAATAATCTTACCACTCATTGTGACCCTTCTCATAATCTTTTTTAGACAAAGCAATGAGTGAAAAGAAAATGTTAGCCTTTTTGGTACTACTTACTGCCTTTTTAAAAAGCAAAGGTGATACATCACCAACTGCCTGTGTTTGTGTTTAACTTTTTAGTACTAAACAGCTTTTTGGTGATTGATGACACAGGGAGTAGGTACTTTGGGCCTATCACTTGGCGGGGAACTTAGGAAAATTTCCCTGTGTTAAGTAAGAGCAAGAATGTATAGCGATCAGTTAAACTGCAGTATGTTCTGTATGTCATACAGAAATGAAATGACTATATTTTATTTCCAAAGCAAAAGCCAAATTAATTAAATTCACCTTAATTGCCATTAAAAGCACAGTCTCCCAAAAGGGTCTGTCTCAGTTTAATCAGCCCATTCTAACGACTAATTCGGATCAATGTCAGTGAATGTCTTCATGTGAAGAAGCCCTTTCTTCTTAGTGAGTAGCTATATAAAAATACAGAAGTATATTAAATAAATTGAAATGAGGATTTAAATCTACATAAGTAATTAAAAACAAGACATGTTTATCTCAAAATAATGTTGGGTGTAGGAATATATAGGTACTAAAATGCTACAACAGGTCAGTGACTAACCTCCATAGAGCTTGAGCTATCACTCTCAGTGACTGAATGCTGAAGAAACTTGGTAACTAACAAAATCTATAGTGCAACCATGCCACTGAGAGACCCGATGCACTCACCAGGACTCTGTGGAACAAAACTGATTTTTCATTTGCTCCCTGAGGGTGATATCTGAAGAGATCAGGCTCTTTGGGCCGTGGTGAGGACGTCTGACCTCTGCCTATGGCCTGGAAAGGAGCAGACATGGTGACCTGTCAGGGAGGGAAAGAAAACGAGAAGCTCAGGGTGAGAAAATGGACCCCAGAGTACTTCCCAGCCAGTTCATTTGCTGTTGATCTGTTCAGGGAAGTTCTCTTCGTAGAATCAAGAATAATTCTTTTTGCCATTTCCTCTGAGGTTTCTTTAGACAGTTGCTTATGTTGCTTCGTATGTCAGGGTGTCTGTGCCAGCAAACACCTTGCCAGCTTGACCTGCCCTTTGCTTGCACGCCCTGACAGGAGGGAGTGGAACGCATTTGGCCATGGGGGCAGCTGCTCTGCGGGCCGGTGAGCCGAACAGGCTCTGCCACTGTACTGTGCCTTATTGATGGAAATATTTGCTTTGGCCCTTTGCACATGATCCAGGATCGACAACAGGAAGGTTACTTAATATTGTTTTCACTGCTGTTTTCTTGAGGGTAACTTAACAGAAGTTTCCTAAGAACTATTTTATCCAAGTTAATTCAGACGAAGTCCCTGTGGTCATTTTGCTCAGTGTTCATGTCATGACTCACAGTCTGATTGATATTTTTGCCCTATGAACTTGCTCCTGAAGACAAATGACTATTGCATAACATTTTGCTCACAGTAAAATAATATATCACCTGGTTTTAAGAATAACTTTGTTTAGCTTGCACCCCGGTGGTTTTCTTCTGGCTGCTTAAGCTTCTCCTTTGGGTGTAATAGTTCCAAACTAAACGGAGTAACCTTTTCATAGTTTTAATAGAGTTTGAGCATAAAGACAAATGGCTTATAGCTAGGAGTTCACAAGTGTTTTCCTTCTAATGTCAGGGCTGAGGCAATTATAGCCATCTACCTGCCTGATTAACAACATCATAATGATGTTATTAGTTTTCAAAAAGATCCATTTATAAAACAAATGATCTACTGAAAAAAGGTAACATCTGTTACAGTTATGGATACCAATGCAAACACCTTTGATAAAAAATAACATTTTCAATTTCAGACTTAAAAATTATGTTCATATTTTGATCAACAAATATTTGTATTCCAAAGAGTGTTGGCATACTTGTCTTTTAACTGATTTTGCATTCTAAAAAAATTCTGAATGAACTGCAGAGGTTTCATGCCACTTTCTGTTAAGGTATGGAAACCTTCCAGAGATGTGCCACAGTTTTTAGTTCTCCAAGACACACATGTTCTGGCATAGTCTTTAGAAACATGGCCAGGTCAACCAGTTTGGTTTGCATTCAGTAAATGAGGTGACCGACATTCATGCCAACAGAAGAAAAGTTCCACATTTTTTATTAAAGCAAAAAATTGAGCAAGACAATAACAAGGTTTAAGGAATTTCTGTCATCAGGGTTTCTGAAGCCAACTTGTTCTGGGCTGTTGGGGAAGCTTCAACCCATGGTGGCAGTCTGAGAATGAAGCAGGGTCAGTCCTCAACTGAGAAACATGCTTCAAATACTTTGTCTCAGTTCAGCAAATGCTCTTTGGTTTAACAGTGAATGATCTCTACTCTTTACCTTTATTACTGAGTTATAAGATGTAGCTCTGCAATGGTGAAACCTGCAGATACTGAGAAAATTATTGGATTTTAATTTTTCAGAATGTTTTCCCAATCATTGTCACTCCTGTTGGGACCCATGCATTGCCAGGCCTTATGTAGCCTTGTGTTATAGCCTTGGGGGAAGGCGGACAGAAACTCGTAGGTGATTGCTCGTGGTGGAAATGCTTGAGCCTTAACTGGGCTGACCACCACCCAACTCAGATGAGATGGCAGAGGGGTTACAGCAAACCAAGTGGGGAAAGAGGCGAGTGAAGTTCTCCCTCATGCTGATCAGGGTATCAAACTGTCACTGCTGCAACACCAGTTGGTTTCTACCCTCTGCCTGGAGCTGTATGGCTTACGTGGACTTATCCACTGACTTCGCTGGCAAGGTTTTTCACCCAAACGGCTCCTTGATTTTATGGGAGAACAGTCAGCTTGCTCCAGAAAGCCCTGCTCTATTCCCACCAGCGCGTGCCCCTGGGGGGTACATTGCAGGGTGGTGGGCTGTGCTCCCCATGCCACAGAGGCTGGGTGGCCATGGGGGCATCTGGCTGCCAAATGCAGCACCCTGCGTACAGCAGCAACACCGCAGGGGTGTCAGTTTGCAGTCTCAGATGTGAAGCTGTTATGCTGGCAGTGACCCCAGGCAGATTCTCTTTTGGCAAGATTATGCCTACTCTGATAGGTGTTTTTGCTTGCTGCTGAAGTACTCTCCAAGTTCTTCTTTATTGTTATTTTTTCCCCCCTTGGAAGAATACTTCAATGCATCACAGGCAGCAGGTTAGCAGCTATTTCTCATTGATTCTGTCCAGAAGCAATCAGAATGTAGTAATCAAATTATTGACCACCAAACAACATAGAATTCAGCAGTCAAAAAAAGGTTATGATGGTCCCTACATGCAGCAAGTACTCTAATACTGTTATTTCTTTTATAACTTCTAGATGAACTGAGTGAGCTTCAAGAACTTGTTCAAAAGTAATGAATGTTTGATTCCTTTGGGTATCACACTGTGGCACCACTGGTCTGAATGATGGTTCCAGAAAGTTCTGTTATTTTTCTTTCCAGTGTATTTTAATGCAAATAGGTTTTGCAGAAAGCCTCAGAAGGTTTATTTGTGCATGCCTGCGAATCAAAAGAATAACACTGCCTGCTGTTTTGAAAGAGACAAACAGAGGTTAAAGGTACTTTTAAGGAAATTAATTTGGTCATTTGATCGAGGGTATTTTGACAGAAATCACCTCATAAGAGCTAGACAGATCATAAAGAAATTACGGAGGGGACATGGAAGCTTTTATGGCTTTGCTAGTATTTTTGAGAACTACTCAACGTACAAGGCATATGCTCCACTTATGCAAAACAAAGCAGGGTTGCATGAATTTGAAGATATTTTTATATTGCAAACAAAACTGACCAGATGTTTTACACGAGATGATTCATGCTGAGCATTGAAAGTCTTTCCTACCATTATTTTTAACAAAGTATAGAACAGTATGAGAATTATTTATAGGTAGACACAGTAGATCTTAAGGACGCTGTATTTCAGGTCTGACTGAAAGAGAACTGAGTAACATTATAAATGTCTATTTCTAAAAACAGTCATTGATCTTAATGATGTCTCTGTCAAACTACCTTCACTCTCCCTTACAAGATCTTCAAACATTTTAAGTGGCAAATGATACTGTTTCTTGCTATTTTGTTGCAGGAATGGTTCAATAAAACAACCTGTGGAATTTCACAGAGCTGGTCAGCCCCAGTGACTTTTATAATGGAAAGATTTCTCATTTGTCTAAATAATCTTCCTTTTCCATTTCATATGTTTTACCTCCCCCCAGATGAAGAGATGTACTAGAGCTGTGGCACTGTAGCAATGCCATATAATTGCTAACAGCCTGTACACACAGTGACCTTGCAAATCTTACTGACAAGGCAGTCTGGCACCAGCAGAAACGGTGATGATTGATTGCCAAATTTACCAAGTTCCAGGTAGTGCTTCACTTTTTTTTTCTCTTGTGCATTACAGCCAAAGCAGATTCTCCTCCTTCGGTGGCATAGGTTTGGAGGTAGGACCAGGGGTTATTAAGGTTATAAATGTTTTATACAGAGAAGCTGTGGATGCCCCACCCCTGGAAGTGTTCAAGGTCAGGCTGGATGAGGCTTTGAGCAACCTGGTCTAGTGGAGGGTGTCCCTGCCCATGGCAGGGGGGTTGGAACTAGATGACCTTTAAGGTCCCTTCCAACCCAAACCGTTCTATGATTCTATGATAACCAATGATAAATAATTGTTGATAGCAAGCTGTGAATACAGCAGCATGAATTACATGCATCAGTAGAAAATGCTCAAGGTGGCCAGCCTTCTGGCCAGGAAAATATCAATACTTTTGAATGGCAGAAAAGAGCCATGTGCCCTTTTGCAGTCCCCGCTAGCGCAGGATTAGTGTCCCTGCATAGCGAGGCTTGCTGGCTCCAGCGGAGCGAAGCTGCCACCCTTCCCTGGGGCTCTGGGCTGTGCACGGTCTGGCCTGGGAGCCCTGTGTCGGTGCAGCAGGAGGGAGGCTACCTGGGAGGGTCGGCTTTGCAGCAGCGTTTTGTCCTGCACTGGCTGCCCTGGGGAGGGAGGGTTGCTGGGAGAGGTGGGTGCTACCCAGCAACATGGGTATTTTGCTCCTCGTGCCCGTCTGTCCTGGGGGATCTCCAGCAGTGAGCAGGATGGATGCCAGACCCACAGAATTGCCTGCTACTGGCAGCTCCGTCTGAGACACCGTCTTTTTATGCATCCTTTGGGACTTCCAGAGGAATCTATTGCTGCTGGTTATCCCCTAAGCAAAACATATTCATTGGTTATTACTTTTTAGACTCAATTTTAAATATACATATAAATATATACTTTAATATGACCCTTTGCAATCTGCTATATTATGATTAATAAAATCACATGTCAAAATGAATGCAGAGAATACACTTCTTGCATATTACACTTGTTTTTAATTATCTTTTCTTCATTGATTGCATGGCTCAGGTAATTATTGTGTACCTTCTAGTCCTTACTGTTAACTATACTAAGATCCTACTGGTTTTTTTCCATAAAGAGGCTTCTTAGGGTGAGTATTCAAAACAGTCTTAAGCGATATTTTCATATATAAGTAGAAACAGGAACAAGAAGCTTTTCAGAGTAGACCTTGAAACAGTGCCATGAATAATCGAATGAAAACTGTAGCATAAAATAAAGTGGTATCTGTACTACCTTGTGAATTATTGATTTGATTGTAAAAAGAACTGCTTTGCTATACATCTGAATGACAATGTCAGTGCTGTAAATTCCAGTTTTGAAACAAACACCTGGTTTTTAGCAGTGCCTTTGCAGAGGGGACTCCAGCTAGCACAGTTCACTTCTGTGGCAGCATCAAGCTTGGTCTTGGGGATGGGAATTATAGCACAGGATCCTATCAAAGAGCCATATTCTGCACAGAGTGTCTAGACATGAGACCCATTAGCTGTATTTCAAAGAAAGAGAAAACATTAAGTTGCAATATCTAGCAGCTTATGGGTGATAATGTTTTTATATGTGTCTGAAATTTAAGTTTCATGTAGAAAAAGTTCCCGTTCTGACACATCCAAAAATATATTAGAGAATATGACTAAATTTAAGCACTTGCATAGCCCCACTTAAACACATACAACCAAGGACTTATTTGCATTCTCTTCTGAACTAGAAGCTCTGACTATTCTATCTCACTGTTTTTCTGCCTTTTTTTCATGCCATCTGTGGTATCTCAAAAACTTCACTTGTTTCTTTGCCTCCTGTTGGTATTTATATAAAAAAAGTGGAGCTGACTACCAAACTACCTTTGTGGTTATTACACATATAAACAAAACTGGTTATTTCAGATTTAACTGTGAATCAGTTTATAACAACTGTGACATAGGTCTCAGCATACAGATGGGCTTCCATGCTTAAATTCACAAAACCAGGAGGTGCAGGACAAACTATGAATCCAAATAACCACAGTGCAGCTAAGTATTAAATCATGTCTTCAAATGTAAGAATGCATTTGATGCTTTGCTGAACTGAAATAAAAGAAGAGCTGTACTAGATCAATTCCTTTTATGGTGACTGTCTGGCTAAGCATCATAAAGTCAGTCTGATCCTTATATTATCTTCTTCCTTACCTAGTAGTGCCACCTTCTTTTCCACATTAAGTAAGCTTCTCTTACTAAGTGTTTGTTCTCCATGTTTGGCTGAACAGCCCCTGCCTCTCCATTCTCTGTTGAAAGGGTTGGGGATTTCTCTCCCAAGAAAAACTTCCAGACCTAGTCCACAAGAAGGTTCAAACACCGTATCATTACAACTTACAGGGTGCTCTACTGCTGAAAATTATTTTGTGCTTTAATCATCTTAAGTAAACTCAATTTCTAATGAATTACAACATAAAATTCAAGAAATTATTTTCCTTAATTATCTGTGTCTGTTTCCCAGATAATGATCATTACTGGCTCTTGCACAGCTTTTCAGTCAGATGACACCATAAACTTTTCTATGGTGAAATCTTAAGGTTTTTTTTAATTCTTTGTGTAACATCATCCCAATAAAAGTTTTACAAAAACCTCTTTATAAATGTCTGTTCTGCAGTCCCACACCTTGATATTGTATTATTTGATATACTGTAGTTTTTGCTTTACTTTTATCATCTGCTCCTTTTCTGTTTCAAAGCTGCTTGTTAATTGTAACTGAAACAGTTTGTTCAGAGCTCAAGACCACTTTTGAAACCAAATCCTACTCTCCATACACAAACAGTCCCATTCATTACATAGATAGACCATGTTTTCAGCAAAATACCAGCTTAAAGCAACTACAGTGTTGAAATTACCAGAGCTGCCCTTGAGAAATGGGTCCTAAATAATTTTTGGCACTTTAGAACATTCTATACAAAACTGTGTACTGAGCCCATGGAATGTTTTGTTATATCTGAACAGGTAACAATGCCATATCAAGGACAAATGTGCAAGATGGTGAAGAGGTCTTCTTTTCTATTAGCATATTTTTGGAGGTGTCAATATCTTGAAATGTAATGTTTGCTTCATTTCCTCTCCAGTAGATTGATTTAATCTTTTTCTTGATTATTGTGGATTTTAAAACTAAAATAAACAGCAGTGAATTCCAGTGTGCCCAGTCAGACAGACCAACATTGTAAATCCTGGACTGGGCTACTTCTCGAGTGTAACGTTTTTATGAGCAATGACTATGCGATTCCCTCGGGGAATAACCGAGTCCTTCTGAGGCTGGGTGAACTACTTCTGTTGTTTTACCTGCCTACTAACCTAGATGGATGATGAAATTAATGAAATGCAGAGCTTCTTTTTTCTAAGTCTCAACATTGGTCCAAACAATTACTTTGCTTTGAGCAGAGATGATGCCAGTGTGTGCTGATGCTGTTGTGCACAGGTAATGAAAGTCTTCACCAGGACTTCACTCTTAATTATCAAGCTCAACCATTGGGGTCCTTTCAGACTCAGAGAGTTTTATTTCATGGAATGGTCTCCTCAGTAGACAGCAGGGTTGTGTTTTTAGGGTGGCAGCCGGATGGTGCCAGTCATCCCATCCGTGCACATTCCTGGGAGAAAGCATCGCAGTCCTGCAGGCTGATGAAAAAGTCACCATCAGAAACACGGGTGAGGTCTTCCCTCTCCGTGTTGACCCACTCCAAGAAGCAGGAGCTGTAGGGGCACAGATGCAGCCCTGTCTGGAGGAGGAAGCTGGACCAGCAGGTCTCCTGGACCCATCTGTGTACCCCCTACTTCAGTGTGTGCCAGAGGTGGGCCTCCTGCTCTGACCCTGCGCAGATGTATCACCGCCTGACACCCCTCCCAGGGTAGCACTGAAAAAAAGACATTCCTTTGCTCACATGCCACACATACCACACCAAACCTGGAGAGAGGAGGTTGGTGGAGTAGGTAGGGTGTTATCCCAAAAAGCTTTTATTCCCTGCAATGTTTCTTTCTGATAGTCATTTTTATGTGTTGCTTTATAATGTTGGAATGATGTAAGATCACGATGGGAAAGACAAATGTTTGTACGACATGTCAATAAAAATGTTCTGAGACAAAGCAGCTCTGGCTTGTTTCTGGTGTTTCTCATAAATCTTATGTATATTATTTATTCATATATAGCCTAGACTGAGGAATTTTCTAGGCTTCTTTCTTGGAATGTGAAGCAAGAATAATAAGATCATGAAAGTGCCATTTTTTTTTTATTACCTCCTCTTAATGTAACTGAGAAGAATAGTCAAAAAATGCTTCACACCTTTTACCTTAGGAGTAACACTGTTGGGCAGCGGAGGGAACAAGGAGGAACTGCTGCTCTGCATTAGCATTGCAGGAATCATGATTTTACAAGCAATGCCCATTTATAAAGAATTTTCCTTAATATCATTATTGCCATTGGACATGATCAAAGCAAATGCTTCAGATGAGCACAACTATTTTAACTAAAGCTTTCAGGGCTGTATTTTATGCAGTCTGAATATGATTTAAAAGTAAGTGGAACATTTCTGAAATGAGAGATAGAAGAAGACTTTGGTGAAAAGAGAAGGATCAGACACATTTACTTATGAAAAAAAAAAGATAAAATTACAGAAACTTTTATCTGCTATTCTATTGTTAAAGATGATACCACCTTTAGAGTCCCATCTTCCCAGGCATTTGTAATACCTCAGAATATAGCAGTAAAAAAGGGTAGATGGAGCTGGATAAAATAAATGAAAGACCAGAATCTCATAAAAGAACTAAATGTTCTTCAGACACAGTGGTAAAATTTGTTTGCTTATGCCTATGACAGACAGCAGACTCCAGAATTTTTAAAAATACCTGGGAGAAACCTTAATACAGTGACCTAATCTGTTGTTTGTCACATCTGTGTTTTCATTTCAACTTCACATTAAACTTTAACTTGAAAGTATGGTTGAAGCATATGGAAACTTCTGGTAAATCAGCACAGCAGCCAGGGCATCTTTGTGCAAATGGGAGCCAAACCTCAGTCCTGGAGGCTTGGGTCAGTCTGCAATATCTTCAGGAAAGGCCTCACCGTGCAAAGACTGATTTTTCTAAAACCATGGCTGTGAATGAACTGATGATACTTGGAAAATTTCTGTAAATGCTGAGCACTGGTCCATTCTTGTTCTTGCAGTTGCAGAGTTCTCCCACTGAATGAAAGCCCCACTGAGCAGCTTTGGACAGCCAAACCCAGAAAGACAATATTGCTTTCTTTATAAGATCTTGCACTACCTGCCATCTTTCATGATAAAAAGTTTATGACTCCCTAAATCTGGGATTCTCCTTGGAGACAGGCTCGTGGGTTAAGCTTTTCCAACAATTACCTGCTTCAACGTTGTTCTCCCTCCCTGGTTTCCAGCATGGACTTCGGCGACTCACCAGTGCTGTGCGTTGCGTGCACCTTTAAGCTGTGCTTCTTGGCTGTCCCACTCATGTGAGCACCAAGGTGCTGCTGGCATCTCAATGTGGTGCTCCCAACATGCCAGATCATCTGTTCCAACCGGACAGACATGCCCTACCCTTTGGCTCGATGGGGACTTTTGTGCATCGAGCACAGGGCAGAGAGTCAACAGGCTCATGTAGGGTGCTGTTTGAATGACAGGTGCAGTTACAGAGCACTGTACTCAAAGACCCTGGCCTGCACCATTGTTTAAAGGAAAGGAACATGTTTTGGTAATGTCAAATGTCATTTTAACAGAATTTAATAAGCTGTTTGTGAATACACTGAATTTGTCAAAAGTATCCTAGCTGTAATTGTAACGGCTGGGATATTGACAGGAGAAGATCAGGTCATTAAATAAACCCTTGTGCTTGTAACCATCACTTGTCTGAATAAGATATTAACAAGCATCTGTGTCACAGAATAAATTATTACCCCCGCAAAAAAGTACATTTGACTAACAATTCAGTAGGTCAATAGATTGTACTTTTGTTGCCTTGCTGGTAAGGCACAGAGTATTAATCAGGAATAGTAAAGCAAGGGAATAGTGGCTGTTCCTGTTTTTCATGCATGGGAAAGTTAGGGCATGAAGAACATCCTTATATGTTGTTGGAATAGTTTTTTTCCAAAACATTGTATTACACATTCATTCTCAAAATATCAAACACATTAATTACATGGAGACACAGAACGGCTTCACATTCTTTGGATTACTACCTAACATGACTTATAAAAGAACATTTTACTTGTGTTCTGCGGTGTAAATATTTTGATTGGTAAGTCACATTTAGATTTCAGAATTGAGCTGATTACAATTCTTGTTTCAATTCAAAAAAATCCTGTAATGCTGACTGTATGCTGGCCAATAGCAAAGAGATCAGTGGGTCAGAGGTCCTTCTGGGACGTTGCTGGAAGACAATCTGAGGCAGTAGTATTGAAGCACGTTGTGATTAACACTCAAAGACCAAGTTTCCCTGCTGGATACTGCCTGCTTTACCCCAGATTAGAGTGAACTACCACTGTGGGTAGTGTGGATGACTGAGGGATCTGCAGTGAAATAGAAATTGAACCAGAACTAAGATCTAACTAAGATCTATGTTATTGCTTTCAAGAACAACAGGGGTGTTGTACAAAAAGTAGCAATTATTTTCATAAAGTTATGATGTGGGTCTGATCTGACATTTATTCCTCATGTGGTAGGGTCTAGGGTCTTGCTGTGGCAAGAGTTTTTGTGGTTCAGATATACATCCCAAAGCAGGACAGAGAGCACCCTGCCAGGTACTTTTAATTAATATAAATCTATTTAAGGAAATTTCACTCTCTAAAAGAGGATTTCTGCAATCCTTAAGTAAGGCAGAAATTTAAATCCTCGATGTCATGGTTTTCTGCAGTCCATGTACTTCAGTCTCTGTTCTGCTTGGCCAAAAGATTTTTTTTTTTCTGCTTTAGGCAAGAATGAGTTTGTGTTTACTATGTATAATGCATATACCAATAGGCTTTCGAATATCTGGGCTCAAATACCACAAAGATAGCTTATCACCCCCTTCTCAGTGCATAAGAAGAAGTAGTCATGTAGACAGACTAAGATACCCTGAAAACTTTTTTTAAGAATATTAAGTATTTCTGAAGGGTCTTCTTACTGCACTCCATAGAAAGTCAAGCAAACCACAAATCCTGGTTTATCTGACTGCAGATAACCCTGATATATTCACTTTTCTTTATTTGCCAAACGTATTGGCAAGAATCTCTGTGTCAACATTTGCTAATAAAATTGGTTCATGTGGAAAGCAGCTAGTCCAGTTTCTCCACTCTTTAGGCATCTGAACCATGCAAGCTGCTATTAAAGAGGACTTAAGCTACTTCTCATTGTTTGATTATTCAAAATAAATAAATGAATGTGCACATTAAAAAGCCTGTAAAAGCCTTGCTTTTCTTTTCTGCAATACAACCTATGCAAGCAATATCTATCTTCTGTTTTTAAACAAAGAAAAGATAGGTCCATGAGGGAGTAATTTTCTTTGCTGTTATTGGTTTGAATATTACTCTGCAATACCCAGGCTTTTATAAAATTTTCCAAGAGCATTCTGTATCTCACCTGTCCTAGTACTCAGCTCTCCCTCATTCCTATAGGCTTGTCATCCTATGAGATTTTTTCCTTATGTTTTCTGCCTTGGTTCTGATCTGCCCTCTTTATATTGGCACAATTTAATGGGAGATCCAGTTTTCTTTGGCTTCCAGTGTTTTCTCACAAAGTTTGGGAATTTATGTAGTTTTATGCTTAATTGCAATATGAAAAGAACCCTATGCTTTTCACTTTATGTTTCCATTACTGAGATGGAAAGCTTTATTAATAATACTCTGAGCTATTGCCTTACTTTTTCTTACCTCTTGTGTCCTTACTGTTTCCTCCTGGCCATTTTTATAAGTCTGTAAATACTTTAAGCAGCCTAAGAAGTTACTATGTGTAAGTGTGTGGCTGAATAATGCCAGATACAGCAATGATTAATTAGACCACCTCACTCTCTCCAGGCTGCAGTTGAGCGATTTTCTACAGTGCTGGAGAAATGGGGTGTATTGGTCCTGGAACATGGGTCATGTAGTTCTAGATTAACAAATACAGTGCCTTACATTCAAAATCCTTTATTCTTCAGCCACCATCCAGGTCCTGTCCTATCCTAACAATCTGATGGCTATCGAAGACCAGCTTGATGGCCTCATTGAAATACTCTTCCTATTCCCTTTCTGTTTCCGAAATTTACTATGACCACCCACCTCACTCCCCCCAAAATATTGAGAGGGCTGTCCTTGTGTGTGAGTGCATATAGAGGTTATAGGTAATGTTCCCTTCAGGGTACCTTGGACAGAAACACACCTGCTGTCAGTATCTAACAGCTCACCTTTTACAAGAAAGGGCAAATGACAAAATAATGAAAATTTTACCCCTTTCCTACTGACAGTCCTCAGGATCACTATCAGGGCTGTGCATGTGCCATCTTCAGGTATTTTCCATCACTGGTCTGCAGATTGGTTTATTGTAATGGGATACTGCTGTATTTATCTTTGCTGTTATTTATTACTGTTACTATTTTAAAGTTCCCTTTCTTTCTGACAGGGTCCATTAGTCCTTTAATGTTTATAGAAATAAATGTATGTTGGCTGACTCACGGCACTGGAGTTTACCAGGCTTTCTGCTTTCCAGATAGACTTATCTCCTGGGAGCTGGCTAGGTTGGTTATACCCTGGTGAATACTGGCACCTGTAAGTCTGCTGGTATTCAATTCCTTGAATAAAATGGCCTTTATCCCTTTAAAAGATAAGACATAATCAACATCATGGCAGTTTTTGGTTTGTTCAAATACTGATGCTACTCTTTGGTCCCCATTTATTAAATGGAAAGGAATGTTTCACCTTTCCTTGCTGCATAAGGAAGTTTTTCTTGCAGTGCCAGCCTGGGTTAACTTGAGGGAATCTGTCTGAATATTCATCAGAGATTCATTTCTCAATACCCTTGCTTAGAGCCATAACTCAAGTCACCTGAATTATTAACCCAACAGCACAAGATAATTAGAGAGCTTCCGAAAATGACAGGCTTATGTATCCTTAATTAATGTAATGTTGCTCAAGAGAGGGAAACAAAGGAATGAATTATAAGGAGCAATAAAAAATAGAAAAGTGTAATCATTGCATTTCAATCTGAGTTATTTGCACCTTTCAATTGTATTCAGCTTCAGGGTCAAGAGAGAAATGCACACCATTTTATGCCCTTCCCAACAGACATCTTGGTTCACACCAGTCTGACTCTTTTTGAGCTGGCTCTGGAATTTCTGAAGTGCTCTGTGAAACTCAGCAAAATCCCAGACTTGACTGTTATTACTGAGACAATGTGACCTTGAAATATTCTCCTTTGATATGAAGATTGATCATGCAGATGTAAATGTGGCCATGAAAATTGTGGTGTTCAGTGGTAAAGCCCTTAAGTACGGAGCTAACTCTAAAGAGACTTGCTATCAGAAAAGACTTGCTACAGCATTTAACTTAGCATCCTCTAGCCTCCAAAACATGCAGGAAGAAATACAGATGTGAGTTAGCTTCTGGAGAGAGGCTTAAAGCAGGTCATGATACTGGTGGTTAAGAGGTAGCTTATAAAGTGTATTTGTGTACAGCATCCCAGAGAATTGCCTGAAATGTTGGGGGTCATGGCTAGTCCTAGATCAGCTCCCTTCAACAGATTAACCCGACTTGGATCTTTCTTTGTTTATCTCTTACATCACTGTCAATCTCTGTATGCTGTGCTCAGTATGCAGATAGGTGGGTTTAGCAGTGACACAGCAGGAAGCCTGGCTTCCTGTTGATGCGTGTGCTGCATTCAGATTTTCTGAAGTGTTTAGCAAATGAGTCCCAAAGGACATTCCCCCGCACTTGGTCAGTCGTAGCATCTCCTTTCTAGATGGATTTTTTGTCATAGGGTCTCAGCTATTTATCATGCAGACTGATTTAAATGCCCAGACACCTATTTACAAGAAACAAAGAGGAAGGTAGTATCTCTGAGGTGCCTATTTCCCCTGTCAAACTTCCCATAATTGGCCTATGGGTTAATCTGGGAGGTAAACAGGTAGAGTCATACATGCAGCATGATCCTTCACTCCTTTTCCTTAGCAATTGGTGCTAAAGAAAGCAGCTGTGCCAAGGAACATGCCATCTCATCTACTCAAGACAAATAATATTTATTAGTTTCCTCAGAAGTAGAATCTGAGACATCTTTTCTTCTTCTCCCCTCAAACTCCATTTGTATAAGAGCAACCCTGGCTGCCACCTCTGCAGGGGGTCTGAGTGATCAGCTCTTCTTGGGCTGGCTGTGCATCCAGCAATGCCTGTTTGCCAGGTTCCATGGAGGGGACCTCCACGGCATGTCGATCTATGAGCCCACTTGAGGTGCATGTTCATGATAGATTGACTGCTGGAATAGTGTGCGCCATCCTCCAAAAAGAATTGAGATCTCCTGTGCGGAAATAGCTCTAAGACCCGAACCCACACACACGGCACTTTGAAATAATCAGTCACTTTAGGTCTGAGCCACCAGACTGTCCCTGGCAAAGCAACAAAAGTGGTCTTCTCTAGGTTTCAGCAGTATCTCGAGCTTCACAGGATGCATAGTAACTGCACTGCAATCTGTGGGTCCGTTTTAGTTGTAATTCATTGCATACTATTACGTGCATACACATCATTTATATGCATATTTATTTTTATGCATATATATTATTTATATGCACTTTTTATAGCTAATCATATGCACATTGTTTAGAACATTGTTTATTTTTATATATCTTCTATTCACTGTTATGAGATACTCATACTGTGGTTACTACATAGTTTGATGGAAATCTAGAATAGTAAGATCTGTATCATTTTTAATTGGGCATCTGAAAGAACTCTTCAGACTCTGATTAAGAAAATGCAAGCTCACTGTGTCTTATTAGCAATTCCACAATGATCTTCACTGGCCTGACAGTCTGTGCCTACGTCTGATCTTTAGCTTTATTAACATTAGTTTTAATAGGCTGGACTACACACATTCTTCTCTCAGAGACTTCCTTCTTCCACTTTAGCCAAGGGATAGCAAGATAAGGCTTAAAGCACCTTCTCAAGAATTAAAGAAATGACAGCTGTTTGCCCTATGCACCTCACTGTCAAGGTAACAGTTTTGGATCAATTGTAAGGGTCCTGTTATGGTATAAAAGATCAAGATTTCTGATTTGATTTGTGTCAAGATGTGTCTGGAGGACCAGAGGAGAAGGCGATTGTTACATGACACAGTTTTTACTAGCTTTCGATAGTTTTGAAACCAGCCTAACTGTTTAATTTAAGAAAACAGAGGAAAATCAGGAACAGCTGTAGACCCATACAGCTAGGACAGAATTAGGGTGGGTGTTACAGAACTGTAAGGCAGTATGGAAGGAGCTGCATATCTTTTGACCTGGAGGTGAAAACACTAATATAGAGAATACAGTTTGTAAAAGAAGCTGAGTTCATTGCCATAGACATATGCTGCTACATGACAGGCCTCCAAAGCAGGGGCTCTGAGTCTGATGTACAGAGCACTGTGGAGCTAGTAGTCACCCAAAAAGAAGGGTGGGAGGGTGAGCTGAGTGCTGGGGGAGAAATGCTTAGCATGAACCTCTAGCAAATATCTCACTTTATCAGGTTTATAATAGCTAAATAAACAAATCTTCAGCATAATCACAAGGCCTGGACCCATTTCAGAGGTGATTTTGTGATGATATAAGCAGGCTTCTGAGGATGCACGAGATAGCTTGGACAGTGTGGCCCATTACTGCAAGTCACATTTGTTAATGTTTGAATTATTCCTTTTAACCTGACCATATAGTCATATAGTGAGGTGCTATGAATTGACCTTAATAATTCCAAGAGAGCTGTGCGTGTTCTTAGCTGGCTGTAGAGTTTACAAATGACTAGATATCACATCCATTTTGGGCTTCAGTGTGACAAGGGATAGCTTCAGTAGTAGCTGTAGGTATTCTCTGACTTGGAGAGCCCAGACTTCTAAACCAGCCTCCCTTCAGGTCTTCATGACACTTACACCAGGGAACAAGTAGTGTGGGGTGGAGACTGGAGGCTCTAACTAAATGTGGTACCGATGCAGAAAGATGCTTGACCTGGTATGCCCTATTTTGAAAGCTGCTGTTTGCGTGGGAAATTGCAGCCTTGTATTTACATAGTGGAAATGGCTTTTCCATAAAAGCAAAAAGCAAACAAGGATCTCTCAGGGATAGCTGTGTGTCTTCACAGCAGAGATATGGGTAGGTGACGCAGGAAAAAAAAAAAAAGCAGTGACCGAAAAGACCCAGTTGGCTAGCAGAGCCCCTCATTGGTAGAAGTAGTAGGATGAGTACAAGGATGTTTGCCCAAGGAATGCTTTTCAGTGTTCAAAAAAGCTCTTGCTCCTCTGAAATAAGCCAGTGGAAATATCTCTTGGGATAATTCAATTTCTGCAGACATTGCCTTAAGAATTGCTTGTCTTTTTCCAACCAGCAGCTCTCTGCCCTTCACAATTTGGCAAAGCACTTACTTAATGACCAGAGATATGGAAACAAGTCAGGAGAGAAGGAACCTAAGAACATAATTGCACAAGCTTCATGATTAAAAGGACTCAGTGAATTTTATGCTGTAAAATGTTGTAGAATGAAGACTGATTAATTCAGTAGCTATAGCCCAGAATTGACCAAATCTGCTGCTACAGCTGCAGAACAAGCAATGCAGCATATGCATTGCAGAACAAGCAATGCAGCATATGCGTTGCAGAACAAGCAATGCAGCATATGCGTTGCAGAACTCTGTTGTTTGAACACGTCCAGCTCAATGCAGAACCCTCTTCCCTGAGGATTTTCTTTGTCAGACCCTAGATCCTGCTACCTAGGACAGTTATGATTACTTTAGTGTGCAAGTAGAAGAAAAAGGTTTCTGACCAATGATGTTTCATTTGTGGTGAAAGATTTCCGTGTGGAGAAGGGTTCTCCCGGAGTTAGGTATGACAAGGCTCATAAAGAGCTTCAGTTAGAAGTGGAAAAAGCGGGGGCATTCAAGGGAGAGTTTTTATTTCCACTTTGGTAAAGAGATACAGAGAAAATACAACTGTATTTGTAGAGAAAGGAACAGCTGAGATCAGCTGGGAATGTCTAATGCTTTTGCAGATGGAGAGAGAAACTGGGAGATGGTTTAACTGGTAAAAAACTGTCCCACAGCTCAGAAGTTAGGAATTTTTCTTTTCTTCTTTGGCAGAAGCAACAGTTTCTTTCTTAGAAATTGCAAGCACAGGGACACAGGAGCAAGAGACTCTGGAGTCTCAAAAATGCTCACTCATATGTCTTAGCCACAAGATTTTTGTTTAAATTAATTGTCAGGTTTGGGGTATGGGCAGACTTTTCCTTGAGGTTAGGCAAGTAGGTGTTGGGTATGTTTCTGTCTTGCAAAACTCATTCTGGAACTTTAGATCTGGCTTGTTCCTCAGTATCATCTGGGAATATTTTGTTTGCCAAAACACACACAAATTCTTTTTAATAGGTCAAAAACCTCCCTCTTCCTATAACCTCATTCTCCTCTCATCTGCTGCCATTTGAGAGTTCGTGAAATGGTTTGCAAGAAAAAAAAATTGATTTCAGTTTAACAGTTTTTAAGACTGTCTCTAATGTGGCAACCATAATTACATCCATACGTGAAACCTCCTGCAATGCTCTAGAGGGTGAGGGGAAATGAAAGATGAGTCAGACAGAAAAGGAGTGATGTTTCATATAGCTCGAGACAGCCACCTAATAGATCACGACCTCTACTCTAAGCACTCAAATGTCAGTCAAGGAAGTAATGTTTCCAAGTTTCTGGAGTCAGAAGGCTTTGGGAAATATCAGTATTTATAGTGATTTCTGTTCACAAAAATTATTTCCCTAGCGTATTTGCTGACCCCCCCCCCCCACGAACTTGGATCCATGATGGGCTACATCAAATCAGTTAAAACCAATTTAAAATTATTACGAAGATTACATGAAAGTGATATGTAACTAATATAATTGTTATAAACTTCAACAAGTTGTGTATTGTGATTTCCAAGTTTTTCAACAGTGTTGGAGAAGAGCCACGAGGTGTTCAGAATAAATCCCATCCAGCCTTCAGATGACAAGTTGCAACGAAGAAGAAGTTTTTCTGTATGGATAGGCTGGGACCTGAGCACAGACAGCTAAGCACAGACAGCTAAGCACAGAGAGTTCAATATCAAGGCAGAACCCTTCTGTCAAAATTTAATTACTAATGAGGAAAAATATCCAACGCAGATACAGCAAGGATATGTATTTAATTTATCTTCCTACTCTGAGCAGACTAGAACTAACCTTTAGTCTAATTTTCAATACCTGAATCAGTGTGATCTTTTGTGATTGTTTCTAGATGTTCAGGTGAAAAGTTCACCGCTTTTACTGCCTGTCATCCATGATAATTTTTCTCAAGTCATCTTTCCTTCACATTTTTTTTGCACCCAAATTACACTAAAAATTCTAACTTACAAAGCAAGATTGTTATATATCCCCTGGCAGGGTTCAGGAGTAAGGCTTAATGGTTTATAGAGTGTATTAACATCACTGAAACCCCTCTAGCATTCTTCGTACACATTTCATCTTTGATGTCTAGGTAAGGAGCAGTCTTTTAACCCTGTAAAGCACTTGGCATACTGAAGCCACGAGGTATGGCTGGAGTCTCCTGCAGAACTCCAAAGAACACACAGCACAGGCCCTGATGCTGGCTATAGACATCACTTGCTTTAATTCCCCCTTTGGTGTTCAGTTTTCACGGTTTTCTCCTTTTGTATTAAACTTTGAGTTTCTGGAAATATATTCTTTCACATATAAATGAACAGATCCTGAGCTGACTGTTCCTGTCTGCCCGAAGTTTAGGAATTAATACAAAGCCTTCTGCTGGTTTCCAAAACTTGAGTCAGTGGGATGGATGTCATTTGATCATCTTCCTTACAGGAGGTTTTCTCTATAAAACTCAAAAAATTGGCACAGTGAAGCCGTCACCAAGGCTTTAACAAGCCTTCTCCGGGGAGTGAGTCTCACTCCCTGCCATGACATGAGCACCTCCCGTCTCCATTTCCCAAGCCTGTCTCTTGCTTGTATCAGAGAAAAATCTGTTCGCTGTTCTGCCAAGGAAACGTTTCCATCTTCTCAAACCTGTTGCTGAGTCTCTGTGCTAGGACCAGGCATGCTGCCACAAGGTTGGTGCCATAAGGTTGATGTACCTCACCACCCTGCAGGCACTGGTTCTCCATGACATGAAGGAGACTGATGGCCAACAAGTGATGGACCAGTATGTCTAACTCTGTTCCCAAGGCACAGCCCTGGCCACCATTTACAGCCACCTTCCCATCAACAAATGGGCATTTTGGGCCCAGATAGCACTAGACATCTGGATGAACAACAGAGGGGTCAATCCTTGTGGATGTAAAGGCTCTGAAGTGCTCTGCTGGGAAGTATTTCTGCTATCCTAGAGCAGCATTGTCCCTTCTGGGACCTGTGCCAGGGGAATGGAGGTTAGCCATACCCTCTGCACTATCTGAGCCTTGACCCCACAGAAGACTTGGTGATGAAAGCCTTGGAGACCACCAGCTGCAGCCACTGTGCGATGCAGTGATTTGACAACACTGCTGGGACTGTCCAGCTGTTTTCACCTACTGTGGGCGGGTGACTGGGGGCGGCTGTGTGCAGGCAGACATTTGAACCACTTCCAGGGGTAGTGTTCATACTCCATGGTAGCAAAGAGTATGTGTGATGTGCCCAGAGACACATCATGGGGCACAGATCACGTGAATGTGCAGAGGCCCTCACTTTGTAGGTCTGCATTTGGTGGAAGAAGCCAAACTGCTGTTATCTCAACCATGTTGTTTATAGAAAACCATTCCCATAAGACCCCTAAATTTGTTGTCTCTGACACTGCTGGTTGATTTGTTATGAAAGGACCCAGAAGCAACAATCTTTCCTCACATTTGAAGTTTGCTCCCTGGTGCTGACACATCTTGTGGTATCACATCCTGATATGTATTCCATCTTTTTTTCCAGCTGATAAATCTCAGGTTGGAGCCATTACTCCCTCAGAATGTCTGAGCAGAGCCAACATTTCAGAAATGCTCTTCTAAATTATTGTGGAGATGGAAGATTAGGAAAACCAACTAAAATAAGTATTGTGTCGTTTCCTGACAAATGAGAATGCAGCTTTGCTAGACCAAATGCCACACGTGTTTGTTTGGCTAATAAATGCTTGTTTCACTGTGTGAGACAAAACATGTCCTAAGTTTAAAAAGCATGCCTCATTCAGTGTCAAGTCCCTCTGCCCTTTTTTTATTATTATTTTTAATTTATTAGCAATCTACACATTAACAAACATCAAACAAATTTAAGACAAGTCCTCAAAGAGAAGTTGATTACCAAATCAACCCTTCTGGATGTAATTTGACTAACTGCCAAAATCCCTCCCATACATCTCTTCTGTGAATACTATAACAGACACGAAGTTAATGATGGAAAACTGCAGACTTAATCAACAAGATAAATTTTATTTCAGCCTTTTCCCCATTTAATAGGGGCTCTTATCAACAGGAAACACATAAGAAGCTCAGATATATAATCTCAATCAACTTTTATTTCTGTATTATGGACAATATATGTGAGAAAATCCTCTAGGATCCTACAATTGCTCTGATCTTTATGGTACTGCTTCATCAAAGAGACAGTGGCAGCTCTGTGTTGTCTAGGACACATCCCAAGTGACTAAGAGCAGTTTAAAGGTGAGCAATATCATCAGATATCCTTACTGTGCAGGAAAGATGTTGGAGCCATTACACAACTTGGAAGAAGATGCTATTGGGTGGACCCCAGACTACCTTAGGAACTTCTTGCTCACGGGACTGCCCTCACACTGCCGCTCACAACAGTGGGCCAGGACATGCTCCCACATGTGTGGGTACTCCAGGCAGGTGGTTGCCCCACAGTGCCTCATGCTTGCCAGGCTGCCTGCTGCCCCAGCTTGCTGAGGTTCTCCACGCAAGCAGCCCACCTTGCATGGTGTCCTCCTGTCACCAGGGCTCCAGCCTGGCTTTCCCACTGTTCATGTCTGCCTCACAGCAGCCTCCCCACCACCGTACCTTGCCGCCCACCTGAAGCACATCTCCAAAACTGCTGGCCCTCACCAGCCTTCCTGATTCAACATCTGGAATGTGCGCATCAGCCATTTGCAGCACACATATGCTTTCCTGAGGAACAAACAAATACATTTGCTGTTCAGGCAAAGAGGTGGGGAAATGGGTTTATCTTCAGAACAATCTGTCCAGGAGTTCCTCAGCCTTGCCTGGAGGAGAGGCATAGGGCAGAGGCAAAGCAGGAGGGGCAGCAGACCCTGGAGGGCAGGAGGATGGGTGGGGGCTGCTGGCAGGGCCAGGGAGAATAAAAGTGCCTGATGAAGGAAGAGGGAAGTGGAGAGGTACAGGGGGAGAAGGAGGTGTCCTTCGAGGGCCACATATAGGGTTGCTGCAGGCAAGCTGCCCCTGGCTACCTCTGGCCCATCTGGCTGCAGAGGTGATGGGGAATCAGAGAATCATAGAATGGTTTGGGTTGGAAGGGACCTTAAAGATCATCTGGTTCCAACTCCCCTGCCATGGGTAGGGACACCTTCCACTAGGCCAGGTTGCCCCAAGCCTCATCCAGCTTGGCCTTGAACACTTCCAGGGATGGGGTATCCACAGCTTCCCTGGGCAACCTGTTCCAGTGCCTCACCACCCTCTCCAGGAAGAACTTCTTCCTGATATCTAATCTAAATCTCCCTGCTTTCAGTTTAAACCCTTTACCCCTTGTCCTGTCACTACAGACCCTTGTAAAAAGTCCCCCCTCAGCTTTATTGTAGGCCCCTCCAGGTACTGGAGGTGCTATAAGTTCTCCCCGGAGCCTTCTCTTCTCCAGGCTGAACAAGCCCAACTCTCTCAGCCTGTCCCCATAGCAGAGGTGTTCCAGCCCTCTGAGCATCTTCGTGGCCTCCTCTGGACTCGTTCCAACCAGTCGATATCCTTCTGATGCTGAGGGCACCACAGCTGGATGCAGTAGTGCAGGTGGGGTCTCACGAAAGCAGAGTAGAGGGGGAGAATCTCCTCCCTTGACTTGCTGGCCACGCTTCTCCTGATACAGCCCAGGATACGGTTAGCTTTCTGGGCTGCCAGCGCTCATGTCCAGCTTTTCATCCACCGTTACCCCCAAGGTCCCTTCCAATCCAAGCCGTTCTATGATTTTATGAATGCAGACATGTGCTGCTGCTTTCTGGGGTTCTGACAACCCAGCTGGAGCAATGTCCCCCCCACATCTGGCATGCAAATACCAGGGTATCCTTTCTTCTCTGCCTGGTGTTGCCCTCTTGGAGCCACTGTGCTCCCCTCCGTGGCCATGAGGGCATTACTGCATGCTGCTGAGAGTGCATCTGACATGACGTGGCGTGGTAACTGGGGTTTTGTGCTCCAAAGTACAGCCTGCTGCTGTTTTACTCAGCAATGTGGAAGTGTTCATGCATGCACCATACAAATTTAGAGGAAATGTGCATACAAGATGTAGCTGGTTGTGTAGAGATGGTAGAGATGTTCAGTGCTTCCCCTGTGGGAGGTTAAAGATGCTCTGTTTGCCTTACAGACATTGATTTGGATATTACCTACCCCCTGGAAAGCTCTATTTTAGTATAAAGTGGGCAAGGTGTGGCCTGAGGCTTCTGGTTCATCTAGAGTATTCTTAGCTACATATAGATGATGGGTGTGGGGATATGGGATGAGAAGCTAACAGCCTGACTGGCACAGGGCAGGCAGGGAGCTCCCGAGTTGAGCTGGGAGCTCACTCCTCAGGGGAGTGAGTATGGCAAATTTCACATTGCTTCTGCAGAGAGCTGGCTGCAGCCCTGGACTCTATCAAGGTGAGTTGTCTGCTTTTAGATGGTATTCCTTGAGGAGTCATCTTCCCAAGTTGGAAGGAAAAGCTGGCAACTCAAGGAGAGGTGTTGAGGCAGACTTTCCAGGGACCTGTCCTGCTCTTTCCTAAGCACTTTTCTGGGGCAAACACTGCTATTTGTCTCAGAGCTGAACAGAGGAACTGCTCCTACTTGAAAATCGATTCCTAGACCTTGACGGTGCCCCATTAAGCAATATGGGAGACAAGGGAATACAGACATCGTGGTTGTGTTTTCATTTTGGGACCAACTAATGAATAATGTCACTACTGTTCCTGTGCTGCTGCTGTTTCCCTTAATGGCATGCTGATTTAATAATGTTAATGGCCTTTTACCTAAAATGGGATTTACTGGGATTAAAGTCAGTTTCTGCTCAAGATGTATAGGCTGTAAAGGAATATATTTGGTTGCCCTCAACTATGTTCTTAAAAGGGGTGTTCAAACTTTGCCTCTATAGATAAATTACATCCTCTCAGAATAATACAGAAAAGGGTATAGTAAAAGCAACGTGTTTCGAAAGTTAATGGCTTAAAAATGGAAGATCGCAGTTCCTTCAAAGCTTTTTACAATTCTGGCTGTACTTATGAAACATCCATGCAGTATAAAAGGAGCAAAAGAGATAATGCTATGCCTCGATCGTAGGCCAAGGAGACACTAATTTATTTCCCTACTTTGTTTAACTTGCTAGTTGCAACATTTAGTCTGGCAATATAAGGTTTCTCCATCAACTTGCAAAACACATTAATAATGTATTTCAATTACAAGATATGCACTCAAAATATGTTTATAAATTAGTTTCACATCAAAGTGTCAAGCGTCCTGCAATTATGTACAGAAAGCTACTAAATCCAAAATCCCAGTAGTGTTTGGATTCTTCTCAGTAGAAATGACTTTGCTGGAGGACTCTACTGAGGCACAGCGTAAAATGGAATGCACAATGTTCAAAACAATTTAAAATTCAATTCTGTGTGAACTGAGACACCATATGTTAAAATAATTTACTTCCCTCAATATGTATGTTTAGTACCCTCACAATTTAATGCTGGCTGAACTGGTGTTTGTTGATGGAAAAAAGCCACATTTGTTCAATTACACTTTGTAAACCATCTCTGGTTTTTGGATTAAGGCAAATGGTTCAACATGACCTTTTTTCCTGTTTGCTTTCTGTTTTCCCCTAGAGTCTTCACCTGACACTTGTGAAGTGCGTATCTAGTAGCATTTTGACTGTCATTGTCAGTTGGCAGGCCCCTACTCCTGTGTTTTGCTGGCCTAACATTTCCCTCTGCCAAGCTACAACCAGCTATAGACTCTTAGTGGACAATAATTGTGGACAACGAGGTGTGCTGCACTTTCGTTTTGCTGTACTAGCCCACGTGATGGAAGGTCTCTGTAGGAGGCTCCAGATAATTCTCCAACACAAATACCCTCTGCCACTGTTAGGACAGCTGTGTACTGTGTGCTGGAGATCGAAGGGCCGAGGGGCTGTTCAGGGCGAGGTGACAAGTGGGTGAGATGAATACTGGTTGGCCCAAGGATTTTGTGTTGTTGATGGTCACTATTTTCACAGGTTCCTCCATGGGGAAGTTTTGGATTTGGACTGGAGAACTGATGCCATTGTATGTACATGGGATGACTCAGAGCAGATCCAAAAGTTCTGTATGAAGAAGTCCATTTTTAGGAACTTTTCTGAAGTTACTGTGGTGAACGAGTCCATTCCTGTTACCAAAAGAATAGTCACTGTTTTATGGAAAATTGCAAACTAAAGCTGCTACAACTATAGCAATGAATTCGTCTTGAGCTAGGGACAGGTGCAATGACTGCAACTGTAGAATAAGAACGATAGAGAAATATTTTATGGTGGCTCTACTGGCAATTAAATAATTGCTGTACATCAGCACAAGGTACAGGCAAGTAGTAAACAGTGTAATGATTTCCTAGTCTTATATTTATAAGTTTTCACTTCAACTGTAATATGCTATGTATTTTTTTTCAACACAAATGGTTAGGTGAATCATTGGTTATTTCAAAGGAATGAAAAAGTCAGCCTTTCGTATGGTCCTTCACATAGCTGTGAATCACTAAATTACACAGACAAACCGGCTTAGTATAACCCTCACAATGCAGAAGCCTTTTGCAGACAGCATTTCTATGTTAAAAGTAATGATTATAGCATTTTAAGTTGAAAACCCTGGAATTACTGGACCAGATGATACAAATTTTACTTAAGAAGTGTAGCCATTGACCATAGAAATGTGTAGATACAACAAGAGTGGATTTTTGAACGGGAAGTCTAATGGGGTGAGAAAATGAAGATATCCATTTTGCCTAAGAAATTTTTAGATGGGATTAGTCAACAGCAGATGCTATCAGAACAGCTTAGTACAGAGAGTTGTCAGAGAGGTCCTGGGGACCTAATAAAAGTGTCTCATATGTCTGAATTTGACAATTCCTCACTGGATTTATTGCCATCTCCCTAAGGGTGGCTATTTCTGCTCTTCCTCTCCCTGTCACATCCTCCCGCCACCCCACACTGTCCCTTGGCACTGCCCTGCTCAGGAGATGATGTGTCCTGGCTGCCAATATGGCCCTTCTTTGGCTTCCCTTTGTCTCCAAGTTTGCCTGGTTGGCTGGAAGCCATTTTGCATTGCTCTGTCAGAAGAAGGCACTTTGGACTTATGTAGGTGTCTTCGTGCTAATGACCAGTGTTACAAAATGAGTCACTTCTAATTAAGATGACTACAGTGTGATACTGTGCCAGTTGTGTGGAGTGAACGCCTGGTAGTGCCATCTATGTATGCTCCTGCCTGATGCTCAGATTCCCATCTGAGAGAGAGAGACCGTTGGGTTTAGAAGGTACTGTTTGGTGGGCACTGTCACGGGAAACTCAAGGGTCTGTGTTTACAGGTGTGAAAGAGAGAGAGGGGGGGGTGAAGATCAGAAAACATAGGAACACCTGGCCAAAGGTTGGCTTCTATGGTGGCAGTGCTCAGCTTTGTCATGAGAAGGGGGACAGGTGTGTGATGTGCACCTATGTGTTTTGTCACACATGTATGATATCTCAGGAGTGCTGCTTCTTTGCTGAAGGTGCTTCCTCAACTGCCAGTTGTCCCCTGGTCAACCCTGGTTTAGCAAATGAAGTTCTTACCCCATGGTCTTACCAAACGGATTGCTAACACTTAATGACTTGGGTCCTAACAGTAATAAAAATAGGTTCAGTACTTCAGACATCAGCACAACCTTCTCCTAGGAATGCAAAAAGTGTGTCTATTGCTGAATATGAAAAACTATCTTTAATAAGGCTGGATCATTACCAGTAGGTAGATAAAATGTTTTTGAAATCCAAAACAACTTGGGTACCAAAACCAGTAGAAAATTACACACTTTAATGTCTTAATTGTAAGTCACTGCCCTCTAGCTACTTATATGTCTCAAAGAAGGACAGATGTTTTTATGCCATGTAATTTTCTGTAAAATTCACTAAAACTTATAGAAGATTTTTATTTTAATTTCCCCACAACAACTTGTGATCAGAGATATTACTGTTGCTGTCTTATCTTAATCTTTAATTATAAAGGTAACAGCAACCTAAATCTGCTGTAATGAAGGATGGAAAGGGACTATTTTGGGCATGAAAATACAAGGAAAGAAGGGAAGACAGAGCTCCTTGTACCTTTTAAAACGGAGCACATCTTGGCATCCTGAAGCATGCCAGTGTTACACAGGCAGATGATGGCTGTGCATACTCAGTATGGAGCTGAAACAACTTCATTTGCCATGTATAACCGTTGTTTGAAAACCTTCCTAAAATCTGTAATATATAGTCCCGTACAGATGGGAGGTACGTTTTACCTGTGAACTGCAATGAGTATTTGGGGATTTTAACTTGGTTTGTGGTTTAATGAAGAAGTCTGGTTCAGTATTAATATATTCTGTAATACTACTAAAAACTAGATTTTTATCTCTGTAGTCTGACATCTGACAATGTCTAGACAAATTTTTATGTGCTTATTAGATTTCTCTCATATAATGACAGGAATTTGATGCCTATCCTGTATTAATTTTAAGCTAATTGTAGCCTGTCATAACTCAGCTGTATTTGCTTACTTGGTAGGTTCTTGTAAGACAAATACCATAATTTTTTATTGCTTCTAGTAAAACCTTTAATTTTCACTTTTTATGGTTCTGGGAGACCAGCTGGTTTTGTCTGGGCTTAGGAGAGAAAGATGCCTGGGGGGATACTGAGGAAGTTTTGGATTTTGAATAATTCTGGGGCCCTGCAGCAGGTGAAGGGAGGCCTCAGGCTGGCAGCATGACTGGGAAGAGATGGGACCATGGGACCAGCTCTTTCCCTATGCACTGGTTAACAGGCTGGTAACCAGCACGGTGCAGCTTTTAGGGCTGTTGTGAAAGGAATGGGGCAAAGGATGAGGAAGGGCACGTACAGTCCCTGTTTCTTCCTTTGAGAACTCATCAGCATTTCAGGTGCCAATGTTCTACTTGTCTTCCATCTGCCAAAAATGGATTGGGAGCTTGCTGGGCAAAGGAGATGACAGGAGCAAAACCAGTGTTTCTTCTACTTGAATACAGCTTGAATGCCAGTTGCCAAAGGACAGTTTGCTGCTCTTGATCATGCCCTCAGGGCACTAGTCTCAACTCTGTTTAGTTTGTAGACCTCTATAGGGAGATCTACATTTGCATTGTAGTAGTAGAGTAAGTAGAGTTTTAACCACATTAGCAAAAGTTGTGTGAAAGATGCCTACCTACCATAAAGCCTGAGTAGGTCCATTACTCCTAGATGTAGCTGGGAATGCAGAAGGCACTGTCTGAGAAAGATGGCCTTTGAGAAGGCGTTTGGCTAATTGACAGTGCCATACTGTTATTGGGTTTGATTAAATTAAACTGTTTGGTGCTGAGATGGTTGAGCCAGGAAAGCAAAGGATGGACAACTGTGGTGAACACTGAAAGGAAAGTGTGTGTACCCCAGAATTATGTATGAGAAATGATAGCAGCATTCAGGGAAGGAAGCTGGCATGAAGACTCACAGACTAGCCGAGGGAGGTTGAGTCAGAGGGTGGGGAGGACACTTACTGCCTGGTTTGGTATGAACTGAGCTGCATTGCACTAATCATCTGCCTTCAAAATGAGCCCTTCTAATCTGTACTACAATACTGAACTCATAAATATCTTAGTACAACTTCATGCCCTGGTTCCATTACTGGCAGCTTTATGAGAGCACTCCCTTCTCCCTTAAACTGAGTATTTCTTGAATGATTTAGGGCAGTGGTCAGTGCTCTAATCATTGTGTGAACATCTACATGCTGTGTGATGATGGTGCAATGGCACAATTCTATTTTTCAACTGCTTTTCTTATACATTTTGCAGGAAAGCAGCATTCTGCAGCTATCTGCCCCATTCAGAAACAATTTGGTGTTGTTAACTGCAGTAATTCCTATGTTACCTGGGTGATATATGCACAGTTTGTCAAGTTACTGAATTTGACCAAAGGGAAAATATTTAAGGCGACACTTTTGAGGATGCAGTTTTACAACTTGTCTAATTTAATCTAAGACTGCTCTGCTACCATCAGTGGGAAACTGGCTTGCCTAGAAGGGCTGGAAAGAGTGAAGCCGCCCCTTTTGATGGCAGACTGGTTCAAGACAGGGTACAGTTTTATAATTTCCCTAAGCTTAACTGCACAGATGAGAAGGGCAGACTTACCAGATGAGGCCAAAGAAGGCCTTGTACATGTCACTTGAACGGTGGGGAAAATATGTGTCCCATTGGTTTTTTGGGGGGTTTTTTGAGAACTTGCTTTTTCTCTTTAAGGTTGTTTGGGTCCCTCCTGAAAGGTTGCTCTTTTATCAATATATACTTAGTTTTGATGATCCTTTCTGATGATATATTGAAGTTTGGCAAATGCAGGCTCTGGGGTAACCCAATTGGACTAGGATTTATTTGGTTCTCAGACCTGGTGGCAAATGGCTGAGCCTGGAGCTGAAGCTAAGCAAATGCCACCTGGGTGACGACATAGTGGTTGTTTCAGCTAGGACTGGATGAACACTGTGGGATCACTATGGATGTTTCCCTTACTTTGGTTGGTGAGAGACAGTGCATGCTTACCCTTGAAGGCAGGATTTTTCTGGAATTCACAAACTGGGCAATGTCAAAGCCATTACAGGGAATATCAGTGAAAGCAAAACTCCAGACAAGGAAAAACTCACCTGCCAGCAACAGATGATACCTGTACACTAGGGGACTAAAAGGACTCCTGCAGTGCCTCATGGCTTGCCTGAGTCTCAACAACATAAACCTTTGTGCTATTGCTGCATGCTTGATATGACAAAATGCTACTGATGTGCAAAAAGAAAGAATTACTGGCCAGGCAGAAAGCAAAGTGGAATAATATGTCTGGCTGCTTAAGGTCAGCAGACAGACAAAGCAATTCCAGTTATGGCTGAGGAAAGCTTTGACAGTGTCTTTAACAATGGGCCATAGAATTGCCTGGGTTTCCTGGTGCCTTATCTGGGGAGTGGGATTTAATATAAATTCCTTTTTATGGTAACCATTTACTGACTCTTCAGAAGTTATGGCATTCACCAATAAATCTGTTCTGAGGTGTGTAAAGATATAAAGAAAAAGGAAATGGAGAGGGTAGTAAGTGTTCTGGGGCTTCAGGCCTCATTAAAAGTGAAAGGTGCTTGTTGACTCTATACTTAGTGCTCACGCATGTACTGTGATTTCCATCTTCACACAGAGGACTCTTAAGGATACCTGACACGGTTCTGCCTTGGGTCAAGAAACTCTGAAAACATACTTGCACATGGTGTATAAAATGTGCTGGGAAGGGGATATGTTTACTCCAGTCTGGGCAGTTTCCTGGTGCAGGGGGGAACTCAAAGCTCTGTCCTTTATAGAGCTGTGGCATTCTATGTCCTGACCATCCCTGACCTGTCCAGAACATGTGAAAGAGGTCATGTGATACACCTAAGCTTTCCCTTTCACATTCCCCCCTTGTCCTGGACCTTGGTTTAAGTTTGTATCAGACCAGAGGTGTAGGGGGATCCACAATTATGGGGGAATGTATAGGTTTGGGAGTGGGTTAATTGCCATTGCCCTACTAGCACCACCTCCAACAGTAGAGATCAAGTTAGCCCGAGAGTGGTCATCACTTCATCAAGCAGGACTTCATCATGTGGTCACTGAAAGGTTGTCACAACCAGCAGAACTAATCCTGGCCTTTCCATCTTCCACACGTGCAGCTGACACCATGTGCCTTTCTAGGAGGGAGTCTCTCAGGATGTTAAGGTTATTTTTACATGCCTAAATCAGATTTGTATGTCTCTCTGTGGTCACCATAGTTTCATCTATTTTCCAGGCTCTTCGATGGGGTAAGGCCTGTGCCCACTGGGAAAGGTTCACATATTTTTGAATGTTGCAGCCCTAAAACCTAGCAACTGCTTGGCAATAAAGGTAGCAAAGCTTCACTAGCTCTTACAAATTTTTTAGCTAATTGGTGATTAGAATAAAAAAAAAAATCAGATGACAAATTTTAGCCAAAGATTTTTGTCACAAATTAAATATTATTTTTTCAATGCTATGTTTCTGTCAATCTACTTTGAGGCTTTTGTGTGTGTGGTTTTTGTTGGGGTTTTTTTGTTTGTTAGTTCAGTACCCTTTCAGCAGAAACCACTGAAAGCATTGCCCCTGACCCATCCGATTTATTATGCTTTAGGCTGATCTTACTTTCTGAACCTACTTTTTACTGATTGAAATAATTGAAACACTTCAGTGCGAAGCTTACTGTGTCTGTAGCTCTCACCTCCATTACTGCCCATCACAAATGTCGTCTTTTATAAAGAATGGCATTAGGTAGAATATGTCACTTATATACATAAATGTCATCAGTACATCAAAAATCCTTGTTTAGTGAGCGGAGGCGGGAGGAAAAACTGTCGTGAACAAAATCCTAAACGCAAAAATGACATCTACTTTACTGAAATGGAGAATGGCATAATAATAGGACAGTGGATAAGTCAGTTATAAGAATATTCCAAAGAAATGCTCCTGTTCTTTCCAGTCCCACTGACACCTGCTCCAGCACTGCCCTGTGCAGCACCAGTTCAGGAACGACTGAACATCTGGCTGTTGATAAACTGCATGACTTGTGTCTGAGCTTATAATTCTCTTCATTTTGGTCGTTTTGGTACTGTTATACATAAGCAGTTGCAGGACAAGGACCATGTGCTCCACATTCAGTGATTTCTTTTTCCCCTCTGTCATGACTGTACATTCATGGCAAACTTCAGGATTTTCCTCCCATTATAAGCAGCTTCCCACAGGCTTTTGGGGGGGGGGGGGGGGCACAGCTAGTGAGAAAAGAAGGGGGGACAGTGGGAAAGCACATTAATTCATGGGATTAGGTTAGAACAGAGATTAATGATGGGACTAACTAAAGGGAAATTAGGGCTATGGATGAGGGATGTGGGGGATGGAAAGAACAGGAACAGGAAAGAACTTGTGAGGAGCATCTTATCCCTGAGAGCTCTAGGGAAAGGCCAGAAGGTGCTGCTCACTAGACGTATCCCCAGAGGCCAAACCTACTACAACAGGGCATTACAGCAGTGAGGATAGGACCCTGTCTGAGGTAGTCTGCTGGGGAATTTTATCACTTACCCAAGGTACTGATGTATGGTCTGCAGCTGCCTGGAGAAAAAGTGGGAGGAATAAAACTCAGAAAAGGTCACCACTCTGCATTCTCTACCTTTTACTTCAATGCACCTGCCATGTAGCAGGAGGGATCTGGCCCAACCACCACAGAAGTCTTGACAAATTCAGTGCCCACTCTCGATGGCCAGCTCCCCCATCCACCCAGGATACTCTGTCTCCCTCTTGCACAACGGTGACTGTGGCCTACATTGTCTGTCTTTCTTCCCATAGGCTGCAGGACCTGTCATTCCTATTGAGATCTTGAGGACCTGAGGCCTTTTCACATACCAGTGCTCAGCTTCTGATCTGATGCATGGTGGTCTCTTGGGTCTCTGGGCTGACTTGGAAGGGGCTAAGATCCCATGTAAACAGTAGAGATCCCAAGCACCTCCCTGACCTTGTCACTAGCCCTGCCTCAGGCTGCCCTCCAGACACAGAGGTCAGGCTGGAGGTGTGGGTACTTGGTGATACCCTAGCATTGTTTATCTAGTCCCAGTTTTCATATTCTATGCTGATTGTTTCTACCTATTACTCTGGACACACTGTTCCCTTGCTAGTCAACAATTTTATACATAATTTTGTCCAATTCCATAATATCCAGTTTAAATATCTATGGGTTTTGAGTCATTTCAAAGCAACATAGGAAAGGTTCTGTTCCTGACTCAGCTGTATGTGCCCACCACACATTGTCATTAGCATTAATGAAAACACACACAAACAATATGCAATTGATTGATTGGTCTAAAGTCAATTCCAGGGGAAAAATGATCCTTTGCTGTTTCTGTTGAATGACCCTATTGTCTTCTGCAGGCTGGCAGGAACGGAATGACAAGCTGTGCTACCAAGAGGATTTAAAATTCTAACAGAGGGTTGGAATAAGTGGTCAATTTTCACAGTTACTATTGCACGCTCACTGGTACTTTCATTGTCTCAGATATTCATAGTGATCTGGAAACAAATGTAAGTAGTGAGGTGGGCCATTACAAAGAGATGGGCTAAATGCGAGGAATTGCAGAAGAACATTGTGAGATGGAATGACTGAGTGATAAAGAGACAAATGAAATTCCATATAGAGGCACACAGAAAAAATAGTTGTGAATTCACATACAAGGTGGTAGCCCATGGACTGGAACAAGGTTTTGGTCTTACAATGACTCTAGGAAACTGTTAGCTTAACATCCAGGAACAGTCAAAACCACTCGAATGTTAGTAGTGATTAGAAAAGGCACAGTGCAAAACAGGTACTCTACTGTGTGAATTGATGTGCCCTTCACTGAAATGCTTTGTTATGTTTCTGTTCTTCCATTTCAGAATGGGTGATAAAAACGGAAAAGTTACAGAGGTAGGCCGAAAGAATGATCAAAGTACAGAATACATTCTGTACAAGGAATGACCAAATTGACTGGAAAAGAACAATCAGGGAGGATGAGGTATTACAGAAGTTTCCGAAATCATGAGTAGCACTGGACAAACAGTCCTGTTTTAGCACAAAATGAAGGGCACTGAGAGAAACTAGTTGGTGGTACGTTCAATACAAACCAGAGGCCCTGGTTTTGGTTCTTCTCACATAAGCAAGCAGCAGATACTTGGCCATCTTAGAAGTTTATGGACTTCAAATGGCAACTGAACAAAACTCATGGAATAAGAACCACTGGTGGCCATTAAACATGTCCATCCCCTCTGGGTCAGCATGTCCTTATTCCTCAAATCGCTGGAGGGTGGGAAAATGGAAAGTACAGTTACATGCTTGTGCTCTCCTTGGGTGTTGGCAACCAGCAGTGATAGGGTACAGATAAAGATAGCCCCCTGTTCTGATCAGTAGAGCCATTCTGACATTAGCTTTTTGCAAAAGGGGGCTGTGAGAGGGGCAGACAGAGGACCTGGTCCATCGGGGTGTAGGACAAGACACTGAAAAGGAAACTGGCTATCTGGCTTGGAGAAATTACTTCTTTGAGTTATCAGCAGAGGCTGTTTGCACATCCAGTGTAGGAGAGATTAATCTGGAATGAAAATGGGAAGATATCTCCCATCTTCTCACAGAATAATCGCACATTAAAAAAAAAAAATAAAGAAGGTAAAATAGAACAAGCTGTCACAAAACATCTCCTTTAACTAGAATTACTCATTGTTCTCTTTCCAAGCTTATATGAAACAGTATTTCAGCCATGGCAGCAGTCTATTTTTTTTAGCCTGATGGAAGTCTCCACTTCATAAGCTGCTTGTGCAGAGGACAAGGTGTTTTATGAATGTTAGGTAATTTATCATTATAAGTGCTATGAAGAGGAATTTTTAAAAAAATCACTTAGGATTTTAATATTCTGAAAAGGAAAGCAGAATTGTGGGGACTGCTGAATGTTCAGGACATCATGTATTTGCAGAGCAACAACATGTTATTTTGTATAGTTTCTGTTAAAGGTTCTTGCAAGCTTTGCTTAAAGTTCTTTGGGGTCTGAGTCACATACAATGGAAATGACAAATAATTACTGGGGAAAAGATCATTACAGAATGTGCTTCTAGCCAAATGCTACCCAGCCTTCTAAGTAGTGAGGGGAACCTGAAAACAGAGGCAAAGGTCAGCAATCCTGAAGGATAAGAGAAGAGTCAATCTCTCTGTCACTAAACTACTACCAGAAAATTTGTCAGTAATAGAGTTGGGGCTTCCAGATTTTTGGAAAACAAGATAGGTATGGTAATTAATGCTTCTTCCAGCGTTCATCCATGTACTGCTTTTGGGTCTAACCTGGGAGAGCAGGTGAGAAAGCTTGTGACATGTTCATTGTAAGTAAACAGAAACTGCAACTGTTCTGCCCAAGATACCAGCAGCAAACAGAAGAATTTAGGAAACTGAGAATTGTCCCTGCTTTCTTTCTGACCCAGAGCATACGCAAGCATGCTCCCTCCTATCCCACACTGCACTGCAGCTGCGCACGCTCCCCACATGAAGTATTTGTAGTAAGGAAACAACAATGACACATTGCCTTTAATACTGAGGATTTTTACAGTCAGTACAAGCAACTAGGGGAAAAATTAGTAAGATAAACAGACAGACCAAGGCAAAAGGCTAAGCTATTTTAGTCTATTTTCATAATATGCATTATAACCTGTGCAGTTGGTTACCTGAGACTCATAGACTGTTGATGTCCACAAACAGAAAAGACAAAGCTTTATGTGGGTAAACTTGACATGACACGTGAACCTATTATCCTTCTAAACGAGCTGCATGTGTTAGTACTTACATACAAATGAAGCAGAAGCCTTTAGGTTGGAAGAGACCTTTTGGGATCACCTGGTCCTACACACCTGGCCAAGCAGGGTCACCCAAAGTAGGTTGCCCAGGACTATGTCCAGTCAGGTTTTGAGCTTCTTCAAGATGGTAACTCCTCAACCTTGCTGGGTAACATGTTTGTCCATACCCACAGTAAAAAGTGCTTTCTCGTGTTCACACTCGTGGTGCCATGTCACGGGTTTCTCTGTGTTTTGCTGCAGTGCCTTTGTTTTGTATCCATCTGTGCAGGTGTATCAAATGTACACACTTATGACTGAGCTATATTTAGCTCTTGCATACTTCCTCCTGCAATAAGTCAGCAGGTAGCTGCTCTGCTGGCAGACAGCACAGGGTGTAGGTGGTTGGAGATACGACTCTAGAAGTTTTTATGCCAGGTAGATCGCTTATCACCTCATTTCCCAAATTCTCTTGAATAATTCATTTGTCTGGAGGTTAAGATACACATATGATATTCACAGTAGGAAGTTTCTTTCCCCCAGAAAAATTTCAAATTAGGAAATCATGCTTGGTTTTGGTTTCCTTCCCATAGTGCACAGAGGACTGACAGCTGTATCAGAATTGTGTTGTATAAATGCTTAATCTGCTTGCTTAGGTTCCTTGTGTTGATAACAGAAGACTGTGTGTATAACTGCACTCAGAGCAAAGTCAAAGCAGTACTACCTGGCACAACATAGCTTCATGCTTAGACTCTCATTATGTCTTATGGTAAAATAGTCTTCCTATTTTGCCCTGAGTGTAGAAATCTGCTGTAATTTGTGGTATGTTGTGTACGTTTGCACTGTTAGAAAAGTGCTGTCTTGTGAACTTGACATTTTAAACAACTCTGTAACGCCCACACAGCTTGAGAAATTCAGCTGTGATATGCTGGTTTTGTTTATGTCACTGCCAGCTCAGTACAGGCAGGTATCTAGGCAGGTCTGTTCCTCTGAAATACCAGGTCAAATTCAAGCAGGAAAGTCTCTCAGAAGTAAGATATAATTCTGTGTTCAATGACCAGGTCTCATAATTTTCTCAGCCCCCTTTCTGAACTCCCACATCACCACTATCAGCCTTGGAACAACAACATACTTTTCTCTTGAGTCATTCTATACTGGCAAAATTTAGAGCATTCAGCTATATTGTACTTTAGACACACAAATTTTCCTTTCATGCCAGAAGTGGGGTATCAAATTTACCATCTGCAAAGGAAGTGTTGAGAACATGTATTGTCCTTTGGTTTGAAGGTCGTGTGAAGGCAAAGTGCGTTTAGTGCCTCGTTTATTTCCTAGAAGTTGCAAGTATCCTGGTCTCAAATATTCTGATGAAAATATGAAAATTAATTGTAAGCTGCTGCAGGCTTTGAAAGGATGGTGTAGGTGTACCGAAGGGTACGAGCGACCGTTGCCAGTTTGTGGTGTCATGAAGTGGAAAAGGTACATTAAATTCAAACAGGTTTCCTACCTAGGTGAAAGGAAACTAGAAATGCTGCAAGGCAGCAGTATAGTACAAGGGCCCAGGGTGTTCTACTTTCTTTCTTTTGATATCAGATACAAAAGCAGAACCTTCAGGTCTGACAGGCACCAATACTAAATATGGTGTGAATTGAATATTTTAACAAAATCCTGGATGAATGAGGACAGGAATGGTCCAGCGTTTCTAGAGTTTCTTTTAAAGCTTAGGAAACCTGCTTCTATCATCTTTGATCACATAGAGAAACTTCAGTGCAAGATGAAGCATCATCTTCAAAAGCAGATGAGATGTGTGAGGGGGAAGGGGAGAATGCAAACCCATTCACTGGACTAGGTTGGTTCTGCAGCTAGTGGTGATAACTGCACATGAAGCTTTGATTTCACCAAAGGAATTGAGTAAAAGTGTGAAAGGCCTGAGCAGACACTGAATCCTGGGCTCCAACCAGATCATCTGAAAAGATCTCTTCCATGGCAGTCTTGATATAGCAAAACTTCTGGCTTAAGTCACAGTTTAAGCCCTGTTTTTCTCTGGGACATGTATCAGAGCTAGCTCTTGTGTGTGCAATCTTCAAATACACAAGTGATGGATCTAAGCTTCTGTTTATCACTTGTTTCCTGGGTCCCAGCAAACAGGTCAGGAAAATCGTTATTATCACCTGACAGCAGGAAAACAGGCAGAAGCAGGTAATGGGTGAATTTTAAAATGTGTGCTAATAGCAGAAAACCAAAGCTTACCTCCTTTCTGGTGCAGAACAAGTGAGGAAGACTGTAACTTTAGTGGAAGAATAATGTAGGATTTTTTAATATATGAAACAATCTGCCTTTCAAGAACAAACAACTATGTTTCTGATATTATTAATATGTAATTTTACTTAAAATCTTCTGTCATGCATATAAGTATTAACAGTCTAGAAACCCCAGGAGCCTGGGTGGGAATGCTCGTGCAGAACTGGAAGATGACCAGGAATACTGGTAAGGGAATTAAACTATTACTTACTGCTTGTCTGCCAAGTTATTTGGATAATGGATGGATCTGCCTCACATTACTGTGGCAGTTATCAATCTTTATAATAAGGTATTTGGGTGTCAGTCAATCTGTTGAAATTGACTGAAGGAAGAACTCTGTGTAAGAATTAGGGTCATGACAAGCATTGACTTCTCTATATTACTGATGTTGAAAGGGGTTTCTACACACAAAGGACATATTTGATTTTAGCTCCTCTCTACCTAGAGTACTGACAAATACTTGTTTTATTCCACAGTGTAGGAAGATAACATTAATTTTAATTTAAATTGCACTGACTTGAAGTATTTATGTTTATTTTAATGCTGACCGAGAAGCTGTCATAATCCCACTTGAACAGCAAAGGAAGATTAAATGTTGCATTCTTGGCATAAGTATTTTCTCCCTGATACGGCAGAACTGATCCCTGTGAGCAGAGTCCTGCGTGCATTTCCATGATCAACATGTCAAGAGGAAGAGACAAGAACTTAAAAGAAAGTGTATGGGTGCGTATGGTGTGCATGTGCACTTGACCTTCACTGGCCATTCACAAAGTATTTCCTTTTTCCCCCACTCTTCCTTCTTGTTTTTCATAGTCATAGAATGGTTTGGGTTGGAAGGGACCTTAAAGATCATTTAGTTCCAACTCCCCTGCCATGGGCAGGGACACCCTCCACTACACCAGGTTGCTCAAAGTCTCATCCAGCCTGGCCTTGAACACTTCCAGGGATGAGGCATCCACAGATGGGATCTGGTCATCTGGGCAACCTGTTCCAGTGCCTCACCACCCTCTCCGTGAAGAACTTTTTCCTAATTTCTAATCTAAATCTCACTGCTTTCAGTGTAAACCCATTACCCCTTGTCCTGTCACTACAGGCCTTTGTAAAAAGTCGTGTCCCCCCCCCCCCCCCCCCCCCCACGTTTTCTTGTAGGCACCCTTCAGGTACTGGAAGGCTGCAATAAGGTCTCCCCCAAACCTCCTCTGGACTTGCTCCAACTGGTCAATATCCTTCTTATGCTGAGGGCCCCAGAGCTGGACGCAGTGCTCCAGGTGGGGTCTCACGAGAGCAGAGTAGAGAAGGAGAATCACTTTGCTCAACCTGCTTGTCATGCTTCTCTGGCCCACGTGGGGGGACCCACGCTGGAGCAGGCTGCTCCTGAAGGACTGCACACCATGGGAGGGACCCACACTGGAGCACTTCATGGAGAACTGCAGCCTGTGGAAAGGACCCACGGTAGGAGAAGTCGGAGGACTGTCCCCCGTGGGAGGGACCCCATGCTGGAACAGGATCACAGTGTGAGGAGTCTTCCCCTGAGGAGGAAGGAGCAGCAGAGACAGCATGTGATGGACTGACCCCAACCCCCATTCCCTTGTGCTGCTGGAGGGGAGGTGGTAGAGAAATGGGGAGCAAAGCTGTTCCCAGGAAGAAGGGAGGGGAGAGTGGAAGGTTTTAACATTTGGTTTTATTTCCCATTACCCTACTCTGATTTGATGGGTAATAAACTAATTTCCCCAAGCTGAGTCTATTTTGCCTGTGATGGTAATTGGTGAGTGATCCCTCCCTGTCCGTGTCTCAACCCATGAGTCTTTTGTTATATTTTCTCTCCCCTGCCCAACTCTGGGGTGTGAGGGGTGTGTGATAGAGTGGCTTTGGTGGGCCTGTGTTGTCCAGCCAGGGTCAACCCTCCAGAGAGGTTCAGCTGCCTGGTGTTGTGGGAACACCCTTCCTCTGAGAGGTGGAAATAGGTCAAGCAGGAGAAGATATCCAAAGAGCTCTCTAACAAGCTCCTGTCCCTCTTCCCTTTCCCAGCCATGCTCTCTGTCTTGCTGGAGGGCTGCTGTGTGGGCAGCATGCATGCCTCAGACACAGCCTAGTGAGCTCTGCTCAGGACAAGTGTGCCTGAAGGATGAGTCACAAGGCTGTCATCTTCTTGCCCTTTGCCATGTCTCACCAGGTAAGCCTCTATCTAATTTAGGCTGTGGCTTTCCACAAACTCCCTTTTTTTAGAGGGTTTTTTTAAGGAGCTGTAGCAGGGGAGACGTGCTTCTCCAAGAGAGTGTCTGGAGGTGCACAGGGTAGCAAGCAGAAGTGCTATTTACTTTTAATATCGCAAGGCAAAAGGGGGCCAGAATGTCTGAGTGGAAATACAGTGGGTCAGGGAAGCCCACTTCTGATCCTTGTGTTCTCTGGACCCTGAGCCTGCCGCATCATCCACAGGGAACCTCATCTCGCTCCAGGATGCCAGATTGTGTGCAGACATTCCCTTCTTGGTATGCCAGCACACGAGAGGCTCCCCAGAGCCCAGATAAAGCTGACTTTGACCCTGAGTAGCACTGGAGGATGGCTGGGGCTTAGAAGATCTACAGCCATAAGTGGAGAAGAGGTGCTAAGAAACCTCCTGCCCTTGGGGTAACCCTGAGCAAAGTAGGGGTGTCTCATGGGATCAGTCTTGTTTGGGAGATGAATGCACTCATCCGTGTTTGTTCCCTGTATGCACTGGGGGCAGTATCTTGGTGGCACATCTGGTTGCTATTTGAAATACTTTCCAGCAGCTGTTGCTTCATCTGCTGTGGTTGCTGCAGAGCCCCCATTACATGGCTCTTAGAGTATGTCTAGTGCAATTCCCCTTCTTCTACACCTTTTTCTCTTTGTTGTCTGAGGTTGTGGTAGGAAATAGTCAGAAATTAGTACTGCAGTGAGGCAATAAGAAGTTGTGGGCCATGGCAGTTCTTTTGGGTAAACAATGATCTCCATTGATTCAGTGAAGTTGGCCGCTGATATTTTAAATTATTTGCTTGATAAATATTGTCATGTTCAAGGACACTCAATAGAAAAGAATATGTATTAAAATAATTTGGCAAAAGGGGATGTTAATTTTCAGTGATTGTTTCCTGCTATCAGTGTTAAATTTTTCATAGGAAAACATGAAGTTTGAGGGTTTTAAGCTTAAGGATTTTCCACAAAACCATTAAAAACATTTAAGATGAACATTTTCTTAATATACTCTCAGCAAACAAAACCAAGCAGATAAAACCCCAAGCCAGCCACACTTTCTGACAGAAAACTTTCAGCTGCCTCTGGTGGTTGTCAGTACAAGAGGGCACATTTGTAGGCAAAGGTAATATAATTTATTTGACCAACTGATATAAATTATTAGTAATGATATCACCTACAAATCTTACCTCTCCTCTATCCTTTGACCATTACAGCTACAAAAACAGCTATTTCATCATTATGGGCAATATGTCCTCTATTTGTGTTTGATTTTCCCCCATATCCCCTATTGTCTTTGCCTCCCTTTTGCCTGTTTCTTGTTTCCTCTCCTGTCATTCCTACATTTCCTTTGCCACAGCACTGTTCATTCCTCCCTGAAACAGATTTCACCAGAAACAGCTTGTTATCCCTTATTAAAATGATCAGCAGTGAAATACTTGCATATTGCCCCTTAATGTCATAATTGGCTTCAGATCTGAAGTCTTTAAAGAGAAACTCTCCTCTCTTAAATTCACTGTTATATACTGTCTCCAGACTCAGTTTATTAGGTAATTCCCATACCTGACTAGAATATAGTCTCATACTTAGAAAATCTATGAATTTTCTATTTGTAAATCAAAGCTTGAATTCTGCATACTGTACATTACAAGTAGGACAGATTTCACTTGCTTATATAAGTGACATTTGAGTTAATGTATCAGGCACAAGAAAGGAATTAAGACATAGTATTTCTAAATTTGGTTCAGTCCTCAGAATGCTAGGCATGTGTCATTCTTGTAAATAGTTCACATCTCTGTAAGTGCATTTCATCTCTACCATGCTCCTTATCTACTGCATGGTGTCAGTTTAGAAAATAAACAGCATTTATGTAGGGGTTGGTTATGAGAGTTCCTAACTTGGGATAGCAACTCTCTTCTTCTATAGGATCATTTAAACACTGGTGCCACTGCCTACTTAAATCAGGGTACAAATGCTGAGCAACAGATAACAATTCAAAACTCTTAGTCTATTCTACATATTCTACTGCAAAATGCAGGCACACAGGGAGACTGCTCCTGTGGCATCTGCAATGCATATATGAACTGCTCCAAGTCCTTGTATGTTTTGTTACAAAACCAGAAAGATAGGAAATCTATGCAAGAGAAGCAAAAGGAAAATGCTGCATGCTTTTTTTTTTTTTATATATAGTTGAACACATTTATTAATTGTGTTTGAGGAAATCAATTTCCTTGAGAGTTCTCATACAAAACATTTTGATGTAGTCACTGCATCACATGAAAATCTGCAGTGTTCCTTAGCAAATGTTAGTGTATACATGCTCAGTCTGCCTAGCTTTGTATCTTGTGCAATCACCTGTTATGAAAACACTCACTTTGTATCCATAGATCCCAATGGACTTACCAAAAAAATCAATCCATATTCTAGGAAGTGAAACAAAATCACCAAGACTTTAACTTATATTAAACCACATTCTGTTTCTTCCTATTGCCCTGACTATTTGCTTGTTTCACTGCAATGTGTAATATGCACAACAGTTCCTTGGGGATCGTCTTATCATTTGGTTCCAGAAAGTCTAAAGAGATCTGTATGGCTCAACATCATAATTTTTATCTACATTTAATCTTACTACAGAAGAAATAGCCTCATTCAGCAGACAAACCAAATCCTTTCAGAAAAATGCTTTTGTTACTAAGTGAACCTGATCACAAACACCTAAGAGAGAATTTTCCTCTTCATGCGAAGCAATCAGGCAATATTTCTGCATGCTGCACTTCAAAATCAAACTTCCTGCACATTGATTAGCTGAACTGCATAAAAGGAAAGTGCATAATAATGCTTTGAAGGACTGTATTGCTTAATTAATCTACAAGCCGATACTAATTTGGCTGTCATCTAAAAAGAACATCTACCATACAATCAGAGAAGCTAAAATTTGCAAAGACTAAACCAGTCCTTATTGCACATTCTGAATTTATGTGGAGTCCTTTGCTGATTTCAATAGGAATTGTATTACGACTGCCAGACAGGTGGGGATGTGTTAATTCAGTGCAGAGTAATTCTATTCAAAGCACATACAGCAGCAGCAGTAAGAAAGACCAGACCCAATCTTAATGACCTCGCTGAATGCCTATTCAGCCACAAGTCTGTCACTTTGCTAGGTCTAACTAGTGTTCTCCAAAGCACTTAGGGAACTGTGTAAGTCATTTGCTCCAAAGGAGACATTCAAAGAGCTTATTCAGCAAATTAACAGTTTCTGAGAATTTCTGCTGAGGTTAGTTCATGTCAGCTTTCAAAATATAATTTTGTTAATGGGCATTGCTATTCATGCTTGAATTTAAGTGGCAAATTTTACATCATAGTACAGTTATTAAAGGAAGTTTTTCATCCTAATTGCTGTACTGTGTTTCGGCAAACTCATCTGGGATGTTGCAGTCTAATTGATACCTCCGAGCTGAAGAAATAGTGACAGCTTAACTATTTGTCTGATTTTGGTGCACTGTAGTTGTCCTCTCTTCTATTCCTGTCTTCATTGTAGAACCACGCTGAGTAAAGAGGAGAAGGTGTAATGAAAAAACTCTTTCTTAACTCTGGAGTTTCTGTACCTTTTCTTCTCACAGTCTTTTGGGAGTTGAAAGCTTATATTGATCTTATAGCTTGGCTTGGTTTTAAAAAGTCCTTTTTTGTCCTTTTTTTTTAAATTTCTTTCAGTACATCCATAGAAAGTTCATGAATACACAGTCTGTTACTATATATTCGCCAAACTTGTAATTTTTCCTCAAGTTAATGGTTATAGTGCCTTTATCCTTGCAACAAGAAATTCTTAGGATGCTTGAAAATTCAGATTTTTCTTATTCTAGTCTTATACAGTTCTTATGGAAATTATGAAAACTTAAAATTCTGTTTTAAGTAAGTCCAAGCACTTCTAGATTCTTCAGGAAGAATAGCAACTTCGAACAATCTTTCATTAGTAATCAAGATCTCAGAGTTTTAAACTTGAGTAGTTGCTACAAATTTCTAAAGCCTTTGAAAATGTGACTCTAATTCTCATCTCTCTGAGCTTGGTAGAAACTTTGTTTCTATAGTCTTCTGAAATCTAAAGACTTTTCTACATGGTCTTTCCATTCCCTATCACATTTTCTTGACATAAGAAGATGATATTACCTTAAAAAAAGAGCAACATATGACTCTTGCATAGCAGGTTGCATTCAATTTGCAAAAGATCTCACGTATTTTTAGGAAGTCAACATACTCTTCTAGTATATTTTTTCTAAAAAAGCCATACAAGAGTATCATATGGAAAGTAGCAACAAAATGTGTCATAAAAGCAAAATTTTCAAATTTATATAAATCAGTGACTTTTATGGGAAAATGAAATGTTACCTTCCCAATACTTAGCCTGTCCTAGTAAAATACAAAGCTAAAAGTTTCTGGAATCGATTACAATAAAATAAGCAATGAAAAATTATGTAAATGCAAGTTATCGTAATGTCCAAGCATCAGAATATTTCAGTACAAGATCGTAGAAATGTTGAGCTAGGAGAATGTCAAGAGCTTACATTTCCTAGCAAGGGAGTCTGATATCAAACCACAGTATACTGTAACAAAAAGGTCCCAGTTCCTTGGTAAAGAGAGATTTTCCCAAACTGTACTTGTGGACTTGCTATATACTCCTTTTCAGAACTTCAGCAGTACTCTTCAGTGCTGCACACAGCTGATACAGCTACTTAAATCTCTATCTTGCAATGGAGTTGTGACAAACATGAATTTGCTGTAGGAAACACCCAAGCTGCAAACTTTACTAGCAACAGGCAAGAGAACAGGCGCGTTCTGTGGCAGCTGTAGGGATGCACTTCCCCGCTGAAATAATAGACTCAGCCTCCCAGAGAAGATCAGGTCATCTCTCTTGAACTGGATCCCCTCTCATAATGGTGGTGGTGGTGACAGTGGCAGAAGGAGGTGAAGGATGCTGACTTGTTCAAAATAGGAGTAAGCATTTCCTTGAACTCACTTGAGATAATAAGATAATGATGACCCCTATTATTCAGGGTGAAAGAAGAAGAGAAAAGCAGGATTCTCACAAGTAGGGGTGTAAGCTTTAAAAGTAAAACACATGGCTCTATTGCAATATTGTGTACAGAAGACAGGAAGGACTGAAATAAAGCAACAACAGCTGATTTAAACATGAAGTCCATAATGTTAAAGAATTTTCTTTCACAGGGCATATCCAATTTATTCAAGCTCTGACCTCTCTAAGAACTTGAGCAAAAGTGTGGTTTTAGATCACATATTTTACTGCCATTCCTGCAGTTCTAATGTCTTGAAATCAGCTACTGCAGTGTTTGAAGGCTTGTTCTAGATGACATTGCTATTTTATTTGTGTGTGAACTACACTCTTCCTGACATATACTCTCCTGGTAATTCCTAGGGCTTCCCTAGATGAAATACATAACACGGTGATTTCCGCACCAGTTAGAAAAGATTCAGAGACAGTCACAACCAACATCTGCAGCCTTCAGGATCCTAAACTTGTGTGTCAAGGCAATGGCAAAATATGTCCCGTATTGCCAAGTCTCACACCCATTCAAGGCATTTATCACACAGCTGCAAGGACTAGAACAGCTTATACATTACACATTATATTTGAAGAAGCCTGTGCCAGTCCATACCATTATCAAAATTTTGTGTAGAGCTGTGGTAATCATGGTCTGGAGGCCTTTTCTTCTGGAAACCCAGTGGGAGGCACAATGATCACCACGAGCAAAACCTGGGTAGCATCAAACATGACCTCTACTGAGACAGTTGGCCTGCACACCTTGTTATTCCTGAAAGGTTTCCTCAGGCAGTGATGCAAAGCACCACGCCAATAAAGCAGTGTCAGACAATTTCACCTACAATATGGAAATGATAAAAAATTACCCTTGGGCATATCAATACCTCTTTCCATCTCCCTCAGCATTTTAAATTTTGACCTGCAATACGTGTTGGGATGAAAAAAAGGTTTTTCCCAAATCCATTATACAAGTGCCTTTGAAAAACTGCAGTTTAGACAAACTGCCATTCTAATGGAAAAGCATTTTGATGGAAACATTTTTAGCTAACTCTGTCCCAGAGGCTATCAGGCTTTAGACTGAGAGGACCGTCTCAGAGGATAGTCCTGTAGAAATTGGAACAATGAATGTCTCGTAAGTACCTGTGAGACTTGTTGGCATTCAGACCTCCTCCAGTCTGTTAGAAAGACTGGATCCTATTTTTCAGCAAAGCAGTGACAAAGTGACTGGGGTGTTAGGACCCTGAACTACCAAGCTTCTGAGAATGCAGCTGTCACTTTATTTTTGGTACAGATTATTTGCATGGCGTTTTCTTTGCATGAATGGTTGCATCAGTATTCTGCACCAATCGCCAATATTCCCTATCACAGACTTTTCAAAACGATCACCATCAGAACACTGGCATACACAGTTTCAGAATGAGTTAATTTTAAAATGCTTTAGATTGTGTTTCTTAAGGATAGCTACTAAAATAAATTTTGCCATAATCACAAGCATTATTCCCTTTACTCCATAAATGTTAAGTGGCTCTGTCTTTCAATTAGAATTATGAAGCAGTAACACTGCCAGTGTATTCTCAAATACAGTATGCTTTCTGTTCTTGGCAGTACTGGGATAAACAAGGGAATTTTGTACAATGCCTAGATTTTACACAAATATTTTGAACCATTTCCTAGAATGAGTTGATAGTGTCATTGTCAGTTGCAGTTAAATCCCTTGGAAAAATTATGTCATGCACAGATTGTCTGTATTCCTTACGACTACTTTCACTGCGTGAATAGATTTTTTACTAGAATTAAATACTTTCGTAAGACAGCCACATCTCACTATGTCAGGTGTTTTCTGAGAAGAAATCACATGAATAACCATAAGGTTCATTTTGCTTTGTTTTTAACTGATTATTCTTGCCACCAAATTTCATAAAATATTTTCATTGTTTTGGCTTGGTGTATGATAACTAGGAAAGAACACAAAAATCATTATTAAATTGTCCCTAGACGAATCAAAACTTGTAAAAGGCATAAGGAAGCATAAGGTAGGTGTTAACACAGTGATATAAACAGTAGGTTACAGTTGGAATTAAACTCTAGATAGTAGTATTTTAAAAACTGGCTCAAGGCATACTGAAGATCATCAAGACTCTTTAATGTCTCTGAAATAAGAGAATTGTGAGATACAACTACTGATTACGTTCTTAAAACAAATAAGACCAAGCAGTATCTGTAGAAGTGCAAAATGTATATTTAGTCTCTTTCAGGTCTCTAAAGTCTGAGGTTATACCATTTCACAAGATAGGCACATGAGGAAGCTCAGATCTAAATCTTTCCTTTTCTGCCAATCACAGCACTGAATGAATCCATGGATTTATGCCCCAATGATTTTAATCCTTCAGATTAAGTGAGAGATTTCTGTCTGAGGTTTTATTTGTCTCAGAGAGATTTTCATAGAATCTCAGAATCTTCTAGGTTGGGAAAGACCTTTAAGATCATCACCTCCAACCAGTAACGTAACACTGCGAAGTCCATCACTGAACCATGTCCCAAAGCACCTCATCCACGTCTTTTAAATACCTACAGGGATAGTGACTCAACCACCTGTTGGGCAGCCTGTTCCAGTGCCTGACAACTGTCAGCTGTTTCCTAATATCCAATCTAAACCTTCCCTGGCACAACTTGAGGCCATTTCCTCTTGTCCTGTCACTTGTCACTTGGGAGAAGAGACCAACCCCTCCTTTCAGGTGGTTGTAGAGTGTGATAAGGTCTACCCGAGCCTCCTCTTCTCTAGGCTAAACAACCCCAGTTCCCTCAGCTGCTCCTCACAGGACTTGTGCTCCAGACCTTTCCCCAGCTCCATTGCCCTTCTCTGGACACACTCCAACACCTCAGTGTCTTTCTTGCAGTGAGGCGCCCAAAACTGAACACAGGGTTTGAGGTGCAGCCTCACCAGTGCCCAGTACAGGGGGACAATCCCTGCCCTAGTCCTGCTGGCCACACTGCTCCTGATGCAGGCCAGGATGACATTGGCCTTCTCGGCCACCTGGGCACACTGCTGGCTCATATTCAGCCATCTGTCCACCAATACCCCCAGGTCTTTTTCTGCCAGGAACCTTTCCAGCCACTCATCCCCAAGCCTGTAGTGTTGCAGGGGGTTGGTGTGACCCAAGTGCAGGACCCGGCACTTGGCATCATTGAACTTCATGCAGTTGGTCTTGAACCATCAATCCAGCCTGTCCAGGACCCTCTGCAGAGCCTTCCTACCCTCAGGCAGATCAACACCCCCACCCAACTTGGTGTTATCTGTAAACTTACTGAGGGTGCACTCGATCCCCTTGTCCAGGTCATTGATAAAGATACTAAACAGAACTGGCCCCAGTACTGAGTCCTGGGAAGCACCACTGGTGACCGGCTGCCAACTGGATTTAACTTCATTCACCACGATTCTCTGGGTCTGGCCAGTTTTTTACCCAGCAAAGAGTATGTCTGACCAAGCTATGAGCAGCCAATTCTCCAGGAGAATGCTGTGGGAAACAGTGTCAAAGGCTTTACTAAAGTCTAGGTAGACAGCATCCATAGCCTTTTCCTTGTCCACTAAGCTGATCACCTTGTCATAGAAGGAGATCAGGTTAGTCAAGCAGGACCTGCCTTTCATGAACCCATGCTGAGTGGCCCTGATCACCTGGTTGTCCTGTATGTGCCACGTGATGGCCGTCAGGATGATCTGCTCCATAACCTGGAGACACTCCTTAGCTCTTCTTTTCTTGCTAATGTATTTACAGAAATACTTTTATTGCCCTTTACAGCAGAGACCAGGTTAAGTTCTAGCTGAGCTTTGGCCCTTCTAATTTTCTCCCTGCAAAACCTCATGACATCCTTGTAGTTCTCCTGAGTTGCCTGCCCCTTCTTTCAGAGCTCATAAACTCTATTTTTTTCTGAGTTCCAGGCAAAGATCCCTGTTCAGCCAGGTCGGTGGTCTTCCCTGCTGGCTCATGTTTCATCACATGGGGACAGGCTGGTCCTGCACCTTTAAGATTCCATTCTTGAAGTATGTCCAGCCTTCCTCGACTTCTTTGCCCTTCAGGACTGCCTCCCAAGGGACTCTGTCAACCAGGCTCCTAAACAAGCCAATGTCTGCCCTCCAGACTTTGTCCAAGGCAGCAATTCTGTTGATCCCCCCCCTAACTTCTCCAAGAATTGAAGACTATCATTTTGTGATTTTATTGTGCCTTGGATGTGCTGAAAGTCTGAACAACATGACACAATGTGAAAAGGCAGGAGCCTTCAACTGGTTTTATTTGTTTTGCTATGTTCCTTCCACAAGGTTATGAACATGCAAAGGCCCAATACTCCCTCTAAATGCCCATTTCCTTCGCTGCACTGAAATCCAGACAGGCTGGGAAGCTGCTGTGTTAACATTTCCGCGAGGGAATGGTTGAACTCTCTGACTCCCAAGGCCCTGATTGGTATCAGCTTGGTCAGCAAGGCTGCAATAAAGGAGAAGAAGGGCAACACACTGCTCCTGGTGACATTTAGCTGTATAGGCTGTTCTGTGGTACTGCTTTAAATATCACACTCATATCCAGTATGGAAAGAGGGAAATTCAGTAAGACAGGGATGGTCAGATACAATTTCCTATGTGTAAAAATACTAGACTCTAGATCTGGCTGTTCAGTTAATTAACAAAGGAAAAGTTGGAGCATAATCTTAAGGCTCCTGGCCACTTTTAGACACTTCTAGACAATGAACTGAGCTTTTGTAAACTGAATTCTGAAGGCCCATCTTCAATGGCAGGGTTTTTTTAATTCCATGTTTTCCAGAGTGGGAGCTTGCCTTAAGTCTTACGCATTTCTTAGCCTTGTACTACAGCCTTTTCAGAACCTTGAATTCAGACTTGTAATCTGTTTTGAGTATGGTTTGGGGGCAATTCTCTGCTTAGTTTTCATTCGGTAGCCAAAAAGCTAGACCAACACAGGTTGTAAACAAAGCACCTTTTCAGGAAGTCCCAGAGGTCCTCCTGCCTGCCTTCAGGTGACACTTCCTTCCTGGGGATGGCAAATGGGTAGGGCGTCTGCTTGTCTCCCTGGTGACCCCAGTTTTCAGCAGTCTCTCACTCAGCACAGTGTCTGTCTCCCATACTTAGTTCCCATGGCTGTAATTTTAAAGGTTGGAATCTGCAGTGTCTAAGTCTTGTGGCTCTGGGACAGACTGTCAAACTCAGCCGTTCTTACTCAATAGTATATGTGGAAGGGAGCAGTACAGACCCTTCAAACTTGGAGACAGATCACAAGAGACAACTGCTCATACCTGTGTAGATGGTTTATGTGGTACTTAACAAGACAGCTGAATCCTCTACAAATAAACAGGCTTCTTTTTTTTTTTTTTTTTTTACCAGTGCTTTAACCCTCATCCTGCATGAGGAATTTATTTAATGAAAAAGCTTGACCTTCTTTTTTTGCTTATATTGCTTTTTCGCAACTCTAACGACTAGAGCAACTCTACAGAATTTGGCAGACAATCATGTTTTGACTATGAGTAGCTACAATTCAAAACTGTCAGTTTTCCTGAAGAAGATTATACTGAAAGGCCCCTACTTTTTGGTGAAATCTTGCAGAATACAAATCATCATCAGTTTCACAGGATTAAAATCCTAAGCCTTTGCTCAAAGCATTTCTTTAGTCCTGGAAGAAGAGACTAAGGCTGGCTAAAGGTAGCAAAAGTCACCACCATGACTGCAAGTGATGAATGGAAAAAAATGGATTTGGCAACAAACCAACTCATATTCCAATTAGGTTTTTGAGTATTTTACAGAAGCCATTCAGTCATCAATGAATTCAACATACAGAAAGATATCTGGCACCCTTTAAGCACTTTTACAGAAACCTGTATGCCAGCTGAGGATACACTAGAAACCCTTGCTGACCTTAGACGTTTTTATAGAAAGCTGAGTGCCTAGTGAGAACAAAAAAAGTCTTCCTGTAACAGCAACCTTAATTTTCTTTACTGAGACTTCAGCTCCAAGCTGAGCTCCAGGTGAATCCCAGGGCAAAGCTGTTCATTTTCTCTAGTAGTCCTCCCACTGAACATTTTTCTCTTTAGAAGGGTATTCTACAAGTTTTCTGTTAACTGCTTTTTCCCCAAGCTGCTCTCCATGTTACAGCTTTCTGTGGGCAGAGGAACCCTCTCCATGACTGGTCAGATAGAAGAGCATGATTCGTTCAGCTTCACAAAGGACACCTGCATGGGAAATTGAAAACTATACCAATTAATTCAAACTACAGCATCTAAGGCTTCCCCCATCTACACACTGATACTCTTAGAATTAAGCAAACAAGATCAGACTAGATGCTGATTGAACTAGAATTGAAACCTCAAGAGCCCTGAATTTACTGAATGTCTAGAGCAGGAGGACATTGTTTAAGTACTAGATATAAATAAAATTACCGAGGTCTGCTGAAAGAAACAAATTTGCAACAGCCTGATTAGAAATATTATCTATAAAACCGTCAATATTGACTAATTTGGAGAATGGGGAAAAAAAAGGCATAAGGACTAGCTGTAGATTACTTCTATCTGATGGAGTACAATCCAGCAAAAATCATTATCAACTTCATACATTACATTGAACATAATCAGTAGGTGCAGCCTAATGCAATGATGTTGAGGCAAGTTTCCAGCCCTTTGCTCTGGAAACGTCCTTAGAAGCCCAGTTCAGAGGAACTGACTATGGGTTGGGAAGGGATTTATGAGATGATGTGAGCTTGACAAACTTTCAGTACTCTGAACTAGCACAATCACCCTTATTGTCTGCCTGTTATAAATATATCTTTCTTACGACTGAAATTTTCATCTCTTCTATTAATGGAATGACATACCCAGTAGTGAACAGAGCTTTATGATTCTAACAGCAGAAAACCTGTTAGAAGAGTTTCTTATTCATTTACACAGCATTCAGCTCCTGTAAAGCATGTCAGAGACAGGTAAGGAATTCTCATGGCAGGGTATGATGCTTTGGATGTGAAAGAGGCCTTGGTAGCTGTGCGGTATTGTGAGATTTGTGATACGTGGGTTTAATTTCCCTCTGTATTTGACCAGGAACCTATAGTCACACACGTTGATGTGTTGTGTGGTTTCCTAGGCCTAATACAATGTACAGCTACGGTGACATTATGGCTCTGTTGTTGAAAAGTGGTGACATGGTGTGTGCGTGTATGTGTCTGTGTGACAATGTGAGTTTGACCTACAAAGTTTTTGACTCCACGAAGTTTTAATTTCTTACCAATACCTTCAATAATGTTCACAACATAAGACGGAATAGGCACTAACCTGTGAATAATGTACTGAACAGTTCATAAAAACTAGGCTTTGGTACAAAGGCACCTCTAAATAAAGAATTCTACTGGAAACTTTGGACAGACACTTTCTGTCTGTGTTTCAGGCTTTTGGGTTTTTTTGCAGCTTTTTACAGAAAAGCTCATGCCAATTATTTGCACTATTGCAGCAGATGTCATAGAATCACAGAACGGTTTGGGTTGGAAGGGACCTTAAAGATCATCTGGTTCCAACTCCCCTGCCATGGGCAGGGACACCTTCCACTAGGCCAGATTGCTCCAAGCCTCATCTAGCCTGGCCTTGAACACTTCCAGGGATGGGGCATCCACAGCTTCTCTGGGCAACCTGTTCCAGTGCCTCACCACCCACTCCGGGAAGAACTTCTTCCTGATATCTAATCTAAATCTCCCTGCTTTCAGTGTAAACCCATTACCCCTTGTCCTGTCACTACAGGCCCTTGTAAGAAGTACACCCCCAGCTTTATTGTAGGTCCCTTCAGGTACTGGAAGGTGCTATAAGGTCTCCCTGGAGCCTTCTCTTCTCCAGGCTGAACAAGCCCAACTCTCTCAGCCTGTCCCCATAGGAGAGGTGCTCCAGTCCTCTGATCATCTTCATGGCCTCCTCTGGACTCGCTCCAACCATTCAATATCCTTCTTGAGGGCTCCACAGCTGGATGCAGTACTCCAGGTAGGGTCCTAGGCTAGTGCCATTGACTCCTAAGCAAAGGGAGGGCAGTAGCAGGCTGGCATGGGTGCACATACCCTCTCACAGGCTAACAAGCCCGGAAAAAGGCAAAAAGCCTTGCCCAATTCTAGCATGTTCAGAAGCAAATAATCTTGTATTTTAAGCTGGAAGACTCTTCTGGAGTCAAAACTTTTGGAAACATCTTTTTAATCAGAGAAGTAAGATTTAATCTTTAATTCTTCACTCTTTTTTCCTTCTCCCTGTAAAACCAGTCAGAAATATCCCACTTTTTTTTGCAACTACATTAAACTGCATCCACATATGAGCAGACTCAGAGATTTTTATTAAAAACAATGTAGGATTGGCATCTAATGTAATACTTCTCTGTTGTAATATTACACATTTTTGTGTGACTGCAGGAAGCGGTTTCAAAAGGAAAGGTCAAATTCAGGTTCCGGTGAAATCAGCATGTAAATCCATACTTCTGGCAATGGGACCAGAATTTGGGCCAAGTCCACTCTACCAAGAGGAAGCAAACTCTTCAGCTCAAACATGCTTAAAACAGAGGTTTAATTGACCCACTGCCAGGAATGCTCTAGAAGTGATTTTGATTGTACTTGCAGAACTGTAATTTTTAGACCTGTATGCTAATATCTGGAGGACAGTTACTGTCCTAGATGAAATATCCTGAAACCTTTAAAGACGTCAGGTTTTGTGAGTTGCTTTCTAACCGGCTGCTATTTTTTCTAAACATTCACTTCACTGGGGTTTATCCCAGCACGGCTGCGAAATGCCAAAGGCCCTGATGCCCTTCCAGGTTCCTGATTCCTCCTGGAGCTAAACCAGCGCTTCCTATCCACCAGCCCCCTTGGCCTCCGGCAGAAGCGGACTCGGGGGCGTACAGAGCGATGCTCACAGACTCCCATCTACCCTGCACGGCCTCGGAAACCTTCTTATTCCCAATTAAACTTTTAAGCGCTGCTTTAAGCGGCCGTGAGTTCTCCTGGAGCAGCGCTCCGGCCAGAACAGCAGCTCCGGCAGCCCCCGCCCCGCCGGGCTCCTCGGAGGCAGGGAAGGGGCGGCGGACCCCGCTCCCCTTCCCCGGGGAAGTACTTTTTGGGTCGGGCCTCCCCGCACCGGCGGGGGCGGGCGGGCACGGACGGGGCGGCGGCAGCCGGGGAAGGAGGGGGCTGGCGCCGGGTAGCCACTGGCGCGGGAGCTCCCCCCTCGCTTCGCCTCGCCTCCCGCGGCCGGGGATAAAGGCACCTAGCCCGGCGCTACCCGAGCGGGAAGGCGACGGGCAGCGGCGGCGGCCGAGCGGGCGTGCGAGGGTCGGGCCGGGCCCCGCCGCGCAGCCCCTTCCATGCGCCTCGCCGGAGGAGCCGGCTCCCCCCGGGCGGCGCCCTCGCCCGGGAACGGCAGCCGGTGGCGAGCAGCGGAGCCCAGCGGCGGCGGCAGCAGCCCCAGCCCCGAGGCGTGGTCGGGGTCGCCCAACGGCAGCCTGGCCGGCTGGGACCCCTTCGGGCGGGACGAGGAGCTGGCGAAGCTGGAGATCGCCGTGCTGGCCGTCACCTTCGCCGTGGCGGTGGTGGGCAACGGCAGCGTGCTGCTGGCCCTGCGGCGCACGCCGCGCAAGGCGTCCCGCATGCACCTCTTCATCCGCCACCTCAGCCTGGCCGACCTGGTGGTCGCCTTCTTCCAGGTGCTGCCCCAGCTCTGCTGGGAGGTGACCCACCGCTTCCACGGCCCCGACGGGCTCTGCCGGGTGGTCAAGCACCTGCAGGTCTTCGGCATGTTCGCCTCGGCGTACATGCTGGTGGCCATGACGGCCGACCGCTACATCGCCGTCTGCCACCCGCTGAAGACGCTGCAGCAGCCCACCAAGCGCTCGTACGGGATGATCGCGGCGGCCTGGGCGCTCAGCCTGCTGCTCAGCACCCCGCAGTACTTCATCTTCTCCCTCAGCGAGGTGGAGCGCGGCTCGCGGGTCTACGACTGTTGGGCGCACTTCATCATGCCCTGGGGGCCCCGCGCCTACATCACCTGGATCACCGGCGGCATCTTCGTCGCGCCCGTCTTCATCCTCGTCACCTGCTACGGCTTCATCTGCTACCACATCTGGCGCAACGTCAGGGGCAAGACGCGCCCGGGGGAGACGGCGGCGGCGGGCGGTGGGCGACGGGCGAGCGGCGGCGGTCCGCGGCGGGGGCTGCTGCTCGCCCCCTGTGTCAGCAGCGTCAAGACCATCTCCCGCGCCAAGATCCGCACCGTCAAGATGACCTTCGTCATCGTCTCGGCGTACGTCGTCTGCTGGGCGCCCTTCTTCACCATCCAGATGTGGTCCGTCTGGGACCAGCGCTTCCCCTGGGTCGGTAGGTGACGGGGAGTCGCCGGCGGGCACCGGGAGAACACGCCGCCGCTGTCTTCACCCCTTCACGGACACGCGTGGGGGTCCTCCCGCTTGCCTGGGGCGCTGGGGCAGTCCTGAGCCGAGCCGAGGGGGCGATGGGGCGCGGCAGCCGAGAGAGGGACCCGGGCGCGCCCGCCCCGCGCCGTCTGCCTGAACGGGCTCCCCGCCGGCCCTTTGCGTGGCGAGGTGAGCAAGCCCCGACCGCCGCAGCCGCCCTCGGGGCCGCTCCGCCGGCACCGCTCGCACTCCCGGACGGGGCGGCCCCGGCGAGCGGCGGCAGCGGCGCTCGGCTCGACCTCTGCCGGCAGCGAGCGGAGCGGAGCGGCCGGCGGTGGCCGCTGGGTCCCCGGGGAGGAGCGGCAGCCGCTGCCTTCTCGCCCGCAGCAAAACCGAGGGATGGGAACTGGCGTATTTGCTGCCGTAGTTTGAACCAGCCACGTTTTCTTCCATTTGAAGCTGCCGGTTAATAAAACTTTAGAAACGTGATGTGTTGTTACTGAGCGTACAGGAGTAATATGTGAGCAGCGAACATACTAAACTTTCTTTCCTCTACCTGCCTTGCCTGTGCGTTCCCTGCGGGCTAGTAATGGGGTTGAGCACAGCCTGAACCCTTCCTCTCAACAGAGCAGCCACCTCGGAGCTGCACCTTTAGTCAGCCACCGGCTCTTATAACTCAGCGGCAGTTTAGTATGTTGGAGATACCTGTCCCGCTGTTAAATCTGGCTGAAAATAATTGGTGAGTTCAAAGCTATTACACAAGGAATGGCAGGCAACATAGTAACGTATACCCTGTTTCCTCATAGTCAGAAAGCAGCAAATCAAAACGTTGAAATTTGTGATTTCTTGATCTTTTTAATATCCCCAAACTATCACTTATGTTCGAGTACTGACTATCCCTAATATTAGACTAAAGTCAAACCTAAAGTGCAGGGTCTCTACAGAGAAGTAAAGGCTTGCAGCAGACAAATAGATGGGGTTTTTTACTTAAAAAAAAAAAAAAGCGCAAACCTTATTGAACAGATGGGTATTTGGTAGGTCTGTTTGAAGAGATTCTTTAAATCTACGGAACTGCATAACACAGCAATTGTGCTTCTTTGGAAATTCAGTATTTACAAAGAAAGGTCACTAATAATTGATTAGACTAAACATATATTTAGAGTATTTGATATTTTAGCTAGATTAAATTAGCAGGTGGAAGACCATAAATGTTTTAGGGCATAGTGTAACTTCCATTTTTCCCTTAAGTAAAATTTGTTCAACCTCTGAAAACCAGATTTGATTCACGAGCCAGTAGTTACTTGAGCATTCAACTCTTTTCAGCATGCATATGTATACAGAAATATTCAGTATTATTGAAAGCACTGGGAAATCAGTGGGAATTTTGCCATTGTCTCCCAGGGTAACCAATTTTAAAAACAAAAGTCTGAATACGGTTCAGTATTTAAAGCGTGAGCTTATCAACACATGGATAAACATCAGTGAAAATGAGACTAAAGCATTATTGTGGATGGATTGCCCTATAACTTCTTCTGTCACAGCTTTTGGAAGTCTGTTCAGACAAATTCCCATTGACTTCAATGGTAGCCTTATATAAATAACAACTTTCCTGATTATATCCTCATTATTCGCTTCAAATGCGGCTGCTCAACTTTTAAAAGTAGAATTTTTCAGGTAAATAAATCCAACAGTTAATGAAGCAATTGGCTGAGCAGTGCTAGTGTTCTTTTGATGATTAAACCGCTTTCTTCCCCTCCTCCCCAGATTCTGAAAACACTGCGACTACCGTCACAGCTCTGTTGGCCAGCCTGAACAGTTGCTGTAACCCCTGGATCTACATGTTCTTCAGCGGGCACCTCCTGCAAGACTGCATACAGAGCTTCCCTTGCTGCCAGAAGATAAAGCAAACGCTGAGTAAAGAAGATTCAAACAGCAACAGCAGGCGACAGACTTCTTTCACCAACAACAGAAGCCCAACCCACAGCCTGAACACCTGGAGAGAGTCGCCCCACTCCAAATCAACCAGCTTCATCCCCATTCCCACCTGAGACAGGCTGCAGGGCAGGCAGGGCTTGCAGCCCCATAACAGCGCTGGGGAAGGTTACGGAAGAGCACTTGACGCTGGTCAAAGGCCCCAGTCATGGTGACAAGGAATGACAAAGGTGACCATAAAACAAAATGGGCCATATCTCTCAATAAGCTATTCTGCAGCGTGTAAATTATTTTCTGAATGGTATTTAGGACTTGGGCAACTGATCAGGAAGGCGTGACAACAATAAAGCAATTATTTTTCTAAATAGAATTTATTATTTTAAATTTTTGTGTGTGTCTCTAAAATACCAAGTGCATTGTTCAAAGCAGTAAAAACAGTGGAGTTGGCATGTGCTGGGCTAACTCCGCTCTGCAGTGTTAATGCTTCTCCCGATTGTCTGATGAAGTCACAGAGAAGATGATATGAGCAAGATCCACAATTTACTCCTAAAAACAAGAAGAAAAGAGTTGGGAGAATGTCCTGACTGCCCACATAAGGAACACGGTTAGACAGGCTCTGAGTTCCTGGGAATTTAATTCATCATACTTCTTTATCTTGTAAAGGTCTAACAATTCTTAGTTAATGAAATTTAATGGCCTGTGTGAAGACAAATCCTTCAGTGCTGTTGATGTCTGTATGTGTATTGTGGGGTTTCATTTTTAGGGTGACATTTCTTCCCTTCATGTTGAGGGAGATTACACAGCACAGTGTTTTTGTGTTATTGCACCTACCTTGATTTTTTTAAAACTAATTAAAAAAAAAAAGTACAATAAGCTACAACTAGTTCAGAACTGTTACAAACAGATACACCAAGAACTGTTACAAACAGATACACCAATAAAGCTCATCATGACTACCAGAACCACTTGCTTTATGCGTAAGAATCGCATGTTTTCCTCACTGAGTAAGGATAAAGCCACATTTGGCTATCCCGTAAGATAGTCCCATAAAATTTGGGGGAATGTGGCTGTTCAGTAAGAGCTGAAGAATCGGTACATTCCACAACACAGATTTGAGAATCAAATTTACAAGTCTTCTGGGAATATACAAAACTGTCAATGTTGTTGGCTTGGTTTCTTTTTTGGCAGATCATGACTATATAGTCTTTGAAATTGGCAGTAAACTGCAATTAAAAGCCATCACAACACGTTTAGTAATGTAAAGCATTCAAGGTGTGCTTGTTTTCACTACAATGCATGCCAAGTCAAATCTAGTTCCTACAACTTGTAAATAAGCTTGTTACGTCCTTCTGTGGAGTCTGTCTTTTACCTGGAGTTTGGGTTTTGAAGCTCCTTGAGTAAGTTCTGCTGTGGTTTTTAAGCCCTGGGGATCTCTTTGCTGGAGAAGAGAAAAAACTGGGGCCACGACTGTGGCTTTCACTGAGGATGGTGCTGGCCCCGCACCTGTCACAATAATGGTAGCAGAAATTAATAGGACTTGGTGCAGGATAAGATCATATTCAACCTGTTGTCCACTCCAGAAGCTCCCAGACATATCAACAACTGTTCCACAAAGAGTAGGGAAGATTAAAAAAGAAGAAAAAAAAAAATCAGAAGTTGTTATCACTAAAGAAAATCTTAGCTCTTCTATCTACATTTCTTGTTATCATTTTCTGCTCTGCAGGAGAGCCATCTGGTGTAATGTTTTGTTGTTGTTTAAAACAGTAGAACCCCAAGGACAGCATGGCTTATATTTAACAGACTGTCTTTTTGACCACCTGTAGTACACAGACGTGACTGCAGCTCTCACCTGTTCTGGGTGAAGGTCCGTGAACCTGGAGTTGTAATTTAGTCCAAAAAAAAATGCATGCAGTGGCACTGTGTGTGTGTATTTGTGCACATTAGATGTGTTACATACATTTTGCAAGTAGGTAGTTCACAGTTACTGAAATTGCAAATGTTTCAAGTTAACTACACTATCTTTTGCCTAGTTTTCTATTTGCATTACTACTTTCTTTGTACGTAAAATGCATATTAAAAACCAATTAGCTGTACTAACAGGATTTTCATGTTTGTGGAATTGAATTATCTTTCTATTACTTTATATTCAAACAGAGAAGATGATGACAAAACAAATGTAGAATAATGTTGATAATAAAACTAAAATGGGTAATGGCCGATATATAAAAAAAAAGTAAACAGACTCAAAAATATTATTTTCACTTTATTCCAAATATGTCACAAAATCTAGGCTTACATCGGGGGCTTGTCAGCATAAATGTACCCTGTGAGTGTTCTACAGTGTATGTAATTAAATTGACAGCACTATTAAGCAGTGTTTGGATTCCAGACCGTTTTTTGTAAATACTGAGTTTTGCTTTTTTCACACAATTGTAATGCTGGAAGATACAGCCCATATTTTTAAATTGTTCCTTTGTGGACATGTCTTTTTTTTTTTTAGCAGCTGCTTTGGGTTATCCTGAGGGCACACTAATGAAAACAGAAGGAAACAAGAAATTGTGAAACCATTGCATGTTTAAAACATGGAAACATGCTCTAATAAACCTGTATATTTGCTTGATGAGAAGCATTTTGTTCCTTTTGCTTGAGTGGATTTTGTAGGACCAGAAACATATTTTATGATACACCATACATTGCACAAAATGTAAAATTTCTTCATTAATTTTGATGAGTTGTTTCCATGAAAAACTTGAAGGAATGAACAAAACTGAAATGGTTTTCTATTACACATAGTGCACGAAGGTTATGTGCAAAGAAGGAATGCGCAGTTGGCTTTCCACTACATGCTGCTAGCATTGTTGAAACATGTATCGTAGCACTTATGTTCTGGAGGGATGGTTTGGATATTTTTGTTTTAATTTTGGGGAACAAAGGATTTAGCTTCTAATGTAAAACAAGATGGAATGGATGACCCTGCCTTCTGTTGTTCGTGCTGGCGTTACTAGAATCACAGCATTTTAAAAGCAATTAGATGACAGGAGTGGAGAACATGAGATGATACAGGAGATGGAAAGGATTTTGTTCTCTTAAATAAGAAACATAAGTTGCCAATAATAATTTATTTTAAATTAGGTTCAGAAAAAATAAGTGGATTTTTTTTCAGTATTATCACATTAAGACCAAAGGCTACAAGAAGACACAAGTTCACATGTGCCCAGTCCTGCAGAGGCAAAGGTTTTGTCTGCAACAGATCTTACGGCCAGTTCCAAATCGTCCAGATGAAGGACCTTATTAAAGTGCACACATGCTCCTTTCCAGTTTTTGCATATGGAAACCGGGCTAGAAGAAGGAAAGGAGCTGCAGAGCTGGGTGTTGTTCCAGGGCATGTCCCGGTGAGCCAGCGTTGGGAAGTGAACCCAAATCTTGCAGTAGAGCTATTGCTGAAATACAGGGTTACCTCCTGCATAAGCAAAGCTCTTACAGAGTTGTCCTAGACTGAGTTCCCCACCTGCAGAAAGGACTAATTAAATACAATGTCCTCTTCTAAAACATGTCTGAATGAGTTTGAGTTATACAGTCCCTTCCATACAGGATGGGAAGAAGTCCCACGAGAGGAGGCAGAAAGGAGTTAGTGTGCTTAAACACTAGTTTGGAGCTTCACTCACTGTTGCAAGATATTTCTCTGTGTTTTTCTCTAGGGATGGGCTTTACTGGAAAATGTAGCACTTGCTACTTGGGCAAAGGAATTAGAGAGTATGTAAATGAACATGTTTCAAGGTCCAGGAATAGATCACAGCTGCTGCACAGGAGCAGTCCCGGCTGGTTCAGGTAACAGTCCCTTACATTAGAATAGATCCAGCTAGTCTTGAAAAAGTCAGGGAACTGTCGAAGGCAATGAAAGTCACGCAGAATGGTTTGTGCAGGTAAGTAAAAAGCAAGCAAACAACAGTCATGACTAGTCTCTGCTGAGCTTCGTTAGAGCCAGCCAGCATGGATCTGCCTCTCCCAGCACTAGACCTGCAGAAAGTCCTGGACTGGTACTGTGTTAATGGATTAATGCTGTATCACTGTTTTGGTACAACCGCTCAGTAATTTGTCATACCTTAGCATAAACTTGCTTGGACTAACAGTTTACATGCAAATTACCCTTAGGTCTTCCTAAGGACATTTATAGCTGGATTCCTGACACAGTTCATTGGGTTACTCCATTTCTGAAAAGCAAGGCTGTGAGGCAGAGTTGGGAGCACAAAGCTCTTTTCCCAGCTGGTGAGGAGACTGGCAAGTCTCTTCTGTTCCAGGTGGCCCAAGATGTTGTTGGATATAGGTGGGCTTTCTTCAAATCTGAGAATGATCTTCTACACATTTCCAATATTTTGCACTTTTCCAACCCATTGTCCATTTACAATTTTTTTTTTTTTTCCAGGGGGGTGGGTGGGAGGGGATGATTGGGGATGTAGCACTTTCTCGGTGCTCTGCAAACAAAGAATGGTTTTCAGAAAAAAATTCAGGATCAATGGAAGGACATCTGCAAATTTCCTGCCTCTTCATTGGCTTAGGTTTATTTGTTTTCCTGATTAAGTAAATCAAGAGTGCCTTCTCTTCCATTTCATGCTGAATTCAGTCATTCCCACAAACAGTTTTGAACCACTGTGGTTCATTATGGGTTTCTGTAAGGTGCTAACACTATTAACAATTGCATAAGTAGGAATTAAGATTTAATGTTCTCTGACCACAGAAATAAGGACTACCATTTCATGACTGCCTATTGTTAAATTGATTGTGCTCCTGCTCTGCAATAGGACAAAGTGCTATTGAAATCGCAGACCTCCTTCCATGGCAGTATTTTGTATACTTAGGACTACAACATTTTATTTTTTCTGCTCAAATGTGGTAGGCCTGTGAGACCTGCTTAACCAGATTTATGAGCTTGACTTCTGGCACTGGTCAAAAAATACAGCCTTAACAAAACAGAAGAAAAAGAACCCCCATGATCTGGATTCCATTTTGACTTATTAATGACTTGTTAGGTTATGTTTTTTCTGTGTTGCCCCATTTGACATGAATCATTCCAGGTTGTGGCCCTTGAACCAAGGAGTTTCCAGTCTAACTCAGAAAAAACCCACCAATTGCTGAGCCTTAGAATCGTGCAACAAAAGATTACTCCTGCAGGGCATGAATATCTGGGGCAATGACATCACATGGACAGAAATTTACTGCATATATTTAGAAAAGATGTCGCTTGCCTCCTCGAACTGTAACTACAAAGCTCCTTACAAACCTAGCAAGTATCTCTGCTGACATGGCTAGCTACAAGGCTAAGTCTAAGAAAGGACAACGATCTCAAGTTCAGCATTCAACACATGAGTTGTAGTGTCTTGGCCCCCATAATACAGACATGTCCCGTGGGAAATGTGGGCAGCCACAGCGCTTTCAGGGAGGAGAAAGGAAGAAGCCTAAATACCAATCCCCTTTTTGGAAAGAGGTGATAAAGTCAGGCTAAATGTCATAATAGATGCCTAAACCTTCAAGATAAAAGGCAACAGTCTTCCTAATATTTTAGAAAGCTTTTGGTTGAAGATGTGGAAGTGAGGAGCAGTGGATGAAGAACCTGAAGATTAGGAGGCATTTAACATTATAGCATTCTTATCCGGGGGGAAACTTGCTCAGGCACTGCTCAAATGTTTTTCTAAGTAAGAATACTAGCTGTACAAAGTAGTGGCAAAAGAAACAAAAAACTGGATAGAAAATGCTCTCTCCAGCCTCACTGTGAAGCAGGCAGAGTTCTGCGGTAGACATCTGCAAACTGGGCTAGCCACAAAAGCATCCTCTGAAATACTGCAGGTGTTGGTCACCTCAGAGGAAACCACTGACAATGATTCGTCCTATCACTGGCTGAGGTCAGAGAAACAAGGAAATCAAACCATCAGACTAATTTGCCACACACCTAATCTAAGTATTTCTCTTCCACAGAAGGAGCAAACATTATTAAATAGTCACCACAGTATTTTCTAAACATGAGACTTTTCAGTGTTTCCATGGGAGCAAAGGAGGGCTTCCAATTACTAAGCGAGACACTAGAGCTAAGGATTGAGTAAAACACTCGGGCATTCATGTGGGTTTCAGTCCTTCTGGAGTCTCACTATCTCCAGTACTCTGGAGTCACTCCTGACTGTGAGTGAAGTGAGGGCAATAAAGAATTATATACAGTAAATAATACACAAAAGGGAAAGGTACATTTGTGTTCCTATATATAATCTCATTTCCCAAACCGAACTGTACTTGTATTTTGCAAAATAAATAAGCAGGGATTAAGTTATGTATCTCTGATAACCCAGTTCACCACGAAGCTGATGTTCAGAGGGTCAAGAATCCTAAGTTCTGACATATGGATATTCTTTATGAAATTGATAGGTTTGAAGCTTATCAGTTAGCAACATGTTATTAAATTAAGTAGAAGCTGGGAAAAGTAGAAGAGAGCTCTTCTTTTGTTCTCTTTTACTTTTTTTTTTTTTTTTAATCTATTATGGCGATTCCCCTGAAAAACTGTATTTTAAATATGCTGTACTGGAGATGATCCAAAGCACCATGAAGAATCCCAGCTTGCCTCATTCTTGCAACGTAAGATTTATCATTAATGCTTGCTCCTCTGCCTCACAGAGATCACAGTGTGAGCCACAGTGTAATTAGACAACAGATTCTCATTTCTTCCCAAATTTATGACCCAAGTCCCTCAATATAGGCACTCAAAGCTGAAGGATACAAAGGTGAAATTTGTCTGCATGAGTGTACCTACAGTGCAGGTGTGTCAACCTGAGCAAGAGTGATTATTTTTGTAGCCAAGGCAGAGCTAGGTTTTTGGAGTTCCAGAGAGTCATCATATGAAGGATGTCAACATCTGGTCAGAAGAATGCTGACCTTACCACCATTGATATGTGGACCAAAGGACTCTTTATTCATTAATTGTAATGGCAGGTAGACAACCAGCTCAAATTGGTACACCTGCACTGCAGAGAGCTGTCTACAGGTACTGTTGGTTTTACTCTCAGATCTCAGTAGAGACCTCCACATTACTAGTTCAGGGGTTTACTGTATTTCATGGCAACTACAAAATGTTACCATCTAATAGCATCATACTAATTTGAATGGAGCTGATGATATTATCCCAACAGCTAACAAAGGGTGGCTCATATTGCAAAGGTTCTGCCAGCTGGGTCTCTTTGTTAGTCAAGTCACAAGAAAGCCCAAAACCAAAATGAACCCAGAGATCAATTTACCTCCTCACACCCAGATGACATCTCTGGCATTACAAAGAGGAAACGATCTCTACATCTAATCTCTCCATGTGTCCCATCTGTGCATGCTGAACCTTTTCAGGTTTCATCTCCTTTGTGCTTAAAGGTGGATTTGCGAGAAAATCCTTAATTAGGCAGAACTCTTGAGATACTCAGGTAATACAATCCTAAGGGTCAATGTACAGCATTGAAAGATATATCCTATTACAGAGAGAATTAGGGTTGGAGAAAAAAACCTAAAATTCTTGGTAATATTGTGTGGAGAAAAAAGCAATAATAAGTAAAGTGAGAGTGACAGGTATCTGCCATGTACAGCACGTGAGGTCCGTCTTTCCTAAGAAACTGCACAAGGGTAGAAACTTTGAAAATATAAAAATTGTAAAGAAGTGATTTGCAGTTTATGTCACCAATGACTGTTTTCATCATGAGCAGAAACACTGTAAGAAAAAAGGAAACAACAATTCTGGTCAACAACCTTCCCTCACAAGTGTTTAAATGAAAAGTGAAAGTGATGTGGTGGTTTAATGGAAAAACCAGATGTCACATCTTTGATCAAAATTGTTCTCTTCCCACAGAAGATGTCAGGTTCATGTAAAATAAAGAAACAAACTCCACGTAACTCCAAGGTCTATGTGGGGAGGTCAGGGGTGTCTCTGGTTTCCCAGGTGCATTTCCCCAGTGTGGGGAAAACAGGCAGCATGAACGAGCTGCCCCAGGAGCTGCCTCCGCCTGATCCAGCTCCTGCTGGGAAGACACTCTGGTTGACAGTATTAATTCTGCATGCACCAACATAGCTGAGTTTCTGAGTTTATCTTCCCATGACAATTTTTAAATCTTCCTGAAGGCAAGGATACAAGAGAGTGCAGAGACTCACTGGGATGCTTGCGGAGTACTTGGCATCCTTCCCCATGGACCCAGGAGGAGGGTATGAGCAGGGGTTACCTGCACCACTGCTGAGCTGACAGCTCAGTAGGATCTGTGCTTTCCTGCCCTCCAGCTCCAGGCTGGCAGGCTCTAGGTAACAAAGCAGGCTGTCTTCCCACCCTGGCACTATGCTGGCGTACATTCAGATAAGGTCTTTCAGACCACCAATGTAGGCACCCATGCTCCCTGGACTCTGTGTGTGCCTGCAGGAAATCTGGATCTCTTTGGGGAGACAAATGGTTAAAATCCTTTTCCACATGCTGCTAGATGGGGTGGGAACATTTCCAAAAATGGGGGCTGAACTTCTTCAGCAATGAAAAGCCATTGGAGGGGTAGGTGTATAAGGCAGAAAAATGTCTTGGAGATGAGATGGCAACTAATAGGGGTTTCTTTCTATTTTTTTTTTTTTTTTTTAGCGCATGTGGTAGCTGAGACTCCTTTCAGTGAGCTTGTTAGCAGGAGCTGGGAAATACAGCTGCAGCAGGCCTGTCTCTTCATGCCTCTGTTTTATGGCAGAATAACAATATTTCTGGTTCAAAAAATAGCACTAACATATCTCAGTCTTGCTGAGCTCTGTTCTTGACCTGGCACTATGATACTACCACTAATTTATCCCTTTAAGAGCTGACCAAAAATAAGTCAATATGTCTACACGTATTTTGACTTTAACAGTTTATTTTTACCAACTCTAATCATGACACTTTCAATGTAACATTCTAAAGCATCATTTTCTGATGAGAGAGGTTTGTCATAGAATAATTCACTAAGATAAGAATATAAACAATTTATTAATATTCTCCTTTAATAATATTCTCCTTTATTAATATTCTCCTTTAATGAGAGTGGTTTATTACTAACAACATTTTAGTGGTCCTGTTGCTTTTTCCTCTATTTAGGTCTTTCCAACTTGACCTGGGAGTACAGTTTCCAGCAGGTCTGGAAATGTTCCTCTAACAAAACTGCACGATAAAATAGCTGGTGTCTTAGCCGGTGTTTTAGCTGGTACGAATCCGCAAGCTCAGATGCCTGCTTTCATTTCAGTAAAAAAGCCAGAGCACACCAACATATTGCTAATTAGCAGAAACACTGTGATAACATACGCCAAACATTTGGATTAAACAGTTGTACAAAATAAATATTTTAAAATGCACATTCTTCAGACTGTGATTTATAAGTATTACACAACAGAAAGAGGGTACTCATTTTTCAAAACAGAATTAATCTAAAATGAAGAGCATTTGAAACTCTTCATTCTTTGTCTTTTTATTAATCTTCTTAACTTGAAGTTCTTTTCTGTCTTGCAATCATGTGCTAAGCATGACAGAATACTTCCATCATATTACAGAAATATCTTCCAAGCATAATACAATGATGGTTATGCTTATGTGTCCACTGTAAATTACAGAATCCTGTGCTTGTTGGAGATAACAATTATAAGAATTAAGCTATGCAAACATACCTTCAATTAGTTTAACTTTGATCTTTTTTGTGTGACTACGTTTGTCATCAGAAAGGATCCATCTCTTTGTCTCAGTGCTTTTCAGTGAAAGCATTTGCTCGAAGAAGGAAGCTTATTCACAAGACAGACCCAGCCTTGCCTTGTCTGCCTTCACTGCGTGTCTCAGTGTCATGGGCAATCAGGCAACAGCAGTGAAGGGATGAGAAATCCCACACACTTTGTCACAGAAGTAAATGGCTGCAATTCTGTTGCTTGTGAGACAAGCAACATGTGAGACAGAAATAAAACCAGCTCTGAGACTTCTGCATGACCCTAAGGTCTAGAGAAGGCCAGCACACAGCTCCTCCCTGCAGCAGGCTGTGTCCAAGGAGCCAGCCCTGGTGCTCCTGGCTTCTCAGTCTCTGCTATTTTGGTTTCAGGCAGCTTGTGTGCATCTGGAGAGCAGTACTAACCCACCAAAGCCATGCTTTACACAGCAGTGCCTTAGGCTCCCAGGATGGGCCTTTGCTGCATCTCTGGGCAGGCTGTTCCAGTGCAGTTTGTGGTTGTTGCTCCTTCCCTGGGAGTGGGGCAATCCTGGTTTCATCCTCTCTGCAACCACCCTTTCAAAGATTTCAAGGATGCTGCTACCGGAGCACCCTGTGGGTCTTCTTTGCCAGAAGAAACAAATCCAGTCCCTCAGCCTCTCCTCATACCACTGAGTACCTTGGTAGCCTGCTACCGGACCCTCTCCAGCTCCTCCACATCCCTCTCCAGCAGGGGACCCAAGTGGGACATCATTCCAGCTGTGGCCCTAACTGCACCAAGCAGAGCTTGCTCTGCAGACCACTCTTCCTAACATGTGCTGTTGGCTCATGTTAGCCTGGGCATTCCCTGTATGCACAGGTCCTTTTGTCAGGGCTGCCTACCCTCAGGCAGCACTCTGCACCTCTCCCTCTTGAACTTGCCTTTTCCATGCTAGGCTCATGGCGGCCCCTTTCCCCAGCAGTTTTAGGTGGCCATGATGGCATTTCCCAGAGACGGGAGCACAGTTGCATGGCCCACAGCCATGGCTGAAGGTGTCCCCATCAACACTGCTCTCCCACCAAGGACCTTTGCTTCACAGTGACACTGGGGTACAACCCAACATGGGGACAGGGCTAAAGCAGGGCTTCCTCAGCCCACCCTTGTCCTGTTCCCCATGTTGGGACATCCATTCTCTTCCACAGCATTGTCACCTGTCCTGCTTGGAAACAGTGGGAAGGGTAAAGGGCTGCTCACCCTCACAGTGGCATGCATGTATAGCTTGGGGTGATGGGGCAAGGAGCATAGGCAAGATTGTCTCCTGCAGACGTTCACCATGAAAGTGCTGCTACTCTGCTCTGTTCCTGCTTGGTGCCTTCAGCATTTGCAGGTAAGGGTAAAAGTAATGAGGTTGCTGGGGCTACTAGGAAAGACCACAGACACTGCAAGCAGGGGATCTGCTTTTCTGACTTCTTCAGTGTCAGAAAAAAACCCCAACAGATCAGGTGTCTCTCTCCAGCCCTAAGTCCTGAGGCATGGCAAAGTTTATACTTGGGAGGGAGTAACAGCAGATCAGTGCTAAGCCCAAAGGTGTTCCTCAGTGCAGGCTCTCCTCTCACCCCTGCCCCGCTAAGGGGTGCTAAATGTGGATAGCTGGGGCATGTAAAAGAGTGCTGCGGCACTGGGAAAGAAAGCAAGTGCTTGCCAGAGATGTGCAGGGAATCTGTGGCTGTGCTGGAAACCAAACCGAAGCATCCAATTCCCTGTACAGTGCTTTAACTGCCAGATGATCTCTCCAGAGAGCTAACCTATTACTCGGAGAGAAAATGTCAGAAGATACAAATAAGCACCAAAGTTATTCTTGATGTTTTTCCCCAGAGGTTGGTAATTTTATTTTTTATAAAATGCTGGCACTTTGAGGACAAAATTATCTTTCTTCAGTGATGTGCACTGTCAGTGCTAAGTAAAACTTCAATATTGACAACCTGACAAAGGATGAGAGGGATGTAATAGGAGCAGTGTTTTCATTTGTTCTCAGAGCTGCTCTCGAGTGTCATTTGAAGTGATGCAGTAGGTAAATATATAACTAGGAGGCCAAAGAGCTTTCCAGTCTATTGTGTACCTCCAGCGAGGACAGCATGAAAATTCATGCTTACCTACTGACCTCTGACACTCATGATAAAGCTGGAGCAGTGGTACGAAGCACAGCCTTCTCAATAGGGACTTACCCACTTCCAATTGGATTGCCTCAGTGCTATCTTTTAAAGAAAGCTCTTTGTATGTTACTTTTTATTGTATTTAGTCTTTTAGCCAGGCTTGGCTTAAGAACTGGATAACAGTATATAGCCAAATGCAGCATTTCACTTACTGGTTCCAACATGATGTATTTTTATGAGCCTTTGCTCGGCCAGACCTGTGAATTAATCACTGAATTTCAGTGTTTTAATAAGCTGTCTGAATCCAGGTGAGGTTTTATATGACCTTTTTTTTACCTTACATTTAATGGGGGATCATTTCCCTACCTAAATCCTGTATGTCAGGTCTATATACTCCACATAGGCTTCTTCATGAAGGGTGTTCCAAAAATAACAAATCAGTCACACACAGTCTTCTATATTAAATCAACTGGGGATTAAAGAAAAGAGAGAATATGAGACATTCAAGGATGTTGGACAGGCTCCTCGCTTCCTACTGATGGGTGTCTGGAAGTTTGCTGAGAAGGTCTCTTCTGGAATTAAATTGGTGGCCACGCAGAGCCATATTGCACGGTTCCTTCATCAGCCAGGGTCCACCAGGTCACACTGGCATGAGGTGAAGGGGTGACATGCTGCAACCAGCTGCTGGCTGCAGTCCTGGGCGGGACACAGCAGCATCAGTGCAATACTGCAATCAAGTCAATATGTAGAGATTTGTTACAGAAATATTAAGATTGGTATGAGTTAATTATGGATTAAAATGTTTGTATGAAAGCCACAGATGAAACAGTAGAACAGAGCTTAGGAGGAGAGGTAAGATTAATAGCTCTGTGTGCATGATTTCATTCAAAGGAAGAGGAGGAACAAACTGACCTTAAGATAAGGTGACAAGAAGATGAAGAACAGGACTTGAGCCATAAAAAAAACAGATAAGGAAAGCAAGACTTATGAGGGCTTAGTTGACGTACTGAGGCAAAAGATCCCAAACAGCATCTGCTTCTGAAGGGCATGAAGGCAAACCAACATCAGTGCCTCACTCCTAGCCCCAGAAAATAAAACTCAAAGAGCTAGCAAAAGCATTTCAAAGAGAACAACAGACTTGAGCTGACTTCAGCCCATGTGTTCCTTCCCGGTGACTAGGGATGCCCAGCATCATGACAGTGAGCATATTATAGAGACTGATAACAGGAATCACATTGGCAGTACGATTAAACCATTTATTGCAATTGCCATATATATATTTTGCTATACATGTAAGTGTAATTTACATTGGTATTGTGTTTTCCATACATTTTGTATCACTCTGCTAAATCAGAAATCCCATGTAACATCACCTATCTTTAAATAAGTAAATTTGATATTAAACATTACACCCTCCATATGTGGAATATGTAGAAGAACCTGGTCAGGGAGTATTGAACTCTGACAGTCCATTCTTGTCTTCTGCCAGTACTGGGTTGCCCTGGGGACTTTGCTGATCTCTGAGAAAGTGATAAGAAGCAGAGTTAGCTTACCAAAGCTTCAGTAACCTTACACTGAATGCAGTCCTGCACACTTCTCTGTCTCCATAACCCTTGTGCATGGGCCAAGTCAGAGCAATCATCAGGTACTTGTTACGATATGACTTTTAAAGGGATTTTTTTTTTTTTTGTCTTTGTAATATTTCTTTGCAGTACAATAGTAACAATGTCAATAATAATAATAATGATTATACAACAAAATATTTAGTGCTTCTCAAATTTTTGACATTTCATGTTTGAGCTCCTTGGGCATCCATGGACAGTGTATTTGTAGGCCTACTTCCTGAATTTTCTTGCTTGCTCTGAAAATTCCCTTTCATAAGTAAACTGAAAGCAATTCTTCTGTTAAAAGCTTGCTGGAATACAGTCAAACCCTTATTCCCAGGTATTTCTCCAAATCCAGGGGTTAGTGTCTCTTTTAAACTGATGGCAGAGATGCAATGCTGCGTAACTTCTTTGTCTGACACCAGCCTTGGCACAGCTCATTCCATGTTGCTCATTGCCATATTCCTTAGGTGAAGAGACAGTTTTGCACCTCTGATCCTGCACATTTCAGAACACGAGAGATTCAAATAACGTTTCTTTCTTCAAAGACTGTAGAATAGGTGCATATACCTTTCAGACTATGTAATGTTTCATTTTTTATTCTTAGCACACACTGCAATAAACATAACACACCGGTTATAAGTTTTTCAGTTCCTATGGTGAGGAGTGTGACTCCCATAACCTCATGGAGTATTAAAAGGATCTGCCAGTGGAAAGCATGGGGGCTGTGGGGGTTGTTTTCCTCTGACTCTGGCTCCTTTATAACCAATTCCCTTTTCAGTGGGGATAAATTAGAGAGAAAATACTATTTTGAATACTGTTTTCATAAAAGCCTCTCAGTCCTCCTACCTCTGGGCGAAATGATGACTCTCAGTTACACTATAACTTTGCAATATCAATAAAGTTAGTGGTCTCTTCCCCTCCATTTTTCTCTTTAGTTTAAGATGTAAAAACTGGGGTAGAAATTGCTGAATTTAATCAGGTTTTTGAATGCATAAATCTAAGGGTAGATTTTTCTTTCCTCACATTTTTTAAAAGTGAGTTTCCTTTAGAAATAGCAATCTAGTAGTTCCAGTTGAACCAGCACTGTTTGACAAATTGCAAATGCTGTGAAAGCAAGCCGTAATCCACTAGGGAACTCCCCTCTCCTCTCTGCTGTAAGGATATTTATAGCTAGAAATAAAAAACGCATACACAAAAAGAAGATATAAATGGCAAATGATAAACAAGTGCTCAAGGATTGAAAGTCAGTAGAAATTTTTAGATGACCCCAAAGATTTCCCATTTTTTAAAAGAACTCTCTGTCCACTTCATGACTTGACCAAGGTAAGCTGAAATAAAGAATGAGGAAAGTCTTCTTACGGCACTTGTCAAAAACCAGGAAAGGAATGTGTGTGAACTTTCAGGGAGTTTTGCTATTAAGAATTAATATCTCTTAGTGAAAATAAGTCAGCCATGGGGGTGTGTGTGTGTGTGTGGAAATTTATGGCCTACAGATATCTGCCTGGGAGGGATGCATGTGGGAAATGGGCTGCAAGTCACTTAAATGCTGGTACAGAAAACACTGTAAAATGCTGAATTTAGTGACTTCTATACTCCCATGCTGTTTTTGTTAACAACAATAAATAGATAGTCCCTGTGTTTATAGTGTCTAGTGGCAATACACCCTGGGAAGGCTCAGAGGTAAACATTTGTGTACATGGGAAAACTGCACTACTTGGTATAAAAACTTTAGACTTACAAAGATTTAAATATTTAACAGCTAAGCACTTGATTCAGAGATCAGTCCCTTACTGTAAGATAGGTGGTGCAGGAGAAAAGAAAAGCTCAATGGTCAGGTTGCCTCCTCCTGTCTTGAGCAGCTAGTGACATGGAACTGGAAAGCAGAAGGAAGGGAAAGAGGGACGTTCCTTACCGCAGCAGTACAGGCAAAAGGAAGGGCAGCAGTAGAAGGATGCAGCCTTGAAAGGGTACTGATTCCCCCCGGGCCAGCTGTGTCAAATATGGGGGTGAACTCAGCTTGTACGCAGAGGGTGCAGCACTACCCAGGGCACAGGGTCAGCATGACAGCAAATGTTTTTACACTGTTCTTGCAAATGAATGGAGTCTGTTACAGTGTTTTAAGGGCACGTTACAGAAATGGGTGCGTTTCTTGGTGCTGTGCAGCCCTGAGCTGAGGACTGCATGTGGGGCAGTGCTGCGCAACATAGGCTACAGCCTGCTACTGGGACTAGGGATGATAGGGAGGGACTAGGGTGCCTCTGGAGGATCTCAGGCTCTGAGGATGCCCCTGCCAGCCCTAGCCCTAGTATGAGACTTCATTTCTGCACTAGCTTCTGCCTCCTACTGCCTCTTGTGATGCTGCAGTACCAAAACACTTGAGGCAGGGGCTAGTGATGGGGCTAGAGATGGTTATGTCCTCTTTGGGTTTTCCTCAGCAAAACTGGGGCTTCTCTTCAAGACAAGGATGGCATCCACCACCAAATAACTCGGGATACAGGTGACATGGAGCAAGTCACTGGGAAGCAGTGAAGATGATCTGAGAATTACCTGCTCTCTTCACTATTGACACACCAGCTGTGGGTCCGTCAAATGGTTAAGGGCTGGACATATGTACAAATGTTAAAAGGGGAAAAATTCCCACATGCCAGTGGTTTGCAACAGCAGATCATGTGGCTGCTGGCTCACTGCAGAGATAAATGAAGCTTATAGGGTCCCGGGATAACAGAAGCAGCCTTTGGGATATGAGATAATATTCTTTTCAGGGTCCTTACACATGTGAAGACCCTTGAGGGAATAAGACCATCTAAATCAGTGTGAGACTTCAAGAAGGATTCACCTACTTTTGAAACTGGAGATCTAAGCAAGCTTAAAAGCCCTGCTCTTTTTGGCTCACTGCTGTATTTTTTTTTTCAGTTGGGTTTGCCTTTGAATGTAAATAATAAATTAACTGACTCTCCTTAATTTCTTGTGTCATGACTGGTAATACGAAGAAGACTACAGCACAAACATGAACTTTGTAAACTCTCACCATGAGTTCTCTCTCTACTCTTCACCCTAGGGACAAGTCATCTCTGACTTATGAGTATGGTTTTCAGTAGACAGCTAATCTGTTCCATAAACAAACTGATTTCTATTCCCTTGGAAAGAAAACAACAAATCTATGTACAATCTATGAAATCAATGTTCTAATCCAAAAGAGAAGCAAACAGTCAACACTTGGCATCCGGGCTGGATTTCTTCACTTTTATGTCCTCTTGATGACATCTCTGCAAATCATCAGCTGTTCCAATGGCAGGCCATGCACCATATCTTTTTTCCCATGAAAGAAAATGAAAAGGTTAAACTTGCTGTTTGAGAATCCAACAGAGTTACAGCTTATCTAAGGGCTGTATTTATACCTATTCTAGTCAGCGGGACTGTTAGAAATGAGCAAGAAAAAGTGCATGAGTGGTACTTTTCACATAAATAAAAACCATTATTTAGTCCTACTGTATGAAAGTCACTAAAATAATTATTTTGTCAATGACTGCCGCAACAAAAGTCTCCTGCCCTGAAGTCCTTCCTAGCTGCAAGGACTTGTAAATCCTATTTTGATCTGGGACCTGAAATTCCTCCTCACATTCTACCACCTGCTCAAGGAGTACAAACTGGGATTCAGCAGAACCCTTTATAGGTGAGGTATGTCAGATAACCCCATCACTTGGCACTCCACAAGCTGTTTGGCTAACAAGGCTGGAGGCAGCCCACAGTTTTTAGGAAGACTCAGAGATGCTGACACATGAGGTGCACCCTCTCAGATGGGTCTGAAGACCAAGACAGTGTATATTCACCCAATATATGGTCCATTAGAGAAGGTGATTCTGAGCATCTGGAGACAGTGCTGCACATTTTGAGCTACAAGTTGCACAGCCAAGTGCAGATAAAATTCGCTTGCATGGTGAAAAATTTTGGTCTGTAGTGAGCAATGTACATTGATAGGAACTAGCAACAGGTCAATGAAATCCAGACTTACTGTCTCCTCTCTCAAATCTTTCCACTACTGGATGAGACCTCTGTATGTACTTTTCAAAGACTCTGACTGTAAATATGTAAAGTTGTAGACAAAAAAAAAGAAAAGGTCATGAGACACTGGATTTTCTATATGTGAAATTTCAAGAGGAGTCAGAAGGAAAGACAGAATGTTTTCCAGGTGGCAAAAGGGACATATTTTAATCAACACGGGTTTTTATCAAAAAGGAGACATCAAATCTCATTTAGATTTGGTTTGAATTATGCTGGCATAGTCTGGTCTTGAGAAAAGTTGACATGAAAAATTCTCTTCTCTATTGCCATGAAACAAACCTCAGGTATTGTATGCAATGGAAATGGCACAGACTATCTGGATCTTAATTGCATGTCACTGTTTGAAGATTAGAAAAATAGATAGATAGATAGATAGATAGATAGATAGATAGATAGATAGATAGATAAGGTAGGTATAGGAGCTGGAAAATTATGTGGTGGCCTCCATTTTCAGTCAGTTGCATGACACCTAAGGAGATTTTTTTCGTAGGACAGAAAAATTCCTATTTACAGATATATTTACAACTATAAATGTACAAAATTATGGATTTACTGAGTAGGTCACGATTCATTTTTCTGCCTGTTTCATGAAACTGACCCTGGGTTTTGAGTGGGATGGTCATAATTACTAGAAGATAACAAAACTGGTTCTGGATGGCTCCTCAGATGAATTCCTACGTTATTAGAAGTATTAATAACCAATCCTTTGTAAAGGGAGATTCCTGCTGTCATCCCTAGAAGAAAGCTGTCTATGCTGACCCATCTTACTGAATGTTAGCACTCAAGATTTCCAAACAGCAAAATAAAGCAAAGCAAAGCTATAGTTCTTGGGAAGCTGATGTTATGACATGCACAAAGTCTGTTTCCTTAGAAAGAAAGTTAATTTTCCTTGATCACCCTGCTTTATACATGTCAGATACCTTTGAGGAATGGGGAATAAAATATAGCTGTTGAGCTTTTATTTGGCTCTTGCAGAGCATCCCACGCCTCAGCAGTAAATAGGAAAATCTCTGTGAATCTAACATTTTCCTCCTCTGGAGAAGGGCTTTTTATGCTCCCTTTGATGATTCAGCACCAGTATTTTTTTTTTTTTTTTAATCCGAATTCAATTGCTACTTAGTCAAAACCCAGTGATCAGGGTAATAGCTAACTGGTCCAGTAATTCTCCTCAGACTCTTTTACCAGCTGTTTCTCTCTTTTAAAAGCATTCATGTTCTACTCAGGATTTTATGAGTTATGCCACTTGTTCAGGACCCCAATTTGCAATTAGTTAGAAGGATATTTCCTTGTGAAGTACTGAGGCTATTTCTGAAGTGGCTCTTGCTAAATCAGGTGAAGCAGAACGTAGCACAGCTTTCTTCAGTTGCAGGGAGAACTGGATAGGTAATTTTCCTCTTCACTTTAGCTGCTTGTGTTTTCTTCAAAGTCTTTAGAAAGGGTCTGCAGTTACATCCTCTCATTTTAGAGCTTTAATTTGCCTTTTTTCTTTTTTTTTGAAATATGTACTGCAGCCCAATGCAAAGAAAGAAAAAAAAAAAAGCCCTGTGCTTAATTAAAAAGCATCTGCTATGGAGCATTTTGGGCCTACACTGAAGATTCATGATACTTCATGGTAGCACCTGCAGAGAAAGCAAGATGCTACCTTATCTATCTTATCAAGTTTGTAAACTACACCTTATTGTAAGTGTTTTAAAGCAGAACTATAGTTCCTGTACAGGCCTTTTCATCCCAATAGGATACATATGATATTCCTGTCCTTGTGGTGCATGGATTTAGCAAAGACTTTCTCAATATAATTCCTTTCAAAAGCAGAATCCATCAAATAATCTATAACAGCACAATTTATCGTATTGCTTAAAATCGATTCTCCATGAGTATGTGCAATAAGTAAACCTTCCACGAAACTGAGATTTACCAAAACCAAGAAATTCTTTATGTAGAGGTTGCTGACAACTACATCACTGCACATTGATCAAGGTTTCAGTTGTTCAGTAGTACAAGATGCTCCTTTCGGTCTTCTGTTTTTTTAAAAACATTTTGCTTCTATTGCTGTTGCTGGACCCTGTGAGAAATACAGAAGTTCCTACCTCCATTGACCATAGTTCCTACTTCTATTGAATTTCAAAAATTTTGGGGGAATGACTGAACGCTTCTGTGACTCATTGTATAAACAAAAACCTGAGAAAACTGTCGATGTGGTCCACTGTTCCAGTGAAGGAAGCCACACACGTGACTTTCCAGGATTACTCCTCCTGGGAGTTCAAGCTTGCCTGGCAGCATTGCCATGCATGGGATGTAGTGATCTACACTGGAAACCGTGGGAAGGTTCACAGGTGTGACTGTGCCCTGTTGAGCTAACAAGGCCTCACACAGATTTTGGACATGCTTTGGTATCAGCCATGGGTATTTGGCCATGTCCAGCTGCAAGCAACTGCCACCTTTCCTGGTACAGGCAGATTGGCGGCATTGCTGCAGCTTTAGAGATGGCCCAACACTGAGCAGGGGTTTGAACGAGATGCCCTCCAAAAGCTCCTAGTTTTCTGCGGTTGTAGGAGCTGAGTCTTTTCATGTCCTCAGTGCCTGACAAACCGAGTTATTAGTAGGGACATAGCTGTACGGCCTATGCAATAGTCTAGAAACTGAGTGGGGGTTTTCCCCAACAGTTGGCCATTTTCAGGATATTCTCCTTGAATTTGTGGAGGCCATTCTCCATTCATTGTGGTGTGTTCCAGATAGGTGTCTCATGACCTGCACAGCAGACTGTGTATTGCCAAGAGAGCCTTAGCAATGGTGAAACAGACAAAATTTTTGTAATACCAGAGTATATATAATAGCCTTTGGCATGCTTTCAAGACACGCAGGCTGTTACCATCAGTAAAGTTGCATACTGAATCTTCACAACCTGGGGAAAATGAACTCTTGAAAGAGTTGCTCCAGCTTCCTCTCAGCACTTGTATTAATAAAGCTTGTACTTTGGTCTAACTTACCTCACAAAGAACTGGAAAATACTTTAGCAATTCAACACCTTGTGGATTTACCTTGCTCTCACAGCCATGGGAATGCATTTTCTTTCTGGTCGAAGGTTCTAACATGCTCTTTCTTTTTCTTTGGGAAACAAAACAAGTGTCCTCAAGCTTCATGCATCTGGTAGAGATGTAATTTTTTAATCTCTGAAAAGTGTATTTTCTGTATGTTTTCTCTTCAATATGCCAGTGGTTGTAGGTTTTAAACAATCTAGTCCTTTTCACGATAAACTGTGCTAATCTGGGTTCCTAGGCTGCTTTTCTGTGGTTGTGTAGTTATATGTCTCCTTCTGCCCTGTTTTCCCACGCTGTGGTGAAGAGGGAAGATAGGTTTCCATTCAAAATGCCAATGATGTGAAAAAAAGGGCCCCATTAGGAGCAGATAGTCCCAAAGTTAATTGGGAGGAAGCAAATTTCTAAGTGTCCAGTATTGTATTCCTTGGTTTTCTTTAAAAAATATAGGATTGTAAAAAATTATAATAACAATTTCTTCACCAGGTTTAATACAAGGCAGATAGCACTAACCACGGGAACACTGCAAAGATGAAAAAAATTACCACTTTCATGTGTTTCATCTGCCTAACAAATACTGAATTCTACACCTGCTGTTTCCAATAAGAGATGGCCAACACAGAACAGCCAATGGTATCCAAAATTGTACACTATGAGCATTTTACCTAGAACTCTGTCCCTAAATATCTTATCAGAACTGAACAGATACTCTTTGTAATTCCCCAGGTTTTTTCTGCTTCTGATTTTGTTGGGTTTTTTAGGCTTGCAGCAAAACAAATAAGTAAGATGGACACATTCCTGGTTTTGCTTCACGTAATGGTAAAGATCATACTTTAACACTTCAGAATAATTTAGAACATAAAACAGAGGTGGTGGTACACAGAGAAAAGCTTAACACTATCTACAGTAGTTTCTTTCATATTTGTCATTTTTGACCATGCAAGAGCTTTTTACCTCAAGTTCATCAGCTGCTTGAGCTGCACTTATATACCTGTGGATCAACAGCACAGTCTACAAGTAGGATACTTCTGCAGCAGTTCAAGCTAGTCCAACTCGCACTCCAACAGAACTAGTACTTGAATCTGCAAACAGACTACGAATGTATCATGTTGAATATATTCAAACCTCTCTCTCCAAGCAAATTTTTCAGATCCAGGACTCCAGAAAAATGCTCACTGTGCAGAGAATTAAAAGTGTTTGGGATACATGAAGACGATGTGTTCAGATTCACCTGAGCACTAAACTGTAAATACTGATACAACAAATCAACAGGATACTCTTTAGGTCTGATCATCCTAATTTCTTATGCAACCACAACTTCTTCTTCCTCAATTTCTAAAGGAAATGTGAGAGAGTAAGAAAGGATGATGTGTATGTCCCTAGGGAACCGTTAGGGGACAGCCATGTTGAGCAGACACACATGGGAGCTGTGAAGTACATCACACAGAATAGTCATTACCACCATTCTGATCACTGGGTTTTGGCTAAGTAGCAATTGAATTCTGTACTTTTGCTTTTTTAACTTACAAATAATTTGCTTTCCAAGACAATCAGTCACCAGGTTTTACTCAGAATTTTCAGAAAACTTGTCATTTGCTAAGCAGAAGTTATCCTCTCTCAAATACTGAAATACTTAGACATCCCACCTGTCAAGTAAGCAATCCTGTTTAATAAATTCTTATGATATTCCTCCCTCCGCCCCGCTCCCCCACCCCCCACCCCCCGCAAGAAGACATTTTCCAATTTCATATGCATTTCTTTTGGCCAGGGTAAAAAAAAAAAAAAGCTGCTTCTTGTGGGGTGCAGATGTGCTGACACATTAAGGGCAGCATTTGGCAGCTCTAGCTGACAGTATTCATACTTAGCAAAAATAATACCAAGGCATCTCTACCTTCTAGAATGCAGCACATAGCATCCTTTCCTACAGTTGATGAGATATCTTGACTCTGCTTCTTGTTCATGGCCTCTGAAATAAAGCTGTGGATGCTTTCATGGCCAGCTGCTGTCTTTCTGATCCCCTTGCCTATTCATGTGTCTGTGTACAGGAGTTTCTGGGAAGGTTTCCAGCAGAACTTCCAGGTGTTGTGCAGCAGCAGAATTAAAAGATTTGGTGGTGATTTTCCTTATCTAATATATTCTTGTGCGTGTGTGTGTTCTGTGTGAGTGTACGGAGGGATGTGCATACATATACACACGAAGCATGGGAACATAGTAAAGCTCAGTGGATTCCAGTGTTGCTAGAACTGTAATGATTGTATGTATAAGTAGCCTGCAAACAACAAAACATATAGAATAGAGTATTATAAACTTTCCAACTGGAAAGAAAACCTTTACAACCCCTCACATTATTCATCATTAGTCCTCAATATAAATGAGAATGTAAAAACTTTTGAACAAAATATACCACCACCATAATTTACATCTTTATAGAAATGCCTGTAATTGTCTTATTTTCCCTTCTATTGAAGCACCCATAAATATTTTATGCATTTAACCTTTTACTGGGTGTTTAGGACTAGCCTTTCTTCCAGTTTTCTTCCTCTTAAATAAGTCTTTTTCCTAATAAATAGATGAAATGTTAGCTGTATCGGTTTAATTTACTGTAATTTTCAAGTAGCATTAAAATGCTTGATAGTTTAAAAACACAATTGCAAAACAGTGTTTCTTGTAAAGTCTGCTATGGGGAAATTTATCTGTCCTGCATGATTTACAAAAGAGCACTGGATTTCATCATTATGCAGACGATTCTGTAAGCAAGACACAGACCATAGTTATTAAAAGGCATACGGCTGAAACAGAAAAATGTGGCCATGCTCATTTAGAGTTATAAAATAATTTATATCTACCTCATGTCTGTAATTACCACTGTCCAGGAAGCCAAGGGCTTTTTAGATGGAAAAAAAAAGTTTATATTATGATGTTTTTATTTCCTTGCAGTTGCGTTAAACCTTAATCTTATAGATCACATCATCCCTCCCACCATATGCAACATGAAAAAGAACTATTTTGCAACATGATAATGAAATGCACAGTCCTCCAACAACACTCTTACACCATCATACAACTGAAAAGTTTATCCTTTTCCTTTCAAACCACAAGTTTCCTTTCCTGCAACTTCCAAGAGCAAACACAAAAACACAGGTTTTGGAGATGATCCTCATGTTTTGTTCAGCTGTTGTGAGACTGGGTTTTTACTGGCATCATTAAGAGCTTGAATCTTTCTTTAAGAAAGGAAAATTGAGGTGCTTGAAGTCACAGGTGTCCTGAACATCTGGCAAAAGAAAACAGCCTTTAATGTCAACACCACACTAGAGGTCAAAACGTTAGTAATAAAGTGATGGCACCTGGCAGTCCTGCAGCTGCTCCCTACTCACCCCTGCTAGGTACCTGGGGAGATCACTGTGTGCTTTGGGATTACACCACAGAGCTCACATGTGCATCCTAATATGCCGTACTGTGACAACTGATTCTACATTTCCAACCAGCAGAAGACACACTAGAAAGGATCTCTGCTTGGCTTCCACTGCAGATGCAAGACACTTCCCCACCAGCTCTGGAAGAGGGAGGATTCAAGGCCTCCTCAGACAAAGAAAAATGACAATTTAGACCAGTGATTGATGAGACCTCTTTAAATTGCCAAAAGCATTCATTTAAGTTCCTTGTGTCTCAAGCTCACAGCTGTCTGCTTTCAGTTGTTTATTTCCAAAAAGAGTTTTAATTTCTATCAGAGTTCCTCTACAAACATTTCAGTTCTTATTTCTGCAAAGCTCTTTCTGCTCTGAAATTCCTTCATGTTACACACACCACTTTATTGTTAACCTACTCCTGTTCACCTTTTCCTGCAGCCAACACCCATCCACACCTTTTGTTAGGGCCGCATGCAGATCTTGGTGTTTGCCACACATGCCTTAATAATTTACATGATGTTGCAATATTCTACCTATATTCCTCACTTATTTAAGGGCCTTGATCTAAAATGTATTATTAGAGAGCTGAGTTGTGAATAATACAGGCTCATTTCTGTCGGATTTTCAATGCTCAGACATTTATTGTTCTTACAGAAAAACCTTCATGCAGCTACCCCAGCAACAAAAATATAAATAGCCATACAGTAGATGTCTTGAGTGATGATGTATTACTGTGGACACTTTTTATTACGTTACAGCTTGCATGAATTCCTCTTTACTTTCCAATTTTTATTTTTATAAACAGCTCTTTACTTTAGAAATGTATTGCAATCTATGTCACAAAGCATTAGTTTTTCAGACTCTACTGGGGAGTTATTAGTCTTCTGGGTTACACTCATCGAAAATCATGAGAATCTGCAGACAATGTGGGTCTTGAAGGGTTTGAGATAATGACAGATTTGATTGGCATGTGCTAGATCAAATTTATATCTATTATTGCTGTTTAGCTATTAATTGGCAGGCTCCTGTGCTTGCCATGGGGCTTGCCTGCCTTACTGTATATTAGAATCTAGCACTCATTAGTCACTGCTTTTTGCTTTTGCTGTTTGCTGTGCTGCTGCACTGCTTATCATCTTACCGTGCCATGCCTGGGAACATTCTGATTACAGGAATGGCCACACACCTTGACTGGCAGCTGGCAAGGGGATCGCTGCTCTTTCTGTGCTGATGTGTTGGATAGGCTGGAATTCCAGTGTGAACTTGAGTCAGAAGGACTGTGACCTGTGGATGAGTCCATGTGAGAGCAGGACACCCCAAAGTGTCTGTGGCCATGTCACCTGGGAAAAGAGACTGACACCGATCTCTCTGCAATCTCCTTTCAGGTAGCTGTAGAAAGCAATAAGGTCTCCCCTGAGACTCCTCTTCTCCAGGCTAAACCACCCCAGCTTCCTCAGCCTCTCCTCACAGGACTTGTGCTCCAGACCCTTCCCCAGCTCCGTTGCCCTTCTCTGGACACACTCCAACACCTCAGTGTCTGTCTTGCAGTGAGGGGCCCAGAACTGAACACAGGATACAAGGTGTGGCCTCACCAGTGCCCAGTACAGGGGGACAATCCCTGCCCTAGTCCTGCTGGCCACACTGTTCCTGATGCAGGCCAGGATGACATTGGCCTTCTCGGCCACCTGGGCACACTGCTGACTCATATTCAGCTGGCTGTCAACAAGCACCGCCAGGTCCTTTTCTGCCAGCCAGCTTTCCAGCCACTCATCCCCAAGCCTGTAGTTTTGCAGGGGGTTGGTGTGACCCAAGTGCAGGACCCGGCACTTGGCCTTATTGAACCTCATGCAGTTGGTCTCGGACCATCGATCCAGCCTGTCCAGGACCCTCTGCAGAGCCTTCCTACCCTCAGACAGATCAACACCCCCACCCAACTTGGTGTTATCTGTAAACTTACTGAGGGTGCACTCGATCCCCTTGTTCAGGTCATTGATAAAGATACTAAACAGAACTGGCCCCAGTACTGAGCCCTGGGAAGCACCACTGGTGACCAGCTGCCAACTGGATTTAACTTCATTCACCACGATTCTCTGGGTCTGGCCAGTTTTTTACCCAGCAAAGAGTATGTCTGACCAAGCCATGAGCAGCCAGTTTCTCCAGGAGAATGCTGTGGGAAACAGTGTAAAAGCCTCTGCCAAAGTATAGGTAAATGCATACACAGCCTTTCACTCATCCACTAAGTGGGTCACCTTGTCATAGAAGGTACACCTCAAAGCATCTGTGGCTGTGGATAAGTCCACGCTGCAGCAGGTACACCTTGAAATGTCAGTGGCTGTGCAGGAGGTCATGCTGGAGCGCCTCAAAGAGTGTGGCCATTGGTAACCCCACAACATACCAGCTACACCCCTGCAGACATGGGTAAGGCTATGCTGGAGGAGATACATCTCTGAAGGCATTGTGGCCCATGGGTAGGGCCACACTGGAACACGTATACCTCAAAATGACTGTGGCTGTGGATAAGTCTATGCCGCAGCAGGGCACCCCTGCAGTCTGTGCAGGACTGCAGCCTATGAATAAATCCAAGCTAGAGCAGGGGCAAGGAGAGGAGTTCATTGCAATGTTAAACCCTATGATCTGGTCGAAAGGGGGGCAAGGGTGGAGATTGTGATGGAAATATCTTTAAATTGTTGTGATCCATTATTTGAGTTGCATGTTATGGGAATTACTATAGCAGGAATTACCTCAACCAAGGGAGGACATGCCTTACAAAAGTAGCGCAAATGCAGCAGTGGCCTGACGTGAGCTGGCTTTGGTGCCCAGTAACTCCACACAACACAATATCTCTCCTGCCATGAGTGACCACCATAACAGATGGAGCCCAAAGTCATGGACTGAATGAACTCCATGGACATTTTGTGGACATCTGTGGACATTTCACAGACATTTTACGGGGGTGGTCCATAGACTAGGGAAATTATATGTGTGTATTATATGAAAGGATGGGATATGGTAGTATGTATGGTGGGTAATGAGAATGTATTGGGTAGTGTGGACCTGTTGTGGCTTAACCTTATTGAAAAATTATCACTCAGTCGCTCAGTCACACAGTCCCCTCTCCTAGTGCAGGAGGAGAATTGGAGGAAAAGACAAGGAATCTTGTAAAGTTGAGATTAGAACTATTTAGTAATTGAACATAACTGAAAATTATAGTGATATTACTAAAATATTAACAATACTACTAATAATAAGTAATCAAAATAATAGAAAATAGAACATATTATATAATTGCTCATCACCCACTGACCAACACACAATCAGGTCCCAAGAAGCAAGAGTCGGAGCCTGAAAGCCCCCAGAACCTGAGCCCCAGAGAGCTAACAAAGGAGCTAATGACCCAGCTATCAAGCTAGCCAAAGTCTTAACAACCCTGCCCAGGCCACTTCCCAGCTCAGAACTGCACATGTGCCCTGAGCCTGAGTTACCATGGAATGAAACACTCCTTAGGCAAGCCAGGGCCAGCCGTCCACACAGTGGAGAAAATTAACTCTTTCCTGCCTGAAACCAGCACAGGGCCCTGAGCATGATGTAAATGGTATAGAATAAAAAGTGGAGAATGTGCTGGTTTTGGCTGGGACAGAGTTAATTTTCTTCACTGTTGTTAGTATGGGGCTATGTGTGTTGAAAACAGTGTTGATTACACAGGGATGCTTTTGTTATTGCTGAACAGTGTTTACACAGAGTTAAGGTCTTTTGTGCTTCTGCGAAGGGGTGGACTGCTTGTGCTGGGGTTCCATAGCTGTAGCATCCCCCGAGGGTGTTGGCATTGCCTTGTGGGGTGGAGCTGGCAGGGAGGGTGGACTGGTTGTGGGGGGTGACATAACTGTATGGGCTTGGACCACTGCTTTGCCTGCCCCGCTGGTCTGCATCACCCCCCTTCACATTAGGGCAAAAATGTGGTATTGCACAGAAAGATGAAACTTTTGGTGAAAGTGTTTAGAAACCCCTTTTGCCATCAGAAAGAGTCTGAAAACTCACACCCCACTCTCCTCCACTTCTCCTGCAGTCACTATTGGAAGTGGGCATCCTGAAGGGTGGTAGTGGTGGTGGGGGAAGCCTGTGTGTCTGTCATCATTGATGGGTCTTGGACTCAACCTTTCCATGGGTAGTCACCCTGCTAAAGGACTGGTAGCCCACTGAGGTCGTCGAGTCATACTGGTTTTGGACCACATAACGCTGGGAGAGCAGAGTCAAGCGGCTCTAAAAGAGCAACACTTTGAGGTGTGTCAGTATTTGGACATCCTGAAGAGGAATACTGTGTTTGCGTTGGTGTTTAAGAAACAATCAGGTTCCAGCTCCCCCAGCAGCTGTCACCACTGCCGCAAAGAGGCCCAGATCGCCATTACACTGGCACCACACTGTGGACATTTGCTACCACTACAGAAGCACTTGAGATTTTGAGACTTACTTTATCCTCTGAGGTAAATTATTTTAAAAATACATATTTATCCTATGGGATGAAATAATCATAGAATCATAGAATGGTTAGGGTTGGAAGGGGCCTTAAAGGTCATCTGGTTCCAACCCCCCTGCCATGGGCAGGAACACCCTCCACTAGACCAGGTTGCTCCAAGCCTGATCCAGCCTGGCCTTGAACATTTCCAGGGATGGGGCATCCACAGCTTCTCTGGGAAAACTGTCCCAGGTCTTCACCACCCTCTCTGTGAAGAACTTCTTCCTGATGTCTAATCTAAATCTACCTGCTTCCAGTTTATACCCATTACCCCTTGTCCTGTCACTACAAGCCCTTGTAAGAAGTACCCCCCCAGCTTTATTGTAGGCCCTTTGAGGTACTGGAAGGCTGCAATAAGGTCTCCCCAGAGCCTTCTCTTCTCCAGGCTAAACAAGCCCAACTCTCTCAGCCTGTCCCCATAGCAGAGGTGCTCCAGTCTTCTGATCATCTTTGTGGCCTCCTCTGGACTCGCTCCAACCAGTCTATATCCTTCTGATGTTGAGGGCTCCACAGCTGGACATAATCCAGGTGTTCAGAAACTTCAGCTTGATGCTGCCACCTGACCCATCTGTGACAGACAGTGGGTAAGAGACATGTCAGGCGCCAGGCCTGGGAATGGGTAGGAGGCTGGTTGTACTCTGTTGTTGCCCACCTTCCCCACAGAGCCAGATGAGGAGATGGTCTCTGAAGGGGGAGAGTAAGCTCCATGAAAAATGAAGTGCTTCCTTCTCTTCCCAGTGAAGGAGCTTGGGCCGGCACCTTCCCAGGAGCGGGACCTCCCACTCTGAGCCTAGGCCTTGGTGGAAAGAGTGGCAGCCATCCTACGCCAGGCCAGGTTGGGCTGCTGGCAACCATGTTACCTCCTCTCTCCTCTCCTCTGTGCCAGCTCGCATGAGTAACCCCGCTCGTGAAAGCACCTTTGCTTCCTATCAGTCAACTCTTACACTGACACATGTTCACCTCTTCATTCAGACTGTAGTAGAACAGAAAGATTTCTGCCAGTGTACCTGCAAAGAACTTCCTCACCTTTGCCAATATAAATGCAGGTTATAGGGCAGGACAGTGAAAAACCAAATTCAGCAAGACGTATTATTCAGTATCATAGCTTCCATGACTTTGCAGTGTTAAAATGTGATAAGAAGTTGTACCATGAAACAGAAAGTTGCTGTAGCAGAACATGCTCCCAAATATTCGCCATCAAGATGTATTTGGGACCTATGCAGAATGTTAGCTATTTTGCAGGTTTGAATATTTTGCTTTGCTGGACCAGTATACCTGATCCTTTTCTGGCAACAAAATGGAGGTAGGTGCTGGTAGGCCTTGGTTCTTTAATCCTTTACTTATTTTTCCAATAAATGAAGAGAGCTGCTCAGCATCACTAGCATTTTCCTGATGATCCCTAATTCTTCTGGCATATGGCACATGCTCACTCACTACCATATTCAGATGTGCACTGGACCGTGACTTTCGCTGTCCATATAATAACAGTGCGCTGTCCATATAATAACAGAGATATGTAGTCTCTGCATATCTCACAAATAGCATGTGTAAATACAGATAACATCTTGCACACTACCATTAAACAAGAAATCTATTAAGCATGAGCTGTTTATGAATTTCCTTTCTGTCCAAGGTTTTTCTTTCTGTTATTGGCCCTATCTCTACAAGAGAGAGTGGTAGGTTGCTTAATGTCAAAGCCTGACCTTTAAAGATCTAAGTCTTTTCTTATTTTACTAAAATTTATTAAAATGAGTTACTCATCACTGAAAAGCCTTGACAGTTTAAGAAATACCAATCTATTGTAATTAAAGACCAGCTGGGTACTTGCAATTTAGAAAAACGATAACTGTCAGTTTCAGACCACATATTGTAACTAACTGTGATTCACAGGGGCTTTTTTAAATATAATTTTCCAGTGACTGATCTTGCCACATGCTGCAGGAGTCTTTCTATGAAACTGCATGTATGTAAAACACGATGTTCATATATGTTGTACTGCTTTCTGGTGGAGCAGATGTTTTATTAATTGATATATGTTCTATATGACTGAGATCTTATTTCCAATAGTTCCCATTTACTCTTCCTATTATCCAAATATTGATTTAAAGAATGCACTCTAAGTGCAACAATGCCCCCCGGTTGGTAACATCTGATCACCAATCAATCTGATATCTCTTTCCCCATTTTACAGTCAGGGAGGTGGAAGCACTACATGACATAAAGGGGCATCTCAGTATGTGTTTAGAAAAGTGTGAGCATTGCCAAATAACTAAGTAAGTATTTTATCAATTTCTGAAGCATAAACTGAGGAATGAATTCTGGATATTTGATAGATTGCTGATCAGGTTCAGAGAGAAAACATGGAAAGATTTCCTAGGATGCTGCTTTTCCTATCTTGATGGTTCCTTACGCTTAAGAGGATGTCTTTGCAAATTTGAAAGAGTCACAGAGATTTTTTCCAACAGGTGAAGATTTTTACATGGACACAGAAAGTGTGTGGGCTGCTTTAAAAATGAAAGCCAACTGTGTGGAAATAAGTGGGTTTAGAAAGTGGGTTAAACCACACCAAGTAAAACTTGCTGTCCTTTTGCATGCTCCCTTGCTCAGTCATGCCCTATGAGCAGAAAACTGGACATGCACAGGTCCCATCTACTCCAGTGCTCTGTTCTGGGCAATGGCAATGATAGATGACTAAGGTATGTTGGAAGAGTGGGCAAACATGTAGTAATCTCTTCCCAATGTGATCCCACAGCTTCCCCCAGCCTGTAGCTCATAGCCCTCTTCACTTGGTCTTCTTATAATGATTTATCTTCTTGCTTACACTTGTCTCTTGCTAATGTGGTTATCTTCATTCAGTGCACCTGGCTCATTTCAGCTTGCTGCCCCTGCCAGGCAACACTCCTACGGATTAATAAACGAACAGTAGCAGGAAGAAGACAAGGAGGAAGGAGAAGGAGGGAAAGGTCTCATAACATAATGAGGAAAAGCTCTCAACTCGTAATTGTTCCTTCAGAGCCCTTGTAACAGGATTTAAATATTAAAGTTCATTACAATGATATTGATAGAAAGCTGCTCCACCAAAATCCAGCTCCCAAAGGAGTCTGTCGGTTACGGTGAAGTACAGCAAAAACATGCACTGATTCATCTTCATGTTCTTGTTCCACTTCCAAACTGTCCAAATAATTACTATTGCTGAAGCAAAATGATAAAAACATTTTAGAGTGGGCTACAAAGAAGAATTATGTGCAAATTAAGATGAGCAGAAAGAAATAGCACTATCTAGCTAAAGAATTATAATTTGCTTCCCTCCAGATTACTTCTTTCCATTTAAATACTGTAATTTGGTTAATACAGCTTAACAATAGCATTTTATTTCTGTTTCTGTGTAAAATAGTTATATGGATGCAAGCAAGATCAATAAAGTTTTAGGTGCTATTTCTTTGTTAATCTATGAACTGTTTTATTTGTCTGAAACACACTGAGATAAGGCTCACAGTTGATATGAGAGATGTTACACCTGAATCCAGAAAGGAGTGGTCCAGACGAGAAACTGCCTGAAACAGCAGTTCTTTACTGCTTGCCTGTGTTCCTTTTTACTCAGTTCTAAAAACATCATAAACGACTAATAGTCAATAACAATGAGTATTGTTCTCACATTGTAATTTTGGCAAAGTCCTGGCATAGTAAGTACCACATGAGTAAATAATGGAGGGCACATACCTTTCTCCACCATTTCTTGCTAACTATGGATTCCAGATTTAATAATATTTGGAATAAAACTACTCGGTGTTTTTGTTTGTAAATCCCCCTTTCTTCCTTACAAAGACATGTAAAAATGTTTTTTTTTTTTTTTTCCCCATGCCACAAATGTTTTGCTGCTTAAAGATGAGCAAACAGAATCTAAGATTGTGGTCTGAAATAATTGCGTCAGTCGGCAAGGAATAGAGTCCTTCCGCTCTTTCCTCTTGAGATTGCCCTTAAAAGCTGCTTATAGTCCTAACCACTTAAGTAGAAGAAAGATGTAAGTACCCTGAAAGTAATGGAAAGAGCAACAGGGATTAAGGGGCTGCAGGGATTCATTTACAAAGAACTATTTTTAAAGCGTTGCACTTCATAGACAGAAGATTTTGTCCTGGGTGGAAGTACTTTACATAACCACCACCGCTGTAGTCAGCCAGGGAAAATCACTTCTCCCAGCATCTTCTGTAACCTGTAGGTGATCCTTCCATTAGATTTTCATAATTTATTTTATTTTATTTTATTTTTTTACTTTGCTGCATCTCTGAAGTGTATAATATTTGTAAGTCATCAACATCAAGGTGAGTGACAAATTGCTGGAGCTACAGGGCAAAGTGCACACATGAAAATGTGCCTGGCTATCTCAGGAACTGTCTGGAACAGAGATTTATTAGACTGTGATACAGCCTCCTAAAGGAAGCAGTGTAAATTTTATAATTTAAGATATTTTAAATAAGATCAGGCAGTGCTTAAGGGAAGGTACTCCATCCGTTTACATTTATGTAGTATCCTTCACAGCCAGGTCTCAGAGTACTGAACCAATAAATACAAAATAAAATTATCAGCATTTACTAAGCAGGGAACCAGTATTTCTTTAGTCTTTTAAGAGTTGCCCTATGCCCCTGTCTCCAACTGACCTGAGTTAATAACTGGGGCAAAATAAACATTGCATCCTGCTGCTTCAGACCTTAATGCACTGCCCTCAGGAACATGACCAAAGAGCAGATTAGCTGCAGACTGCTCTGCTGGCTCAGGACTTCGAATGTGAATGAAGCAGACTGTGAAATCAGTATGTAATCTGATGGCAAACCAACAGAAAACAGGACAAATGGTACATGTCTGGTAAATGAAGAGCTGTTGTATTTTGACCGAAGATGCATCTAAGACACAGAGCAAAGCGGAAATGTGGTAAGTAAGCATTACAGTTACACACAACAAACCCCAAAGAAGTTCTTTTTAGAGTTCCTCCACTTTTCCTGAGAAATTAGCTCAGCACTGGGTTGTTTTGTAGGCAGTAATAAAGGACTTTCAGAAACAGACCTATGCATCAAAAATCTGAGCATCATTACCAAAAAATCCCAAACATTTCGTTTTGGTGATGTAGGCAGTGAAACATGGCTGAACTACAGGAGAAGTGACTACTTGGTCTGACATTTATTTTTGACTGATACAATGAATCTACCATTTGAGTCTGACCACTATCACTTCAGGTACATTTTACCTCACTGGAGCACAAGGCGTATATCTGCAGACTCTGCTTTTAAATCCAGTAACTGTGGAGGGTCTCCAATGGGCAATCTCCAACATGCAAAGGCTTAGTAAACAAGCCATGATTACAGGTACCCAAAGCTGGTCACTGATTAGAAGTGTTAAAACTGTACAAAGAGCTATAAGAAATTATTGCTTCTGTACTATGGTACTGGTGCTGGTCTCCAGATGCTGGTCTTCTTTTGCTTCTCTGCATGTAGAAGACTGGGACACAACTGAGGTCTGCCTTCCTAGCACAGTAACTAGAAGGATAGAGAAATACCACATAGGTGGCAACTGATGGCTCTATAAGCTTTACTCCTATGGTTCTGGCCACATCCCATTGACAATATCATACAGGGAAAATTGGTGATACTGAAAACATGAAGCATTGAAATGGGCAACCCCAGGAGAAGTTATGCTTTTCAGCAATTTGACAGGCACTTTTAGAAATCACAGGCAAACTTTCACCCTGCTGACCAGAAGTAAGAAAGGTCAAGAAAATCAGCTATATTGTCTTGCCAGAAAAGAAGAGCTCTCTCCCATCAGTCTTCAGAGGCTTTGATGGTTGGCTGAGTTGATGCCAGGCCCTGTGGTAACACCATTTTGCACCAGGGGAGGCACAGCTTTAGCGTAGTTTAAAAATGCAGTTCCCAGCTGGAGCTTGGGAACACATTGCAATATCAAAAGGACATTCAACTTGTCCCTACATGGCATGGGGACATGGGCACAGGCCTATTCCATTGCTGCCAGTATGGCACAGCAATTGTGGATGTAGGAAAGGGTCAGTGCTCACAGCATGCATGGCTGGTCCCTTGCCATCTTCAGATGCTGGAGACTAAAAGTATACTTTCACAAGCAGACCTGCTCTCCTCAGAGGAGGAGCTCATATAGTCTGTGCATCCTAAAGCAGGTGTTCCAAACAGGTGAGAAAACTGCACCCTAAAAGCATCTTCTGTTGACTGCAAAAAATCCCTAAGGAGTGGCTCAGTTGCAGAAGCCTGTATTGTAGGTTTCTGTAAGACCATCACTATCCATTCACAAGGAAATTATAGATCAGTGGATAGCCTTGAGGACCCTTGTAAAGACCAGATACTAGTTTATGTGTGATGTGGTAAGCAGAGCTGTGTGAAATCACTCATCTGTGAAAATCTGATGCTCAGAGATGGGCAAAATTCAAAACGTGATCTTTTGCTCCCCTTCTTTCCATGAGCATGACACAGGATCTCCAGAACTACAGGTTTACCAGCATATTGCTGACTCTAGATAGCAGTCTTAAATAAAATAACTGATAACTTGGATGTATGATGAATGATATTTTGATAAAAGCAGGAGATTTTAATCCCTATGCTAAACCAGTTTATCATATGATTGCAGGTTTTGCCACTCTAACTCATTAATAGACTGATATAATAAGGCAACCATATATAGAAAAAAATGTTAGTGCTTTGAAGGTCTTTGTCATAAAAACAGTAAAAGCACATTGATAGGTGAGGTTAATCTGTGATTAATTGGCTCATTCTGACTATGCAGTTAAACCTTCAAGAGGAAACACAATGTTTTCCTTGAAAAATGATGGTGCATGTTAGACAGCATCCAGCTACTGTACATAATTTGGTATCCCATTTTCAATAATATTTATCCATCTATTTTGTAATCTATTCTGCCTGCTTCCTTGGCAACAGGATAATACTTTATGAGCCATCTCCATAAACAGAAATTACAAATTGTGATTCTTTGATCTAAGGGGTATTAGGCAGCAGACGAATGACAGTCCCGTTGCTGGCTCCTTTTTAGCAGAGTGGAAATGGTACACAAGGGTTGACCTACCCTTTGCCTGACCTTCATGAGGAAAATGCAGCTTGCACTCAAAATACTCACAGCTAGTTAGATCCTATAATGATATCAAGCCTTATTTTTAATCTATTTTAATCCAAGCAGGTTATAATGCCTCCAGCCTCCCACTAGCCTCCTTCTTTGCCTGCAGCCAAGGGTCGGCAGGATGCAAGGGCTGCCAAGGCACAGCACTGATCTGTCTGGGATTTAGTTTTGCAATTTTGGTCACCAGGGGTCAGAGTAAGCCAGAGTCTTCATAAATCCTGCTCATGATGCAGAACTCACCTCTTCCAGTCCAGATTTCCTATATGAATATTTTGTGAGACATAATCCAAAAAATATTATTCAGCCCATTTGAGAGAATAAGTGATTCTCTACCACCAGAAGGAGAAAACATGTTTTTGAAGTTGGAGTGTTGTGACTCAAAAAAGCAGCAGATCCTGAATGTATTTTTTCATTTAGTGGCACTTAAACAAATGGTGGAAGATTTGACTTTAGCCATTAGAGGTCAGTAAATCCCAGGTTATTCATTGTATTGCTTAATTTAATTATTTTTTAAAAGTAGAAATGAGAGAAAGATAAAAATAATTACAGCATTTTTGAAGCTCTGGGGTTAGATGCTGGGTGAAATAGCATCTTGGAAGAGAGATTTTAAGAGTAAAATTGTAGTTTTCAGCTGCAAATGAGCACAGCTGAAAATTAGTCCACATCCTTCAGAATTTGTTGGTGTTTTCTTTTTAAACCTTATTTCGATCACTTAAACAAAAATTTAAACAGATGACTGCCTAATATAAGATGCAGAATCAATCCAGGGAGCAGGGGGCTGGAACTAGAGAATGCTTTTCTCATTTGTGTAACCGTTGAAGTGTAACCACTCTGCTGTGCTGCAAAGTTATATTCTGGTATACTGCTGCCTTCTCACCCCAGGGATTCGTCTCTCCTGCTCCACAACAGCCCAGCTGCACCGAGAAAGGTGCAAGGAAATACTGACTTACACACACATACTGGGGGAAAAGAAAGTTATATTTTTCCTCATACTACTGGCACTAACAGGAAATTGTCTTAATCTAAATAAGGCAACTGCACATGATTTAATAATGTCTGATCCTAATCAATGCAACTTACTTAATGTTATCTATTGACCAGCTCAAACTAAGCTTGCTTTCTGACACCTGGCAAAGAAAAACTTGGGCTTATTTCTTTTCTCAGTCCTTCAACCCTTCAACTCAAATCTCCCTTCAATGTTTTTCTGTTGTCTAATTTACTGTTAGCCTATCTAAATCTAACGTTATGTACGCTGCCTCTAATGGTTTCTCGAATTGGCTAAACAGTGCTTCGTATTATACTATTTCTGTGTGCCCAGGGGCTAACCTGCAGCCTGGAGGCATCTCCCTAGTCCACACAAGAACATCCCTCTCGACCATACGTCTTGCTGTGTCAGGCTGCTGTGTTACCTGGTATGAACCCTAACCTTGATGCCTAACAGCCTCAGTATTTGAAAGAGTGGGAATGCAAGCACCAGTCTGGTTAAGCGCACTCCCTGAGGTACACGCTCACTCTCATTATGGGAACATGCCAGGAGAGGAGACAGACACTGGTCTCTCCATCAGCTACAGGAAGACTATTAGGCTGCCAATGTTATGTCCCTGTTGAAAAGACAAAACCCAACATAAATGGAATATTCTCAGTGAAAAAGTGTTTATAACATGGTATAAAGTCAACTTCCTCTGGAGTTGCTTGCAGTCCTGTGGTGGACAGTCTGAGTTCCAGGCAAGGAAGATCACCCAAAAGATGAATAGAATGGATATAGACAGGGTCACAGCGATGATCAACAGAAAAGCAAAGAACCTAAAACAGGACAGCTTGTCTAGCCTGGCAAAATAAAGGCTGGGGCTAGTAATGACAGTTGACTATAAATACACTGAGGGGTGAGTGCAGAGGAGGGAGACAAGCTCTTCAGGATGAAGAATATACTTGGCATAAAACCAGATGTGTATAAATTGCATGTAAATGAAATTTAGGCCGGAACTCAGGGAAATATTTCCAGGTCTCTCAAACTCCTCTATTTCTCACGGGCAACAAATGATTCATTTAAATGTAATCTTTGTTGATTAAAGAAATGGCAAGACATGATTGCCCATGACAAGAAGGGATTGGAATTCAGGATTCAGCAGGCCTGTAGGATCATTAGCCAGCAAGACCCCTTTAACAGTGCTTTACAAATAGGTCTTCAAAGAACAGCTCTTTGGGCCCAGTTCTGCCTTGTGCGCTTGCACAGCATTTCATGGGAATCCCTCACAGTGATGAAATTAAGGCTTCCGGCTCCTGAGTGACAGGTGATTGCCAAGGCCTGCATGTAAGACAAGATGAGGTGACAGCTTGCAGATCATGTGAGCTTCATGTCAACAAGGAACACGGACTTTGGATGGGTGAAGAACCTCCTTTATTTATGACTCGGATATTTGTGCTGAAAACTCTGGTCATGGGACAAAGGGGGTGGGAAAACGGATCAGTCTTTTCTAAACTCCAAAAGCAGATAGGCACAAAGCAAAGTTTCTTCTGAGCCTGTGCTCAGCACAGAAGGGAAAGACATTGAGGGTATGTTCAGCGGGTGCTCAGAAGCTTCTTCTTTTGTTCTGGAGAAATAAAACTGAAGCAGTAAAGTAAAAGGAACTGAGTCCTGTGGTTGGGGATTTGAACTCGGGCTAGTGAGTCAGCCCTGTGGCATCCAGAAATAGTCTTCTGCTTCGAAACAAAATGTGTGTCAGCAAAGGGTTCTTCCTTCTGAGGGCAGGCTTGGCCACCCCACTGTGCCAGTGACCACGGCGCTGGTGGGAAATGGAAAGACACTGCCATCATCCCCAGGAAGCCAGAGGGAAGGTAGGGGCCTCCACAGCTCTGCAAGGGCAGGTTGTGCGAAGATCAGAGAGCAGGGTTGTTGATCTCGTAGGGCCACTGGGCAGGCCCTGGCCCTCAAGGCCAACATACTGACAGATTTTGTTCTTCAACAGCAGAAGCTGAACTTCATGCTCATCTGTCCAGGTTCAGGAACAGTCTGATTTATGCAAATCTTGAGCATTCAATAACTTTCTTTAATTTCATTGGGTATTTTTTTGTAAATGATGTATCATTCTGCGTTAATAGAGAAGAATGCCGCAGGACTGTCAAAATAATAAACAGCATGGTGTATGTGACATTTTAATAATTCTCCTCCTTAAGTATCATGGCCCTTATCATCATCCTAACTCAATGACAAATGATTTGATCTTTCATTTTCTCTAATCAAGAGCTCTGGAACTAAATCATTTTACTTAATGGGAACAGCAAAGTCACTTGAATAATATAGACTCAGAACTCAAGTCAGATGTGACTTTTGAGCAATGTGTTATCTGGGTCAAACTGTGGATAAAAAAGACAGAAAAATACCCAGAGACAGAAGAAAAATTTAATTTGTTTTGGTTTAGAAGATAGCACATCACATTAAAAGGCTAGAAGATAAACACATCATCAGCTCTGTTTTCATCACTTAGAGTAGATATTTTAAGACACTTCATCAACTAAGTAGGAAGTTGCTATGTGGCTAATAAGGAAGATTGGATGAGATAACAACACAGCCTCAGGAAAAACCCCATGATATAAAGTGATGACTACAGCTAAAAGCTGCTATTTAACCACTTTTTTTATTGATGTAAGAGCTATCATGTGCTCTTCACGCTGCAGTATCCACCATGAAGGTCATATCTGAAATGATGCATATTGATCTGAGCCTATGTAAGAGAGAAATGTAGATGCACAATAACTATTTGGTCCCTGCATCATGCTTTCACGCACTGAGACTATGTATGGGCACAACGTAAACCACTTCTGACATTTCTCTGCAGTCTGCCCAGCCCTTCTCCCAGTGCTGTGACATGAAGCATGCTGATGGCCCTGCAGGAAAAAACTTTCTGATGGGGGTGTACAGTAGACATGATTCCCCAGGCATTGCTTGTGTCCAGCTCTCTCTGTGCTGGGGCACAGAAAGTCCCACAATACAGTGTGAAGGGATGTGAGCAGACCTTAGCAGCAAGAACTGAAAGCTGCTATTCATACAGCCTTCCTATTGATTTAAAAGCAATTATTTGCCTGAGTAAGCCCTGCTCATCTGAGAAAGGGATTACAAGGTCATGGCCAGAGGCTTCTGAAAGCTCCTATCAGTCCCAGATATGTGTGCTGTGAGACTTGTGCTCTACTTTCATGAGGTGCTTACATTCTCGAGTCTTTACCAAGTATTCTGTACCTTCCTGTTTCGGAGTTATTCTACATGGCCATAGGATTTCTTGGTGTCTTTTAGAAAGATTTAGGATGTGATAAGTTTGGCAAGCTTTCTAAGTTGTCCTGAAGTATGTAGCACTGCCAAGGGTCTTTGCTACTAGCCAGCCTTTGGCATGGTCTGCCAAATCCAGCTTATACTTGTGAGGGGATGAGGAGAGGACAGCCCTATGTCCAGCCTGGCTGCAGTCCCTCAAAGATGGACAATCCCATTTCCAGAGTGCTAGAAGAGTCACGAGCTGAGAGGGCTACCCATCTCTGGACTCTCTGGCCTGCGTGGTGTATTAGGACTGCCTGAAGTTAGAGATGGAAGAGATAGCAACAGTCTGGATACACTGAGAGAGGGATGGCTGAAGACGCAACCCAAGGGGAGGCTGTAATCACAGCAGCCTTTCTGAAACAGACATGTCCAAGTTGTATCCAGCTCTGTGCTGGGCACATGTTAACCTGACTGTGCTACATCTGGGCTGCAACTGGCCATCAGCTTGTCCATCCCTTACTGCCTACAGAGTGGAACAGGCAACAGTAAACATTTTGCTCCAAGCAATAACGAGTATTTGGTCTAGGAGGAAATACCTTGAGAGGCTATTTCCAGTGTATGATTCCTGAAACACTCCAGCTATGGAGAGACTGAGTGACTCAGTTGACTACCGTTATGCAGGCAATAAAAATTAATTCTGAATGGCTTCTGGGTTAGTACATGATATTTGGTCAGCCATTTAATCTTTCCCACTCTCCCTTATGCGTAGTACTGCAGTTCAGGGCATATTCTCTGGAGATGTAAAGATAATATAATTGCTGAGCATCACTTGTGTCATGTCAGTTATATACCTTAGAGGCTTAAATGTTAGTGCTGACAGGCCCTTAGTAATAGGAACACTATAGACATTAACACTTCTTTAAAGTACAGGTAGATCTCATCTTCATGTTTATTTTGTCCACAAGTGGATCACCAAAATCAGTCTCCTGCTTCACACACGTTAAATAACCTGTCCTGAATCTTAGGAATTTGTGGCTTTCTGCAGCGCAAATCCTCTGCCAGAGCTTGCAGATGGCGTGAGTTAAGCATGATCTGATTTGCTTGCTTTAGGTTTCTTTTCAGGGTGTCATGCCCCGGCTGGCAACTAATCACCATGCAGCCGCTTGCTTGTCTCTCCACACCTAGGTGGGATGGGGGAGAGAATCAGAAAAAAATTCATGGGTTGAGACAAAAACAGTTTAATAGAATAGCAAAGGGAGAGCACTATACCAGCTACTAGGCAGAAAATTAACACTCACAGCCACCAGGACACAGGGGTACAGGTCTGTATGCTGAAATCATGAAACCACATTCTCATGTTGCCCAGTTTATCCTTTCTTTCATATACTTGGTGTGTTGGATATCATTAACATTAAAGTACTGTATGTTCAGTCAGTAATGAAAGTCTCCGCAGCTTTCTCAGCTACTGTTCATCACCTACCTTGTACTGAAACATGAAGAACGCATACTGCTTGAGCTTTGCCTTTTATTTTTAAAAGACGTTGATTCTCAAACAGCATGATGGAAAACTCTGTAGGATCAGTGTCTTGGGTGATACATAGACAATGGTCATGTGGTCCTCCAGCACCTTTTTTCCAGCTGCTGAAACTGTATGCTGATTTTTATCTCCATAACACAGATCATAAAAGAGAACAGAAGAAATGATCTTGACAGTAGCAGAATAGCAGAGAAATAAGGATAAAATCACTTAGGAATTAGCTGCAGTCTGGATACATTTGAGAAGCCCATAATAAACTCTTTTCATTAGAATGCTTGGGGTTTTGCTAAACATGAAATGAGTGGAGGTAAGGAGGTTTTGGCTGATGCAAGGAAAACACTAGCTATTCTCACAGATTAATTGCTGTTCTACCGATGCAGATCATAAAAAAGCAATTAATATGTAATCGTAAAGTTCGTGTACTCTATTTGAAATGTTGGGGAAAACAGTAAATGCAATTCTTGACATTAAGTGAAAATTTAGTATGCACTGTGATACTTTGCATTTAGGAAGGGACCTTGAGTGGTCTTCTAGCAAGACCAGCCCAAAGCAAAAATGACTCTGTTAAGTAACAACTGACAGACATGTGTCTCATCTGTTCTTAAAAATCTCCATAAATAAAGATTCTCCACCCTTGTATTGTAAACTTAGATTTTTTTTCCATGAAGAGAAATTCAGCAGTCTGGTCCCATTTCACTGGAACGCCAACTTTTATCAGAAAGAGTTTCCTAGCGGTGGTTGGCGCTCTGTCACTCCACTTTGCTGAAGAAGCTGCCTACATTCAAGAAACTTTCCAACCTCGTGATCACAAATGTTGTCCCTCCTAGCAATGGAAATCTTCTTGACCACAGTAGTTGCTGCATAATTCAGAGAAGAGTTGTGATCTAGAAACCTACACCAAGTCAACATCTATAGCAAATGGAAAATGAAAGCAGATATTCCAGGTATCTAGATGCCCCTACCCTTGCCAGCATGTTACCAACTCAAGCCACTTTTCTTCCTTTTGCTTTGTCTACAATGACTTTCCTCTACTCCTTCCCTACTTAACTCACTCACACTAATAAACCTCTCCTCCTTCATGATTCCTGCCCCATTGTAACCTGCCTAACATATTTCTAGGCCAGATTTTGCAAAAGGCAGCTGAGATGACTGTTCTAATATACTCAGGTACTCCTTCGATGCCTCAGAAATTCTCCTTCCTATGCAGAACATGGAGGGGTAGCAGGTAGATATGTCCCTCTGGACATGGCAGTCTCCATGGCCACAGTCAAACAGTTAGTCAAAGAAGCTGCCTGTGCAATTTATAACTTCTACTAATGCAGAATGATTTTTACTGCTGCGACAGTGATTTTGCAGACACTGTCATATGGCACTGGCCCCTCAAGTCCCCCGAGAGGCAACTGATAGACCAGCCTCGCTGCGCTTTTTTGGAAGTGGCAGTCTGTGCCTGGCCTGTGTGAGGAGGAGCTGCTGTGATGGTCCTAATCCTCACAGGCAAGGTGGAGTCAACATGTACCAGACTATGGAGAGCTTTGCTCGCAGACCATACTTTTGGTTTCTGAAGGAACAGCTGTCAATAGCCATTTTCTCATGTTTTTGCCTTTAGGACATTGAAAATCCCAGCCAGGAGGCCTAAAGCAGTCCAGTGGTATTGCTGACTGAGAAAGGCAAAGCATCTGAGCCCTGGAACCCAGCATTCTACACTCCCTTATCTCCTGATTTATGAGGTGTCCTGCACTAGGACTGCTTATCTAAAATCTGGCCCACATGTTGCAAGTCCTCATCATCCATCAATCCCTTGATTTTTTTTTTCCTAAACATCAAGGCATAAGACATTGCCTCCTCTCTTATTCCTTCCCAAAGATTTGTACTGGGATGGAAAAAATTATGTATTTTCTCCTGACATGTAGGTGTTACAGCTGACTCACAAATGTTCGTGCTCCTCCCAGACTGTGGCTGCTCTGTTCCATTTCTGCCTTGGAAATAAAATATGGTTTAGGAAGGACCTCTCCTGCATATATTTAATATAAGTAATATAACATCCTAACTTTAAAATACTGTCCCTTGTGTCATGTTTCCCTGACATTTATTTAATCTTTTCCTTTCTTCATTCCTGCAATTTTTGTATCACAGGAGACTTGCAAAATCCCTCAGGCGACTTTAAAATATCAGCCTTTATCAAGATTGTTTATTCTGCTGATACAGCTTTTTCCTAACTTCACTTTTCCTTGTCTACCTTCTCTAGACCAATTGTGTGTGAAGGAGGAGGAATACATTCTCCCTTCCCCCTCCTCTTTCTTTTAAGACTTTACAGATGGCCCAGGACTCACTGCACTGTGAAACAGCATTACTGGGAAAGGGCCAGAGATTGCTTTGTTCAGGGCTTCCTACACATCCCTCCTACTCCTCATCAGCCCCTTCCTCCAACGCCTTCACTGTCCTTCCTTCTCTCTCCTTTACGACGTTTTACCTCTGCTCCCTTGCTCAGTTAACCCGTCTCTGCTTCAGTCTGCCTCAGACCCCGTGCTCCTCTCCCTGCTCTCTCCATTAGCACTTTCCCCCACAAGCACCCAGAGAAGTTATCCCGTTGCCAGCACTTTTAATTCCTTAAGCTGCTCCTGCATTTGTGAATTTACTCAAGGCCCAGGAAGACAGTGATGTAGTTACGTCCCTGATGAAGAGCCTGCAAAAAGCACCAGTGTCTCAGGTCTGCTCGGGGGGACCCCGCTGACTCCTGTTAGTTGTTGTTGGCCTTCGGCCAGGCCAGCCTGGCCAGTGGGCTCACTGGCAACGCTTGTTCTGCTTGCTCTGCCTGGATGAAGGATTCCCCTGAGAAAAGCCTGTGGACTGGAGGAGCAGTGTGTGCACACGTGTCCATCACTACCTAGCAGCAGCCCTGGCTTCTTCTGCAGGCTCCTGCATCCCTTTTATTGCTAAATTTCCATTTTCCTGCAACCCTGAAGGGGCCTCTGGCTCCTGCGTATCTGGCTGGAGCTCACTGGAGTCTCGTCCAGCATTCCTCCATGTTTCCTCACCAGTTTAGGAGGAAGAATAGCACTTACTGAATGGCCTATTCACTCCCTGGTAGACATACAAACCACACAGAAAACACCAATTGCTCCTGGGTGCTCAGAGCCGGCTGAGGCACGAGCACCTATGCCAGCAGGAGACTCCAGGCACAGCTGCTCCCACTCAGGACTGAGTGGGCACCACTGAACTGAGTGGGCACGGCAGACTGCAGGCAGGCCCTGAGCTGTGACAAGGCCATCATCCCTGGCACTCACTGCAGACCTGGCAGCAAATTAGCAGGCAGCAACAACCTCTGAAAGGAACCTTGCATTTCTCCTTCAGCCCCGAGCAAGGAGCTGGATCTTTTCCAAAGGCAATGTTATGTGTACTCATCTGGAGGCTGTGTAAATAAATCAGTTCAAGGAATTAACTGAGTTTTCTGAGTAGCTGCTGAGTTTCTTCCTGCTGAACCCTCGGTAAGGCAGCGATCGCTTCCCATTGCTGCGGTGCCAACCGCTGTGCTACCCCTGCTGCCTCGGTCTGGGCAAAGCTCTCTGCTGCCCAGGAAAAACTGCCCATTGGACCACTGGCTTCAATCATTCCTATACATCGTTTGGGGAATATCAGTACCTTGTCTTGTATGGGATCCTTTTGTGCTTGTCCTTGGTCTGTAAGGAATTTGCAGAATTATAAAAGGCTGGGAGTAATTTTCAGCCTCTCTAGACAAAAAGTTTATATGATAGGCCTTTAACTGCATCTTCTGCTGGCACTGCTGGTGGTGGACCTGGTACCTGGGCTCTTACCTTGCTATTTGTGTCCAGAATCAATGTTACCTTGCAATTCAAAAGGTGATTTGGGAAGTCCCCATCATGTGAAAACATCTGAATGTAGCAATGGTGTACTGGGCCCAGTGTCCCGGTCTGTACAAAAAGTTGCCTTGTCTGCCTATTGTGACAACAGAAAATGTTGAGGAAACATAATCCTGAGTCTGTTTGGTAGGTGCAGCATTCACCTCTGGAGTTGTGATGGTTTTAGTCAGGACAAGGTTAATTCTCTTCACAGTAGCTAGTATGAGGCCACGTTTCGGATTTGCGCTGACTACTGATAACACTGGTGTTTTTATTTGTTGCTAAGGAGTGTGTGTACCCATTCAAGGACTTTTTCAGCTTCTGACACTGCACCTGTGTTCCCAACTTCTTCCCTACAAGCAGCGGAGGGGGGAGACACAGCCCAGACAGCTAACCCAAACTGACCAAAGGGGTGTTTCTTTCCGTTGAATGTCATGCTCTGTATATGTTTGGGGTGGGCCGGGCACCACTGTTGTTAGTTTGTTGTCTGGCTTTCTCGTTCGTGCTCTCGCTCATGGGGCTCACTCAGACTCTGCTGTGATTGCTGTCAGGCTCTCTGGCTCTGACTCTCACTGCTCGGGACCTGGCTGTGTATCAGTTGGCAGGTGGTGAGCAATTATATAATTAGTTTTATTTTCCATTATTTTCATTACATGTTAGTAGTAGTAGTAGTAGTATTTTGATTACGTATTAGTAGTAGTATTGTTAGTATTATTAATATCACTATTTTATTCATTTATATTCAATTATTAAATTGTTCTTATCTCAGCCCACAAGTTTCCTCATCTTTCCCTCCAATTCTCCTCCTTCACTGGAGAGAGGAGTGGGGAGGGGAGTAAGCATCTGTGTGGTACTTAATTGCAGGCTGGGATTAAATCATGACAGAAGTGCTACACTTTATACTTTCACATTACACAGTTCTTAATTTAGCTGAACTTCGTTTTGGCAAAAGACAGTAGTGTTTTAGACATGGTCCATCACAAGAGTGTAACGAGGCACTTTCCTTTCCAAACCTGACTGGACTTTTGTAAATTTTGGTAAAAATCTCCTTCTAACATTTTCCTTTATAAAACTGAAACAAGGTTTCTGGGGTGCCGATCTCACAAGGGATTAGGAGGTGCTTCAAAGGGCTGCTGAGACTGAAAATATTTTACTGCTCTTCAGTCCTCTTGCCCACTTACATATTGCTTGGAGGCTCAGACCATCAGAGATGTAGTGGTGACTGTTGTTATTAACAGGGATTAAGCTGAACAGGAGTAACCCAGGGGATCAGGGGGTGCTAGGTCCATAATGCTCCCAAAGCTATCAGCAGTAACCGTTGATCGTGTCTGCAATTGCTCCCTGTGCATGCAGTTCAGGGAAGGTGCACGTATGTCCCATCACAGATTCATAGATGCACAGATACATAGATATGAAGATAAAAGGGTTTTTGAAATACCCAAGATATTGCTGCTGTCCCTTCTGAATAAAAAATACGCAGCTTGATCTTTCTGTCCTTACACATGTAAGAAATTCATTAAATCAGTGTGACTTATCCTGTGATTAAGGACTGCAGACCAGGTTTGGGACTTAATCTCTTTTGAGAAAATCCCAATTTAACAGGAGTAAAATGATCCTAATATCAGGTTATGAGGGGTGGTGTTTTAGGCATGTGGAAAAAGAAGTCATAATTAATTTTCAGCTTGGAGGATATTTTTCTGTTTAGGTAATTCTATTATACTTGTGAAGCAATTGTGTGCTTGACTCTGCAGATGTAAAATAATGATAGTTTTTATTAGAAAATTAAGATAATCTGAACACAAGGTTCTTTTGGGACAGCACAGTAATTTTGAAGAATGAAAGGAAGAACATGGTTGTTTGCAGAAAATGCAATGACAGGGAGGGGATGCAGTGTCCTTTTTCAGGAGTCACATTTAAAGAGTAAGATTAGAAGTGCATTATCTTGATGCGGGATTACAGAAAGCCCACTTGCACAGCTGGTGCAACTGGCACTGAGAGGAAGACAATCTGCCTGCTCTTCAGCTTCTAAGCAGCAATAACATCACGATGTTTTCAACATACAGTAGAATAACACAAAGGAAGGATCTTCCTGAATTTTAAAATAATTTCTATCTATGTATGTGTATTTGTGTCTGTGTGGGGGTTACCATTGTCTTCTGCTATTTCCAGTTTCTTAAATATCACACAGAGATGTTTAATTCAGTTCAACTTTTCAAAATTTCCTTCAGCTCTTATTTGTGAATGTCTGTCTTTCAGTGTGCTTTCCAGGAAGGGCGGGAAGAGGGAGCAGAATAAACATCCGTAGCTAGGTCTTGTTTTCAGAGCAGTTCAGTACATTCCTGCAGGCTGGGTAGAAGAGGAAGAGTGTCTGGTGTGTTTTCTCAAACCTACATGCAGTACAGACATTTCAGAGGTTATTAATTTGGGAAAGGGGGACACATTCTGCCCATCCACATATACTGAGTGGACCCAGAAGAAGATGAGGGTGCAGACAGATACACCTTCCAGGTGGGACAGTGGGATCTGTGAACTGAGCCATTGGACATCACAGTTTATCCCCATGTTTTTACAAGAGCATCATGTGTTAGCTACAAGGTTGAGCCAGAGAGACTTTTGCAAGTTTTTTCTACAGATAGCCTGAAACTTGGAACCAGTTTATAGTCTTTGTCTCTACAGTTATTGTGTTTGCACGTACCTGAACTGTTCAAATAGAAGTTGTGCCTGTGATTAAGCATTTGCAGGCTCAGAGCCTCAAAGGTCAGGGGACAGCTGAGCTAAATTCTTACCCTGGTTAGCCCACACCACCCATCTGTAAACATACATGTAGAAAACATAAATGTTCCGAAACTAAGGAACCTGCTTTTGTAGAAATGTCCCAGGTGTTGAAGCCTACCTCTTTTGAATGATGAATTTGGAGCGTTTGTTGGAGATTTGCTAGACTGTCCCTGCACCTTCGTAACAGTGCAAGTCCCTTATGAGGCTTCAATCTCAGCAGAAAGTCCAAGCTGGAGGACCCTTGGCCCGGTGTAGAAAGCAACTAGTAAACCAGTACTGCAAAATAAGATCTGGCAAGACAGTTTAGATTCTTTTCTCATATAAAATGTTTTTGTCTTTGTAGCCCCTTAGTTTATATATTAGTATTAATCCATGCAACCAAATGATAACAACCTGAAAATACCATTACCAATGAGAGCATGTTAGAGCTGGTAGCCTGTGACTGTATGACTTTCTTGCTGTCAGTTTGGGTTTCCCACAGACAGGCTTCCAGCATGCTTATAACCAATAAAGGGAGGTTGAAGAGATCAGACAGCATATTCATAACTGCTTATTACTTGGTGCCAACTGGGAGCACAACAAAAGCTGCAAAGAAGGAGGCCACCAATTTCTTATTGCATTCAGTGAGTAACTGAGAAATCCAACCAAAAGTCATACTCCAATAACATACTCCAATAACATATTCCAATAATGTCTCTGCTGAGCTCCAAGCTTATTTCATGCTCATAATTTCGCAGAAACTGACTGGCTCAAATAATTATCTAATGAGTCAGGCCTCTGAGGAGTGGCATTTGACATCCTGGTGGGGAAAATATAGCTTTAATTGTCAACATTTCATCATCTGGAATTTCAAATTTGATGCTGCTGATCCACCCTGATAAGCTACACATTTTCCTTATAAACAGTATTTCTTTTGCTCTTTAGGTTTTCCCTGATGCATATCTGGCTGCAATTAACAGTGGTTATCACTCACTTGCTCTATTATTTTTTTTCTCAAGCACTCCAACTAATTTACCTCTTATCATCTCCTTTTCTCTTGAAAATGCAACTTACTTGTATTTGCTTCATTGTTGGCCCACAATAAGCTTCCTCATTATCTGTCAATCACTATCATCAACAATGCAAAGAAAACAAAACAAAACCAAAAACCAAATGAAGGGAATAAATCTTTAGTGTCATTTGATGTGTCTGAGTCTAGTTATAAATATTTTCTGTAAGAACCTGCAATTACAGCATTGCACAGATCCTGTTATATTTATATCGGGCAGAAATGCCTTCTTTAACTCCAGGGCTTTGTTACGAAGGAGTGAATTTGCTTTTCTGTATTCAGTCTCTCTTCTTCCCTAAATTGGATACTTTTGGTTGCTGCTTCTTCCCTGAGAAGAATTACCGGCTGGCCCAAACTTCCCTGATTTGTCCCACTTAACTTGACATACAGCATCATTAGCATTTCTTCTTTGGCTGTTAAGAAAATACATCAGTTCCCACAAGCAACTGTTGCTAGTTTGGGCCAAAGAGATGCCTGGGTCCTTTCTTTTCAGTTTTTAGAGGGCTGTCACAGAAAACATAGCTCATTTCAGTGTTAAGTATTAAAGACGAAGTTTGCGCTTTTCTGAAAGCCCGAGGTAGGGTGAGGACCTAGTTGCACAGTTTAAGAACAGGCCAGGTGAGGGAACAAAACTCATCTGCAAAACTAAGAGCAAGTTTAAAAGCGAGGCCATGTGCATCACAGCCTGTTGTGTGACTGTTGCAGTATCCAGCGCTACAGCTGAAGGCTGGGGTCAAAGCCCCACATCCATGTTCCAGGAGAGCTGGGTTCAGACTGTCTGGTGGGTGGCGAAACGTCTTGATTCCAGTGGCACTGGAGGGACTGGGATCTGCCTACTGTTACCAAGCACTCATCTGTCCTCCCCATGGACAATATGTCCCCTACTTCAGCTGCAGCATGCCCTTGAGCATGTGTTGCACACAAATAATGTGAGTGAGAAGCAGGTCAGGCTTGGCCTCGCATGAGCTGCAGTTTAGGCAGACATGGCTGTGACAGCCCTCTTGCCGTAGGGCAACAAGCGCTCTGTAGCCAACCCACAGCTGGTGCCCTGGCAAATCTTATGGGCATTATGGCCAATGAGAGCTATTTGAAAGCTCTCTCTTGGAAAGATCCCTAGTCCCAGGGAGCAAACTGGTTGTCACACGGAACACACTGACTGTAAGAGGGAGCTCTACATCCAAAAGCACATGCCTCCACGGCCTGACCAAGGGTGTGCCTTCCCCTCTGCATGGCACACTTCCAACACCCATAAGCAGGTGCCTGTGACCAAATGGCTAGCTAAAATATGACCATAATTGATTGGCAGCTGCTGAGTGGTTAGAAAAGTCATGTTATCCTAAATGTGAAGGGAAAGCATCCTTCCACCTGAGACAGAGCTCTAATCTAGTATAACATCAGAATGCAAGGCGCCATTCAAAAGGTAAGCAAGCACTATTTCTGGGTTTCACAGTCAAAAGGAAGAACCTTATTCATCTTAAGGAAGAACCTTATTCGTGCTTACTTCAACTAATAAGATGGTGAAGTTATTATTTCAACAAGATAAATTGCATAGGTATAAAAACTCCTCCAGTTTAATCCATCAGTCAGGGCACAATGGAAGATGCTCATGAATTATTCCTCTTTTGGTGACGTCTGAGTCCTGTTGACAAGGGCTACTCATGGAAAAGGTAAGTTTTGGTCTCCTAGCTCATGACTTGGGCTCACCGTGGGCAGCCTGAGGAGTGGTTAGCCTCTTAAATGCATTTTATTACCTTCAGTTAGTTTTCAAGTGTTTTATCCACCCTGCTAATGAAATGTTTGCCAGGTGTCTCACTCTTGAAACACTATTTCATTCTTCATAGGTAAATCACAAACTTGAACGTGCTGTGACACTTCTGAGCCCTAGTCGCTCACTTCTTGCCAGCAGAAGATGTCCATATTTCCATGTGTGGAAATATGGACATCTGACAGTGTTGAAGAAACAGCGTCAATAGCTGAAATCACATTTTGGCAATAATTCCTTCAGCAGCTAAAAATTACCTCCCAGTAAGCATGAATGGTGAGGATGTGGCCCAGAGCATAGCACTGTAAAAAGGCATCTAGAAATGCAGGAGGATACCATTTAATTCCAACTGTTCAGCACCATCTGTTGAGATCTACATCTTAGAGAAGAAAAAAGGCATGGCGGTATAAATCCTTTTTATTTAGAAACACTACGTTGAGAATCCAGAAAGGATTTGTACTTTTCCCACTGACTTTTGTGCTTGTTGGTGTCTGGATGCAGCAGCTTTACCTCTCTGCCTCCACAGTCGCTGCTGCTGGTGGCAAGGCGAAGAGGTCAGCAGTGCTAAATGACAGCATCCTGTGGTGGTCGCCTTCACCAGCTGTGCCTGCAGCAAGCAGTGCACTGCCATCCTCTCCCTTCCATGGTCACGCCGATATCCCTGCTGTCACCATAAATAAGGATGGAAAAAGGTGTTCCTGTTTCAGCTTTAACTCCAAATGGACCAAAGAAACCACTTCATTCTTGTAGCCTTGGGCACGAGAGTTCAACTACAGCATGTTGAGGCAACAGCAATACTGTGGTGAGAATCTTACTTTCTCATTAATATACGGAAAAAAGCATCGTCCCCTGTGTAAGAAAATACCTCCAGCTGCTTTCCTGTATTTAGTGAAACCGTTGAGAAGATTGGATACCAAACTCTAACCCAGTAGAAATTTGCTAGTCACTGCATGAAATGATCCAGTGTTTCTCAATGTTACATGCTAAGAGTGTTTTGAAGCAAGAATCCAAATCTGAATTAATTTTAACTATTTTCCAGTGCTGTTTTAGCTACTCAGAGACTCGAGCTCAGTTTGCCAGGTGGTAACAATTTTGACTTCCAGCATTTTGCCTCTGTATCTTTGCAAAAAATAAACTAGCACAGTTTTCTCTTACATGTATATATTTGGCAATCTTAACATCCGTGTGTGGTACCCACACTAATCCCAGCTGCTTAGCATGGGCACACGTGGCTGTCTGCTCAGTGCCGTCAACAGGCCTGCAATCTGCCTTGCCCGTATAAAAATTTTTAAAGCGTGGTAGATGATGAAGAGGCAGGCTATATGGCAAATCTCAATTTGGTGAATATCCTGAGTTGCTGGGGCCTGTTCTTCAGTCCCAGTTTGCTTCAGCCCAAACAAGAACAACCCAGTAGCAGGAGGGAGTTCTGTAACCTCCTTACTTGCACCAGTAGTGGTGAGCTTCGGCTGCTGCCAGAGCAGATGTTGTACCCACAACTGGATGTTAGTGTCAAAAGCTGCAAGAAAAACTCCACTGTCAGTGGGGACAGACCAGTGTACAACCAGTGAAAGAGTAAGAATTAGGACCCTTTGCTCATGGGAGGAACCCCAGGCCATGAGAATTCTGGGCTATTACTCCAAATACCACTTTTACAATACAGAGCAGTTGGTTTAGGGAGAGCTGCTAATCACACCGAGCCAGTGCTTCTCCTTGTATTGAGCTGCTATGTCACAGTAAAAACTTCAATTTTATTGAAGTATTATTCAGTACTTTCTAATATTATACTCCCATGTAAACAACTGCTGCAACTGCCACAGAGATTTTTATGATTTTGTGAGATAGCTGTGCCCATCTCTGAGCTGCACTGCCGTGTGCTGGGGCACCCGAGGGAGCCATCGTCTCCATCCGCTTGGAAGAAGCAATTTCTCCCAGGATTGCTCTTTGTGATCTGCTCTGCTCTGTTCATTAGAAGGGACCAGGCTACATGTCCTTCTTCCAGGCAAGCAAGGTGGAGATGGAAAACACAGGCCAGTTCCTCTTTCTTTGTCGTGCTCTTTTCCATTGGGGACAGAGGCAACCCATGAAAATGTGAACAAGTAGAGCCTTCCTCTTCATTCACAATCCTCCCCTGCAATTAATAGGCTGTGGCAGTGTTTATTTTGAAGGCACCCAGGCCTTAGAGCTCCATATCTAGCTCATGGGTTGACCATTTACTTGCAATGTTCATGTCTGTTACCACTGAAACTAAAAGGAAGCCACTCTTCCTGTAAACTGGTTCCTCTTCTCTCCTCAGAAAATCAAACCTAATTTGAAGTACTGTACACCTCCACATTGCCCAAAAAGCTTTCCTCGTGCAGAGGTAAAAGCAAATTAACATATCCAGTGGTTATTACAGTGAAGCAAAGAACAATATAAAAAATAATTAAAATTAATTTTTAAACTCTAGTTAGATCACCGTCATTTTGAAATAATGGAGTAATATTTTGGTGCAATAGCCCTTCCCTTTGGAGATTTCTAGGACTTGGGGAAATTTAGGAATACAGTAGGGTCATTTTCTTTCACTTCAGTATAGTAGATTTCCCCTGAGCATGGCCTTAGGTTTGATTAAGTTATGAGAAGACTGTTACTGGTTGATGAAATACCAGTGGCCAAGGCAGCAATAAAAATGTTTCCTTTTTATTTGACTAGCAATCTAAATAACTTAATACAGTAGCTTAATATTTTCCAAGTGAGAATGAGGATGATGATGGGTAATGATGAGAAACACTTTTCTGCAGTGCATACGGTTTAATGATGGCCCCAATTCCATGCCATGACTAATCTGAATTACTTCTAACAATATTACATTAAACCTCCGCTGAAGAACTGTGCTTTCACAGCCAGTACATGGCCACCAAGATGAATTTGGCTCTGCAATGCTGACATTTGGCTAGGTTATTCATTGCTGTTATTTTATTTCTCTATTTGTCTCAGGTCGGTGGATAAGGAAATATGGCAGAACAGACCACTTCAGCTAATGGTCTCAATCCGGAGAACATTCACCACATGTACTTGGCACTCTGGCAAGTCCAAACAGCTCAAAAACATTAGTCACAGAATTCACTTTCAAAGAACAGTATTTAAAAAAAAAAAAAAAAGACAAATAATATCTCTTTCAATTTGGTGTTTTGCTGCTCAGTTATAAGGGTGCACATTCTCCAAGTTTCTCTTTGCAATCATAAGGAATTGCTCAGCTTTTAATACAATTTTTGATTCTCACATAATCTGAGATTTTCAGAAAGAGGGTTAAAGACAAAGTGTTCAATACTTTGCAGGTTGGAATGAGATTCAGATTTGGTAATAAGAACAGGTTTGTGCTCTCCTATGGCTCTCTGGGTATATAGTAGCACAGATTTCTTTTTTATAAAATCATAGAACTACAGAATGGTTTGGGGAAGGGACCTTAAAGATCATCTAGTTCCAACCCCCCTGCCATGTCTGTTTGCAGATCGAGCCCAACATCCCAGATGGTACAGTGCCTGTTGAGGGCCTGGATCAAATCTGTTAGAAATCCTCTCCCATTACATGAGCCCCCGGGAAAGCTGAGAGTGAGCCTTTGCCGCAGAACTCAGGGAGGAGATGTGAGGATGGCTCTACCCAGCCTCCCCAGATGAGGGAAAAGCCTGGAGCAGGGACCAGCATCTGATGAGGTGGCCAGGAGACTGGACTTGGCAACGACTGCAGCTTCCCTGTGAGCAGGCAATTATACCTGAAGAAAGAGAGAGTTCATCTCCCGCAGAGAAGTGAGAATGTTATCAGGCATGGACTGAGCAAACTGGTAAAGAAGTGGATAATGCACATCCTGAAAACAGGGCAATTAAGCCCCCCAGGAATGAAAAGTAACAAGAAAATAGTGGGATGACTACCTTGAAGGTCTGTGTGCTAATGTAAGAAACAAGAAAAGTAAGTTGGAAGAATTTATTTCACAATCAGAATTATAACTTTATTGATTTGATAAATTAATGGAGATGATGCATTTATGATTTATTTTGGGCAGGGGGAGATGGAGAGGCATGTTTCCAAGGGGTGCATGGTGGTTGCATATGCCTGCTGTGAATGCCAGCAGTTGGAAGCAACAGAGCTGCTGAAAGTCTTTGAGCATAAATGAGGAGGGGAAGCCGCCCTTCTGCAATGGAGATTATTATCTGGTTCTCGGAGAGGGAAAGGCTCCTTTGGATCTTGTTTCTGCCACACAAAGAGGAGCTGGTTCAGAGGGTAAAGGGAGAAGGCAAGCCTTGTGATAGAGGTTATAAAGAATGGTATTCCTGACATCTAGCAGGGGAAGAAAGGAAAACAGTAAAATAAAAATAAAGGATTTGGAGAAAGGGAGCATCACTCAAGGAGAATTGAGAGTGAAGCAAGGCAGAAGGAAAAAAGGATTTCAAAAGAAATTCTTAAAAATGCAGCCTCAAAAACTCACATGCAGGTTATTTCACATGAAAGGGATATAGGAAGTGTAGTAAGAAACCACTTTTGCTAAGTCAGGAGTTTTTCAGTGACCTGAAAATTATTCGGCGTAGAAAGTAGGTCAAGTTCCTAAGAAGATACATGTAAGACTAGCAAAAACCTACAAGGACAAAATCAGAAAGGCAAAGACATGGAATAAAATAGAATTAACACAGGAGGTAATAAGGAAAACAGAAGAAAGATCTTGAAAGAACATTTGCTAGAACATGTAGGCAAGGACAAAAGTGGTTCAGTGCTAAGGGCAAAAAAAGTTAATATTGTGTATAGATAGAAAATGAGGGAAGAAGCAGTAGGTTTCTTTATGTTGGCTGTAGTACTGCTTTTGACTTTGCTTCCCAGGGGAGTCTTATAAGCAAGTTACAGGAAGAGTTTTATTGAAACTACTGTGAAATTGTTGTACAACTGTCTGGAAAACCATACTTCTAGAGAAAAGGACAAGAAAATCTGTGCTAGGATTTCTCCTGGGTCTGGTACAATACAATATATAGTGGTTTGGACACTCGACATTGTAACCCTCTTGTAGAGGACACAAGCTGGAAGACATGACAGGAATTCAAAATTATTTGGAAAAATTGAAGTGGTCCAAAATAAATATTTAGGTAGTTAAATTCACAAAATGAATACAAGATGGGAAATGGTGGACTTACCAACTGCTTTGTAGTAAAGGCTCTGGGTGCACAAGAGTACGTGGGCACATATGACCCGAGTCAGTATTGTTGCGCTGCCGTGAAAGCGCAACTTCACAGCAGGATCCTCAAAGGAGCTGTATGGACGATATATTCTGCCTTGTTTGTCACTGGTAACAGCTCTACTTTAGGAAAGATGGGGTCAGTTTTAGAGAAACCAGGGCAGAAGCAGCAAGATTAAAGCCTGAGAGTCCACGATCTCGGAGGCAAGACTGAGAGAACTGGGGCTGCTTAGACAAGAGAAAGCTGAGGAGGAATATAATAAAAGCTTCAACATTTGTAAAATTGTTCTGCAGGATCACAGTATGAGAAGAAACAGTCTTTAAAAGTGCCACATGGAAGATTTAGGTTGAACAACACAGGTTTCAAATAACTTAGCACCAGGGCTGTCTGCCAGGGGAGCTGCGAGTTGTGGGCACAAGCACGGGCAATGGCAGGGGTCTCAAGTTAGACCAACCTCTTCCAGGGATGACCTGGCAGAGCTGGCCCTGTCTTGACCTCTCAAATACCCTGCCACGGCTGCTTTCCATATTTCTGTGTTAACTTAAACATTGCCTGCATTGAGAATGGTTGTCACAGGGAGATTTCACAGAATTGACATTTTCCCTGCTAAAATCATAGCTGCATCTGTAAGAGGAGTGACCAGAATACCTAATGACTCATCCAGTTAAAAATATCTTAAGGAGCAGAAAAATGAGAGCACTTATCATCTAATGCAGCCTTTTTCCAAATGTGACACATGTAAAAATGGCCTATTTCAGACACAAATAATAAGTCTATTACAATGATATTTCAAAGATGAGAAAACGTTCATCAAACATAATTTTAAAATGAAAGTATTGGCTCATCAGGGTTCATTCCAATTAAATATAGTCAGTAATTGGAAAAGACAATAATCAAAACATCTGTTCAACAAGGTTTTTAGACCCATGAGGATCTAAAAGTGGGGATCCTGATTCTGCTGCATCAAACTCACATCCAAACAGTGCTACCTCCAAGCACTGACCAGGCCTGTCTCCTATTTAGGACCAGATGGGATGGTGTTGGGCATATACTAGAAACAAGCTAGTGGGTTTTGTGCTTTGATTTTGACCAAAAATTATACTTGACTCTCACAGTGAAAATTGACTGGAACAGGAAATTTGTTCTGATGCCCTGTTTACTCGTTATGTGAAGAAACAAAAATCCCCTCTACCTCTTTCCAGTTATGCAGTACATATGCACATATTGGCACTTAAATGCTTACACAAAATATTTTGATATGTCTCTGTAATAAAGATCCACCAGAGTGTAGGGAAGACAAGTGACGGAATGATCAAAATCAGTAGACTAAAGCTGAAAACGTGTCTTGGACTTTAAACATGTGTGAGTGGCTCCTATCTGAGAGAAGGGAATTGTTTTTTGTAAAAGCAAGCTAAGAAAGACAGATGGAAATCATGTCCCTGCCTTGCTTTGGCATTTTGCTACAGGCAAATATTATTATCATGATTATCTATACAAAGGCAAAATGCAATAGCTTATGTAGTTGCAACAACTCAAACAGAATTCCTCATTAGGAAATTATCTGGAGAGTTGTTTTAGGAGATGAAAGCCATCATTTTCACCGTTTATTCTCATTCTTTTTTACTCTTGTCAGCTGTGTAGATGGATAACTTCAAAGGTAATCTCTTGAACTATGTCTGCTAAAAGTTCAGATCTGATAAAAGCACGGTGCATTTGTAAGTTTAGGCACAGCAAGTATTCCCATTGATTTCAGTAGCCTGTCTGGTATTTAGGGATAAGTGTAACAAAACTCCTGGTATGATTAGAGCCTTACAATGGTTCTCATCCTTACTGGAAAGGAGAATAAGGGCTTTTCTTCCAAAAAAGGTTTATCACTGGTGATAAACAACAAGTTAGCTTTTATTTGCCTTGCATATTCCCTGGCAAAAGAGATGATCAAAGGCTAGTGAAGGGCCAGGAAGCACTAGCTCTAGCCATGCACATTATTTATAACGTAAGTAAGTCACCTCCCCACTAAGAGGAGACTTCGCTGTTATTTTCTGAAGCTCTGGTTTGGAAATTGTTTCCAGCAAATAGCTCTTAAACTCAAAAAAAAAAAAAAAGGGTATATTTCCTTATAAAACAGACTCTCACCTTGATGACTGACTGGGGGTAACCTCACAGAATAACTTTCATTTCTCAGGTGTGGAGAAGATGCTGGCAGCCTCTTGGGAAGGCAGCAGAGATGAGGGGGCACAGGATGGGCAGCGTAACAGCAGATTGTCTGCTTGGTTAGGGCTGAGACCCTCTGTCCCAGGAGGTTCTCAGCAGAGCTATGACTGGCCTGATCACGTTGACATGGGAGTCCTGCCTCAAGTAGGGGGTGGCTGCGTGACACCCAGGGCTCCTCCAGCCTACATTTCTGTCATTTCACGATGAATACCAGAGCAAGACAGCTAGGCTGAACCAGATCCACAAAGGACATCATTACCTATGCATGTGCAAAGGGTTGTGTGTATGTGCCCCTAATAAGGTTATCGGCTTCCCAGCATGGCTGTGCATGTATCTGCGCTTTAAAGAAATGCAAGAGCACTATTATGCTATGCTCTTAAATATGGGAAAATATTCACTGATTGTCATGCAGATCCTAAGGGCTTTAGACAGCAGGACATATTTTGACATTTGTTTGCTTGTGCATCACTTGTGGTGCTGCCAGCATCGTCGTTAGGTTGGGTCTGTTCTCTTGCTGGGTAGTCAGTAGGGGAGTATAAAGGAAAGGTCAAAGTTATCTTGGCCTCTTGCACTGTTACAAGGAAAAGAAGTAATATTAAGCCAAGAAAGCCTGGATATCTATTGAGGCTGATATTACCCTAATGAAACACATGCATTAATTATTAATACAAACGGCATCAGATAGCAAAATTTCATGCATAAAAAATTGACTTATATTTACATTTGAAATATTTTTGTATACTCCAGCATGAAAGTTTGTCTTTAATGGCCTATTAGTGTTTAGTTAATGCTACATTAGCTGATTTTTAATGTACTGAACTATCAACAAAGAATTCACAATCAAGACATTACCTCAAGAAGAAAATGCAGAAGGAATCATGCATGGGAAAGAGGTGCTTACTTTTTTTCTTTTCACTGTCTGTCTCATCAGACAAAATTCATTAGAAATACAGTCTATAAAATAATGCTCAGCACACTACAGAAGATCATGTCAAGGGTAATTTCACAGGGTGATAGCAAGGGAATGAAACCAGCCATTCACATTAACAATAACAAGCATTCAACATCTGATCACCTAGGTACCATATGAAAATTTTCCTCTGCATGAGCATACCAATGTTTTACCCCTTTTCTGTCATGAGTTTGCCCACTCAGGAGAGAAGAAGAATTTTAATGAAATGCTAATGCAGTACCTGTATCTTCATTTGCAATTTTACATCAGCTTTTAAAAATTAATTATTTAAGAGAGCTATACTTAGGTGATATAGATAAAGAAAATATTTATTTAATCTGTGGGTAGCTGATAGCTTCTAGATTGCATTGAACTATATAGGTCTCCATCAAGATGGTTACATTAAGGTTATGTGATGTAACAGCCTAGACTGTATAAATCATGCTGAATAGTAAATTGAGTAAAGAGTAACTATAACGTCAAAGATGACAGGTATGAAGAGTCTTTCCTCCACAAAGCCTGGCTAGAAGTACCCTGATCCTAAATTAACAGTCTAGGTAAATTGCTAATGGTGTATGGACTGAGACAGTGGCAGAGTTGACTCAAGAGCCTGACCAAGATGCTCGCCCCAAGGTGTGAGCGCTGGGAGCAGGAAGAGGAGCTGCACAGCAGGATCACCGTGGCCTCCTCCACAACGATGCCCAGGATAGGCATCTTCCAGCCAGCAACTAGGCGAACTAAGAAAGAAGAATCCACAGGAAGAAAGATGTTTTTCTATCATACTAAAAAAACAGGGTAGATGAATAGTGTACATACAGGTACTCTTTACTCCTTATTTGCATGCTTTATTCTTTATTTACTTAATGAGCTGTATGCTTGAGATTTTCATTAACAGACTTTTAAGTACATCACTTGTTCATACTTGTTTCTCTGGGGAAAGATCCTTGATTTCTCCTCATTTATATTTTATGTTTCATTTTTCCTGTATGTCTATATTATATCTTAAATGATTTCCACTAAAACAGAATCTTTGTTCATGAAAGGCTGGATTTCTGTCACTTTATTTTAGCCACTTAGAGGTTAGTATCTTGTCTGTGCTTGTTGTCTGGGTTCCATCTATTACCAGTGGAGAGACAAAAACCTCTCCAGGGAGCAACTCCTTTGATTTGTCTCAGATGCCTTCTTTAGACCAAGGATGAATCACTCAGTCAAGGAAGGACTAACATCTCTCTGCTTTGATTTTAGAGAATGCGTGTCTAACTAACTCCTTTGTACCTGGTGCCTACCTTTTAGATGACTCAAGTCAGGGGAGCTGGATTTCATCCCTTCCTGCTATAATGATATTCCTTTACAGAAATGGTTGGTTTAGAGGCTCATCACACATACATGAAATGTATTTGCTCAGAAGAGGACATACAGCTAATTTGTACTCCTTGATTTTCCCTGGCTGGATTGGCTTCATAAAATCTGTGTGGTGGTTAAAACCCTACAGGCGCAGGGCTTAGATTCTATTTAGAGGACTTCTTCACAGCCATGACTACTAATGTCTCCAAGCATATGGCCACATGAAGATACAACATGACCTGCAATGCTGTCAGGGCAGTAGGTTATTTCTGTAGGAACTGCTTCTCTTCAAAGTGTCTCTGTGAGAGGTTGGGTGAGATCTCCTTCAGTACAGAGCTTTTACAAATGCTTCAGTTTCACCATCGTGCCACATGCACAGAAACACCCTTCACAACCTTTTCTCGTTAAAATTATAACCCAAACCATGTAATAAATGGGAGCCCTGGCTGATAAACAAGCATAAATGAGTTGCAATTATATGATAGTTCTTCTTACAGTGATTTTTGCCTGGAAATAGCAAAGTATTTCATGGACTTCAGGGCAAAATTTTGTACAAGGGTGTAATATAAGATCTATGTACTCCTGAATTTTCACTCATGCTTTCTGTATAACACTGAAGGAGTGCTTCAGATGTGCAAAGGTCCTGGCCTGACCTTTTGACTTTCACTGACTAATTTAGGATCAACCTATTAAGTTGGGATTTTTAAGGTAATTGCAAAGTACAAGGAAGGTCTGAGAATAGAAGCCAGCTCTTCTCAGTTCCTAAACCCCAAGATCTTAAGTGTTCTTACACATAAAGATACCCACTTCCTATGCTGAAACTGTTAAAACATCTTCTATAACAGTTTTTCAGATCTCTTTTTTAAAACACTTCTACAGTTTTGAGGAGGTTCTTAATATCTAGTTAGTACTTCTTTTCAAATTGATCTCTGATGACTTTCTCCCTAGTTATATATTCCACAGCTGCTGTCTTGACAAGGCAAACAGCAGGAATCTACTCATCTCTGGTCTCCTTTAACTCTTACAAGGTGCATTTCCTTCATACACAGAGATATAATTAACAACCTTCTGTGTTCTCCATGCAAGCACACCTTCTAACTGATCACTACCATAAATAACAGGGTGTTCTCCCTAACAAAAATTTTATTTGCATTTAATTATGCTGTATTATGTGATACTGAAGGTGGCACTAGAAAAGGTAAAATAGTTCTGTACTGATTCAGGAAGATGGTAGCAGTTCAGTTGTTTTTAATGAGGTAGATATTGTGCTATGTGGATGTTTCCAAGTGTTTATGCAGTGCCTTTCCTGAGAAGTGGGAAGTTGGCTGGTTTTCACTTTCAGTGTAATCAGGATGTTCTAAACTTTCCCATTTGCTTCATTTACCTTCCTCTAATTCCAGGTGGGGTATTTTTTCCAGTCTATCTCTTATTTCCCTAAGCAAACATTACTGTGTAAATCTATAGGAAATAATCATTCTAATTTTCAGGTGATGATGCTTTTGGTACTGTAACTTTCTTCAGTAGAGACGTACGCTACCAGGTACGGTTTCCTTTAAAGCATTTTCTCACTTACCTTCCCCTAGTGATCAGTGATCCAATATTCCTCTTCTTTTGGAGCCTTATCCAAAGCCTGCTGAAGTCAGTGAGCCTTCCCATCGATGTCAGTGGTCTTTGTCCTCCTTGGCTAATGACTCAAGTCATTGAGTACTTAAAAACCCGTGAAATCAGAGAGTTGTATCAGCCAGTCATCCCTATTATTTGCTTATTACAGTGTCAAAGACCTAGAGAGCCTGCGTGACCCAGAGGCAGCATCCCGCCAGGCTACTGGAGTCTGTCTGCCCCAGGATGGAGGAGCAGTCCCTTGTCACAACTCCCTCTCCGAGCTCCAGCAGAACTTACCTCACTGATGATAGACACTTGCCCCACCAAAGCCACAGATTCAGCTAGTGACCCTTGATGTCGTTCACACCCTGGGTGGTGTATGTGTAGGAGAAGGTGAAGCAGAACGGCACCAAAGGGTGTATGAGCACTGCATGCAGCTGTAGAAAACCTCTACAGGTGATTTTGCAGTATCTACTGTTTTCTGCTATTTCTCAAACGCTACTTGTTATGTATTATTCCCCATTCCCCAAGATAAATGAAAGAGCAAACTACTTTAAAAAATAGCTCCACTGAGTATTGCTGTTGCAAGAATAATTTAAAATATTTATCAGAAGGGTTGGGATCAAAAAAAAGTCTGTATTTTTAATGATGTGAATATGAATGAGAACTCAGGAACACAGCAGACTTGTATTAGGAATATTCATGCAGGAAAACTCGATACAATAAATGAAACAGAAAATATTTTCTCATGTGAAACAAAGAAGAATCCTTTCACAGTTTATAATCCTCCTCTCTTTAGTAAAGTCTGTGATCAAATGCATGACTGAGAATTACTCTGTCTATGAGCTTTTAAATTTCTGCATACCATTTTCAGGGTAACCAGAAATGCATCAGTTGTTATAAATCTGTTATCTTTTTGCTTTTTTTTTTTATGAACTGTGTTGACTCAACAAAGGAATCAGGAACAAATTCTATAGCTTCTTTCACACAATGTCAGCAGAAGCTTTCTGCCAGCTAGTTCTGGCCTGACATTTACTTCAAGAAAGTACTTATCTCTTGGAGCATACCAGGAAGGAAACTATAAAAATACATATGAGGATCTTGTCAAGTTAAAAGTGTGTGACAAAGAATAAGCCTCTGCTGATACTTCAGTGAGTTCCAGAAACTCACCCCGTTGGCCAGTTTTGTGTTCCTCATACCAGAAACAGAGAGAGATTATTCCTGACTTTTATCTTTAAATTTATGGGTCTATTTTATGTGCAGCTTTCCCATAACTGCACTTTTCTGTAAGGTTCAGAGAGACAACTTCAGGTGGTATTCCAAGTGAAGAAAAGAATAGCCATCCAGTTCTTTCTTAGGAAATATCTGTTGACCTCCAGTTGGTCCAGATGTATGTGCACAGAGGAAGCAGGATTTTACAGGGCAGGAAGTCAAATCAATAGGCACCCTGTTTCAGAATTAGCAAACAAAGATTTAACTCATATAAACTTCAGTTCTGTAGACATTTGTAGAAAGGAAATGGAAATTACTAGACAGCTTTAATGACAACAGAAACTACTGTTTTCCCTGTGGTCTTTGCATACCATAATCACATGTACATGCCTATACTTGTACACTTCACACTCTTGCTCATTTACCTTCTTCTGTGTGTGGAAAGAGAATGACACACACCATAACAGTGTGTTGCATTAGTAATGTGTGAAAGAGTAAACCGCTGCCTAGTCACGACTCTGTGGCATGCAGCCAGAAAGCTGTGAACCAGAAAGAGCTGGTGAATACCACAGAGCTGAGGGAGCTAGGAGCTGGGCTCTGCACCTCCCGGACTGACTTCTTACTCTCTGGTCAGACACAGCCCAGCTCTGACATTTGAAGGAGAGGTTCCATCCAGCTTTTAAAGAGGCTGATGGTGAGATGACAAAAAAATGATCCAATCAGGTGTCCACATTAGGGTGACTGAATTGCTTTCAAGGCCTTCTCTCCGCTGCACTGAATAAATGTCCACATGGGACCTTGAGTACTACAGATGATTGATTCAGTGGCCTAAACATAGGCATTGAATGCAATTTATGCAAGATAAGATAGCTTATCCCACCCAGCTTCCCTTTGCCATTCTAGAGGGACACAGGGCTCCCTCCCATGGTTCAGAGCTGCCCAGCTCACATGGGTGGGTGGCTCAGATAAACACAGCTGAGCAGATGACCAATTCTGTTTGCTCCAGAAACATGTACTCAGGCAACTGCACCATGCCTTTAGCTCACATGCAGATGCTTAAATTTGGAAGTCATAAGTTTGAAGAAAATTAGATTAATTCCATATTTCATTGCAATAAACCATACCCAGCGTTTCTGAAGTGTACCCAGGAAAATGCCAGAGTACTGTTAACTAACGATGAGTTTTCATGTCAGTGCCTACGGTGCAGAACTAGATTTGGTTTACTGAGTTTTCCATGCACATCAAACATAGGTGCCACACAGATTTCTGGCATGACTGTCGAGCTTTGTGGATAATGGTTTTTACTCGTTTTCCAGAGTAGAATGGATATGACATGATATTTTACAGGGACTTAGAGACAAATCCCTGCCCCAAGAAGCTTAAATGATGTAAGGAGTTTAAAATGGATTAATTTCTATCGCTTGTGGAAACCTTAAGGTGTATAGCTTTTACTTCTCTGTTAATGTTCTACCCAACTAACCCTTATCTTTCTCTGCGAGCTGACACATAATGCGCTGCCACTTCCTGGAGAGTAGAAGCTAGCTGCAGCCTGCATTGCTGAAATCCAGTGTGTTGGACTAAGAAAGTCTTTTAAACACAAGCCAGGTGGTGGAAGGTTGTGGGAAAAGACATAAAGCACAAATTGGCCCTTCAGTGGGAAAAAAATTCCTGAAAGTGACTGGGAAAGAACTGCAGACAAGAGCTCTCACATGCCCACACAGGCTTCAGTGGGATCCATTTCTGTGATGAGCTAACAGTCTTCTGCTATGCTTGCGACCTCGGTTACTCACAGCTTAACTTGTGCAGAGCCATAGGGACAAAGTGCTCTTTATTCACCTGAACAGCTACAGAGGGCCTCAGCACGCAGCATGTGACTCTAAGATCTAGCAGTCAGCTTTTTAAAGAACTCCATAAATAGACCGGCTTGTCAAAGACATGAAAAAGTTACACCGAGGATATATAGCGCTTATAGAGATTCAAGTCAGGTATGTGGGGGAAGGCCTTGGCCAGCAGCAGCCAGTCACATGACCATTTCTTAGATTTGCCAAAATGGCAAGAGCATTGTAACTAAAATGTGAAGTTTCAATTTTGTTGTACTCATCATTCAGATCTATAGTAAGTAAGTGACATGAGCAGTATGTACCTCTACCTCACAGTCACTGCCTTTCCACTTTGCTCTCCCTCTGAAAGGAAAAGTAGCCAAGAGCAGTTCGAAGGAAGCATTACAAAATATTTCCTAATCAAATCTTTGAGTGTCTTTAAAAGTCAGTTTGATGAACACCTATTTATAGCTATTTGCTGTTGAAGAAATCAATATTTATCCCACAAAATGCTCATTTGGAGTGAATTAAAATGTTTCATACTTAAATAGAAATAAAAAGCAAGTGTTTGTTAGGTGACCAGTAAACCTCACAAGCATCTGACAGCTCTCTTCAGAGTTGGAAACTGCCTACAGTCACCTTCACAATAACCTTGAGAAAAATTTGCAAGTTGATGACAACTCTACTTTCAGAATATTTTATATGGAGAAACATTCCTTTCACCAAAGTCAGGGTGATCATGACCTAAGCTGTAGGACATCTCCACCGGGACTACATACACAGACCCAATTACCTTGCGTGTAAGTTATCATAAGAAATTAAAATTTGATAAGTAAATTTAAAAAATCTCACAATAATCTTCTTCATTTCAGAAATTATTCTAAGAAAAATTCTTTAATCTAGCTAGGATTTTAGGGGGAAATGTTCTGATCTTTTGTTTTCCTCTCCCTAAACTCTGAGCAAAATTGTCATGACATTTTTCAGCATCTTCTGTCAAGAACGTAGAGAAAACATGATGCGCCTTTATCTACCTACACAACAGCGTAATGGCCCTAAAAATGGAGCACTGCATACCAAATACTCACATAAAATTGCTCATAATCAATCCTCCAAAGTCATTAACATTTTGAATAATTAATAAATTAAAGAAAATCACAATCTGTTCAAAGAAAATCCATGAAAAAAGCTTGACTGCCAAGCAAGTTATTCCTTGTAAATTATTGCTCTGCTGATGCAGTTATATCACATAAAATGAAGCACTCAGCCCTTCAAGAACCAAATGTTTCACTACCCTTTCTAATGGGTGGCAAACAGATGAAATGAAGCACACAGAGAGAACCAACAGAGGAGAAAACTTGCAGTGACAGAAGATTATCCTCAACATATATGGCATTTCATATATCTGGAGTGCTGAGACTCCTTGTTAGTAGAATAACAAAAAAATAATAAGGTAACCCCAGAGCAAGGGGGATGCTGAGACCAGAATGACTGTCAGTATGAATTTTCATTAGGCACAGCTGGAAGGTCTGAGAATGTGTTGTGTAACCAAGTCCATTAACATTAAACAGTGTGATAACTGCTGACACAGCGATTGAGCTGCTTATACCAAAGGCAGCCCCCCAGCTGGTGTACAACAGCACACAACCCCACACGGAGCAGTGGACACCGGTTGACTTGGAGATCATCAGGAGCATGTTTTTTTAAAGATTCTTCAGAGACTGAAAAATGGGCACTGTTGAAAATTACCACTAGGTTTATAAACTGCTGCCAAATCCTTTGTGGTATATGAATGATAGATTTTAATGAAATGTGGCATTTTCTTCCACAATGTACTATCAAAAATATCTGGTACAATAAAGGTAATATCTGAGAAGCTTTCATCCTCCCAGTCTTCTGTTAATAAAACACAGACACTGATCAGATGTTGCCTTTTAAGTGCAAATCAGAGCAGAGATTCACATTCTTAAGGGTATTTTCACAGTGCTTTGTCCTACTGTCAGATATGAAACGTGTGCAGGCTGTAAGTGGGTAACTCAAGATCCTTCTTCCCTGGGATAATTTCAGTGTGTTTCTACTATTCAGACCAGATACCATACATACCCAACTATCCTCCCCACACTGGCTTTATACATCAGAAAAGAAGTTATTTGCAGAGGGGATCAACGTGCCGGGGTGGCTGAAAAGCCTTGTCCTCTCTTCCCTGCCTGATGAAGCTACAGCTCTGGAAAGCTCACCTGGCTTTCTGCTGCTTTCTCTTCTGCTGCCAAGAGAGGGGTGAAGAGGTGTCAGAGTATCTGCTGCTCCCACTCCTTCCGTCTCTTCAGTGGCAGCAAACCCATCTCTCCAAGACTCTTCCCCCTAATCTGGTTCACCTTCCATGTGAGGTTTATCCACCGGCTCCTCCCCTGGGAAACACCCTGGCCCACACTGAGATCACACCTCCTCCATTGTGCCTGTGCTGCTGAAGAGCCTTCAGTGCTCTGTGCTGTTTGACTGTACCCCAAAACAGAGTTGGAAGAGGTCCTTATGACTCCCCTTCTGCTTCCAACTCTTTCAAAAAAGTAGGTTAACTTCTACTTTTCATTCCCAAAGCGTAAGACAACACTTTCGCATGGACTTTACCCCCGACTAATAAGATTTCACCTAAAGTAATTTCTCTCAAACAGCATCAAATGCATTAAAACCAAGAAAGATCCCTAGCTTCTTTCCCATCAAATAGCAGTAGTAAATCCTTTTATACAATTTTGTATGGTTGTAAATAAATGGCTAATTCTTCCAAAGGAAGAGAGTTCTGTGAGTGTTATGCTTCCAAGTGGAGGGAAACTGAAGTCACAACTCAGTGATCTTCATTCCCAATAGCCATGTCTGCACTATGTGGATCAGAGGATCTACTGCCATCCATCATGGCTCCCTCCTTGCCGGTGTAACCAGATTTCTTTCCAAAAGCACCTACTGTGCATAGAGGGATAGTACATACCAATGCAGGATGCCACCATACAAGCCAGATATTGTCCCTATGTGCACCTCAACACCTCACTGAGGACCACCCTGTACAGTAGGAAGGACACAACCAATGTACCTGTCCTACATTTGGAAGCAGCAGATGTAAGATAGCACACAGAGATAAAGTTGTGCTTCAGAAGGTAACAAATCTGAGATTTCATTGAGCTCCAGCAGCCAGGCTGAGCAATGAGGAGGAGCAGACAACACCTGAACGTATCGCAAACCCAGTGGTGCTTTAATATGGATTCTGGCTCGTAAGTTAATTACCTTACTATCTATGAAAAGGAATTCTTTCTACTTCGTAGTATTCTTTATGTTAGTAGTTTTCCTCAGGACCTGCAACATCAGGCCCAGAGACAGCGCAGTGTTGTTGCTGGAACCTCCAAATCTAAACCTGTCCTGTTTGCACATCTCACAGAAAAGGATATTCCACTCTCCACTTGCCCCAACTATTTAGCACTGAGATAATAAACTGATATACAAATAACCTTGAGGTAGTCATATGTTCAAGCATTTCCTCACATAAACATATTCGAGGATTTTAAATTCTAAGGAAGCCATTTACCAAGCTGTGGTAGAGGAGGTATTGGACTGTTGAGAAGAAGCACTCAGAGTAGGAAACGTTTTGTTCTGCTGTACATCCCCCTCTTCATACATTGCCAGGAGACGATAATGAGCAGTGAGTCATGAGTAGAGTTTCACTGGAATGAAAAGGGGCAGAAATAGACCAGAAAGCACACCCTATCCTTTAAAGATCCCCCACACCCTAAATATCCAGATCTTTATTAATTAAGTCTTGAATGTAAATTATTGTGATTATTGCAAATTAATGCTGGGAACCAATCCAACAGAGCGGTCCAATAGATGTCACTGAAACATTGAGGCACATATGTTTTTCCCCCCAATGTCACCAGGAACCTTGTCTCCTTCCATGGCTCCCCAATATGTATATGCTCCTGGCAAGGCATTTAGCAGCTTTGAGACCTCAAGGCATATAAAGAATGACGTGAAGCAATTCTTACATTTATTCCAAATGTAGCAGATCTTCAGAGCCTTAGAAACCGTCATTTGACACTTGGCAAAACCTTTTCCATGGATACAGAAGACTCAGATGAAATGCAGGGAAAAGAGTTGTCCAATAGTTGTTCAAAGAATAACGTACAAAAGGATTTCTGCTGCAGTAAAATATCCTCTCTCTGCAGTCTCACCCATGTGGTTCGTGTATGGACAAAGTTCTGTCTCTAGGGGATAACAGCAACTACAAAGGCCTAACAGAGGCTTTTCTAATTTCTTTTTATCATTAGCACCAAGACTATCCAGATGGGAATGCTGTAGCTATTTGAGTAACAGTGAATGGCATATTACTCACTGCTTCTAATAGTGCTTGGATGTAAGTCTCCAGCTAGGTATTCCAGAACTCCAGGTTAACTGAAAGCATCAGCACTTTAAGTTATTATTTGTGTTATTACAGCAACAAGAAGCCACTGATCCAAGATGCCAGAGACTGTAGCAATGAACAGATTGTCCCGTCTTCATAGCTTTCTTTCCTGCAAGAAATAAAATGTACTGTGGTCATTGCATGAAAGTCATATTCTCTCTACAAGGCCGCGAGTACAGAGCAAGCCCTCGTGGACAGCCACTTGCCTTTGAAGCCCAAGATGCTAGAGCAGATCATCCTCATGTTTTGTTTGGAAAGAGGCATCCCTACTTCCAGAGCTCAGGTATTTTCTTGGAAGTGTCACACTGATCCCTGAGAACAGGTCACATCTGTAATGTTCTTTGGGCCAGTCTCAGAGGAGAGGGAAAGATGGACCTTTCCTCTTACCTCTGTTCTTCACTGTGAACTCTTTCAGCAGCAAGTTTTTATCTGCTCATAGAAACCCTTCTATTGCCAGAGAAACCTGACCTCTGGTTATCACCTGATTTAAAAGGGATGTACGAGACTTCTAGCCCACCTTATGTTGCTATATGCATGTATGTTTTTTCAGGTACATTAGTGGTAGGACAGTTAGGTAGCCTGAATTTTGTGCACTGTATCTTCCCAGTATGCTCATCACTCTGCAAGGTGTCCTTCTGTTGCAAGTGCCTACAAAATCTTCCCAAACTAAATTTGTCAGTGTCAGCTTCCTTGACTGCTTACATGGCAATCTATTTTGTCCCATCAGGACCCAGTCTCACATGTCTATCTACTTCAGCCACTCTTCCCCATCTCTTGCACCTCAGTGCCCCCATTTGAGCGCTCTATCTTTCATTCCTCCCCCTTTACTTGCATTTCCAACAACCCAGACCCTGCCCTTTCTCATCCGTGAAAGGCAAGCTGCAAGTCCTCAAGCCATCCTCCCCTCCTTGTCCTGAGCTGGCCCATACCTGTCATCCTGAACCAGAAGCACAAATACAGGCTTCAAAGTGACATGCGTTGTGAGGCAACAGCAGCCACAACGGCAGCTCAGAGCTCTGGCTGTACCCTTCTGCCAGCAGATGGAGGTGCCAGTGTCACGTCTCCTGAAAAGCCCCCATACAACGAGCTGGAAGAGGTTGTGGCTGCTGCTTCCCACTCAAACATCTCATTCAACACTCAAGCAAGGTCTGGTCAAGTGTGATAGTTGGAAGAGTCACCACCATGTGGTCTGTATTTCCTTGCCTGCAGGGAACATCTGGATGTGTTCTGAGAGGAACCTCTGCTTCTTAACTCTGCACAGTCATTGCTCCCACCTCTGAGGGGGCAGGCTGAGGAATCCCACTCAGCAGCTGACCTGCTGGTCACCGGCACAAACAATCTTATGTCCTCATGGACATAAGATGGACACTATGAAAGCATGACATATTTCATGAAGCTTTGCAGCTCCCCAGGGAATTAACAGAATGATGTGAAGAACAACACCAGCTTTGACCTATGTGCTGGGTTCAGCATGTTGCTGGCTGTGAACAGCTAGTGGGATCACTTCCACATCTGGGGTTGGTCCTACAAGCAGGGTGTCACATTAGACATGTGGCTGATGCAGCGGCAGAGCTGTGTAACCTGCGGTTCACACCTCACCAGGGCTGCCAACACCCAGGCTCTGAGAGCGAAGCTTGATCCATGTGCCCCACTACATCCAGGAATACTCTTCAGCCATCCTCAGTAGGTGTCCTTGACATCTGAATTTCTAGCTGAGACACACTTTGGAGACACAACTAAAGAAAAACAGGTGACTGAGGTAGCCGAGAAAGGCCGGTTCTCACAAAGTCAGACAAGAATTCACATGTTTGTCTGTTCTGCCCTGTACCGTTGCCTTTCTAAGATGAAGCCCACACAGCCCTATGCCCGATGGTTGGCTCAAGAGGCTTCCTAGCAGTCCATCCTGACTGCAGGCATGAGGCAACAGCAGGATGAAAGGCTTCAGAGCCTCTCATGAAGACAAAGAGACAGAAAATCAAGTGCTTGTTCCCCTCCCTAGTCCTGCATTTTAAGCTCAGCTAGGTCACTAACAGAGGTGGGCAGAGTATATTTCTTCAGTGCTGCTACTTTTTAAAATGTGGTACAAATTTTTTTAGCCTGGTTTTGCATTCTGATCTTAATTTTATCTTAATTTTGGTATTTTCATACACCTTACCTATAAGACTTGCACCTTAGATTCATAATTTTTGGGAAGGTTCAATCCCAAACTTTTGCAGAACTCTGTAGAAATTGATTAAAACCTGGAAAGAGAGATGAGCTGGTTAAATAGCCCATTCCAAAAGTCAGCCATTTGGTGTAACATAAGAAATGCAGGTTCTTTCAAACCCATCTTGCTTCATCATTTTGACCCATTTGATGTTACAATTATAATTATTTTAGTGTTATTAGGGAAAGAAACCTGTGCTGTCAATGTGATCCAGTCAGTCATTTGCTGCCTCACTGGGCTCATCCTCAGAATTTCTGATAGTTTGGTTACAGCCATGGATTATGACAGCATGTACGCACTGCGTAGCAATCAGAATTATACCAAATGTAAGATTTTAACTGCACTATGCCAAGTGTTTATTATTCAAGATGCTTATCAAGTTGTTTTTTTTTTTTTTAATGTGCACTTATTCTTCTGGCAGCAAATGCAGTTTACTTTCATATGGATTTATCACTATCATCTAATATAAAAGCAAGTGAGTGACATCCATTGTAACAGCCAAATAGCCAATTTGGCTTGCAGTCCTTGTGTAGGACTGGGATGGAGCAATATATACTACAGCTACGAAGTACATCCCTAAGCATATGAAGCAGAACAGGGAGCACTGGGGGATGCCACACTGAATCTTTTTTATGTGAAACAACTACACTCAGCCTTGCAGTTGCTTGCTGATGGATGTCTGCAAGCTGATCCAATCTCTTGGTGTAAATGCAAAGTAACTTTAAGTCTCCTGCAATTTTCATCTGCATTGAACGATTGCAGGAAGACCTGTAGAGCTTCAGATTTTCTGGAGTTTCTAATACAGGTAGGTTTTCCCAGGAGAAATAGCAGAAGCTGAGGGAACCCAGGATCAAGTCCCTTGCCAAATCTCATATTCCTCCTCCAAACTGGAGGGTTGCAACAAGTACTTCGTAGTGAAAAATCTGCCTCCTGTTTCTAGCATTCATTTCAATTACATCTTAAGTTTCTGAAATCACATTTGACATTAAAATTCAGTGCAAGGTAGAGATCAGCTGAATCAGTTGAAGTTTCTCAAAGAAAAGCACCTGAGAAGGAAGGAAATAGAAAAGGCTTAGACAGTACTAATAAAGGCATTTGAAAAGCACAGTTTCAATAAACAGATGTGTGATGTTTTCATTACAAAATTCAGTCCCACTCATCCCATAATAATCCCTTTTCATTTTAATGTAACAAAATGTTGGCAACACCCCCACCACTGCCTTCAATTCCCATGTATCACAAGATCACTTACACTCTTTTCAGACAGCTCTTCTTTTACTTCCATTATTTTGCCTCAGAAGAAATTGTTAATACCTTTCAGGCAGGCGTACGCTCACTGCTGTTATAATGTTGTTATCCGCAATGGATTACAGAAGCAAGTTCATCAGCTGAACAATCTTGGCCTCAATATCTTTTTCAGACGAGGAGAAAATGGTCTGGTTTATTAATGGCTGCTGTTTACCCAGAATTTTTCTGCAGAAAAAAAAAATAATGCAGCTATATTGCTATCTCTGTGTCAATATACAGTGTTTTTCCATTGAGATATTCAAGAAAAAGTACTGTTCTTTATCATTTATTGTATCTCCTTTATCAAGTCAAGTCCCAGCTGAAGTAAGGACCTTGGTGTACTGGCTTACAACCATGCAATAATATCTGTCTCTCGTGTGTTATACCCACCTGTCATGTATTTTCCCTGCAGAATAAGTATTGAAAGAACAGAAAATGAGGAGGCATTGAGTATCTCTATTCAAAAGGGAGATGTATAAAAGAGCAGCTATCCCACTAAGTAGTTGTTTATTTCAAAGGGATAAAGATGAGTTTGCATCAAGGATATTTCTAGTTTCCTTTGTTACCACTCTATTTAGGCAGAGAATATAGCTTCCAGTAGTTTTCATAGTTAACATTGCAAAAGCTTCCATTTTGGTTTGAAACGTTCATTTGATAGCAGCATTTACTAACATACCCTGATGACCAAAAAAAATATAATTTAAGCACTTCAAGAAATGTATTTTATTTCCTAATAATCACTGAAAAGCGATGGCCAGATTTTACCAGGCTGCATTGATGGGCAAGGTCACTTCGGTCCACTTTTATAGTCATTTTGTATGAACATAGCAGTTTCCAACAGAAATTAAAAGAGATTTAAGGACAAGTGTTGAAAAGTATTGTAAATAGACACTGATGTTCTCTTCAGCTGAAGTCATGCTTGTCCCACTGCTCTTTCTCTTTCCACTAGTTTTATTTACAGTTCCGTTGTGTAGATATTTGCAAGGAGACCCTAGCAATCAGCATTTTCATTATGGGGTGACTCAAATATTTTCACATTTGTCCCAAATGGGATTGGAACCAATTTTTATGGGAAGAAAACACATGAAGAATCTCAGCTGAGAAATACAGAAGTGTTTGCTGGATGTGCAGTCATCTGCTGGACAGGATTTGTTATAGGACTCTGCAGAAGGGTTACCCTGGTGCATGGTAACAAGGAAATTTATCCCAAGGACCTGAAGCACTGAGGCTGTAGTTCAAATTAAGCAAATCCAAACAAACCTATTTTGTTTCAGTTCTCTCAGGGCCACAAATTTGCAAACTTAACATTTTCTTGTGAAAATTTGCCATTTGCAGGATGTTATTAATGGTCAAACCCCTGTTTTTCTGGGAAAATCCATAGTCAGGTCCAGAAGCAAGTGGATCTTAGAGCTACACACTGACGTATTCAAGGAAAATTAAGTTTTAAATAAACACAAGCAGGTTAAGTGCACCCTCACCCAGGCAATAAATAGTAACTGTGACTTGTCCCAGCAAAGTTGGCTACTCAGCAGAGCGCGAGGAGGTGATGTTTCAGCCTGAGAACTCTTTTCATTCACTGTATGGGATAAGGCAATTTGCAGAATAAAAAAAAATTCAAGAGAATTCACCAAACGAATTTGAGGAAATCATGATATGCTTATAAACATTTGTGAAAAAAAACCCAGAGGCTAAATCTGTCACAAAATATATACTGCCTCTATTCCCCCTATTGCCTTGGATATTGAGTAGTTTCAATTACAAGATATCCCGGATATCATTAAAATCCCTTCCAGAACAGAAGTTGCTCTTCCTCAGCTCATTCAACTATTCTTGTATTATCATTTAGGAATTCCAACACAAATATTTAGCCATAAGGAAATGTTGGAAACAAAATACGACTTGTGCACAAAATGCTTCATTTTAAAACAGAAACAGTCCTCCTTTGACAAGGTTAAATGCAACTTTTAACACCCTAAGGATGCCAGCAGATAAAACAGAGAAATAAAAAGCAAGGAGCCAAAAGATGCATATGTAGTTAACAAAGCTCTTTAAAACCTCGGCGGAGGGCTGAGACACACATTTTTAAAACAGTTAAGCCTGAGCGTGCATATCAGTGCGAGCGTCTTCTGAAACAGGGGCTGGCATTCTCACACATGCGAGCCCCTTCGGTGAGCCCTGCAGGTGACAGGGCCACGGCTCAGGTTGGAGCTGGGAAAGAGCAGGTCCCTTGCCTTGCCGCTGCCACAGGTCCTGCCTTCTGCATGGGCTGCTCCCAGGCAGCCCATGGGCATCAGGATCCATCCTTGAGGCTGGTGTGATGGGCGCTCCTGAGTCTGGTCAGCTATGTGAGCGATGGTTGCATTAAGCCTTGTGCGACATCATGAGATGATGAGGCTCACTCTACACCAAAATCTTGGCCAGCACCCAAGAAGTCAGTGTTCTGACCTCTGCCCTTTGCCTCTCAACTTATTTGCATCCCAGCAGGGCAGGGTTTAGCATTCAGTTGGCTGGGGAATTCAAGGGCTAAACACAGTTATGAGAAACTTTGATATCTTTTGATCTCAAAAATCCCCTTTGTAATTACAGCTGAGTTGTCTCCTTTCCACTCCACGGGATGCTAACGTACCTGTGACTTTGAATTGCAAAGGAGCAAAGATGGATAGGGGCTACAAGGAGCTGGGAATGGACCCAATCTCTTCCACAACGTGACCGCTGTGGTTTTCATGACAGCCCACACTTGTGAAGACTTCCCCTGCAAATCATGCTGCTTTGCTGGCAACACCACCATGGGAAATCAAAAAAGCGTGCCTGATTCTGACCTGTTCGATACTTGTGCACCCATGCATCAATCCATTTGCATTGCTGCATGTAAAATATGTCCAGTTAGAGGAGAATTGGACCCCTTATTCAAGAGCAAGCTCTCTGCAAGACAGTGTGTACACCATAACAGTACATGGGCTGGTCCAGTAATTTAACAGGCCCACTGAACAGGCACCTCTGGGCCATCTGGCAAGAGGTAGCAGCTGGGGTTGTGGAAGGCAGCCGTGTCAGTGCAGGGGCAGGATGTATGCACAGAGACATCACTTGTTCAGGGTGACAGACTCAGTCACCCTGCCCAGACTGGAAACATCCTTCTTCCTCTTGAATCTACATATGTTAAGTGTCATTGTGCTGGTTTTGGCTGGGATAGTGTTAATTTTCTTCACAGTAGCTAGTATGGGGCTATGGTTTGGATTTATGCTGGAAACAGTGTTGATAACACAGAGATGGTTTTGTTCCTGCTGAGCAGTGCTGACACAGAGTCAAGGTCTTTTCTGCTCCTCACACCACACCACCAGGGAGTAGGCTAGGGCTGCACAGGAAGTTGTAAAGGGATGCAGTTGGGACAGCTGACCTCAACTGATCAAAGGGATATTCCATACCCTACAACATCATGCTCAGCACATAAAGCTGGAAGAAGAAGAAGGAAGGGGAGAGAACCCAGAGTTACAGTGTTTGTCTTCCCAAGTAACTGTCTTGAGTGATGGAGCCCTGCTTTCCTGGAAATGGCTGAACACCTGCCTGCCTATGGGAAGTGGTGAATGAATTCCTTGTTTTGCTTTGCCATTTTGCTTTACCTGTTGAACTGTCTTTATCTCAACCCAGGAGTTTTCTTACCTTTACTCCTCCGATTCTCAACCCCATCCCAACCAGGAAGGAGTGAGTGAACGTCTGTGTGGTGTTTAGTTGCTGGTTGGGGTTAAACCACAACGATCATATACCATCTACAAAAGCTTAATGTGTTTTGTACAAACTATGTATGCAAGTGCATGAATGTACATGCATAATACAGCTATTTTAACTTTCCTACAGAAAGAATTCTTTCCCTGTACTGGATAAGTAGAAGCTGATAGCTTTGCTGCAGCTTTTTTCTCCTTATACCACATTAAAACATTGCTATTCAGACTGAATTTTAGTGTGAATCATATGATCACGTTGACGCTTCAAAATATAAGTGCAGAATTCCCTTTTGGTATTAATAGTATTTATGAAAGAAACCAGAAGATCTTGTTCAAATGTAAAATGTGGTAATATTTTGACTTCTGGCTATTTTAAAATTTTTATTTTATTTCTGTTAAAGGGAAAAAATCCCGTCTGAAGAGATTTACATGAAAAAATATCAAAAGATCATTTCACCACCCTGAAGGAGATTCTCACATAAAGTTTCTTCAACAGTTTTCCACGTAGATTTTGTTGTTACGGAATTAAACTGTATTTTATTAAGAGCATTCTGAGCTCATATGCACTTTTCATTATATAAGATATGCAACCACTCCGTTAATGGCTGGCTAGAAGTGATATGCAGAGACACCGAGCATTTGTTTGGAACAGATTGAAGAGGAAGAACACACATGACTCACACAAAAATGTATTGAGCATTGTGTTTCTACAGAAGGTAACTGTCTACAGGCCTGAGGGGCCCAGGCTGCCAGGATCTCATGTTCTCCATCACAGAGGGCCCGTGCTGGCTCTGCGTCAGGGCAGAATGATTTCATCAGGGGTATCCCAAGCTGAGAGCACTTCAGTTTAACCGGGAAGAAGCAGCGGTCATGGCCTGGGCTTCAGCACATGTTGTGGGGGGATCATCAAGAATGATGGACATTTCCTCCAGCACCTCTGTCATGCTGACACCTGTATTAGTTCACAGTGACCATTACCCACTCTATCACACTAAAGCACTACACGTGCTGCAACTTGCCTTCGCTGCTGTCTTCGGTATCATGACTATCACCAAAAAAAGGACAGAAACTATGATTATGTCCTAATCCTGCCAATGTTGGCACATCACTAATTTTAAATGGATGAGTGATTTTGGCAAGCTGTCATATAAAAATGTAGTTGGCTTTATACATTCTTGCACTGTTATGATACCGTGTTTATTTTTCCGAATCAGCGTTCACGATAAAATAGATGATGTGTGCGTTAGGAAACAACAGGAGAAGACAAGTGTCGAAGGCAGCAACGTGAGTCCTCATTTTTGATTAATTACAATCACCAAGACTTTTTATTAACATTACTATGTAGCCAGAATATCAAAGGCAACTGCTTAACTCCAGATCCTAAAGAGAGCCATGGACACCTGATGGAAATGCAGTTTCTCAGAGCTGCTAAGCACACACAGATTTTGCTGAGGCTAAATGGTGGCTGCAACAGAAGCCAAGTGGAAGAACTTTCTAAAAATGAGGTTTGCTTTCCTTGGCAGCTTCAGGAGCGGTTGGAAACAAGTTCTATTGCCGTAGTTTCCATGCAAACTCCCTCATGGCTGTGTTGTGTAGAATAACAACATCAAGGTGGCTTAAATGGGTATGAATTTCCTGCAGCAAGGTCTCCATAACAATGTTTAATATATGGCTATGAAATTACAATCCTGCTTACATCAATAATATTTACTATGACCTACCAAATTACCCTTTATTCATTAAATCAATACTTTCCAAATTTCATTTTCACCAGGGACTGGAGTGTTTTCTCCAGTAATATTATGGAACTAATAATGGTATTTGTTACGATAATAGTCCAAAACTATCATAATCTGTATTACTGAATTAATATGTTTACAATTCCTGGATGCCTTTTTCCACCTCACCCAGGCACCTCTTTTACCCCTGCCTTGCTTTAACCCTCAGCTGCCCCATCTTAGAATTTCAACCATTTTTTCCTGTGGGTAGCTGGTACCTGCTCCCCCAAGCCACTTCTCGCCATGCCTTGCGCATCTCATTCCTTTCCCACGAGGGGTAGAGGTTTGTGACCCCATAGGGGCACTGTCCCCTGTTTCCATCCTTAAGCAGAATTTTGGTCATTTGCAAGTTTGTACTCAGGGAAGAGATGGGGATGTCCTGTGGCAAACCCCTTCTGGCAGAAGGTCACTGCACCCCTTGCATGAGCCCCTTGCATGCTTCTAGAGAGGAGCAGCAAGGTCAGCATGCTGCAGTGCCAAAGACCACTTTCAGTCCCTCATTAAAAAAAAAAAAAAAAAGGATTTAGACTCTCACAAATGGCTTTAGGGCATCTAGAATAAACCGATAATTGTATGTGTGAGCTATAATCCCATGTCACAAAATCCCCTGTAAGTAGCACATGAAAACAACCCAGGGAACAGAGTGGCACAGTGCTTGCACTGTTTTCCTTAAACATGTTTGCTTAAACTTGAGGGTGTGGCTGGTTTTGGCTAAAAGCAGGGACAGGTCAAACCTTCTTGAGAAATTTCTCTCCAAGAACTATCCTTGAAAACCTGTTATGTCAATGTAGGTGCCAGCAGGGTCAGAGAGATACCTGCTTATCAGCATTTTTAAATGCTTCATATGCACTTCCTACAAGCCTTTCCTACCAGCTTTCAATTTCAGGCTTCGTCGGATTTAATGGAGCACTGTGGCTGTCTCTGTGGCGTCAACACTTTTCTTTGGTCTCCTCTTGAGCTGCAGGCTCTCTCCCTACTATTACACCAGCAAAGGTTTTGACCCTGACCTCCAGACCTGGCTCCCTCCCTGACTGCTGCTGAACAGGAGGGTCTGCCCAGAGCTGGGTTGTTTTGAGCAAACTGCCAAGGGGAGTATCTCAGAGTGCTCCCCACCCAACTAAATCCTTTATTATTAAAGAATACATAAATATAGACAATACATTTCCAGATTTTTCTTAACCAAAGGCCTTGTATGGGACTGCAACTTCCTGTAGCTCAGTAAGCCCTGTGATAAAAGTGCAAACAGAGAGACACTGAAATCTGTGGAGGGAAACACTTTTTGGTTTGGGATAGCAAAGCACAGGCACAAAGTACAAGCAGGTGTAGCTGTGACCACAGTTCCTGGGTTTTGGTGCAGGTAGATGGTTGTCTGAAGGTTAGAGGTGCTAAGCCTGGCCTGAACAGCCCCAAAAATTGCTCCAGCACCTTCACTGTCCATCCCACGCTGTGCCCAGAGGGGAAAGGCAGGGAGCAACAACTGAGTTATTTTACTCTCAGATTCAGGGAGACCAAAGTCGCAGGCTGGTGACAAGTTTTGGACCAGCTATGGGGTACCACAACTGCACGTCAGCCTCAGAGGCTGTGGGGTTTGCACAAGGCTGTTGTGCCAGCTGTGGGCAGCGAGCCCTCGGCATCTCCCTGCCTCAGGCAGGGTGCAGCGAGCAGAGGGGAAGAAGTCTGAGAACATGGGGTGAAGGGAAGCCCTTTGCACCATGGTGAGAATTGTTTCCAGTGGTTAAGCTGAGAAATGATTGGCAATAACCAGCATAAGGTTATGGCATACTAACTATTTACTTAATGAAATGCATTTGATGTGCATATATCATGCCCAAAAGGGGCTACAGCTTCACAGAAATCATTGATTTTGTCTTAAACCATTTTACATGAAAAATATTGTAAACACAGATGTTCAATCACAAATAACTATATTTCCAAAAGGTCAGCATATTTATTTGATGTCAGCTCTTTTGTGGAAGATTGTGATGCTTGCTTTACTGCTTTAAATCTGTTAAGGAGGAACTTTTCTATCCAGTCTCTTAGGATGTTCCACACAATAGTCAAAAGGCCACGACCCATAGAAGTCAAAGGTTAATTTGATTTTCAGATACATCAGCTGGAGCAACCAGAAAGTCATGCAGATTGCCTATTGTTGTGGCAATGTGTTTGCTTAGGGCATTTCCCGGTGCTGCCTCTGTCAGGGAAGCAGGGATATTCAGACAATCCTGTTTGCACTTTCTCCCCATCAAACTGCTCCAGACCCAAACTGACTTTTCCCTGCCATAACCTCTTCAGTCTGATTTTAACTACCAGGTTTATTCTTTGGGACTTTTTTTTTTGAAAACATCTGAAAAAGCCAAGGTTTCTGTGATCTCAGAGGAACCTTTAAGGTAGCCAATAGGTATATTGCAACACATCTGAAACAGGTGCCATTCCCCACCATCCAAACTCCTCAGAGTTGCCATATGCCGGATAGCCATAACTGACACATTGCTAACGCTCTCTTACACATCTGTCCCTTGGCTGGCAGAACAGCAGTACTGAATGACATCCTGGGCTTTAACTGTTGATTCAGTTCAAAGTGGGAGACATTAAGCAGACATAACTGTCACATTTTTCTGCCTTGGGCAATCTATTATAAGAAAATGGATGAAAAAAATTATTCCTTTTCTATTATTATTATTTTTAAAACCACTCTACAGAAGACAGTCAAAATCTATAGCTTCTAGTCAATAAAAAAGGAAGCAAAAACCAAAGACAAATCAAGCCAAACCCCCCAAAACTCAATAAATAAAACAAGGTGAGAAAGAATCTGTTTAAATAAAACTGTCATGAGCATTAATAAAAGAGAGTGGTCAAGTTGTGGAACAAGTATGTGGGAGAAAAAAAACCCAATGTGCTTGTCCAAGCTAAAAACGGTTCAGAGGCCACACTACTGACACAGGTCTTGGCAGAAAGAGCAGCAAATCCTGTAACAAGAAACCTTTGAAGGATGCTGCAGAAGAAATGACGTTTATAATATCTTATTAAACAATTAAAACAGGAGAGGTCTTTTTTTCACTCTAAAACAACTTAATAAATATTTATATACACACTTCTACCTCTTCATAAGACTTTTGGAAGTGCCAATAAATTCTAAACACTTTTGCCCTGTTTTTTCTTCTTTCTTTGGATACTGACAAGATTCTGCTTATTAGTTGCAGCAATCTGAATGACATCGTGTTAACACCAGAATGTCATGTATGTGGGAAAGCAGATAGCCAGACTGACTATGCAGGACCACAGGCACCTCACGAGCAGTGCTGGAAAGAAAAAAAGTGAATGGAAAACCAGTTTCCATATTCCTGCTTACAAAACATGAGGAGAAATGTAGCATAATTTCTTTAACTTTCTCTCCATCAAGCAGTATGGCCGGGATTGTGATTTCTGACAGCATAAAATGTCTGGTAAACTCAGCCTGAAGTCTAGGAGCACAGGGTTCTGACAACTTGCTCAAAAATCCCACTCCTTTCCTTGGCAAAGCTGGCTGAGAATAAGGGCCATATAAGGCACTGGGGATTTTGTATGCCCAGGCTGACATTCAGACCTTGAAGTTTTGCCAAAGCTGTTCATTTAATCAGTATTTAAAAAACCCAAACCAAATCAAAACAAAAAAAACCCAACACACCCAAAAAAAAAAAAAACCCCTAACAAAAAAAAACCAAAAAAACAAAATAACAAACAACAAAACACCACACCAAAAAAATCCCACCAACAACAACCAAAAAAACCAACTGTTAAAAATTAAAAAAGAAAAAGAAAAAACAAGAGGGGGAAAAATACTGTCAAACTTTAGCCAGGACATGATGGCTAAGGCTTGACCGTGCTGCAGATAAGTCCCTGACTGACACGCCAGGAATCCAGTGCCTGGCTGGCTGGAGATGCAGGAAAGCACATGCAGCAGACGCCACAGCCCAGCTGTAGGGAGAGGATCCGTCTTTGAGCTTGCCATCCGCTCCTGAGCCGCCGTTGGCAGATGTGGAGCCCTTTGCCCATCCATCCTGCTCACTCTTGAAAAACCCTGTTTAAGGAGTGTCTACAGCAAAGGCAGCTAGCAGGTTACTCAAAAATTCCCCACCGCTTGGTGTACACAAATAACTTGCCTGTGTGTTTAACCCATGTTTAACTCGGGCACGAGTGAAGGCCACCTTATATTCTAAAACACGCTCCTACTCAACCCAAAATGTTGAGTCAAGTCACAACACATGCATCTGCATCTGTGCTCAGACAAGTTGCTGGTCCTGTCCCATAACTCTAAGCACCTACAAACAGCCACACATCCTTTTACCTGCCTGTTTTCCTGTTGTCTCCACATTGCAACCTACTTGATTAATTTCAGTTCTTTTGCAGAGATAGGCAGCAAAAGTGTTGCCATAACTGACATTGTGAAGCAGCTCACATCAGCAGGGCAAGATGTTCTTTTGCAGGAGCCAGGGCAAAGGAGCCCAAGGGAGGATATAATCATTTTGCTCCACCTCCCCTATGAAAAGCCGCCAACGGAAGCACATAAACAAGCTAATCCCTATTCCATCCCATTATTAGCAGATTTAGCTACAGGCATTAAAAAGGAGCAGATAATGGAAAGTAAGAAGAGGCTGTAGAAGCAAAATCATGATGATGATGTTTTTTGCAAAATTGGATGTTTATTTTCAGGATACTTGCAGATAGATTCCTGTAGGAAAAAAAAAAAAGGTATTCTGTGTTTTTTGTCAAATGTGAAATTCTTACAGGCTTATGATCAGCTTGTGTTGAAATATTTATTTGTATTTCCATAGATTTCAAGCAGTTATAAGATTTTGTGGCATTTCTTTTTGTGACCGCCAGTCAATTAAGATCCCTTCTTAGGGCCCTTTTTCTGCCTGGGTACCTAAACCAGGGCTGCTGTCACACAGCTCAGGATGTTGCATTTAGTAGTCTTCCACTGTGAGAAGGTGCATGAACCCACTCTTCTGGCATGAATGCTTTCACCACACAGCTGTACAGCACATTTTTGAGTAAGGACAGAGCTATGATAGGGCTCTGCTTTGCATTACCACCTAAATATTTCTGGGAAGGGGCAGAAAATGAGTCTGCTAAAGCAGGAGGAATAGACTCTCCTGAGGAATAAGATACATGTTCCTTCTGCTCTCCTTTCCAAACAGGAAAATCTCCTGAGGAACAAGACAAGATAACGAGGTGATCAGATCCAGTCAGCATGGGTTTATGCAAGGCAAGTCCTGCTTAACTAGCCCGAGCTCCTCCCTTGACAAGGTGACCTCCTTAGTGGATGAGGGAAAGGCTGTGGGTGGTGTCTACCTAGCCTTTGACACCATTTCTCACAGCGTTCTCCTGGAGAAAGTGGCTGCTCATGGCTTGGACAGATGTAAAAAACTGGCTGGATGTCAGGGACCAAAGAGTTGTGGTGAATGGAGTTAAATCCAGTTGGCAGCCGGTCACCAGTGGTGCTTCTCAGGGCTCAGTACTGGGGCCAGTTCTGTTTAGTATCTTTATCAATGACCTGGACAAGGGGATCGAGTGCACCCTCAGTAAGTTTACAGATAACACCAAGTTGGGTGGGGGTGTTGATCTGCCTGAGGGTAGGAAGACTCTGCAGAAGGTCCTGGACAGGCTGGATCAATGGTTCAAGGCCAACTGTATGAGGTTCAATAAGGCCAAGTGCTGGGTCCTGCACTTGGGTCACACCAACCCCCTGCAATGCTACAGGCTTGGGGATGAGTGGTTGGAAAGCAAGGTTAAGGGGGACAAACCTTACTGCTGTTTTCAGCTACTTAGTAAGAGGGTATAGAGAGGAAAGAGTCATATTCTTCTTGGAGGTGAATGGTGATGACAGGCAACAAACTGCAACAACAGAAACCCCAAACAGATACCAGAAAAAAAAAAGTCAGAGTTGGGTGGTTGAAGATTGGAACTGGTGCTCAGAGAGGCTGTGGCATCTCCATCCTTGGAAATAATGAAAACTCAACTGGACAAGACTCTGGTTATATACGTATTCATATTTAAATATAACTTTAAATTTGGCCCTGCTTAGACAAGGAAGTTGCAGCACATGATCTTCAAAGGTCATCTCCAATCAGAATTATTATATCACTGTATAAAGGTTTAGAGCATTCTCTGTGTAAACCTGTTTCCGTCATGACTAAAATGCTCTTGAATTTGTTGAATGCTGAATATGATGCATGGCAAGGTGGCATAACATAATTCAGACACTTCAAAGAGCTCATATGAATGTGCTTCTGGCACATATGTGCTTCTGGCACATACGCAGCTTCACTAGCTCCATGACATGGTTAGCCATTCAAGGAGAAAAATATATTTATCCCAATATCATAAATAAGTTTACATTAAAAAAAAAAGTCCAACCTGTCATCTTTCCGTTGCATTAGTCATGGGATTGCAGAAGGACACAGAGTCAATTTTCAAACATTTACATAGAGAATTCAGCCTCACATTTTTACTTGAAGTCAGTATCCAAATCTTTAGATGTCTGGCCACCACCAGAGAAAAATGTCTGGCTTGGGCCAGATGGACCGCAGGCCAGGAGATTTGAGGAACTTGCTGAGATCTGCCAGGCCTGTCCATTACTTCCTTTGAGAAGTGGGGCTTCACCTTTGACTCAAAAGCGAACAACATCATCCTCTTTCCCCAAAGAGAACTGAAATCAAAGCATCTCTATACTCTTCTGCATGAAAAGGTCATACCATACCTGTTGCATCCTTACAGCGTTCTTGTGCCAGAGGCAAGCATCCACATAATTTCATCAGCGCACAGATTTGTTTTGAGTGGTGAGCTGTTAAGCTGTCTCCCCATATGTCTGATCTGAGCTTTTTCTTGTCATCTTGCAGAGATAATAATTTAAACTCTAACAAGCCTCCATACACCCCCTCATGTTTTGTGCAAAATGGTGACCGCAGGTGAGGCAGGAAGAAAACCACTGCATCCTCTCTGAGTTTCAGTCAATGGTATTCTTCAAAGTCTTCGGGTCAAATAAACTGCAAACTTTAGTCTGCTGATGTAGCCTCTCCAGAGTGTATGGAATAACCTGTGAGGAGCCTTACATTTATACAGAAAACATTTGCCTCTCCAGGATACGGGTCAAGTTCTGCTCATGTTCCTCTTCTCATTCCTGTCTTCTTCAGGTGGCAGGTCCATTAAGGTATTAGTGAGGGAAATGGGCACTGGAGCAGCCCATCCAGCAGACAAAAGATAGTGTAAAGAGATTGTCCTCAGGTGGAAGGGGCTGGGAATAAACTGGGACTGCACAAATCAACTATGGTTCAGGCCACTGAATACAGTAGCCAAAGGGCTTTGGGAATCCAAACACCTCAGGCTTGCCTTCCCCGTAACACATCAATGTGGATGAATAGCTGCCTGCTATGGCACCGAGACATGGGGCCTGTGAAAAAAAAAACAAACCCTTTTGTTTATTTTCTTTTTTTTTTTTAATATAATTTTTTTCACAGTGATAGCCTCTGCAACAGAACTGGGAAACAAAGAAAAGCAAATAGAAATGTGTGAAAGGAAGAACTACAGCATTTCCATTATATTGTAATCAAATGGTGAGTTATTAATGTCAAGTACTTTTTGACCTAAGAGAGGTTTACTGTTCCTCAAAATATCTGTAATATCAGCACTGGAAATGACTAGAGACAGGAAAAATAACTACCGCCTCCCAAAGGAGGTGGTCATTACATCTATAATGATTAATTTGGGGTGGATATTTCTCCAACTGTACTTCAAGTAGCACTTAACACACTCTTAGCATCCTTGTTCACTAATCTACTTTTGGCTCTGTGGATTTTATTAATAGACAGCTTTATTATAAAAACTCGTAATGATCACATCTTTACATTTCCCATGTCTGTACACAAGGAACCTGGAGCAAACACAGGCTTTGTTGGAACTCAGCTCTCAGGATGATGTTTCATAATCAGTAATCGAACGAGCTCACAGGGCTCAGCCTCCCAAACTGTGTTTATGCTCAGTGGTACACCAGCTGGTTTCTAGCATGAGCCAGCTAGATGACAGCCCATCGTCCCCACTAGCAGTGTATGATGACTAACCAGCTTTTCCCTGCTAAATCCCAGTACTGTGCTACTGTCATGGTTGGCCATACCTACTCTCGGGAGTGCTGCCACATCACAGGGCACAGGCACAGCCTTGCTACACCAGCACAGACTTCCTACACACTCTTCCTTACGTTACCCTCACCCCTGTTTTCCTGAAGAGTGACACACCCAAACCTACAACCGTTTCGCACAATTGGGTGACCATCACCTGCAGCAGACCTCCCAGTTTTGGGGTTTTTTTTGCAAAAAAGGATATGATACGGTCAATATGACACAGGCAGAGGAGGGGTTAAAACATCTATGCCCTCAAATTTGAAGATATACAGGCTTGTCCTTTCACTTCTGCTCCGTGGCAGCATCCGAAACGCCCGGCTGTGCGCGGAGGCACCCGGGGGCCAGCCACACCGTCCCCGCTGGCTGACCGGGAGCAGGGACCCCCGGCTGCCCCAGGCCGGCCGGGGAACCCACCGCCGGCCGGACGCAGGGCTCCGTTCAGGCCACTGCCGCTGCCCGCCCTCACGCCGGGGCGGGCTTGTAATTCTTTTTTCCGGCAAACGGGTTTGAAGGGATAACGTCCTTGACACGTTTAAGGAGCAGGAAGGCAAATCTTCAAGGGGGAGCCTGTCTCCCAGCCCACAGGATCAGAGGGCTCTGCTAGGACGGAGCGTCCCGCGTGGGCTGCGCTGGCTCAGCCCCGAGGGCAGCAGGGACGGGCGCACTGCGGGCAGCTACTGCCCGCCGGTAACGGAACCCCCCGCGCTCCGGCACCCGCAGCGACTCCGCCTGAGTCGCCTCCCGGGCAATTCTTCCCGGGGGCGGCCGCCGGCAGGACCGCCCACCGCTCCGCCCGCCCCGCCGCAGGCAGCTGGGGGCGGCCCTGCCAGGCCCCGCCCGCCGCGCACCTGCCGCGGGCAGCCCCCCACCCCCTGGCGCGGGAGGCGGGCGGGAGGCAGGGCGGGGGCGGTGGCTGCCCGTGCCCGGCGTGTGCCAGGAGCCCGCCGGTGCCGCAGGAGGAGCAGGAAGCGCCCGGACAAATCCAGCCTCGCTATCACATGACTCAGCAGCCGCCGCCGGGCTGAGTTCACCCATCGCCACGCCGGGAGGGGGAAACCTGCCGCCGCCGCTGCTGTAATGAGCCCGCGGCCCCGCGGCTGCCCCTGAGCCCGCCGCTCCCCCGCCCGGCTCCGCGCGGCCCGGCGCCCCCATTGCAGAAAGGCGGCGGGGGCTGCCGGAGCCGGAGCCGCCGCAGCTGCGCTGCCCCCCCGGCGCACCCCGCTCCCCGCCCTGCGCGGTGGCCCCGGCGCTGCCGCCGCCGCTGGCGGGGGTACTATGCTCACGCGGGTGAAGTCCGCCGTGGCCAATTTCATGGGCGGCATCATGGCTGGCAGCGCGGGCGGCGACCACGGCAGCGGCGCGGACTTGCCCCTCCGCTTCCCCTACGGGAGACCCGAGTTCCTGGGACTGTCCCCGGACGAGGTGGAGTGCTCCGCCGACCACATCGCCCGCCCCATCCTCATCCTCAGCAAGGAGACCCGGCGCCTGCCCTGGACCACGGGCTACGCGGAGTGAGTACGGACCCCGGCTGCGGCGGGGCAGGTGGAGTGCGGCCGGGCCCGCCCGCCCCGCCTGGGGCACCGGCGGCGAGACGCGGCGATGCCGGGTGACCCTCCCCCGCCCCGCGGCGGCGGCCGGCGTTGCCGGAGGCGGCGGGGGCGCCGTCCGGGGCCTGCGCGGCGCTGCGGGCAGCGGGAGCCGGCGGGGGGATGGGGCCCGGCCCCGCCGTAGCGCTGCACTTGGGTATCTGGTTGGTGGGAGGCCGGGGATGCAAACGGTGAGCCGCCCTGGCGAGTTCCCGCGGAAACGGCCGGTACCCGGCGGGCGAAGGACGGCAGCCGGGCAGCACCGGGGCTCCTCGGCCCGCAGTGGCGGCTGCGGGGGCCCGGAGGCCGCGGATGGAGTCCCCGACGGGGAACAACTGTCTCCGTTCTTGACTCGGGAATGAAAAGGGCTATTGATGGGAAACGCGGTTTGGTTTGTGCGTGTGTAACTGCTTCTCACTGCCCAGAAGTGGTGAAACGTGTGGGGTCTGGGGCACCTTCCTGTGGAGCTGGCAGCCGTCACGCTCACGGATTGTGGCCGGTCGCTTATTCCCCAAGCGCTTTCCAATTTGGGGAAATGCTTGAGGAACAGGAGCTCCAAACTGAAAGAAAAATCTAGTGGCCAACCCCAAAACTGGGCTTTCCCAGCAGTTTGTTGCCTTGACTCACTCATGCCGTGGTATTTAGAGGGCATCTGGTCAGGACCCGGTTGTAGCCTTGAGCACAATCAAACTAAACAATCGCATGCAGCACCTTAAATACCAGCCAGGCAGAGGGCTTTGGATGTGGATCCCCATCCCGCGGGCAGTGGGAGTAGCTGCAGAGACAAGGCATGTCCTTGCACTTGATTCCTGTATCAGTACACACGTTGTTTTCTTTGATGACACTGGGAGCAGGACTCAGTATTTGGTTTCCTTCTGCTGCTGTCTCCACATCTTGAAAGGTATCTGGCCATCCATGTTGCTACCAGCTCACAGACAACGGAAGTTACGCCAAACAGGCTCTTCTAAGCTACGAGCTGCTTTGCCATAGAGTGCTATCTCTTTGGGCATACGTGAATTCTCAACACATGCACTGCAAAAACTACAGTGAAGGCTTTGGATTGTTAAGAAGCAATCGTGAGCTTTATTGAAAAGGTTGTTACATCACTTGGGGTGCTGGAATGGGAAGAGAGGTTTAAAGAATTTTAAATTGGGTTGTTCTCCTCAATAATCTCCTCAGATTATTAAAGAATTGCATAGACTACTGAACAAATTCCCCAGGAACTGTAAATTTAGATGTTTAAAAGTAAGCTATAATTGTTCTGCTGCCATAATAGCCCCTTGAAAAGCAGTGCTTTACCGAAGCGAGTAAGTGCTGCTATTTTTAGCTTGCGTGAGGTGCTGCGGCTTTCAGCAAGGAACTGTAATTGCAAGTTGGTGGCAAAGTGGAAGGGAGGTTCTCTGGCTCCCAGGTATGCACATCCACTGCTGCTGGCAAGCTTTTCCTGAGACTTTTGGGGAAGAAGAACATGGGTGCCAGAAAGTGAAAGCCCAGGTAGACCCTGTAGATGAAATCTTCTGTGAGGGAATGGTTGCAGATGAAGTAAATGGCTTTGGTAGTCATGAAAGGAGAAGAACATGCCAGGATTGTTTTCATACACTTGTTATTCTTCCAAGGTTTGAGCAGTTCAGTTAACTGGGAGGCGTGAAAAAGTCCCTGGCGTTCTCAGTTCCTATTGTGAAAAGAGGTTGGCCTTTATCTCTGTGTTTTTTGTTTTTCTTTTGTCTCATTTCCTTCCAGTGCTGTTACTGGTTCCAGTGCTGATGGAGCAGAACACAGTGAAAGGTACTCCTTAGAGAGAGATAACTAGTGAATGTCTTACCAAGCTCTTCCCAGAAACATCTATATGATATTCCAAATGGGGTTTGGTTGTAACCAGAGGATGTCAAAATGCTTGCTGTGCAGAAGCTAAGAGGAAAGCAGTGCTACCAAAATTGGGTTCTCCTCCAGACATGAACTAGTGCAACAAGCATTTATGAATGAAGAAGAAAGAGGAAATAAGGATGAACTCAGGTTTTGTCAAATATGACTCTTTTTTTTTTTAACCAGGAAGGTAAAATTACTGATACATATTCTGAAGCTTGATTGCTTGGAGGAAGCAGGGGTGAAGTACTCTTGCACTACTATTTAGCACTGTGTTAGCATCTGTGTTAAGGAAACTATCAGAGCAGTGTTTGTTTTTTGTTACGATACAAGTGAGCACTTGCAAGGATGTTAGGAGGAAGTTTGGTGTCCTCATAAGGAGCTTGTGACATAATACAAAGGTCATCCATTTAACTCACGCTTTACTAGTTTGTTTTGGTGTCATGGAGTCAGAAAACACATATTGTACCCACAGTGCTGCGAGGTCCAGCTTCCATGAGCTATTAGCTTTCCTGTGTTTCCACACTGTAGCAAATCGGAAAAAGTGATTCCAGTGTTTTGTTGGCGTGGATGCCTTTTGGGTGCTGAGATTTTTACCTCTTGAAGGTAAGGAGAAGTTTGTTGTAGGACTTAAGACAGCAGGGATTTGGCCCACAAGGTGTAAGGAGAGAGAGCATGCCACCTTTATTGTGTCTGCCCTGATGTAATGGGCTGCCCGCACAGCAGGGTTAGAGTCAGTGTTTTATGCTCCAACACTAGCATCTGTCTTGCTGTCTTTAGGAGGAAAATTTGGCTCTAAGAACAGATCACCTGGAGGCTTTGGCTCAGGAAAGTGCTTGCAAGGTTCATGTTCTTTAGTTGTAAAACATGTCAGTTTACAGGTCATACTGGAGCTCCTTGATGTCGTCATGTCAGTGTTTCATGCAAGCTGGAGAAGGCATTTTGGGGTTAGACCTGGTTCCCATGCAGGGCTAAAGCAATCTGAGTCCACAAAATAAGTAGTGGGGTGTGTGTGTGTTTGTTTTTTCCAGGGACTTCCTCCTGTTGCTTTGCTTCTTGAAGATAGTGATTTCTTACTGACAGGTAGTGATAAAGAAGCCCACCCTGTTGACTATTTCTTCTTAGCATCTCTGTCATGCCTGTTCATCTGGCTTGTTCCCCTGGCACTTCTCCTCCTTCCTTTTTCTTGCTTCTCACATACTGAACTTTTTTTGTAATGGATATTTTTGCAATATTGCTCATTGATGTAATATTTTAACTTATTTTTAAAATTATCTACTTATCTCTGTGGTATTATGCAGTGAAATGTAAATTAGCCTTTATTTTTTATTATTAGCTTCCCCTCTTTTAATAGCGTGTTCATTATGGAAAGCATGTAGGCAGGCAAATGAAATCTTCAAAAACATACTTGATGCTGGGATAAAACATCATTGCTTCCTGAAATTTCGGTGGGAATCCCACAGGGACTTGGCTTTCCGTAGTAGGTGAGCAGCCTGAAAACTGTCTTCTAAAATGAATATCCTGTGGTCTTTTACATACATGGGCGACCCGAGACCTTGAATTTCAGTTCACCTTGTACTACAGAATGGCAACAGGCCAGTAGATGTCTGTGGTGTAAGAATATCTCTTTGAAACATTTTTCTAATGGTCATCAAACTCTGTAGAAACAAAAGGAAAATTGTATCCCACATCCAGTAACCTTTTAAATTGTCTTTAAAGATGTTACTTTATTTAGAAATAAATTTTTCAGTTTTAATCAAGGGCATTCTTACCATAGTTCTGTTGCATGTGGCTAGCTGACGTGCATCAGGAACGGCCCAGGGAGAGGGTAGCCTGTTATCAAACATTAAGTCTGCGTTTAATCCAGAAGGGTAAAGAGGTTTGCTGCTCTCTGAAAAGTGATTTATTTGAGTAAGGGGGATGGGGAGAGGAGGATTCTGCATGACACTTTATTTACTTGTTGCCCTCCCTCCCCTCTGTAGGCAGCTGTGCTCCAGAGGCCACAGGGCTCTTCCAGACCTCTCCCTGTCTGAGCCATGAGCTGGTTTCTGAGCTTCTGCTTGGATTGTCATGTTATTGGTAGGGCAGTTTCCTCTCTAGTCCCTTTCTGCGCTGTTTTCCATGTGTTACGACCTCTTTCCTGCAGAGCTACTGCTAAGCCACCCTCAGCCCCTGCCTTTGAATTCTGAAGGTATCTGCCACAGTAGAGGCAGTAGCACAGACAGAGTATGTAATGTGAAATGTCTCGGATGGGATTCACCTGATTCCGAACTCTGCCCAGAACATTATTTTTCACCTTTTGCTCTTTTGCTTTATCTTGGTCCCCCGGTAAAGATAGAGGATGAACAGGGTGGAGCAGAGCCTTCCTCTCCTGGTTGAATTCTCAGGACTACATATGGCACAACAAAATATATGCTAAATTTGCGAATGATGAAGGACTAGCCAGCTGCTGGTGCCGGTGGAGTTGCAGAGAAACTGCAATTGAGTAGCATTTTGTGGTAGAAAAACAAGACTAGACATTTTCCATCTATTTTGAATGTGTACTCCTGGTAATCCAGAATTGGGTACTATAATAGCTTTTCTAAATAGTATGAATCCCTGGGATGGGACCATAGCTAGCACCTTCTGTATTGCATGCTTTCTGCTCTTTACTCTCTTTGGAGAATATCAAAAGGTACTATTAAATACACTTAAGGGAAATATGGAAATGCTCAGTCATATTTTGTCTTTGACCTTAATGCAAAGGACAGTTTTGCCTGCCTTTTTTAATTAATTTTTTAAAAAATTGCTAAATAACACTTTAGATATCTTTGCAATTCTAAGTAGCCAGAAACTCAACTTTTGGGGTGGGGGTGGTGTGTGTGTTTCTTGGCTTATAAAGTCAATTTATTGTTGCAGCGCTGCTTTTCGTTTGATGAGACACAAAGTCCAGGCTCTTTTTCATAATGTTACATTTCAGGGATACTGTGGTTTCTCTGCTCTGCAGGCCTGCAGTAGCAATTACATTTTCTCTGTGGTGTGGTAACTGCTGACCCATAATGAATGCAGAGTTGTAGGTGAAGGACTGTGTCCTTCTGCAGCATTATTACGGTGGCATGTTGTTACAGCAATAACTTAAGCTTCCCCCTCCCCTTTTCATTTTGAACTTTGGGATTTTTGTTTTCCCCCTACTTTTAAGTACTGGTTGTTTTGTAAGGCTGATGATGTTGCATCATATTTCCTCACGCTGTGTTACTTAGCTTGTAGGAAATGAATGTATGTGTGAATTGACTGGAGGTTTCTGTTAAAATAATTTCCAGCTTTTCTCAGTGATCATAAATTTGGAGTCGGCACAATCAACATAGAATTTGTTGATTTTGTGAGTTAACGCAGAAATATTTTTCCACCTGAAGTACCTTTCATGTTCTGTCTAGACCAAACTATTTATACAAATGTTAAGCGTTGTAATAACAATCTGAAGGGGGTGAAAGCTTACCGTGTCTGTGAGAGGAGGTAAACTGAAGCATAGAAATTGCTTGTCCTGAGTTGGACAATATGTTGATGTCGGAGGATAGTACAGGACTTGCAAGTACTGCTCCCTTATTCTAATCCCCATTGCCTCCTATTAACGGGAGATAACACTGCAGTCGTACTCCCGCAAATTGAAAGTTATGTTCTCATTTCTGGAGCTAATCTTCCTAACCGTCAGCTGGAAGCATGACTCATGCCCATTGGTAAACAGGTTTCTTGTATGTATTCTGTTTGGTATAAATTTCAGGAGGATGGTATGCCTGGGAAAAGGAATATCTTTTTTATCTTTTTCTGTTCGCCTGTCTTCCCAGGCTGACTACACAAAATAATAATTTTATCCAAAGAGTAGTGTAAAGAATTTTCTGAAAGTTTAAAATGGAAATTAATTCATGTTCCTTGATTCTTTCTGTAGTTCAGCACACAAGACTGAGTAGGAATGGATGAATGAGCTAAAAATTCAACTCCCATACATGTGCCTAAAGACGACTAAACATTCTTACTGTGTGTGAAGTGTTCTTCTATACATAACATAATGTTAACTTTAATATACATTGCCAGACCCTTGGTTAAGCATGGGCTCATATAAAACAGCCTGCAGAAACCTCATGATAGTTTTAAGAGTTTCAGAAATCCCTTTCCTTGTGTAAGAGCTTATACTACAGCATCTAATATTTATGTAGTGCCTCTAATCTGCCAAGTATCTTGCAAATAATAACTTTGGAATAACCTTGGAGAAAAGTGTACATGGGTAAATGTTCTGGTTCCTCAGGTGAAAAGAACGAGGCAGTGAGCATAAACTTTGGCAAGAGGTTTGATATGAATGTAGAGAACGAATCCTCAGTTTAAAGTTTTGTGCTTGGACAACACAGTTGTTTTTCCTGCTGCTGTGTGCTTGACTTTTCCTATGTGATCTCTGGTTTCTTAGAACTGATGGGGGCAAAAGGGGTGGTGGTGGGAAGGTAAATAATGAGCTCTGGTATTTTCAATGTAGTCTAAATTACACACACATAATTCCTGATGAGGAAAGTATGAAGTTCATCCCTCTAAGCTGCACTGTATCACTAGTCCCCCAGAGGCTTAAGACTAGTGCTGTCTCGTGTTTCTGAAAAGCTCGCTTGAGCGTGGTCCTGGCTTCTGAAACCAGAGGGTGACTGTTCTCCCAGGCAGCTTTCCTTTGGTCCCTTCTGCCTTGGCACTGGTGGCCGTCGGCAGATGTTACCTGCAAACACTCCAGCTTTGTTCGTTCATCTCGGATGCAGCTGCATCGTTTGGGGAAGGTGTAAGTGGGAATGGCTTGGCGGAGTTATTATCGTGCTATAAAGTAATCTGACGGGGCTGTGCCCCTCAACGTGAACCGCTTTGAGCCTGTGAATGTGATCAAATGAAACATGCTCACTTCGACCTTGGAAGGAAGCTGTGCTGGAAAGCACAGGTCATTCCTGTGGTGGGATCTGTGTGCCACGTGAAGAAGAAATACGGTTTGTGGGTTTAAGGACAGGTTACACCAGCTCTGTGTTGAGCTGCATCCTGAGTAAGAGTTGGAGCAGAGGAGTGCTGTAAAGGAGTGGAGGGAGATGTCTTTGGGTGGATTTGGGCAGAGCAGGCATTAACTTTCCTGTGGCGTGGGGCTGGAGTAGGAGCAGGTGCTGCATGTGTGCTGGAGCAGCATTTTTGGGGGGAGATAGAGGCTCCTGGATCATGTCTACCCTGTATCTTTATCCCCTGCATTTTGGGTTTCTGTTCTGATTGAACTCACTGCTCTAAAATGCAAGAGGTCCTACTGGGCAGCAGCAGCTCGGTTGTAATTGCACATTTTGTTGGCTCTTAACTGTCTAAGGACTTTTTTTTCCTTCCTTCTCATTAAACAGGAGGATGAAGGTGACTTTTAAGACTTGGTTCCCATATTGCCAGTTGCATTCATCTGGTAGGTTTATGTTTGTGATGGCCAGCTACAATACACTGTATTATCCACAGCGGTTTTCCTCCTCATAGGTGAGGTAGAGTAGAAGAGGTTGTGGTTGCAAGTGCTCAGAGCGCAAAACAGTTAGCATGGCTGGTGAGAGAAATCCCAGCTTGTGTAGAGCCCTGTCACCCCCCAAATCCAACAGACATAGGATGGGAGTTTTATTGCATAGTGATTACAAACATTCAAGCACAGAGGAGGTGGCCAGCAGGCCCACTGCGACCAGTTGGCCGTTTTCACTGTTAGCACCCCCTGCCCAGCTCCCCCGTCCAGCGGCATGCTTGCCGTCTAGTAGATGCTGCCAACTGGACTTGTGGTTATAAGTCCTGGAGTGCTAAATGGTTGATGCTGTGTGAGCTGTTCAACAGATGAAACTCATAAAATGGCCAGAGGCAGATTCCTCCTCCCAGTACTGTACATACGGCAAATGTTTGTCTGCCCAGTTTAGTGTTCTCTAAGTAAATACTGCACCCAGTATGTCTTGACAGGGAAGCCTTGCTGAGGCAAAGCCAAGGGACATCACTGGTTCTTGGTCACAGCATGGTTTAATTGCTGGAGTCTGAGAGGGGGAAGGAGAAAAATAATGCCAAGCTGAGGCAGCCAATATTGGCAAGTACGGTGGTTGCAGGAAGGCTGTGAGTGGGGGGGAAGAGGGGAGGCAGCGCATAGTTGGGGAACACCAAAATATGAACCACAGGAGTAGGGGCAGTCGTGTGTCCTTGGAAACCCTCTGGCTTAACAGAAATGATAATGTATATATTTTTAGAAAAATAAAATTTATAATAGTAAGCTGTCAAGTGCCATTCACTGAAGTGATTATCGTCTGTGTTTAGCTTAAAGTAATTTCCTCCTTTTTAATTTCTTTGATATCAAGGGATGTGTGAACACCTGAGTCTTGTGTAGCTCTGGTCTTGATGGACATGGCAATGCTTCTCCTGAATGGCCCCCATCCTCAAGATGGACAGGAGTCAAATGAGTCTGGTCCTCAAGAGGAAAGGAAGCAGCATTATGTTGGCCTTTCTCTCCTCTGGTGTGGGGAGATCTGTCTGTCCATTGGTTTCACTTGTCATAATGCCGGGTTGTTTTTAACTCTGCTGGACATCTCCTCTGCTGGAGGAGTAGCAATGTCAGATCCTGTAGCTCTGCACCTTTCCTTCCCCTGGGAAGCAGGTCTTGGTGGTGACTGTGCCTGAAGGGTGAATAATCATTTCCAACCTCTTCCCCCTGCCCATTTCTTCTTTCTGAAGTGTGACCATGAGGTGTAGTCAGTGTTGACTGTTGTGATGCCGTTCCGGCTCATGTGCGGTCAGTGATAACGCCACTGATTCTGTGACTCTGGGTGGTCAGCTTCACCTGACTTCAGGGAGAGAGGGTGGGGGAAAGAGTGGGAAACCACATACTGTCGTGTGTGTTTTCTGTGGTGGTTTTCTGATATAGTAGGAGAAGAAACAGATTGAGTTTTGATTGCATCTTTTGCTTCTTTTATTTTGCACCATAAATAACCTTGTTTTGAAGGGTGGGGATGACAGGAGTTGGAGCGGAAGAAAAGTAGGTGCTGTTTGGGTGTTAGCTTATGGTGATTTTGTGGATCACACTGATGCCCTGAATACCACTGCTTCAGAAAGGCTGGGGCAAAGTGTCCTTTGACTGGCATTAGATGTCTGTGAGATTGTCTAGGGATCCTTCCATAGACTTAGCTCTGCTTCCAAAGTCCTCACAGCTAATTTCTCCTTTTAGTACATCTGATGGTCCCATTGCTAAGTGCCTTTTGTGCTGTCCTGTCTCTGCTCCATTGCTTAAAGGTATCGGAGGCAAGATCTTTACTCCCCTCTGCTCCCTGCTGTGGGCCCTTCTGAATTTCCCTGGTCTGTTCCTCTGTTCTTTATGGCCTGTTACTGTAATTCCTACTTTCCAAACTCCCTGCAGAAAGGCAAAAGAGATCCAGCTTCAGCCAAGCTCTGCAGCACATATTTTTAAATTGTTTTTGGCCAACATTGATTTATTCAGGCCAAGTATGATTTGTCTATCTTTAGGTATGTGTTAGAGACCTCCTCAGAAACAGATGATGCGTAGCGCATGTTTGTAATGCCGTAAAATACCTGTCAGCCAGAACTAACAATCTGGTTCTTGGTGGAGTCTTGGGTTGGAGGTGGGACTGAGGATGAGTCTCCAGCTCTTAAAAATTAAACAGTGGTCTGTTTTCTGGAGAAGTCTTGCAAAGGAGAAAAAAAGGTTACTGTTCTTCAGCGACTACATGTTTTTCAGATGTAGCAGGTCACCATGTGGACAGACGCTGTGAGCTCTCATCCTTTAGTTCTTCCTGAAACAACAGTTTCAGCTTGTGACCCAGCCATGAAACACTTGATACCCATTCCCTGGCGTGAAACAGAATCCTTTCCATGACAATATACCTGGGCAAGAGTTTTGTCCTTTTGTTTAGTTGCAGTGTTTAGAGACACAGCTCTGTGAAGGCTAAGAAAATACCTGAAGCATTGCTGCTTTGATTTCAGATGGGTTTTGTTAGGTTTTGAAACAATTTGAATGAAAGGGAGGTTAGTGCTGGAAAAACAAGTTACTCAAAGTGCCACTGATTTATAGTCCCCTCCCCCACGCCTTGTGCGAAGTTGCTCTTTGTCTTTGGTGGTGGACTTTTTTCTTTTTGATTCATATAATCTGTGTTGCCTGTCTATGTGGAGGAGAAAGTAAGAAGCTGTGAGACTTAACAGTGGGAAGCAAACTCCAGGGGTTTCAGGGTTGCATTGGATGATCCGTCTGAAAGGCGAGGGCCACCGCATAAGGCTGGCCACATCCCTGCCTTGCTGATGGGGCTCATGAAGGAGCTGAGCAGCTCTGCTCGTACCCGGGAGTGCAAATGTTGCACCTCCGTTGGTTTTGGTGGCTGTGTGGGGAGCTTAGTGCCTCTTCCCATGTCCTGTGGCCCTGCCGTTAGTTCCACTGGCTCCACGTCTATGCAAGTGTCTTGGCAGGCTGAGTGCGTGTCTTGTGGGTTTTATTTGTTCAGCAGTATGTGATGCTTTGTAGAGACCTGTGCAGTAAAACCAGGTTCCTTAAATTGCTGGTTAGAAGTGTGTGCTTTTTGTTTTTAAAACAGCATTTTGGAGAAAGTACTTTTTTTCTGAATCTGTATTAAAGGTGTGTTTCACAAGTGATTGCTAAATTTGGGGGTGGAAATTAGATTTGTTTGAAGTATTTTTTTTTTCCTGAATTTACTTATAGGTGTCTGAACTGAAAAAGGAATTAGGAATTTTTTCATTCTTTTTTTTTCCCCCATTTCTTTCCAAGGACTTAAACACTGCAAGTTTGAACTTAGATCATCCTTTGGAAATCTTCAGAGCTGTGCAGTGAAACCTGCATTTATGTGTGGTGCTGCTGGGGATGGGGTATGCCTTTAGATTCAGGTATTTGGTTAGGCATTTAGAAATGGAAAATACTGATCATAAAGCTAACCTCAGTGAATATTGTTGCTTGTATTGTTACATAGATCAAAGTTTTGTGGATAGTTGGTCTGAAATGAGTGATTTCCATTTCGCATAATGTAAATAGAACTTTTCTCCTGTCTTCTTCCTGCCCTTCACACAAAGAAATTTTTCATCCATTTTCATGTGTTACTTGAAGGTGAGGACCTTAATCAGTCACATATGCTCTCAGAGATAATGCAGGAATTGGTAAGGCATTGAAACTTACACTGATCTTTTTCAAAATTAAAGAAAGGTATATCAGCATCAGAGTTGGAGGGTGATTCCCTCTCCCCTACCTTGTTGTTTCTCTCGTTAATCATATCTCCAGTCCTGTGCTTTCAGTTAATTTCTTTATTTTTCTCAAACTTTAATTAAGATCAGTGTCTTCACAGCCATTGTAGAATGTAGATGACAACTTCTTCAGGCTGGGACTCCCTCTGGCATACTTCTCAATGTTATTTTAAGGTCTCTCTGTCCCTCTCTGGTAGTGCAAAGCCGGGAATTACAGCCCAGCGAGTTCCTTCAGCAACCTCTCCAGAGTAATCCCTGAAAATCCTAGGTTTGTGGATGGTAATTCTATTAGCTGTTCAGCAAGCTGAGTCTGGAAGAATGCAGCTGGTGTGTGGGAATATGGGAAGTTCCCCATCTTTGCCTTTAATCCTGCTTTTAGAGGGGAAAAAAGTTATAGGCTAATGTGATTAGCTGTAATCCCATTCTTGCTTGGTTTTAGAAAAGTGTCTGATTCCTAAATCACAAGCTAGTCCTGAGAAGTGCTTTTGTGGAGGGGATGGAGAATTATTTTGGTACTCGGCTCATTTGCCTTTGAAAAAACACTGCGAGCAAGAGGAGAAAATCTCTCCTAGCCGGCAGTGAGTTTCTAGTTTTTGTTGCACAGCATAATTTAGAAATCTGAAACCAAGAGCATGTAAATGGAAACACAAAATGAGCATAATCCTTTCAGGTATCTAGGTATGTGTATAAACACAGGCAAGGAACAACTTACGCGTACACCACAAATTGCTCTTCAGGGCTTTGTAGGCCCCAGGGTTTACGTCGTTGGGACCTTGTTACTTGCTGAGATGTACGGGTGTTGTGGTTGGTTTAATGTGGGCCAGGGACAGAGCTGTCTCTAAGAAAAGCTACAGCTTCTACCTGAAGTGAATGATCTGGAGACTTTTCTTCCCCGTTGAGGCACTTGTTTTTCCTTTTGGTGCTAAGGGAACAAACCCACTAACTTCTGTGGAAGTGCAAGGGTGAAGTGTTAGGAACGCTGTTGGCTGCCAGAGAGGGGCAGAGGCAGGACCCTCCATGACAGGAATGAAACTCCGTGACCTGCTCCCATGTATGAGCACAAACAACACATGGCTATGGGGACAAAGGGCATCGTCATCTTGTGTGAAAGGCAAAGCGCAACCTGAGATCAAGGTCTTTCAATGGCATTGTTGGCTCATAGCAGATTAGTTGTGTTCAAAGGTTGCGTGCTCCCTGCGGCCCTATTTGGGGAGGAGGAAGCGTTGCCCTCGCAGGCTTGGCCTGTTTTCTGTTTCCAGGGGAAAGGAGGGAGAAGGCAGAAAAATACCATGTTTGTATCTTGTTTATGTGCTGGATAAATTGGAAATAAGTGTGGCTTGTTTGGGAGTCAAAAGCTGCCTGAACAGCTCTGGAGAGGGCTGAAGTCTGAGAACTGAACTTGTTGCTTTTCTGTTCAAGCAGCAAATTTGAGATACTTCAGTTTAGAGAAACTGTGTGAATTGAGGCTTTCCCTAGTCTTCCCGTCAGATTCTCCCTCCTTTTGTGTCCTTCCTTGGCAGCTTGGTGGTGGCGGCGGCAGCAGCAGGAGGTCCTGGTGGCATCAGGACGCTGGGGAAGCATGCAGGTGCTGCTGGGAGGGCTGCCTGACCTGAGCTGTAACACAGCTTTTTGGTTCAGCTCCCCAAAGGATTGCAAGATGGGAGCAAATTCACTGAAAAGGAGGAGTATTCGCTTTTGTTTCCTGTGTCGAGTTGGCCTCACATACAGGTTCTGTCACAGTAGTTCAAATGCTTGGGAAGGGTGGGAGAGATGATGCTGTAGTGATAAAATGCCACAATACTAATCCTATGAATTTATAGGCTTAGGCAAGCTGGTGTTTTGAGAGGTGGTGTGGGACTGCCTTGTTTACAAATAAAAACTCTCACTTAGTTTAATTACAGTGTAAGGTACTGCTGCCTCTCTTGCACTTGTTTACAATCCGTTGTGGTATGTGGTATAACTGCTGTGCTCCCTCACAGCCTTCTCTAAGGCCAGAAAACTTCTTTAGGCTATCACATAAATAACTTTAAAACAATAAGAAAACCCCCTCAAACCTCCCCCCACTTATCAAATAACTGAAGGACAATTTTTTTTTCTCCTTTCCTCATTGAAATTCTATCATACTCCCTGGAGAACTTGGAAACACCAGATGAGTAACTAGATGGATTTAATCTTGGAGAAATGTAGTGGTGTTTGGCAAGGATAATTTGAACTAGTGTTACACGGATAGGTGTTCTGAAGTTACTGTAATCCTTCTAGTATTCTTTTGGAGAGCGTGCCAAAACAGTTGCTCAGTGTGTAGTCAAAGCCAAAGAAAGTTAACGTACAAGGGAAGTGGGATGCGGTAGTGGAAAATGGATTGCCTGTGTAAAAATCTACATTTAAAACACTGGTTAGAAGGCTGTTTGCCCTTAATTGTGGGCAAAGCTAAAGAGGAGGAGTAATAACTATGGCAAAGAACAAGTAGGAAACAGAGGAGTTGGAAGAGAAGGAACAAAAATGAAGCCTATGAAACCAGGTGAGAGCACACTGAAGGCAGGCTAAATATCTTTGTATTGGGGAAAAACCTTAAGAGGAATAGAAACCCTTATGACAGGAAATGAAAGCCTTTAAGCAGTGATAAAAGAAAATCCTCTCCCATGTAACTTAAAGAGTATAGGGACAGAATTAATTGCTTGAGGACATACAGTTGTGAAAGGCTTCTTTGGTAGGTCAGGGTCTTCTGTTTCAGGATGCTCTGACACCTTTGATCTGAAGGTATCTATAAGTTACGAGTGTCATGAAAAGCTAGAGTGTGGTGGAGTGTTTTTTTTTGCTTGGGTTTTTTTCAATAAGATAAAGACGATATAACCTTTCATGCTTTGCTGCATGACAGAGGACTCTACTGGGCATTAAGGGAATCGCTCTGTTATGGTTGAGTTCATTCCTGAATTAATCTGGTATTTTTCACATTTCCACCTGGAATAGCTGGACTCACTCCTGCAGCAAAAAGCAGTGCAATTAGTGGGGCCCAAACTGAGCTTCAGAGAAAATGCTTCTAAAGGTGTGTCTTGTTTGGGATGATAGTCAATCCAGAATGTTGTGGTTTAACCCCAGCTGGCAACTTAGCACCACACAGCTGCTTGCTCACTCCCACCCCCGGTGGGATGGGGTCAAGAATTGGAAGAGCAGAAGTGAAAAAACTCTTGGGTTGAGATAGTGACAGTTTAATAGGTAAAGCAAAAGCCATGCACACAAGCAGAGCAAAACAAGGAATTCATTCACTGCTTCCCGTCAGCAGGCAGGTGTTAAGCCATCTCCAGGAAAGGAGGGGTCTATCACATGTAGTAGTTACTTGGGAAGGTGAATGCTGTCACTCGGAAAGTCCTCCCCTTCCTTCTTCCCTTCAGCTTTTATTCCTGAGCACAATGTCATATCGTATGGGGTAGCTCTTTGGTCAGTTGGGGTCAGCTATCCCAGCTGTGTCCCTTCCCAACTTCTTGTACACCCCCAGCCTTCTCACTGGTGGGGTGCGAAGCAGAAAAGGCCTTGACACTGTGTAAGCATTGCTCAGCAGTAATGAGAACATCCATATGTTAACAATACTTTTTTTGGCACAAATCCAAAAGATAGCCCCATATAAGCTACTATGGTGAAATTTAACTCTATCCCAGGCAAAAACAGTACACAGAGGAAATAACAAAATGTGGGAGGAGGTCCTTCCATGGAGACCACAATAGAAAGTGGCAGCACAAACCATACCAAAAAGTGGTATATGGATTTTCTGGGTGGGGAGAAAATTCCTTTTAAAACGAAAGCTATTTTTTAAGAGCAGAGAGTCTTTTCATTTTAGAAGTCCACATTCAAGTACTGCAGAAAGCTACCTTTTTTGTTTTTTTGTTCAAGGTTGGATGTGCTTATGGCATTCTGAAGTAGGAGCTTTTCCCAAGCTAAGAACTGAGGAAGATTACCTTACCAAGAAGAAAAGTAATTATGACTGGCCATTGGTGTCATGTAGCATTTTATTCTTCATCTTTCAGTTCTTACGTAATATTTTCACCCACATTCCTGAAACACAAGCTGAAGAAATATATGTGGGTACCTGTCCCTTTTTCCCTCTCTGTCTAGATCTCCTGTTGAGTATCTCAGCCCTCCAGAAGCATGATGGAGCTGTGGGGGTCTATATCACCTTCCCCAGCTTTGCAGGAGTACTGTTTGGAAAGGACACTATGAAAATCAAGTGAACATACTGTTATAGTAAACAGTTGAGCAGTGTTACAGGTGGGTTGTGATGCACAAAAGATCTGAGTAGCAAATGGCTTAGTCATAAAGAATCATTGAACACATAGCTCAGTCGAGAAGAATGGCAAGGTGGTCTTGACTTTGAAAATAAGAATGGAGTTTGGAAATTGTTTCCCGTGTGAGGGTGTTAACAAGACCTGAAGGAACTGTAATATCTACAGTGAAACAGTCATACTTGCAAGCAATGTGGAACAGGCGGGATTTACTCTCACCGTGGAGAAAGGCACTTGCAGTACAAAGGCACCTCACAGCATAGTGAGGGGCATAAGTCTTATACAGTGCTAACAGCATTTTGCAGGAGAGCTTATATTAACTAAAAATTAAAAGGATGTTTGTGAATGTGTCAACGGAGATGAGGGTTTTCATATAGGAGGCACGAAGTAAGCTTGTTTGGGAACACTGCTGCTAGAACAGTTTTGTGAGCTATTACTCTCCTGTGTCTGAAACAGTGAAACAGGCATTATGCATACCTGCAGATAAGAGCTTACACAATATTCTTCAGCAAATTTGGTTGTAAATCAAATGGAAAGTAAACCTGGTAAACTGTGTGAGTTTAGCTATGTAAAAGGTAAATCTGTGGTGATAGGGGAGGAAGTGTGACTGGAGACTCCAAAAGTGAAGGTGAAAAAGTTCCAACATTAGGAACCAGTGTGAAATCTTAACAAATGCCCGAGATAGAAGAAATAATACACTTCTACATAAATATGTAAGCTGTGTGTGCCCTTTGCCTGGGACTTGATCAGCTTTGGATGGGTTGTAGGAAAGGTCCTTCCTATTTCCTGTGTCTGTTCACCGTGTGCTCTGCTGCCCTACAGCAATGGGAGATGCAGAGCTGCAAAAGCTTTTGTTGTGCAGCAGCAATGTTAATTTTTATGAACAAGGGAGCCAGTGGCAGTATGGCTGTGGAGTGGAGGACTAGACCTGTCTGTGGTAGTCAGCAGCTGACAGGAGGAAGGATTTGCTATGGAAAGCATTGGCATCTCACAGTCTCTCCATGCGATGTGTAGGATGTCTTCAGATGCCCTTCCAGTGTGAAGAGGTGATGTGACTACAAAGCTGGCTTCTATCCATCTCGTCCTCCACGTTTCATGGGTGCAATCCAGATTACAGAAGAGTGAAATGTGGCCACTGAATGGCAGAGTAGTCCGACAAGGTACTTAAGAAAATGTTTCCACTTGTTCAGCTCTGAATAGGAATTTGGTCTAGAAATCTGAAAATAAGAATTTGACAGCTTATTGAAGTCTAGAACCATTACTAGTGCTGCCCCATTAGAAACAGAGGCTTCATGTATAAGTAGCTGCCTTAGCTGGTATGAGCAGCTGGGGAAGGTTGTACCACAGCTGAGAGTACAGGTTTCATGTGTATGTGTTGGCAATGACCTATTAAATGATGTTTTGAGGAAAACCACTTTAGACAGGTTTTTAAAGAAAACAAACCCATGACCTTTCTCTGAATCATGGTCCTTATTCAGAGTGTGTCCAGCAAGCCGCCATACTGGGGGGCTGTTGTGTTCTTCAGAATGTTTTGTTTTCCTTTGCCTATAACTTTCCTTCCGCCCTTCCCATCAAATTGCTCACTCAAAATCCCCTGCTGTTTGTTTGCAACAGTTGAATGAAATGAAATGAAAACCTTCTAATTATATCCTTATCTAAGAGTACTGCCAGTCTTTACTTAAGTACTGCTTGAGATAAAAAAGCCACTTCGCTCTACTTTTCAGCTGGACTAATCTTGCAGTATGACAGGTATATTTTGTGAATTATGTTTCTCTGTGATCATTGATCCTTTTAATTAATTGTGTGTAATCAAGTCAGCATGAAACAGAAAAGTTATGTCTAAAGAGAGCCAATATTATTATTTACCTCTACCAGCTTGCAGTCTGTGATGTCCAGCGTGGCTGTGTTGTCTGTTTGAGCTGTGGAGTGTTAGGGGACAAGAAAGTTGTCATTGCACTTGGATTCCTCAGACTCTGCCAAACTTCTGAGGTCCAGCACACAGACCAAGAAATCTTCACCCCCCAAACCAGCAGGCATCTGAAACCCACCAACAAAGTGTTACATGCAACTTGGGTGCCAACATAGCACTCTAGGGAGAGACCTGTTTCATCTGGAGAACAAGCTTTATTGTTTCTCTGGACAAGCTGTGCAAGTCTCCTAAAACACGTGGAACAAAAATTCTCATTAATTGTTCATCTCTTTACTTACCATCCTATTTGGTGACTGTGATAGATCAGTGTGTCTTTTACAGCCAGAACTGGGAGACAAAACCTTGAAAGAATTTTTTTTTGTTATCTTCAATCTGTGCTCCTTTTCTGTCCTGTCTTCTTGAGCCTTCAGAATAGCCATCAGCCTTACTAAAGTCTTCACAAAGAACAAACCTCCCATGTACTAAAAAAACCACCAACCTCGCTGAAACCAGGCTGTGTCAGAATTGCATGTGTTTATAATAAATGCTTTGGAGGACAGAGCTGAAGGAATCCCTAAAACCTATGTTTGCTTTGAATACAGTAGGCTCTGTCCAGAGCAGTAATGCCATCATGGGAATTGTGTGGGTGACTACACACAGATGCCTTCCTGCAGACAGTTGGCGAAGGGCTGGAACACTCTGTTTCAGCAGGAAAAATCTTTCGTATCTTCCCATCGTCTTCCTGACCTTGATACTTCTGGGGTTTTTTGTTAAAACAAAACAAAAGAAAGCTTTACAAGATGAACCTGAGAAATCAGACTTGTAACTGCCCCGTATATGTATAATGGTAGAGACATGCATAGTGATAGGGATATCCCTAGATATGGCCTGGCTTGTAGTTGTGCCCTGCTCTCCTGCTTCACCCCTCTTGTTCGTAGTGTGCCCTTTCTCCCATTGTCTCACCAGCCAGTGACCTTCTTGTATTATGAGATACCCCATTTTCTGCCAGCAACTGGTTTCTTTATGATTTATCTGCATTTAGTTTGAAGTTTTCTGCATGTGTTCACTTCTGAAGAAGTTTGTGCATACCTGGGTGGAAACATTGGCCAAAGCTTCAGCTGCTGCTGTAAGAGATGCTATTGCTCTCTGAAGACCTGATCTCCCTAATATTATTTTGATAGTGGGCTATTTTAAGGCACAGTGAGAAAGAAAATGAAGCCCTCATTTGATTGTTAAAAGAAAGGCGTACCACAGACTTAGTGTAAGTCTCTTGGGAAAAAAAGCCAGTAGGATTAAGCACTGTCTGTGCACTCCCAAGATGGTGAAGCTAGCAAAAGATTACACTTACAGATTTTGTGAAACTCTCCTAGTTGCATAGAAATAGTTATAATATGTGGGATGCTTGAGTAATATTAAAACAATTATTTGCATAATACTGTAACTTCCATTGCCAAATGTAATTGTCTCATCTCCTAATTTTACTGGTCCTCATTTATACTGCATCTTTCAGATCCTGTTAAAACCATCAGAATTTCATAACTTTGGAATATGATGGTATTTGTTGAGAGTGAAACACTAATGTGACTCTTACCCATTTTGTTTTTGTAGCAGAAGCAGAATCTGTATTTTCCTCTTTTATTCTAACTCAGATTCTGTTTCCAACCATTGCTACCGTGCCTTCTGTTTTTTTTTCTCAGGACCTAGCAGAGGGATGGGAAGTGTAGGAGGACAGGCAATTGATGTTTAATCCATCATATGTTTTCTAATTTATATTGGGGCTGATTATACATGCATCTAGAGCAAATAGGCATACATGCATATTCTAAATAGAGATACATTGTGATTTTTTTCCTGCTACAGACAAACACTGTATCATCTTCCAAGGTCTCTGTGATTTGGGTCTGGTAAATGTATTTTCACTTCTGCACTGTTCTTGCAGATGATCAGGCTTTGATAAAGATTCAGTGCTTAGAAGTCTTGTTTCTTAGGAGTTTTTGTCAAGCTGTCACTTCTTAGGTCAAATTTGGGCTTTTCTTATACTGAGTAATTAAAAATGCTGTATAAACTACAGAATTCCCTTAAGTGGTTATGATAAGTGAGTGGCTCAGTGATCATTTTCTGTGAAGGTTGCAATGTGCCGAATGCTGTGTTTAAAAACCATAAAAACAAACCCCTACAGTGTTGCGAGAGCATCACTGTCGCTAATACAAAAGCATTGCCACTTCTTTGTTACAGGGCTGAGTTTGGCCCTTGTATCTCTTTGGTCCCCATAGGCAAGATATCTGCTTTGTAGAATTGCCCTTTATTCCAGGACTGAACGCCTGGACTAGTCTGATAGCTGCTCCCAAAGGGTGTTTTGGAGGTTCTGCAGCTCCCTGCTGGCCTTTACCAGCAGTGGGGATTATTGTGCAGAGAGTTTCAAGCGGTTCTTTTGCTTGGAGTGAAGGTTTTCTGGTTTTCTACTTGGGATGTTAAGAAGAGGGCAAAAGGGAACATTTCCATCTTCACATGAAAAATATGTATCTGTAATGGAAGTGAATTATTTCCTTATTATTGAGCATTTCCTGCTTTGGTAATTATTGTTGTGTAGCAATGCTGTCACTGGAGTTCCTGCCAAATTGGTTTATAAATCTGCAGAGACTGCAGCGAGCAAAGGAAGTCTATTAAAATAATACACACTTTGTTTACAGGGTTTCTTTTACATTTTGAAATTTCCAGGTTGCAGAGTACAGATGCAGTGCTTCCTAACTAACACTGTATTCTGAAGTCACAAACCATTCTTTATCACCTTGGCAAAATTCAAAGTGGCCGTTGTAGTTCCTGGGATGAGAAAGGAAAGCAGTTGTACTGGTTTTGCATGGCAAGGTTTTGGCTGCAGGGGTGTCTTCTCTGAGAAGTTGCTGAAAGCTTCCCGTAAGCTTCTAAGACGGACCTGTTGCTGGCGAAGGCTGAGCCCATCAGTGACAGTGGTAGTGCTGCTGGGATACCCTGGTTAAAAAGGGAAAAAAGAAAACTGCTAGGGGAACAGCAGTGGAGAGGAGTGAGAATATGGCAGACACCCAGGGCAGTGGAGGAGATGCTCCAGGTGACGGAGCAGAGATTCCCCAGCAGCCCATGGTGCAGCCCATGGTGAAGCTGGCTGTGCCCCTGCAGCTATGGAGGGTCACGGGGAGCAGAGGCCCAACTGCAGCCTGGGGAGGACCCCATGCTGGAACAGGGGGATGCCCAAAGGAGTCTGTGATCCCCTGGGGGAAGCCTGTGCTGGAGCAGGCTCCTGGCAGGACCTGTGGCCCCATGGAGACAGGAGCCCGGGCTGGAGCAGGTTTTCTGGCAGGACTTGTGACCAAGTGGGGAACCCACGCTGGAGCAGTTAGCGAAAAACTGTAGCCTGTGGGAAGGGCTCACGTTGGAGAAGTTTGTGGAGGACTGTCTCCCATGGCAGGGACACCACGCTGGAGCAGGGGAAGAGTACAAGGAGGAAGGAGCAGCAGTGACAACTGGCCACAACCTTCATTCCCTGTCTCCCTGTGCTGCTCAGGGAGAAGAGGTAGAGAAATTGAAAGTGACATTGAGCCTGGGAAGAAGGAAGGGGTGAGGGGAAGGTGTTTTGAGATTTGGTTTTATTTCTCACAACCTTGCTTGGATTTGATTGGCAATAAATTAAATCAATTTCCCGAAGTTAAGTCTGCTTTGCCCATGATGGTAATTGGAGAGTGATCTCTCCCTCTACTTAGCTTGACGGACGAGCCTTTTGTTATATTTTTCTCTCCCCTGCCCAGATGGGGAAGGGTGATAGGGTGGCTTGGTGGGCATCTGGCCTCCAGCCATGGTCAACCCATCACAAAGCTACAGGGACATACCTGATGGGAGCATGTAGGACAGAGCAAGTCACTTCCAAGGGAGACTTTCTAGCTGTCCTCCATAGGCAGAACTGTCTAGGAGTTCAGCAGAAGCACAAGGATATCAAGCTCTTATGCTCCAAAAGAGGAGAGAGCAAAGGAGCAGACAACACAGAAGGTTTAGAGATGAACCACTGCTTGCATGTGTACACAGAGCTGAAGGCTTTGGGGCTTTGATAGTTTAGGCCCTTCTTGTAGTGTTGAGACATGTATGAAAAGACACCCTGTTCTTTACAGCCAGCCTGGCTGTAAATCTCTGTTGCATCCATAACATGCCCTAGAAATGTAGGGTGGATAATGCTTTGCCTCTGTGTATCACATTGTGGGGCAGTGGGCGATGTTCTGTTGTCAGCATCTTTTAAAAGATGTTGGAAAAACTGCAGAGTGAAGAGGAGGGCTGTGGAAGTTATTCCAAAGATGAGGAAGGTGCCTTACAGCAGAAGACTTGCATAAAATCCATCTAGTTGACCAAAAATGGTTAACAGATGAGCAGATTAGAGTTATGAAAATATTTGCGGGAGATATGTGTTATGAGGGACTCTTTTATCTAGTGAAGAAAAGCAGAAAAAGAATTGAGACCTGGAAGCTGTTAATTCAAGAGACCTGTTAATTCAAATCTAAAATGAAGCACAAGTCTTCCATGGGGTGGTAGGTAATTCAGGGCTCTGTCAGAGAAATGGGGAAGCTCCTATCTTGTGGCCCTAACTACCAGGGGAAGACTCCAGACACCACATGTTTCTGCAAACACAAACAACTGATGTTGATTCTGCGATATCATGTATAAGGATCTGTGGTAGATTAGAGGTGTGACTAGATAATTAACTTTTCTGGCCTCAGAACTTTGTGTAAATATACTTTTTAGACTATCTGTTGTATTAATAAATAAAAGTGTAACACAGCAATTGGCTATACTGGTTATAGCACTTAGCTCAAGTTGTTCACATATAACTACTCTGTGTTGCTTACACTGCTCCGATTAGAGATCGTATCGGCCTTATTAGTGGCTATGGAGATAGCCCTGCACTTTCACCCATTTAGAAAAGATTATCCCAGATGAGGTTGTAATTAAGCAGGTAGCCAATTAGTTGAGCAGTGGCTGAACCCTCAAATGCTCTGTGTGTGCATACAAAATAGGTGAGCTAGGTAGTCCTTATACCTGGTGACAGTTGTAAAAGCCGTAGTTGTAGAACAGCCCTCAAGAAGCAGCAGGGGAGGGATGTGGTGGCAATGATGCTTGCAGCGTTGCACTTAGCAAGTGGCAGCCTTCCCACTTCAGAGGAGAAGCAACCTGCAGTTTCAAACTAACAAGGCTGAGATTCAGATGTGGTTCTTGAAGACAGTTTCTCACAACTGGTGTGCAAAATACCTGAAAGTATTCTACAAAAGCATATGTTTGGAATTTTATAATCTTGCAAAAACCAAAATTAATTGGGGGCTGCTTGTACTTGGGGCATTTATTTCTGCTGGGTTATTTACTGTGTTTTCACATTTACCCTGGTGCTGCTTTGACTGCTAGAAGAATGCTGACTTATATTTTGATTAATTCTGATTAATTAAAGGCAAGTGCTTGCGTCACTACATTTCCTTTTCCCTTTGATTTCATTTTATTCAGCCCCCAAGGATTTATAAAATATCCACCAGCTTTCTGCATGATCTACATAAATACTTTATTATGAGGTGACTGTATTAATAGAATTTCTTGTTCCTTATCTTAGTTTAAACTGCATATGTCATTTGGTAATACAAGCAATGAAAAGACAAGCCCGCTAAATTTCATGTATAAAGAATGCAGTTTCCCTGTGAGAAAAAACGTGTAGGGATCTCTGTCTCCCTCCCTCTAAAGATAGGTATATATTTATAGTTACATGAAGTATATTTGTGTGTGAATATCTGTAGTTATGCATGTAGATACATGCATGTTTTAGAGTAAGTTTCCATCAAGATATGACAGACCATGCAAATCAGCTATTTGGAGACCCTCGCATATGCTGAGGGCAGAGAGAAACCTTTGAGGCTCAGAGCAGGGCTGACACTTTAACTCACCTGCTCTGTCTGGTCTTAGCTTTATGCTGTCATTGTGAAGACTAGTATTTTCATCACCAGTCTTTCTTCCCGTTATCTTACTCTAGATAACTGGGGTTGGAAATATCATAAATGGGTGAAAAGATCCAAGTGTAGTATCCTTTGCCTGTTTCAAAGTCTGTGTTAAAATGAAACTGATGTTACAAAACAAACAAAAACCCTTATGTAACTTTTATGAGCAAGGTGAAGCCTGATGATTTGAAGGACAGACATGCACCTGTTTATCCTGTCTCTCAGTGATCAATCCATGGCTTGAAGTTTTGTAGAAGAAGAATTCAGCCAAATGTGTCCAGGGAGCAGGGCCCCGAGTTAAATATTCATATCACGATATTTTCAAGAAGTCTTTATCTGGTCCCTTTTGCCAGGCCTGATTGTCAGTCATACTAGCTAGTGAGTCAGCACATGCTTAGCTGGGAATTGGGCAGAACACAAGCTGACTCTTCCCCTGCAAGGAAGGATGTGCAGCAGAGCTGGAAATAATCTTGGAAGATTCTGTTGTTTCATAAGAGTAGGAGAGAGAACACAGGGGCTGTGGTGATAGCTGAGACAGTTATGGCATTACTGTGCTTCAAGAGGCATAAGGATATGAGAAACCAAGTTTCATTATCTCTGCTGTCAATGGAGCATCTTGCTTCTGTAGTCAGCTCAGGTGGCCACTGGTGGGACTTGGCTTGAGTCTCCTACAGTACAGCGTGTCTCTGAAAGAAGTTCGAAAGTATTTTAAATTCTGTTATGAATAAGGGGAGTTAATATTCTGCTGTTTAGAATGACACAATTATTTGTTTTCACAACAGACTTGCTGTATCTCACTGTTGCTGATAGGGAAGCACTGATGGTATCATTCCAGTCTTCTGAAATGCAAAGAAGACAGTGAAGACATTGACCTTCAGGGGACCATCAATGGTTCCTAATTATTGATGTGTTAAAGCCAGTGCCACTTGAAATCACAGAGCAGAAATAAAACATATTGCAAATAAGCTTCTTTTTTTTAGCATTGTGTTGAAGCGTAATCTATTTTTAATGGAATTCTTTTTATAACTTGCTAGGCTGTGCGTTTAAAAATATTGATTGTAGAACTTCAGTAGTTCTGAGTGAAAAGATACCTTTTATGCCACAAGAAAAGGAAGAAACTACCCATTTTGTTGCCCAGTTTTATGGTGTTAAGAAAATGCAGAGATAACTTCATTTCTAAGGTTTTTATCAGTTATAAAAGGGGGGGAGGGGGGACACCCACAGAAGTAAAAAGTCGGTGATAATAATCGCTTATAATTACTTCTGTTAAGATACTTTATGTTCCAAAATGCTGTTTGGATCATTTATTTCTGAACTCAGAAATCAGCTAACTAGAAGCCTAAACGGTTTTGTTAAGGGTGTTTTTTCTTTTTAATTGTAGTACTTCTTTCTTGTGGACCATGACTTCTGAACACTGATGCTGCAGTTGGTTTCAAAGACAAATGTCCCATGCAGACCCAGCACTTTTAGATTCTTAAAAACAAGCTACCAAACTATGCAATACTGTCTGTGGTAGTCATCTTATCAAAACTTACCAAAAGTGATGACATCCATCATCTAATACAACATAGTAGTAAGGATTTGAAAGTTTAATGCTGCCAGACCTCCTTCAAAGTCTGGACATAAGGGATGTTAGGTTAAATCTGATCTCCAGTGGGATTTGACATTCATGGCATCTCTAAATTTCAGAAGAGATGCAAGTCATAACTTTGCCTCTGAAAAATGCACTTACATCAGCGGATTTGAGTTGGTGTATGATCTAAGACAAAGATGTTTGTGTGCTTTTCTACATTGTCTTGCTCTTCTTTGCCTCCATACAAAAGAGCCATGATATGACTCTTTGGGGTTGATGGACTAGCCTTTTTTTGTGATAAACTACTAAGGTATCTCAGCTTGCAATCCAGATAAAATATAGATTGTTCATATGATTTTTTTACCTTAGGATTTAATACTATTTCTGTTGAAGTCACTAAGCACCTTCCCTTTGGATTAAGCTGTTTGAGAAAGTGAGTCTTTGGTAATGTATATGAAATGAACGGTGAGGCTCTGAAATAATCAATCTCTCCTATGTGTATATCATAAGTCTGGTGTAAAGGTTTGACTTTCAAATAGGAGAAAATAATTCTCTAGGTATGTATTTATCACTTTGATCCATGTAAGTAAAAATTTTATTAAGATGTGGAAACTGGGGAATAAATATTTTATACCTCTATTACCTGAAAAATGTGCACAGGAAAGAAGTTCTTTGCACATGTGGTAGCATCTGTTCTAGTCACTGTACATTAATCCTCAGTCTTTCCTTTCTTTTTTTCTAATAGATTGCTATTATAAAGGGAATGTTCTATTGTAAATTTGGAAAAAGATGTATATGGCCTAATACACTCATGTATAGCTCTGAGACTTTACTAACATTAACTGTAGCTTAAGCAATGCTTTGTCCAGTGTCTCGGGGTCTGGCTTATGTGGGGCTGCTTGTTCTTTAGGGACCTTCCCTGTTGTTGGGGTGGTGCATCTTCCAGCATGGGCTTGAAACCAGCCCGCTTTGCATGCTAAATTAGTCTGGTAGCACAGCGTGCCATTTGGCCTATGAACGTGGGGTGTGTTATGTTGCTGGAGGGCTAATCACAGTCATCTTTAGAAAGTCAGAAGCCCACCCATTTTGTTTCGTCCTTGGATCTCTCTGTTTAGTAGAAGTGGTAGAAAGTATCCCTTGAGTTGCGACCAGAAGGGACGGTGTAAGAGAAGTGGTGACGGGAGGTGTTTGGGAGCACTTGTGTGACAGATGGCACCCTCGAGTCTGTTGGTGGGCGAAGACTGATTCGTGGCCAAAGAGGGCTGGAAACCCTCCAGGTAAGGTAAGCCAGCCTGCGTGTCGGCAGTGCTGTTGTGTACTGGGGTTTTCCCTCTCAGTGCTTTGTCCCTATTACTGAAGTAAATGCTATCCTGATGTGAATGTGATGGAATGTGAGGGTTTCTCCTGAGGTGGAAGGCCCTGGCCAGGCCAAGTGTTGTGCCTTTGTTGTGCTTGCTCAGATAACTGGTGAGGGGAAAAGCTTCTCATCGAAGGCAAAACAACAAAACACGCCTAAAATCTTAACCTTTCGTGCCAGAGTCCAGGAGAGGCTCATAGGTGAGACTAGTGCTTTGCTAGTGGGGAACATAGCAGGCCCGATGCGAGTGAGAAGAGAGGATGAAGGGGCTGGCATCTCCCCTTGGGGCTCCTTGGGTTGGGTGGCTGTGATGGCTGGGTGCCTGCATGGTTGGCTGTGTTGGCCCTGGGGAGCCAGCACCAAGTACTGCAGTAACCACGTGGTAGACTTCAGGGTTGGAGGCTAAGTTTTAAAAACAAGCTCGTGCTGGGAAGTATTCTCCTTTTTTCTGCTATACATCCAGCTAACTCGGTATTCTGTGTCAGGGTGAAGATGAAATGATGCTTCAGGATCCGTGGGTGAGCCATACTCATCCCAAAATGTGGTTCATGCCACCCGTTCAGCTGGAGCAAGAGCTCTGACTAGGGCTGGGGGATGCGATACACAGGTCAACAGGAACAGGACTGGGGAAATCTTCCTAGAAGACTGGGATGTTTCTCCTAATATAGATGAAGATAAATATTTAATAATAACAAATAATATATGCAGATATAAGGAATAAAAATAAGAGAATACCAGGCAGCTGCCGATGGAGGAGGTAAATGGAGTAGCTTATGGAAGCCTTGCTTTGGTCAGTAGTCTCAGAGGCTTGGGTGATGGCTGTGGGAAGGAATGTGATGGCCTGTAGCCAGCAGCTGTAATGTGGGGGTGATCCACAAGCTGGATTGATTTGCTAATCACTGGTTTTGTTCAGTCTGTGCTGGAAAGGTATGTTGCAGAGCTGTTGCAATCTGTTATTCTTAATGGCAAATGAAGTGGTTGTCACTTAAGGCTTCCTCTGTAGTACCTTGCAGGTGCTGTGCCAGCCAAAAGGAGAGAGGTCTTGCTGCAAGGAAGTTTCATCTGTTTATCCCACCTTGTTTTTGAGGGTGGAGGGGTTATCCTTCAAATTGCAACGTACAAGTTGAGCAATTCACCTGGCAACAGAGGTGTGATGAGATATGAAAAGCAGAGAGACACAGAGGAGCAGTATGATGCAGAGCTATAGGAGCAAAATTAGAAATGATCTGACTGAGGTGGGGTGCAAAAAAATTAAGTCTGTTAATTCTATTGCAAGTCTGCAAGGCAAGCTGGGTGGAGGAGGAGACTGGGTTTGCTGTCATTGAAGAGCTGGAGAGAGGAGAAAGCAAGTGGATGCAGACTGGGGAAAGAGTAAGCGGCCATGTGGTATACATTAAGATAACTTCAAGTTGATGCTTACAAATTTAGATGCAGCCTGGTGACTGGCACAGCCAAGTCAGCAGTGGTGCCTTGCAGGCACAAGGCTCTCACCGTAGGAGGTCCGTGCTGCTGAGTGGTGCCCCATGCTCCAAGACCAATGCTGCACTTATTCGGGCTGACTGAGAGGTTTGGGTCATGCCATCTGGTGCACGCGGGCAATGCCTCAGTGCAGTTTGGGGCTGTGCATGGACCTGGGGTTGTTCCAAGTCAGCAGTATTGATAAGGCTGTCCTGAGATAGGATAGAGGGAGGTGAAGGGAAGGTTTAGATGTATAATTGTGAGCTGTGCTGTTTCAGAGGAGAGGCTCTGAATTCACTCACATAGCCAAGAGCTGTAAAAAATCAGAAGAGGAGAGAAAGGCAGAGCAATTGGAAAATGGACTAGAAAGAAAAGGCTTGTTCTACAGGTAGTAGAGGGAGAAAACAGAAGACTTGACCATAACCTAGGTATGAAGTGAAGATGGAAGTATTCACTTGCTGTACAGCCTCAAGATTAAAATAAATAAATAACTGTCCAGAAAAAAAACCCCACAAAAATACCCCTACCAAACAATAACCCAAAACACCACCACTACCACAACAACCAAAAAAAAAATCCCAAACAAACAACAAAACTCTGCAGCTGCAGCCAACCAAAGAGACCTGCGAGAATGTAAGGGAGAGTGTCTCAACATCAAGCATGTTAGCTTCATTGTAATGATTAACAAGATATTGGGGGAGCAAGCATAAGATGTCAACATTGGTCAGAGGGAGATCTAGGGGTCATTCTACATGTCTTTTCAAGGCTGTTGTGAGAAAATGGCTACACACATTTACAAGAGCTGCTGAGCCTACCATGCTTTGAGATTTGCCCTTTTCTGGGCTTAGCTTAGACAGATCATATGCTCCTCATGCTTTGTGCTTGCCTTGAAATCCTAATAAACCCCAAGAGCTTTGAGGTCAGAGCAACTGCTGTGATGCCATGCCTGGATGACTGGGATAGTGGTGGCAAATAAATTGGTGAATGGAGTGGAGGGACTCAAAAGTGTATGCTGGTGTCTCATGAAGTGGGGGGAAAAATATCTTTCATATCTTAGAAGTCCAGAACCCAATAGGATTTGTCACTTGGATATTGAAGAGACCTGGGATGGGAATTTCAGATTTACTTGGTACTTGGTCTCTTGATCTTGCTCTGGTTTTAGAAAGAGCAGATGTCTTTACTCATTCAACTGCTTCCTGATACCCAATCTAAATCTCCCCGCTTTCAGTTTAAACCCATTACCCCTTGTCCTGTCACTACAGGCCCTTGTAAAAAGTCCCCCCTCAGCTTCCTTGCAGGCCCTTTCAAGTACTGGAAGGTGCTATAAGGTCTCCCCAGAGCCTTCTCTTCTCCAGGCTGAACAAGCCCAACTCTCTCAGCCTGTCCCCATAGGAGAGGTGCTCCAGCCCCCTGATCATCTGTGTGGCTCTCCTCTGGAACTTATTATGAAAAGTCTCATAGTCAAGACTAAATCTGTATCTGAGAGTTCAGTTCCTCCAAAAGGATAATTTCTATCTTTTCTCCAACTGAAGAATTTGAAAGGCATCGTTATCTCTTCAAAACACTGTTAATTTCAAGTGGGAATAAGCCTGAGACAAAGAGTTAGAACAACCTTTTATTCTCATGAAGCAAACTAGTTATGAAAATGAATTGTAAACACTGATAGAGACACAAAACCCTTAGAAAGAGTACATGGTTCATTTATCTGATGAATTGCAGGGCTCATAACTCCTCTTCACATTAACTGTACAGACACGGTTCTCTGCAATGGTCAGGCACTTGTCCCAGGTTCATCAATTGCTGTTTACGAGCAGTTTTCACTGAATTTGCTTCTGTTTCCTTAAGTATATTTAACTAGTATTGTTCATTGTTCTTTGACTATGGTTTCTGTGCTTTCTTCTATAAAAGGGTTTTTCAGTTGTTGAGTGAAAGGAAGCTTTGCCATTTGTTTCAATGGAAGCAGGATATGGCCGAGACTAGTTGTGCATGTCCAGAATGTCAGTCTGCACATGCAGTTGTTAAATCTGAAGGTCAATTTATGTAGTCAGCTAAAAATGTAACCTAATTATATGCTTCAGTGAGAAATTGTGTAGTACAGCTGTAAGTACTGAAATTCTATGTGAAAGGAACATGCAATTTGAAAATGGATTCATCATCTGTAAACCCAGAGAAAAAAGAGCTACGTGAGGATGTTTTTTTTCCTAAAAACTGCAAATGCAGTGATATAGCACTTCAAATGTGGGCTCTGTGTGAACATGTTGTGGTTTTGTTTGGGTGTGGTTTTTTTGCTGGAGAGCAGTGGCTTGCTTACAGGTACTGTTCCTTTCCTGGAAAAACTTTGGTCCAGTAATTCAGTTTGAGTATAGTATTGCTGGGAGTCAGAGCTCAGGAACCCATGGACTGGAGAGAACCTGGCTATAGGAACTCTGTTTTCCAGATGTTTAGGTGGTATTGCAGAAGAGAGGTTTGATTGTTCTCTGGTTTTGATGATTTTGGGCACCTAATTTTTGCTTGTTGATGAGTCCTGGGGAAAAAAATCTTTGTAGAATCACTGTTTCTATGCAGAAGCTATGGAGAAATGGATGTGCCTCTAGAAAAGGGGTGCCTTGTTAGATACATTTTCATCTTAGTATGTGATGTCTTTTGGAATCTCTTGAATAAATGGCTTTTTGTAAAGCTCCATCCACTAAACCAGTAGTCTCAAAATGGGGTGTGTGAGATTATCCCTTGGGGGTGCAGGAAGAAAATACTAGAATTTCATTGATACCTGTACATAACTTATTTATAAATATACATGTATTGTGTGTTGTTAATTTTTTTTACTGATGGGATGCAGGATCAGGATGGAGATCACTATTCTGGACATTAATGTATTACTCAAAGAAATATGCAGAAATTAAAAAAAAGTCCTGCAAAAGACTGTTTCCTCCTTGCAGGGACTTTGAGTGCTGTCCATCAGCTTGGCAGTTAACTGACGGAGTAGGTGCTGTAGTTACAGCAGTATCTCCCATCTTGTTCTTCCTGTAACAGATACACTCTGAAATAGAGCTTTGTCATGATCAACAGAAGTTGAATTCAGGGAAGATTAAAAGAAGTTGGTTGGGTGGTTTTCAGTTTGATTTCCCTTACTCAAGACTCATCATGTAGAATGTGGATCAGTAGTGTGGGTGGGTTTTAGCATCAGTTTTAACACATATCCTTGGTCAAAAGCATTTCAGTGTTGGCCATGATAACTGCAAAGTCCATGTGGGGTGGGAAATTGAGTGCTTCCTTGGGCGTTGTGGGGGATGCTGCTGAGTGCCTGGAATGAGGAGAACATTATACCCTGAATTATGTAGACTTTTATAAATAAAACACCAAAGAAACCAAAATGGCTATGTGGATGTCAGTAGAGGTGATTTAAAAAACGTATTTTTATTGAAAAAATATTTTTATCTTTTTACTTACTGGACCTGACAGTCTCTTCTTCCCTTCTTGCTCTGAGAGTGTGTGTCCCCCTCTGTGCAGCTGTCAGTCTTGGTCTCCTTTGGGTAGACGGAGTGTCTTGAATGTGTCAGGTGGCTGTCACCTCTACACATTTATGTTCCAACCCAAGAACTTAGTAAAGCCTTAAGTTATGTTTTGGTATGTTACTGAGTTAACAAAAAAGTAAAGTTCTGTTTCTCTGTCAAGAACGAATTGTCCTGCCACCCATTCTGTTGTACTAGCAAAGACTGCTGTCACATTAGTGCCATTTTTCTTCCTGCGTATTTGCTCTAGCCCAGGCCCTTGTGTAGTCAAGAAGAGCAGGCACGGAGGGAAGGAGCCTTGGATTAACCATGTTTCACTTGCCCATCACCCCTCTGAAAAGCAGAATGATCCAAATTATTCTTTCTTTTCTAAAGCTCCTGTTATCATTTGAGGCAATATTGTGAGCATCTTGACCACAGGTGGCAATCCCATTACAACTGGAAATTTGCTTGGTTTTCAGACTGTTTGTATTATGAATAAATAAGTTCTTGCTTGCTTTTTGTTTTTATAAGGTTATTTCCTTTACAAGCTAGGGGCCCTCAGTGCTGAGAGTTTCTCATCTAATTCTCAGACAAGAATTTGAGTGTATCACAGAAAAGGACTTAATTTCAAAGCAGCTGTGTCACTGTACTTCTGCACATTTTTGAAAGGTTTGGGAAACATCCATCTTCCTAGCCCTTTCAGTGCACAGACATTGATTTTTCTCTCACATACCTCTTTCATGGTGCTGCTCCATCCCTTCTTGCCCCGCAGCCACTGGCACTCAGGGGTTGCAACCAGCCTCTGTCCTTGCTTGCTGCCTGCTGGTGAAGGAGGTCATTGCCACAAGCTGTGCTATGCTGTCCCAGGCTGTGTGCGCGATACTCCAGAAACTGTGATTGTGTCCTTCTTGGTAGTGTAACGTTTGATCTCTTTTGCCTAGGACTTGGTAATAATGATTAATTGCACTGCTGTTTCAGATCTCTAGACTATGTATTACTTTTCCCTTATGCTAGGGAGCAAGTTCAACAGAAGTGTTTGAGACTGTTGACCTCCCCACTCAATGAGTGTTTGACACTGATTATAGGAATATTAATCTGGGGTTTCTGACATTATTAGGAAGACATCACTTTATCTGGAATTTGTGTGCTAGCAGACATTAGTACAGGCTGTAGGACTGTGGATGTAGATTTTTCCATGCTTTCAAGGGAGTACTGCACCATGTATGGTTATTTCAGAAATCATTAAAATATTTAGGGAGGAACCTGCTACACCAACTGAGCTCTACTAGTTCCTTTACGAAAACAAAAAAGGAGGTAGTACAAACTAATGTATATCAGTGCTTTTTACAACGCTTATTATAAAGGCAATTTTTAAAAATAGAGGCGATAAAAAGAAACTTTAAATATTTACCTGATTAATGTTTTTTCACAGCTGGCTGACTTGAGTGCAAACACTGTAACCCAGCTTTTGTGTTGTATATTTGACCTGATTATTGAATTTTTTTTGTTTAATTCAATGAAGTTACACCCTTGCTAGCTAACTACTGACTTCACTAATGATATTCCTCTTCTCTCATGTTTGTTGTGAAATCTAGTTAACTGGTCTCTGGAAAAAATTGTTGGGAAGTTCCAGTCATGACTGTCACTGACCTTGCGGTAGTTATTCTGTAGGATTTACACTGGATGTGGCTGAGTTGAACTACCACAGCACTGTGGTGTTAATAGGCAGGTACCAGGCCAAAAAAATGGCCTGGTGATGTTAGAGATTTATTTTAACCTGCACAACCACCAATGGTAGTGATTTTATGGGTTGGTACTGGCAGTTCAGTATTTTTCTTAATATGAATGAGTTCTTCACTTACCTTGTACCTTTAGTTGACTTGAACCTGTTTAACTGCAAGGCCAAGGACTCATCAGAGGAACTGGAAAGCCTTGTTCGAAGAGTCTGGCTGATGTAACACGCTGAGCCGGGACCAGCCAGGCTGAAACGTGGGCCATCTGTACCTGGGGTTGATGGCCTGTGTTTCTGCAGGAATCTGAATTTTGCTGCTGCTACTTGATTGATTGTTATTGCTTTTCTTGACTCACTGGCATTTAGTAGTCTTCATTATTGTTGTCTGCATCATGCTGATTACTAACTATGATACTAATTTAGCACTGAAGCTGAGCACTTCTTTTCCCAGCCAAACACCATTCTTTTTGGAACAGACAGCTTAAAAAAAAAAAAAAAAAAAGAAAAAGAGAGAAAACAAAAACCTCCTTCCCCCAGTTGTTCATTTTGAACTGGACACTTGCAGATGTCCTGCATGACAGACCTTCCCCAGTGCAGAAGCCATCCCATGCAAAGCATGAAGGTTGCCTCTTCTGTTTGGCATGAGCTCCTGTTATAGCCAGCTGCAGGCTTCCTGAGCTGGAATGAAATTCAAAGGGAATTAGGAGGCTTAGTGACAGATCCAGATTATGTCAGCCCTCAAGACGTGTTTTCCTGAGTCTGTATTTAAGAGCCTGGTTGGCAGAACTAATATATTCTGGCTGGGCATCTCCAGTGGATGAATAAAAAAAGTTGATTCAGCTGTTCAGCTGGACATGGAGAGGACAGATAAACTCTGCGTAGGCCAGACTTGAGAGAGTAAGTTCCAGGTATCCATTTCAGACGTGTCTGATGCTGTCAGCTATCTCGCTGTTTGTGCCCACCTGCAGCTGAGAAATCTGTAGGATTTGATATTTTTACGTAGGAGGCAGTTGTGTGCCTCTGCAGGAATGCTTGTAGCAATGAGTGAAGTGCTTGTGTCAGCTGTGGCTGCCCCAGTGTACTCCCATGTCCCAAGGAAGGCTCATTACACTCCAGTTGGTATGTTTGCAAAGGGCATTTCCAACCCATTTTACACATTCAGAGTGGGAATGTATTCCAGCACGAAGATGCAGTCATAGTGAAGGAAGCGTCTGGCAGCTCTGCTCTTGCATTGTGCCCAGGCCTGTGCATGGGACAGAAGGGCAGTGCCGGGGCAGTGGCACATATTCCCTGGGACAGCTTGTGGACTGGCCCAGGGAGCTCACAGCTGCTTTCTTCCCCAACACATATAGAAGGGGTCCTAAAACTCAGCACTGAATTTCATGGCTTGGAAGGAAAGAAGGAATGATGCTTTAAATAAATTGGATTTATTTATTGCTTTATTTTTACCTCTGTATTTGCCTGCTGTCCCTACAGGTGGAAACAGCCCTGAAGATTTTTTGCTTTGCTATATGTAGCTACTGTGTGGGTGTTGCTGGGAGGGACAGAAACATGGAAGAAGAGAAATGTTCCACAAATGTTGGGTTTTTTTGGTTAAAACAGTTGTGTGCATTGTTTGACTGGTTTAGGGGACAGACACAGGGAGGGGTGTGACGATTTTTTTTTCTTCTTCTTGTACAGTATCTCTACATTGATCTGCTTTTAGCCTGTGAATGCATCTCTAGGTATTTATGCTTATCACATACAATTTATTTCTTGAAACATCTTGCCTAACTTCATTATTTGAATAATATGAAACATGAAGTTCCCTACTCAGGCCCTTATTCATGGCTTATTCCCAAAGCATTTACATGTAAGCGTGCAGAGAGTGTATGTATGGGATGGGTGAGAAGAGTCTTTTTTCTTCTTCAACAACAAGGATATACCTGCAAGCAGGTACAGAGATCTGGGTGCTTCTCTGTCAGAGCTCAGAGTGTCACAACTGAAAGCGTTACCTGGGTCATGTGAAAGGGAGCAGGTGTTTGTATAATTACTGTGGTATACTTATAATTGGCAAGGAGAGGCTGTGTGGACAGCTTCTATCGATTCTGCTCAAATTAATGAAATCCTTCACGGAGGACCTCTTGATACTCGAGTATAAAGTAAGAGCTAAAAGGCCTCTGTTCATTAATTTTTAACAGCCTAAATGCCTTCCAGGCTGTTGATTTTTAAGGCAAATCATAAAGCAATAATTCACATGGGAAAAATTTGTCAGGTTTAAGCAGCAGCAGAACTTGTGGGACTTTGCAGAGGAACACATTTCCTGATGTTTGACTTTCAAAAATCGGTGTTAGGTGGTGTGGTTTTTGCTCTCACACTGCTTAAATTTGGGACACCTTCATCAGGTATGTGTTTACAGCTTGGAAAATGCTTTATATCATACTAGATACTATGCAACCATAGTGAAATGAAGTGACTACACTTGAAAGCTTTGTAAAGCTGTAATTTTTCAAGAAAAAATGCTTTTAGTTATTGACTAAGCTGCTCAGCCTGATGGCTTTATGAGATAGCTGTCCTATTAGGCAGGCTTTGGTGGTATAACCTCATGTTGTTTTCTAGTCCTCTAATGTCTGTCCAGAAGCGACCCTGAGACTATGGAACCCAAATTCCCTGTAGTATGGGACAGTGAGAAGAAGGGGAGCCAGCTGCAAGGATGATGATGTTGTATCTCTTGGACCTAGACTGGAGATGAACTGCCAGAATGTCATTCTCTACTGAATGTTTTATATTTAGTGATATCCTTAAGCTATTAATCAAGCAGTAACATATGCTGTATAATCCAATATTCAATTCTACTGGAATTGTATTCCTTCCCAATTTATTACATGGTTACTTAGTACCAGCAAAGAACAGTGTTGTGCTTGTCTGTAACTTTAGATGAAGTGTAAAATTTCTGTAATTGTTAGAAATTTCTCATTATAATTTTTCAAAAATTTGCCTTGTATTTTCTTCACTCCTTGAATGTAAAAAGAGGAGGAAAATTGAAATTATGAGATGGTGTATACAGTTGGATGATGAAAACCAGCACAGATCAGTAACCTCTTAAATGTTTGCTTTAATATGTTTGAATCATTTAAATGAAACTGGTATAGTCAGACAACTCTCCTCAGTTAAGAGAAAGCAAAAATGACAGCCCATTGAATCATTAAGCATGCTCATAAAGTAGTTCACAACTTTTCTAAAGCCATCAGAGGTGACTTCTGTGAAAAGCCTGAGGTTTGGATGTCTTTCATTCTTAGGACTGTAATCCTACAGACTTGTAAAGACCACCTGCATTTTCTGCATGTGCAGTCTGAATGGGCATATATGTCTTCATTGCTGGCCTCATAGAATCATGTAGTTTGAAAAAGACTTTTAAGATCATTGAGTCAACAATAAACCTAGCACTGCCAAGTCTACCACTGAACCATGCCCCTAAGTGCCAAATTTATGCATCTCAAATACCTCCAGGGATGGTGACTCAACCACTTCCCTGGGCAGCCTGTTCCAGTGCTTGACAACTGTTTTGGGTAAGAAATTTTTTCTAATAACCAATCTAAACCTTTCCTGGTGCAACTTGAGGCCATTTCCTCTTCTCCTGTCATCTGGCAGAAGAGACCAACCCCCACCTCTCTGCAGCCTCCTTCCAGGGAGTTGTAGAGAGCAGTAAGGTCTCCCCTGAGCCTCCTCCAGGCTAAACAATCCCAGTTCCCTCAGCCGCTCCTCACAGGACTTGTGCTCCAGACCCTTCCCCAGCTCCGTTGCCCTTCTCTGGACACGCTCCAGCACCTCAGTGTCTTTCTTGTAGTGAGGGGCCCAAAACTGAACACAGGATTTGAGGGAGACAGTCACTGCTCTATTCCTGCTGGCCAAACTCCCCTCTCCCACCCCCACCCCCAAAAAAATGAGGGCAGAGAAAATTGGGGAATGGACTTCCCTTTTTACCTGAAGATTTAAGGTTTTCTTGCTTGCCCTCAGGTAATGTGTATTCATCATCTTCAGGACTGAGAGTGGCATGTCAGTAGGGCTGTATTTCCTTCTTAGTGTTACAATGAAAAAGCCTTTTTGCTGACAGGATAAGTGTCACATGTTGTCTTACACTGGATTTCATGAAAGCTTGTCATTATTTTTGCTCTGTGTGTAGGAGCATATCCTGCTTTCTGGGAGCATTATCTGTTGATACAATTTGCTTACAGTTTTTAAGTAGAAGTATACAACAGTGTCATCTGATACTGTCACTTGTCCTTAAAATTCAGTCATTTCACTTATTCTCTGTTTTACCCATCTTACACGTTTTGGAGCTACACTGTATTTCTTGAAATGCCAAAGTTGTGTTGTGACTCATGATAAATCTGCTCATGTATGTCTCATCTGCACCCTCTGTTTTCTTACCCTGGAAGTGGAGGTGGCTTTTCTGGGTTCCTTCAGGGAGAGGGTCATCCCACTATGGACAGGATTAGCCCTTTACTGATGTGAGCTCTGTAATCGGTGCTATCAATCAGGTGGCTTTGGCAAATTGGTGGCTCTCTTTCTCTCCAAGCCTCAGCTATGTTTGCTTCATTTGATGTAACTAGGGAAGGGGGGGAGGAATACTTGTAAATTAAACTGGTGCCATTCTAGATATGGGCATAGTTTCAGTGAGTTCCCAAGAGCTCATGGTAGAAATGGGTTGTGTTTAAAGTCTTTCATGTGTTTGGATCACAGTGATGGTTTTGCCTCATTTTGCTCACTGGAGGAGAAAGCAAACATAGCATCCAGGATGACTGTGTATTTCAACACTGTCAGTCCGACACTGTGAATTCTTGCCTGGGAGGGTGCTGTTCTGAACGTTTGGTGGGTGGATGATTATGTATCGCCTTCGAAAGTCCTCGGGTTTTTAGCTTCTCATCAAATGAATCCATTATGACTTGATCCAACAGTGCTGATACTTTCCCTTATTTGTCTGGCAGGAAGCTGTTTGTTTTAATGTGATCTCATTGTATTATTAGATGAGCTTGAATGCTAAAATGTTTTTCCCTTTTATTCCAGTACCAAATATATTTATGTGGGTTTTTTTAAATGGAGAGGATGCATCAGAATTACAGCACAGTATAAATAGCAAACACTTCTCAGTTGGTGAGTGAAAGTAATTCTAGTTCATATTCTGCAGTATGCAGTGTCTTAATGATTTGAAGCATCCTATTTTTAAAGGACAGTTTTCAGATATAGGTGGCTGAAACATGGCAAGTTCCATTACTACGTGGACAAAACCTTGGATTAAAAGAAACATATATTGCTTTATGACTACTTCCCAGTTTTAAATGTTACTCCTGCAAAGAGTTTAAGTATGTTACTGTACATAATTTGTGTACTAGTAATTCTGTTGAATGCAGCAATGAGGCCAAGAAATAGGGAAGTCTGAAGGCAACAATGTACACTTACCTGGATAAAAGATTTTTCAGTCAGAACTTAAAAAAATTACCAACATAGAGGAATTAGAAGGAGATGCTCTAAAAACCCTGGGTTTTATCTGTTCTTCTTTGCGTTTCTTGTGCATTCTCTGAGCATTTTCCTTGTTTCTGTCCAATTAATGGTGTGTGAACAGCCCTTTCTCAGGTTCCTTGGTATTGCTTGTGGAGCTTCGTAGACCAGGCCTTTGGTAAGAATTAAATCATATATTTATGGCGGTACCTCTGTAGGAATTTGTGGCAGTCAGGAACTTTGGTTGTCTCACTGATTTTACATAGCACTGGATATTAGCCTAGGTTCTTGCCACACAGCTTCATACTGCAAAAACCTTGAAAACTGCTTTTATCTTTGTTGTGGGGCTTGCTTTAATGACAACCCTAATGCTTTTGTTTGGTTTTGTTTTTAAGGAATGGCAAATGGTCAACTCCCACCCTCCTGTTTTGCTGACCAATGAATTTCTTCTTTTTTGATCTTTGCCCTTTATCCAGCATGTATTGCTCCAGGTTTTATAATCCCAGATGAAAATAGCTTTTAAGGTCACTGGTACAAGCCTTCTATCACCTCACGATACAAGCATCAGAGGAGGGTTTTGACTAGCACTGAGGGAATCTTCTTGAGGAGAAGATGTATCTCCTCGCCAGCTGGGATGTGAATCTGCTGTCACTAACCAACCACTGCTCATGTGCAGTGAGTGTTGATGTGCTTGCTCTTTGCTAGGCATGTGGTATGGACCCCAGGAACAGAAGATTTTGGGTATTTTCCTTTCCTGGCAGATTAAACAGTTCACTGTGTTCAGCTGCTCTACACAAAGTACTTGAACATTTAATGCCAACACTTTTAAGTTTCTCTAGAAATTGTTTTAGCTGTTATGGAGAGGAAAAGTGTGTGTGCTTGTTTTCTGTACACCAGAAGAGCTGAAGGTGAACATTGGTCCAAATAATCAGTAAAAAAGCTTCTTGGAGTGGGGGTGGGAAATCCTCCCTTGAGTTTTCCTGCTGTTGATTGCTGTGCCATTCCCTTTAGCGAGCAATTTTAAACAAGATTAAATATGACTAAAGACATATCTGAGTCTGTCTTATCAATGTACGCCAATGTACATTCATGTTTCTGAGTAGGCCCTGGGATGGTTTTTTTGCTACAAGCAAAATGTCATCTCAAAACACAAATGTTCTGATTTTCCTTTTAATTTTTTCTAAACTCACCATTTCTGGATTATGACAGCAACCCATTGGAAACGTAAAGCTATTCATGGTAAAACTGATGTAGATCTTGGTCAAAAATACAGCACAACTTGCTATGGTCACCAAAGTAAAATGGCATCGCTGTCAGTTCAAATCAGGCTGCAGCTGAATTTAAAAGCTTATTCCTGCCCTGTGTTTTGATGACTCATATGCCAACTTCATGTTCATTGCAGAACTCTCTAAGGATTCTCAAAGTTTAGACACTCTTAGAGTGAACTGCTGAGTACCAAGGAGGTGGCTTGCCCAAGGCTTGTCACACAAAGCCCTTCTCCACCCTGATCCTTGCAATGACCCATGCAATCCCTGCGTGACCCTTACGGTTTAGTAAAGGAGCACGCTAATATTCTCTGAGAACCCTTGAACTCAAATGGGACTTGAGCATCACAAGTATCATTAATGTCCTTGGCAACGCGATGCCTTGTTGTGTGCCCGATGTCCTGAGGTCAGACTGGTTCTAAGTAAAGGTTTAGGGTTAAAAATACATTTATTTGATCCGCTACAGGAAAAGTTTCTTTTCAGAGTTGTAAAAAGATGACACATCAGAATGCATTTGTAGAATTATGGTTAGACATAAGTTGTTTTGTTGTTGTAGTAGTGGGGTGTGGTTTGTTTTGTTGGGGTTTTTTACCATAATATTTTTTCTTGGCTATTTCAGCATCTTAACTAGCTTGTGATGGTGGCTAATGAGCCCCACAGCTGGGCTGGCAAGCTTCGGAGTCCCTAAAGCTGCATCTTCCTTCTGTATCCTGTATCTTTCTTCCAGCTAATACTTGAAGGCATTTTTGTGAGCTGGTCAGAATGGCTTCTCTGAGTTATTTCCCTGCCTAAACCATGAGGAATGATATGACTTTTTTTCTTTCACTAGATACTGTCCTGTTATCTCATGGTGGGAGATGAAGTAATTTCTCTCTACGTCCTTAAGGCTCTTTTGATTAAAGTTTCTATTGAGTATTTCACCTAGCACATCCCCCATTCTGGACCTCAGATGCTTACGAGGCACATTGGGCATTTATTGTTCATCATTACATATCACATTTTAACAGCATAGAATGTAAAACAGTATGGTAGTTGTAGAGCAAGATTGAATGTATTTAATTCAGCTTAATATGCCTATAGTTGTTTTCTTTGTGAGCATCTTTAAAAAAAAGGCATTACTGCAGAGCTAAATTTGAGTGTTGAAATTAAGTTAACCCCCTCTTCCTGCCATGTGCAGTGTTAGTTTTGAAAAGAGGAGGAGCATCTTCAGGAGGATACTGTTGAGAGTATTTTTTTGAAGTTGATAGTGTGAAAAAGGTGTACAACTCACAGATGACATTTATTTAATGAATTATTCTGCCCAACCGAAAATAAATTTGTGGTTTTGCTTTATTTTGAGGTACAAGATAGTCTGTACATGTTTAGAAACATGTCTTCAATAAGAAGGTGCGCAAATGAGTACCAGGAATTTAGACAAATAGCATCATGCTGAATCTGTTGTTGTACTGGTTGTGTCTAGCTGTGTGCAGACATCGGATTTATGAGTAAAACCTTTCAAGCTTGAAAGGAAGCTAAAAGTAAAGCATTGGAACCTGGTGTTTTGGGCATTATCTCTGTTATGCTGCAGCGGAGTTGCAGTGCAGCTTTATGTGATTCTTCATTCTGTAGTTATCTTCTGGGTAAAACCACATTATTTCCCTAGTTCTTAAAACCAAACAAACCCAAAACCTACCACAAAGAAACCAGCTTGCCATTCCTGTTGAGCTCTATAGTCTGGTCTGTACTAACTTCTCTTTTTATTTAATCTTATCATTGTTCTAATCAACTATTTACTGAGTTTTCAATGGAAACAAGGTCTGCGTAAATGCTCTTTGTACATTTACTTGGTTGAAAATAGTCAGTGGGTTTCAAACTAAGTTTGACAGTTACACGTTTTGTAGAATTACTGACTGACTAGGGGGTGGTTATTGGTCTAATACTCAGTGGACATCAGATGCTGGGGTTGTCATGCGTGTCTCGATGCTGGGGTTGTCATGCGTGTCTCAACTCTGGGCTTTCCATGGCATATGCACTTTAAAACATCAGTATGACCTTTTGGGGAGAGAGTATTGATCAGGCACTGCTGATATAAGACTCCAAAAAACAGGTGCAGGTTTACACTGAGGAACTGCTCAAATTCCTTAGCTTACAAAATGGCAAAGCCACTTGCCATGTCACTTGTCCTCAATCACTTCTTTTAAAAGTTGAAAAATACCCTCTGAAAATAGCTGCTGCTGCTTAAAAGTGAAGACCAGGAAGCTAAAAAGGCATTCTAACTTGCTTTCTCTTCTATGGATATTGAAGAGTTTGCTTTTAAAATATCTTGAGAGTTGATTGATACCAAAGTTGCACACAAAAAATCTTGTACAGTACAAGACAGTGCTCTCTTATAACCATGTGTGGTGTCTGCCCTGTGCCGCTGCAGAGTTCAAACCTTCAGCCTCTGTTTTGCTGAGTGGAGAAACCACATCCAAGTGCATGTAGGTCACATGCAGAGTGCAGCTGGTGGAAAGCTAAGCAGGTAAATGCTTTGTGGTCAGGGCAGCCTGCAGCTTAGTGCAAGCTGTAAAACCTGTCTGCAAAGCTGGGACAAGGCTGATGACTTGAACAAACCCCCAGAGCACTACTGGCATATTGGAAAGAGCTTCTGGGCCTTTGCTGCTTTGATTTACTCTTCGACATCTTAGCATAAATGTACCTTCATGAGCCATCTACATGGGACTGGATGTGAACCAGAGCAGCTGAGGTGCTAGCGTACACTCTGGTTTTGTGGTCTGTAAAATGCAGTATCATTCAGGACAAGGGTGCAACAAACCTGAGCCTTAAGTTTCAGCTTAAAAAAAACCAAACAAAAACCCCATAAGAAAATAATCCAACCCAAGCCTGGAGCATCCTTTTCTTTTGTATCCTCCTTAGTTTCTGTGTGCCTCTCTCTGCTCTTGGAGTCTTTGATCAGACATTGAGTTAACACTGTTTATCGTTCACCTTCTCACATCCTGAGATCTCACCAGAACAATGCAGGTGCTTTCTGCTTGAGACAATGCATGAAAGTTGTAGTTTCTCCTCCTGAAACAATGTTATGGCAGAACTTCAAGGAGGAACAACAGTTTTAAACCATTTCTTCTTTAATTCCCTCTTCCTGTGGTACCTGCAAACATTACTGTCCAAAAAGACAAAGACAACAAAAAAGCAAGCTGTTACGTTATCCTAGTGTGAATTTCTGGGTAAGGGAAAGGAGACTTCTGTATTTGGACTGCTGACACTTAAAGGTTTTAAGAGTCCTCACTAGGAGTGAGACTCTTCTTGTGGCTTGTCTTATCTAGGGCCTACTGGTACAGTTTTTGACCATTTTTGCTGAGATCATAAATTGGAAATTTGTCGTGAGTGGAAGCAACTTCCTCAAAACCTCACAGCCCGTGTATGAGGGAGTTGGGAACGGGAGCCGGTTTCTGAACCCAGCCTAGCATTGTGCTTGTGTTGTGCTGCTTGGCGCTTTGGTGGGCGAGGGAAAAGCTCTCAAGCATCTCCCCCAGAAAAACTGGTGTATCTAGCTAATGTAGTTTTAAGACAGCCTGGTTTGAGCAGGCTGCCTGTACTGTCTACCAGATGAACGCTTTTGTAACAGTCAGGATAGTGTCGTGTCTGTGGCTCGGCCATGTTGCATTGCAATTTGGCATTGGTTGCTGGAGGGGGTTAGTTTGGCTGCCAGCAAGGAGGCAGAGGGCTGGAGGTGGGTTTGGAGAGTCGGCAGGAGCAGCAAACCCTGGTGAAGAAGATGGTGAAGACCCCGAGGGTGCTCAAAGCTCAGCTGCCAGTTGGCTCGGATTCGCAAGACTGGCTTTGTGAGGTCTTACTGCTTGAGCTGAACCCCAAGCCTTTGGTTCAGCATAGTTGTTTCTTGATTTGATGGGAAGATAAAAGCCTGACATATGGGCTTTTATTGACAAAAAAATTACAGTTTATTGCATTCAATACCTGGGCTATCTCTTCTGCTGAGGTAAAACAGGCAGTTGCCTAGGGCAACCAATATGTGAGATTGCAGGTTGTGATTGATAAACCTCTGTGGGCTTGACTGATATGACATAGAGTGGCATTGCCTTTTTCAGTGCAGTGCTCGTTGCAAATACATATGAATTTTGCTGATTTTATCCTGCTTTGCCAATGTATGCTAAGAACATCTGTGATCTCCTAATAAATGAGGTGTTGAGTGGGAGACAGCTTTTCCTTTTTGGTAGTGGTAATATTGGTTTCTGCTGCATTCGAATTTATCCTGGGTATGGAGATAGAGCTGGATATTTAAAAAGTTTGCTGTAATGCTTTCTTCCCTTGGTTTAACTACTACAGCTGAAGGCCAGAAGTGAAGAGAGTGAGGGAGGTTAGAAGTACTATGTAAACCAACCATGTGCCCTTCCCAGAGAGCAGAGTATGAACTCCCTGTTTGGAGAGATGGGGGGGAGCAGGTAACTCAGTTCAAGTCTTGGAGGTGTGGAACTGCACCCAGAAAAACTACTTGCTTTTCCAGTTTTACTCTTAAGTTGTTTTTTCAGTTTCTTACAGAAATAAATATCCTATGTCACTCTTCTGGCTTTTTCATTGCCGCTTTTGAGGCAGTTGAAGGTTTACCACACAGTCCTCAGTGCAGAATCATCCTTTAATGCTAACCTGTGGAACTGGTTTCCCTGGTCTTGAAAGCAGCAACCCCCCCACTCCCATGTTTGGTATTTGGGAAACTGCAATGGGCTGAGCATCAGCATAGTGTCAGTGGCCCCCATGTGTCCTCACTCAGCCTGGGGGCACCAACAAAACGTGACACCAGAGGATGCGGGTGCAGAAGCCACTGGAGAGCAAAACCCCAGTTGCCCTCAAGCTCCCTTCCCAACCTGGCTTTACCAACAAACCCCCAGGGAATAGGAGCAGGCAGTGGTGATCTTCAACCTCAGAAGATATGTTCCTGAAAGAATATGTTTGGCTAAACTGCCTGTCCAGAGGTCTTTACCACAGATGAGGGAAACTCCAGGTACTGTAAAGCAGCCTTGCTAGCTTTGTATGGGGTGGGAAGGGAGGAGAGGCGTGGTGATGAGATTTAGAATAGGGACATACTTTTCTGTCTCTTCACCTCGCCTGGATGACTTTTGTGTAGGTTAAGAGGCTGTTTGTTAGTCTGACGTTTCTGGAAGAAATGTCATTTTTACAGTTCTGTTTCATCTGACAGGTATGAAGGAAGGGATTTTTTTCTGTTTAATACTATGTATTTCAAAAGTAACAGACACACACGTTAAATGCAAAATTTCAGATTTAGGGGTGTACTCCAAATCAAAAACTGCAATTAAATGCTGGAAGTACTCTATTTCTTAGTTGCTGGGGATGCTGATGATGGCACCAGTCTATAAAACTTACTTTTCACTTTGAGACCTGTAAAACGTTGGGGGGAAAAAACAATCTTTGACTTTCTCTCCTTTCACTTCATGCGTTATCAGATCCATTAATCTGTCACTTTCCTCTCTCCAAGCTAGCATTCCTCATGATGTTTGTCCTCCTTACTGTCCTAGCTTTATGTCAGAAAGCTCTATTTAGAGGCTGTTTTTACTGTAACAAAGTGAACTTGTGTATGTACAGCTGCATTTCAGCTGACTGAGAAGTCTTTGTTACCATGCATGTTACCACCAAACCATTGCTTCCCAGTGGAAAGTCCTGTTGATGCACGTGCCATCAGTAAAGCTCATCAGTGGTGCAGGAGCAAAGCTGCTAAGGAACTTGAGCTGTGACGTCTGCTCCCACAGCATCCTCACACCACGATGGATAGTCTTGGTGTTGGCTGTGCTTGCAAGCTGTGTCCTCTGGTGTTCACCACCTTCTCTCTGCAGTGCATGTAAATGAAGTTGCGGTCTGATTTTATATATGGGAAGTAGTTGGAGTATGTTCTGAAATCAGGGCAGAAATTGGCGTCTTCTGAAGAGCAGCAGTCCTGCTGCTGTCACTGCAACACGTGCTAGTGAGAGCACAGTGAACATATTGTAGGCTATAGGCCTGCATTGCTGAGAGGTAGATACAAATAAGCTACAATAGGAGAGTCGGTTCTGGTTTTGTTTATATAGTATTTTGTGCATCTGTTCATTTATATAATTGCCCATGCCAGTTTGTGCGGTTTTATTATTTTTATTTCACTCCCAAAGGCTTGGAAACTTCATTATTCTTGTAGTCTGCCAGGGCTGGAAAGAAAAACTTTGTCCTGTTAGGCTGTTTCAGGCTTCTGTATAGTTTTTGACTTGCTTTTGAAGATACGAAGAGCTGTGAATATCAGACTGCCTGAAAGGCGAGGAATAAACCCAATGCAGAGGTGACTCAAGCTCTGTACGTATCTCTGAGCTGCTGCTTGTTTCCTTTAACTTCTGACCGAAGTGATAGTACTTGAAAGCATCCCCACCCCTTCACTTGACAAGATGGAAAGGCTCTTTCTTCACATGGTGACAGAAACAGTCCTTTCTTTGATTAAATAGGCATCATAAAATATACTGAAAGGAAAGGTGGTCTCCTTATTTTTCAGAGAGCAATTCTTCAGGTAGATAAGATTAGTAGACTCTCAATGGGTTTTTTTTGAGTCCCAAAATAGCTTGTGTTGAGGAGTGCGTGTACCTAAATGTTATGCAAAACAGCCCCACACACTGAATATTAATTTGACTGTATTATAATCCCCACTGAGTCGCAGGTATACCTACAGAGAGATGGCGATGCAGGGTATATTCTTAAATTAAATAAGCTGATTGTGATCCTCGACTCTGCGCTTTCTTATGCTGTTAATAAAGTGATACGCCTCTGTAACAGAAAATAACCCTCTTCATGTTCTGAGGAAAGTTTGTAAAGGACAAAGCCTGAAATGATTAAACAATTTGGGGTGTATTGTTCCCATGTCCAAACAATGGATGTCTGTGTTAATGTAGGGTAAAAATCACTGGCCTTACCTTAATCAAAGATATTTTTGAAAGTCTGTGTGCTATTGAGAATTAACTGTAACAGTGTTCTTGTTTAATTTTTTTATCATATTTAAAGCCCAGTTGAAGGCCACTGTGGAGTCATAGGCAGATAAAGATGCTTGAAGCACAGAAATCTAATGGATACAATTATCATTGTGGTGTTCTTTGCAGTAGTTATTGAGGCTATTCAAAATGTTAATTGGACATTAAGTTTCAGCTCTAGAGAAAATGTCTACTAAATGTTTGGGTCATGGTCAAAATACGCCAGATCCTAGGAGGATATTAGTTGCTATGCTTCATAGCACATTATATCTAAGATCTGTTATCTGATGAAAGAAATGCAAAAAAAAAAAATATATACAATGATGCCAGCTACCAGCTGGAATGTTTGATAGTTTTAATTAGGCATTTAGTGGGTTTTTTTCCCTTTCATGTCGTTCATTTTTGTGCTAGTAGGCAGGAGAGAAATCGGGGTGGGGGAAGTAAAACTTGTCACAGAGGTAAGAAACTAGAGTGCAGTGAAGTTTTTGCATATGTATATAAATGGGAAAGATTGGATACTTGTTGCTTAATCCTCTGGCCTCCCAAGCCTCCCATTGATGTCTTCAGGGGTAGTTATGGTCTAAAAAGTACAGTAAACACAGAAGACTGTACAAAGCTTCATGGATGTGGAAATAAGAGGATTAAACAATTTTAGTACTTTATTTTTTTGCTGTAACTGAAAACCCATACCTTCGTAAGCAGAAAAAACAAGAGGCAGGCAATTTTCCTTCAGCATCCAACCTCCTGGAGAAGTGTCTTTTCCTCATAAAAGGCAAGAAGTGCCAGCCAAAATAACTTTCACAAGAAGGGAAGGAGTCACATATGTGGGAGCAGTGTTTATCTAAGCTCAAGTGATAAAATGTAATTAACTGAGTTTGGAGCAACAGTCATGTACACTGGGCAATTCTTTTGGCATTTGCTTGGAGGTGTCTGGTCTCGAGACTACAGAGGGAGAGTAATGTTCCTTTGTAAAATGTTCTACTGTTAGTGAAGTGCATCATCGCTCTACCCACTCCCTGCTGTCGACTCCAAAATGCTACCTCAGTGTCCTGAGACATGAGGGACAGCAGAGCTGTGCTGGGGAAGTTCTGAAGATGCTCTAGAAATTGATTTTTTTTATTTTTCATTGTTGTTATTCCAGTTTATATATGGAAGCAGATTATAAGGACCATGGGGCTGTCAGATTGAAGGTTGGCATCCTTGCTTTCCCCTTGGCGCCACAGTCCCCCATTGGGTAGGGGAACAGAAAGACATCATCGCTGCCATTATTTCTCCACAGACCCAAATGGGCAGACTGCTCATCCCTGAGTGTGTAATGCTGCTCTGGAGAAAGTCAGTGCACCTTCTCTCCGGTGCACTTCTTTCCCTTGTCTGATACTGTAAGGCTCCACAGTTTTTCCTTTATATGCAAAAGGAGGGAGGTGTGTAATGGCAGGTAATGCGTCAGGAGACACCTTTGCCCTTGCTGCACGCACTCTCCGTTCATTAGCCATGGAAGGACCTATTTCTTCTGTTTGGAAATGTATTACTCAAAATGTTTTTCAAGACTGAATTTTCTACTTTCTGATAGAATCAATATTTCAGAGGAATGGGAAATGTTTTGCCTCCCCTCCTCCCACCCCGGTAGAGGACTCCTCTGTGTTTTAAATCCTTCTTTTTCTAATTGCCATGCTGATTACTCCTGTATTCTGTGGGGCATTTTATTTCAACAAGGAGAACTGCAGAGACTGGGTTTCTTAATCTTTGCATGGTAAATAAAATGTCCTAACCGGTTAAGTTTATTCCTGTTTAAAATATACATGGGGGTGTGTATGTATATATATATATGTATGTCTCCAAAGAAGACAGAGATAAAGGAAGTATGGTGATTTAACTGGTGTACAGTAGGTGGTATGATCGTATTTTGTGAGTATTTGAGTCAACTTTTCAATTGAAATATTACCCCTACACTTGAGATACACACTCTGGTGGGAAAAGGTGGGTTTTCTAAACTGTCTGATGGGTAAAGGGAAGGATCATTATATTGGTGTCATGATCTCATCAGTTAGAAGTGAGAAATCCAGTCTAAAGACTGAAGGTGCTGGCTGCTTCACTAGTTATTTTAAAGATATTTTTATTTTTGTGTGTGTTTGTATATTTGTGTATAAGTTTGTGTATTGGTTTGCTATGTGGTTTCTCTTTACTGCTGTTTATTAAACTATATGACAGAGGGTTTTTTTTAATTTTTCTTTCTTTTGGTGGCAATATCTTTGGGCAGTATTGGCTGAAAGTAGGAAATATCTTCAACTTCCCTTCAAGGAAGGTGGTGCAGGAATAGAAAGTTCCTAGTAACGAGAAAAGAGAAGGTGCTTTTGTGGTGGGACAAGAACCAGCTAGAAAAGGTTGAAGAATTGGATCAGAAAGCTTGATTTCATCCTGAGGACTGGGGGAAGGGTTGTGGCCTCACCACAGTATATCCCCATTAACCAAGAGGCCTGGCAGGAGCAGAGGAACTTGAGGCAGAGTATGTTTAAAGAAAAAAAGCAAAACAACCAAACAAAACACCACCAAAACCAATTCATCATGACATTGCGGATGTATCTAGTGGTGAAGATAGCTCAGGAGGAGTGTCCCTGAACCCTGAAGAACTTGCCAGGAGACCGGAGAATGTGACCCAGGGTCAGGCTTTATCAGGTTTGGTTTAGCTAGTGGGCTTGAAGAATTGTTTAGGCTCGATTGCTAAGTACTTGGGCACCTTAGGGATGCGTATCCCTGAGGAGGGAGCTGGGGCACAGCACTGGGAGCATGATTGTGTGGAGCTGAGCAGCAGCCAGGATAATGCCTGCCAGCGCCAGGTTGGCAACAAGCAGGGCTTAGACCTGCCCAAGTTCAAAAGGTGCTTCAAGCATCTCTGCCAGTGTGTTTTGGGTCCAAAAGAATGCTCAGGAAGAAACGAACCTCATCCTGCCATTGCCATGACGCTGTAATGCTGGTGCTGTGCTGTTGTCTCCGCATGGAGTTGGAACTTGCCAATTCACTGTTGTTCTCAGGTCACTGGGGCTCATCTGTACCAACATCCTGGTTAGTAGTTTTTGAACTATGTGGACTTTTCTGCACTACAGAACAGTCTTTGTATTAGTAAATACTTTTGCTGCAGAAGAATGGTTAATTTTTTTTTTCCCTGACTTCAGTAGAAGCCTTTTCAGTGAATAATACAACATGTTTGAAGGTTTGGAGAAAGATCTTTTGAAGATGAATGATCTTTAATTATGGTGTTTGTGGTGTGTAACAGCAGCTATCTGTACTCTTCTTTTATTGCAGAATTATATTTCAGGTGGATCATACAGTGAAATAACAGTGGGTTTTGCTTTCCTTCTCAAGAGAAAGTGTGTAGGAAAAATGAATTTGGTTTTGTTTCTATGAGGTTCCTGAAAACTTGTCAGCCAGAAAGGCATAATTGAACATCTCATCTGTGTCCAACACTGGAGACCTTAACTGCTCAGGAATTCCCAAGTCTGAGGGTTGGGATAAACTGCCCTTCATTGCAGGTCTTGTTCTGGCTGCCAGGACAGCATTTTTACTAGGAAATACTACTGAGGCAAATGTTGGTGTCAGTGTGTCCCGTTTGTGCTGTTCATGGTGCGTCCCCAGCATGGCTGTGGCCTGTGACACCTGTCAGTTTTTCTGGTAGTACCCAGGAGCAGCCTGGAAAGTACTGGGCAGTTTGGATGTTGACAGTTTGGGAGAGGATGAAGAGAGTAGCCCATGCCCCTTGGCCCCTGGGCTGGAGAAGGGCCAGTTCTATGTAGTAGTACACGTGTAACCCAGGAGCAACAGGTGCAGTATGCTGCTGCCTGGTCTGGGCAGACATGGTGTCTGCCCTTCACCGGGCTTGATGTCTCCAACCTTCTGCTGGGCTGCTGAACTTGTGAAACCATCAGGAAATGGATCTGATGAAAAAAAGAATGGTGTTTGGGGGAGGCAGTGATGGTTGTCTGGTGCGTGAATGAGCAAGAAGTGGGAGTGATGGACCTGGTGCAGGGAGAGGGCAAAACCTTGAGGTGGAGGACAGGACTAAATTGTGTCAACAAGCTGCCCTTGGAGCCTTTTGCAGCGTGGCCTAGTCATGAGGATGGATGTAAATGTTGGAGAGGGAGCTTCGGTGTGCCTTCTAGCCTACAGTTAGGAGAAGTTGGCCTTTCTTCTATCAGGCCATTCTGTCAGTGTCCTAAACAGATTTTTATTCTTGGAAGTCAAGACTTAAATCTTATTTTTTTTTAATATACTTTCTGTAAAGGAGTGGGTGGAAGCTGGATGTAGACTTACCAAGCAGAAGACCTTTGGTCGCACCCCTACGTTCTGACTCACGCCTGGTCTGGGTTTTGCTGGTTTTCAGTCAGGAGAGAGGCATGTTCTCAGATGGGTTAGAGGGATATAATTTTTTTTTTTTTAATTATTTTCCTTCTACCATGAAAACAGATTTCTTGTGTGCTGCCTTTACTGTCCCTACCCTAGCATGAGCACTGGTCTCCTTGGAATATGTTGAATGCACGGCAGCCGGTGCACCGCTTTGAAGATCCTGGCACCACCTCTTTGTGGCTTTTCCTAGTCTACCAGCCATCTCTTGTGCTGCTCTTGGAGGTATTTTGTCCTTGGCAGATGATTTGCAAATCCTTTGCTGCCACTTGTTGATAGTTTTGAATTGAGAGCGGATTAATGATTGTTTCTCTAGAGGCAGTGTTGGCCTCTTAACAGTTATCCAGCTTTCTTGTGCCTGTCTAAATATCATGTGCTCAGATGACTCCAAAGGAACGTATCTGGGTAGTGTGCAAATGTCTAAATATAGCAGTAATAATCTCTAGCTTGCTTCTTTTCCTTCAGCAGAAGAAATTACTGGATGCACTTCCGTTTGTGCGGAGTAACACAGGTAACTCTGTGCTGGCGTCTGTTTCAGTACTGATTTCTGAAGTCTCCCTGGTACTTTTGGAAGAAAAGAACTTATTTTTCTGTAAAAATCTCTGAACTTGTGTATAGTCTCTGGTTGTGGGTTGGGGTTTTTTCCCTGTTAAGCTACAGAATTGCATAGTTTTCAGTCCCTTTCCAAACTGCCAACTTTCTGTTCTACTGAAGTTACTTCTGGCTCCAATCCCAGTATTTTCAGGGAATAATAGATCCTATTTTAGCCTATACAGATTTAATTTCTATGAATAAGTTGACAATTATCAGCTTTTGTGTCTGAGAATCCCACCAGCTGTTTTAGATGCATTTCAATTGCTGCACCATGCTAAACTCACTTGTCACATCAGGAGCTATAATGCCAGATTTCAGGCACCTGGTAATCTGTCCTTGGCCTTTATTTTAAAAATAATTTTTGCTGCATTTAATTCTATTTTTCCTACTTCCACTTCAACCTTGGTTCTCTGTACTGAGTAGCATTATTAGTCATACCAAGGGACTTGTATACCAAAGATGAATTTTGAGCAAAATGCATTTCACATAGCAAGAAGACCTATTAGAAGAGAAGTTGGTGGCGTTTTTTGGAGGTGTTGGTTTTGTTTATTTTATTTTTTTTTAATTATTTTGGTTTTATTTCTCCTTCCACTCCCGTAAGCTCAGGCACCTAAGGTGGGAATCATCTGACCACATGCTGACGAGCTGCTGTGTAAGTGTCTAGGCTCAGCCTTATTGTCCACGAAGAGGAACAGACATTTTATGCTAATGTAAACAACTAAAATAGGTCAGATGAATCATGGCCCCAAATGTCCTCTTTCCTTTTGCTTATAAATAAAGTCTGGGTGATTAGCTCAGACTTAGCTGTCTGCACCGTAGATGTCTGCCTAGATCTCAACTCTGGGGACCATACTTGTAGCAGCAGTCACATGTAGGGACTGTAGACACATGTAGACACTAAAGAGGATTAAAAGTAGTTGGCTTCTTGATGCAGAGCTACTGCAAGTGCCAAGTTGAAGGTGCTTTGGGCTTGATTTATCAAAGCCAAAGGCAAACCTGGGTGGATTTTACCAAGGAAGAGACATATCAGTATTTGATGTCCACTGTTACATAACACTAAACTGTGATGTGATCTCTTTTTTCATTGCTTGCTTCCTAATCTCGTAAGATACAACTTCATAACTTTTTTTTTCCCCAGAAATGTTAGTTTAAGCAGGACCTTTCCTTCCTGTCATCTGCTATTTTTGTCTCCATATTGTCTCTTCAGTCTGGTTGTGCAATATATTGATTTAGGTTTAAAAAATAATAATTTTGGTGCATAGGTGTCTGTAGGGCAGCACAATGGCCTGTGAAGGAGGAGGTTGCTTACACTGGAGAAAACAAGAGAGGGGATACATGTGAAAGTTAACCTTTCATGCTTTGCCTGAGAAGTTGACTCTCTTGCTGATGTTCTGAATTTTCAGCTGTTGTATTCTGCAGGGTTTTCTTTTCAGTCCACATACAGCTTTGTGTGATGTTTATTTACAGTCTTTTCAAAGGGTTAATAAATTTCTTTTGAACTTCAGTTTCAGTCACTGCTGTAGTAAATGTTTTGCATTTGTGCAACTGTAATTATAATTTCTGAAAACAAGTTGTTCCTTGGTGTAGCAGGTTGCAGAGACACACTAATACTTTATTAGTTCCTGATACATATTTTTACAGATCTTGACATGATTTTAATTTCCCAGTGGTCTGAGAGGAATGTGGAGGGTCATGTACAAGTTACAGTAGTCAATTGGTTCTGGTGTTAACTTTGTTTTTGTTGAGACCTCTCTGGGATTGCGAGTGCCTTTGATCATGCCACGCAGGATCCATCCCATCAGTGCTGCTGAGGTCTGTGTTGAGTTATCCCATCTCCTGTGGGCCTCTGCAGACACTATTGACTCGCCCTAGTTATCTCTTTTTAAAATATTTGATGTTGGCCCTACTTAACTATGTTTGTGCTAGGTGTTTGCCAGTCTGTAGCTTTTATGGCATGTGTGGATGCGTTTGCAAGTGAAGACTTGGACTGAGGTTTCATAGGAACCAGTGCTTGCTATTGACTTTGGGAAGGGGTAAGCTTCTTAATGGAAGCAGATTTTCAGCATTAGTGGAAGAAACAGTAGTGCTGGAGAAGCATGACCTGGTAGTAGCTGTGCAGCTGCTCCCGTTCAGACCAGAGCTGGCTCCCGGCGTGGAGCCATTTGCTGTTCCAGGTTTCACAAAGTGGCAGTGAGTACCTCCTGCTCAGTGCCAGGTCCTGTGCACACACCAGGTAAGGCAGGTCTGTGTTGCTTTCTGTCCTCTGCGTTCCCATATGGACATGGTCCTGGACAACCTGATCTAGGTGACCCTGCTTGAGCCAAGGGGCTTGGAACAGATGACCTCCAGAGATCCTTTCCAACCTCAGCCAAATCAACTGTGATTCTCTGGTATTGGCACCTTCCAAAACTGCTCCTTAACCTTGCTGTGCCTCCTCTGCTTTTGGGAGGGGGCAGATGTCTTCATCCCACCCCCCCTGCAAGAGCAGCAGGAACCTGTGGGCACAGTTTGCCCTGAGGTTCAGCCCCGGTGCCTACCCAGTGCTCACATCCATGCCATCTGAGGCCCAGGGGGACTGGTTGCAGCACACCCCTAAGACATGTTGTGGCATACTGTGCTAATAGGTGGTGTGCAGACCCCAGAGCTTGAGTACCTTCCCTTTGGATAAAGGTAACGGATGGGGCTGGAAAGGACCCCCTTGTGTCCAAGCCCTACACACACGCAGACACTCATTTGCTTACTGTTACACGCCTGCTCTTGGGTAGAAATTCTGCATTTGGCTGTGCTGCTGCTTTTTACTGGCCCTGATTTTACCAGGGTCACAACGTTGATTTTGTCTCCAAATTATTACTGCACTTGGCATTTTGCATCTGTGATGCCTGAACAACTGAGCAAGCATATTAAGCACCTCGGCCTACATTACATGAAAAAAAGGCGTTTTGATGACTTAACACTTAACTGAACTTTGAATAGTTTGCCTGAGACATGCCATGGTTTTTTGCACAGAGGTGTGCATGTGTGTGTATGTAAGAGAGATGCAAAAGTACTGAAGTGTTTTGTAATCCTGTTTTGCATTAAATACTGTGACTTTTTTAACATTAAATTTGGGAAAGCTAATTTTGAAGTTGTCCATTACTCCCAAGCAAATGAATGAACATTATACAAAGGTTTTGGTGGTTCATTGAGATCTATCAAGCTTAAGGTAGCTGCCATTTTTCTACCTTTTTGTTTTTTCAGAGTCAGAATTGCTGATACTTCATTAGCTTGCATTTAGCTTATATTTTAGCAGCTTCAAAGATGAGGTCTGTGAAAGTAATTTTAATAATGTAAGTAAAAGATTGTGTTTTGAGGCACATTTCTATGGCAAAGAGTCATTGTAGTGGCTTTTTTTTTGCATGTGGCCTCTTCCTGCAGTTCTGCCATCTAATGTTCTCCCAGAGGAAAAGTGATGTCTGTAAAACTCCTCCAGCAAGGTGTAGTTTTTCTTCAAGCCATTATTAAAAATTACCAACATATGAGTGGCTTTGAATTAATTTTCTACTCATGGATTCTTGGTAATAAAGCTGTATGTAATGTTTTCTTTTTTCATTTTCTTTTCCTTGCCTTGCATGTGTGCTTTCATACATAGAGCTTGCTATAATGACTTTTTAGGAATAAATTAGCAGATTGACTTCCTTCAGGTTATAGGGGCTTCACAATACCTGCTGCAGTAGAGGGATACTGTGAATAAGGCATTAATGCTTATCTGTGGAAAAGTGTACACTCTGTCACACTAGCAAAGATTAGCTTGGGGCTAATTTAAGTTGACAGCTGTATAAGAGATTAGTACCGTCACTGCGAACTCTTGCTGTTAACTTTCACACATGTTAAATATGAGAGAGAATTTTTTTTTTAAAGCTTGGACCAGTTTTGCATAAGCTATTTATCTTGATTTCTCTTAACCCTGAGAGAGCTGAGACTGCGGTCTACAGCATTATAGCCTAATGGTGTGGGATTTACTGAAGTGCTTTAAACACATAACTTAAGGAGAGCTTTTATTTTCGTATAATTGGCATTGTCTAAGAAAGAAAAGGTTTATTTTGGATGTGCTTTCACAAATAGAACTTTGGGAAGGAAATCCGGTAGAGAGGGTGGAAGTGGCATCTTTTTATTCATGCATCCTTGCAAAGTGCAAACACTCATTTATAAAACTAAATTATTTTAATTCAAATGCAGCATTTGGTTTGTTTTTTGTGTAGCAGTAGTAGTTGGTGTAGCAGTAATAGTTGTGTTGAGCTTGTAGGCAAAGTGAATATTTCTGAGACCCGGATGCCCCTTGCTGTAGAGATTAGGGACAGGCTGCTGTCCCTGCCCTTTCATCATTTTAACTAGTGTGATTTGTGTATTTCTGTCACGTATCTCTTTGGGAATGACTGGACCTCATGTGACCTTTCTCACTTGTATCAGACTCATGTCTCTACTGTGCCCTCTTTATAAGGGATGCTCACGGTCAAGACTACCTTCAGCCTCTCATGCACAAGGAGTTGTACAGTTCATGGGAACAAGCATGGAAGCAGCTACTTTTCCCCTGCATTAGAGGAAAAGGAATGGCAGAATCTTGGTTCTTGTCTTAAATGTGAGATCAAGGACAGATCCAAAGGTGTTTCTCATCTAAAACCAGCTCAAACCCACTATCCATAACTGGTTTTTCTCAGTGTGCAGTCAAAAGCCAAGTATTCCTCATCAGTGAACTTCCAGGATCATCCTTCCAGTCTAAGGCAGCAAAGTCCCACATGTGATAAAATGGCTGGGAACAAAGTAAAGTCAAGTCACTATCATGGTGTGCATAGTGTGTTTTCTTAAGATTGAACCAGGTACCTCAGTTCTGAGAGTTGTCCGTCCTAATGTGTAAAATGAAGTCAAAGGACTATTCACAGGCTAATGAACCATGATGAAGTATATTGCTGTAAAAAGGTTCCTTTTCACACCTGTTTTGTTTTTTAATGCTTTCTGCTTCAATTTGAAGATCTAAACTTGTCATACCAGCCAAAGCTGGTAAGCATTCTTGGACTTATCAACAGAAAAAATCTAGAAAAATCTAGTGATGCATAAAAACCTTGATGGTTTTGTGCAAATACACTCATCTGAAGGCTGACTTCACCAGACTGAATATGCCCTATTGGTATAAGAAGCATCATTTGAAGAATTTTACAGGAGGAAGTTGCTTTGCTATCATGGAAATAAGTTCAAACCTATTTTCTCAGATTAGCAGGATTTGAAAATTTACCTATTAAGGAGGAGAAGAAAAAGGTGTAAGACAGTGTGTTAGTGGAAATTAGACTAGAAGGACACTGCTCAACATGAAGTTGTTTGTCCTCATTATCTTCTGAGTCTCTTGCTCAGTTTTTTTTCAGCAAGCTTTGAACAGCCAGTCAGCCAGTGTTGCTTTAAACAGGATGATGAGCAGTGTGACCTGGTGCTCTGCAATTTCAGTGTGCTTTGTGGGATAGAAATGGTGGTTCTCCTAGTGTTAAGTTCCTCTTTGCTTTTGCAACCTCTTCTTGCCCCATGCTAATAGCTAGTACAAGAAAGAGTGAGGAAGGAGAATTTGGCTATTAGTATTGCCAGCTGTGACTGAGATTGCTCAGCCCTGAAGTGAGATCATGCTTAACCGTGTTTGTATCCCACCGGTCTGGCTCAGCATCTGCTCAGGGCTCACTGTCCACTGCTTTTCTCATGTAATACCTACATGCTAATACCCAAAAGAGCTGCTCATCTCTGTGCAGTGATCACAGAGCTTGCTCTGTTGCTGTGACCTACAGCTGTCTTGTTCCTTGTAGTTGCTTAGTATTTCATCCTCTCTGGGAAGTGTAGCTCATGATATGCCACACTAGCATTTTGGGAAGTCCATACGAATAATGTCACAGTGGTCTTCCCTTCCAAGATGTCATTGCCTTCAGTCTGAAGACAAGCTGTGTTACCAGTTTATGTTCATTCACACTGAACTCATGGTAGAAATCTGTTGAACTTTCTTGTATAGTTTTTGACTTCTTTAATGTATTTTAAATTTCCAGCAAAAATGGTATTGCACTTCTGAGCCTTGCCTATTTTAATGCCATTTTTAGTCCTTATCAGCTTGGCAGGCTTCTAGCTGGGTCCTAAAGTGAATTTGGCCCAGTATACCAGTGTGATTGCTGGTGGGAGAAGCCATATTTTCACACTGGATTATTGCAAGACTCATCTTTATGGCTAAACATTCACTTCCTCCTTGTTAATAAAATGAAGGTTTTATTCTACCCCATGGATTTAGAGAACCGATTTAGGGCTGGCTTCATTTTCTGCCCACAGCGGACAATACTGGTGGGTGGTTTGGTTTTGATGTGAGCAATATTACAGTTACAGTAATGAATGAATGAAACTGTTTAGGCTGCTTGAAAATTTGCCTTTCATCTGCAGGAGGAGGTGAACAGCCAGGAGGAAATCTTTCAAGTCGATTCCCAATGCAGAAATAAATTTTGTGTGGGTGAAGGGGGGGAAACAGCCACCTACCTGGGAACCTAACACTATAAATGAGATGTCACTGAAAACGGCAATGGCATCCTTTCACATGCCAATCTGTTAATGGGGGTGGGGGGAGGATGAGAGGGGGAAGGAGAGCCAGCAACACTTGTATGAAAAGATTTTTTTATGGTTTCTTTAATTGTCATTCTAAGACTGTTGAAATTATAATGCAAAACTCTAGGAATATATTGTCTGTTGCCTATCGTTATGATATTCATTCAGCTGGATTACTTCTGTGTTACTTAGCTGAGTTGGAAGGAAGCTGGTGTCATACTCACGGCTGTGGGCTAGTGTGTGCGTACCACAGCTGGAATGAAGAGGGAGGCTGACTGCAGCTCCTGTGAGCAGCTGGAGCCCGGCAGGCTGAAGAGGGGAGGGAATGGCTCTATGCTGCCTGATGAATTGTTTTATTCAGTGTCAAAACAATTACAGGTCCCCACTGCTACTCTGAAACCCCGGCCTTAAACTGAAATAAACAACAAACTGCCCATGGATGTATCTGGTGTTTTCTGCCTCCTTTTTCCTAACCCTTAAGGAAGAGATGAAGAGCTTTTGCATTTGCCTGGGGTTAAAAAATTGAGGGTTTTGTGGATCAAATGAGAGCAGGTTTCCCAAGTAGAGACATCTTGCAAGCAGTGTTCCTTCACTTCAGCTTGAAGCCTTTGCTTTTAAGCTTCTGTGATGAGCTATGTTTTCTTTCAACTATGTAAGGCAACTGCATTGGGGTTGGTTGTTTTGGGGGGGGGGGGGGGGGGGGCAGGTGGGGTGGTGTGACACTGCCATTATCCTCTCTTCACCTTGTGAACAGCAGGAAGGTCATTAATTGTATATTTTTCAGAAATTTGTATATGGCAGAATTGCACAGTCAGTTTATCAACAGTAAATAAGTAAAGCACCTCAACAATAGCCCTTGGTTATCATGGCTTAATTTGTGTGATTATTGAATACAGCCAGTATTTCCTAGAAAAAGAATCATTTGCTTCCTCAGTGAGAGGTATTACTCTTGGATATTGTTGCAGAAGGCAAAGGCAGGGACTGGGAGAGTCAAGAACTGCCCATGGTTAGAGATGATCAGGTTCAGGAGCACCTAAGGAACCTGAAGGTGCACAAGTCCCTGGGACCTGATGAGATGCATCCACAGGTCCCAGGGGAACTGGTGGATGAAGTTACCAAGCCACTACTCACTGTATTTGAGAAGTCGTGCCAGTCCAGTTAAGTTCCCATTGACTGGAAAAGGGGAAACATAACCCCCATCTTTATAAAGGGGGAAAAAAGGAAGATCCAAGGATCTACAGGCCAGTCAGTCTCACCTCTGTACCTGGTAAGATCATGGAGCAGATCCTCCTGGAACCTATACTAAGGCACATGGAAAACGAGGAGGTAATTGGTGACAGCCAACATGGCCTCACCAAGGGCGTATTTTGCCTGACAGATATGGTGGTCTTCTATGACAGCGTTACAGCATTGGTGGATAAGGGAAGAGCAACCGATGTCATCTACCTGGGCTTGTGCAAAGCACTTGACACTGTCCCACACAACATCCTTGTCTCTAAATTGGAGAGACACGGATTTGACAGGTGGACCGCTCAGTGGATGAGGAATGCGCTTGATGACTGCACTCAGAGTTGTGGTCAATGGCTCAGTGTCTGAGTGGAGACCAGTGTTGAGCGGCATTCCTCAGGGGTGTCCTACTGGGGTTGCAGGTGGTTGTGTTGCCTTACAGCTCAACTAAACTGAGGGGGTAGGTGATGCTCCCTGCTTACAGGTTTTATTTCTTAGCTCAAGCAGATCTAGTGTATGTGCAGCTAGTTCCCATGCTTCTTCTGCTGCACTGTAGCTCCCCATGCTCTTGTAGCTCTCCTAGTCCTTACTTCAAAAAGCGTTTTTTGTTCACACTGCTGTTCTGCATCATTCAGAATTTCTGCTGAGCTCTTTGCCTTTACCCATTATTTTTGTCTAGGTATGTTAAACAGAAAATTTTGCTAGACTTGTGAGTTTGAAATACACAAGTACTTGGATGTCTACTTAATTTTTTTTCAGAATTTGAAATCTAGACTTGGGTAAAACTCTCCTCCTATGGCACAACTTGGAACTTTTGCTGAAGCAAATACAGCATACTGTAATCTCAAAGAGCACAGTATAGGGAGAAGTAAAGCAACCAAAGAGTATATGTACTGGTATCAATGTGAGAAATAGAGGCCTGAGTAGAAATGCTTCAAGAGACTTGAGCTGTTTTTTGGGGTGTGGGTGGTTTTGGTTTTGAGTTGTATTGGTTTTTCTGGTCTGTTTTTGTTGTGTGGTGTTTTTTGATTTTGGGTGGTTTTTTTGTCAGGAAGCTGTTGTCAGGACTTTTTTGGATTTGTTCAACTGGCCTGTTTCGCTTCTTTTAAGATAAACTTAGGATTTTGTAATTGGTGACCTTGGCCCAGGAGTTTCAGAGCTCTGCTTGTTGAATGAAGTATAGGACAGCGTGACCTACATTTCCATTCAGTGGGATGGGATTTGGGATCTCGCGAGATACCAGCAGAATGCTAATTTTGAGCCAAACGAACTAGCTGGCTCCTATCTGGAGGATTTGCTTTTAACTAAGGACATGTTTGAGAGTATTCTTGTAAAATACTGAAGTGTCCATCCAGGTTGATGCAAGTACTTCTTCAGGTGTGACCAAACCCCACCACCTCACTTTGCAGACTTCAGGAAGGTCTTGTTTGCAAAATAGGATGCGGATTTCACTAGCACTACTCTACCATGAACTAAACTTCAGGTTTATTTATTAATGAGCAATGTGTTTGATACAGTAGGGACAGCTAACTCTATAAAAAGAGGAGCTTCTGATTGAAATTAGATACTTTATTCGGGTTGAACTTGGTAAAAGATTGGATAGGAAATAAATGGATAATGGGAGAGAGGAGAGAAGGGATGGAAAGGAGTTGATTATGAATAGGTCTAATTAAACAGCTCCTTGAGGAATTATGGGGAGAGAAAACAAAAGCAAGAATTCCCTTGAAAACATGTCTCTAAGTAAAAACTAGAGAATTACATAGGCCTCAATCATTATTTTTTTTAGTTCCTTTTTCTCTGCATTCTACTATTATTATTATTTGTATCAATGATAAAATGGAACTGAGGATAACTGTATGATTGGAGGGTTTTTTTTTGGTGGGGGAGGGTTTTTTTAATTCTGTGTGAGAAAGTATTGCTTTATCTCATTTTGTTCACTTTATTGGACAATAACTTATTTTTTGAGGCCGACAGAAGAAGAGATATGAAGGGGAACTGAAAATCTTACGAAGTTGAGGCATTTCCTCTGTGGAAGGAGGGGATTGTAGATTTTCCATAAATATTTTCAGAGGTTTAATGAGTTACCTTTTGGAGATATAAACATCTTGTTAGTTCTGCTTTGTTATTTGTATAGGCAGCTTAGATGTGGGTTTTGTCCTGATAAGTTACAGTCTGGGAGAGCGAGGAGGAAAGACAACAGTAAAATCAGCACTGGAAAAGCTGGTTGAAAGAACTGCCTTGAGGAGGGTTTTAAGAAGCTGCAGAGAGAAAAGGATTTCAAAAGGCAGCAGAAACAGAGATGCTTGAAGGTGAGTAGAAGGTGTTACCAGCTTCTGTGCTAGGCATCAGGCACCAACACGTAGCTCAAGCTTTGCGATGAAAAATCACAGGGTCCTACTGCAGCCCTTTTCCAAAGTTTCCCTGTGAGATAGGATGTGAGAATAGAGGAGTGCCAATGTCAGGAGGGGGAGCAGCTTGTGGCATATAGACTCTGCATTACCTGCTAGCATCTGTAAGTACTGTTTTGGACATTATTTTTAGTTCAAATTTTCAGAAGGATTTCCAAAATAAACATCTGTTGGAGAGGAAGATTGGATTTTTGGGAGATCAATTGAACACGTACTGGCAGCCCAACACTCATGTCTGTTCAGTCGTCAGGCTCCTTTTGACCATACCCTCTTACAGCAAGGTGCTTGGTACACAGATTCAACTTCAGGCGTTTCCTGGTAGCTGGCCACAAACCTAATCTGTTAGGCCACTTGTTCTTGTAGCCTTTCTAATGTATTCAGTGCCGTGACAAATTTTCTTGGCAGGAGCTTTATAACATGATACTATAGTGTGCATAACTTAACACACCATTAAACATCAGAACATCTACCATTCAAGTCCTGAAGTCCATCAATAAGCTTAGAAGGGAGAGCAACTCCAATACTTGAGTGATTTTTTTTTTTGGTGGTATGGAAGGTAGTGGTTTTTGTAGTGTCACTTTTGTCTCTTGTCTTCTGCTTTTTTTTTTTTTTAAATAGGGTTGCAAACAGCTAGCAGCATCAGTGAGGAGACTGATCAGCAAAACTGAATATTAATTAGCTCTTCAGGTGATAAAACTACACTGTGTGCTGCTGAAATATTTTAATCATGCTTGTAGCATTTCAAACTAAAGAGGTGTTGGCTGATTTAAATTCTTTTTGTAAATTCTGTTTGTGCTTCCCCACCTGCCCCCCTTCTGAATATATGCTTTCAGTTTCCACAATACTTCAAGAAAATGTTGAGTTTTCGGACTAGAAGCTTATAGTGTCTTAGTGTTTGATCTCCAGGTGCTCAGCAGTTAGGCACTACAGGAGGTGAGTGTTTAAACTGCTCACAGGTGCCTTGCAACTAGATGCTCTTCATCTCTGCTCTCTGTGTGTTTCACGAAATAATTGAATCCACGGTTGGTGTTTATTTACAAGAAATACTTGTAAACAAGTGGTGGTGTTGGGCATACAGATGTCAGACTGCAGTGGGTGACATTTTGCACTGTAAGGAAACTTCTAGTTTCTGGAAGCAGTTATTTGTAGCGGATGCACATTTTCTTAGAGTAGGCTGTCTTTTTTTCTAATCAGAGGCAGGAATACTCATCTGCATGTCAGAGTATCATGTTGCTCATAGAAAATCAAAATAGTGTATTACCTTTAAGCAAGGTTGACACTGAATTGGCATTTCAGAAAGAGCAGGCAAGTTGGTGCAGAGGTGCCTGCAGGCCTTCCTTTGGTTTCCTTTCAACAACCTTTAGCAAGTGCTTCCCTGTTAAGTAAAATTTTATTGTCATGAAAACATTAGCGATCAAGAAGTCAGATATACCTTGAACTTGCCATCAGGATTATGATGTGCCTTCAAGCTGTTTTACTTTCCGCGGGAGGCAGCAGTTGAGGTGTCATGGTTTTTTTTGTTTGGTTTTGGTTGGGGGTTTTTTTTGTTATTTGGGTTTGTTTTTTAAGAAAACCTATGCCTGATGTGAGACGTTGTGTTTGTCCAGTAGTGGAAACGCTGTCTCTGACTATCAGTCAACTTGTTAGGTGACTCTCACCTGTCAGTAAAGAGAAGTGGTTAAATAGTGTGTGCAGAAGATGTGCTTGCATCAAAGTGGCAATGTCTTTGCTTGGTTGGAACTAGGCAAGGCCCAGGCTTTCACAGGTTTTCCCTGTGTAAGCCTGACTGTCAGAGCACGTCTTACCAAACACAGTGTCAACTGGTGCAAAATTAGTGTTTGTGACGAAGATCTCATGTAGAAAGTGGAAAACATCTTTGAACTTTGCTGTTCTGAGATGGGTGATAGTAACCACAGTATCTTGAGTGTCTTGAATAATGCAAACTTCTGATTAGGGTTTTAAAATGTTGGTGGTGTAATAGCTGTTATTTCAGCTTCATCACTGATGGAAGAAAGATGAACAGTTGTGAAAATCTCGGGATACCCCTGACTGTCTGAAGCTTGTACTGAGCTCTTAATGCTGGCTTCTGCATGCTTGCAGCTCTTGGTGCAAGTCTTCAGCTCTCTATGCTGCAGGCTGCACAGATGTGTGAGGGTTTCAGTGGAGTTTTTTTGGTTGTTTTTGGGGTGGGATGGGAGTGTGTGTTCTGCATTGCTAGAGGGGTGTACTTAGTATGCAACCCTTTGTGTTGCTGTGGTACAAGCAATCTTCACTAGCAGGTTGGAAAATAAGGCATTTCTCTTGTCACAGCATTTCTCATATATATGCCCTTTAAACAGACTAATAGCAGTTGCATATTATTCTGTGCTTTTAGCAGTAACAGCTTTTTGGATTTATAGCAGGTATTTTGTTTGTGCAAGACTTGGAACTTGACAGAATACACACCCTTAGCCAAGAGATTCTTTATTCACCGTAGCAGAGAGGCTGGTAGGTAGAAAAGCAACTGGGGTTCCGTGTTTCAACTAGGAGGCATGAGTCTTATCAGCCCTGGCCATCATGTAGTCTCTTTAAAGAACAGTATGGTATGCCTAAGAGTAAAATATGCTTATGAGGAAGAACATTGGTTTTTACTCTTCGCACAGTTCTGTGAAAAGTGCTTGTTATGCCTGTGTAGGTATGGAGACAAACAAGTATGCGTGTGTGTATGAATGTGTGTAAGAAAGTCTGGTATTTTAATTCAGTTACTGTTTGCAAGACTTCTGGGCTATGGTTCCATACATCTCGAGTCACATGAGATATGGATGGAGGCTTCTGTGCTTCGCTAACTTGAACATGTCTCTTGTTTTCTTTTTTTTGTGTTGTTTTTTCTTAGGGTAATAAATGCAGGGAAGAGCACGCATAATGAAGATCAAGCCAGCTGTGAAGTCCTCTTTGTCAAGAAGAAAGCTGGAGGCGCCAACTCTACACCAAACAAGAACTCAGCAAAACGGAGGTCGTCGCTGCCCAACGGAGAAGGTCTCCAGCTGAAAGACAATTCGGTAAGCAGACTTCTGTATCTTGTCAGTGGAGAAGTACAAAACAAATATAAAAGGATGTGACAGTATGACACTGAAATACGTTTGCTGAATGTTTCATATACTTTTAGTTACTTCTTACTAATTATCTCTGCTTAAATGCAGAACACCTAACTACATTTGTCTTTGCTCCCCTTGATTTTTGATTTCTTGCATTGAAAAATGCTCCTTGCATCTAAGATACTTTAGTTTAAAGATGGGGAGGGGAATACGCCTTGGATTTTCCTTTTCATTTCTGAAAAAATAACCCTGAGAAACTTGCTACTGCAGAATATTGTGAGTTTTTAATGGTGGTGGTTGACTTGTCCAGTGATGGTCACTGCAAGTACAGCAGTATCACCATTTATACAGTTGTACAATTTTATTAAGGGTTAGACAGTCATTTGTGTGCTTTTCACTGCAGCAGTATTTCTTGTAGCAATACTGGTTTATGCAGGTAGGGTGAAGTCATCCAGCACACTGAATTCAATGATTTTTGCATACTATGGCTCCTCTCTTTATGTGGAGAGTGATGTACATCATGCACTTGCCTACTGGCATTCATCTGCTATTCATCATCTGTTTTGTTTCCTGGCTGGCTAATTACTTCATCTGCTCTTTAAGCATGAGCTCAGGCTCCAGCAGTGATTGATAGTGTGTGTTTGATTCAGACATTGAGCCATATAACACTAAATGCCCTATCTGAATGTTGGAGTCAGACACTGGGGACATGCAGTCGTTCTGCTGCTTAGGGAGGGCTTATGTTCTCCTTAAGTGATAATTAGTCTTAGATAATTACATATAGTGGACTATATGTATCCTTTTTGGGTATTTTTGTTTTAAACCAGGTTGCGATTAGCTGTCTGCTTGTCTCTCTCCCAAAACCCTATAGCGTGGTATACCTGATGTCTGCAAGGGTCATCGGAGACCTGAGCAGCAAGAGTTCCTCTTTCACTGCATTCCTCCCCACCTCTTGCATCTCCTATTCTGTTCATACTTCATTGTTGCTGCAACATTTTTAGACTCTGACAGATTTTCCAGGTTTGCAAGTAGCCCTGTTATTTCCTCTTTCAAATCTTTCCTTAAGTCACCTGTCACAGTTCCTGATATTCCTCATTGTATGCAGTCAGTCATAACTTTTTTTCAAGTACATATTTGAACACTCCAGGATAAAGAATTGTGCCCTATGCTTGCTGGGACTAAGGAGTTCAGCATACACTCATGCAAGGCAAAACAGAATTTGTCTTAGTAGTCTGCATTTTAAAAAGTGTTTCCTGGAAAGCCCCTGCAACTGTCTGCTGTTGGCTCATGCAGATGCTTGGATTCATGAGCGTATTTATTTTTTTATATGCATTAGTTATGTTTAGTTATATTTAGTAAAGCAATCATTTGGCCACAGTACTTGTTTGTGTATGTAAACCACATCAAGATACATAACTACATACTTCCAGGTGATGGATTTGTTGAAGCAAAGTGCATCACTGTGTCATGCACACAGTACGCTCTAAAGACCCCTGTGCAGGCACCAACCTGGGTAGACAGATCTTGGTGCTGTGCAGAGGTGCTAGCTCTGACCTAACACCACTTTTAATTTCCAGACCTTCTGTGCGAGATAACTGGCCTCTGTATCTGGGATGTGGCTGAATGTAGCTGTACTGAATTTGCCATTGTTTTCATATTTTGGGGACATGTATGGGACATAAAGCTTTCTAGGAATATTTCACGAAGTCCAGTTAACTTCCAGCTTTGAGGAGTATCAGATGCTTCTTGAGAGCAAAAGGCACACTATGTTGTATGTACTATACTGCATGATTAATCATGTTCCTCAGAAAGGGCTTTTTTTCCCCCCCTCAAACATTACATAATTAATATGTTTAGATTGCATTAAAATACAGGAATATAAAACTACTTCATTATTGGGAAGGTTTCTTCACTGCCTTTGCTGGTATCATTCATTATGGTCATCATACTGTTATGATGTTATAACAGTAGGGCCTGTAAACTGACTGCTTGTTTTTGAAAGCTGTTCTTTTTATCCATTTTAAACGTAATGATTGTCAGCTTTGTTAAATATCCATTTGCCCTGTGTTATGAGAAGGCTCTGGTATGATTTTCTGATTTATCCTCTGCATTAGTGTGTGTCCCACTTCAATTCTGTATCTTGTCTCTTGATTTTTGGAATAAACAGCCACTCACTTTCAAGTTTCTTGGGAGAAACACTTTTATTTCAAATCTTCTGTTTTCTTTTATTTCTGACACATTCTGACCAGAAATGAGCATGATGTCTGAAGTGAGGAGCCAGCTGATCTGTATAATATAGTATAAGGGTTTCATGCTACTTGTTTTCTTTATATGTTCTCTTCTTATCTGCAGATCTACTTCTGTTTTCTACATGACACTTGAATGAGTGCTATAGTACTCATTATTTAGCTATGTAAAACCTATTCTACCTTGTTATTAGACCACAGTACGTGAATTTAAATTTGCAATACATTTTTCTCAAAACAGGCAGCATATTTCTGGAGAAAGTTTTCTACTAGAGGGCAGTCTTACACTAGCAATTAGTAAGATTTTTTCCTTGGTACCTTTTTTTAGCTGTTCGAAGGTATTTAAGAAGGAGAAAAAGGTGTGCACGTTAATATATCATACTTTTACGTTTTCATATTTTCATACTGTAAAGTATAATATTGTGGTTTGTGCTCACAGAGCATTGTTAGCAGCTGTTGTTTTAAGGAGTGTATGGGTTGTTAAAACCTATAAGGGTGCAACTTACTCTGTATCAACAAGGTGTAGAAATAGAGACTTGAAACATGGCAGTGAATGATATAATACTATCCTGGCAATTATTTTGTAAGACAGCCAGAGGTTGAATTCTGTAAATGCCTCCTAGGGAAGTCCCAGTTTAACACATGATCTGAAATAATCTGAGTGGTGAAGCACATCGTAGAAATATTGAAGGAAGAATAGATGAGGGAAGCAGTTTATTGAGTATTTGTCCAATAAAAAGAAAAATTTGTTCTTGTTTCATTTTTTTAAAGTGTGGAGCACAACGGAAATAGGAACTGGAACTTAAAAGTGTCTCTTAATTTAACAGAGTCCATTTCATTGTCCTCAGATTTTTCTTTTTTTTTTTTCACTTCAGACTCTTTGAGAAGGCCACATGCCATCTTTATTTTACCCTGCTTTCTGGGAAATTTGTGACACTTACATGGCAGCTTGACGTGAGGCTGTGTTATCGTTATTTAACACTGACCCCATCAGTGCAGCCCCACGCTTTGGCAAGGCAGCATAAGGGAATCGAAGATCCACGGGGTGTCTGTGTGGGTTGGGTGCTGCTGTCAGGGCCTTGACTCTGTGGGTGGACTCTGGAGAGCTTTCAAGGGTGGGAAGGAGGAGGCGAGGGGCCAGAAGTGAGGAGATGGAGAAGTGAATGTTTCTTCAGCCCTGACACACAATAATCCAAGGAAACCTGTTAAATAGCATAAATAGGTTTTTCTTCTTGAAAGAACAGATGATAAACTGAGTAAGGCAGCAAAAGAAAAGGCTCTGCATATTCAGCCCCTACATTAATCCTCTTTCCTTTCCCATACGCTACTCCACTGCTGCTTGGTTAATGGTGTTTGCCCTCTGTCCCCATTCAGGAGCATTCACTTTGAATTGCACAGCTTTTTCACAGGTAGTGTTTTTAAATGCTTTTAACTGCTGGGTACCTTGCTGATGAATACTGAAGACCATCAGTGAGTGAAAGGGGAATCCTGTGCCAGGATATTGTCATAGTAGTAGTCAAGCTGCAGGACTTAATGTGATGCATTATTAATTGTCATTGTAATGTGAAGATCCATAGTTATCTGCCTTTTTCTTTATCACAAAGATGGGATGGAGTATTTTTGTGTGATACAAGGCTGGTTGCCTACCACAGGTAGCTGAATGTATCAATGGTAATAGGAGGAGGCTTTTCTCTGAGGATGGGGTGGCAATTGCTCACCCACCTCAAATTTTTAGAACTAAAGATGCACTCTAATGCATTTTGTGAGTATAGTTCATATTTGGAACAATAATAGTTGGGGTGGGTTGTGGTTTTCAGAATAAATCTTTAGTGACAATATGATTTATTTGCCTGTATGGAATTAGCTTCATTTAAAAAAAAAATAAATAAAAGCTAAAGGTTTGCAGTGTAGACCCACTGTCTAGGTTACCTGAAAAATTTGTCCCAAATTGATTGCTATATATTGCTAAGGCTGTCCAATTTTTTCCCCTATAATTGAGCCCAAATTAGAGGTGTGTGTATATATATATGCATTTTCTTTCATGATTTCTCATCCATTGCGTGACCCAAAACTTTGCATTCATTAATTATATTTTACAATTACAAAACCCAGAAGACTACTGAACCTTCCTGAAAGCTAGGGCAGCAGTTGAGGAGCCTGAAGCTTATTAAATCTCCTAGAACATGCTGGAAATTAATTGTAAGGTCAGTGCATTGAAGAATCTGTTTGCTTTTCCTGTATCTGGTAGCTATTCAGAATGTTGTTAAATCTGAATCTTTTGAAAGAAAATCTAAAATCACTGTGTTGACTGATCATACCCCCACTTGAGGGCTCTGTCCAGTTAAAAGAACAAATGGAGATTGATGTTTGAAAGACTGATTTTGACAGAATACTGCCAGAGCTAGTAGAGTTTGCAGAATATCAGTATTTTTGGGAAGTTCAAGCTCAAAAATGTGAAAGAGAGAGAACAGCTATGTATATGCACACCAAAATAGGTATTCGCTTGGTGGCTACAGAGGTCATCTCAGCTGTGGGAAGAAAAGCTAGGATCTTCTTGTGCTGTTTGTTTCATGTTTGCACCCTGATTGCCAGCCCTTGTTCATTCTGAGCCACTGCTTTATTTACACGATATATTTAATTCTTGTCAAATTGGTATGGTTTGGGAGAATTAATTTATTTCAAATAGGAGAGCCATTTTTATTCTCAGGGTGGGGGAAATGAATTTGTTTCTTATTCCTTTTTTAGACAGCTAATAGGCCATTCGTGGTTATATTCTCTTCGCTAGTTCAGAAGTAATAGAAGCTTCATAGGAATACACAGAAATTTTTGGAGACTAATATTAGGTTGCAGTAATGCCTGGAGATCGCAACTGGAAATTAAGGCCCTAGAGCATCTCACACAGAATGGGTGTATAAGAGCAGCATAGTAGTAGTCATTTCCCCCGACTGTATATGCTTATAACACAGACCTCTCAGTTATTAGGGTACTTCTGCAGTTGACAGGGAGAAATACATCTACTTTGGAATGAGATGACCATAGCTTGAAATTGCAGGGATTTTTCTTTCTGAGGATAAGGGCAATTTACAGAACTGTCTTGGAGGTGTGCGATGTAGGTGTCTGAACATAGCTGAACTGGTAGTAACACCATCGTGTTTAAGAATTACTACTCCAAAAAGGACAAGATCATCGAACTCCAGAGGAACCACCGTAGCTGATGTGGCCATGCCAAGTTCACGTCAGTGACAGCCTGACAGTACAGCTCAGGCCCATGTGAGCTTCTCTGTCCTTATTTGGCTTGGAGGAAATAAGTGGTAACATTTCAATTTCACTTTTTTGTCATGGGCCATTGTTCTGGTCTGTTTAAAGGTTCCTGGTCTCTGGTGGCATCTTACTTGGGTACCAAGTTCACATGAGGCTTGTTCAGGACAGGACAATGTATCCAGTGTTTGACTCATAATGATGAGGGAATTGTGTTAATAACTGTTCTCCTTTGTCTTCTGAAAAGCTCTAATACAGACTTTGGTGGGGGCTTACTTTAGAAAACTTAAGCAAATTAGTGCATGTGTGTAGGTTAAACTTGTTCTTAATTGTAAGTTTCTGTTACAGTTGGAAAGCAGGGGGAGAGGGATGACAAAATACCTTCTTCCTCTAGGTGAAAGGTAAAATATTTCTATTTCAATCAGACATGCAATACCTTTATGCTTTTTCTCCTAAAGGCAGCACATCTCCAAAGGAATAGCACCTTTTGAATAAGGATGTAAGCTCTGGAAGAATAATCTGTGGTGCATCGTGAGGTGGATTTTGGCCAGAGAGCCAAACACTGAGAGAAGAATAGGAGCAGAAATAGCTTGATCTACAACTCCCAGGAGGTGGAGTGTTGCCATTTTGAATAAATGGTTTCAGTTTTCAGCTGGAATACTTGCACTTTGGGATACTTGTTTCTGTTGGCAAAATACTTTGTATTTTGCATGAATACCAATCTTTTTTCAGAAACAGGTTTTTTCAGTCAGTAATCCTGTTATCCGTTAAAAATGGTTTAAGTAGAATTTTACAGCCAACTGTTGTGTGAACTTGGAGGGATTCTGAGCCCAGAGCAAGCTAGCACAACTGCCAGTCATGCCTTCAGGGGTGAAGTTTCACAACAGGTTTTTTGGTGACTTTACCAGATTGGGTAAGTGGGTGGGTCTGGCTAAGGAGCTGCATTTGGAAGTGTGTACATTTGTTGTTTTTTCCACCATTATAGGATGTATCCTGTATGATCCTTACTGCGGCAAGTAATCCAGTACTGTAGGACAAGACTCCCTTTGGTTAGCATCTCAGTAATGAAGTGTAGGGTGCACGAGATTGCTGGATCCTTTCTCCTGGAGGAATTCTCCGCTGTGCAAATGACTATATTGTTAGTGCCCTGGTTAAGAATATGTTTGAACTTTACTACAGCAGCAATGCTATACACTAAAAATCAAACAGACTTTTCTGTCATTTACATAATCAAAGCTTTAAAATGTGCATTTCAACAAAGTAAGTACTAACGCTTGTTCAGCAATGAATTCTGCCCTTTGAACAGCATGACCTTGTAGTGATGATCTCTATACCTGTTGCTAAAAGAGACATTTTGTATTAGGTTTTGGATTTTGTAGCTCGGGGCAACAATGATTGTTGTCTTTTGGATCTGCAAATGACAATTCACGGTGTTCTTACTCCAACCTGTCTGCCATGTCCTACAGCCAGCGGTTGACACCTTTGTGGAGCTGTTGGAACATCAGACAGTAAAAGGAGCTGCAGCTCACAGCCCTGCCCATAAGACTGAAATAAGCATTGCTTTGGGCATGAGGTGCTGGGATGCAAGTGGTGACTAGACTCTATGCTGATTTGTTGTGTAAGGGAGCAGTACTGGGGTGAATGAAACAAATCACGTCTGTCATCCTCAATTAGACCACAGCCAGCGTGACATGCAGATATAATGCTTAAGTTCTTTGACTACAGTGAGATCTAGGTTATGCTTTCTTAGTATGAGCTATTTTGCAACAGTATTGTCTTATTCCTGTCTCTTGCAAAATTATTTATTTCTAAATCTGTATTAGTCCACTCTCTTCTGATTCCCAAGGCAGACCCACAAACAGTTGTTTCAACATAGCTGGGAGAAGGTGCAGGATTAAGAAGAAATGGAGGGGAAAGGAGAGACATGTTGCTGCCAAATATGCTGTCATGCAAAGACAGGTATTGCTATGCCTTAAATACTTCCCTGAGGATTTCTAAGTGAATTCCTCCAAAAAGAAATTTGAGGTTATCTAGGGTATGGCTCCTTGGTATTTTTCAGGCAGATTGTAGCTTGTGCTGCCCAGAACTTAGTCTGCCTCCAGCCCTGGATTAATGGGCCCTGCATGAGTGTCAGGACATCTCACCACAAGAAAATAGTTTCTGCTCAGATCAGGGTAGTAGTGGAGCTGACTTAACACCTGTCAGAGGACACTGCAGAGCAGAAAGGGAGAAATATTTGAAAACCACATTACTGATCAATAACTGCTGAGCAAACATATAACATTACCACATACACCTTAATTTTAATAATGAGATCTATAAAATTCACTTTTTCTGGATACTCTGCCTGTATGAGAACAGTTCTGCTGACCAGCATGCTAAGAGTTGATATAAGATACAAGATCTAAAAGCATATTATTATGCCGAAAGCTATATCCAAACACTTGCATAGATCTTCTTACCAGGGAGTATGTAATGCTGATGCTGTACAGGAAACTCCTCAGAGGACTGGGAAGAACCAGGCAATGAATGTGTAGGCTAATATGTGTGCAGTGTAGCTGATCCCACTTATGCCTGCCATCCTTCAGGACCTCTGTGCCATGCTGGTTCCTGGACGGGAATAGGCAGGGAGAGCCTGAGCTGCCCCATCTGCCTACATGGATGGACCTTATGTACCAGTCATGGAAGTGGGGATCATGTCTTCTTACTTGATGGCAAACTGAGGTCCTTTGTCTCATGCCTAGTGAAAATAAAGAAGTCTGTCACAGAAGTATCAGGTGCTGTCTTGTGTAGAGGTTTGGTCGCCATGGTGGTAGGTCCATCATTTATCAATTATGTGATTTTAAAATGCTTTTCTTCTGATCTGCATGGTCATTAGGAAATTAACTTATTCTCACAGTGGTAGCTGCACTTGGTCAGGGCATCCTATGATGGCTGTAACGTGAGAAAGGTTGCAAGTTCAGCCTTCTCTTACTGGATTTTTTCTGAGGGGTTTAAGGGAAAGAAAAAAAGAAAAAAAAATGGTGGGGGTGTGTGGTAAAAATATGCATCTCCTTCCTGCCAAAGCTGTACTAACTCAGTGGGTATTTTTCCACTGCAGAAAGAAGGTTATCTCTGGGAAAGTTGCCTGTGTTTTACCTGCTGCCTTGTGCCACCACCTTCTCCCATCATGTCACTCGTGGCTGTGTAACAGTGACCATCTCTTTTCCTTCCCTTTATTCCCCTTCTGCTTCTCCAGGACACTGATGGGATCAACCTGTACTACTGGTCTCTGTTCGATGGACATGCTGGGTCAGGGGCAGCTGTGGTTGCTTCCAAACTGCTGCAGCACCATATCTTGGAGCAGCTGCAGGAGATTGTGGACATCCTGAGGAACACGGCTGTCCTCCCGCCCACCTGCCTGGGAGAGGAGCCCGACAACCCAGCCACTAACAGCAGGACGCTGACACGGGCAGCCTCCCTGCGTGGTGGTGTGGGGGCCCCAGGCTCGCCCAGCACCCCTCCAACACGCTTCTTCACCGAGAAGAAGATCCCACATGAGTGCCTGGTTATTGGGGCCATAGAAAGTGCATTCAAGGAAATGGTATGTATATCTCAGGGCTCTGAAGTCCATGTTGCATACATTAATAAGTCACATAGCTTGGAGAAAATGAACATTTAGGCTTCCCCCCCCCCCTCCCCCCCCCCCCACTTAAACACCATCTGGGTGTAGACAGAATCATTTAAGAGCCGCAGCAATTTACCAGGTACACCCCTGTGATGCAGGAACTGCATCTTAAGTTGCAGGCAGCACCACAGCCACATCTGTGGATTTCTTGACTCTTAGAAGCTTAGTGCTCTTTCTTTTTTTTTTTTCTTGTTTGATCCTTCTCCTTTTTTAAAGTAAAAATTGGTACTACCTCTCTAGCAAATTTCAGCATTGGTTGTTATCATAAGTCTCTGTATATGGTCATGCACTTTACAAAGCCTTGTTGCCCTACCAGAGCAGCAGCAAAGACTCTCAGCGTTCCTTGCACCACAGACTCTTGGTTTGTCTTGCCCACAACTACATAAACGGGTCATAAAAGGTCACATCAGGGACATGGATGAGGTGCGACATCCTTGATCCAATGGCCTGTAGTTCGCATTAGTGTTGAGGTGGCTAATAAGGCACAGTAGTGAGTGTAGAGAGTGCGTGTGCCACTCCTTGCCTGAGGGAGATTGGGGGTGGGTGGGACATAAAGTAGGTTCCTACCACCAACTTGACTTGTATACAGCATGAACAACTGGGACCCTGTGGAATCAGAATATCCATCGATTTCTCTGTGGAAGGCTTTGTTTTCTCTTTTGTAGTTGATGTAGCTGTTCTGCATCTTCCCTCTTCACTTCTCCATGTTATGAAAAACAATTCTCGTCAGGCGGAGCAGAGGCTTGGCCTGCCAGGGAGTACATGTGGGTCAGGTCTTGAGAGACGTGATCTTGTTCTTTTTCTTTTTCATTTTTTGGTTGTTTTTTGAAAAGCCTCTTGTTTAGCAGAAGGTTTTTGAACTAATCAGTGTTTCCCAGAGGCTTTATTTGTTGTCTGAAAAGAAGTAGTCAACTGTTGTTTTTACTGATATATGTGAATTTCATTTAGTGCATGCATCTAATTAGAGACTACAGTTGTTATAATAAAGTGGTGCTTTACTTTGAATTCTGAATAGCAATTATCTTGCTGGATTGTCCTTTTTCCCTAAGGAAGTGCAGGCAAACAGGCCCACTAACTGAGTTTGGACAGCATTGTCTGATTTGTAGGTGGGTATGTCCAGGAGCAAGATCCACAGTCATGGCTTAGGCATCAGTCAGTGTGGGGCATGCAAGCACATTTATGTGCTGCAGCTAGTGGGCTTGGTTTCTGCTACCTGAAAAGAAAGAGGAGGACGTGTGAAAATCTCCTGTCAGTTTAACATGCCTTTTTCAGAAAGAGAGGACTAGCTTCCTCCCTTCCCTCTTTGTAGGGAAAGGAGGGAAAAGATGACACTGCCCATCCACAGCATCCCAGTGGGTTCAGAGCACGCTTAAGTGAGGAACACCAATTTCATGCTTCAGTTGAGGTGATTTTCAGGTCAGAAGAGTGCCAGGCTCTGAGAGCATGATGTGAGTGTCTCTCTGCTGTTGAAACTGGCTCCAAGTGCAGGAGAGATGAGAAATGGGGTTTCATGGGACTGGAAAGTGAAGGTAAGAGAGCTAAAGACAGGCGCTTTCAAGTGCTCTACCTTTCCTATGAGAGCAGCGTGTGCATTACCCATTGCTGCCTTCCTGAACGCATCTGAATGAGCAGGGCTCTTTTTACCCTGCCTTATTTGAGTTCACACCTCTGGTAGGTGTTGACACAGATGACCATCTTAGCTCATGTCCAGGCACCTGAGTGCTTGGGAGGGCTTTTATGGATAGAGTGTGACAAATGGAGAAACCCTAGATAACTCACCACAGGTGCTGTGTCTGGGTATTCCATGTACAGGTCATAGTAATCTGTTCTGCCTTTTTCTAAACGGAAGTCTAGATAATATTTTATTTTCCTCCCCCTGTCTTTGTTCATATGCTACAGATCAGATACTTTAATTCCCACTTTTGCTCTTTATCAGAGGGCTGAAGTTTCAAGTCTTTGCTATATAAATGACACTTTGTCTACCACAGTGCAATATAATTTCAGCATTAAGTTTTACATTGAAAAGAAGAATTGTAAAAATGGTCAGATTAAGCTCGGAGACAGGAGGAGGGTCTTGTGTTTTACAATTGCTTTGGGCAAGAGTATTTTCTTTTGTCCATGTAAAGGAGTGGTTTATAATATCAACATTCCTGAGTCTCATCTATGCTTGCAGTGATTGATCTTCCTCCTAGCTCTATCTAACTTCCTGCTAGCTTGTACTCCTAGTCATCTTTGGCTGAAGATTTTGGGCTTCTTCCACAGCACTTTGTTTATTCCGCCCTATTTTGTACTGGAACGTCATGGATGTTGTTGAGTTAGGTCAGTGCAGCTGAGATGTGCATAATGTATGAGGGTTTGTGCCGGCAGAGTGTATCGTTTTACCTGGCACTTGGTGAAAGCTCATGTTTCCTGGACATGCAGGCAGACTTCTTGGTGGTGTTTCCTGAAATACCCGTTGCTGCAAAAGAGCCCTTTGAACCCGGTGAAAATGCTGAGTAGATACAGATACTTCTTTTTTGTTTGTTTTTAAACAGTCCACCCTGACAGGCTTATCTAATGATGGGTTTGTCCCCTTTTCCTGGGACCATTTTGCATACCATTACTTTTTCCCCAACTGCCTTTTGAATTCTAGTTAAGGTCTCCCTGTTTTTGCCTCAAGTCTCAATTAAAATGCAATTCATCCCTTTCAGAAGACTTTTTAAAAATATTTTTCCTTTATTTGTGTGATTTCTTTTGGACACTGCTTGTCTGACAGGTACATGCAGTAAAACATTGTGGAAGGCTGACACAGATAAAGTCATTACCTAACTTAGAAATCTAACAATTAAGCTGCCCCCTTTTTGAGGTACTTCTGGATGGTGTTCTCTGTGTTGGAACTGGGATTAACAAGTTTCTGTGTTATGTTGTCAGATAATTTACTGTCCCATTTAAAAAATATAAAATGCTCAATATCAGTTGTCAGTGATCACAATTGTTCCAGTTAAATGGAAATAAATAAGCTCAAGTTCTGAAGGTATTGTAAGTCAAATCCTTTAGTTTTCATCTCTTGAATTTTAGGATGTGCATTTATAGATTCAGTTCTTGGAACCGGGAAGGATGCCTCCAAGTGCTCTTCCATACTGGATGGAAGCGTCAAACTATATTCCCTTCCCTGTATTTAACCTTGCATGCATGTGTGATGTATGTATTTTGAAGAAAGATTAAGGGGAGAGAACACCTATTTTATTCCACACGGAAGCCTGTTTAATTTTGGCTGAGGGAAAAAACAGCACAGAAGTAATCTGTTTTATTGGAAGGTAAAAGTTTGTATATGTTGCATCATGATTTTTCTTCTTTATTGAGGTTTTTTGACTTGGATGAAATTTAGACAGGTGCTTTTGCAAGATTGGTGCCATTTTAATTTGAACAATCTTGAGACAGCAATTTATGTTGTATCGTTTTCCTTTTGAAAATATTCTTATTAAATAGCCAGTAGAAATAAGGAGGGTTTAAAGAATGGTACAGGCATTTTGATGTGTTTTTGACAGAGGTAAAGGAGACTAAGGAGCTATTTTTTACTTTATGCCTTCCAAAACGTGATTTTTTTTTTTTTAAGCAGTTGCCTGATACCCTCTGTGTAGGGAGTAAAGCAGCTTTTTGTCATAGCAAGATTGAGGTCCTTGAGGAAAGGCCCCTTCTTTGACGATGGATATAGCTGAAACGTAGTTACTTTGGTTGTTCTTGCAGTATGCTCATTGTAATGATGATACTGCAATTTGAATGCGCCTAGTTCTGTTTTCAAGGTCCTACATTTCCGAAAGTTAGCATTGGTACAGCTGGCATTCACTTTTTGTGCCGCCTGGCTTGCCGTTTCCGCGGCCTGCACACATGAGCATGCCTTGACGAGGCTGCCGGTGGCAAGCGTCCCCGGCACGCTTTGCGTCCCCAACACGCTTCGTGTCCCCAACACGCTTGGATCAGGGCAGGCGCAAGGACAAGCTGGGGTGTCGGAGCACCCTGAGAGCCGCCGGCCCAGGCCGCGCTGTGCAGCTCAGTGCCCGAGCCCCTCCACAGGGTCTCCACGAGGTGGCACGAGCAAGCCACCGTCGGGGGTCCGGCAGCCTCCGGCAGAGTGGATGGTAATGGCTTCCTCGCGTCATCATCCTCCTCTTTTCTGAAGAGATTGTTAATTAGCGTGATTAACCCCTGCTTTTGCTCTGGGAAGCCCAGGTCTGAGTCTTAATGAGGCAGGCATTGAGGATTACCTAAGCGGTAAGGACGGCCACGGATGGCCTGTCCAGGGCTGATGTCCCAGTGTCCTCAGGTTGCTTCTGTCATCAGTGGAGAAAGTGACCCCTGCCCTCCTTCACCCACCCTGGGAACGTATCCTGTGCTTCAGGGTGTCCTCCGCAGGCTTTGTGCCATCCTCTCTGTGTTCCCTCACCTGGGGAAGGGACCAGGGTGAGCAGGGGTGAGGCAGCTGTTGTGGGCCCCCTGCTCCTACCTGCCGCTGTGTCCTGAAAAGGGTGGCAGAGCACAGACTAGCTGGAACAGCCTTTACAACAGAGCATATAGAAATCCCTCTTGTAATTCCTTTTTTTAGTTTCTGTTAGGGTCTGCATGAGTGGCATCTTCTGCCTTGGGGCCGAAAGGTGCATTGTTTGATTCTGCCCAGCATTGCTCAGCTCTTCCCCTGCACACAGATTGCTGTGTGAGGATGAGCCTCATGCTGCAGGAAAGAGGAGGCAAAAAAAAGAAAGGAAAGGTGAAAAAAAAAAAGTTTGCTGTGAAATCTTTCTTCAGGTGTAAAATTGATGAAATCTTTGTATACACTCAGACTTTGTCTAGAATGAGCCCTTTAAAGACTTCAGAGGTGTTTTGGGGTTTCTGCCCCTGTTGATGCTACGTTGCTTTCCCAGCAGCACTGTTATAAAGTATTTAATTAAAAGCCAGTGTCTCTACATCAGAATGAGTTAGTGGGATTGGTGGGCTTTATTTTATTTTGACTTATTTCTTACCCTCAAATCTTGTTGAGCTGTAGGAAAGCCTTCCCCTCCTTCCCCCCCCAAAAAAAAAGTCCAAGTATGTAATATCTAATTAAATATGGCACTGAATATACTCTGGCAAGTTATAGTACTAAATTCAAGTTCTGAACAACAACTAGATGGAAGAGCCCATGAACAGCAATGATTTGAAAAAATCCGGTATGCAGATCTAGTTTAAGTCAAGGAAGGAAACTCTGGAAATGAGGCCCTAAGGATTATCCGTCTTCTCTCCTATAATAGATGCTTCTGAATTCTGCTTATTGGAAGAAATAAATTTTAATTTAGGCATTCCAGCGCTTGCAACATGTACATATGACAGAGCTGAAACCAGGTGAGGAATTGTACATTGAGTGAAGGTCTCAGAGGATACTCTGAACTGCGGAGATGAAGGTTTTTTTAAATTCTTGACAGTGTCTGGAAAATCCACTGTAGTATGTGTAAGTTTAAATTATTTTGATGGTTAGAAATGTCTGCTTCCTTTGAACTGTTCTTTTCAGCTTAATTTAAAAATATATAGAAACCATGGGGAGGAAAATCAGCTTCTCTATGGCAAGATTAGATAAAGTGGCATTTATAACAGGCCCATGTCTGTGACCAAAGGTTCTGCGAGATTTGATTTTTAGCTTGGAGGTGTTTTCCTCCTGTTCTTTGCCTCTCCCCCCACCCCAAGAAAGAAAGAAAGAAAAAGGAAAGCTGCAAGTGAAATGAGAGCGTGGGTTGAGAGCCAGCAGTAAAACCTCTGAGCCTCCCTGGAAGCAGAGTGCAGTTCCTCTGTGCAGCAGAGGATGGCCTTGTTGGGCAGCGCTGCACATTTCTTGCTGTCCTGCCTCAGTCCTATGTTCATGGCACAGATGGGATCAGGCCCTGTGTACCCCTGCCAGCCAGGTGTCACATTGTTTGTGACAGACACCTCTCTGCCCAGCCTGCTCGGGATAGCGGCCGAGTGCTGCTGAGCATCCCTGCCGCTGCCCCAGGTCACCTCCCTCCACTGAAATTTGTAGGAAACAAAGCTCTATGCCTGGCCTCCTGCAACTCTGCAGATTTTCAATCAAATTACAGCTGTCATGGTTTGCATTTGTTGTGGTGCTTTTCTTCAAACAAATTTAGCTCTAAAATAAAGCTCTAAATCCCATACCACAAGGCATGGACAATTTGAGCTGTTTATTGCTCAGTGCAAATATGAAAATGGCTGAAGTATAGCTCTGTGTGTTTATGCACACACACGCAGAGGAAAACAAATGTATTCATAATAAAACCCACATACAAGTAGGCAGGGTTTAGCTGAAAAGATTTGCCAGTACTTGCAATAGCAATGTTTAAATGATGCTCCCTGTTTGAATCCAGTATTATAAGGAAAAGACCAGCTCAAAATTGGATTAGATTCTGGACACAGGACAGAAGGGTAATTTGTAACATATTGTGTTATTATCCCAAACTAAACTAAGAGGCAGCAGAATTAATTCATTTGCATATATTTCAATTTTTGTTTAAAATGTATGGAGTACTGGAAAATGGCTCATTTGTGTCCTTTATGTTCTCCAAGCTTTCCTAGGACTATATAAATATGTGTGTGTATGTATTTTTTCATTCCTGGGCTTGATTGATTGTTGGTGACAGATGTGACTTGTATTCTCCGCTTCTATTAAGCAGGAGGACTTTTTAATACAAAGTATTTCTTAGACTCAGATTCAGTTGGAAGCTAAACACAGGAAGAGCTACTTGCGTAGATTATGAACCTCCTTAAATTTGGGCCTGTGCGCATGCATAAAAATAAAATCTTTTCAGGACCTCATAAAAGCAGTGAGATGAGATATGGGGTTAAATACTGTGGTTCATCCTGGAAAGTCTGTGAATGCCTAGTATTTTTCAGTAAATACTGTTCTACTGACCTTCCCCTCCTTCGCCCACTGCCTTAAATTTAACACCCACCTGTTCCCTGTGTTTCCCAAGGGTAGCCCTGTGGCATGAGTATGTCTCACTGCTGTTTGTCAAGGTATGTGCTCTGAAATCCTAGGGTCCCTTTTGGAGAGCAGGTAGTTATTCATGTTGTAGCTAGGTTTCATTAATTATTTGCTGTCTGTGTAAAGCAATTATACCACCAGGTACCTGTTGTTAAGCTACATTTATCTTTGCTTTCATTGTGCTTTCTCCATAGCAAATTCTCTTGCATCCCTCAGAGTTGCCATATTTACTTGGTGGCTGATATCCGACAATCTCCTGTCCTGATTTTTCCCAAACGTCTTTGTATCAGAAGTAATAAGTGCCCCTTGACCATGGTGGCCATAGCTGCAACAGTAAAGACAGACAGTGGGACATGCAGTTTAAGAAAGACACTATTTTTTTTAGGAGAATCTTCATTTTCTAAAACACTAGTTACAGTGCTGTCTTTATAAATCTTCTTCTCTTTTCCCACAGGATTTGCAAATAGAACGAGAGAGGACCGTGTATAATATTTCTGGTGGCTGCACAGCCCTTGTGGTGGTGTATTTATTGGGGAAACTTTATGTAGCGAACGCTGGTGATAGCAGGTGAGTAAGTGTGGTATCTGCCCACCTATTCCTTCAGCCCAAGCTCCCCAGATCTGGTGTTATCAAGTTCCTTAGTTGCCAACAGTATCACAAGAGGATTCTGTTTCTTGGCTGGTCACGTAACGGTTCTTACGGAAGTTAATGCAGATGTCAGTGATAGATTACCTGTCGAGTGGTAGTTGCAGTCTGGGTGGTTGATGACAATTCTGACCCTGTAGCAATTTCTGAATGACTTGATGGTTGCAGGGAAGTGCAAGGACGCTAGAGAGCCATTGAAACAGAAGAGATGATGGGTGTGTAGAAGAATTGTGCATTAAACACTGACAAGGTGACAGCATCTGGAGCAGCTGGTAGGGCTGGACTGGTTCAGTACAAAGTCCTGTGGCTCCTGTCCTCAGCCTTAGTCTTGGAAGGCCACCTGGCTCTCAGATTTTGATATAATTGAAGGAGAAGGGGAGCGAGAGGGGCTATCCCACGTTAGGATTTTTACTGTGTCCCGTTCTAGCTCATGTACTTGTCCACTTCCCACAACTGAATGCTGTCATTCAGGAGTTGTGGGTTTGTTACATTTAGAAGCTGGGTGATTGAAGACTCATGACAAGAAGCTTTCTCTGTCTTCTGATTTGGCTAAAGCTAGGAGTGTACTGGAAATCTCACTTGCATTCGTTTCCTCTCACTCTCAGCGCATACCACCATCAGAGAGAGATGAGGCAGTTCTTGCAAGACTTCAGATCTTCCCATGTTTCTTTTGGCAGTGCTCTGCACAAACAGGCCAGGGAGAATAGTTCCCTGCACGGTACGCGCTGCTGTGGTGTTCTTTAGTTAGCAGCTGAGGAATTAAAGTCAGCAAAGGTACTGAACCAAGTTGTCTTTAGGTGAAGACTGCTAGAGTTATGCATCTGTGTTTTGAGGTTTGTGCACACGCAGTTCATGTTTGTACTCTGTGTACACAACGTATTTACAGAGACAGCAGTCAACCGCAAAATGCTTTGTAGGTTGAACCTAACACTTTTATTGCCTCCTGCTGCTTTAAACTGTGTAGGAAGTCAGATAAGTCCTTTGTGCATAAAGTTCCTATTCTTTTCATGTTGGTGATTGTTCTTAATATGCTGAACTGGCTGTTTATATTGCAAATTGTGCTCCTAATTCCTCTTGACAAGTGACATATTTTAATCTTTTGCATCAAATGTCAAATGAGTCCTCAGAGGGTAGCTGCAAACATGTTTGAGTAGATCACCTATCTAGTAATCAGAATGAATATCTGCACTGAATTTTGGCTCTTTTGCCATCAAGCTAGAAATAATCTTGTTTTCCTATGCTATTGTACTTGAAGTACAGTACAGTTTCTTCATCCGGGTGGCTAAATTGCTTTATTGTCTCTTAAAAGTGTGCTGTGTAAAATTGGTCATGCAGGACCTACTTCTGTGTAGTTGCAATCTTTGTTCTTAAATGACTGGCTGCTTCCAGTTTTCCCAGGATTCCTCTTTTGCTTCCCGAGAGCAGGCTTAGCTCCACTGGGGCATCTGACACGCAAAAAGAAGTTGTTAATTAGTGATCTTGAATTAGCCCAGGTGTCCACCGTAGTTAAAGTCACCAAGTCTTGAATAGGCTTTGAAAGTTCATCAAGCCTCCCCACCCCCAAAAGAAAACATTCAAAAACATATCTCATCAGGGGAATAGGAAGAGCAGAAATTAGAAGGGAAGTCACTGGCAAGGCTGGGTCTTGTTTGAACCAGGGGTCAAATTTTTCTACTCATTCCTCACATCTGCAGGTAACAAGGTCCCTCCAGGTCCCAAGTAGTTTGATTTTGCACTTTCCAAATGGACCTCATGGAAACCTTCTGCATGCTGGGGAAAATTCTTTGGATTCCTAAAATCTTTCAAAGAAACCCACTTCTAGATTTTTGTAGCTCAAGAAAATAAAAAGTTTAAAGTGTAGAAGATAAGTTGTTCTGGGCCTCTCTACCACCAAATCCCCACTTCCCATGGTTCAGAAAAGGAAACAGCTATTGCAAATGCCTAAGTTGCTCCCCATCACTCAAAGGACATTTTAGGACTAGAAAAGCAGCTCTGAGGTTGTCCGCTTACTGTCGGTGCACAGTGCATTCCTGTATTTTTGAGTCCAGTCATGTAGCCAAGAAGTTTTATTCATGTTAGTTGGAAAAATATGTTCCTTTTTGCTGTCTCATGCCTTGCATGGTCAGCTTCGCTGTTTGAACATATACAAATGAAGGTGGTAAGAAAAACAGTAAGGAAACTACTTAAAAAAAAAAAAAAATACTTATCTGCTCTTGAGAAGAAGAGTGGGGTTTGTTTTCACCCAAACAGAGGACTTGCACTTACTGCTGTTGGAACTAGATGCCAAAACCCTCAGTTTTCAGTCAAGCTTTAGTTTCTTTGAGTTCACTTACTCATTTGTGCCTCTTCACTGTCCTCGTTCTCCTTCTCCCCTCTCTGCTCCCCCACTGGAAAAGCCTACAAATAAATCAAGCTACATTTCCCACAGACAAGAGTCTGTGTGAGGAGGTTTTGTGCTGCAGGGGTGGGAGATAAACATTCTGAGTTCATGCAAACCTCATTTGTACTGCCTCTGCCCAGAAGAAGGTTAGGTCTTTTAATTCCAGGCAACCTCAAAACAGCAGAAGCTTTTAAAGGTGAGTTTTGCACAGCTTCTGCTGTCACAGGGCCAAGGTACGTGCAACGAACTGTTACTATCACAATGAGACTAAAGAAACGCCAAGTGTGAGACTTGAATAATAATGCGCTATGCAGTGCCAGCTATACCTCAGACTTATGTCTGTGGTATTCAGTTTAACCACCAAAGCTTCTCAAATCTAATCATTTCATGCCACGTACCCTGGCAGTGTTGTATAGCAGCTGTCCTTTTGTAGTTGATGTGTAATTACATCATGAAAAGACTTTAATTACCATATTACTAAATTACCAGCCAGCAATCTTTTCAGGTTCAGCCCTAGCTCACTTCTGTATGGACTATTAGGCTTCTCCAGGCTGAACACTTCTGGTTGGTGTAAAAAGGAGGAAAAATTGTGCTAATTGTAGGTTTTGTTATGAACTATTATTGAGCTTGGTGTTATGGCATCACTAATGTCAATGATATAATTAAACTTCTGCTAATGATGCAATCACAGTTCTGTAATAATTATATGTTAACTGCACATGATACCAGAACCCTGCTAAAAATGAGGTGATGTATTCAGAGCCTGAGGAAAACAACTTGAAGGGAGCTGCTTTCATTCTCTAATGGCTTATCTGATCATTCTTGGACTTTGCCATAAATATACCTACTTTGTACAGTCAAAATTCATGTCTGAATATTGGCCAAAGCTTGTAATGTACGTGCCTCTCTCTTCCTCTCAGTGATTAGGATTGTCCCTGCAAGGTTATGTAATTAGGGACTGATGGTGCTATGGTCAGCTATCCAGTATATATAGGGCTTTTCTGGTGAGTATTGATGTGCTGTGCTTGTGCTTTGCTTACCGGTTTGACATACATGCTGTGATGACTAGGCCAAGCCCTCTGAATAGCTGCTCTTCTTTTAAGAAGGAATAGTAAATCTGCTCTGCTCATTCTTTTAAACAGTATTATTCAATTTTATATTGCTAAAGTGACTTTTACTTCTAAACTGCCATAAAATGCTTTGTTAATCTCGGTTCTTTTTAGGTTTATGCTCTTTATTAGGATATTGTTTTATAGCTGGTGCTGAAGCAGTAGTAAAACAGGGACTTAATGTTTTTACTGATTACTGCCCAATTATTGTATAGCCTCATGCAACATAACATTTGCCCAGTATCACTGCAGTGACTGTAATGCAATATGATCATATTAACTGTCTCTGGCACAAGTGTTCTTCTGGCTTTCATGTTGTCTGGCTAAGGAGCTGCTCAGAGACTGCAGGCAATGCCATTTTCTGCTGTGCTTGGAGCCATGTAGGGTAGCTGTGCTTTTGTCGTTATACGAGAAACAGAACACCACAAGTTGATTTGACTTCCATAGGCCCTGAAAATTTGCAGTAAATCTGCAAATGGGTTCTTCTTGGGCTTTTTTGATTTATTGGCAGAAGATGGGATCAAAGCAGAGAGCCTGATGTTTCCGAGGCTTCACAGACTTTAAGGGTCACTGAGTTTTTTGCTTTGTTTCATCAGATTTTTGATCATCTTTTTGCCTCCTTGCTTCTGCTACCCTGTGCTTATGTTTTAAAGGCATATTCACCCTCTGCTTGAACATATATCCTCATGTCCAGAATAGATTTTCTCCTCCTTTTTGCAAGTGTGGAATTCATTCTAAGGCATTTAGGGTTGTTAAATGACAGGAGCTTGTTGAGTGAATGTTTTTGTGGTGCTTCTGTCTGGGTGCAGGTTAAAGAAGTTCATTGATGCTTCAGGTACCCAGATGTGGGAGAGTATGGTTGTAACACCAACTGCTCCCAGTGTAAAAAAAAAAAAAAAAAAAAAGTGAATTGAAAACTGAATTCTACTTTGTTTATTATTTCAGTTCTTTCCCTGTTTGTTCTTTGTGTTGAATGTCACTACATTTATACTTCCTCTTCTTCTGTGTCATGGTGCTTGTCAGCTGCTTCTTCCATGTGTAGTTCTCATCATAGGAAGTCAAATATGGGGGATTAATCTGCTTTTATGAAGTAAATGAGAAGGGCATGGAAACAGCTATGTATCTGCTGACTGGCACTGTAGCTTAAATAGAATTTCTGAGAAGTCAGAATTGATGATTCTAACCCATTTTTGTGGTTCATGGTATCTGACCTCTTCCTCATGGCAGTCCAGCAGGGTGATTTTTGCCAGAAGCGCTAACACTCTGTAAGGAGGGAAACCAAGACGTGTTCTAGTATATGACTGTTGTAGAGCTAGTTTGCTTTAGTCTTTGATTTACAGTATTTTGAAGAATTTTTAATTTTCTGATGTATTTTAACTACCCATCTTCTAATCTAAATGGTGTTTATTTTCCCTGTTTTCCTTGAGTGGTCTGCCTACATCCTGTCTCCTTAGATCTGTGTCTGCATAAACAACAATAACTGTGCTTCATACTTGGTACTTGAAAGTCTCTAGAGGAAAGACTAACTCAGTTAATAAGCTTCTCTAGTCTGCAGTATTTGGAAAAGCATTCTTTTCCCTGTCTGCTTCTAAAGATGGGGCAAAAAGAGCTGCAAATCTCTAAAGCGTGCACAAGGCCTTTTCCACTTGGGACTATGCAATCTGTGGTGACTCTTCTTTGTCCTCTGAAGTTCTCATTCCTCCAGATCATCAAAAGATGCCTCCCAAGAGGCAAGATCAACATTTATGGATTGTATTTTGGCCAATCTATGTGCACATCCCCTTTTTAGATTATTATTAATTGTTTGATGGAATCACTTGAGAATAATAAATATTTGATCATTTCAGGGCAACAGATAACCTAAGTCTGGTCTGCTGAGGAGCCTGTGTAGTGAGGAGAGAGCGAATTCAGGATGAAGCGAGTCTCTCCCACGCACATTCTCCTTCACTGACTGCAGTTTGGTAGGTGAAGTCTGATCCTGCCTAGCTGAAATGTTGGAAAAGAGCATGGCATCTTAGTCACACTCAGGAGATATAGCCAAGTCCCATCTCTGTTTCCCCTGCTTTTTTTCTTGGAAGCCTGACTTGTAGGCCTGCTGAAAGCACTTCTGTTCCCCTTCTCTTTGCTGGCCTCCTTCCAGGGTGAAGCAAGAGCACAGGATTCATAGGAATAGCAGCAACATCAGATATTGCAGGGTTTTGTGCCGGGTAAAGCTTTTGGAGGCACTTCAACTGAAGTGTGGAGAAAAGGTGTTGAATCAAAGTAAGTTGTTGCACTCTAACTATGGTGATGAGGAAGGCCGTTTTCTAGTGATCCAGTGGATGACAAGTTCCAGGGTACCGGCATGTCGTATCCAGCACTGACTTAACAGAAACAATTTATGTGGCAGTAAATGTTTGTAGGATTTTGAAGACAAAACAAATATCCCACCTCTTCTCCAAACTTTCATGTTTTTCTGGGAGAGCATATGCCTTAGCAAAGGCTATGGCAATCTAGCAGATATTGAAGCCATTGTAAACGTTTTTGAAGAGTGGTACATCCAGTTAAGTCTTTGGACCTAACCACACAGACATCATCTACCCATGAAGTTATGTTCCAGATTGAGGAAGAGGAGGAATTTTGGCTATTGAAGTAATCTCAGTAAACTGGAAAGCCACAGTTCCTTGGTATTAGTTTTCAGGAGTGATGAATTCTATTAACTTTAATTCTCATAGGTTTTCAGCCTTCAGAAAAAAAAAGGCAAAAAGAAAAAACACAAACCTACAAAAACCAAACCTACTAATTCAGCCAGACAAAACCAAGTTGGCTGCTGCCACTGCAAGTAAAAATTCCTTTCCTGTCCATTTTTATTGGTGAATATAAGCACTGATCAAGGAAGAATTCCTACTGTAATAACATCTTTGCATGTATGTTGCGTGTGTAGCCTGCTGAGCTCATAGTGTCTGAGGCAAGATTGGTGAAGGATGCCAAGATATAATTTTAATCATTCTTACCAGTACTTTACTGATCCACAAAGAGTCTGTGACATCTAATAGAGACAGCTCGTGGGATAAGCAAATATACCAGAATCCAGTTCTCCCAGTGCAGTGCATTAAGCTCAGAACCATCTTTTTAATCTGTACGTTTGTAGCTGACCACAGAGAGCCAGCCACAGGTTCCTTATTCCAGTGTTAGAGGGCCAAGGCATGCCAAGAAGGCTGAGTACCTTAGACCTCTAGCCCCCATCCGTACTGTGGGAGGAGGGCCAGGAGGGAGCACCCCAGGCTTGCTTGGGTAATGTTTGTAGTCTACTGCGGTCCTTACTGTGTTGGAAAGCTTTTCTCACTCCCTGAATTCATTGAGCTTGCCAGGCAGCCCAGGCCGTTCAGTCTCGGCAGCAGCTACGCAATGCAGCTTGAGTCATGCTCCTGAGGCTTTTAGCGAGGTCTTCCCCTGTCACTTCTGCATGGGTGAGCGAAGCAGGGCTTGGATAAAAATGCACTGATGCAGAGTGAGCAGAGAGTGTGACTTTCAGTCTGCTTTTACCTCTCAGTTCAGCTTGTTCCAATATCCTGCAACTGCTGCTGAGTTAAGCAGAAAAGCTGAGATCAAAGTAGATGTGATGCTTTAGGTGCTAAAAGTCATTCTGACTTCCTCAGTGGTTAGACACTGAAGAGCGGGGGGGGGGGGGAAAATCTGTGCTGCTTCCGTCTTACATGGTCAGCCGTATTCCAGCTGTATTACTGGCAAAATAAACACTGACTTGCACAGCAGTGCCTTCATCCACTAAACCCAGGTTTAGTTGCCATAGTAACTCATCCTGGAGATGAATGTGATATCCTGGGCAGCAGGGAAAAAGACTTTGATTCCACAGATACCAGTCCTGAGGCTCAGAGCTGGCCATAGGGACGTGACTGCACTTCTTTGTTCATTTCCCTCGCACGGCCAGAGTAATTGGTGGCATGTTGTTCAGCCGTGATACAGAAACGCGGTGGTGTATCATCATTGCAACCCTGGACTTAGCTGTGTTCAAATGAAGAACACTGAAATTATCACTGGCAAAATGAATCCCGTGAGGGCAGCAAATCTCCAACCTAAGGATGCTGGAACCGATGACAGGCAGATTTCATGTGCTAGTAGTGTTGCTGTAAACTCACGATAAACTGGCTTGTAATAGCTTCCTGGCTGCCAGCTGAAGTCCTCTCTGAAAGATCAGTGAATTCAGATGTAAACCAACAGGAAAGTACACAGCATTTTAGTTTAGTTCACTGGCTTGGCATTTAATTTAGTGCTACTGGAACTAGAGTAGACAATATGAGAAGTGGATATGTAAACATACAAAGTCGCCACTGATTCAATAGCAAAAGTTACTTCGCTGATTAAACAATCAAAAAAATCATATACACGTAACCAATGCCATCCAGTGCAGCGTTGGGCTGGGAGTACAGGGAAAAAAAAATATAATTAGCCCTAAAATGAAACACTTAATAAAGCCAACTGCTAATAATAAGCTGGTCACTAATAATAACTCCATACTTAGATTGCATCAGACAAGCAAAACCCCTAAACTAGAGCAGGGAATTCACAGGAGAGTCCCATAGGAATGCAGCTGCAGCATGCCAAAGAGGCACTGAGAACAAGAAGCCTGCAGCTCCTGGCATCAGAAATGACCAGGCAATGTGTCTTCTCCAAGATATCTCCTCTGTGGACGCCCTGCAAGCTCAGTATTAAATATAAAACTCTAGAATGAGTAGTGATGCAGAAACAACTGAAGTAATTTAGGTACAGTGTTGGTGATGACCAAGTGTTTCTCACCTTTGGATGCAACATAGGGTGGAGGGAGGCCGCCAAGAGTAGAAAATCCCTTTAACTGCTGCTTACTAAGTTGTTAGTTGAATACATGAGACGGAATGTAAGATTAGTTCTAAACATTCAGATTTCTTTTATTTTTGGTGGCAGGAAGGAAGATGCTGGCTGGCTCAGGTGCTGCTGTAGATGAGGAGTAAGCCCTTCTGTGGAAATCTATGAACATTATTTTGCTTTGAGAAACAGCTTCTACTTGCCCATTCATGATCCTTGATTAAAAATAATACAATTCATTTGGTAAAAACTGACTTCCAGAATAGTGGCTTTAGAGTCTGTCAGCAGCCTGGTTTCTCCCAGAGGCCTTCTCCACAGGAATCACTAAATTAGCATTAGAAATGTAAATACGAATGAGTTGGGTAACAGGAAACAATGTAAATATCTGCATGTGTGTGCACAGGAGCAGCTCGAGTGCTTGTAGGTTGCCAATGAAAGACAACTTTCAGCATTTCTTATGGGGACTGGATTTCATAATTTCTTTCCCTGGTTCTTTTCAAAGGCAGGAGGAGGTTCTCGTGTTGCCACAGGAGAGGTGTGTAGCACGCTTGGCTCCATGCAGGTGTGAGGACATGAGAAGAGGCCCTTGAATGAAATACCTGGGAACACATGGGTCGGGTCGGTGTCCTGCCAGAGTAGGGCTGTACTTGGTGGGTGTGCTGCTGAGGTGTTAACCCTCGGAGCAGCCAGGGTGGCTGGTAGCCTGCAGAAGGCCTTAAGAGAAGTTTGGGAGGGTTCTTCATTGTTCCTGCAGGAAATACCGGAGCACACTCCCATAGGAAAACCTGCCCTTGTGCAATACTTCACCAAGGCAAGTTCTCACCTTTTTTTGACTTGAGGAAGCTGAAGTTCGCCCAAGCGATGAATGAAGGAAAGCCTCCAAGCAGCCTGCTTTAGCCACGGTGTACATGATGAGGCTGCATTGCGGAAGAGCCGCAAGCAGGGAGAGCGTTCCCTCTTAACGTTGGCTTTGTTTGGCTGAAAGAGAAGTGCTCCAGTGTTTCTATTCTGTCACAATATTTCTGCAGACAGCCTGATGTTTGTGCTGAAAAATGTGAAGAAACCAGGGTGGCAGGACTGTTGAGTGTCAGTAGATGGAAAATGAGGGCAGAGGCAATGTTCATTGGCTCTACCCTCTCCCTGGTTTGTCGCTTGTTTTCTTCTTGGTCGTGATGCCGAGTGGGAGTTGGGGCATTTTTGAAACATCTCTTGGGTATTACGGTTGGGAGGCAGCCAGGGTTTTTTTTCCATTGGTGTTGCTGAGAGTTGCTGCTTTCACCTCTGAGTTTTATGGTGATGGATATGTCATCACTGGGACCTGTTTTAATGCCAGGTAAACATTATATAATGGTTTGTTTCACTGTCCCCAGCCTGCCTTAATTCATAAAATTACGGAAATCATTTAAAGGCTTTGCACCATAGTTCCATGATTATTGCCAATGCAGTGAGGTGTTTGTTCACCTGGTTTCTAAAGAAACATTGAGAAATGAGTCTGTGTGGGACTAAGGGAGAGTAATTTAGTTTGTAATAAGTGAAACCGAGGTGCTAGGGCCAAATGTATTAAAAGTCCTCGGTAATTATAATGACTGTAAGTTCCAGTACTTAATTTAGAGAGGAGAAAAACATTTTTTGTCTTTTTATCATCACTTCTTTCACTTCTTAACAATTAAGAAAAGTTAAAACTGATTTGAAGCCCACCAGACATTAGCACTGGTTTTCCTTGGCTTCTTTAAATGCATGCATTTAGTTACTATAGTAAACAAGTACCCATCTAGCCTGATTCTGTAGTTCTAGGATTTACTTCTGGTTTTTTCCCTAGCTATTTTGTGACACACCTAATTAAAAGCTACTGTTTCGTTCCCCTTTGAATGTAATAAACCCCTGCCTTATTCTTTCTGTCAGTTTAATCCCTCTTTCTTTTCCATTGACACATTTCTAATACCTCTTCAGACAGGCCAGGCACTTCTGCTTCGTCTGTACTGAATCCACAATGCTTAACACCTTTTGACAAAATGGATACATCCTCCCTGTGGCTTGGAATTGATATACGCTGTCGAAAAGGGTTTTCTGAACGGTCTCTCTTTGTCACCTTTACCAGATTTTTATCCTCTGTTGTAGAAATGCGCAGTTTAATGTTGCGTTTCAAATCATTTTTGTCTGAAAAAGTGTGTAATGGAATCAGGGTGTCCCCTGAATACTCCTAACAGTAGGAGATGCCTCTTTGTTTTGAACACCAGAATCCTAATAGACCTATGACAGCAGTGAAATTACACTTTTGACCTTGTTCACTAAAGTGTTTCTTTCTCTGTATGATTAAATGAGAGTAACCAACAATAGCTTCCTCTAAAATGTATGTTTCCCTGTTTGTTTCTCATAAGAAACTCAGAAAGGGTACTGTGCAATTCTCAGCTGATTGTGTTCTCCACAAAAGAAAAAAAAAATACACCTGCTTGATTCAAGGAGAGGTGGCTGTTTTATCCATATTAAAAATGCAAAAGCATTTGTTATATTGATATTTTCCTTAAGCCAGTGTTGTTGCTACATCCTGAGTGTGACAGCAGCAGTACAACACAGTGGCAGGTTTTTACCCTTTTGTTGCTTTATTCACCACATATTTTAAACGGGGATATATACTAAACCACCGAATTGAGTTTTAAAGTATTGAATCTGAATATAGAATGAATTTAGCTGATCATCATGGACTATGCAGTTATGTCAATCCAAAAGATAACTGCAGTATTTTCTGTAGATTTACATACAGCCTTTTAAGCTCCTGGTGCTTCTTTTCACTTGCGGGTGACTGAGTGGATGTAGCCCGCTGCAGGATTTGCACCGAGGCACTGGCTCATCTCTTGCTCCGCATTTAGTTGTTCGGGGCACAGCATCTCTGCATCAGAAAAACTCAGTGAAGTGGCCAGAAGAGAGAGAGAGAAAATCAGAATCTTGTTTCTTCCATTTTAGGCTACTATTCCTGTTTTCTGTGATTATTTACCAGCTCTGGATTAGTGAATGTACACACTGTCTGTGAAGCGCAAGGGCAAGTACAATGCTGACGTTTGTGTGGGTGGGGAGTTAGGTAGCTGGGTTCAGAAGAGGGGATAGGACTCGGGGAAATCTATTGTTTGTTTTCAGAAGGGATCAAAGTAAGTGGGTTAATGGCCTCCATGGCCTCCAGACTTAAGAATGGTTTCTTCTGTTTGTTTGCTTGCTGTGGATGACGATGATGGAGAGGGCACCAGAGCCATGTGGTCTGGAGGGCAGTGCATCAAGGGGGCTGCAGATCTGTGACTTCTGATTTCCTCTCCTGCAAAAAAAAAAATTTTGCTTTAATTACTCCTTCATTGGTGATATAAATTAATGGTTGGTATGGGTCTGAAGCAACCTTGTCATTGGAGAATATTTGGTTAGCGCTGACATACTTTTTCCCTACAAACATGAATCATCTGGCTGCCTTTGGCAGGCTCACCCTGTGGCTCTGCTGTAATGTGTTTCACCAGTGTGACTGAAATGAAAATGTCACTATTAAACATGGCAGAATCAGATGCCGTCTGGGCACTGCATTTCTCTGAGTTCTTGTTTCCTATGTAGCTATTTCTGACAGTTTAATAGGACAGCTGCTTTATGGTACCAAATCATACATTCATGTTTCCACAATGCATGGGGAGCTAAATGCTTTTAGAGAACTATTTCATTGCACGCATGCATCTTTCATGCATGGCAGAAGCGGTAATGTTCACGTAACGCCACGTTGCTGCTTAGTCCATTAGGAAGCGTAAAGTCAAAATCAACTGTCCTGCAGGACCGTATAGAATGGGTCTCTAAGAGCAGTGGCTGGGCTGTTTGCGGCTGCCAGGCTCCCTCCCCGTGAGCAGTTATTGACTTTGGGCTATTGAATTCAGGGCTCTGGAGGTTGCTCGGTGGGAAAAGCCTTCAGTCGGTGCTTGGCAGCTCTGTCACTGTGAGGTCACGGCAAGGGCAGTGCAGCCTCCAAACCCAATTAGGGCCTCATTCGGCACCTCTTCAATCACAGGAGAAAATCCCACTGAGCAGGGTGGCTCCCACGCCAGGCTTTCGCACCCAGCCTCTCCAGTGAGACAGCCGATGAATGTGTCAGGTTTTGTCACTTGGGCCATCAGAAGTACCCTTTGCCGTTGTGAAACGGCTGAGCAGCTGGTGCGGAAAGGTAAAGAGACTGGTAAGAGCATAATGAGCCCACCAGAGTTGAATTCAGACCAGTGACCTGTGCATGTACGTCTGCGTCCCTCCCAGTACTCATATCTAGAGCCGTCTAATTCCTCGGATCAAATCACTTGACTCTTATGAGCAGCTGTAACTTTCAAGTTGAATAAAGTCCAACTGCTGAAGACATTAATGAAAAACATAAAACTGAGGCTCTGTTTTATCAGTTATCAACAGCATTGCTTTAATTCCACGCACACACACATGCCCAAAGGTTTGTGATCAGGGTGGGTTTTTTTTGTTTTGGGTTGTGCTTTTCATCCCAGGTGGCTGCAATTTCTAGTGAAAATAACTTGAGCCATGAAAGGTTGACCCACTCGCCTCTGAATTGCTTTTTATATGATGTGAGTCCCTCAGGACCCAATTCTACCCATAGAAGTGAGAATGATAGCTATCAACATATATAGGAAGTATGTCAGTGTGCACAAAGAAAAAGGTGAACCCCAGACCGGTCTTGAGTGGTCTTTAAAATATGGATATTCTGTGAAATGCTGATTAAAGGGGAAGCAAAGGATAATTAAAAAATTAGCCTGATGTGCTAGCAGTTTTATCAATGTGTGTTTTTTTATACTAGCCCTTTCAAACAAAAAGGGATCAGTATATCCCTTATGACTCTCTTAAACTAGTGTGTAAAATGTAGTTAGTGTCTGATCAGCTCTTTTGATCAGTCTGGTCTAGACTGTTGCCAGAGTACTTACTCTGTTCTAAACCCAGAGTCCCCTTAAATGGAGGCCCACTCAAGTGAGTCAAATTACATATTAAAAGGTTATAAAAACTGTCCACTGTCTTTGAATAAATGAGTCTGGTTCAAAGCAAATACCTTAGGAATGGCAGAAATAAAAGCAAAGATGCTGTGGCAGAAAAGAGGTGGTGGAGTTTATTTTGGTTTTAAATCACTCAGAAATCCAAAAGAAGAATTTACAGAAAACCTTTATTATTATTATTAATTGGATCGATATTTCTGTAAGCCTGTATTCAGATCCCATAAAGGGGAAAAAAAAAATCCCATCAAAAATTCTGCACAAATTTCTTTTAAGAAATTAATGAGTTACAAATACCATGTCTGTCTCATTTCAAACACACAATATTGTTTTTAACAGTAGCAGTGGAGAGCCAGTGGGAGCCTTCAGTGTGTAGGTTGCACTCTTGTCACATCTAATTTCTACATAGGATTATTTGCAAGGGAGTGCTGGGAGTCCAGGAGCAGTAAAATTGTTATCTGTCAAAGCAGAGCTGTTTCCCCGTGATCACTAGACCCTTTTCCCATCTCTCCCATTGTAGTGCCATCCTGTACCTGTCTGTTCTTTGCCACATGAATCTCTGCATGTGAACAATTCCTTTTCTCTTTGATAATGCTCCTTCCTTTTGCATACTAGCAGTAGTAGATAATCATTCAGAGACAGTTTTAATCCAGTGTCATGTCCAGAAGACTTGGAAAGTTATCCAGTGCCGCTAATTTTACGAAGCTGGCTTCTACCTGAGCTGGTTTTCTCGAGATGATTGTGTTTTAAAGGTTAAGTCTTCAGTCTTCATGTGCCTGCCATATTAATTGGTTGCATTGCAGTGCCATCAGACTACCTGACATGGAAGCAATGCTAGCAAATTGGTCAAATTATCAAGAGATGTAAAGCTAGCATGTAAATATCGCATCAACAGGATGAAAATATCACAGAATGGATGTCGTATCAAACATATAGAAACTGGAATCCAAGTGACAGTCACATGTTTGATCTACACCAAATTCTGTGCAAGTTTAAGAGCTGGTACACGGCTACTATCCAAACACTGAATTAATGTACTCATGGTTGGAGACAGCTCCAAAATACGCATTAAATACGCATTTGGGATGATACATAGTTAGTTCATCCAGCTCTTCAAAAGTGCCAAGCTTTACTCTACTTACAGAGCTGCATAAATAATGGAAAGATAAAAGAACGTAGTTCTGGGAGCATATGTATGACCGCAGAATGCAGTAGGAATATTGGGTAAATTCTTCCCTCTTGTGACTGTGTTTCAGCCAGTGGCCTTACACTAGGGAAAAATCGGACCATATTTTGCATGCAACATAGCAGTTTGTTAAGAGGCAACAGGGAGGTATTTGAGAGAATTTCCTCTCTGCTGTTTGCAGAAGTGTACGTGAAGTCATCTGGCTGATCTGTAGTCATTACCTGTCATCTTTTGGCAGGTAACTAGTTAAATTTGTGTTAAATGGGATTTGCTTTGCCATTTCCATGTGCTGTTGGAGTAGAAATGTTCTGACATGACATATGGCCAATCAATAATGGGAAAGTGCTTGCATGAGTCATTTGAAGCCAGTAGTTTAGACAGTGGCAGCCACCACTGGAATTAAAACCTGCAAAGAGTTGTTCTACAGTCCCTGATTCTGCAGCTTCTCCTCTGGGTGTCTGCTTTTCACTTAATAAGGGTACCCTGTAGACATCAACTGAAATAACTCTTGCCTTTGTTGCTTGGATGTTTTTGTGAGCTCTGAAATGAACTTGGCATATACAAATATACTTTGTTATCCTGCCTAAAGGATGCAGGGCAGGAATTATTATCCTGTTCTGCTGACAGCTTCAGTAGAAAAGAAATAGCTTTATTTTACCGTGACTCTGAAGAGAATAAGAGTGTGACTGTACCCTGTGGTTTTCTGAGTATTTTTTTCTTTTTTTTTTTTCCACCCTATACTGTTGATGTTTTATTGCTATTGCAGGGCTATAATAATCCGAAACGGTGAAGTCATTCCAATGTCTTCAGAATTCACTCCAGAGACCGAACGCCAGCGACTTCAGTATCTGGTAAGAGACCTGAGGACCAAATGAGGTGCTGCTGAGGACAAGCATTGCCCAATAATATCTAAGGTTCAGACACACGCTGCTCAGTTACCGTAGCTCAGAGAGGGACCGCATATCTGCGGAACACCAGTGACTGACCATGTACATCTTCGAGCCATCAGCAAATGTGGAGAAAGGCCTGATGGTGCAAATCGCGATGAAAGGAGTCTTCTCTCTCTTGTGAAGGCCATCAATTAGCATGGCTGTGTTTGTTTACCTTTTTCAGCTGCAGACCTTCAGCAGCTCATTGGCATTGGATAATGAGAGCTCAGACACAAAGCTAACAAGCCGCAGAGGTATTTCAGTCTATCCCAGTGTTTACTGTGTGACAGTGTAAAATACCGCTGCTGGTGGTTGCTCTTGGGGTGTGTGTGTGAACAGTGTTGCAGGGTTTTATTCATTTGCTGTGATAGTATGCCAATAATTTCTTGGTCAGGGGAAAGATACTCAACTTAGAGGTGACCTCCATGAGCATTAGTAGCTGCAGGATAGGACGGGTGAAGGAAGACTAGCTTTAGCGTAGCAGTACTCATAAAGCTGGGAGAGGGTGACTAGGTGAGATGCGGGAGGCTTTGTACATCAAGTTGCGCTGGCTGATAAGCTGCCTCAGAAACATGTCAAAATGCATGATGTAATTTTTCATGCAAACAATCCTGTTACTCCTTGAGTTTTTTGTTGATGGTCAGATCGGTTGGTTGAAGTTGGTTGGCTGTTCGTCAGAATGTCATTCCTAACACAGCTTTTGTGCTGCTTCAGGTCTCCTGCTTTTTCCTCTTAGAAATTTAAGCTTAAGCCAAGGCAGGCTCACTGTCAGCTTGCCTGATGCGAGGTGGACAGGCAGGCCAAGGCTGGTGGTGTTCCCTGATCTTAAGGTTCTGTATCTTCAGCCTGGCCCAAACACTGTGGTTTGAAACCAGGCAAAATGCTAGTGGCTGAAGGCAGGGGTGGAAAGTTTTAAAGAAAAATTGTAAATGTTTCCGCAATTGCATTTGATTTTTAGTCAGGTTCACTGGCTTGAAGCTGAAAATTTAAGAGGAAATACTGCTTTGGGAGTATTCATATTCAGAGAGCCAAATGGAAAAGAGGCCTAGTAAATATTTACGGTTTAGTTACACTTAAAATAATTTGTTTGCCTTTAAAATAAAATGTATCTTTAGTATCTAGGGAGTCTGCTACTTCTGTAGGAAATACGAGATAAAGCGTTGCCTACAAGGGATTTTTTTTTCTTTTGATGTCCTTTCTGGCTTATATTTGAAAAAAGCAGCTGATCTGAAAAGCATTTCTGCTGTTTCCTTTGGAAAATTCCTTTACCTTTGTTTGTTTATCTTAATTCTCTATGTAACGAATATGCCAGGGCTATGGGTATCATGTTCAAAGAAAAATACATGCAAGACAGCAAGAGCATGAAACAAAATTAGAGATAATTTCAAACATAGCATTCTGTAAGTAACACTTCTACTCTAGTGTTTCCAAAAAAAAAAGTCAACCCCAAATTTTTTACAAGGTTGGCATAAACATTATACTCCAAAGGTTGCATCTGTCTTGCTGATTAGATCCCAAATACTCCTCATTATTCACCTTGGCTGTCCCCAGGTTCTGCTATCAATCTATTGCCCCACCAACATCTCTCTTCTGCTGTTCTTATCTGAAAGTTACTTACTTTGGATTTATTTTCTTATATGCAGTTAAAGCTGAGTTGCTTTGTTTCAAAGGTGTTGCATTGTTTTTCCTGCACAATAGGAAGAAAATCACTTAATCACTTTAACATTAATATTTTACTTGGTAAATGCAGAGATACTGTTTGCTGTGGGGAAGTTACTGCCCAAGCAAAGGGAGGGTATGGTTTTACAGCCTGCAGGCTGCTGAGTGTTGACTCCCTGTGCAGTAGACACTGTTAGCACAGTCGGGGTGAAGGAGCTTTCCTCTGCCTTTAGTGCCTGTTGATTTCTTTGGCCACACAGGACGTTGGTTGAGGTTAACTGGCATCTTCTGGATTCACATCCTCTTTTCTGGGCCCTAATTTCCACGTGCAAAGAAATCTGTGGGATAATGAGTTGCTCAGGTCATGTGAGCATCTCTATATGAAGTCCTCTGGCCTAGTCTTTGACGAAACTATGCTTCAGCTAGTACTGGTTGAGTAACTGAGTAAGGGGGAAACAGATGCCTTCCCTATCCAGCTCCCACTTTTAATGCAGGTTCATCGCCGTGTATCCAAAAACGGCCTTGGGCATAGACCTCTGGCATGGCAGCTTCAAAAGAACAGGTCACCTACCCAGTCATTCTGACTTTTGAGCAGCTCTGGGCATGGTCATCCCTCTGTCTCTACCTGCACCCCCTGGTTTTTGCAGTGGGAGGACAGCATACAGCTGCAGATTTCAGGCAGGCTGTATGGCAGAGGCAGACTTCCGTGCCGGCGGACTTGTTGAGGGGATTGCGGAAGGCAATCAGTCCTTCAGTCAGAGGCCACTTCCTGAGATGTAAGGTGTGAAAGCCTGGCATCAGTATTCCCTTGGTCCTTTGGCTTCTGTAAAGGTTCAGTGCACCATACTGCTTCCCTTCCACTCGTGGGGTGTTCACGAGCCTGAACCTTTTCTTTTGAATTTTTGTGTCTCTTTTCCTTTTTGCACCGTGGCAGGAAAGCTCACACAGTGCCTACTCCAGGAAAGCCCTGGCTTCCCATATCAGTGTATCCTGAGGAACAACAAAATCCAGTATTGATTAGGAACTTCTCTGCTACATTCAGCAGTTGCGCAGAAAACGACTGCCAGAGGCAATTTTCCTTTCATCTTCTGAGGAGACTTAATTTCAGTCATGATAGCCTAAATTGCAACAATAAACGGCCTAGATTTTGTTGCTTTTTCCCTTAGAAAATGTGTTTAAAATTAATGATGAAGTATATTGCAGATGGGTGTATTTCTTGGTTATCAAAGTTACGCTTTGAAGATGTCATGTGAGGTCAGCATGGTGTTCCTGCACACCGTGTCCGTGAGTGTAGCCAGGTAGTGCCCCACAAGTTCACAGCTCAGACCAAAGATGGTGCGCTGCTGCTTTGCTACTAGTAACAGGCAGACTTTACTACTAGTAGAGAGTGAGGTGGCCATCAGTGGCAGTGGGCCGTGGGTGCTCTTTGCACTCGGGACCAATTCAAAGGCCATGAACCCAGACAGGCGTGGGTTCAAGGAGGAGCTCTTTCATTGTGCGGGTGAGGATTAAGTGATACTAACTTACCTGCTGAAGGATGCTTGTGAAACACAAGCCTGAAGTGGATATGAACCTAGATCTCCTAAATGCTGATTCAGTACTTCAATCACCAGTCAGAACCGTCTTAATTCTCTTCGAGTTTGTGGCTTCTTGCATCACCCAGCATAGTAATGTTTTGGCCATCTGCGCATTGCACAGTGCTGTGGTAAAAGAGATCTGTTGTTTTATGGAAAGGGTCCTGGCCTTTCATAAGAGGAGATACCAATCCAGGGAAGGATTTGGTTCCCAATTCCTTCTTTCCTTCTACCACCACCTCCTTTAGGTTTGAACTCTGGTTGGCTTAAACGTGACCTTAGATAGTGGCTGAGTAATTTGCACAACTCCTGGGTGCATTGTGACATGCACGCTGTTCTGAGCAGTAGTCCCATGTAGTAGAAAATCCTATTGGATAAAATGGCAGAATATGATAAGAGGATGAAGTTGCAAGATACACTTGATGTAGGGGAAAACAGCAATTCTGAAAATAACACAGAATACAGTGAAACCACTGAGTGCCAGTGATGACCCAGAGCAGTGCATACTGGAGGAACTGTAAAAGGCATCAGCAGGCCTTATCAAGGTACGATAAGATACAGGCAGTGTTCCCTGCCACCTAATTAACTGGCACACTAAGAGTGTAAGTCTAGGTTTATCTTAATTTCATGTTTGCTTTGCTGATCACCAGGAAACACAGCAGGAAGCAAATGGCCTTTTGAAAGAAACATGACTAATATTTCCTTGAGCAGACTCCATTTTAAACAACTAATGTTGAATGTAATGCATCTAGCCACAAAGTACACCATAAAATGGCAGAGTACCAAAAACACATGATGCAGACTATGCCAGATCTATGCCAAAAAACTGTAATAGCTTCTGAAAGAAAAATGATGGAAAATATTCCAGTTCTATAACACAGCATAACAATGTTGTCTGACTGTACCTCATAAGGACATAGAACATGTTTGATAGTCCCTCTTTTTATTACATTTTAAGTTCTCTGAATGGCATTTCTGATCTGAGGTTCTTGCAAATCGAGACTAAACAAATGGAAAATATACAGTGCCTCCTCACAGATGAAATTCTGAGAGTCAGTTCACTTGCCATTTTTTATTTCTTGTTTGATCACTTGAGGGGCTTTCACAGTGTCTGTATATCTGCTTGAAAGATCTGTAGATTTTTAAAACATTGTTTTTCATTTATTTTCTGATTCTGTTGCCCAGTACAGTTTGATTGGGGTGGAGAGGGAGAAGAATCCTGCCTCGTAGTAAATGGAGAGGCGTTCTCAACAAATCTGAGTGGAAAGTTGCATCTGAGTTTTTATAAAATGACATTCGTTGCTTTGCAGAATTACTAGTGAAGCATCAAAAACAACTGTTAAAAAAAGAAAAAAAGGTAAAAAATATAGGAAATTTAGAAAAGAAAAAAAGCTCAACAGAAATCACTATTTCTTCACATAAGAATTCAGCTCACAGGCACTAGAAGCTTCCAAATTGCTCTTTTCCCTGTGTTCCACTGATGCCAAAAATATTAGAATCAAGTTAAGATCCCTGGATTGTAAATCAAGCGTTGAGGCTTGGCTGCGGAAGAGAAATCTTATTTGAACATTAGCAGTCCACTGGTAACTCTGCCAGCTTTATTAATCTTATTTCACTTGTGACCTCAGACTTTCCATCTGAGTAAATCTTTATGAAATGCAGTCTCTCCCAATCGCTGTACCTTTTCAATAAATGAGATTCTTGTTTTCAGGGGGAAAAATGCTAAAAGCCTGTAACTTTTTTTCTCTTGGACCTGTGATCCAGCCTACTAAGTAATCTCGTAATCTAAAGGTTAAATAACTTCATTTTGATGTCAGGTATGAGTTTTCTTGCTTTAAATAAGGCTTCTTATTTTGTAGAGAGGTGACAGTAATCTTTAGCTACAAGTAGTTTGTAATGGTTCAATCAAGATAGGCTGTGCAGTTTTAAAAGTGAACTGAATTGCACTTTCAAAGCAGACTGACTTCATTGTTTACAATATCATAGACTAGAAAGAATTAAAAAATAGCAAAAAAAGTCCAGCGCTCTGCTGTCAATGCGTAGCAATACATCAAATAAATCATTAGGGATGTTCTATCTTTTTTGCAACTGGAATGAAAATAAATAGGAAGTTTACCTGTATTTTTAAATAAAGAATCCAGAGTTCTGGGAGTATGGGAAGTCTCATCTGGACTAATACTGCTAAGCCTCTCAAAAGTCACTAGTGCTTCTCAACCATTTCTGTAATGAGGAACAGTGCTCCAATTAGAGGGTCCTTGAAAACAGTATTTGGGTGGGGGAGGGGACCTTGGCTGAGTATAGACTGCAGGAAGAAAATGTAATTCCCTTAACCATACATGGAGAGAGAATTTGATGGAGCTCCTGTTCCAGGAAGGGCTTACAATGTCAAGATCACACTTGTGTGTTTGAAAAGCCGCCTCTTGAAAGCAGAATCCAATCTCGTTGGCTACACACAGCAATCTCCCTCAGCCCCGTTTCAGCCGAGCTCGAGGTGTTTTCTGGAAGGATGTCTGGCAATGGGAACAGGGACAAGCTGATGGAAGGTTAGTGCTGTGATGTGCTGAGCCTGATCCAACTCCTATTAAATTGAGCGGGAGCGGACTCGGCCCTTAAATGCAGGAAATATTTTATTGTGAACTATCTGCATGATAGCTGCCAGGTAGATCAATAAGGGCTTCCACTGCTTCCTGCCACTCACCTTTTGATGAGCGCTAGATTTATGACAAACCCACAAACTAAAGCCAGCTCATTTGGTCTGCCCTGATGGCAGCTGCTGCTGGAGATAAGAGACACTTTATTGCCTTAACTGGCTGGATAAGGAAAAAGTTATCTGCAGAAAGGTTAAGAAATGCAACTTTTTTTCAGGTCCCTAGCCAATTTGCCTGTGTCTTCAAAAGAGTTCGCTCACAGCGCGGCTTTGGGGAGGGAGGGTAAAGGCTTGTTTGGGCAAATAATAAAGAAAAATGAGTGAGGTTTATTTCAGAAAGAAGAAATACAGCATGTTTAAGGATTAACCTATCATGCTAGGTGATCTGTGTGCAAATCCAAACCAAAAATCTGTGTGGTGGACAAAGAGGCTCGCAAGGCTCTCAAGTACAGTCAGCTCTGGAGCACATGAGCCTCGGGCACAGCTCTAGCAAAGACGCCTTGCAGCATCTGCAGAGCTGCAACACCAGAAAGGGCAGCAGCAGTCTAACTTTAATACCGTCAGAAACATTAGTCGCAATTGTGACACAAAACTGCTGGTACTTTTCTGTCTGTTCTGTACAAAGGACGTAGTTTTTGGAAAACAAGAAAATAAATACAAGTTGCGGAGGACTTTATTTGCAGCGTCTCGTGTGATGGGGTGCAGCACACTGGGCTGGTAAAAGGGAATGTTTTTCTCAAGGCAGTGAAAATTGAAGCGTGGTAGTAATACTAGGTTGCGTGCCTTGTTGGCATAGCTGAACTGGGAGTCAAAAAGCTTGAGCTTCGCTCCACACACACCTCTCTGAGTCTCTGCTTGTTCCATGGCTTTGTCCTTTCATCATTCCCTTCTCTCCGGTCTCTGACCTGTTTTACGAAGCCCTGTAGGCTCCTTTGGGGTCAGTGGATGAGGCATACTTTAGAAGTCCCAAATGTTGAGGAGCAGGGAGAAGTGAAGGATTTTGAGGGCAAGAGGACTGCTCCCTGTAAGGCTGCCGCTGGGCGCCTGGCAGTGTCAGAACTGATGCATGTGTACATGGTCTGCTGAAACGGAACTCATAATCTTCCTTTGTTTAAAAAGGGGAGGGGATGGGGAGGGGAATGTATGTGGGGAAGGGAGTGGGAAGGGATGGTAATGCTACCTTGTTAAAAAATAGGTGATGTCTTGTTTTGCAATGTTTGTGTGGTATCTGTGGCTTGGTTTCTGCTCACAGGCTTATATGCAGCCCCACTTGCTGGGAAATGAGTTCACACATTTAGAGTTTCCACGGAGGGTGCAGCGCAAGGAAGTTGGGAAGAGGATGCTCTACCGTGACTTCAACATGACTGGCTGGTAAGCATGTGTCCTTCTCAGCATGGGGTCAGCCTTCTACCCAACCAACGCCTGCCTTGTACGTGTCTGATTAGTGTAACTCCATCAAACTTGGAGGTGTATGCCTGTGTACTAAAGGGAAAGGTATTTCCTCCTTTCAGGTTTATGTTTCTTTCAGAAGCTAACGTTTTAAATAAGTTGACTCCCTCCAGAGCCAGGACCTTGGTTCATTTTAACATGTGAGCGCTCAAAGCGGAGCAAACACATAAAGGGGAAGACATGCCGGGGATCTTCCTGAAAGCTAAACAAGTTTGCTGTCTTGGAAGTAGCGTTTTATAGAATCTGGATCAGTTGGACCCTGATGCCTTCGCACGCTGAGGAACGCTTGCGGAAGGGAGGAGCTGTCTCCCGTACTCCACTGCAGCTGACCCCTGATTTGGATAACCCTTGAGGAATTGTTTTAAAGACAGGCTTGTCTGAATAAAAGTCACAGCCAGCCTAAAATGAAAAGACTTGAATAAACAGCATTGACTTAATGAAGACAGGAAGAAGATGAGTTATTTCTCTGGCTAAATTTCTTCATTGTTTTGCGTTGGTTCAAGAGGCTCCTTCTCAAGTGACTCCCGCTCACTCAGAAAAGCCCTAATCCTTGCTGTTGTGTGCTCCTGTGTGTGACCTGTAAAGGCAAAGGCCCTATATATGCAAATCGTCTTCAGATGCATGCTGTTTGTGGTTTAGCATCCTTAGTAAATACCCTTTCAGGAAGGGAAAATATGGAAGGGGTTAAAAAGCCTGAACTTTTGTAGGTTTGGAGACTTGGACACTCACATGCAACTACAACTCCACATGCTTCTGATTTGTACCATACTTTATAGACCATAAATATAATGATGTTTTAATGGCAGAATAATGACCCAAGTTTAATATTATCTGGAGTGCTTGTGCAGAACATGTTCATCTGGGAATAACACTCATTGTCCATCATCTTGAACAGCTGCTAGTAGAAATATGCAGTCTCACCCTGAGAACGATGACTTCACATTTTAAAAAGGCTGTAGGCATGAGCAAAAGAATAGGAATAGAATAAGAACATTGGATCAACTGAGGACTTCAACAGTAAAACATTTGGAAGATCATGAGACTCTCCCACTTTATGCAAAGGGGGCTTTCTTAATAAACTCATGGATGTCTCTGAAGGCATCAGTAAAGAATGGCTTCATGCAGACTTCTAAAAGCTCTTTATCAAGATGTGAGATGCTACTGGGGGAGAAAGAAAAAAAAAAAACCCAACAGTAAAAACCCCTCTAATTTTGGGGAGAGCTACAGAAGTATCATGAGCCAAGAACTTCCTGAGAGGAGGGTAAGAGCAGAGTTCTTTCACCATGGTTGGAAGGCAAAGAGGGTTTATCCATGTTTGTGGGAGCTGTTTTGCATTTCCTCACTTCATTAGTGGTCTGGAAAAGAAATTATCTTTAGGATGATTGAAGTTGCGCATTGTCACTGGGCATGGGCATCACAGTGAGCCAATTTGGTGTTGATAAATACCAAGTAAAGCATGAAGCAGGAAAAATGACTATTTTTCACACTAGAAGTGAAATGAACTTGAGAACCATGTCAGAAAGCTCAGTGGTTCAGTGGAAGTTCTGCTTACTATGTTTTTGTCAGTCAAAATCACCAGCAGGATGTTGGGATGCGTACAGGGTTGGCATGGTTAAAAATTAAACAAAGAGACGAGTCCGTATGTCAGTTTGTACCTCATTGCTGAATCTGTGCATAGCACTTCACCTTATTCAAAATTATTATTGCATAGCTAATACTGTTTGGCATTAGAAGAAAGATAAATAACAAGGAATGCAAATCTTAAGTGTGGAATAATGAGTAAGGTTGAAGAGCTTGGGTAAGTCTAAATGGATGGCAGATTTGATTCAATGTATTGTTTTTCAGTATTGGAGTGTGAACTCTGTTAACTCTAGCATATGGCAAGGGGGAGAAGAGAGTTGATTTTCCTGTTGATTTTTCTGAATTTCATGCAGTGTGGGGACACATGTTGATCCAGTTACAGATTCTAATATGGTCAATGCAAAAATTACCATAGTTCAGCACAGATATGCCTAGCTGTAAGCAGTTATTCTGGAATAAATACTTAAACTGTGACTTGAAAACTCAAGTCTGATTTCACCTCAGTGTTGTCCTAGAAAGGGATGGCCTGTGCCAAGCAAAAGCATGTGGAGACTGTGAGGAGGCTACCTCTCCCTGCTGTTCTTTTTGACTTCTGGCTGGCAGTGGAAAATGGGGGCTATCTTTTTGTCCTGAATAAGAGAATCAGAATCTTCTAGCTGCTCCATAGCCCACAGCCAGTGCATCAGTTAGTTACCTCTTTGTTTTGGTTTTTTTTGCCTCAGGACAATGAAATGGTGAGGGAATTGCCCGACCACCATACATTTATCTAAATCAAAGCCCTTCTACATAAGGATCCATTTCTTTTTTCAGGGTGTTTGCCCAAGGGAGTCTTGTTTTCCATCAAATTGTGTGCAGTGATCTCCTAAGCAGAGGAGAAGCAATCTGTTTCTGTTTATCCAAAAGTCTGAGTCAATCTTAATGGTTGAGATTGTGGACAAGACATTAGATTTCCAGCTTGGTGGGCCCTCAGAGATGGTGGTTTGAGGTGGCTGGTGTTTCACAGTGGTCGTTTTCCCCTTCAAGGAGTTTGCTTCTATTTTCTTCCCTTTCTAATTCCTAGATTCAACTGATGTATCAGGGCACAGCAGCCAAGGACATGTCTGTTCTGCATTTATTTCTAAGGACAATATCTATCATGAAGAATAAATTAACATATATATTCCTTTTCTAGAAGATGTCAGATGGAGTTTTGGCCAGCCACAGCTTTGTACACTAAAATGCTGCCAAACCTTTATCACTTACAATGCAGAAGATCAATTATCTGAACCTTTTTTTGGTCAGTGACTTCACTGTGTGTTGACATTTGCATATACATGTAGAGAGGTGCAGGTGATGTTAGGAAGAAAAAGCCACACTTACTTAATTACTGAATCCTTTAGTGAGAGGGTGTAAAACTCTGCTCTGATGTTGCCTCAGGAAAATGAACTGTTTATTTTAAAATTCAGGACACTTTCTGTGTTTTCTATTAGAAGCTGTATGATTTCCCCCCCCCCCCCCCCCCCCCCCCTTCATTTTTACTCTTCTGCTATGCTCTGGAGCTTTTCAGTTTCCCAACAATGGCTTGGCTCGCCCAGCTTGTTTGGATTACAAAAGGTTATTGTCTTTGGGTCTGTCATGATGCATTTGGCCTTTTTTTTTTTCTTTGCTTTTTCTTTCTTTCTTTTTTTTTTTTTCTCTTTTTCATGTGAAGTTTCCGCACTGGCTTTGTCTCAACAGCCCACAGTGGTAGCAGAGCTGCCAAGTTTCCCCACAGCATTAGGACAACCACTGATCCAGCAATGTGTGCTGCATCACTAGTCCAGGCTGCCTGCAACTGCTTTGAGACCAGCCTTTCCCTTCTCCCTCCGGCTCTCCCACCCTTTCTCCTTCCTCTGCAGTGGCAGTTGGGATGAGAAATCCACTGCATTAAATGTACCTAAAATAAATCCCATTTAAGGGGGAGCTGACTGCGAGCTGCCCCTCCTGCACCCTCGCCCCACGCGCGTTGTGGTTGAGCAACCATTGCAAAACGCGCACTGTAGCTGGCAAGGCATCTTAGGAGCTGTGTCTCCTGCTGAACGAGCCTCTGAGCTGTCTCGAGCCATAATTTGCTGGCAGACATCTGTGTTACTGACAGTCTTTCACAGCTGGGTCTCTGGGCTGGGGTTTTCAGGCCCGTGGCTTGCAGAGGTTAAACTCCTATTGGAGAGAGGGTAGTTCTGGTGGTTTGACAGCTCCTGGCAAGAAAAGCATCAGTGGCCACGTAAGCGAAGTGCTGCTAGTGCTAAGGGGTATTGGGTAGCCTGAGGTAGAAATATATGGGGGGAAAAAAAGCAGGCCTGATGATAACCGCTCCTTTAAAGAACTGCACAGAATTAGTATGGTCTGTATCTGCCTTTTATTTAAAAGTTACGATATAGTCGGTCAGGTTTTCTTTACTCATGGGTAAATCCAGTGTGAACAATTTTGAAGTTCTTTGCTCTGCCTATATCTTAGACACCTTCCCAAAACCTGGTTTTCTGTCATACTGCGTCCCTCGCTGGCACAGTGCTCCTTCCAGGGTTCCCATCTCATCCTCCCACGGGGCTGGAGGAGCCGTACAGCACTGCACTTAACCTAAGGCATCCAGAAGGCACTACCAATGTGCATCAGTTTGCTTTTGTCGTTTCGAAGTTAATTTTCTGCTCCTCCTTGGAATGCAAACAGTGGCCTTTCTGCTGCTCACAGTGGAGTTTCTTTAAAGGCTTGTTTCCAGATCACAGCCTTAGCTTTTGGAATTGATTTTAGGGTGGCAAAAAAGCCCTAGGTAATGAGTCCAATTTTTTGACGTTATTTGTTGGTGACTTCCTTTGCTCTCCAGGAGCACACAGAGTTGAGCTACATCCCGTCAGAAACAATCCAGCCCCTGCCACTCATCGTGGGCTGAAGCCCCAGCTGGCAGCGAGCGGGGAAACTGGGCACTGCCTCTGTGTTGGTATCGGAGCCCCCGCCAGTTCCATGTCCGTGTGTCTGGCGAGGGAGTGCTGTAGCACATGGTTAGCCACCCAAGGGTCAACCCGTGCTGGGGGATCGCCCGCCTGCATGATTTATTCCAAAGCTGGGAGGCTGGTGCCCTGGGGCGAGCACTAAGCAAAACCCATTTTATTCTAGAGTCAATATTGTCCACTGCCTGGAAAGCTGCCAGCCTGCTCTGCGCTTGCCCTTTTCTTTCCAACAGGGAATGTCTTTCAGCCTCTAAGCATCTGATTAAAAAAGCAACTTCACTTTTCAAGCCGTTTTATTTTGTTTGGGATGGATGCCTTTTGCTTTCATTGTGCAGCCCGCCTTGCCGTCTGCGGTTCAGACTCTGGCTCACAAAAACCAGGCTCTCATTAATCACTTATTGGGGATCCAGAATACCCTGGTGAGAGCCAATGTACATGTTTTGCTTGGTAATGCATGAGCTGATTTGAACAAATATTGCCAATGTGGCCGCTATCTTATTCTTTATTGCCGGGCTCGATGTCTCTCGACAGTGCGTTCAGGTAGCCTGCCTGAGGAGTGCCTGAGCAGATTGAGAAATGCCACAGAAATGCTTTATGGAGCAGGCGCCCACGCTGTGCCCCCCTTTAATATAAATTGATTTATTGAATCAAGTGCAGAAGCCCTGCTACAGAAACCTCAGGCTATATCCTCTGGAGAACCACCTAATAAAACAGCCCCAACTGACACTCCTCATTAGCTTTTCCACCGATCCCAAGGCAGTATTTAAAGTGACAGTGTCCCTCTTTTCGGCCTGAATTTATCTGCTGGCTTATGCCTGTGGGTCTAATTAGCTTAGCATTATTAGTCTTATTCAGATAAGCTGCATTTCCTAACAGCTTTGATTCCAACTTGTAAAAAGTAATTGGAAGTCTACAAACCCTGTGCCGTAACCTGCTTGATTGCGCCTTTTAGGCAAATTCATGTAATTTACAAAAAGTCATCCCTTCTTCACCCCCTCTTTTTTTAATTGAGCTTTTTTGTCTAGTGAAACCTTCTGTGCTTCTTCTGTTGAAATCCTGGCTGTATTGTTGTGTTTGAGGCCTCAGCCGTATCCTTTGTACAATCGCCAGGGAGAGATCAAATTTTAATTTCATAATTACTTCACAAGAAAGCAGCCTTTTTCCCCAGTCATGCCTGGTATTAATTTCCTCCCAGCAACTTACATTTTCATAATTTAATGATTATGGGCCACCTTTGCAGCACTGGGCCTTTCTGGAGAAGGAAGAGATAGGATGTCATTTTTGCGGCAGAAACCGTAATCCACCACCACTTGCCTTGCTTTTTTTGTCTTTGCTCTCGTCTCATTCCCAGGTAGCCGGGAGCGGGACGAGACGTGCCTCTTCAGTGCGCACAGCCGGAGCAGCTTGCTGGGTTGTGCCTGGGTGTCTGGGGTACAGCTCTGCGATGATGAATGGCTGTTTGCAATGTGCATGTTATGCATCTTTTCAAGATTTGCAGCCCTCGCTGCAGGAGCAGCGGGAGGTGAGAGCTGACCTGCTGCGTACAGCACATCTCCTGACAGTGACGAATGGCTCTGTTTTCCCCAAGTGCACACATGCCACAGGAGCTGAGCCAATGTCTGCGGGGCAGTAGAAAGCAGAAACAAGAAAGTAATAGTGCAGCAACAAAAGAGAGAACTTAAGTCTGGGGTGAAGCTCTTTGTAAATGGCCACTCTGGGGCCAAATGAGCCTGACAGGAATGAGGTTGGTCTGAGCCATGTCCTGCAGGAGCATCTCCTTCTGGAAGTAGCGCATCCAAGGCCTGTCCCTGCACGGCTGCGCATCTCTACTTGGGCCTTGCCATGGCACAAGATCAGGTGCCGCATATGCAGGGCAAACAAAAGGTTCCCAGTCTCTTTTATCACAAAGACACTAGACTGAAATGAGGTAATCTTCAATCTGAAAACCCAAGCAAAAACAACTTTCTTCCTGGTAGGGTGAAGACTCTTCACCTACTCCTGCTTTCTCTGGCTTCCCCAGCTGCACAAATTTGACATAACCTCAGCTAGGTCCCTAGGAAATCCTCTTTCTCTCCATTGCCACCTGGGATTGACTTATGGCTCTGCTTCTCGCTGAGAGGAGGACCCTTGCTCCTTGGGGGAGTTTCCAGTGTGGGATGGTGAGGTCTCTGCTTGCTGTATCTCACTGCCTGCTCCATCCTATGCTACAACGATCTTTCCCAGAAGAGTTTGCTTCATGATTCCTCCTTAACAGTAACCTCCTTTCCTTCCAGAGGTTCCCAGCTAGCAAGTGCGGAGCAGGCACTGCGAGGTTAACATGCAGTCTTTCTCCCAGCTGCCTCACCACATCCTTTTAACGAGAAGTACAGCAAAATGTGAATTCACAAACATTTTTTCTGTCCATCACAGTGCATTAAGCCCATAGGGTGTTAAGAGCCCACTTCCCTTACCCCTCTATCTCCAAAGAAAATTGCTGACAAACCTTCCTGTTTGTCTTTTAAAAGTAGAAGAGATGAAGTAAATTTTAAGAAGCGCTCAAGACAGAAAATTCGCTGGGGGGTGGGGGGTGGGGAAGACTTGGCCTGGTGAGGCTGTTGCAGAACATGGATCTGCTTTGATGTGCAGCTGCAGTGTCTGCACAGTTTGTCACTTGTGAGTAGTGGGAGCTCAACTGCTCACAAGCAGTGATTGAAAGCCGTCACCATATACTTGCTCTGTCCCTCCCAGCCTGCTGAGCACAGAAGCAGCAAGGGAGGGTGCCTACAAATACCTTCAGGTTAGAAGGTTTTTTTTCCCTGATTTGCCCTTTTTTTGGGCAATGGTCTCTCTAGGTCCTTGGCCACCCTCTCCATGATTTTTCTTCCACTGGTGTCTTTTAATGCTCCGTTAGAGGTGAATGAACTAAAAAAGGAGCCACGTTCCAGGAGGTGGCAGAGAGAAGACGCCAGTGCTCAAATCTTTAAAATGGGCGGGCCAAGATGGGTAGTTTGTTTTGCTTAGGAATTACTTCCACAGGAGTACATGGTGTTGGGGGAATACATCCTATCCAACATCCAGACTCTGTCTTAGGACTGTGAAGCCTCCCTGGAGATCCAGAGCTCACGTACCTGCCTGATTTCACCAAGCTAGAAATTGTATGTGCGTACAAGTCAAGCTGTGATGTTTCAATTTTATTTTTTTCCAGTTTGTAGATGGGTGGGCAGAACTGGGATTTGCAAAATGAAGCATGATAGATTCAGGTTCAGAAGCAGGGTTTTCTGAATTTTCTGGAAAAAACACGTTTTAAAACTTGTATGTTTTCCTCTTTGCTTGAAAGAAACCCTGTGAGAGTATCTTGGTTTAGAGTAGATCTTTCCCTAAAAGCTGTTCAGTGCTTATGTGTGCGTGCATCTGTTGTCTCTAATTGATTTGGGTTTGCCATCATCTTTTCTCTTAACAAATATTACTACAGTTTGTGTGCTTTTATTATCTTTGTTTATTGTAGTTTTGTCTCATATAGTTTAATGTCAGATGAGTAATAGGGGAAAGATACTGAGGCACTGGAACATTAAAGCTAGCCTACCTAGAGGGTGCTTAGTACCAGACAGTGCTGTCTGGATTTAGAGATCCTGACTCTGCAGAAGCACATATGTGTAAGGACATTTTTTTAAAAATTATTGCTGGATCGAGACATAAATTGCATAATTTTTCAGTGGCTCTGTGCCTGCACTACACATATTTTCTCAGTAGTAAGCACGCACTTCTACTGGTTTGATGCCGGCAGTTCAATATACAGTACAGATAAACAGTTCCATTTGGGTTGGTGATTTAAGCTCTGTTATCCAAAGGGTTAGCTCCAATCCCCTGATTCCTTGTGTGGGAGGGTAAAAAAAAAAAAAGGACCAAACAGCAGTTCCTACCAAGTTTTGTGTTGCCCAAGGGTTAAAATCTGGGTTTCTATTGGTATGACCAAGGAAAGCTGAGCTTTGGGGGCTGGGGGGTTGGTTGGTTAGCTGGGGTGGCTTTGTTGTGGGGTTTGACTTTTGGGGGAGGCTGGGAGTGTTTGGAGGCAGTTCTGAGTTAGGGTTTTTTTACAGAGTGAAAGCAAAGCTGTGCTAGAAGTACACAGCATTCACAAACCTGTCTTAAAGGAAGAGTCTTCATCCTTGTGCTTGGCATGAACTAGGATGTTTCTGAAGCCTTAGTGCTTTTTCTTGCGTGCTTGCCACAGTGGGTTTTGCTCGATGTTTCAAGCTAAAGCTCTTTGACAATTCTTTTTGCTCTTCCTCAAGTTCAATTCTTAGTTTACTATCAGTTGTCACTAGCAGAGATGTGAAATACAGACAAACTTTCTAAAGCCAAGTGCTATGAAAAAACAGCACAGAGCCTGGATTCCCCTGTTGTTCACAAAACTGAGCCTTCCAGGTCAGGGTGGATTGTTTTCGCCACCATCTGTTGTGCCCGGGGTTGCCAATGCGATACTTTTCATGACCAGTAACCTTACGCAATTTGCTATAAAAGAAATATAATGTGGCTTTTCTTTTTTTTCTTTTTTTTTTTTTTTTTTTTGGTCATCAACAACTTCTACTCTTACATGGAATTGTATGTACTTTCAGAAGGCCAATTTTAAGAACAAATTATATGGCAGGAAAATGTGTAACACGTGAGAAATTATCTAGGATTTTGGCTCTGAAATCTGTATTTGGGACCTGACCAGTTTTTCATGTTCTGACCCAGCAATATGCAGGTAACTTTGATAATCTTTTATTTAAAGACTGCCTAAAGCACTGCTAATGACCTCAGCACTGCTGGAAACTTCTTCCGTAGATTGTCTTGTGCATTTAGCAGCTTCTGGTGATTTTTTTTCACCATGTATTTAGAGCAGATTCCTGTTAGCATATGAGTAACATCATGTCAGTCCTAGTTCTTTCGTTCTGACATCTCTCTTGGCTCCCGGCGCGATTTGGCCCGGTTTTCCAAAATGTTGATCCCGAGTCCAAATGTAACTTTGTGGGTGGTACATATGTCAAGCCCTAGTTCAGTATTTTTGGACAGCAGTAGCATTTCATAATTCTTTAGAAATGAAAAGAAGAAACAAAATTAACTGAAAAAAAAAGAATGCAGCTAGATCTAGCTGGGCACAACCTTGCCGTTTCGACTGCCCCCTCCCACCCCGTTTTTCCATTTGGGAAAGTGTAGAGGTTTACGTGGCAGAAGCACTTGACAGGACTTAGGCTTATTCAGAGCAGCAAGCAACAGCATAGCCTTGTTTTTATAACCTGTCTTGTCATGCCCTGATGGCCGCTGAGACCTCCTGGGATGCAGACGAGGAAGATGGGGAGAGCGGAGCGTTGCAGCCCTGCGTTTGTTAAATCAGTGAGCTAGGCTGAATTACGTAGATGGCTGAATAAGGCCATGTTGGCACTAAAAAAGCCAAACAACCCCTTCCGGTTCTCCGTAGCCTGTGTTTGATATACCTACTGCCATATTATATCTTTATATAGCACACTCTAAACAGCACATGAAGGTATAAATGCAACTTTATCACATAAAATCAAGTGACATAGTCCAGAAGGTTGTAGCCTGTGTGAAATAAACACACGTACAAAGTACAGGCAGTTTCACAGGGCATAAATCAAAATGAACTTCATAGCTTCCTTCCTTCCTTCTCCCCAGTGCAGTTGCTGAGCTGCTGGCTGAAAAGCTGTCCTTCATCCTTCCCTTGCAGCAAACCACACACTCATATATTATTAATCCTGTTTTGCTAGTACTGCAGGACACAGGTACTTTTCTAGAGTGTCTCAGGTTGCTTCTCAGCGTGTCTGTGCCAGCTCCACTGCTGTGGTTACAGTTCTGAGCATTGTTTTTCAAGTGCTGATAATTTTTCAGGCAATAGTCACATCAACAGAAAAAGCATGTTTGAGAGGAGTCTTGACACCCAAATTCAGAGCCCAAGAGCTGATTTGCTGTGAGAAACCACAAAACAAATCACTGTAGCTCTCTGGGCCTCCCTGCCTTAGTCTCATAGCTTCAGGAGGTCATAGGCTGGTCAGCTGCCCTTCCCAATCTGCTGCTGAAAGCTGGCTTTAGCCCTTGCAACACGGCCTCTTCCAGTATCCTTACACCCTTGTGTCACAGTTGAAGGCCCTAGGGACAGGGGTCCTTACGGTGGTTCCATAAAAGATGCTGGGCTTGGCAGTGGGGAACATTATTTTGAAGTACATCAGCCTAAATGATGCCTTTTTCACCCCTTCTGTTTTTTCCTCATTCCTAAAGTGCAGTCAATGTAAGGTGCTATGCAGGGGAATATACAGGAGGAGAGGAGAGAGGAAAGGAAACTCAGTCCCTGGTTTTGGCTGCTTACAGGACACTGTGAAGTGAGGGCTTCAGTCTAAAGTATTTGTAATTATCTTGCAGATAATACAGTTTGTGGGTAAAGAATGGGTTGGGTTTTTCCTTTAAAAAGGGGGTTGCAAATAGTTGTCACATCAACTTACTCCTGTTTGCTAATTGTAACAAATACATCCAGCAACTTGGAAATCCAGTAGGAATGGTTGTCTTGTCGGGTTTGTGGTTTGATTTGTCATTTGACTCCGATGCCCACTATGGGCTCAGTGGACACCCTTTTTCTTGGTGTTAGAGCAGAACTGGCTCTAGGCAAGGAATAAGAAAGAGTTCAGGCTCCTCCTCAGGGAGGTTCCGGCAGGGCTCCCAGCACTCTGAGTCCAGCTGGAAGCTTTGGGACATGCACATAGCAGTCAGGGATGGTAAAATTCTTCCTCTACATTCAAACCAGGATATCCTAGTTGGTGAGCAGGGCAGAGACATTAGCTGTTCCAGTTGGAAATAAAGGAATGAACAAACGCAAAGTCCATGACTTACTCATCCTTCCCAACAAAAAGCTATTCCAGGATTTAAACATCAGGGAAGTATTATCGTGCTGGCTACTTGTAGCGATTTGTGCCTTTTTGTTAGGTTTAAGAGCTAATCCGTGTGCCCTCCCCAGTACAAAAAGGTGTTTAAATGCCTTGACTGAATTGCCTCTCAGAGAGATGCCCAAGTATCATGGTTATATACTCCATATCCTTGACTACGTAGTCTCCTGTGAACCACCTACTGTGTTTTGCAAACCTCACCTGGTTCCCATTCGGGGATTTCTCACCTAGTAATGTTTTGTAGTACCAGAGCAGAGTCCTCCACTACTTTTTCATCTGTGCATTTTGGTTGCTTTTCCTTTATTTAATTTTCCCTCTCCTTTCCCCCCAGGCCCTAGTAGAGGCCCTACCTGTGATTCCTGGGAGATGTAAAGGTGGGGCTTAGATATCTATGCTGTTCTCTTTAACTGGGGCCTGCCTAGGTGATACAGCACGTATAGCTGTGTGACACAGCGCCGGTTATTGATCCCAGGTCTATGCCATATTTTTGAGAAGCAGGGGGCGTTTTGCTACAATATAGGATTTCACCCTTAATTTTTGATTTCCTTCTGGCTGGTGTCACAGCCTTCACATTGCTTAAACCTGATCAAACGCGACTCCCTGGAGCTTAAGTAGCCAGCCCGGCTGGGGGGCCACACAGCAGGGCTGGTGGTGGCTGGCAGGGAACCTGCCACGGCACCTTCCCTCCTCCTGCTTCTCGCTTTGGCAGGGAGCACTGACTTGCGTGCTCGAGGGCTGATTTTGGTATCAGCCCGAGGGCTTTGGGCAGGGGTTTGCCAGGAGGGACGGACAGCATGGAGGGAGAGGTTGGGGAGGGACAGTTTTGTGGCGTGAAGGGAAGCGTGTCCCTCTGCGGCGACATGCTTTAACTAGAGAGGCTCCCCTGCACCTCGGCTTGAGCATGTGTTGTACAAACCACAGGGCTCTACAGCTGCTGAGAATGACAGCCATCTATTTCTATTTTTTTATTTCTCACTGGCAAAATTGCTCACCTTCTCACCTCATCTGTGTCAACAGCTGGATGTGTAAAAGGTAGAGTACACAGCCATGCGGTAAACGGAATCGGAGCATGAGCGTTTACTTCTCTTGTCAGCGGGAAAGCTGTTGTAAAATATGAAATCTCTGACAACCTTGACTGTTGCAGTCAAGGTCAAATGAGCACTAAATAGCCTTCTAAGACTCTTCAGCACGTGAAGCTTGTCTTGGTTTAAGCAGTCCTGAAAGGTGAGAACAGGATCGGAGAGCTGTTTCACACTTCGTGTACGCGTCCCGTCACTGCTCACCATTTCACGTTAACACTGAATCTAGTCATTGCTTAGCTTCTGGGTGGGTTTGGGGTTTGGTTTTTATTACACTCTATTACAGTATAGCTGCTGCCATAGCCAACGGTATCTTACCTGATTAGGATGTTATTCCAGTCCACCTCTCTTTTCTTGCAAGCAATAGGAGCAGCTTGGCATGTTAGATATTTTCTCGTGTTCACTTTTCCTTTCGGCGAAATGAATAATCCTTTAGGGAAAGTGTTTCCACAGAAAAAGAAATTTACATCTTGGTTCAAAGACAGTCCCTAGGAGAAATAATGATATTTTATATTTTTTTCTTTTTTTTTTAAATCACAGCTGCTTGTTTCAGGGCACTGGGTCACTAATTGGGTGCAAGCTTTATAAATGTTGTTTATCCTTCCCCCACAGGGCATACAAAACCATTGAGGAAGATGACTTGAAGTTTCCCCTTATATATGGAGAAGGCAAGAAGGTGGGCGCATTTGCTTCCCTCAGACCAAAGGAAGGAGGAATTCTGGGCTGTTTACCACTCAGTTTAGCCTGTGGCAGCCCAGTGTTTTCCACTCAGTATCTCTTTATTTTATCGTTTTGACAGCTTGAAAGAATATCTTGGTTCTGTCATAAATCAGTCTCATGTCTGGGGGGTGGCAGGGAGAAGCTCAACATACTAAAAAGCTTTTTTATAGCAAACATGGTCATTTGCTGTTCAGTTTGCTTTTGTTTTTCATTCATCGTAGGTAGGCTACACTAAGACCATCTTAAATAATGACTTGAAATGTTCCTGGTTTCATTGTAAAATAGAACTAGGCTGGATGAAGATAGCAAAATACCTCATGTTTGCGGAAAACAAAGCAGGAGGGTATTTAATAGTGCTCTGAGATGCAAAACTCTTAATTTAGGAAGGGGAGGGATCAGAGCAGGATTTGGAAAGTACAACACCCCGTATTGTATCTTCTTCAGCTAGTGTATGTGAACTCACTGTTGGCTTTTTCTGATGTGAATGCTGATAGCTCTTCTTGAAAGGGAGAAACGAGACGTTACGTTTGGGTGTACTTTGTTTCCAGCTCCGTGATTAAGAACAGCGAGATCATTAGTGCTGATCCAGCAAGCTTAGCTGGATGCAGCAATAGGATCAATATAAGGACGCAGTGGTGTCAGTTTGCCGATATTGGTATGCTCGCTGTGTTTCTAAATAGTGCTCCCCTGCTGCATTAGGTTCTTATCTCAAGGCAAAAATACACGCTCTTCAAAATTAGTCCAAGTTTTGAAGGTTCAGACCTGCAGCTTATCTCTGAATTTGGTTAGGTTTATAATTATTTGCAAAATGTTTCATGCACATCTTCTTAATTTACTTTCTTATTGCCTTATGGAGCCAGGGGTTAGCGAGGCAAAATAATTTTGAGTCAGTTGCTTGCTGTTATTGATGCTGTGAGCTCTCTTGTTCAGAAGCTGCTGCGGCTAAACTAGAGTTTGGGGGAAGCGATATGCAGAGCGCGAGACTCCCCGTGAGGCAATCTGCCTGGTCAGTCTGTGAAGAAACGTTAATGAAGAAGAGCCCAGCACCTCTTGGGAAACCGCTTTTGCAGAGGAAGGTGCTTGGGGTAGGAAGTGGTAGATCTGAGGTAACAGCAGACCTGCCCTGGACCCGCTCCCCACAGGGGAGATCACTGTGGTCAGTGCCACTGTCAGCTGTGTGTTCAGCAATTTAAGCTGGCCTTTGGCACTTTTCCTTGGTGAAGGGAATATACAGCGAAGTGTCAATAGGAAGAGGCGGCAGGTTCCTTAAGTGAGTCATTAGGCTCCTCATCCTTTTCATAAAACCTGTTTACTAACAGTATAATTTGCTAAAGGAATACTCTTGTGGACTGACATGGGACAGTGTGGCAACTGGGTTAGGCTTCCACAGTCCCAGTCCCTTAGAGATGGTCACAGTCTACGACTGGAATGTGGACAACTACAAAGCTTGGAATAATGAGAGAAATGGAAATTACATGACTCTGAAAAGCTTTGAAGTTGATTAGCTGTGTTAAATCCAGGGTTTCTGTGAGAGAAAAGGGATTTCATCCCTAACTGCAGCAGTTATGGAGTAGCAGTGTTACCTCTTTCCCAACTGACACATTGTGTATAACAGGAATTGATCCCATTGCTTTTCTTCATTTCCAGGCTCGGGTTATGGCAACAATTGGAGTCACGCGAGGACTGGGAGACCATGACCTGAAGGTGCATGACTCCAATATATACATCAAACCTTTCCTGTCCTCATCTCCAGAGGTAAAACAGCCAAGGTTCAACCATCTAATTTGTGGAAGAGAAACAAATATACTTAGTGTGCTTATTTGTTGTTCCCAAATTGTCCATTCTGATTGTGGTCCAATCTAAGTAACATGCTGCCCTTCCCAAAGGTGCCACATGTTAGTAACATCCCCATGAAGGAACGTTGTAAGTTACCCAGCTGCGTGCCCTGGATCTGGTTGCTCCGCATCCCTGGCAGAGCATTGATGCCTTCTCACTCCCTGGCGTACGGTTGTCTCGTGGCCTCCCCGTTCAGTGTGACGGACACCCATCTCTCCCCACCCTCAGGTGCTCCAGTTCCCCTTGAGGCCTATGCCATGCTGCTTTTACAGCAGCTGATGTAATTCTGTGTTCTGCAGAAGGGAGCACTGGATGTCTTCCACTGTAGCGTAGTAACCTGCATTACATAGAGGATACCAGATCAACTCTGACACAGGAAAATGCCACGAGTGATTGGAAGAGTGCTTTATGCTTCCATCTGTCAGCCCCTTCACCTCCAGTTCTTAATTCTTTATGATGGTTTTGTGCAAGCACCAAATAATGGCAGGAATGGCAGTGCGCATTCCCAAATGATGGCTTAACGAAGGGATTATTTATTTGTGTTAGGGATAGTTTTAAACGCCTCCATTATTTTGACCTTCCTTTCCACAAACAAGTCCAGTTTCTGACCACCGGAGACATTGTACTGAAGGGTATCAAGCCTTCCAAGGGGATTTGAATGTATTTGTTAACAAGACACATGCAAACACCGCTTTTTTTTTTTCCCCCCCTCTGTAACTGCATTCCTGTCCCTACGTCAAGGAACAGATGACACATATTTTTCATAAAATATTAAGCAAGGGCAAGCCATCTGATGACAGCACAAAAAGAGGAGGTTTTGCTTCCACAGCCCAAATGCTGAGAGCCATCAACTGGCTCGCCGGAGTTTTAACCATACCCAGTGTTTGACCTTGAATTTATTGCTTGCTATAGCAGTGCGAGAGAATGAAAATACACAAATGACATAATACTGCTAGGAAGGAACCAAATCACTACATTAACCTTGCTAAGAACGTCTGTGAGGCTTTAACAAATAAAACTTCAAGTGCAAAGAGATTCTGGCCCTGAAGAAAAGGGGGAGATCTACAGACAGCCCCTTCTTCATGTTCCCTTGCTGTCAATCCAGCACCTTCCCTCTCCCCACTTTGAATGTGTGGTATCCCTCACTTGGGACCTGCTCCTGTTCTCCTCAGCCAGGCAGGCAGCAGCTCTGCTCTCGTCACTGTGATGGATCTGTTTAGTGCCAGCGAAATGATGCAATTCCACCTATTTATTTTTCTTTCTGGCATGCTGAGACCCAGCATTTCTGGGGTATGTAATGGCTGCAGCGCGGTATCTCAGCAGTATCATCGCTGCCAATTGCTGCTGCAGTATTTGTCTGTGTGTATAAACCAAAGCTTCTCATGGGCTTTTCTGATTTGTGTGGAGTGTGTCTGTACGTGTTCAAATTCAGGAATATGATATCCAGTTCATATGCTATCCACGTTTCAGGATCTCTTAACTGCTTCACAAAAGGGGAAGCAAAATTGGCTTTGTTTCCACATTCCCTTCACAGCTAAATTCAGCAGAAATGCATGAGGGCAGGAGGAGGAAAGACAGAGCACCAGCCACCACAGTTTTGAGGTACTAGGGAAAAAAAGCCCTAAATTTTATTAGGAAGTAACCTATGCTCCAACTTGCTTTCCATTGCACCTCTTTCTCTTAATCATCTCTTCCTTCTCTTCCCAGAGAGTGCCAGGTGCTTTATCTCCTCACGTTCTTCCCTGACTTGTTCTGTCCATACGTGGACAGTGCACCTTGCGCAGAGCCTGGCATTAAGGAACGACGTCTTTATGCTGCCGTCTGGGAAGCTTGGCCCTTGGCAGTGGAGGCCGCGTGTCAGGCAGCAGTCATAATCTGCCCTCGCGCAGCACTCGATTTCACATTGTTTTTATAGAGGTAGGGAAGCACAACGTCTGCTTTCCAGACCTGGAAAAGGGGAGGCGCAGGAAATTAAGGCGCGCAGTGAGTCGTGACAGAGGGAAGATCCACGTCCTCTGGCTTCTGTTTCTGTGCCGTAATTACAGTATCCTTTCCCGAGTTGGGGGCAGCGTGGTGAGTTTTCAGGATAGTTTGCTTCCAGCGTGACAAAGCTGTGGCATGCCATGTCCACCAAAGCTGAGTTGAGGGAAAGGTAAGCGTTCCTGAGCCTACATCCAGAAATAGGCAGATAAAAGTAATTTGAGAGTGGTGTGAAATGATGCTTTGATAGAGTGCCAGGCTATGGGAGGAGAAGTCATGTAGCCAAGACTGACAAATGTAATCAGGATTCAGTGGCTCAGCTGTTACAAGACCAGATTTGGAGGACTTGGGCAGGTTGGTGAGCTCTAGAGAATTGAGCCTTTTCTAATGAACTGGAGTAGCACAAAGCAGGCAAGCCGTGGCTGAGGCTCTCTGGCATGGAATTAAATATTTATTTTTCATAATGGAACAGTTCATCTGAAAGCTTTCAGCGGGAATTTCTGCTTTTTAAAGCTCGGCAAGATCTGCCTCGTTGCAGCTGAAAAGCAGAAGTTCATCCTGAAATTTTTGGAGCAGCAGCTCAGCCGTTTGGTGGGAGAAGTGTGGCTCTCAGGGCAGTGCTTGGCCCTTGCCAGCCACGAACCCAAATCCAGCCACCACAGCACTGGTAAGAAAGTAAAGGACAAGAATTTTTCTCCTGCTGTTACGTTAGCAGAGTCTTTCTGACAACTCCACAAATATGTCAGAGGATTAGATTTATGGATTCATATCTGCCTCTTGGAGAAAGCTGTAGGAATTACACCGTTTAAAGGAATAAGTGAGGCAAAGACTTAGAGAAGTACAGTATGATCAAAGGGAGTCAAGGTGGTTTCAAGAAGCAAACGTCACACTTTAGTGGCTTGAAATCCTTCAGGGTTATGTCTACCAGAGAATTAAAAAAAAATAATAATAAATGCACTAGATGGTCTTGCATGAGCACTTTGATTTCTCAGAAAACATTTGAGAACCTGTTCTGCATCACAGGTTATTAATATAAAAGATATGAAGCTACAGACTAAGTGGAAAGTTGGCAGAGTCTACTGGAAATTGGCTAAAGGGCAGGAAACAAAGGGTGGCAGTAAAAAGCTAAAAGGAGATTAATTGGTGAGTGCTGCAGGGAGCAGTGTTGGAACCCGCTTTTTATTATTTACATATAAATTACTTGGAGGGTGGTATTGAAAGATCTTGTCGTTTGCCAGCGAAGCTGTGCTGGATAACACTGTGCATAAAAAGGGACGATACAATTAAGAAAGGGCTTAATTTATTGAAGTAGCCGAGTTGATCAATAGTGCAGGCGAGTGAATGTGGGCTGCTGTTTGGCTCGAATTCCCCCGGGGCAGGCTGCTGAGGAGCACCTCAGGTGGCAGCGGGCTCGCATGTCACTCTGTTGTGAAGGGGGTTCGGGCTGCAGGGACTTGCATTGGCTGCCTCTTAAAAGCAAACCTGGCAAACAAGCCGCAGCGCCTTCGCAGAGCTGCTGTGGTCCTTTTCGGCAGCCAGACACGGGGTTTGTCCGGTGGGTGGATGTGTTTGAAATGTAAATATAAAACCGGCCCACCTGTTTGTTCCTCGCTTGCCCAGAGCGTTTTTCTCAGTGCTCTTGCCTACATGTAAGGGAGCAACATGAGAAACAAATACCTGGATTGAAGAAAGGCATTGTCTGACAAACCGCATAACGCATGTTCAGAAAGATGTCTGACTCTGTGCTCTAGCGGTGTGTATCCACTGTTACCCATCAGCAGAGATCTGTAAGTACCAGTCAGGATAAAATACAGTGTAGCCCAGTGGTTATTGTCATGGATGCCCGTGCTACCGAGGTTCTGGTGCTCCTGCCTTACAGTTGGCTTTTTACGTTTTCTGGTTACTAAAGTCAAGTCTGGCAGGTCAGCTGCTCTACACCAAGACAGACATCAGTGAATGGTAGAAGTATGGGGGCTAAACTGGGCTGCTTTGAGGGCTGCCCTGATGCTCCAGAGAGATGTTGAAGGCTGAGAATGTTTGCCAGGGCAGCACAGAAGGGGCCGGTAGGCTGGGGGCATTGGTGGCAAGGCTCTTGGGACAACACAGGAGGCCAAGGATGGAGTACAGGCGGCCCAAGGGGTTTGGGGCAGGACACGAGTTCTGTGGGTTTGATGCCAGGCTACAGAAGCAACAGGTCATAAAGGAAAGATTGAAGATTTAGGGTGGAATTGAGAGGAAATTTGTCAAGGGTGCAGCACCAGTTAAGGAAGCCATTGCGCTGCCAGACAATGTCTGGCCAGCTGTCACCTGCAGTCCTGTTTTGCAGTGCGTGGAGCTTTGTGCAGACTTATGCCACAGGCAGAACATTGTTTAAACCTCGCTGTTGTTTAGTTTCCTGAAATACAGCTATGGGAAGGAGACAGTCGTTAGGTAGGTTGGCTCTGGAATTAAAGAAAAGTTTCCAAGTAGTAATTTCCATTGGAGGCAAAGAGCGGTTGTCAGTCACGTAAGATTTCCAGCACTGTGGAGTTGCTTGCTGTTGCAGGCACTGAAGTAACTCCCTGGATCTCTGCTTGTCTTCCTGAAACTCTGGCGTATCACACTCCCTCGCCTTTTTCATACAGCCTGTGTGAAGTGTGCTGTGGGATGTGTGAATGTGCAGTGAGCTCTGCTGGGCTGAGCATCGGTTATGTGCGCCTTGCTGGTGCTGCCCAACCTGCATGCCTCGGGGAGCTCTGCTGTTGGGCTGCGCCGTGTCGGCTGGACGCACGTGTCACTACTGCAAGAGACTCCACTGAAAGTAAGAACTAGAACAAAGCTGCTAGCAGAAAAGTGAAGGGTTAGGAGCTGGCTTGTTGCTGTGCCTGGCAGTCTGTGAGCATAACCTGAACCTGCAGTAGACTGCACAGCTCTAAACTAACTCAGTTTTGCATACGAGGGGCACCTGCAGCTGTATTTTAGAAATCTGAGGAAAGACAGAAAGAAAAAGCTTAATTTTTTCTTGCGTATTGTGTAGACACGGCTGCCTTGATGGGTTGCTGCTGCGGTAGTTGGAAGGCAGACAAAGCTGCATTTCAGTGGTTGGATGTGCTACCTGGCCCTTGTGTACAAGTAACCCCAAGCCTGCCTCCTGTAACCTTCGCACTATCTTGTCCTTAGCCTGCGTACCAGCTCAGCATCCGTTACTGCTCACGCTACTGCCTGTCTGTGCACCTCTCCTGACATCTAGGTCCTTCTCAATGGCACCCCTTTTCTGGAGGTGCTCAGTTCACAAAGCTTTTGCTTTTAGGAAGTAACTATCTTGTTCCCAGATTACCCATAAAATTAGTGATTGCCTTCCCCACCCCCACCCCCCCCAAATATAAACATGTTCTTGGTAAAATGATCTGTTCTTGGTGTTGCTCTAGCATTGTGCTACACCAAGGATTTGGACCTTTTGACCTGTGGATTGGTTGCAGGTAGCTTTGACAAGTTTCTTACGTGCCCCAGCGCTGCTCCCCAGTCAGACAAGATTGTTCATTTCAGGAGGATTGAGCTCAGCGATGCACGCTCGTGGTTTCCTGCCTTCTCCCTCACCGACGCTGCGAAAAGGCTCTGGTGGTGTGATGTGTGCTTTGCCCGCCTTGGTAGATGTGGTCTTGCCGGTGCTGATGTTTGAAGCTTGGATATTCCTACGACAGGCTTGCTGCTGAGTTCATCCTGAGCACTAACCCCGACGCCCTCTCAAATATTTGCCTGTACCCAAGAGATCTGCCCAGAACATGTGCTGCTTATTGATGGCTTTGTTGGCCAACTTATCCCCCACCCCCCAGTGGCTTCTGAGGTGAAACCCTGGGCAGTTATAGGCCAAACTAAATTTGGGGGGATGGGGACTATGGCAAGTAGTGGTTTCTGTGCAATGAGCTTGAGAAAAGAGCTGTGCTACGTATAGGGATCTTTTCTGTAACAGTATTCCCACTCGGTCTGAATAAGGAGATGGGCTTTAATGAAGAGAGTATCTTGCCTTGACTTTAATCCTCTCCAAAGTCCTTATTCAGCTGCTACCTTAGATAATGAAGTGAAGGTTACATTTTACAAATGACCTTCTTGTGCTTCTGAGTGAAAGGCGAACAAGTACGGATTAGCTGTCAGGTCTAGGTGATTTTTATTCCCCCCACCCCCCTGCCCCGTACTGGTTGCAGTCCTATAAAATCATAATTACATCCAAAGGTCCAGGCATTTTATGTGCATTGCCTGCTCCATGGCTCCTAAAGGGAGAATGCAGCAGGAGGGAGAGTAGAACAGCTTGTATTTTCTAGTTACGCCAAGTGCTTGTCCCGACACATTTCCCGACTGCCGCTGCTGGTAGCGGAGCCCAGGGCTGGAGCAGGGTGCGTGACGAGGTGCGCCGCTTCCCAGCTTCAGTGCGGATGATCGTTTCCTCCTGTCCGCCTCGCCAAGGTTGTCACGCTTCTTCCTAACCGTGGTGGTTGCTGTGGTAATTAAAGCGCTCCGTGGGACGGCTCCCCATCGCAGCCTGGGAGTTGCAGGCGTGTTGGAATGCGGCGTGCGCTGGAGAGTTACACCCAACTAAAAGGCTCGATGTGAAACTCTTACCGTGACCCTTGCTCGTGCTCTGGCTCAGCTGATGGCCTGCTGCCCCCCCTGCTGTCTGCCCCCTCTGCTCCCAGCTTTCCTCCCCCTCGGGAAGAGGAGGGGGAAGTCGCTGTGAAGGCAGGGTGTTAGGGAGATGCCAGCAGCAGTGGTCAGCCTGACCGGCTGCAGGCTGATGAGGGGAAGCCAGCGGGCATTTTAACAGTGTGGATAAGCTGGGGGCTCACGTTTGTGCCGATCTCGAGTTGGTCGCTACCCACTTACCCTAATTCCTTACGATAAACGTAACTGAGCAGGTAAACAGTTTCTCCGTTCTGTCGAACCACTCGCTTGCTCAGCTGTAGTTCTTGAGTGCAGTGGCTGCCTCAGGTCTAGAAAAATGAATGCGATGCCTTCTGCAACACCGGCGTTTCCGAACGTGTGCAGTTTATCTGGCAGAGTTAAATGGATCTGGACAAATAGTGAAAACAATTATTTGTGAATATTTTATTAGAAAATTATCAAAAATTCATCAAATAAATTATTCAGCTTCCATATGACTAGTCCTGCCTCGCACGCTGAACCAGGCTGCGGGTGGGGGAAGCTTCGAGCGCTGGTGGCAGCAGGCAGCACGCTGCTTTACAGCCTTGCTCAGGAACACCTGCACCCATCCTGGCACTTGAGCGGCCCCGAACTGGGCTGGGGAGAGTTACCAGCTCAAGGGCTAAATTGGAGATAGACCCCAGCAGTGCTGCGGGAGAGGTATTCCGGTGTCCTGGCCAAACCGGCTAACTCACGGCCGAACTCGGCAACGTTGCACAAACAGGTCTGACAGTCTCCTCCTTCATGAACGTCTCTTGGGGTTGTTTTGTTTTAGGTGAGAGTCTATGACCTCCTGCAGTACGAGCATGGCCCAGATGATGTTCTGATCCTAGCTACTGATGGACTCTGGGATGTGCTGTTAAACGAAGAAGTGGCAGAAGCTGTCACTAACTTTCTACCAAACTGTGACCCTGATGATCCCCACAGGTTTGTGCTCATCCCTGACATTCTAGCTTCTCCGGGGAAGTAAGAGTGCTTTTTGGTAATGTAGTTTTTGTAGAACGCATGATAGGAATAACATTGAGTAAAGAGGCAGCACTTAAAAGAAGGCATTTTTATAAGTTGGATGGAGCCTCTACAGCAAATGTGGGGTTTTGGGGTGTTTTTTTTTTTAATCTAACTCAGAATTGCCCACCTTCAGAGGAAAAGTTATGAGGTTGTAGTATCTTGGCACGGGATCCATTTTGTTTACTAGGTTCTGTGGAAACGATAGGAGGCTGAGGTCTTAGAAGAACATGGCAACAGGTCTCTGTCTGCAGTAGTTTTCCATTTGACTCTCCTATTAACACTCAAGACTGTTTCTCACCAGGACATCATCAGCATATATCTCCCTCTCTCACTGTATGTATGTATAAACACTGCACAGCGTGGTTCCCACTCATTCCTGGTCATACTGTGACTTTGAGGGATGCTCAGTGCTCCCAGCTGCAGGACAGGTGTGGTGACGGAGTAGGTGGAAATAGGTGGAAAGTCTGACTCTATTTCATTTAGATAGATTCTGTTTCATTTCACAATTCTACCCTACCTCATCATCTTAATTTTCCTGGCGTCATTACCTCTCACTTGGCCAGTTGGTCTCTTTAAAAAATACCGTCAAGCAAACAAGTTCCTAAACATCCATCTGAAGTGCTGTCTTGAGTGAATCCATCAGTCTGTCTGCTGCAGAGCTCAGTGTCACCGTGAATTAAGACAGTACGCTAGAGATCAGGAGACTCTCACTTGTAAAAGGGAGGACTGTGAAAGTGGAAAGAGCTTTATCCTTCCCTAGGGACTGTTCAAGAAGGGAAATGTGTGTTGCTCCTGAATTGAGGCCTGGCCATCACTGCCTTCTGCCCTTGCCCTGAGCTGAGAGTGAGGAAAAGAGCTTTTACGCATCCCCAGTTGGCCTGCAGGAAGTGGAGCTCCAGAAATAAGCTGGAGCTTATGGGATATCTCTTCATCCAAGTGAAAACACACGGACGGTGCGAGAGCTCAAGTTACAGTTGTTTAGACGTGGCAACTCCTGAGGGCGTGGGGAAACCCATCTCAAGATGCTTGGTGTTTCTCATGTTTCTGAGTGGTCATCTTCACAGGGTCAGCCCTGTTCTCCATCAGCAGCCAAGGACACCCCGACACTTGGACACCCCAACAGCCAATTGGGTTTTCAAGGGAGAGCAGCTCCAGAGTAACTCACGAGCAGTGTTTTCTTGTCCCGACGCTGACAAGCATGGAACCTAAAATAGCGTTTTGCTGTAAGCACTCAATCCTCAGGCAAATGAGTGTATAGCACGAAGCTGCAACTGCAGTATTTTGACCTTCCCCACCTCCTCGCGCTGAAGGGATGTGGTATGAATGACAGTCGGGGCTGTGTCTGCTTCAGCGAGACACGAAAGCGTCTCTGCCCTCTCTCTGGGAGGACTTCAGGCAGGATTAGCCAGGAGCCCTTCCAGGGGATCCAGCACTGTGCGATGCAGATGTGCCATTAATCTGAGGTAGGAGGAGATGACCCTCCCAATCTACTTCCCATTTTTCCCTAGCACCATTCAGAGGTGTTAGGGAGCTTTAGCTCTCATTTCTGCCCCCCTGAGTCTCCTCTTGCAAAGGTACATGGTAAAGTGAAATTTATTGAAAATGTAATACCTCTGCCCTGCTCTGTCTCCGTTCTCACCTATAACTGGGAAAGCTCTTCCTACCATCCTTCCTGCTCCTGTCCTTTGTGAATACAGTCTGGGTGTGTTGTGTCTGTCTTGTTCCTTTTGGTCTTTCCAAAGCTGGTGATGGCCACCACGATTCCTGCAGTAGGAAAGGGAATTCTTTGTTCAACCTTTTGACTTGTTAGGAGAGGAATTTTGTATCCATTATAAAACACTTGTAGAAATCGGAGACACTGAAGGAAGAAAAAGAGGTTTTCTTTGTTTCATTTTGAGTTGTTTGTGCTGGTCTCGTCCCAGTAGTTGTGGGGGATTAGTCCCTGTTTGTGCCAGCGTGAGCAGAACATGCTCCAGAGCTGACCTGCTGTATTACGGGTTAGAACAAACACATTTATTAGTGTTTGACCTACTGGTCTATGAATGGACATCTGAATTGGAAATTAATTTGTTCTTTTAAGTAACTTTGTGCCAGGTCATTTAGAGGCATACAAATAGTGGTGGCAAGATATTTCTCATCCCAGCTTGCAGAAGGCAATTAGAGCAGCCCCTCATATAGTTTACAATGATATTTATGACAATTACCTTTGTGGAATTGCTCTTGCTGCTCGGTTGTAAAGAATATTCAAAGGGTTTAAAGTACTGTGTGAGAGGTTTTACGTAATGACTTCACAGTGGTCCAAATGAGGTATAACTAATGAATTTACAATAGCATAGCAGCTCAGGCTGTGGAGCTGCGTTCATTCCTCTCGCTAGTCAGTGACAGGAGAAGCTTGTTTGCCGTTATTACCAGTGTTATGTTTAAAGGAAATGTCTTCCCAAGAAATGTCAGATTCTGTGACGGGTGTAGTGACATAGTCTGTGGTGAGGTGATCAGCTGGAAACGTGAAATCTCCAGGGATGTGGAAAACTTGTCAGAACATAAGACTTGCCCCCTGGGTTTGGTAATGCCGTGGTCTTCTGGAGAACCTATATGTGGAGCCTTACCCAGTAGCCTACTTATCCCCTGACAGCAGCTTTTTTTAAAAACCAAAAAGCTAGGGAGGAAGACTTTGGAACTGCAGAGTACGTATCTGTTACATAATTGTCTCTTTGGGGGAAAAATATCCCTCCTATTTGAATTAGAAGTCATTTTATAGGCTGATGGGTAAGAGCTTACAGCCCTCAGCAACGCTCTTGGGACTCTCTCCTGCTGATACTGTCAGACCTGGGAGTGTTTGTTACCCACAGAAAAACATCTTTGAATCCTGTCAAACACAGCGTGTGCCTGGGCATCTGCAAGTGCAGGGAGAGCCAAGTCCTCAGGTCTGTCCTCACCCAGACATGCAGACACAGCCTCGGAGGATTTGGGCAGCGGGTGATGGGCACAGGCTTGGTTAGAGAACAGTTCCTCTGTCAGGGCTGCGATGGAGTGAAGAGGCTGGGGTGAAGCTGGATTTCCTAGCCAGCTCATTTCTTAGGGGTGTTGTGGCAGACGAGAGGCTGAAGGGGACCCTGGGTGAGGAATAGGAGGAGGCGACCCACGGCTGCTTTCCATAATCATCTCTCTGAAGAGGTACAAAGATAGAGAAGCACGACTCGCCAATTTCCTTCAGCTGCACTTACGCATGTTCACCCACTGACCTTGGGGATCTTTCATTTCTTGTCCTCCCTCCTGTCCTTTCTCGTTCCCTCTCTCTCTCACACTAGCTAGAGATTTATGAGGGTGCTGGGGAGTTGCTCCACCTCTGCTAGGTGTGAGAAGATAAGAAGCTGCTCAGGCAGCAGCACTTTTCCCCCACTGTCACCATTTCTCCTGCAGTACTTTCACTGATCAATACTGAAGGCTTCTGCAGAAGAAAAAAACCCACATATATATATTTATTCTTAAAACATAAAAGTTGTATTCCAGCGAGGCTGTTCATTAGGAGGAAGTGGATACTTTAAAACTACTTCAGCAGTTCTCTAATGCTGTCTTGACAGCTGAATCCCAAGTTCACAGCGCTGGAGAATAAAGCATTCGGTAATGGACTGCTGCTGCTATTCATCTCCAGGTACAAGAGACTCACCCTATCTCCTCTGGTGCCAAGTTGAACAGCACCGCTTCAATTCAGCTCTACACAAGGAGGGGAATACGTTACCTCGCTGCTGCCTTCACCTGCTCCTTTTCCTTTGCTTCAACGTGCTGGTTTTCTTGTGTATTTCACAGTCTGTCTACCAGAGAATTTCTGGTTTATTAAAATTCCTTTTTTTTTTTTTATCTTGCCCTCTCCAAACATTAAGCAGCAAAAGCTTTACACAGTCAAGAGCAATACTCTTTCCTTTGTACTCTTTAGATGTGGGGAGCCCTGGTTAATTAGAAAAAGGAGGAAGGCAAAGTTTTCTCCCAGAATGATGGGTGTTTTCTTCTCTTAAATTCTGACAATAGCTGAGACATCCTTGGAAAGGATGTTCTAGCCAAAATTCACTCAGCATCAGACATGCTGTGAATAAATATTCCAGTTTCTCGCTTGCCACGTGGAGCCCTTTTGTTCCTTAGCCCTGCATCTGATTTGAGGAGCTGGAGAGTTGCAAGTATGTACGTTTGGGTTTCATCCCCTTAGAAAATACAGTTTCATGTTGCTTTAGGACAGTTGGGGCAGTGCTGCTTGTGACATCCTGCTGTTCCACCTTGAGGCCGGCGGCATGCGGGCAATGTGCACGTGCCTCTTAGAGGTCACACCTTGGGCCCTTCTCTTGTCGCGTAAAGTAAATCTAATGTCAGAACTAGTGAGGGCTGGAAACTTTACTGCTCGGTACCATTAGGAGCAGGGGGTGCATTGCTGCTGTACCACATCACTTGGATGTAACGTCAGGCTTTCTGGGTAGTCAAATGTTGGTTTGTTTGCATTAAAGAAATCTTTCTAGGAGAGCAAAAAATCTGTTTCTGGTTCAGAGGAGTTATTTAAGGCACCAGAATTGTAGAAACGGAACATAATTGGGGTTTTTTTCCTTCTTTTAACCCTAGAGTGAGGGTTAAAGTCTCTACTGATATAAATTAACCATTTAATAATGCATGTTCTGGTGAAAGTTTCTGGTGTTAGAACGGTCCTGGATACTCAGTGAATGGGTTTCCCCACACACCCCCTGCTTCTGATCAACGGCGATAGTATTCTTTCCTGTTCCTCAGATGGGATCAGGGCAGATCATTTCTGGCCAAGGATCCTCCCTAGAAAAGGGGATCTTGAAATGCAAACCTTCTTGTCCTTAATTTCTGAAAACTAGAGAGGTGTCCTTTGCTTCTGGTAGCCTGTGCGTTTGGCTTCACAGTGCCCTGCATCAGCTTGGAGCTTGATATTTATGCTTCAGATACAACACAGACAGGCACAGCATTGACCTGTTTGTTTGTCTTGACAGTCTTTTAACTGTGCGGTTAATTTTTAATTATCAAATCATAAAAAAGCTTGCCTCCACCCAACCAAATTCAAAACGTCTCAGCCAGGTGTCGGACTGATGAAGAAAAGCACATGACAGTAGCTCTTCACCCATAAGGAGATTTCTTTCAGCGGAAACCTGTGAGTGCACAGATGTGTTGATCCAGTAGCAGCAGGTGAAGCGGTAAGGGAGAACATGGCGGAGCACTGTCATGCACCACCTACCACCTCTTGGATTCTGTCACCCTTCTGCCCCAAAGCGGCACCCGTTGTCTTTTTCAGCCCAGAAAATACCTCTGGTAAATCCAATGCCGCTCAGCCTAGCACAGGCTGGGAGTTCTGAAACAATGTGAAACTTGGTTTCTCACTAAATTAAGCTCTTGACAACTCACATTCACACAGTTTTCATTGAGCTCAGAAGTGTGAAAGGACTGTGGAACCCTGTTAATCTGGCTGTATTAACTGTAAGTTTCCTTTCCAGTTTCAGAATGAAAGAGGTTTAAAAATCATTCTTACAGTCAAGGAAAACAGACAAGTTAGTCTACTTCATTTAAAGTGTAATTTGGATTTTATTTTTACTGCTTTATTACTTTCAAATCACCCTTTGCTATCGTTTGAAACAGTCGATCCTTATTTACCTTCAGATGTGACAGTCCACCGGGGTGTAGTGTTATTTTGGGTCCTCGTTTCTTTTCAGACTACTACTAGAAAGCAGATTTGTTAGGGCACGTGTTTTAATATCTATCTGAGAACTTGTCAAGCCGGGCACCCAAAACGATGGGTGACTTCCTGATGGATCGGTGCCTGTCAGATAAGTTCAGGTTCTGGCGGAGGAGCCCAAGTGGAAGGTGTTGCGTTGTGGGGGTGCCGTGGTTTGCATTTCTCCTGCCTGCTTGGAAAACACTGGGAAGCTTGTCCTGGGAGCTCACAACAGTAAATCTGGCAGGCTGTGAAACCCACTTCCCTCAGGAAGACGGAGCACTCCCTGGCTGTGTTCTGCCTTTTCCACAGGTACACGCTGGCGGCGCAGGACCTGGTGATGCGAGCCCGGGGAGTGCTGAAGGACCGGGGCTGGCGAATATCCAACGACAGGCTGGGCTCCGGAGACGACATCTCTGTCTACGTCATCCCTTTAATACACGGAAACAAACAGTCGTGAAAGTAGTATCGAGAGTGGTTATAGGATGGGGATCTCTTTGGGAAGGGCCTGTAAGAGACAGTGTGTGTTTGGTGATGTGACAAGGACACTTCCAATTGATGTAATCTATTTAAAACTAATGCTGGAGGGGTACTCTTCTGCCCGAAAGGTAGGGCTCTGCACATATACTGTATATGGTTAAAGATAACCCTTAAGGTTACAATTTCCCAATAGAAATGGTTTTGGTGCTTAACAGGAATGGGATTTAAATGCTGCTAGCATATTATGGGTTCTGTCGTCCCTCCAGGTGGGGAATTGGTTTTTTTCCTCAGTTTACCATGTAGCTTGGAAGAGCCGTTTCAGTTGTGAAAGTAGAAGTGGGTATCGGAAGCCAAGGAGGCTCCTGAAATCTACCCCCAAATACTCAGCAGGTGACTTGAGTCACATCTCACTTAAAAATACCTATAGATACATAGACGAGACTCAAGAGTTTTCTTCTTTCAAAAAGTTGCATTCATGGCTTACCTATGGACAACTTCAAACTCGTGTAATCCTGCAAACCCCCACCCTCCTCTGCTGTCTCTTCTTCCGTAGACTACGCTCCTGTATTTTAGTAGGAAAACCGAAATTGTTTTCGGTGTGACTAGGCCTGCTTACTGCCGCTAAAAGAGCCGCCTGCAAAAATGCCCAGGAGAGAGAGGTCACGGTCCTGTAGGGCAAGATTTATTCAGGTGTGAGGAGTGATTTGTCAAGATTCCCTGTGGTGTGTATCCCACGAGTATACAGAGCACACAAACTCAGCCGTACGTGATCTTTACCCGCAGGCCATGGGGATCAGAGATTTTCAGTCAGTGAATGGTTCTGCCTGCTTTATCCTGTTGAAAGGATCCCTGGCCATACAGATACTGCATCAGTTGGGATTCAGTAAATTTATTTGGGCTCCGGAATGTATTTTTGTTGGATTCTTGCCTGAGGTGGTGGTGTCGTTCTTGTTACCGATTTGGATACCCAGACAGTGATCATTCAGCATGCCTTTGCCTGCTTGACTTGGTGATCAGAAAGTGACAGTCTGTAACCTGGCCCTCTTGGTATCGAGGACTGTAGTGAGGGATCAGAAGATCACCGTGATAGAAGCTCTTGGCTGTCTCCGGCAGCTTTTTCCTTAGCAGTGGTGAATCCATTTAAATAAACAAAATCTGGGTAAAACATTATCGGAGGGAAAGCAATAGTCCAAGAGGGAAACAAGTGAGCAAATCTGCAGCTTAACCCGGCTGCCCATTCTTCAAGCAGGCAGGAATTACTTCATTGGCAGGAATGGAAGAAGAACCACGATCGGGAGGGTGTAGCGTACAGGCAGGTGTTTTGGCTGAGGAGCCGCATTCAGCCTGATTTTCCCCCAGCCCACGTTCCCCTGGGGCTGCTGATCTGGCTTGTACTTCTTGGATAGCCAAAAGAGCGGGGGGCTGACATCATTGTAGGGCGCTGACTAGGCAGCTCACAAGCGTTGTGTCCTTTCCAAGGAGGAGGATGCTGTGCCCTTTGCAGGCTTTCCCCCGAACAGGCGTGGCCTGGAGCTCACCAGTTGTGTAATGGATGGTGCGCCACGTGTACACCACGTGGCCATGCGTGGTGGAGCCGCCCAGGTGCTTTACTCATCTGGAAGTACATGTGCAACAGTCTCGGTGGATTTCAACCACCCTTGCTCTCAATCTCTCGACCCGGTAGGAGTTTCAGGTGGAGAGGAGGCAACGCAGAGCGTGTAACGGCTCAACCATGCAGCACGCTGCATGATTTTAGCCTGAGAGCTGTTCCCCAGTGCCTGCATGTGATAAAGCTGTGCAGAACACGGGTGTTTTATATTCTAAAGCTTCAGCATAAATCCACGGCATATCTGATTATGTGTTGTCATGCTTTGTCTATTCTTTCCTTATTATTTTTTTTCCCCTTCTGTCTGCAGCCGGGTGAAGAGAGAGGTTTGGAGTCTGGAATATTTTTCATGTGGCCCCTCATGTTTAAAAGTTTAAGCAAGAGATCTTCTCTTGCACTTTTTTTTGGGTTTTTGGCCTAATAAACTTGTAAACGTGCTTTTCATGCTCCATGTAACTCCTGTTGTCTCTTCGCAAATGCAGTTGTGCAGTCCTCTAGCAATTCAGATCCTCTTTCACAAAGAAACTAACGCTGCCAATTCTGGTGGAGTCGTCTGAACAGCAGAGAAGCCGGTGCTACCAGCTACAACCCTGAGTCAAATATTTCAGTGCCCCTGCGCTGCTAGCCTTCATTATTTGGTAACGTGGTGTCAACACACACACCAGTCATGCCAAAACCACCGAGTACTGTGTGGTGGGAATTAACTTCTGGTGTAGCGTTCGCCCGAATTCAGAAGCGTAACTTCAAGGCAATGGAAAATGCACCTCCTCATTCAGAGGGGTTCTTTAATGGACCCCCGGGGAGATAGGTTGGCAGAGGGCGTGACTTGGTGGGAGCAGACTGGCTGGTGACTTCTCAGAGCAAAATCTCGTGGGTGCTGGTACAGCTTGGTGAATCCGCCTCCACTATCTTTGTTGGTTATCTGAGGTGTTGCTGTGGGTCAGCCCGCTTCTCTGCAGCAGCTGTGCCAGCTCTCACACCCTCTCCTGCAAAGGGTGCAAGTACAGTAGCAGCAATTTATATCAATTCATAAATTCTAAGAACTTTAAAGGATAACGAAAAGCTTCCTGCTCGAATGTATGTGACTGAAACTACCCCGTGATGCTTTTTGCTTTGCTGTTTTACAAAGTGTGTGTTACGCAACTACATGCTTGCCTCCCTGGCGCGTCTCTGGCACGTCTCTGATACGCTGCGTTAGTACCCGGGCCTTCGCTTCTATCTGCTTCACTAGGAGCTTCTGGCGTGCCTGCACCATCGTCGGTGCGCGGCTTCAAGGCATGGCGTGAATACACGCAGGCGCCAAAGCCTCATGTAAACGGGAGGCAGGAGTCTCTTCTCAGGGAGGTATTGTGTGAGAAGCAAGAATAACTAAAACCACTTCCAACTCCCTTTATAGGCTGAATTATTTTGGGAATCAGAACATTCGAAACTACTGATGGCAGGGAGGATCCCTTGGGGCACAGAACCATTTTTCATAGGCGCAGGGTGGATGTTGCCATGTGCAGACTTGCAGCAGCTCTAGGGCTCAGGGAAGCTCCACGTGAGGAGCAGACAGCTCGCCTCCTCAGGCTGGAGCAAGTTAGGCACCAACTCCAAGCTTTAGATTCTGGGCATCTTAGTTACTGCCTGATGCCAGCAGCGCTATGTGGCGGTTTTTTTTTTCCAGTGAAGTTCCCTTAGTATCCAAAACGGTTGAAGTCTCAGTAGCAAGGAACCTCAGTCCTGAGTCCCATCTGGACTCGTGTTGCTCTTGCACAGTGCTGTGTCCTGGCTGTACGTGGAGACTGCTCAGAAGGTCCAGCCAGTTCTTGTCCTTCCTTGGGCAAGGGAAGGAATTACCGTGCTGTGGAGTTCGGGGCAGCTGACAGCGCAATGTGACTCTGTCTCCTGCTCCCTAGTCCAGTCCAGTTTCTAGCAACTCGAAACCAAGAAGCTTCTACCAGTCTCCTGCGAGTCTAGTTGCAGAAGGTAGTACAGCCATTTCTGACATTTTCCTCTTCTGCTACAGCCTAAAATCATCTTTGTTTAATTTGGTGAAGATGGTTAGAAATGTCAGTGGCACCTTAAGCGAGCACACAGCCATCTTCTGGTACGTTCACGCGGTGATGCTTCCTTCGTGAACACAAGAGCGTGCTGTCTGACAGGGCTGCCGTCCAGTGGCCTCACGCTGGGAGGAAAGAATATTTGTAATAAATGCTAAAACCCAGCAGGGCTAACAAGCTAAAGGAAGAGTGGTCGGGGTCTGTTGTTAGTGGTGGACTTCCATGTTAAGTTATGACAAGCGAGGTCCGTGAGGTACAGTCGGCTCTGTGCCTCCAGGGTATTTTTGAAGAGCTGCATTTGACGTTGGGGCAGATTGTGGCTTTGAACTTTCGCTAGGTTTTTAAAGAACACTACGAGCAAACCCGCTGTGTTCCTTCCTGCCTCGGCGTTTTGCTTTCATTTTGCATTTTATGTACACGTGCTTCCAATGTTTTTTTGTGTCAAACCTGAATTGCAAACTGTGTGGAATTGTTGTTCCTCCCTGACGTTTTTGGTGTGCAAATAGTTTTCCTCCCTGTGTCTCGGTTGACATTATAGTGACGTGGCTACCACAGCGAGAGTGACCGAACGATGCTGTGACTCTGCTGCCGTGTTTCTGCCCGTGATGTACTGGAAGGAGGATGCCCTTGCCCACCTCCACTCTCATTCTTTCTCTCCTGTCTCTTTTTTTTTAACCATTGCCGATGGTGTTCTTTCATAGGTGTCACGTTTTGGTTTGGGATTCTTCTCTGTTTATTACTAGCTGCCACTTTTTTCCGTCCTTCACTGGACGAGCTGTCTTGTTTTGCAGTCTGTACGCCTGTCTAGGTTTTATACGTCCTGAAGAATGGAGGGCCTGCTGGAGGAAAATGTTTTGGACCAATGTACTTCTGCTTTGTGACTGTGAAATGTTCATCTTTTTGTAACGTCAGAACAAAAAACGTTCAGCAAAGGGATATATTTTGTGTTTTTTGAAACTTTTCAGTGCAGTGAACAAAAGAGAAGGATGCTGGAGAAGTGTATGCGCAAAGTTTTAAAATAAAATTTTAAATTATATATATATCTTTCTCTATAACCATTATTATTCTGCCTTTGTCCTGAAGAGTACCAGAGTCGGGCTCACGTGTGTTACTAATTGTGCGGTATGGGCAAGTAGCACGCTCTGCTTCACCGGGGAACGGATGATTCACTGACAAGAGGTCCCACTCTTGATTTAATGAAGTAAATCCCTGTGAGGTGCCTTAGCCTACAGGTTGAGCAGGAAGAGCTCAGCCGTGGGACAACTGTGCGAGCCGTGTGCTGCCCTGAGATGGTGATTCATTGCTCAGGCTGCCAGCTGCCATGTTCTGACTCAACGAAGAGCTGTGCAAAGTGATCGCCTCTCGACTCCGTGGCGTGAGACACTGACTTTCGGTTTTGAAATGACAGCACAGTTGGAGTAAGGTTTCCCTCCTCCCCAGTTTCTTAGGAATCACAGACTCAAATTCTGCCCTAAGTTTAGAGTAAAACCAAGGGTGAATTCATAGATTCCACTGAAGCCGGCTGCCGTGGTCATTTAGTAACCGAAGACGTACTTGAAGGTCCTGAAGGTGCAGGAAGTAGCACCAGCCTGTTTGCGTTGTACCAGCGCAGAGCCACGGGCCGTGCCCGTCCGCGTTGTCAGCAGGAGATGGGAGCTGGGCCTGTATCTGCTGTATGTATCCTGGAAATGCTGCGTTGTAGCGCAAGCTGTTGTCCTGATTCCTCTTTCATCTCGCACTTGGTGGAAGAGCCATGAAAACGTCTGTTCTAGTGTTACCGTGGTTTTTAAGACGCCGCCTACGCCCACTGCGTTCACTGAGCGTAAGGGTGAGCGCAGAGGTAAGCGGTTTGTTACTTTCACTTGGGTTCTCCTCCCTCTCCCGTCAAGTCCTATGGTTTATTCCCTCAGTCTGACCCCTGAGTCAAGTATAAAATTGCTGTGCAAATAAAGTTGGTCACAGCATTGCTGGGCTCGCTGGTGTCACCTGTATAAATGTGGGGAACGGGCAGCGACGGGAACCACGTCACGTCAAGTGAACCTAAAGGAGCTTGCTCCACGTCACCCTATTGCTTTCGCATCTCTTTTGCCCTAAATCCTGTAAGCATGTAGGTCAAGTAAGGCTTGTTCTTTTCATTTTTTTAGGTAATAGATACAACACCTCAAATTTGGACCTCAGTTTCTGCAATTCCTGTAGGCAGTAAATCAGTGCTGAGCCAAATAATATGTCCGTGGTATTCTACTGAACGTACTCAGTTAACTAAAGCGACATAAGGGAACAATCGCAGTAATTTATTGTTTTGTACAGTTACTGTAAAACCGAGGCCTGAAGTTTCATCTTCTTAACGTGTCCTCGTAGCACAACGTACCTTCTCAAAAAGTTCACTGCTTTACGCTATTACACTGCAGCTTTTATTGATTCCAGAGTTTCTCTCGTGCTTTCCAGGAAGGCTTATATAAACCGAAGTTATTGCACATCCTGTTCTTGTTAGAAGGAAGGACGAAGGCTTTTTTAAAAATCCTCCGCTGTGCAAAACAAAGGATGCTGTGTCACGAATAAAATGAATCCAGGAGAAACTGTGCTTTCATGACAAGGTTAATAAAGAAGGGGTATGATCAAGGTAGACAAAATGTGTCTACAGGTAGATAACAAAGAGATGGAGGCTTTTTAAATAATTTAAGAACAATTGGTCGTAAATCTGAAGCTGCAGAAATAGTCCACAGCACTGCCAGAAAATACGAAGGGGAGAGGGAGGAAGCTGCAGTAGACAAAAAATAAATTACATCTTTACGGCAGCTAATTTAAGGCTGATTATTTAGATGCACAGACAGATGAGATCTCTGAACCTTCATGAATTTTAGGCCACCTAAGATTAGAATTACAACCTTTTTCTTGCTGCATTAATGCGTAATTTCTCAGGCTCTGAAGATTGAAAAGGCCCCTGATCTTTACTCCTGAGCATTTATTCCCTTAAGCAGTAGAAGGCAATCCCTTAAGGCATTCTTCCGTAGGGACAGTGCTACAGCCAGCTGTGATGATTTGGCACCGTCCCCGAGCTTCAGTTGTCCCTGGATTTACCAGTCCACTGGGTGGGATTTTTCATTTCCATTGTATATCAAGGCCTTTCCCAACAGGCTGCACCCCAACACGACATCTTTCTGGTTCATTTATGCTATTTTTCCTTCCTCTCGTTACCATCCTCCTCTGATTTAAAGCAGTTTGGAGTCGTTAACTGCTGTTCCAGATGTGCCACTGAGTCCCTCTCCACCCACCTGCCCGTGCCGCTATGGGTGCAGATAGAGCAGATACGGACAGGATCAACAGCGATGCTGGAGTCACAGGAAGCCAAAGAGAAGCCCCATAAGAGGGCAATGGCCTCTTCATTAACCTAACATTGCGCTTTACCTCAAAAGAAAACTTCCATGCTTATGCAACATGTGGATGTTCCCATTTGAAAGGCAAAACTGATGTAGAACCTTCTAAAATCAATGTTAAAGCTTTTTTGAGCCATTGTTTCCCCAGTTCTTTGGCCCAGTTGTTTCCCAGTAGGGAAGCTACTTCTCGGCAAGTGAGGAGCTGGCTGGAAGAGCCAGAGGTTATCACACAACCTCAGCTGCAGCGTTGCTTGTTTCTGTAATTATTGCTACAACTTTCGGGGGAACTAAGCAAACACACACAGCTGAAATTTTGCTAGTTTTGTTTAGGAAGGGAAGACTTAATTCATGGATGTCGTGCAGAATTTCCATCTTCTTAACATTACCAGAAAAGATACCGTTTTCCCACGAGTGTAACTGTTGAAGACAAATGGCTTGCCCCTCACCTCAAGTAGCAAACCGTTCCTGACCAGAGAGCCTTTCTCTGCCCAGTACAGTATTCAGTAATGCCCAGGGATGCAAAAACAACTGACACACCTGCAGACATTTCAGGCTCTTCAAAAACGCAGCCCAGGTCTGCCCATCCACACCTTTTCGATGTGTATGAGTTGGATTTTTAATCCTGCAGCCCACTGCAGCTGGAGAGCCTCAGCGGCTGCGGGCTGCTGCAGCAGCTGTCTCACGGCTGCGGCACAGCACGTACTGGGCCGGGGAAGGGGGGGACAAGAAGCAGCCAAATCCAGTTGCGGTTCTCCAGGACCTAGAAGTAGACAAACTAATTAATCAAATAGGGAATTGCCAAAGAACGTACAAGGAGCAGGGAATTGCTGCATCCACAAGTGGTTTAGACCTTGATTCTGACAGATCCTCTCATCCCCATGTTGTCCCTGTTTACTGTCGTTCCTGGGCTGGTACCGCAGCTAATTGCATCAAACGTCTTATTTCTTACCGTCCTCCAGCCTTCCCTAGAGCTTTGTCAGCCAAATGTCAACTGCGTCTCATCTAGCTGAGATCAAGGTACGCCACAAACGAGCTCCTAATACAAACTTCTTAGGCTGCGTTTTCTGAGGGTTGCGTTCACTTTGCTCCCAATTAAAAAAATAAATTTACTTGGCTGGTCTTTGCAGCCCCTCTTAGCGCTTGTTTTTCACCAGGGCTCACGCAATTGAACAGTACAGGTGGGAATTAGGAAGAGCTGGGACATCAGCCTCACCCCTTCTCTGCTTGCGCACCAGCATAGGAGCCGTTTAAATGAGCCAGACAAGAAGCAAAACACACCCTTCAAACTAAGTCTCATGTCCAGACATACAAGTATTTTATGAATGGGAAAAATATTAAACACAATGCTCAGACAGTAAATCTTGCTGTGGTTACATTTTTCTAAGAATGGTGTTTTAGGGAAGGTCTGTTTAGTGCCAAAAAAATAAAAAAGGAGAGGGGAAAAAGAACAAAGATTTACAGTTATGTAAAGTTTCCCCAGCAGTGCTTCTCTGCTACCACTCCTGCAAGATTCCCCTGGTGCTGGCTTCACTGGGAAAGCAGGTAGCATGGGACCCCGGTACTCCGTCAATTAGGAAATGGGGAAGACAACACCCAACTAACCTGAAGTCAGCTGTATGGCACGGACCGAGTTCTGATAAATAAGCACTTGTAGAACACTGAATTTGTAACTTTATATATATATATATATATATATATATATATATATATATATTTTTTTTTTTTTTTATAGACGGGTGTATATAGCAAAAACAATTGACAAGGAACTTTAAACATCAACTAAGATGTTGGAAAACATGATCTGTGCATGCCTGTTCCAGGAGCTGAAAGCAAGCTGGGGTCTGTAAATGCGCCTATTTTAGCAGTCAGTTACCCAGGTTGCAGCCAAATACACGTTTGTGCTGTTCTCAACAACCCCTCCACCTTTTTAGGTGAATTGGAGGGGAAAAAATAGCAAGTCCCCCCCCCTCCTCCAGGTGTCTCATTCTCAACAGGCACAAAATTAGGTTTTAAAAAATGAACTGGGAATAACCCAGTTTTGTCCATTCTTTGGATATTCAACAGCTACTCCTGTATTGAAAAGCTTCCTGTATCTGCAAGTCCTGGGAATGCACCCTCAGACGGCTTGGTGCCGGGAAGCTGGCCAGCAGCAGGCGCCTGAGCCTCCTGCTGAGGAGGGGAGACAGATTTTTGGGGACCTGCAAGCTTAAGCAGTGGCTGAACACCGGTAGGACACACCGATCTATGTGTGTGTTAATCCCGAGGGTTAAGTCCTTGGGGATATATCCTTGGGGTGTTTTGATAACAGCTGGTATTTGCACTCTACCCAAAACACAGCTCAGAGCAAGACCACCAACTCTCGTAAACCTGTCGGTAGAGTCACTGCTCCTCTACTCAGGAAAACGGAGAATAGACAGCCTCGTCGCTCCTCCTGCCCTGGAAGCAGGCAAAGAGAAGGAACTGCGTGGCTTTGCCAGCAGCCCAGAACCCGCACTGCTGCCGCACCCACAGGTCATGGTCAGACTCACAAATGGAGCTCGGCAGGGAGGCTCGAGGTTTTGGGGTCTCCTCCTTGTGCTTGGCTACGGTTGGCACTCAGCGATGTCGGCTGTTGTCTCGCAGCAGCTGATGTGGATTTCGTTGCTTTTCACCAACCCTGTGTTGCTCCTAAAAACAAATGGGCTGAGGTTCCTGGAGAAATAGTAACTATTTTTTAAATGCACCTTAGGTCTGTAACGGAATGGTTGCATGCTGGCCTCCCCCAACAACCGTTGTCACCCTCCCTTGCCCTCCCCCAGTAATACAACATGCAATGTGCAAGGAGCCACTTGCTCCCAGGAAGGTGATTCATTTCCAAGAGGCATATTTGTAAGAAAAAAAATGCTCTGAGGGTGTTGCCGTGGCTCTGTGTGACCTGCATTGGGGATGAAGTAGAAACCTCAACGCTGCAGACATATCCCAGGGTCGCGTTCGCAAGGCACGGGGAAGCAGCGGGGGAAGGACGTGAGCAGAGCACGAGCAGCTCTGTTGCTTCACCTGAAAATAAACTCTCATAGCAATTAAGGGAAAGGAGTAGGAAATTAATAAGGCAGTAAAGATTTTTCCAAATTGGTCACAAACCATTGGTTTATCCCTTGAAAAGCTCAGCTGACAAGGATTCTCTCATCCCTTTGTCACCCCTATCTCTTTCAATAATCATCCTCCTTCATGCAAATATAGATGGAAAGGGGAGAACAGTGAAAGGTTAAAATGGAAGCAGGCTATCTTTCATCGACATGGTAATTTTGCTGCTTGGCTCGGTGCCAGACGCTCACTGCAGCCACTAGCTGCCATTCCAACATGAGTGAAAGGATCTTTAATAAGAGTGTAAATAAAAGCCAGGCTGAGAAATGAGTTTTCCATCCCAGCAATCGCTGGCCTAACCTCTGCTGTAAATAGTCTCTCGGAGCGGCACAGATGGAGTACCAGCACCTGGGGATCAAGGCAATCTCTGCGCAGTGCAATTTAAACAGCTGGGTACAATTGAAACATGAATTAGCAGGGATAGACTGAGGGATTCCATTTTGTGCGCTAGGTAAAATCAAATAATTTGGTCCTTTTTCCCTTTAAAAAAAAAAAGTGGCGGCAAGGGGAGAACTTTTGACATGATCTTGTGGGAGGTGCCTTCGCTGCAGCTGTTAGATTAATTTAACCATGAGAATTTCCCACAAGGCGCTGTAAAAACAGAGCCCTAATTTATGATCATTGATTTAACAGCTTGAAAGTGATTTATCTGACCTCAGTAAAGATAGGGAGGACACCAGAAGAACGATCGGTCATTCTGGGCTTTGTGTGGCTGTGATTGGCCTTATTAATTTAGAGCAGAAGGTCTGTTTCAGTATCTTACTGAGACAGTCAAAGGCAGTTGGCAACTGAACCATTTTAAATACCTTTTTTTTTTTTTTTCTTTTTTTAAGCATTACTAATGCTGCTAAGCACTAAGAATTTATTCCACATGGAAAAGATCCTCATTAGTTAAGAAATGGTAAGGCTTCATTTAGAACTGCACACAAACAGACGCCTGGTCAAGGATTTGCAAGTTGTTTTTTCTTAATTTTTCTCTTGCTGTTGTTGGGAATCTAAAGCACACTGTGCAACAGAATTGGTAAGCGTTACAGTAAATGAGAAATAGCTTCGGAAGAGATAAAAGAGGTTGGCTGGCTCTTGCTCTTTTTAAGGGTAGATTTCAGAAATACCTAAACGCTTCTCATATTTTACTATTTTTATCCTTCAGCCCTCTTTATGGAAGTTATAGAGCATCTCTGTTGACAAGTAAATGTATCAAGGTTTTGCTTCAGAAGAATATTCTTTTGGTTAAAATGAGCGTAGCATCCACTACCGAAATGTCACAACTGAGTGATGCAATTTCATCGCACAAATAAGAGGAGAAAGGATGAAAGGCAAGGGGAGAGGTGAGCGCTCTCTCTGCAGAAAGAACAACTGTTTTCAGGAAGACCGTGAAATGAAATACAGATGCTTTAAAAGTTTGCCTACACCAGGAAATCTGAATGCAGAATAAAGCGCCTTTGCACGAGCATGTGCACATGTACAAAACCCCCCAAAAATCACATAGGAGGTGACAAACCTCTTCCTTGTATTTTAAAGCGCGAAGCAGGAAAATGGGCTGGAAACAGCAACGTACCAATTTATCTCACCGCCTGGACTGACGTGCGGTTGGGTTAAATGTCATTGATTTGGATGGTTCTGCATTTCATTCACCGCTGGATTGTGCCCAGCTTTAAAGCCCATCTACAAGGATCTCGGTAATTGTCTTGCCACTTTTCAGGGTGGGAGACAGCAACAATGCAGGCTAGGATTTCATTGACTATCCTGATGGAATGCTATCTGACCTGAAACTGAGGTAGTCCACTTAATCTCCATGCAACAGGGGAAAAAGGCAGAAAACAGTATTTCAGCCATCCAAAATACGAAATAATAACAGTTATTTTAAAAAGTGAAAAGAGTAAGACAATAAATTATGAAATATGTAGAAAAGCCCCCGAAAGTCTCATACATATTGTCAAGAGTTGGAAGAATAAATGCACAAACAGCTGTCTATCTCACGAAAAGGTTTGGGGGACCAATGGTAACTATACAAACAAGTCCAAACCCCTACACAAATAAAGCTGAAGCCCGCATTATGGGCCTGAAGAATACAGAAAGCTTTATGTCAGCCTGTGCATCATCTCGCTGTCACAGCACCGTTGTGCTGTTCCCTCTAGTGCACTATAGAGACATTAAGAGAATCTGATAAATTATGTGCAGTATTGCTTTGTTTAAATTCAAATTTATGGGGAAAAAAAAATCAATAATGTGAGTAGCACACTAAAATATTTGTACACAGCTTTTACCCAGAACAAGAGTCTCCTAAATAAATAAAATAAAGCTGCTTCTTCGGAGTACTGACCTGCATACCAACAAATCTTTGTTCCTTCCAAAATAACACCAGATATTTCTTCCCACGTAAAGCCCATTCTGGATGGGTTCATATCTAATTCTGGAAAACCACAAATAAGCATCCTCAGCAGCACAGACGTCACAAACACTTCTAAAGGAATGACTGCTTTTTAGCAAATGGATCGCCCTCTTTTTTTTGATCCCTTAATTTACCGCTGACTTCATTCTAACATGTGACACTATGGCATACACAGATGTACACAACTCTTACAGGTTAGTTTAAAAGCACTATTTTTCATCTATCATCACAGAAACTACAGCTGAAATGACATTCTCTTGTAGGGGCTATGTCCCACACGACATCCTGCAATACTGTTCGTCTCAAATTTCTCTTGTTTAAAATTCCTGAGGATGGCTTAATTGGCATCTCTGGGTCCAAATTATGTGACTTGTTTACTGCTGAAGCACCAGCAGTTCAGGACTAGAGTATACAAAATCACATTCGGCTTCTTTTAAAAAAAAAAAAATAAAAAAAGGCTTCAGTTACTACATTTGCAGAAACACTCCTGCTTTAGCAAAAGTCTGAGACGACCAAAACTCTGAAAAAGTTCTAATAACTGACGAGCCCGATGAGGTAATCTTTTACACCTCCTCCTCCTCCTTTTCTCTGAACTTCTAAGAACCATTTGCATGAAAATCTACCTTTAATTTCTGCAAGAGTGATCTGCAGACAAATACGCTGGAGTGCCATTGTGTTTACCATTAGAACAAGGAAAGAGACAGCCCCTTCCCCTGATGCGGGGTTGCCCTCCCTAGATCTGGATCAACCCACAGCCCTCCCGCTCCTGCTGATGGCGCGCTGCTCCCAACAGCGAAGCCCAGAAGCAGCCTTGCCTTGACAAACACGAAGAGGAAACCACCGACTGCCCAAGGCTGCTGCTAAAGCCACCTTTAGGTGGTTGCATACAAAACACAACAAGAAGTCTTTTGAACATGCCCGTAGCTTAAAAAAGGACACTGCTTGGGGGTTTGCTGGGCTCACATTACGTGGTGTGACCAGAGGGGCGGACAGCAGAAACAGAACAGGCTTCGTGAGCGCCTCTCTGCAACCCTCGCACCAAAACACTACACGTCTTACAGCAAAATGTGATGTCCACAGAAATGCATAAAACGCATGGGAGAGTTAAAATCGTGAGGTAAAAGGCCAGCATTCACAGGCAGGGATAGGACTGTGGGCGAGGGAAGCGTTTGGAGTGAGGTCAATGCCCACGAAGGCTGCCTGGGCGCTTGGTGACACCCGCCGCTGTGGGAACACGAGCACAGCCAACACAGCGCTGTGCGAGCTTCGGGCTGCCAGCAGACAGCAGCCACCCCCACAGGGAACAGCAGCACCGGCGGAGAGGATCCGCACAAACTACACAAACCCAACCCAAACCTGCCTGTGACAGCAGGTCAGAGATGCCTTGCTCTGCCTACCAAGCTCTAGGCCAGCTGCAGCAGCTGACATGAAAGCTGTCCTCAGAGTGGCTTCCGTGCTAGGAAAATTGCTGGAAGGAAGCTATGGGGCTGAATTAAGATTCAGGTGTGTTTTTTCATTTGTTTACCTTTGCAGAAGGTTTAACATGACTTCAGACCTCCTGGAGAAAGGATTGGTTCCAATAATGTGCCCAGCGTGATTTGGTCCTCATAAGAAACGCCGTTAATTGTCAGTCAGGGGTACAGCATATTGCTTATAAACGCAGAGGCACGAGAAAGCCTCCAACTGGAGTCTTGAAGCTGCAGGACCACAATGAGGAAAGTCATTTGGGAACCTCAGTTTTGCTCCCATGGAACATACCACAAAGCCAGTGGCAATTTGGTTGGACATTGAGCGATGCCATCAACAGGCAGATGAGAGGAGGGGTCACTGGGAGTTTTGCAGGAGAGTGTTTATGAGCCACCCGTTGCTAGTGTGCAAACGCAGGATGTTGCAAACAGATGGAAAGCAGTACGTAACTGGCTGGGGATCAGGAAACAAAGCGAGGGTTTGTCAGATCAAAGATGTGTGATCAATCTTGTTTATCTTGAGGATGAAGGCGCTGATTCCACCACACAGGCAAAGCTCCATCCTCTATATTACAGCTATTACCTACAGGTACAAATGTCTTGCAGAACATATGCGTGAGTTATGCATAAAAGCAGTCTTTTAGATGGGAAGAAGGAACTAGATTGTTTACATGGAATGCATTCGTGCTAACAGAAAAATGCTGAATACTGCATTTCCTTCTTTCGGTCTCCTTCCTATGGAAAGGAACTAATTGCTCGTTATCGTCAGTGGTAAATATAGCCAGAGCTATTTAACTGAAATTTCAGTCTTTAATGGAAACATGCTTCATCTCTAATGTCATTATTCCTACCATCATTGCATCCACAGTCATTTCTTGTGGCTAGCATTAGGCCACCTTCCACCAGCTGCATCGACAGGCAAAGGTAGACTCACAGGTTTTCAAGAAATTAGAAGAATAAAATTCCTAAAGCCATAACTTCAACATAATTACCCTATGTTCTTAAAAATTGCACTTCATGAAAGAACTGCCACAAAATACTCTTGTTCTCACCATGTTCTATTTTCTATTAACGGCAGAATTTTTACTTTGAACAGAGACTATTTGGATATGTGTTCATCATTCAGAACTGCTGAGAAACCCTGTGCTAGCTTTTTAGCATGCTTGCTGCTGTTACTTTCTTAGGTGGTGGTGAGCAGCAGTCCTTTAAAACCGGGACCAAGAATGATTCATGCATGTATCCCATTAACTTCATATGTTTTTCTTACATTGCTTTTTCGGTCTTCGTCACGTTTTGTGCCCCATCAGACTAATTAAATTTGGAAGCTACAGAACAGTGAAACCAGGATTTGCCAGGAAATAGAAGAACATGAGAAGAGAGTACTGTTATAGTAGCAACATTTTTGAAACCTGGAGATGAAAACCACCAGAATCTGGGGGACACCAGTGACAGAAACGGTACAAGAGCTGCAGAAGGCAACAGACACCCAAAAGCACAGTCACAAAGACTTCATTTATGCTAGCCATTTTCATTGTATGTCCCACCATTGCACCGTATCTACACTAGCATTACAGTCATCCTTAAGGCGGGCACCTGCCTGTCAGCTGAACACTGGACCTCCTAGGCTGAGGTCCTATGAATGGCGCCACTGCATGGCAGGGGTTGGGTAGTTTGGAGGATCTGAGGATCCGAACCAATAAAGCCATTGGTTTCCTCTGGATCTGTGCCTATAGGATGTGTTCTCATGTGGATTTTAAGGTAACTGAGAATAGTTCTTACAGTCTTCCCATTAGTAGGCTGCTTATTTATCCAGTGGCCTAGATAAAGGCATTATTTGGCATAATTTTTCCAGAAACATAGTATTTTTAATTTCTTGTCCTGTTGGTCAAATCTGAATGAAACCGGCCAGTGGATTCAAGGTTCATAAGGAAGGATTAGGAGATTCACAATCACATAAATCTTGTTTTCGTAGAAAGTCAGGTTAAAAGTGTTCAGCCATAAGAAAGTAATTGGTAAAAAAGCAAGTGAAATTACCTTATAAAGCAGAACAAACTTTTGAGAAAGAAAGAAAGAACAACAAAAGAGCGTGTGACTATGGATTTGCTTTCCTTCCTGTTTCAAGAGACGTGAGGAAGGCTGAAATGCTTAAAAACTACTCGGCTGCAACGTTAAGTGTCTAACAGTGGCATGACACTACCAAACCATGGTTGACAAAAGGTTGTCATAACACAGGATCAAGAGAAATAGTTGGAGAACACCTAGATAAACACTTAAAAGCCTACAATATGAAAGGGTTCTTGGAAACCCAGATTTTATTCCTTGCTAGTTTTGCAACTGTCTTGCATAAGCCTTATCCTGAGTTTACAAAACGCTTCCTTAAAACTAGTCTTCACCCCTCCCTGATCCCAGAAGTCTGTCTAGGATGACTGTCACTCTAACAGCAGCACTATGTGTGTCTTTCTCCACGTCATGCTCTCTGATAAGCCTTCATATCCTATGCCCTTCCTCCATCTTTCTGTTCATGTAGGCATGGATGGTATGGCATGTACACCCAGCTCTAACTCAACTGAACTGACCCCTGCGTGGGTCTATACTGGATCCCAGAAAGTCTCCATAATACTAGCATATCCATTAAATAGTACTCTCTTTCAGTACTCTTCTCAGGAATCCACCAATCTAGCACCAACTCTTGAGTCATCTGTTGACCATTTGCCCCTTCTTTCTTCAGGAACTGGGAAAATTTCACTGAAGTTTCTCAGAAATCTGTACACTTCTGTTCACTGGATCATTACAGTGGTCAGATCTAAATCTGTAATTTTTACCTTAGCAAACATACTTCTGCATCCATTCTCATGTCAGCCTACCCATCTTTCTTCAGAAGAGAGTACTACTTACACACGTCCTCCTTCTATGCTAATTGCATCTTCCTTAGATTCCCCACATTTTCTTTCTTCTATATGCAGACCATTCCGTCAGCTGTTCTCTTTCACAGTCCATTTATCATGGTCACTGTTCCTTGGGCACCAGACACTATCATCACATTTTTTTCTCTTTCTGCTGATGCTGCCTTCTCTCCTCTACTCATCTGCTACTCTGCTTTCTTCCCTCCTTCAGTAAAGAAAACGTGTTCTCCAGTTTTGTTTTTCCTTCACTATCCAGTCTTGTCAATTTGAATTGTGCATCAGTTATTCAAAAGGTCACTTCCACTATTTGCTCGCCCTTTTTTCCAAGTGTTTCCATCTGTTTTAGTAAATACCTACAAAAAGTCACCCATCTCATCTTCTCCCCCTTCACTCCCATCTTGTCATTGTCTTCAATAATCTATCTAAAATTCTGTTGTTGTCACAAGCTGCAGCTAGAATTGCTCTTAGAAGAGAGATGCTCTGTGGTTGCAGAGAAGTAAAGGACATACATATAGCAATATTTAACTGGAATTATCCACCATTATTTCTACATAATCAGGTTAGGTGAGGCAAGAGAGCTTTGGGAAATAACAAGTACATAAACTATTTCAAAATGTGTGTGTAAGGGCTTATAGTTCAGTATTTCTCATGAGATGCTAAGCTTACTGCCAGAATTTCAAACACCAGTAGGATGTTACTTAAGTAGGAATCAACCTGATCATTAGAACTCAAGTGCAACTAACTAAACTTGCTTTCTTTGGTATGGAAATAAACCTAATGGAGAGAAGAAATGCACTGGTGTTAGCATTAACTGGAAGAAGGTTTAGAAACACGTGCAAGTAGAAGCCATTTCTGCAACACACTGCTCTATGTATTGATTAACTATTGTGGGCTGGTGTAGGAAAAATAAGATTCTTACCAGCATTAGTTGAAATGGCAAAGAGCAAAAGTCTAGTCACTATAAATTCAGTATCATGTTGAAAAGCAAAGAAGTCACCTTAAATAAACAAAAGCACCATGAGAGATGAGAATTAGTCCTGATAGGAAGAAGTAACCAAATTCATAAAAGGAGGAAGGGGTTAAGTTGTAGGAACATTGAATCAGGAGATATATTTTATATTCATTACATAGTAAGGTAATACTGTTCCAACAAAAATAAAACCCATGTATTTTATGCAAGACAAATGAGGTCATTAGTTTATGTTTGAAACTGCTCTGATTTCAGTCATAGAACTAGGATTCTCTCTAATACAGTGCATTTTTTGAAAAGGCTAATGGAAACGGTCACATGGGAATGGTCAAAATAATAATAAAAAATTGGAAAGTAAGATCCATCAGGCAAAGCTGTGAAAAAGTGCTTGAATGGATGCTTTCATTTTAAGAAAATTATTTTCCTCATGTATGTAAAGATTTGTCCTTTTTTTTTCAACTGCAAAATCACTTGAAGGAGAATGGACGTTACTTTTTAAACACAAAACCTAAAAACAGCCAAAATGGAAACTCAGTAAAGAAGTGCAATTATTGCTGGATTAAATGATCATACTTTCATCTTGCATTTGTGAAACTATTAAAGACTTGCCTATTTACATGTTTCTTGATGCGAAATAGCATGTTCTTACACGAAGCAGTATTCATTCACTATCAAGTCAAACAGCGCAAGGACTCCGATTTCTTTCCATCATTTGCAAATATCAACATCAATGCAAGGATTTACAACCCACCCTGCACACTGCCAAATTCAGGTTATACTGGATAAAAAAAGGGAGGCGAGCGAGGCAGACAATATACCCACACGTACTGCTTTTCAACCAGCTCCTTCTTGTGTTCCCGCAGTTACCAAGCATAGGCATTTCTGATAACCTCAGGTACGACAACAAGGCAGAGAGTTTGTTTGCTCCTTTATCTTTTTCCTGTAGGTTTTAAGACAAGCAGAGATTTACAAGCCCTTACTAGAAATGCAAAGACAGCTAAACGACTTGTATTACAGCAACGCACCTGAACTACAAACGGGAAACCACATTGTGGGTCAGGTTCAATACTGGGACTGGTTTAGAGTACCGCCTAACAATACAGCTGTGCACCAGCCTGCCGTTTAGGTGACAATTCCGTGGCAGATGGCTGCAGGCTTCTCAAAAGAGGACTTACAGGTTCTGTAGAAAGGTTACTCAATTTTGCTATAGCTTCAGACTAATTCTTCCAAACCACCAGACTCCTCTGCGTACCATCTTGTTTGAGTCCCAGTTCTCTCACTGATTCCTCAGGTTCACTTGGGGCAGCTGAAAAATCCCAGTCCATGTTTCCTGAAAAATTCTGTAGATGAGTCCTTTCAGGTGTTGAGCAAGGCAGAGATTAAGTTTAGCTGGTTATGCTGCAGTAGACCACAGAGGAGTGTCCTTGGAGAGGAAGAGCAATTTCTCAGCACTAGCTTAAGAGAAAAATCTGTTGGCACAAACACAGATGCTTAAAAATATCATCCATGTAAAAAAGAATGAGGAATCTAAGGAAATTATCACAGCCTTTCTGATTATTTTTTTTTTTTTGGTGGCCCACGTTAAGGGATAGTTTCTTGCTGTGGCAGCAGCTCCAATGCTTCCATAAATGGAGCATGGGACCTGCAATACTTCAAAGGGATACTGACCGTACCAGCAGTGGATCCAGCAATTCCTCAGTTGCCTTCTACAGCCAAAAAAAGACTTCCATGGAATATACGTTGTTGAATGAAGAATGTTTCTAACACTTTCAGTAATTTGGAAAACAAAACCTGCTGGAATTAAGACGAGAACAAAAAACCCACGTGTTTGAAAAGACTAAGTTTCCTGGTTCAGAGGTCTTGGTTTTGTTGTTGTTTCTCAACCCAAAGTTTAAAAATTAATCAAAACCTTTGCAGTAGCGATACTTGAATAAGCACCCAAAGAGGAGTCATATGCACAACCAATGCTGGTGATGGCTCAAAGGAAGCTAAGCTTCAGTGGAAGCTAAGAAAGCCCTCTTAGTGTTCTGTGACAGCCGTGCCCTAACACCGAAATGATTGTAACCCACCTGCCGAAGCAGCCCCACTGTCAGGCAAGCAAGTTTTTCTTAGAGCATACAAACTCTACATTTATAAGTGTTTTTAAATTATAACACCAACAAGTATTTACACTCAGTATTTGCCACTGACTGCTTAAAAAACCCAACCAAAAACCCCACCCCACCTACAGCCCAATTGGTGGTGCGAAGACTGTAGCTTGCAGGGTTTCTGAGCAGCACTTCCCTTTCAGGTGGCAGTGTAACACCTCCAGGGTCTGTTCACGCTCCAACATATAAACCCAGGCAAAAAGAGCTGCAGGGGTGTTGTGTAAAAATGCACAGGAGAGGTGCTTTTTGGCAACAGCCACTGCTCCTCGTCCCTCCCAGGCCACTACTGCAGTAGTTGTCTAACCTTCTGGGTAAGCCTGCAGCAATAGGCCAAGCACGGGGGGGGGGGGGGGGGGGGGCGTTGGTGTCACTCACTCCCACTCTGTTAGGATGGGCCAAGCCTGGCGTTTGGTGACAGGCAGAGATAAATGAGTTTGGTAGCTGGGCAAGGAAGAAAATACCTATCTCTGCACAGGTTCGTACAGACAGACATTGCTACTAGCTGTAGGAAAGCAGACCAAAGGACCACGGGCTTCTGCAAAGCTATAGCTGGGTGCTGCTGCCAGAAGGCTGCCCAGCTGCAAGGAAGGAAGACAGGACCCAGAAGTGGGGTTTTGGTGGTTGGATAGCTCTGGGCACACTCCATGGCTAATGTCAGATATGTTAAGATGACCATCAGAAGAGCTACGTCCAGCAGAAAGGATGACAATACAGATGGCTCTATGGGCACAGGAAGAAGCAACTCATTCCAAAGGTCAAAAGAATGTTGCTGAGCTAGAGGAGGACATGTACCCTGTGAACCGGAACAAGGAACATAGGCTTAGTGTGATTTCTAGGGATGTTGAAGGCAGCAGGATACGAAGCCAAGGAAACACTAGTGACAGGCAGACAACAACTGTGTTTCACAGAGAAAATGGTGGTGTACAGTACTGCAACAGTGCGTTGTTAAGGATTTTATTTTTCTGAACCATGGGAGAAGAGGAAGGAAAATGCTGTCTTTGAATTTTCAGTTAATAGTAATAGGCATTCTGCAGATTTTTGCAGTACGGAAAGAGGAGAGGGGCCATTACCATGGTCAATGTCCTTTAGAACTCAATGGAGCTGAGGAATTTAAGTACAGTTAGGATTGCAGAATTACAGCCTCCTAAGAAAGAGAGGCCCAAGGCCCGCAGCACCAAATAAAAAGGGCTGACTGTTTTGATGATCCAGCTGTGAATCCTGCTTGAAATCATTGCAAAAGCTTAGCCATTGAGTACACACAGGGTTTGACCTAGACCTGTAAGGAGGTGCAGACATCTTTCCTGACGGGAAAGCTTTTGAGCGCTAGGATGTCAGAAAATCTAAGAGCCAAGGAAGCCATTCCCAGGTACCATTTTGGCCTAGCAGTACCACTGTCATCACTTGCTCTGTACAGCAGCCATACAATTTTTCCAAATGTCAAAAATCAAATGTGGATCGGTGTGTGTTGTTTAAAGAGACAGTTGTAAGACTTACCATGTTTCAACTCTGCCACTCTTCCCTGTCAATTGTTCAGACATTCAATCACTCCTAGCACTCAAACTGCAGAAATTAATGGCATAAGATACAACTGCATCTTCTGTGGTCTCTATGTATTATTAAAAGTCCCCCCCAATCAGTTTACTTTGCCATATGTAAGTGCTACGTTACCTTCCATCCATTTATTTGATCTGCTGAATATGTAAATAGCTTGCGTCTTGAGACTTTTTCCCCCAAACACTTCATTCTTTGAATTCGCTCCAATAGCCCCATTTTCTCTCTACATTAAGATGACCAGTCCATCACTACACAACAACCAAGTGCTATATGAAGGGAAGATCACTTTGTTGACCGTAATAGCTTTCTTGCTCTATACTGAAACACCGTAGCAGAAGTTCACTTCAAGAAGACTAAAGTGGCACCAGCCCCTTTTCTACATCTTTACTTAATAAGACGTACTCCATGTGTTGACTACCTTGGTCCATATATACTGCCAAAATCAGTACAAAGTGATGCCGTCTTGTACCGTATTAAATGTCAGGCTTATGATCCAACAAGCTCATCCTGCTTAATTCTGTCCCAGAAAACCATACAAAAAACGTACATGCCCTTTAAAAAGAATGTGGGGAAGGCAGGAGCAAATCCTACCCAGTTAAATCATTTGAAGGAGAACCTAAACTTTCAACTGTATCCCTTTCCCGTTATTTTAGATATACAAAATACAGTTAAAAAAAATAAACAAACCCAAAAAAACACCAAACAACACTCCTGTTTTGACAGTCTTGACAAACCAAAAATGTTGATAATAGTGAAAAGTGTCTTTGAGGATGGGAAAACAAGCTGAAATAGCCTAGAGACTCATGTCATGAAGCCAAAAGGGAGGTACAAACATAACAGGCGAGAAAGGGAGAAAAAAAATCTAAACGCTAAACAAATTAGAAAACATCATTTGGTCTTGCTAGGTTCTTCCACAGCAGCCACTGCTAATGAAAAGTGTCATCCTTCAGTCACTTCAAGCTCTGCCAAAACGATTATCACATCAAAGACACTGCTTTTAAGCTGGTCAAAAGGCTGCAAAAGACAGGCTTTTTAAACAAACTTGGTTAGCATAAAGGCAAAATTCAGGACTAGAAAAGACCAAGGGAGAAACTAAAGCGCAAAGGGGCACTCAAAAGTAGCCAGGTCTTGGTATGTCAGGTGATGGCTGGGACACAGCAGAGTCAGTGAAGATGGTAAGACCACCTCAGTCCTTGCTGCTTGGCTTGGCCTGAGGACTTTGTGATTTCAGTGCATTGTGACTGAACCCAGACGTCTGTAAGCGTGGGGGCCCGCACAGGTGGTGACTCTGTAGGTACCAGCTGCACATCTTTTTACTCACAATGAAATCCAAAGGAGATGAAGAGAGGGGACGCCCTCCTCTTTTACCATCTAGGCTTAATTTTCAACACACTGGGTCCACTGCAATCGTTTTTCTGTCAAACATTCCTATTATCCATCAGACATAATCTCAATATGTTCTTTAAACCAGCAGGAATTTTTGACTGAATTAATTCTATTTTTATTTTTTTTCCTGACGTTTACAAATAATTTTATATAACAGACCGAGAGTTGCCATCTGTTACCTCAAACTACTTTTAGGTCTCTTTACAACACATCCTGCGGATGTAGCCTACTTTTTTGCTAGTAGATAGGGTACTTCATGATTGACAGTATTAAATATGTTGGACTGTGACTAATGAAACATTTTGGATTGCTCTCTAACAGTAAATGCTCCACGTGCACTGTCCTATCAATCACTGTGGCATCTGCAGCTATCATTATGGCTGGTATTTCGCTTTCTTAAGCATTGATAACTCAATTGAACAATACTGGCATCCATATACAGAGTTGCAAATTTTGGCCTTGGGATACATGTGCCAGAGTAGATGGGCCCAGGGAAAAAGCCCCGTACACAGCTCAGTACCACTGATTCACTCTCTCTGCCTCTGTTGATTCTTCTGAAGGTGAGCCCTGCTGCTCCACAGCTGCCTGCAACCCCCCTGCCACACATGTCAATCGGAGGCTGTGGAGGGTACCACAAAGACCTCAGAATTACCGTAAAGGATTTTCTGGGCAAATGCCAAGTCTGGCCTTGGCATGAGCTGACCACAGCCATCTGGCCAGGCTTACATACAACCATCGTGAACAGCTGAGCCACCCGCATTAGGACTTCCTGAAGCAGCAGATCCTAATGGCACCTGAACGGTCTGTATGTTGCCTCCAGACTCAACTTCATGAGCTGCAGCTCACGAGGTGGCTACTGGGGGTTGTTGGGAGCTGTATGATCTCCTAAACACTCCATCATCGTGTTGTTACAACAGCAGGGCTGCAGGTAGTACAAGGCTTGGGAAGGGAGGGGAGAACATATTGCATAAATATTTAAGGACCTCTGCTCCCACTAGACTTTGCACTCATCATTTTATTTGGGTTTCAATTAGCATCACTACCAGTTTTCTACTTCTTTTAAGCTTTGCGCTTGGTTACCTTACTAGATCATTTTTACTTTTCAACCATTAAAAAAGGATTGGTAAACTTAAGCACTGACTTCTTCTGCCATCCTTCCCTATTTTCTTTTCTACTTTATCCTGTAACCATGTACTGAAGTAGGAAAGACAGCAGCTGGGTACAGGACGCATAACAGACCGTGTACGACATCAGGGACCAACATGACCAGAAAGCAATCTTGCAGGTGCTGGAAAGAAGACAGACGTTCCTGAGGCTGGGGAGTAGTGGAAAAGCCAGGTCACAAGAGAGGGAAGAAGCCTGAGGGACCTGGAAAATAATGGCATCGTAGCTGGCAGACTGGCACACCTATAAACATTTAATGTTTATACTAGTGCTAGCTCTCACATTGCACATTTGTGCATACAGTTTCAGACCTACCTTACATCCAAGCATTCTAGCCAAACCTACAAGAGGTTATACAAAAGTAACCTACTGCATCCTTTCTGACAGAAGCATTTCTGGGGTCCATATTAAATTTTTGCCATGGTACTGATGGCACCACCAATGAGTGTAGCTCAAAGGATTACTATTACGCTGTCACGGTAGACCTCTAGGCTGCCAAATCTCAGCATCTGACTGAAATCACTGTAAATCAGATAAGGTTGCGTGACACAGAGCAGCACAAGATAAATATGGACAGTGACAATGCACATGTACATCCTGATAACACGTACGATTATCACCTTGGGAAAGAAGACCTCAGGAATCACAGGTACCACATATTCAGGACAGCATATATAGACACTGGTCCCTAATGAGAGAAGGCAGGTCTGCAAGTGGAGGTAAGGAACTGGCTGATTTACTGTTGAGTCTGAGAACTCTGCAGAACACACCATATGAAGAGTAGATGCTGTTTGTAATCCCCAACAAATTACAAGTTTTCTCATCACTGAGATACAAATCACCCAGTAACATGAATTCAGACATCACATTTACCCACTCTAAAGTAACTGCCCACCAGGTAACCAGAACTGGATGCAGCAAGGCTTCATGGAGGGTAGTTGCCCTCTTGACAATAGTTGTACTGATGCAGTTGGGAAGGTGACAGCTCTTCACCCTCAGTTGTAAAAACAGGCCTACTCATGCAGTTGTCCTGGAGCTGCTGGCAACGTCCCCCTCGTTCACCTAAGACAAAACCCCTCCTGAGGGATAAGTTGCAGTTTCACCTAGACCTGTAAAGAGGTACAGGCATCTTTCCAGACAGGAAAGCTTTTGAGCACTAGGATAACAGAAAATCTAAGAGCCAAACTCCAACCAGATCATTGTAGACATCCTTGTTCCATCCTGCCTAACACAGATGGCCTTGAAGCAGTCCTTGCTAGGTACACGCAGCAAGAACTAGATGCAATACAGCACTGAATCGACACTGCAGGACATGCTGAAGGGCTGTAGCTTATATAAGACCCTTCTATAAATTATGCATGCTGGTGTAGCCCTTAGGTATGCAATAGATGAACAGTCTCCTCACTCACAAAGCAGCCTGCATTGCCAAGAAATTTAGGAATAGGTTTCACACTGTAAAGCATAGCTGCTGACTTGCAGTACAGAGGTGACCTGTTAATCTGGAAGAAGCCCAGCACTTCATGACCAAGAGGCAGACTGCAGCATTTAGCCTGTGCACCTATTGCACAGACACCGTGTTTCACAGAGGACTGCACTTCGGCTCTACATCTCCCTCAACTTCTTACACACGTGTTCAATTTAGAAAGAGAGAGAACAAAAAGAACACACGCCATTAAACATCTCCCTCTTTGGCCTCGTCTTCCTCCTGGCATAACTCAGGTTTCAGCTACAACACGTCTAAAAATGATACAAGGAAACACACCATAGTGGGATCTGTCCTGTCAACAGAGGAGGGATAGAAAAATGGATCCAGGCCTTCATACCTGGGTTACCCATTACATTTTTCAGAAGGTTCTGAAGGTCCCATGCACCAATACCAGAAGTGGAAACACCACAGAGGCTCTCAAAGAAATGTGTCATGTTTCGAGTTCACTTTTGGTCCCTCTGTGTTATTTCCGTTTAGCATCACCACACTTGCACTGCACAAGAGATGAACGTGTCAGTAACAGCTATGCACATCACTACCTGATGAATCTACAGAACCACAATTCATCTCAAAAAATTTGGAAAGCTGTATCGCTCTTGTCCAAGAACTTACACCTAAGAAAAAAGGCAACACTTCATACTTCAATACTGAAATGTAATTCGCTATCATAACCACAGCTTTTAATAATAATTAAAATGTACGATTTATTAAGTTTAGGACCATAGAATCTCTGGGGTTGGAAAAGACCTATAAGATCAAGTGCAACCATTAACCTAACACTGCCAATACCACCACTAAACCATGTCCCTAAGCACCTTGTCCACATCTCTCAAATGCCTTCAGGGATGGTGACTCAACCACCTGCCTGGGCAGCCCGTTCCAGTGCCACAACCCTTTCAGTGAAGGAATTTTTTCTAATACCCAATCTAAACCTCTCCTGGTGCACCTTGAGGCCATTTCCTCTTGCCCTGTCACTTGGGAGAAGAGACCAACCCACACCTCTCTGCAGCCTCCTCTCAGGCAGTTTGTAGAGAGCGATAAGGTCTCCCCTGAGCCTCCTCCAGGCTAAACACCCCCAGCTCCCTCAGCCGCTCCTCACAGGACTTGTGCCCCAGACCCTTCCCCAGCTCCGTTGCCCTTCTCTGGACACACTCCAACACCTCAGTGTCTTTCTTGCAGTGAGGGGCCCAGAACTGAACACAGGGTTCGAGGTGCGGCCTCACCAGTGCCCAGTACAGGGGGACAATCCCTGCCCTAGTCCTGCTGGCCACACTGTTCCTGATGCAGGCCAGGATGCCACTGGCCTTCTTGGCCACCTGGGCACACTGCTGACTCATATTCAGCCACCTGTTGACCAACACCCCCAGGCCCTTTTCCGCTGGGCAGCTTTCCAGCCACTCATCCCCAAGCCTGTAGCATTGCAGGGGTTGGTGTGACCCAAGCGCAGGACCCGGCACTTGGCCTTGTTGAAACTCATACAGTTGGCCTTGACGCATTGATCCAGCCTGTCCAGATCCCTCTGAAGAGCTTTCCAGAAGCTTTCTTCTGGAAGATCCTAACTGGACCATCTTCCCCTTTCCCCTGGTGCAGAAATTCTGGGAGTGAACAAGATCTGGTTTAGACCGAGAAGTAAGCTTCAGCCTGAAACACAAGGCCTCATCAAAACCCACACGTACAAACCACACTGATTTTTACCAGATAACCCAGAAAACAGATATAAAAGTAGATTTCAAAGCAGCTGGAAGCCTGTCACCATACTTTTTTCTTTGGTCCACACATACTATTTTTCTTTCCAGATGGCATGTGAAGGATTCTCTTGCCTGTCCGGTCAAGTCCTGGCATCAGAGTAACACCCCCTTCCAAAAACACGTAGCACAGGTAATACTAGATCACTGAGCTCTCAGCTCAACAGTCCTGTTGCAGTACTTCAGAAGTTAACCAACAACAAAGCCATCCCCTCTTCCCTTCCAACACTCACAAACCTTCACACAGAAGGTGGGATAAGCATGACCTTGTGTCATTCAATGCTAGAATTTTCATACCAATCCCCTCTTTTTTTTTTTTTTTGGTGGGACAAGGCTTAAGACATTCAAGGCAAAATCCTTTCTTCTTGCAAAGGATGAGCAGAAAGGGCACCCTTCAGAATGGGATGAGGCACACTTTGTGTCTCCAGGTGAAAGGGAAAATTGGGAAATATCACACCACTTTAGCACAAGGTATTTAAACATATTTTCATGTAAGCTAGGGGAATGTATTTTTCTTTTAAAACTTCAACCTTCTTTCAGGTGGCTGAAGACAGGTCTTGGCTTCAAAAGTTACTGTGGAGAGGGTGAAAAGAAGGAATAAGATGACCAGAGACTAGGAAAAGAACCAACAACAGATATCATAGATGCTATTTTCTTAGCTAGCCTGGAACAAGAGACTTACAGCATTTAGAAAGATGGTGCAGGACTGGATTTTTTCCATTTGTGTACTGACATACCAGCGTCATCCAGAATTTAGTGACGTCAATCTGTTAAGCCAGGACAGTTCCTTGTTGCAGCCATTGCAACCTTCACCAAAAGCCTACAACAGGCAGGCAAACTTCAAAAGCTATTGACTGCAAAGATGTGGGGGTTTGCCTGGCTTGCAGAGGCAAGCAGGGTACACAAACTGGTAGGGCAAGAGTGAGATATTTAGGCGCAAAGAAAACAGCAGGAATAAGCAAACTTGGGAAGAGAAACTGGAAGGCCAGGTAAGAGAGCCCTTCCTAAAGGTAAAGTCTTGGCCAGGGAGAAGAAATGTAAGTTCACTTCAGATTCTCTTCCTGGACCAAACACAGCAGCTGTTTTCACTGTGATGTAGCACTTTCCATGCCCAGGGCACACTCCAGCCCCTTCCCATTAAATACAAGCCTTTCAGATCAGTGATTCCACTAAATCCACAGTAAAGGCAACTTTTTCTGTTACATTTCTCATCTTTCCCCACCTTTCACGCCTTCCGTGGCAGGACACGTGCTCTTTTTTGACAGAAGTTCACAATTAATGCAACTGAAAGGCTAAAAGACTCTCAGCTAAAAACTCAACTAGCTCAGCTAAAAGGGTTGAGTACCTTATCAAAAAGAAATTGATAAATTTGTATAAACCATGATCCAAATAGCTGTTAGAAGACTAATATTACAGGTATTCTATATAACTAAAATTTAGGTATTTAAGAGTTTTCCAAACATTCACACTTGCGTTTTGAATGATCTGTTTCTGCTACAGAAAGACTCTCTCAGGAGGCATGTACCTTGAATATATATAACATGTACATAAAACCTCCTCTAGAAGCAGTGTTTTAGAGCCAATTTTTATCATCTCATTGAGTAACACTAAGCCCAGCACAGTGGAAGACGCAAGTAAACTAAAGAATGCCGTCCGCCTTCATTTATAATTACTAGCGTAAGCGTTTCCTTATGCGATTGCCGTACTCGTTCTTCGAAAGAGCGCGGCCAACGGGAAGCCGCACACACAACTTGCAGATGCGTTGATGTATTTTAAGTAAGTGCTTATGTATTTATAGACGGAGCTCTCCAGAAACTGGCATTTCCACTGACTGTCTTAAGCTGCTTCCCAGTGTAAGCAGGGGATCTCACTCATTCCCTGCATGGCCCAGGATCTATTAAAGCAGAAGAACCAAGCCAGCCCCCAGTGAAGACAAGTTCTCAAATATCAGTCTGGCAAGCATGGGAACACAGCACTCTCCTTGGTGACAGAGAGGGCAACTGCACCCTGCAGGGAAGCAACTATCTTGAATCTCAGATTTTAGGTTGATGCGTGCCAGTATCTTTAGAAGCGGCATTGACAGGCAGGAGCTGGAGGGGTGAGCAGCTGGTGACTGCTCTTCACAAAATAGGTAAGACAATAGCGCAAAAAGACATCAAACCAGGGAATAAGAGCATCTAAAGCTTAATCGACTATGCCGTGAATCTCAATGCATTTTTATTATTCCGTGAGTCAAAAGAAGTGCTCAGCAAAGCTGCAGAGGAACATTTCTTGCAGTACTTTCTCACCCAGCACCGCAAACAATACACAATAGGGATACTATAAACTAAATAACTTTGCACAGAAATTCCATCAGCTCAGCCATGTGCCTATTTTAATGTTTCTATAACAAATTCACAGAAGTTTGACTGAGCGAAACCTCTGAAGAATAAAGGCGAAAAAAATTTCATCAAGAGACAATGCCATAGACAGTAACATGCCAGCAGTACAGCTTTTTAATTGGCATGATGCAATCTTTCTTTCTGAAATAATTCATTAAATCACCATAGAGGATCACTGAATTTGCAAGGTATGAGCTACTCTTTCCATTTTAGGTTTTCACAGCATTTTCAGAAATGCCAGCTTCGACATTTACACCACCACTAAGATGAGGCCCTCCACTCCGCTGAAGGATTAATCTTTTTGCCTCAAAGCACGGTGTCGCAGCCTTCTTCATACAAGTAAGCTATGCCAGCTGGACAGTTAAGACTGAGACTAGATCAACGCTGAGGATTGAACTTTCCTGGACTAACTTCTATACTTTGCAAGACTGCAGTGTTCTAAGAAACATGGATACCCCTAAAGCAAAGCTAGGCATCTTGAATGCAGCTCCTCAAGGAAGTAATTCCCACGTACGCACCTAAAGCCTGCCAAGCAATACGTAACGGGGAGCTACATGGACATGAGGACAAACCACCTCGTGTTACGCAACATCTCACCAGTAGTGCCCCACCTGCATTATTTCAGCAGTACAATCGTGCTTTAGTAGAGGCTCTTACCATTCTCCTGAACGCTGAAGTCACCATCCAGAGCCCAAAGAACCGATTGCTCAGGTGGCAAGCGAAGTCGAGGTAGATTTTACACAGGAGATAAACTAAGTGCTTAATGGTAGTGCACTTGAGCACATCTTCTCCCATCGATTCTCTCCCTCAACCCCAAAAAGCTACAAAGGGAGCCAAGTTCTAGTTCCACCCAACCTCCCTGAGCACGAGAATGGAAAACAACAGAGAGGACAATTTCACACCACCCACGTACAGGCACTTAGCTTAGCTGAAGCTCCTTCACCTCTCTTACAATCAATACACAGAGACAAGCTCCTTGAAAGGATAATTCAGATCAAATAATGGCAAGGCACTTGAAAGCGTGATTTACATCAGGGATCTATCTCTGCCTCCTCCACTGAAGAGAGAGGGACTAGTGGATTAGCCAGCTAAAACAGACACCTAAATGTAGATGGTGAAAATATCACCCTAACTTCCACATCAAAGCTCAAGGGGCTGTTTGAGATGTGCTGTTTGTTAGGAGGTGAAAAGCAGGCAGCTGTTGTACCCTTTTTGTCCCTTCCCGTTACGGTGTATGTTTCAAGTTTGTGGACAGTAAACAACTATGACAGCTATTTCACTTCAAAGAGAACCTATTAGTACGAACGCTTCACGTGTTAGTTTATTAGTGAGCTTGAGAATACCCAGCTCTTTAAAAGTTTCATTTATGAGCGCGCTTGATTTACCAGAATAACACACTGCACAGGGTATAAATGAAGTACCATCATGTTAAACTTGTCAGCAAGTACGGTGCTCCCCATGTTCTGCAAGGCACTTGACATTCTGCAGAGGTGCGAGAGCAACCTTTGCATATCTTGTAACACATAATGAGCTCAAACAATTCAAAAAAGGAGGCAAAGTTAAATATCTGTAGGCTGCCCAGCTCTTCCCAATATTATCCATACGTTAGATCTGTGAATTAGAAGCACTGTTAAGGCACCAACTTATTTTCAAGTGTTTAGCTAGCGCTTTAACTTTCACTACAAAGTCAAAAGATTAACCACAACCTGTGCAGTTAGGTCTTATAAAGACTGAAAAATTAACTCTCATTTTAAAAAACATGAGACAGTCATGCGCATTTATTGTAAATGTTTTAATGTATTCCACAGCGACCAACACACTAAAATTCGTACCAAAAAGATACCCTTAGCCATCACTATAGATACACCAGCAGTTTTAATTAATTCACAGTAGCAAGTTCGTGGGTTTCCTCTTCACAATAAGCCAGTCAAAATACACAGGAAAAATACCTCAGAAGTTCACCTGAAAATTGTTAGCACCAAGCAGTACAATTCATCAACTATAACGTAACATCAACGTAAGGAAAGCGGTAACTGCATATTTTCACTTTTGCTAGATAAATATTTAGAATTTTTACCATTCAAACAAGAGCACTTAACATCACACATGCAAGTTCCACATATTCAGAACGCAGAAGATACAAGTCGGTCACTCATCTCCCTCTTCGCAAAACACAAAATCCACCTCTTTCAAGGGTGCCATGTGAATAACAAGGTCTCAGCGTGAGAAGAAACGCAGACACTTGCTCTTCAGCCCGAATTCAGGTGCCCTCCAAACAGTGTGAAACTAACGGTTTTTCATCCAGCTCTGCAAAAGAAGCCGCATCCTACGGATGGGGTCGAACCCCCACTACTCATCTCAGTGGTCAAGGCTAGGCTCCTTCTGCAGAAGGAGGAGGAGAAGGAAATGTTGCCACCTCAGTACCATGCAATCCCGGGAAAACAAAGGGGATTCCCATTGTCATTGTCTTCATCTGCAGCTGATCATCACCAGCACTAGCAAGGCAGTAGCTTGCGCAGTTATCTCCACAGCGGGCAATGTCACAACCCGACCAACAGCACAAACTACTACCTCAGCCAGGGCCCTGGTGCACCCGGCCCCGTGTGAAGGGGGAAACAAGCAGACAGACAACACAGCGACGATAAACGAAATTAGAGGGAAAACCAGCAGAAACATAAAAGGGTTCTGGGGTCCTGTGATGATCCTCTTGTCTCCTTTATCTGCTGCAGACATCAACCAGACTCCTCTCGCCTGACTGTGAAAAGCAAAGGGAAACCCCGCCCAGCTCCCTCCCCAGCTTTGCCCTTTTCCTTGCATGACCTGAAACCGACGGGAAGAGCTCCGTGTATCAGATACGTTACAGACCCCAGCTGGCGCAGCAAAGAGCACGTTTAATTCCGAACGGCCGCAGCTCCGCACGCCTGTAACAGATGGGGACGGGAGGGGAGGGAGGGAAGAACGGAGAGAAGCGGGAGGGTGCTGGGGAGAGAGAGACAGCAGACAGACACCCCCACACCCCCCGACCCCCCAGCCGCCCTCCCTGCCCGCCCTCCGCAGGAACGGCAGCACAGGACCTGCTCGCGCCGCCCCTCCCTGCGGCACGGCACGGCCCCGCCGGCCCCGGGCAGCGCGGCGGGAGGGGGTGCGGGGCGCGGAGGCAGGCGCAGCCGGCGGCAGCCCGCCCTCAGAGCCCGCCGCCCTCAGAGCCGCCGGGCCGGCCCGCCCGCTCCCCGCAGAGGAAGAGGCGAGGGGCCGCGGCACCCCCACCCCGGCCCCGCTCGCCCCACGACGCGTCGTGCCGCCGCTCGGGACGAAGGGGCCGGGGAAGGAAGCCCCCCAGCCCCGGCCGCCCCAGCCAGGAGCCCCCGCCGCCTCTCCCGGCGGGGAGCAGGGAGCCGAGCCCTCGGGCGAGGAGCGTCAGGGCGCGGCCCAGAGGATCAGGGAGAGGGAAGCGCTCGCCTTGCCGAGGCCGCAGACAAAGGAGACGCCGGGCGGGCGCCGCGGCCCCGCTCCCGCCGCGGCTCCGTCCCTCGCCGCCGCCGCCGCCGCCTGTGTGTCCGGCTGCACCATAGAGATCGTTTAAGGCGGGGGGAGAGAGGGGCTCATCCGCTGCCCACGTGACTGGACATGTCACTCACCCGGCGGGCGCCATCTTGAGGAGGGCGGGGGCAGGCTGCCCCCAGCTAGCAGTCAAGATGGCGCGCTCCGGCGGGCGGGCGCTATTCACGGACGGGCGCTGCGCCACGCCGCTGCGGCCCTCCCTTCGCTTCCCGCCGGACTGCGCAGGGGGCTCTTACGCTCGTCCGAGGGGATGCCGGAAGGGGCGGGCGGGGTGGGGTGGGGAGAATCTCCCGCTCTCGATCCGGGGCTCTGAGAACCGCGGGAAACGCCGCGGCCGGAGCGGAGCTCCGCGGGAAGTGCAGGCGGGGCGGGGGCCTTGATCCGGGGCCTTAGGCGCCGGGAACGCGTTCCGAGCGCGGCAGGCGGCAGGGACGGGCCCCCTGCCCCTTGCAGGCCGTGGGTGGCGGGGGCGAAGGCTGCAGGGTGGCGCTGCAGCGGCGGCCCGTTTCCCGGCGGCCGGGAGGCGGCGGGTTCCAGCCCTCCGCGCGCGGCCTGAGGGCCGCCGGGGCACCGCCGCTGGGCCGGGGGGCGGCGGGGCCAACGGCCCCTCCTCGCAGCGTGCTCGCCCAGGCAGGGGTGGTGCAGCACGGAGCGAACCCCGCGTTCTGCCGGTCCGGGCTTTTAACTTGTGAAGTGAATTCGATGTTGCACTCCAGAGGGTTACAGACAGATGTGTACACAAATACAAACCCCGGAAGCGACCTCCGAGTGGAAGCAGACCCCAGGACTGTTCCATAGCAGAACCTGACTGCAAAGGAACACACTGTGAACATCATTACATTCGTATCGAGTTGGTTCTGGCCTTCACCAACAGATCTTACCGACAAATCTGTTGAAAAAGGCAGCTGCCGATGCACAAGAGGAATTAGACTACAAGGGTGAGTTAAAAAAAAAAAGCACAGTTCAGTTTAGAAAGACTGTATTAACATCAGTGATGCAGAACACAGAAATTACCCAGCGGGAGGCCAGACCTCGAAAGAAACACAAATCTTGGAGTTTTCACCGCACATCTACAACATGAGTCAAGAATAAAACGCAGCGCCTTTAGTGACAACTTGTTTGTAGTTGTGAAAGTCGCACCAGAAAGCAGCCCAAACACCACCACCGTGAAGAAGAGACAACGTACGTCAGGACAGTGTAGTTCCCTGTTTTGTAGAGTTGCTACGTATATTGAGCATCAGGCACAATTAGATCACCGACTGCTTGTTCAAAAGACATTCAAACCAGGGACAAGCTGTTGGAAAAAACGTGCCAAGAGTTTCGGTACGCTTTAAAGTACCGAAAAGTATGTAAGTAAGTAAAAGTATGTAAAAGTAGGAAAAGTAAAGTATGTTTTTGATACTGACTGAAAAGTTAAAGAACATTCTACAGCTGAGAAAATGGAAGATCCAGTAACTCACGAGTCCTTTGCTTCTAGTTCTGGAAGGGACTGCTTGATCTCCTCCAGACCACTTTCTCCCAATCCCTGTTTTCCTCTGTAAAGCTGTGTAATACTACTTTTCACAGGGACAGTAAGACTTAATTGCTCTGCTGTTTGAGGTCAGCTCAGGAGAGGCAAAGTATTACAAAGAGGTGGATGCACCGAGGAAAGGCATGTTCCATTCCTACCCAGCTGAGCTGGTGTACACATGAAAAAGCAATTCTGAAACAGAAACACAATCTAAAATCGGGAAAGTTTAAGTGTATTTAAAAAGAAAGCAAAAGCTAGATATCTTCACACCTTTTTTTCCTATCAAAAATGTGGATAGATTTATTTAAACTAAGATTATATTACAAAAAGTATTAACAGCGGAAGAAGTCCTCCATACTTTGCCAGAACACTGAAGTTTTTAGTTAATTCTGGGTTAATATTTACTTTTTTTTTTTAATGTGCAATACTATCAGTATTTCATGTCTCAATGATTTCTTTTCCTGAATTAAGGTCTCTTAATTAACAGACTGGAATCCATCCTAATACCGAGTTCTTTGGACAAGGACTTTGCAGTTTCTATAGGAGGAAAATCTGCACTTCTGTGAGAAAGTAAAATGTAAATTTAAACCACATCAGTGGGATGAATTTAATTACTTATAAAAGGGGCAAACAACAGTAAAATACTGTTTCCTCTTGGAATTTTGCAAAGTTTAGCCGCTGCAGTATTTGTGGTCTGTCATGTATAGGCAGAAATTAGTATTTTTAAATTATCAGGTATCACTAAAAACGAACGGCAGATATTCAGCATACATCACAACTGATTGCATGCCAAATCAGAACGTCGACACTGGTATTTTCTTTCTGGCTTTGCATTTATATAAAAACTCAAAGTCCAAGGAAGTTATTAAAGTGGGTCCTGGAATGCAATGAAAAGGGAACTAAGAGGTTAGGAAACGTGCAAGGCTGCAGATGGATGCGGGTACCCATCTGCAGGCTCCCCAACCCTCACGTGTGCTGCAGCCACCCACCTCGCCGATTCTCTGGCGCTGCCCCACCCCTGGAACGCAAGGCTGTGGAAGATTTTGAGGGTTGATGCCCTTCGTTACTTCCAGTAATCCAAGCGGTCTTTATGGAGAATGTGACTGGGCAGTGACAGTCAAAGAAGTCATGCTTACTCATAAGCATTTTTTCCTCAGTCATGAAAAATTCCAATCCCCAAAACAGCCACTCAGGCCACAAGTTACAGGTATCAGAAGTAACTGTAACCTTGCTGACCTGAAACAACTGGTTGGGAAGCAGCAGGTAAATGGTAAAAACCAACCAACCAAACCACAAAAACCCCACCCAAACAAAAAAACCCCAAATCACCAGAAAAACCCTTTGATAAGGAGTTATAAAAGCATAGCAGAACTCGAAATACTTAGGTCCGTTGAGTGAGTTCATGAAGACAATGGTGCCATGTACTCATCCAAACCGGGGAACCCGTGGAGAACCAGGACAGGTAAGCAGCAGGGAGAACTTAAGGTCCAAAGAGCTCTGTTTTCTGCACGAAATCCTGAGCTCTGAAGTCTCTAAGTGTGCAGACTAACGCTGTGACTACAAGGGAGTCGGAGCACACTGTCCCTTGCAGAGACAGGATACAACAAATAAATACTTGAATATGATCTTGACAAGGGGGAAAAAAACCAGCCAAGCCTCAGAGTAGGCCCCTGCAAAGGACACGTAAAGAACCGAAAAGCAAACAAAACCCCACAAAGAACGTGCTCTTAGGGGAGCTCAAAAAAAATCTAGCGCTGTCAACACACTGCAGTAGCTAAGTCAGTTGCCTTTACTGTGCCTGTCTGAGCCACTGACAGATTCATCTTCCCCATTTTGAGACGTCTAAAGTAAATTCAGGAAACCCCACAGAAGACCAGATGCCTAAGCCTAAAGCAGTTGTCCTGCGCTCCCGTCGCGAGAACCGGCACTTCCACGCAGCAGTGTAACGCGACCTCTTTGCGGATGGAAGGGATCTCCTGCGAGGCTGGCCTGTTAGCCTTCCCTAACTGAAAAACAAAAGTCGGGCTAGTTTATCTGGGAGCAGACCTCAAGATGTCCATACGTAAATCTCAGAAGCGGAATCCAACTTAACGCCTCTCGAAGCCACCACTCCACATTGCCTCTCGTAAGCCTGCTTACAGGAGGAATGACTTCTGTCAGCAGTGACTTGGCTTTAATAATGATTTAAATAAGCAGGCAACTCTGTTTTAAACCTTATTTTGCATCTGTATTTCCCTCTCCTAAGAGATTATTACTTCACTAACAATTACTTAAGTGTTTGTTTGCAACTAAACACAGTCATTGCATTGAGACTGGCAACCTTTTATAACTATGCACATTAATTAACAATTCTGTAACTCAGTAGATGCAAAATGCTTACATTTTATTTTATCAGAAAGTGAGTACATTTTTTCTTTATTAACACGTCATTAGTTTCCATAGAGCTCTGGATGCAAAGCAGAATAATATGAAAAATGGCATTCAAAGTACTTAAAGTGAACCTGAACTGCAAAGAAGCAGCCGCTGCTATCACACTGGTTTAGTACTTCAGAAACTTGCTTCCTGGTTCTTACGCTGTAAAGAGGAAGGGGTTTGTGCCTCTCCATCAGTTTGGTGCACTCTCTCTAAGACTTTGGCAATGTATAACCACTTAATATTTTAAGAGATTATAGCGCATAAAGCTGTAACAGAGGTTATTGATTTCATGTTATAAGAGAAAATAATTTTAATCAGTCTTTTCTAAAAGAAATGTTTCTCTTTCCTCATTTGCCCTAAGGCAGTACTACGTGCAGACTCTGGGGCTTGTTTCAGTGGTAAGGTAGTACCATATTACGCCACAGCGCCAAGCCCTGAGGCACAAACAGATGTTCAGCGAGCAGATCTGCAAGTAATGGTTGTGATGTACTGCAGAAAACAGTTCTTGTACACGTACATGCCAGCAGTACTATGCACGTAATATTCCTGTCTCCTTCCATGCCTTCTCTTATGAGAGGCTGATCAAAACCAGACTGCTCTCTGTGCTTTTTAAAGGTCCTCTGTTGGTGGCAATCCAGTTTTGGCTGCCATTTTTCTATGGAGCCTCCCAGTCCCGGCCTCCCTCATGAGCAGGCATTAGTCTGTGATGGGATGGGGGAAAAGAAGTTTGAGTCTTCTGGCAAGGAAGCCAGAAACATAAGCAATTCCTTGCAACTTTGATAGTTCCAAGTAAGAAATAGTTAACACTAAAAACAACAGGCCAGGTGATGTCAAGTTTCAAGTTTCCAACAGCCTCTCATCCTCACCAGCCTCTGCAGTCTTGAAGCTGTCAACTTCAGAAATATCACTGGTCACGGAGACTCACACCAAGTGTAAGGCAGTGTAACTCTATACACAGAGAGCAGCAGTTATGATTCCAGTTTGAAGCTCAGGGTCTTCGATAACAAAACTGCAAAGATGCCAGATACCTGACTTACAAGGGATTTTATCTCTTGCTCATCTACTGGCAATCCCTTCTGAGAAAAGAACAGACCAAAAACCCCTCGACAACATTAAAAGGACAGGCAACACGGGATGAGGCCTTTGAGTATGTTTCAACACTGCAGTATTTTTGATTGAAGAAAAAGATGGCAGCTGTGTTTACCTCCTCCTTTCAGTAAGGACCATGCTTGAGGTGAAAACAGGGTCACGGTGCTGATGAAGATTCCTTAAGAAGTTCTTAAGGTAGGCATGTGGACCACCAGTGGGAATAAACGTGTTAACATGGAGAGAAAAGCATATCATACTGATTTTAAAATAAGCTTATCTGGTAACTCCTCTAAAGGTCAATTATAAAGGGAATTGGAGGAATGAACACTCTCATCTCTTGCTAATGGAATGCTGCAGTTTGCGTTGTAAACACACAGGTATCTTACCCTTTTTATCCACTCTGTTTCATCATCAAGACATAACTGCTTAAGTAAGGACCCCAGAAATACAAGGGTCAATTTTTAGCATGTTACTGTCTAGCTGACAGGACACAAAGACACCTTCTGAATCAGAAAAGTGGATGGTAACTAATGCATTGTAGTTCTACAATGTGACACCAACCCCCTCTTCTGCTGGCAGTACCACCCAGTACTGCTTTTATTGCAAGAACTCCGTCCTGTCTTTAACATGCACCTTAATTCTTCAAGATTTAACATACATTGTTGGTTGAAGTCTTTTAAACAGTGCAAGTAGAGATCAGGTGTTTGATAACTAACTGAAAAATGGAGATTTATTTAACTAAAGTTTTGACTGGACGGTTTAAAGACACACTATCATTGTGTAGATGAAATGCTGTAAATTTACAGATTACGTACAGGAATGTATCAGTTTGAGCAGTTGATACAAAACTTTAATTTTTAATTGCTGAAAAGATGTTCAAGATGTTTTATACCTCCATTATTAGAAACTGTTGCAAAACACATTTTCATATCTAATTCTTGATGGTGCTAATGACAGCTGTTTCTGCTGACAGCCATTTTAACACTGGAGGAGTTTTCTAGGCAAAACCATCAAAACTCTTTCAAAATTCAAGGGAGACCATTTTGCCAGTTGAGATGTTGAGTTTATACTCCTGCTCGCTAGCATACTCGTAACGCCTCTGTCAGTTTGCTGCTGATGTAGTAGCACACTCTTGTCCTTACACAGCACCTAGGGAAGGTACGTGTGGAACCCCAATCTGCACACTCCAACCCTGATCAACCAACACTTGCCTTCAGGGTCCCCGTCTGCTTCGCTAGACTTTGTTTCCCCCATTTGCTTATGAGTCATGTGAAACAGCCTCCAAAGCCTTACTAAAACTCAAGCGTTAGCAACTAGTTCTGATCCCCACATCCATAAGTTCCGTCACCTTTTCACAGAAATAAATTAGATTGGATTTATGTGTGACTTAATCATAGCAAACCCTTATCAGTTGTTACACGTGTCATGGATATCTGGTGCTAACTGATACAAATTTTTACTTGTCAGAAAAAAGAAGAATCAATGGCAGGCCAGTTGATCTGTAACTTCCATTTTCCCTCCATTTTGTTCTTAAAAAGTTAAAGCACTGGCTTTGCCTTTTTTTCAGTCATCAGGTACTTCTCTGGGTTTACACTAGTTTTCACAGATGTTCTTAAAGGTGCTGCAGTTCCTCAGATCAGTTCTTTAAACACCAGGACGAAACCCTACAGGCCCAGTCAATGGGACAGCATGTAACTGTTTTCTATCCAGTTTTCCTTTTTCTAGGTAACCTTCTTCAATCTTTGTCACTCCTAGCAACTGCACGAGCAACACACGGGCAGTTGATTTTTGACTTTTTGGATCAGTCATCACTCTAACAAATCAAAAAATTCAACACACAAATTGCAAACCTAAACCAAACGCACAATCACTTCATATGCCAACAGCTGTCCTCTTTTAAGTAGTCAGCACTTTTCATAGCACAAATCTTTTACTGCTTCAGTATTTATTCTCTGTCAGTTGACTGCTGTATCTTATATACTTCTTCCCTATCTGTTAACACTGTTCTTTGGTGGTATCTGAATTTCCACCTTCGGTAGCCCTCCCCTCCTTGTGTGTCAAGTCAATGTAATTCCTCATTTCACTGAGTTGGTCTCTCATTACAGCTCGTCTCTGCCACCTGTGCTGGGATACACTTTCAGTCATGACCTTCACACCTCCAAGGAACTGTCCATTCTTCTCAGTTCTTCTCCTGCCTCAGACCTGTCTTCAGTACGAGCTTACCTATCAATTCTCTGAAGTCTGCCTTCTTGAAGTACAGGGATTTTTATTTTCATGTTCTCCCTCCACCCTAAGAATCATAAATATTTAATTTCACCTTCTTACACAAGTTGTCTTAAAGCATCAATTTTTTTTCCTCGCTTGCTGGCTGACATAGTCAACCCGGATCCCAGCAACTGGTTCCTAGAAAGCGTAGCCTTGGCTGTCCTAAATTAGACAGCAGCGAGATACTTCAAAGATGACAAATCTGAACACTACAACTCAGCTATGAAACAAGATTTACATTAGATGAGTTCTTAAAATATGATGCAACCTTCATGTGAAGGAAGTATTCTTATCCCAGAAGCATGCTTATAAGCTGATGCACGAGTCCTGCTGAAGGTCCCTGAGAAGCTCTTCCCTGAAACTTGAGATAAGCTAAATACGACACAGACCTTACTCAATTTATTTATAACCTGCAGCCAGGAAAAACTGTCCGTATCCTGTCAGTCTTGTACTAGACAGTTCTTTGGTAAGCTGCAGGAATCGGTGAGGTCTCAAAACAGTTTACATCACTACCTAAGCATTTTTAGGTAAAGATGCTGGAGATGAAAATTCTGAATCTCAGCTGCATGTGCAAACACTAAGCATTAAGAGAACTTTTTTTGTACCAGGCGAGGCTCATACTGAGCACCATACATTATCACAGAATATTTATCGATAAAACTGGAAGACATTCCTAAGAATTCTTAAAGCAACACCATCTCAGTTCACTAAGCTAAAGGGGGAAGAAAAATGTTACTCACTGGTACCACGCAAGTCACATTTTGGTAGCTGACTCCTTCTCGACACTATACACATACTGTGCACCTGTACAAAACCTGTACGCGTTCTGTGATACTCCCCTTGCCCCTGGAAAAGTGACATGGAGAGCAATGACAGAATCAAAGATCAGAATAGAGGGACAGAAAATACACAGCATGTTTTCTTTTCTGAAATGTTGACTTCCCTGGAAACTAGCGGCGTTTCTCCTAACGATAATTTAGAAGATGTTGTAGAAGATGCCTGTCCACACAGGAAATGAGTAGCAAGCTGCAGTTTTGAGGTGAAAGACACAGAACTGAGGCACACAGAAACTGATGAGGAGAAAACATGCTCTTTTTTCCCCCCCCAAGAAAAAATGAATTCCAAATGAATTTCTTTAGAAATACATTGATGACTAGTACTTGTGCTTGCCACGTGCTGAGGACAAGAAAGGAACTGACCTCAGTAAAAGTATCTTGCCTGACGAGTTCAAGGCCAGCTATGAGAAGCTTTGTTGGTTTGACAAGAAGAAACAACTCAACCTGGTTTGGGAAAAAACCCAAAAGACAAGCATCTGCAGAAAACGACGATAAACTACTGAAGTTTCACAAACATACTCCTACTTGCTCCTGTAAATAACTAACGGTGACCATGTATTGCATGTGGTTTAACGTCCAGTAACATTCCACAGTTCACCAATAACACAGGTAGGGAAGCAGGCACATGCTCGAGGGAACAAAATGGATGTCCGGTTAGATAAGTATCTCTGATGATAAGCAAATAGCTGCACTAGGTTACTTCCAGGAGTAAGACTTCTTATGAGAACTTCCCAGCTTGAGGCATCTGTTCCTTTTTCTGAATCAGAGTTACTATGCAATCTCAGGTCCTTGTGTTCATTAAGGCAGTGGTCATGGCACTCAGACGTAGAAGGTTTCTGAAGTAATCTAAAATGAACCTTCTAACAATGTGTAAGACCCTCACATTTTCTCTTTGGATTCCCAATCCATGTCTTTTTGTAAATCGGGGAGGAGAAGAAAAAGGGTGAAGACTGTGGTTACATTCAATAAGCAATCAAAGCTTATCTTCTAACTTCCAGCTGACCTATTTCTATACAGCACCCCTCCTTTTCTAGCTGATATCAGTGACTCAGCACAGACCCCGATCCTGAAAACGTCCACATGTTTTACTTCTCATGACTAAGCAACTCTGCAGACTGGAAAAGATCTTGGACATGGGTCTACTGAATAGGTAATGCCAAATTAAATTTCTTCAGGAACAGGATCACCTTGCTAGAAACATGTAAAAATGTGAAATTTAAACATTCAAAAGTGCTGTTTGCACCAAAGAAGCCCTATGAATATTAGTAAAAATTATGAATAGAAAAAGAACTGATAGTTGAAGTTGGAAGAAATATTTAAGTGCTGGACAAGAAGGCACAGTAAAGGGAATAATTCTTATTCACAGCCAAAACGGTCAATGAGAAATCTCGTTTCTAAACTAAGTAGCTTTGGGTTTAGCTCTCAAACTATTTATTAAAAAAATGCAAGAAAGCTGTTTGAATACAGTCAACCTCAGCCTGTATGTTCAAAACATGCCTCAAACAGCACAGATACTCATTTTGTAATTAAGAGAAAGGAAGGGAAGGTAACTCATTGGTAGTATTATTTCAAAACCTTTTGAAGATTCATGTCCATAGGTGGTAAAGTATTCTAAGCTCCAGAATAAGGAAAGACTTATACACCCACCTTTTTAAAAAGGGCAGTTGCCAGGCTTTTACTTTCAGAGTACAGATAGTGTTGTTATCTGCATGTAGGACCCAGTGCTGCATGATACTGGAACAGCTCCTGTAAAGAAGCTATTTTGACATAAATTCTATTAATGGGAAGCATTTGTTTCCTCAGTGTAAACTTGGGTGTTCTCCAAAAACTATCCACACTTGACAATTAAGTTCGCTACAACTTTGGTCATGGAGAAACGAGCAAGGTCTTGAAGCCTCTTTAGTATTTACTGCACTTTGAAACACAAAGTTTTAGAAAATGACCATGAACTGGAGCCATATGAGGGCAAGCTGTTCAAAGCTGTGATGTAGAACATGATTCACCCAGGGTATTTCTAACCCTGGCTAGTTCATCACACTTTCAGCCTGAAGCTCCTACAACTTCTGTGTCTATTCACATACACCGATCAAGTCCCCTTAGCCAGGGAAGTGTAAAGCAAACAGATGTGATACCATTTCTTATGCATGATAATCTCTTTTAATATCTACAAAAGACTTTAAGGAACAAAAACCTGAAAGTAACCTCTGAAATTCTGAAATCCATAGAAAGGCACCTGTCTTTTTTTCTTTTAATACACATTTGGCCTTTGTGCTTTCATATCACAGGTTAAAAAAAATATGTGAATACAAGTGAAGCATTATTGAAATAATAATGATTTAATAATAAGAGTTTAAGTGCTAAGTCACAAACTTTAAAAAACAATGCTATTAAAAGTGTTTTGCTGTGATTGCGTATTATGTGAAAGTGAAACAAATTCACAATTACTTAATGACAAATTTTACTGCAGTTCTAAATGAGTAACTATCTCCAAAAATACACTTCTCGTAATTTTATATCAGACACAGTTTATAGTTAAAAGGTTAGAACAGTTTTTTTGGGTTGAAAAGACATTACAAAACAAAGCACTTGAAATTATTGAACAAAATATTACAGCCAAGTATTTCAGATATTTGAAATCACCTTTCTTGGGTCATGATTCAAAGACTGTGATACCTGCCAAGAAGGTACAAAAAGGCCAACAACCCTCAAATATGTTTGGTTTTTTTTTTAAAGCAAGGCTGCAACTACGAAAAAGGAAAAGAGTTGAGCAGAACAAACCTCTTGAAAGAAATCGATCATGAAGTGAGGTATGGTAGTGTTGAAGTGCTACAGCGGATTTCTGCATATTCAAACTTACTTCAGGGCAGCTACTCTGAAGTTTGAGATGAGCAGACTACTGACCGCTTGCTCCAGTCTTCTGTCATATGACCTGACCCTTTCTTAGATGCCCAATGGCCACAGAGAAGATACATTCAGTGAAGCCAAAACTAACAACATGATCAGATATGAATGACCATATCTGGCAATTTAGAAGGCAAACTGTAAGTAAAAATGCAAGCATACAACTTATTCATAATAAATACATTTTCAAGCATTTAACATTATCAATATTTTAAAAAGAATTTAAATAATAAATGCAACTATTTTATACAGAACTGTACCATTTATTATACACACGAGTATATCAGTTCCCTTTGTTTACAAAGGCTGGTTACAGATATATGGAATGTTACAGTACCATCTTGCATAAAATTTTAGTACAATTCGTACTTCAAAAAAAGGGTGCAAAACACCAGCCTAATAAATCTGACTGAATTGAAATATTTTTAATTACATCATTAACACATACACAACAAGCTGTACATAAGCCCACTTCTCAATCACCACTTCAAGATACTGTAGCAAGTACATTAGATTATAAATGATTCCAACTATTCAGTTAAATTTAGGAAAGGTTTGCACTGCTACGCGCTCTGGAACCTTTGAGACAGCCTGTATTCATCAATTACCGAGCTCTTGTTAGTACAGTTAAAAGGCAGTCAGCACCGGTTGCCAAAGTACTAGTCACAAGAGATTTCCTCAGAGTAACTTCACCCGGAACAAACATTTTTTGGATACTTTTTTTCCTTCAAAAATAATAGTAAAAAAAAAAAACCCCCAAACGTATGGGGTCAAGACTCTCCATTCTGTACCTTGGATGCTGGTGGATGCATGAAGTCCTTAAAGGGAACCAGTGCCTCTTTCAGAGCAGAGCACACTTCCGAGGATGAGCAGGTGATACATTCTACTAAAGTCGGGTACAAGGCAATAACTTGAGCCCACGTGTTAGCATCAACTGCAACGAAGAAAAGAACACACTGAACCACTCGCTACAGCCCAAACCCTTACAACAGATGTTTTCAGTACCTGTATACGTACGGGCACGTTCAGGTGCCTAGACACAGGTACCTAGCGCTATACAGACGCTACGACAGGGCTGTCAGATACAATGTAGGATTTTTGCAGCAGCAGCTGGAAGCCAGATGGGGTAGCCGTGAACTGGTGCTACACACCTGTGCGTCTACGTTAGTCATGCACTGCTTCCTGGATGAAGAACTGACAACAAATTGAAGATACTACTTTTATTAAGGCCATAACACACATTTTCTGCCCACCTTTCTCACCTATTGACAGAAACTTGAATGCACCTTTCACTTTTGGAAATTTATCAGCAGTGAGGCTTCCTATTAATTTCAAATCATTCCAGATTACAAGAGCTATAGGAAGCAGAGGGAGAAACACTGGACCAAAGTTTGTCAGTCCAACAAATAAAATTAAACATTGTAGCATGAACCTTATTTACTACATCACCTCCTTGCTTATGTCTGTTTTGGCTGTTTTCAAAAGTGAACAAAATCCTGATTTCAGACAACGTTAATAATGTTCTTAAAGAAATAAAATTACTAAAAGCTAGAGGAAGCGGGAGTGAAGCAATTCTCTGATTTGTCCACTGGTTCTCCTCATAAGAAAGTACGCAGCAGGTTTGGCAATCACAGCCACAAGTGGGCCAGGTGAAGAATTACTCTCATAGCAGGAAAAGGGATGTGGGGAACAGTCCAGCAGAGTTGGTCACTCCACTTCCTCTAAGAGAAAGGCCCCCCAAAGTAGCCCTTCAGATGCCTTCAGGGCTCACCAGAAAGCTCTAAGTACCTCAGCCTTGGAAATCACACTGTCATCAATCTGGCTGCTCACCAGTGCTGCAAGTGAGGCACTGCCTCAGGCAGGAAACCCACCTGCCCGCACGGTTCTGGAAAGGCTGCTTGGCTTGTTTCAGGACTGAAAAAGTTTTTTTCTGTTCCTTCTATCAAAAGCAGGGAGGTGTAGGGAAGTGCTGTATATGCAATTCTGTCAAGAGCTGCAGACTTTAATACAGCTGGTTTAACGAAGGCTATGAAGTTTTCTGGTGGGAGCTCTATGGATACAGTAGGTGCAGCTTACAGGAGGAGCAGGACAGGTGTTACAAATGCAGCTGAGGTCTTCCACTTAATTCAGCCCTTTAAATGCATCTGTCAACCATTTACTTGGGCATCACTGAGCTAAGGCATCTTTCTCAATATGGGGGGCAGGAGGTACTGGAGCAGAAACGGAGGGAAAGCCAGACCACAGGTATCTAACAGCCCGCCCATTCATTTAACTTGTACACCTTTAATTGCAGAGTGTACACCCCTTTAACTGCAGAGTGCACCCATGTGAACGCAATCCATAGCGACCTATAAAGGTATCAGAGGAAGAAAAAGGATCTAGCAAGACTACATGCATTTAAGAATTCTATTAACGTTTTATGGAAGGGTTTTTGTTTAGTTTTTTGAATACACCAAGCTCTATCTAATAAAAGACACCATAAATTTAGGTTTTCTATTTTATTAAATATATATCTTAGGACCTTATGCTTTTAGGTATGTTGGAAAAGCTTTGTGGGTTTGGGGTTTTCTTTCAGTCTACCTGCCACTTTCATGTACACAGAATTACAAAATACTGAATCTTACAGATTACACCTTTCTTTCTTTTTCAAATTTGTGTGAAAATTACTTTAGGAAAAAAATAACTCTCTCCGTAGCAGACATAACTTGATCTTGTTTAGAACCATGTTGTTTAACAATAACTTACCATTTTCAGGTTGAGTTTTTTTAAGTGAATCTATGAGAGTACTGACGGCTTTTAAAACAAATATGATTTCTGTTACTTGTTGCCTACAGAGGGAGAAATGCAAACAATTACTCATTTATGTCTCAAGAACATAAGTTTTCTTTTAAACTTACAGCACATTAAAAAACCCCACATAATGGAAATAGCTGCAATGAAGCATACCAAAAAAAGGGTATTTAGAGATTAAGGTCATTGTTTGTGTTTAACTTTCCCACCAGCACTGCTGTTGTCTCAGCTAGGGTAGCTTTAGACTTGATACTGGGAACAGTAATATGGAAAGAGCATACACCTCTCAATCTGAAAATGCTCATGTACACGATTAACTGTAACACAAAACAATCAATTTCATCGTTCATGATCAAAACCTTCAAAAGTTCAGTGAAATTTAGGTAAGTTTCCATTTTAAAGAATTCCCAGATACTTGGGTCAGTTTTTCTGTTTCAAGAACAATTACTTCAGTAATGATTGACAATGGTGCTGTTGGGACACTCTATCTTATCTTCAAGGAGACCCTCTCCACCTCTCAGTTTAGGAACCATACATGGCTCTGCTGGGAATAACGGGAAATCAGGTTTCAGAAATATTATGTTACAGATAGCAGAAACACTGTTTCAGTAACTGAAAACGTTGGTTACTAGGTCACATTCCTATTGACTGTGTAACAGCAGGGTGTACCACCATTATTATGTAAATCTTTTTCAACCAAAAATCGGTATCACAATTTTCTTTGAAATGTCTTCCCCACAAACATTTCCTCGGCTTTAAATTTCCCACACACCGCCCCCCCCCCCCCCCCCCAAACATTTTTTTTAATGACTGAGTGATATTTTGAACGCAACCTGCTTCTCATAAGGTACAGGTAACACCTTTCGTTTCCTAAAGACAAGGTACCTACCGTGGAAGAGGACATTTGCCACTCAATCTCTCATCTTCTATGTAGCGATGCAATACATCCTGTGACCTTTTCAAGAGCACAGAGAGTGCCATTCTGGAGATGTAGCCTTCCTGAGGAGTTGTGACTTTATTACTGAAGGAAAACTGGAGCAGTGTTTCAAAACACACTTTAGAGAACTCCTCTCTCATTCGAATGTCTATTTCGGCTTCTGTCAAAGTAAAATGTCCTATTTAGTTGTGCAGCCTGCGTGCCAATACACTCAGTGCTGCATTGCAACCACTTTATTGTATTCTGCGAAAAGGTTATTGCTCCTCTAGTATTAAAAAAATATTAACAGTGATATGAACAAATATTAAGAATACTTTCTAAGGAAAGGTGACTGTGCAGTAGTCACAATAGTTCCAAACCCAAAAGGTAACACATTACTGAATGTTGCATATTTTACCTACTTGACATTGCTTTAATAATAAAATACATTAAATCAATTAAAAAAAAAACCAGCAACCCCAGTTCTACATCATAAGTACTAATATTTGGTACTCTACAATCCAAGTATTTTTCTCTCTAATGGATTATGTCCACTTTTTTTGTCTTTCTCGAAAAACTATGAATGTTTTTCCTTAAAGGCAGAGAAGGTACCTGGTTAGGTACACGATACAGTTATGCTAAGGTCATTCAGTGCTGAAGAACAGAATACTCTCTCTGTCTTAAAACCGTCCGAAATTATTGTTAGAACTATTTCAGCTGGCACAACACAAAACAAACTGTGTAGAAAGTATAGATATGAAGTAACACAAGAACAACATTATATATGAAACTGACCAAGAAGCAAGGAAATGTTTTTTTAAAAATGTCCAGGAATGCTTGGCAACTTCCATGAAATAACATACAGTTTATAAAAACAAGCTGGATACCCAACAGTCTATACTGAATACACGCCATGGAACTTCCAGTCTCTGTCAGGACAAGTACTGTCAACATTTTCATTACTTTCTAGTAAATTTAAACACCGTATCTTTTGTCATTCAGGTACCGTACCTGTAAAGGAGGATGACTGAGAATGTATCGAGCCTTTATTGAGCATAGTCATTATCTGACCAACAAATTCCTTAGGAATAAAATTAGCATATGGCAGTATCTCTGTGCTGATAAGCTGCACCACCTAAAATAAATATATTTATATTGGGTTTCTGAATATCAAAGTTGTAATTCTAGTATGAAGAAGACAGAAATATTAAACAATAGACATGCCTAATGAAACTTCACAAAATCTTCCAAAGCTACCTTTTAAAATCTGCAGATATGGCCCAAATTTGTGGTCTTGCATCTAACATTAAACTTGATATAAGAAGCTTTCCCCCCCCCCCCCCCCCCCCCCCCCCGCCCTCCCCAGTTTTATCAGTTTCTGAAGCAGTCATCACTCAGCTTTCCACTGGTATTTGAAGCATATTCTTCAAATTTATGGTCTTGTACAAGAAGATGGAATATTAGGAGTCTCCCTCTCCCTCCACCCAATTCAATATCCTCACTATGACATTTACACATATATCACATGCTCACAATGTGACATCTGCAAAGCAGAACCAGTGGGTTAATTATCTAGACACGCTTAAGGTGATGCACGTGAACTTAAATGTTTTCTATCCTCGCTCTTGGTGCTCCCATTCGGGAACAAAGTGGGTTTAGAACTCCACACATTAACGCATTAGATCTCAGAGTTCTGCTCACTGTGGCCAGAAACGCTCCTGCTTTTCATCCAGACATTTTTGTGTCCCAGCTGCCACTCTGGAGAGATGACAGTAGGTCAAACCCACTGAAATTGTCACATCTTCTCTGGAACTCCTCCCTCGTCTGCCACATCTCTTTGTCTTGGAGCAAAAGGGAACCAGTCCCTCTTCATTCCAAGTATCGACTTCCCTTAATTTTCTTTGGCCTTATCCAGCCAAACATGATCTCTCTTACAATTACAGCGGTCTCTGTACCGCACAAACAAACCATCGTTTCTCCATTTACGCACAAGCTTTTCCATGCTGAGAACACATCTGGAGGGCAACAATGTCATTGCTGACTGAATGCCCCCCCCACGCGCCCCCCCAGCATAGAAAGCACTCACTTTAGGTTTAATGGGGACCTTCCTCCATGGTTTACAATTACCTCTGTAACTGCCGGGCCCCCACAGTACGAATCACATAACGGGTTAGAGGCTGTTCTGGAGTGGACAAGAAGTAGTTTTTGGCACGCTGCTTCCTACTTTTTGCATAACTCTGAAGCAGCCAAATTCTGAGCATATAAATTTGTCTTGTTTTCAAAAAGGAAAAAAAAAAGTCCCAGAAAAAATAATGAATGCGTTAACTTTTCAAAAAATTATTTCAGAACCACATGCAATCGGAGGGTCACTCTGTTCAACAGTATTTGTTACAGTCTCCTTACCTCAACATCAATACTTTCATTCTTCTGAAATTCTTGAATTGACAGATTATCAGGAGGTGTACTAAAAATAAACATACTAGGTTATACTTTCAAGTTCACACCTTGTAAGGGGATAAGTACGGAAAAACCCACGACGTTAAAAGTCATTACACGCGTCAAGTTGGTACTATGGTATGGTAACGATTAACATTGGTGAATAAAATCTTATGAATAATGAAGGTAAAAGTGGTTTAAAGGAAAGTAGTAAAATGCTAAAATTGAAGAGTTACAACTGATGGACCCGACCGAGAACTTGCACCACCAACACCATTTTTCATATGCATCTCAAAGTAATCACTTTTGTCTTTTATGTGCAAAAGTCGCAATATCTGCTTAGAATCTGTGAAGGTATCCTTGGGGGATCAGAGATTATTACTTCTCACTTTTAATCTCACTACGCAAGGTAAGAGACACTTGATTTCAGCAGTACATTTGTAAAAAACTTAAATTTTCTTTTGCATAGGTTAAACACACTTTTCCTTAAAGGGACATTACTTTGTCTTCTTCCTTGATAACTGAAGTGATATATTTGTTCTCATTCTTAATTAATTTTATGAAGAGACAAACGTATTTTACAAACCATTTTCAAGAAATTTTGAACTTTCTGCAATTCTTCCACTCTCTATAAAAATTTATTTAAAGACGAGATGTCCACAAGTGATTCAACCCTGAAGATCACCCGTGCCTTACAAGATCCTACCCTACCTGCTTGTATGTTTGGAAATCTTGATTCATTTCATCAGAAATCTTATGCCAACCATCAGTTATGCAGTTTTCTCTGGTGCAATTTTATCTCATTCCTTGTACGTACCTGTCTACCTGTTAAGTCGATTCAAATTCCCTTTCCTTTGCTGGGTTATACTTATGCTGAATTATATGGCCAAGTTCCTCATCGGGACAGAAACAGGAAAGGCCTCCTTCTTAGCAATCAGCTACTTCAGCTGATGTGCCTACATCAGTGTTTTAGTGTGGATCAGACAGGGGCTTCAAGTTAATCTTGTAGACATCCCCATTTATAAATCTTGATTCACGTCTGGTCTTCGAGTGCTTAGACCTGGATTCCTTTTTGATGAAACTAAACCAAAATATGTACTTTGAGCATCTACAATTTGGCTCTTGTAGATGTCTGCATGACAGGGAGCCAAATTAGAGCTACTCTGAAATAAGACACCTGAAGTGAGCACTCTGGGTGATGGGCCCTCATCATTAACTGTTTTGCTTTACATCTCTCCTCCTACTGCACTGTACTGTTTTTATTAACAGAAATAAAGTACCTTATGTATAATCTGTGCCTATAAATAAGGGCTTGAAGGCAGCGAACCAAGCAGCAGGTTCAAGGAAAAAATAATGAGTAAAAAAAATAAAAGAAGGTACTTCATACAATAGATGCACTTTGAAATACCTTACTCATAATCGCATACCGTAGGGTTTCCTGCTAAAATCTACACAGGTTCAACATACAGTTAACCAAATTATTAAAAGAAAAATAGATTATGAGCCACTGACAGCCTGTGGTACAGCAACTTTCTGAACTGCATAAACTGGGAGCATATCATAAAAATATCACTACGTGGTCACCTCACACTCTTCCTTGGGTATCCCGGTAATCCAACAGAAACAGCAGACAGGTCTAGATACGTCTGTTCTGGCCTAGTTACGCTGTCCTTGTTTTTCTGACACAGTGCAGAAGTCAGAATCCTCATGTCCTGTGTCCTTTTGAAACTGAGACAACTGCAAAGCCCACTAGACTGCGCGTTCAGTTTCTCCAGTGTCTGATTTGCATGGAAGGTAACGAATTACTAGAGCTAATGGGATAAGTAGCACTAATAATAAAAATCAAAGACAAGGTGCTATAAAAGGTCAATATAATTTCACCTATTAAACGATCTCCTTTCCCCATAATTTTACTTTATTTTTAAAATAACTGAAGAAAAGTTTGGAAATTTGACCACTTGAAAGGAACGGTTAGAAATCCTGGCATGAAAACTGCCTGTGGTACTCAGCTTGCCACTACTGCGTATGTTTGTGTGTTACAATGCATCTTAGATTAGACAGTGCTTCATTTTCTCCAGAGAAACCATCTGATGAAGTACACCGGATGGTCACTACTGAGAAGGAAGGAAAGACATAGGGTCAATCTGCCACATTCCCTGCCTAATTTATGACACAACAGGCAGATGTGTGGAAAACCGAGCTCTGGACTGAACAAAGAACCAAGCTGTTCGGTGCGGTATTGTCATGACAAGCAGACTGGCACCCTTTGGCTTATTTCCAAACTCCCTCCCCAGCTCCCAGTTTTTCCCCCACGCCCATGTTCCTCCCTCCCCGCCAGGAAACGGCAGACGTGGTGGGTAATGCAGAGCTAAGAGCGTGCTCGCTGGCAAGGCAGCTGCCACACATACGATTGTGGACGTATGCCAGCCTTGTCCGCATCAGGGTACTCATCTGGCCCTGTCTTCTCCAACCCACTGCCGACTGTAACGGAAAGTTTAAGAACTTGGGAGGCTTCTAAATCTCATTCAAATCTGGTTAGTTGGCTGTTTGGTTTCTTTTTTCCCTGTGCTCCTACACGATGCTGACCAAAACAAATAGGAGATTTTTTCCAAGCCACGATTTGTCCCTCCCACCCCCATCTTGTAGGTGCTCAGCATCACACACCTCAAGTTCAGTCTGCACAGCTATAGCTAGTTTTCAGTACTGACACTTATGACAGTATGTACCAAGGTTCCTGCTTGAAAAAGAAATTTATCTCCCTTCCTCAACAGGATTTTATGCAGGTAATTTCAGCACCATCTGTGAAACATTCAAGTGTTATGGGTATGACTAAAGACAGAATAATACTTGAAGGAGAAAATGGGAAATACTGTATTATTGGTTTGTGTGCGAGACAGGAAGTTTGGAGTTGTACGTTGAAAACAAAGAATAAAATAATACGTTAACTAGCTGTTCAGTCAGTACCTTTCGTAACATAAACAGGAGTTAGCTATGCACAACCGTTAAACAGTGAACTATTACGATGCGTACGTATGCAGGTCATGTTCAGGTACATGGGAAACTTTCGTTCTCACACTTCCTAATTTACAACCGACTTGCTGAGGTTTACTTTGGGGAGGTTTTAAGACTTTTCTGTCCAGTCATCCCTATCTGATCTGCTACATATGCTACAGATAACGCTACACACTCGTTGAGGTACCAAATTACTGCCAAGCAAATAGATTTTTGTATGTAAGGTGTCTGTGTGAAACATCTATCTAGGGCCAAAAGCTTTGCGGGTATGCTGTAATGCACACAAACCATACCAGAAGGGTCAAGGGCCAGGGAAGACCGAGGCAGCGCGATGCAGACTGTTGCTATGCACAGGCTTTCCTAGGTACACAGCTCCCAGCCGCTGCCCAGGGTCTAGGGAGGGCTTCAGAGCCTCACAACAAAGAGCTAACAGCCACCCAGAGTCCTGCTGTGCACAGCAGCACTCTGCTCTGAAGCATCTTTTTGGAGAGTATTGATTTAATTCCCTCATGTGAGCACAGACTTCTGCTCAAGTAAATTATATATGTATACACACATTTGTTGAATTTTATTTTATATAATGCCTTGACACGCTTCCATGAAAGCCTCTGGGAAAGAAGAATGATACCAAATAATAAACAGACCAGCCTCTTACTAGAAGACAATTTTGTGTAAATTAAATTACAGGAAATATAAAAATTAATACATGTCATTTTGATTTATAACAAAAATCAAGATTATTGGGCCCCCTCAGATACAGCTTGCTGGCAAAAAAAAGCTGAAGCGTATTGCTTGGAAGCTGTTAATTCTCTATGACAGTAACATTTTCGTTTTTCATTTACCTGGGCTCTTTTGGCTCTGTTTGAAATGTCTTGGTGTACAAAGCTGCAGAGACCATTTCTGCTGTGCTCTGTACTTTTTAAACATCAGTGAGTACCTCCTCTCATTCAGCCCCGTAGCTGGCTTGAAAACCTCTCCAGAAGAAAGAGGCAAGACCATGCAGAGGAGGTTCATTATTTTAAACGCGGAGATTCACCGAGCTGTAATTTAAGGGTTCTAACCACAGTGACCTCTTGCCTAACCAATGCCAACTCAGTTTCATTGGTGGAACAATATTAGGTTATCTACACGTGAAGTGACTAGAATTACGAGTTGGATTAGAAAAATGTTTAAAACATTTATTTAAAATGTAGAACATCAGTGAAATAGAAGTTTTATCTTCTGATATTTTATTTTGATGTATTACGAAATATGAGTTTTATCTTTCTGCTGTATCAGAGACTTGGAGAACGTGCATACAAAAATGAGACAATATGCACTGGGATATTTTCATAAACAATGCGAAAAGGTGAAAACTAGCCAAATCTGTTATGTGGTGTTGCTAGGAGGACTGACTCCAACAAAACGTGCAAGTTTTGCAGAGATGCAGGTATTTCATATTTAGAACCACCCCAGCGGTGCTATGTCAGCTTTGAAGAGCAGGTATAAAAGGAAGACATTTACCTAGCTTATCGTGAAGGTATATGAAAGGGTAAACGGGAGCGAAGGAAGAAAAGTATCTCTGACAAAACATTTCAGTTTCCTTGAAGCAGAACGCTTAGAAAAAATTACAGAATGCTGGCAGAAGAAAGTCAACTTTCCGTTCTAACTAACTGTGTTCAGGTCTAACTGAATATATCTGTATTCCTGTCACAATGGGTGGCCTGTTGGATAGTGGTAACGTTTCAGACAGCGCAGTAATGCTGTTACTCTGTCCCACTGATTGCCTCTTGGGGCATCTCCAAATGGCCCTTTCCAAATTTTTTGTGCTCCAGAATCTTTTCAATCCATGCTGGTCTTCAGCAGTGCAGCCAGATTTGTACACTTCTGCACCCCACTTAAACCCCCTGTGCTGCACGGCATATCTGCAAGTTGGAAAGCCACCAGGGAGGACTGACTCACCGTCGCACTAAGCCACAGTTATAGTCAAGCAGAGCTACGAAAACCAAGTCAAGTTTACAAATCGCTAATTGATTAAGAGCATAGGGTGCTCTCATGTTCTTATCTGTAGCTTGGTTGATTGATTCTGGGGATACAGACAAAAATCCAAGTACTACCAGAAGTTTTAGAAGCACAACTCATTGTTAATATAAATACATCAGGGAACACACTGAAAACAGTTTTTATACCACCTAGCTGGCCTAAAATAAAGGGCCAACATGGACGGTTGCAAAGGGAAGTACATGCCTTCTCCTGCATCTGAAGGTTGACGTGTACCTCAACTCCGCAATAAATTTTAGCTGCTCCTTTCAAAACAGTTAACGGATTCTCCCAATTTACTCTGGAATAAGACACCACTATGATTAACATATTTTCTATTAGAACTATAAGAAAAACATTGAAAGAACACAGTATATTTGAGAATTCTGAATTCAATTTACTTAGAAATGGAACAACTACAAATGTAAGAGGCTGACTATACTGCAATTACATTCCACTGAAAGACACAATTTAGAAAATTCTGGGACAAAAGGGAGAGGTTGCCCTCTTTGCCAAGGCTGGTGTCACAGCGTCTGGCACAGAAGTGCAGGAGGACTCAACCAAAGGAAATCAGAAGAGAATTACCTCAACGTGAGCAACTTCCACAGCTATTTCTAGAGCCCTCCTTGCATCACAGTGGCTTCAGGAGCATTGTGGAGAGCAGGAGGAAGAGGATGAAGAAAAGGAGAAATGACCGCTATTACCAATTGTCCTGGCTACTGGCATAAGGCAGATCTACTCCCTTCTTAGCTTTAAAGTTTTTTAGGACCACAAGGCTCAGGCTGACAGAGGGAACAGGAAGGCTACCTGTCCTAAAGCTCCTAAGGGACAGGGCTCTAACTCTAAGCAGAACCACCATGCACTGGGAAAGACAATCTGCTATTTATTAAAGATAGACATCCAAGCCATTCTATGATTCTGTGATTAGGGGAGGGCAAAAAACCCCCAAACCAGATGTTCAATAACCATACAAGGTACAACTACTTAAGCAAAAATAACTTACTCATAACAAGCTGGGAAAGAGTAATGATAATGGCCATTAATTACAGCATCTGGCCAAATAATCCTGCTGTAGCCATATGTTTCTATAAACCGCCAGCCTCTTTTCAATTCTTTTAAATCTTAAAGCTTTTAAGTGAGAGAACAGAAAAGTTTCATACAACTTCTCTGAGTACATCTTTAATTCTGATGAAAATGCTGATCCCTAAAACATATTTTGTATGTAAAATTACAGAATACACTCTGGTCTCTAAAGAAGCAAAACCAGACTTAAGCACAGAAATACAAGTTTTAGGGCAACATAAATATTCACAGAAGTGCTATTTTTCCTTTACCTCCAGAGAATATTCGCTCATGTATGACACCTGGCAAAAACTATGAGAATTAACACCAACAGTGGTTGTTCCTAGCAAGCAACACGTTAAGATGGAATTTCTACGGTTGCAACAACTTTCAAGAAAAGTATAAATCACTCACTGCAAATTAAGAAAAACAGACAACATGCTTGGCCAAAAAGGTGACACAGATGACATAGGATTATCTTGAATTATGCTAAAGATCTGTGATAATCTTACTTCCCGGGATTTATGAAACTCAAAAACTGTAGCAGGGCCAGTCTGGGTCAGTTAAAAACATTCAAAATGGATGTGTTTCATCTGTTTTGCAGATATTTAGGAATAATCCATTTACAGAAAATAATAGTACATATTTCCAAAGTAACTTCTAAGCAAACACACATTCTTCTACAATAACCCAAAAAAACCTTCATGTTAATTTTCTGAACGCAACAACAATATTGACTATAGGGTGTTAACTGATCTGCGCCGCCTGTCTCAGAATGAAAGCAGTGCTACGAACCGCAGCTGAAAACAATACTGAACACGATACTGCAAAGATTACTGCAGATTTAACAAACAGTGAAGCATCAAAACAAAAACTTGGATGATTAAAGTGTCTTTTATGTAGTCTTGATGAGCTTTTTTATTTTAAAGTCCTTGTATTTAATAATATTTCTTTGAAGTAAATGCAAAAAGAAAGGCTTTTCATTCAATTGTCATGTAACCCTATTGATGAAATTCCAAACCCATTCATTATTACAAACATTTTCACTAATGGATGTCTCTCTAAAATTAAGTTTCCTTGGTATTTATTTTTTTGTCTCTTTCGGGCAAGTTGCTATTTATTCATCCTTAGTAAATACAGCTGTGTTTGGATGCCGATTTTTGAGTGTTTGAAAACTATACACACGCAAATAACACAGCATATTAGTGTTAGGTACCGTTTTCTATTAAGAAGAAAAACTGATTTGTTACTGAATTCAGCATACGCACAGAAAATGAGGGAATGAAATTTTTCATATGGCACATAGTTGTTTAATCTGAGATGCTTTCTGATGTACTTAAACTACTCCTAAAAGATGCCTACCCACGGATGTTCACTGAAAACGGAAATTCCACACTGCTCCTAAGCAATCATCTACAACACCTAACCTTCCTTACGCTAAAAGGTTTCCTTAATGTCTAACCTCGATAATCTTTGCTCTACTGAAATCCATTTTTACCATTTCCCAAGGGACAATGAAAATTTTTCTCTGGAGCGATCTTTACCGTATTCTGAAGACCTATCACGTACTCCTCACAATGGATACTTCTGGTTGAAAGAACTAATAGATCAAATTGTCTAAGTCTCTGATCATTATTGTTTTTCACTACAGGACTTTCTCAACGTGCCCATGTGTACAGTGTTCTGTTCTTGAGAGATGATGAGCGTACCTATACATCTGTCTGTCTGTTTAGTTATAAACCTAGCTACGCTTTACACAAAGTAGTATAGATAAAGCATGGTTAATTTATTAAGGTGCAGTCAAGTTATCCTGGGTAGAAACAAATGCAAGATAACTATCGGCTTCTAAGTCAACAGCAATGTAAGAAATAATTTTCCAATTTATAGTAAGTGGAATATTTCAAAATGGCACTCAAGTGAATACATATAAGTTAATGGTGTTCACCTTAAATAAAAAAAAAGTTCTCATTGCAATGCTGTTCAAAGTGAAAAAAAGGGAAATACTGAGTACACATCAGTAACTATCAAATCTATAGTAAACATCCCTGGGAGTCCATACAGACTACCGTGGCCTGGTCAGAAAGCCTATGCCTTATATTCAGAGGTCAGCTGAGCTCTTCCTTGCTCAGACATTTCACCTTTTGAATACAGTTTTTTACCCTTTTTTTCTTCATTCGTTAAAATGATTTTCAGATATAACATTTCTAAAGACAAGCCTATTTTTACTGACCTCTGCTGACACATTTACTGAACAAATTACTTACAAATGTTAAAAAAAAAAAAATTGTTTTTACCTTTTGGTGAATAAAAAGTCTTCAAAAGTATTTGCTAGCTCTGGCCACATACTGTCAAATTTTCCAGAAGATGCATGCTGCCTTGCAACAGGTAGTCCAATAGACAGAACTTTGAGAAGTGAGGAAACAGCTAGCTTCCATGTGCTTTCAGAAGGACAGGAATATTTCAGACTAAGAGGTATTCTTAGTGTCTGTAAAATAAAAGTTAAAACAATATTTATATTTACTCAGACAAATCTAAGAACACAACCGGTTCCTGCAGAAGATCTTGGCAAACACTGTCACAGATGATAGTAGACATCCCTACCTTTTCTGCTGGTTTATGAGATGCTCTTTTAAAAATATAAAGATGATTTACCATATACCAGCTGGCTAAAACAGATCTGTTGCTGAGTACAAGGTTAGAAGTCAGAGTTGATCCATCACCAGTTACACTATGAAATTATATATTAAGTCTCTTTTTCTATATTGCTATCCACCATTTCTGCTAAGCCTGATAAATGGGCTTTCCTAACATCTAACAGGTTGCAGGCAGTTCCTTATGAGTGTATTAGGGAGAGTTTAGCCCCGCTTCTAAAGAGCTATCACGGTAATGCAAAAAAACCTCATTACATTTAAAGTTTTCCCGATATGCAAAAGTTGAACTGTATATATAACCACAGCACCTGGTCATTGCTGACCACTAAACCACGTGAAGTTCAATGTCAAAAAGACAGTGAAATTCTAAGGTAAAGGCTGCAATACAACTCATAGCAGATGAAAACACAGCAAATTTTAAGTCTTTTAGATGGAAAGATAGATTCATTATCTATAAAAGAAAGTCATTAATGAGTTTTAAAACATTAAGCATATGTACTATTTATACTGTATGTATTCCTTTTAGCTCTTTTAGTCAAACTACCTATAGCCTGATACCAAGTTACCTTGGAAAACTTTCAATTTACATTTCAAATGCATAGTGACTAAATTTGGGTACTACACATATGCCCTCAATGCTTTTAGTGAAGTCTCTAATTTGAGGAAAGCAAAGGGAAGAGAGAGCAAGAGTCTTTCCTCTTAAGAGTGAGTCAACTGTAATTAACTTTACTGCCAAAAATCATGAGAGCTAGGACCTAAACCTAAACAGAATATTTTCATCTGCTGCTATTGTTCATAGGGGTCAAATCTAATTCCAATAAGAACATGGGCTTCAGAGAGATGAAGCATTATTTTAAAATCACTTTGATTCTCTCCAAGAGATCACATTATTATCAACTGTGAACGTTAAAGGAAAGTGGTGTTTATATCGGTTCCACCCATTAAAACAGAAGTGGAAAAGAACTGCACTAACATTGAAATACAAATATTTAATTCATAACAGATTTCAAATAATACCACATAACTATTTTAAACATATTCAGGTTTCTAAATTTCTACACAGGAACAACCTGATGTCAGCCAAGTCATTACAAACAAAGCTAGGTTGCCTACTTTTTCCACAGACATTTTCTACTACCTCCTATTATTTATCAAAATTTTTTGCTAAAATGGAAAGAAGGTCAAAAAAGAAGTTAAGAGTTTGGCAATTTCACCTTAACGGCCCGTTTGTGCACCTGTAACATTTCATAGCTACATCAATGACACACAAAGTCACTAAAAGCAAATCAAAAGTGATAGCTAGAGCACACATCCCCGAAGTATATATGACAGTCTACAGAAATTGGTCTTTGCCCTTCAGTGTCATATTTACTAAGGGGCCTGCTCATCAGATTCAGGTGCCCAATAATTTTGAATATTAATATTTTGTGGCCTAACACATTTGTTAATGTTTATCTTAACACTGAAATACCGATGCTGACATTACCCAGCTAAAGAACAATACATATAGCCTGATCAACAGCCTTGCAGCTTCAAAAGAAATTACTACCTGTTGCTTATTTTCATAAAGCATCAAACAGTCTGTTAAAGCTTTAAGCTTCCTAGAAAGTGTTTATCAGCACTAGCTCAAAATAAAACTCTTAATTTTCAACATAAGCTCATCAAATTCAGAGCATACGCTGGACAAACTTTTACCTTAATAATGTTCTGAAGAACTTTCTCCGTTACCACAGCTTTATGGCAAGCTGTCTTTTGGTATAAGTCCACAACAACTTCCAATGATCTTTCAGCAAACGGTACGTAGTTCAACGCTACCCATTCCGCCTAGGAAAAGAAATCAGTAAATTACTGAACTATACGTGAAAAAACATTAATTAAGGCACAGAAAACGTATGTTTTGCATTGAACTCCCAGTTTAATGCATGCAAGGTTTGCTAAGAATATGGTCCAAGCATCAAAACTGCAAATACAACGTAGTCTGACTATGAAAATGTACTCTACATTGAAGTAAAGTACATTTAAGTAGGAGAAATGTTGCAATGCAGTCTAGGCAAGACAACTACATTAGGACAATCTTTAAGGAAGTTTAACTCACCGGTGCAAATAGTTGTATCTAGTGTGATTCCATTGTGTTGCCGGACAAATAGAATAAGAAGAATTAATACATACATAATAGTTACCTTTTCGATTACACTGAATCAGAGGCTCATGCTTAGTGAACAGCAGAGTACACAGATAAAAAGAATTACGGAACGTGTCCCATTGCGTTACAGCACGTGCAATTCAAAAATTTGCAGCTTGAGGGAATTTTCTCCATTCAGAATTATAATGTCTCTATTAAATTTGGTATCACATGTAGGACAAGTCATTTTACATTAATTCACTGGACAAATTCAGACATTCAGTATGTCTAGTGTCCAGGCAAGACCTTTCCTGCATGGAGGAATACAAAATGTAAAAGCAAAACAGACTTCAAAGGGAGCAAATAAAGATAACAAAAGCATGTTAAAAAAAAAAAAAAAAACAACTTATTACAACATGCACACTGAAGTTTTTACAGATGGAATAAATGCATCTTGCCAAACAACTTCTATCTGAAGCTGAATTGGATTCACCAACCAAGTGAAACAAGTGAGATTTCTAATTCATTACCTGGTTATATTTTGCGTTTGCAATGTGCTTTGTTTCCAGCTGTCCATACTGTGGAGGCTTGCAGGAAAATTCTACAAAGGCCAGCAGCTGGTCGAAGATTGCAGGATACATTATCTGCATACTTTCTGAGCCCACACATATAGCCTACACCAAAAGGAAATAAAACAGCTTAATACGTAACTTGAGCTTTCACATTCAAAAACCTGCATCAGTACAAGGAGCTCCTAAATGAAAATTCCCATATAAGGATATGCAAGAGTCATCGTGTATAAAAGATATAGTTCTAACAGTTTAGTAAGGGGTTTGGTTTTTTGTAAAAGTAAAGTAAGTGGCAAGATAGCTGTATTTACTAAACTGCATATGCCCAGCTATCTCATTTCATCCAATAGAAGATACCTTTTCGTTACAAACTCAGCTTTGACATGACAGCAAAATATGTCTTTTATATAAATGTTGTCTGTTGATCTCAGCCACATCTTAAAGTTCTACTTCAAGGAACATTTAAATCTCAGAAGTAAATCATATGACGTTTTTATAAGCAGTTAAAATTGTGTCTAACAGAAAGGAACATAAATAAAATGAGAATGATATGATTTTGGTATAGCTGAAACTCATAATCTTGCTTTAAAATGGAAAATGTTTTAGGAAGGGTGTACTTAGATGATGTCAATGAAATATCATGTTGTCATAGGCTAATGATTTCCTGTTGCAATATAAATCCCAAGGCAATCTTAGGGCTTTTACGTTCGAAGCCAGATACAATGATTCTATAAAGTTACTCCAATTATTTTCTGTCATTTTAAATGTCTTGATTTTCCTCCCAAAGTCTCTCCTCTCAAAGCTTCAAGAAACAGTCTATTTATTGCTCCACAGAAAGACCTTGTGCCTGTGCTGTCATTTTCCTCTGGCGATGAATCAAACCTCCTTTTTTCATTAACCACAGATCATCCATGACAAGTTGTGGCTGAACTCACTCACGGTGCCAACAGCTCCGAAGCTGTTTGAGTGGCGCCTCCATGCTGGAGCTGTGCCATGAGCTGTGGCAGTCGACGGGCTAGCAAATATCCCAAGTCCCCAGCCGTGAGAGGGAGCAAGTCAACAGGGGCTACTGGCACTCTCATCACTGGATCACAGTAAGACCAAGCTGTAATCTAGGCAATCTGCAACCTGCAGCAGAGCACCCCATGAATCATCATTGGCCTTTCCCTTTTCCTCGGCTTCCTGCAATTCATAATGTTTATTAAGCTTTTTGAGCGCGAGACAAACATTATGAATATAGTGCAGCACTCCTTCTGAAAAGCCACACTCCTTTTTCTGGTGCTCAAGTTCAAGACCATACCGAACTCTGAAAAAGATGCTTTGATGCTAGATATTCATCTGTGTGGCAGAAGACTAAAAGATTAATTGCTGAGCTAAAAGTATTCAACACCCCATAAAGCATTTCCAGCTGATCTGCTTCTGCACTACAGTCACTGTACTAAAATTTAACAGGTCAGTGCAAGATTACATACCTATTAGAAAAGGTATTAAAAAATGATTTTATGTACCAACACATGGATTAGAAAGGGAAAGAAAGCATCCACAAACCCCTGGATAACTTTGGTATAGATGCAACTTACTTGCACAGATGTATCTCACATTACCCAGAGCAGACTGTCTTAACATCTACAACGACAAAACTTCAAAATACATTCGCCATTCACTCCACACTGTTAGATGATTATTGTTGTTGTTGTTATTAATTTCACGATCAGTGGAAAATAACTTCAGACGCTATTTTTTCTTTACTGGTGAATGAAGGCAATAACTACTTCCTGTTTGAAGTCTGTGAATAAGCAGTTTCTTATTCTTCATATTTTAATAAAGTCTTGTAAAATTTTTATTTTAAAAATAGAAGCATTTTCTATCCAGACTACTGAGGTATTTTCAACTCTAAAAATTATCAATATTTTATAAAATGAGGATTATGTCACTTACTTTTAAAAATTAATCTAACTAGAGTTGTTTTTCAAAGAGGTTTATGCTTCTGACTGCACCAGGTAACTTAATTCAAAGTGTATGAAAAACTCAAAAATAGCCTAGCAAAGTGTGTGACAAAGGACGTTTAAAGTATCTTTAAGAGCTGCTTATAAAACAGAGGAGTATTTACTGCATTAAGTACACTTAATTACATACTTAAGTGGAGGGATGTATAAATCAAAAAGTAATGGTCAGGCAACAACAAAACACAAGCAAACCCTAAAATAAAATACTCTGCAGATCATTGTTTGTTGCAAAAATTGACACAGTACTTGAGTTTCATAAATTTATGCTTTACAGGATTCTGCTACTAACCACCTTCCTTCCTAACGAGGAATAAAAAGAAAACTAAGAGAAGAGGAAAGGGTGTAAAATGGGCTCAACACATGTAAGTCTGAAAGGAGAAGTAAGGCTCCCTTCCAGTCCTATGTTCTTGAATTGTAACATCCTTTGCCAGTGCAATCGCATCATAAAATCTCTTTATTAAACCAGTCAGGGGTTCGGTCCGAAAAATGTCAGGGATTTTTCATGCTATTCCAATTACAGGGTTGTTTTAGAGATTCTTACAAAATCTCAAGTGACCCAAATCTTCTCATATCAGTAAAGAACAAAACTTAACCTGATCCTGCAATGCAAACATGTAAAAACCATTTTGTTTAAAAGAAGGTGGCAAGTATTGACATATTTTCCTTTAGCTGATCCACTAGCTCCTGTGTGTACTCCTGAGAGTATGAATTCATTTCAACAGAAGAAGACATTGTGGCCTCCAGCAAAACCGTCTGACAGATGGCCTTTGCTCCACACCAGCCCTGGCTGGCTGCCTTATCACGTGAACTGTACTGTGTTACATAGCCAAGAGGCGCGATCACGCGACTTCACAGAACTAACTATGTCCAAACAGACTTTAACTCATTTTTGTAGTGACTTCAGTGCTGTTCTGTTAGTAACAGAACTATAGATGGGGTGGGAGGTACTGTATAAACTGAGGTACTTAAGGCTTCCTATGCAAGTGTGCACTTGCAGTGGCTTGTAACTGCCATGCTGTGTCAACTGGGAGAGGGGAAGGGGGAATGTCTCCTGTCCCTCATAGGGAGCTCCTGCTTTTGTTACTGCTCAAGAACACATCAGCTAAAACAGTTTAACTTCCTGATAAGAGTATAAAAAAACAGGCAGTCCTTCCTCATGTTAAAAACTCTGGTAACCCCTTCTTCGAAAAGCACCAATGCCTGCAGCTTTTGGGAGCTAAGAACATCTGGACAGAAAAATCTGAGATATATGGAGTGATTAAGTGCTGAAAACAGGAGCTGGGCAGGGCTGAGCTGCTGGAAAGGGAAGGGTCAAGCCTACTGGAAAAGATAAAAATTTAGTGGATATGATTGGTGTTAAAACTTCATGTTATTTATATCCCCACATACAAAACTGAGATTTAATACCAACTTCGAACCTCTGTTCTCAAAACACATTCATGAATATTTGTTAAACTCAAACTGAAGGAATGACTGCAAGATGATTCTGCCTTGCTTGTGGGGTTTAAATAAAAATAAGTCAAAACACACTAAGAAAAAAGAACACAAGATGCTGAATTGCTGCTTATTAAGTAGGCACCATGTGTTCCATGAGCTAAATGAGGCAGGATCCCGTCTGAGAGGGGAAGAGGGAAAAAAAAAGATACCCCATAGTTAAGCAAAGTAGTCACAACATGGAAGCCCAAAGGAATGAACACAGGTCACAGGGATAGTTTTAATTCTGGTATTTCCCATGGAGGGTTTTTGAGGGATTTGGGGGGCTGTTTTTAAGCAGTGCTTAATAGAAATGCATGACTTCATTAATTATCAACTTTGCTTCTTTTGAATAAATAAGTTTTCTGAATGAACAATGTATTTTGCAAAGATGTTTTACAACTCCAGAAATAAAGAGTCACTTGCATGAAGGGTGTGCCCTTTGAGGATGAATTCTACAGTAAGAATTTCTTAAGCAGGGATGCAGCCTTTTCCTTAAAGAACTGAATGAATAACAAGAGGCAAGAAGGTACGTGCTCTGCCAGAGAACTTTTTATATTTTGTTTTGCATGAACTCAAAGTTCTCTTGATCACTATTCTTCTAGACTTTGTTCATGGCAGTACCAGGACAACATAATACTTTTGGGAGGACTATCCCCGAAACTCTGTACAGATCCTCATAACAGTACAATACTATAATATTGGATAGAGGAGTAAACGGCTACAGACACAGCACCACACTTGAGGTATTTCTGCCATCAAGCAAAAGTGCATTTTACAAAGATTACACCATTCCTTTTGATGCAGAATACCTGGGTTGCACCAGGAATGCAAATCTGATTGCACATTGTACTATATTAGAACAATTATAAATAAATTTTTTAAATTGTGTTTACGTCACCACACTATAGTTCTGAGGAGAACTTAGACACCATGTAGTTTACCTTTCACCACCCATGTGAAGTCACATTATTACCTTTTGTAAGACATCTAAAGCTGTAAGCACTGCCTCCTGTAAACTTGTCAAAACTGCTTCAGTGTAAGATGGAAGGATGAAAGGGGAAGCATCAGAACTGATTGGAACTGAAACGGCACCGTGCAAAATGACACCCAGCTTCTGGAGATCATCCATGCTGAAACCAGTTTTGATGTGTTGGTAAAGAGCCGGGAATATCTGAATTAAAGCTGTAAGAAAAGGCTGGCTGGGAATGAAAGTCAATTTATCACAAGTAACTGGAGGTCTTGTGCTTTCTGAACCAATCCTGTACCAGCTGTTCCAGGCTGCCCACCAAAGATTCAAATCTTCAATCTCATCTGTTATTACAGGTGGTTCAGATCCATTGTATCTTCCTATTCGTTCTCCTATGGAATCAGTTCTCATGAATGATCTGCCAAGACTAGTGGCAGTTGTTGTCCCTACCACCACAGGTACAGAAACATTGATAGCAGGTGGTGTGTCAGGCTTCTCTGAGTCTCGGACAGGAGAAACAATTTGTAAGATCTCCTGGAAGCTTTTCAGAGCAGCCAAGGAAACTTCATTATTTTTGCTGAGTGCTGCTGATTGGATGTGATCAAGAAGAACATCCCAGGCTTGGGAAAAGTCTCCTGTTGAAAGAAAAAAAAAAAAAAAGAGAGATAAAAAAGAAAAATCAACTTGGAACTGGCTTCCTATTCCCCTTCCCACCCAACCCACCTCTAAAAGGCTGTTCATGTACTTGGAACCCTAATACAGAGAGATTTCATGACGCTGTGTGATGGCTTGCATGACTTTCAGAATGTACTAGTTCAACCGTAACCACAAAGAAGGAATGTGACAGAAAAACACACAAATATGAAGAATGAAACAATATATCAAAGTTTATGTCAAATTTGCCAGTGAAATTCACATACCACATCCCATACCAGAAAAGTGTTTTCTTTGCTCAGGATAGTGAAACAGATTTGTTCTTATACATACCAGAAGCCTGTTGATTTCAAAAAGCGTTAAGCACACGCAAGGAATTAAGAGTCAAAACTATAGTCATGCTGTGCATTCATAAAGAATTAATTTTAAAATGCTGTGGTAATTGTACCATGAAGAAAGATTTCATTTTTGGAGCCTGAGTTTTTCATTACTTTTAGCCTTAACCTTCAATTTTCCATGTTACTAATTACTGGGTTTGCATAATTTAAATAGCCCTGTAAAGTTTTAATTTTTCATTCAGTTTTAACTCAAGTTTAGTATAGTTTAAAATCCACGACATTTCTGCAAATGATCAATACTCTTGATAGTTATTAATATGTTGATATCTGTGTCACAAATAACCAAAATTAAATTAAATACAACTTACATCTATCTATATATATCAATTGCATACTACGGAATGGTCAAAATATATTTATCTAATAGGGCATTTTCTTGGAAAGCTATATATTCTGTAATCACATTTTTGAAACTAATCTAAGTAATCCTAGTTAACCAAACTAGAAATGAAAGCTGTTGAAATTGTAGCAGAATACCTCCGTTTAGATGCCTAATCTGAAACAATACATGTTTTCTATACAAAACAGGCATGAATGCTGAATTACATTATCTAGTTCAATACATTTACACTGTTCAATTGCATGTAGTAATATTTTATATTTTACAGTAGCTTGGTAAATGACCCAGTGTTTGATTTCTATGAGAAGAAAGTGAAAAAGAAATAGGGAATCAGAGCCTGAGAAAAAGGAAGAGAAAAAAATAAAGGTAATAAGGAGTTATACAAGAAAAGTAAAAAACTTCAAATTGGGAAAGGTAAGATTTCAAGGAAGAAGAAAAGGGGAACTCAATCCAGTTAGCTGCATTAGGGACAACAGTAGAGTAACTCAAACTGACATCTCTGTACATAACAAACATATCATGAGGGGAGGAAAAGAATAACTTGAAATAGTGGGCAATCTCAACATCTTTCATGTCATAACAAGTTCAATCTTTTCATTTAAAAATTCCCTTTCTTCCTTTCAAAGCTATATACTTCACTGTTTCTACAAGTGAGTTCTCTTTACATTGTATAAAAACTGTTAAACTTGACACACTGATGCCAAGAGGAGTTCTAACCAAGTAGCATAACCTTAGAAAGACAAGAGGAAAAGTTCTGACAACCAGAAGAACAGGAAAATTATTATTGCTATCAGACTATTTGGCACCCAGAATTGTCACGAGTGAGATTTAATCTCAAGTACTGTGATACAGAAGATGAAACTGGTACTTACAATTTTTGGCTCTAAGGAGCACAAATTAAAAAAACTCTAATTTTAATTACATTTGAGGTGAGACGCAACAGAACATTTCTAAGCTACGATTAAGATTCTTGCCCAGTACTTAAACTTTCTGCCTTTGTGTATTATTGAGTTAATTACTGTATCTTTCAATAACTTTAAATTACAAATTGTACCTAAAGGCTGCAGTAAGTATCTCCTGGTGTTAAATATTCTTGCAACTCCAGCCAGTGTTAATACCCATGTCTCAGCCCACTGTTTCTCAGCTGTATCCCTTGAATGATGGATGAGAATGTTGCCTCCTCCTGATTCAATCTTCTCTTTGTCAGCTGTGGTAGAAGATTCTCGAACCCTATCCAACAGGTGAAATAAAACCTGTAATAGTCAGAAAAAGAGGAAAAGAGCCATTTTTCAACTAACATAGTTGTATTCATGGTAAAACAATAAAAAAAATAGTAATTTTGCCATTATCCTTTCTGTCATTGTGTCACCTTGAGAACTCCCTTATTCTAAACTGTCTCTGCAACAGCGAAGAGTAAGAATCAGCCAACTGATATTCACTTGAGAAGGGTCAGAAACAGTGAGATCTAAACCAAGAGAGCACTGTTAGCATGAGCAGACAGCTAAAACTGATGGATCTCAGATACCTCACAGGTACAACAGGCAACAGACTCAACTACACTGTCTTTTTCCACAAGGTACAACCAACATGACTATGATCTAGGACAGGGTATTTGATCAATCCTCACAAACAAGAGAGCCAAAACAGAGTGCAAAGTAAAGCTTGATCTAATATCAGATGAGTCCAATCACATGACCCTCAAACATCACCATATTTTTGCACAAAGGAGTCATTCATCTTAATAAAAAGGGAGCAGCCTTTTTATACAACCAAGTAAGAAAGAAATGGTCAAGATCCAAAAATTACATTTCTTAAGAGGCTTTAAGGACTGGAGAAAAGAAGTGAGGGGAAAAAAAAAACCCCAAAACCAAAAGGCAATATCAGACTTCTGCCACCATATCTTATCTTTAAAAAGTCTTAATAAAATAGTTAACTGATATTAAACCAGCATGTCAATGGTCACCAAAACTTGAAATGTAAATTTAAAAAACCTTCAGTGGAAGCTCACACATCATACCTTCCATATTACTGTGTGCCACGTTGAATGCTGCAACAAAGTTCCATGAGCACCAATAGTAGAAAACAACGTCTGCCCAGCACTCTTTCTAACTGCAGGTCGGGGATCCACACACAGTTCTCCAAGTTTGGCGTATAGGCATAACCAAAGACAGTCAAATGGTGGTGCAGGATGAAAAGGTCTATTCAGCACCATCCCCTTTTCTTCTGCCTGTTTCTGCAACACTGCTTCTTCTTTGTTTAGCTCCTTTTCAATTATTTCACCTCTTTGGAAAAAATAATCTGAAATATTCCACTACAAAAGAAATAAAACATATGCTGTTGTACAGTAAAAATATTATAATGCTCTTAATGATCATGAAATAAATTGTTTCTCATTTTCACATTTAAAACTATTTTGTGAAGTACATCAAGATACACCGATGGAAGATCATCAGCACCTAAATACTGCAAGGCACAGAAAGTATTTTTCTTAGCCTCAGCTTTTAGGCCCCAGTTAAACATGAAATACCAGAACAGGAAACAACATATTAAAAATAAGGTACTGATGAACATGGTTACAACACAGTACTATTTCTTTACCTAACCCTGGAGTCATGCAGATTAAAGATAAATTGTACTCACTTAATTTACATATAATTCCAAATGACAGCATGGGAGTTCACTAAGAACTCAAAAAAAATAATAGGTTTTGGCTTTCATTTGTAGAATTTACTACAGATTAATTTTCATTTAAAAAAAATAAAGAAAATGAAAGCCAGAAGCAGCGTCACTGTAGGTTAATATAAAACTCACCAACAAACCAATTGAAGTTAAGCTAATATTTAGCTCTTGATTGTGAAGTCCAAAGCTTCCTGCAACTTCAACAACTATCTGTAGGCAAGTACATGGCATTGTTGGAAGAAAGTCTGTCACAACCAACTGAAGACACTGGAATGCAGTCCGTATTAAGGACTCTCTTAAAAAAACAAAACACACACTCATTTCAAATTTGTTCAAGAGCACAGGAATGTTCTGAGTACATAAGGAGATAGCATTATTTTTAGAAAGGGAAAAAAAAAAAGAATTGAGATGAATTTGCAACATTTAAAATGTTCCAACTAGAAGGATTTTTGATATTAAGTTGAAGCTTCAAACTCCCATCAAGTCCTTTAGTCCATGCTAAGGGGCTAGTGAAGTTGAAGTTAATACTCTCCTGTGGTCCTCAGCTAGTTTTATACAGTAAAGTCTGTTCCAGAGGTCTAGGACTTATTAATCCAAATATGTCAGCTGAAATATTCTAAGAAAGCCACAACAGACCAAAAAAAGCTTAATTTGAGCGTGATAATCTTCCAAAAAGTCAGCTGTTCTGAACGATTTCTTGTATCAGCAGTTTCAAAGTACATAAAGTATGCCAAACGTGGGCAAAACGTATTTTTATTTATTAGGGAAGAGGCATTCTAATATAATGGTAGTCTTACGTGCTTCAATATTATGTTAGACAAAATATTTTCAAAATATCTGCCATTAAATAGATCTTTAATAAATATTTTGCCTTCAGAATTAAATTCTGAATACAAACATAAAATAACAATGTAGTATGGAAAAGGTTTGTGAGGAAGAGCTCCCGGTAGCAACACGGTCAAATCTGTTGAAGCAACAAGGTCAAACAAGGTCAAACCTGTAACTGAAAACTTGTTTAGTGAGAGACAAAAATGAAAAAATCAAAAGGAGGGATGGAGTGTAGATAATACAAAATAGGGAAGCCGCGTTTAAATGTCACTGTAAATTTTTTTAAAAGCTTAATGTTTGATATATAAAAAAAAATTCCAAAGATTTGTCATACAGAAACTTTAAAGTCCTTCAGAATATACACCCCAGGAAAAAATTCAGAACACAGATGTCAGGTACATATTTCAGAATTCTAAATAATTTTAGTTTTTTCCCCAGTTAATTCCAAACGAAAATCATAGGTGGGCCATTTCTACTGTATCATAACAGAAAACGTAACATGGGAGACAGAGGAATGCACAAGAAACTTCACAAGGACAGTAACGGTGTAACTAATTCTGTAATACGATGCATATAGCAGAGACATCCACCCTAGCACATGATCAAAGGATTCGTCATTGCTATACTCATGGAGGATATGGTCACACAATCATTCGTTACAGGAGTCTATAAAATGAAACACACCTAAAACTGCTCAAGTTCCCTCTCCACTACAAAGTTCCAGAGGTATGTGACCTTCAAGAACTCTGAGAGGGAAGGAGTCAGGAAATTAAAGTATAATTACACCTTCTGAATAGCGGAGTGAATGGGAAAATTACCTCTCTTTCTTATCTTCAAATGTGAGGCCGCTAGAAGAAACTCAAAACGTTTCATTTCTCAATTAATGTCCCACACTACTGTGTGTTTGGCAAAAGGCTTCAAAGTCCTTCATGCAAGCGGCAACAGCAATACAGCTCTTCAAAATGTGAAATTGTCCTTAATGTTACAGGTGGCCACCAGAAAGGTAAATACAAATGCAAGAAACAAGCTTAACTCAATAACTTAAGATCATATACGTTGTTATCTATCCTTAAAATCAACAGGGGCAAGCCACTGAAAAACTCTTCAAAGACAAACTTAATTTTGTTTGGCAGGCTAGTACTGGACAATCAAGAAGTGACCCAACTATCACTGGCTCGCAAAATAGCACCTTCTCTATTTATAAGAGCCTGGCAAGAAGTTGTCCTGGTAGGCAAATGGATTTCTGTTCTGGAATCCAGGATATTCACTGAGCAGAGGGAAGACACTTGTGAGCCAAGTCTCATGGTCAGTAAGTTTATATGTGAAGGATGATAATAGTGTCCGCATCTTGTGCTCACAGCTGTAAGTGAGGCAAGAAATTCAGGTGTTTGCCAAGGAACAGGAGACTTGCTTTCTTCTTTTTCTCCCTACAGTAGTTGATATGACATGGGCAAACAGTGCTATGTAGTTGAAGAAAAGCAGACTATTCTAGATGCTTTGTAGGAGAAGACTAAGATACAACAGAAGATCTTGACTTATCCTTTTACGTCACAAACCCCATGCCTCACTGGCGGATATGAAGAGTGTCTTGATTCTCATCCATCAACAACTACAGTGAAAATCAAAAGGCATGCAGAAACCACAGAACAAATTGCACCAAGTTTGGAAACAGCAGGTACTAAAGAGCATGGTTACCAAAAAGAGGACGCTCACAACCAAGAATGCCAACATCCTTGGGGATTTTGGACAGTACTACTGCCAGAACAAGCAATATGGTACAAGAGCAACATGAGCATTTAGGAAGGGGGCTTTAGGAAGTCTTCATATGGCCAGAAGACAGAAGTTAAGGTGGGGCAAAGGAGAGAGATGCCAAGATGAATTCTTTTGATGACAGGGTTACTCGCTGAGCTATCCTGGTGCAAGTCTTGACTAGCACCAAGAAGGAATAATATGGACTAAGTGTGTGGGTATAGTTCTCAGTGCTTGCAGTTCCAGGGCCAGATGTTCATTTCACTACTCATTTCCCAAAATTCTCCTTGCAACTCCACCTCTCACTTTCCTTTGCTGGGAAGAGGATCAGTCCAGTAACATTCCTCCTCTGCTGGCAACAGTCAGCTGTGTGAGTCAGTTGGCGGATTCGCCCACAGCAAGTAAATAGTCTTCCACCCTCATGCTACCAGCAGCCATTTAGAGAGGAAGGTTTCAGCAGAAAGAGTGTTCAGAAGATGACACACACTAGAGACTACCCAAGGATTCAAGAAGAAAAAGAAACAGAGTGACTGTCAGCAACAGATAAATCATAGAGAATTATCTGCAAGCACCAGAGATGGGTCCAGCAGATGGTTAAGATCAAACGAACTGGCACAAGGAGTAGCTGTCAGTGCCTACTGCATGCTGACCACAGGAAAGGGTACAGTGGAACACTACTCTGGTCTACTGAAAAAGTAATTCAGTGAAACAAAAGTTCGCTACACAAGAAATTCAAAACTGCTATTTTTGTTGAGTAAAACTATTCATAAGCTAAAAATGACAATGAAAATTATGGCTATTATCAAAGTGGTTATTAAAGAAAATAAAAGAAGTCTTTCTAGTGTTCTTATCTTACGTGATTTTAAAATTTTATTTCCACCACTTACCCCTGATCACTTCTGATTGCCCCCATGACACCAAGCACCAATGGCCAACCAGGTCCTAAGCTGTCACCCTGACTTTGCAAAATCTGTAGCACACACTCCAACTGCTTGATCCTGATATCAGGATGACTGATGTTTGACAGCTCCTTTAGTGGATTCAATAAAAGCAACTGCAGTCTCTAAAAGGAAACAATAAAGCATATTAAGGATGCTAAAATTTAACTGACCCTTAATTATTTTTATGTATAATAAGTGAAAACATATAGTACTGACTGACGATTCATTAAATGAATTCAGTAACTCCTTCACTAAATAGTAGCTACTGCATGCTGTCACAGTTGCATAAAAACTGTCATGCAACTTTATGCTCATGCAGCAGCGCTAGACTCAGCTTCCTATTAGGAGACCTTGAAAAAAAACTACCCACTGAACCTCAGCAAAATTATTAGAATGTTTTATATTAATAATGGATTGAATAGCTGTGATTTAGGAGGTTAGGCAATTTATTTTTTACTTGCCACCACATCACATGTATACTTCTAAAGATTCTGGAATTGTTTTGCACTCAGAGTGATCCACAATTTGTTCTAACAAATGGACATAACATGAAAGTATCACCACTCTTTGTTACGTGTTTGAAAAAGGAAGGAGAGTAGTTCATTAGAATGCATGAGGTGATTCTCAACAACTATATCGGAACGTTACAGCTGCAGGCTTTATAAATTCAATAGTAACGTTGCTTTATGATGTCTCCTATTCACTGAACTGTAGAAAACTTCCTCTAGGGAAGATTTTGATTTCATGTTTATTTTAAGTTCCAGAAAAGAAGGAAAGCAGCTGCTCTTAAACTTACTTTACCTGATTCTGAGATAATGGAGGATCATGGCTGAATGTCAGTCCTGCTTTAATGAGAGCAGTTAAAGCTTCTGCTCCCCATTCTCTCATTCTGGAGTTTGGATGCTGACAGACCTGAAAACACAGCAATGTTTTGTTTAAAGTCACTTCTTTTAAACCAAGATTTGAATATATGTAATATATTAAAAGCGTATATTTTAATTATATTAGAATTTACATACAATATTACTTTTTTTTTATTACAACAATACAAGAAATCTTTAGATGATAAAATTAGGTTTAATAGAAAAAAAAAGGTAATTTTTTGGACAGACATACCTTCTGAATAAGGAAGCAATAGGAAGCAGTGAAAGACACAGAAGGAAACATAATGAAAAGCACAGCAGTTCAATCCAATACATTTTCCAAAATTAATATACTAACAGCTAATTCAGAAAATGATTGATTAAAAAGCACCAGACAGCTCTTCAGTGAATGCCTGAAACTTTCAGGTTTAACTTTGCCTTAAGCGACTATAAAAGTCAAGCAGTGCATGAAAGATGAAACTTTAAGAAAATCAGCTGAGGAAGTATGACAGTAGCCAACACAGAAAGTGTCTGCTCTTCTATATTCTCATATACAAAAAGTAACTACATGTAATGTAAAATAAGCCTTACACTCCATTATTTCAAATCTTGACTAAACAATAGCATACACTATTTCAAGCTTAAGTTTCAAATACGTGCCTTCAGTTCTCTTTCTCTCCTAATTATCTAAACCTAATAGTTTTTCTAGTTGTTTTTTTATAATAGAAAAATTAAAAACATTGTTGAAATCCATTGCATAGATACCTCGCATGAACTGCACTCCCACATCTGATAGATTGCCCTCAAACAAGTAAGCCATGTCTACAGTTTCACTGACTTCCGCAGAATTATTTCCACCCACCCTTCCAGCCCTAGCTCAGATGTCGTGAGAATCCAGAATCAGAGTCCAGGGCAGGAACGTAAGGAAGGGTCATGGTTTTGGTTGGTGGACCATTCCCTTTTTACCCACTAGCCAAACTGAAAAGGAGGACAATGCAGAAGAGCTAGCTGAACGTTAAAAATGCAAACACAACATAGCTGCTCTCCTGAAGTAATTAGATATTTGTTACCTTATATGAAAAAAAGAGAGAATTTGAACTACTTCATGATACTGTGAATCTGACCTGATAATCAGTTCCAGAAACAGGGAAGAAATTCTCCCCTCAGGTTGTGTTTAATTGAATTTGCAGCTGGTGTTTTCTCCTTCCTTATTGTACCTCAACAACTTAGGTTTATAAGGAACTAAAGCAGTACTTTAAAAGAAATTAAAATAGACTGTGTATTTCCTTCAAAACAGCGGCAAGTACCCACAATGAACAACAGACTGAAAACGGTCTGTTTACTAGATGAAAACCAAGTTTCAAGATGTGGATGGTGAACTGTATGGTCTTGGAGGGGAAAAAAAGAAATGCCTGAGCTTTAAGTCTTTAAATCCTTAAGTATCGACATTTCTTCTAGATAAAAGATTACGTGGAGATGATCTCCATAAATAAAGCTAGAGATGGCCAATCCTTAATACTGCTTGAAATAATACACTGGTTCTAAGGAAGTGCCTGATAGGGTTTCTCCCTCATTTTCCAGAAAGTTTCTCCTTTACCTACTTTAAATTGAACCCTGTTCTTGCATTCCACTCTGCTACATATCTGTGTATAGAATTAAAACTTACAAATCACATTGTCACCTGGTTTTAGTTTCCAATTCAAAATTAAGATGTTTTTCCCAACAAAACATATTTTTCATGTTGAATTTAAAATACTTAAAAAATTAAATAGGATTATGACACCTATTTTTGTACTTGCACAGTATTCTCTTAAAGAGACCATTCAAACCGTTCGGTTCAACATTTTTAAAACAAACAAATCCTTTGTTAGTAAATCTAATGGTTTCAACCTGCCTGGTAAGGAACCAAAAATGTATCTTAAAATTGTCATAGATATTTGTACTATATGAATCTGAAGTGAAACCTGTTTGTGTTACCGTAATTATAGCATGTAGATGAAGTATTGATCACTTCAAACACACTGATCATTTTAAACACAGCAATGTTTAAACCTAAAAAGACTGAGCGCACCATAAAGTCAATAACTGACACTGAAATACTGGAATTTAAATATACAAATTCACTTTTAAGTTCAAATTGTGATGCATTCAAATAGCAAAAAAAAAGTGTATATACCAAAACATGTAAATACAAATTTAGTTTTGCTTTTGCTTTGGTTTTTCTTTTAAAATGCAGTTTAAAAATGCATTTCCACAAGACCTTTACTAATACAAACTATGTTCTAGTACAACTGATGAAAGCAATTAGTTACCTCCAGAAGATGACCCGTCAGAGGTCGCCAAAGAATCTCGATCCTGTGCATGTTAACCAGCCCTGTCTCCAGTAATTTAGCAACAGCAAAAAGTGATGGTTCCTTAATAAAATGAAATTTGAACACATGAATTTGAGGTAACTCGCACAGTGTCAGAGACTTCTGCTACATTATAATTTATAAATTAAGGTGCAACTAATCTGACTGAAGTACGGTGTTGCGTAGGCTGTGCACGCTGTCACAACAGCTTAGGTCGCGTGGCTGGGAAGTTTCCACAGCATCTGCAGTACTTCATGAGAAGCCACAAGGGGGTAGCAACAGCATACCCTGAAGAACACTTCGTTCACTGTTTCTCATATAGATTTCTCCAACTTTGTCAATAACCAGAGCACGGATACTCTCCTCAAACCTCTCATTTTTACACAGACCTCCCTCCAGCCAGTTTTATAACATATTTTACTAGCAAATAGTCTTTTTCCCATCACAACTTTTATTAAAATTATATATGAACAAACAATATAGAATATTTCATTTAAGAATCCTCTTACACTTTATCTTCCATTGACTTTATAAATGCCCTGCAGGAATATGATAGATTTCCCATTCATGAAATACAGATGTAAGTATTTTTTCTTTTTTTTAATCAGCATATAGTCAAAATGATTGTTGTGCTGGAATTATTCTGTGTTCCAATTTCTGCTGATTTTTAATTCTCATTTTCACCTGATTTTCAACATAAACTTTGCTTATTTTAATTCATTGTATGTTGCTGTAATTTTTAAATATTATAAAGCATATTTTCTGTTATCACTATCTCTAGATTAAGATCCAGGAAAAACTTTCAGACACTGTTCTGGGATTACAACTAGGAGAACACGTATTCAGTCTTAGTCGATCATGAGGTCTTTAACCTTTCTGGGCTAAAGGTTGTTTACTAAGGCTGACAAGAATACTATCATTTTCCCAAGTAATGTGAATTATCCAAGGTTTTTTAATATCTAAATTGTCAGGCTTTTTCTGAAGTATATTATAAAAGAAAACTGAAATGAAAATGAGCACCTCACAGAACATACTCTGCTATTCAGAATCCCTATCCTCTGAAATGACAAGGGCTTTAAAAAGTTTTATCCACCCACAATCTGATTAATGAAAACACATGACATTCCTTCATTAACAAAACACATAGCAGGAACAAAATGAGACTGTTCAGAGAATTCAGTAACTGTATGAACCAGCATAAACAAGACATTCTCTGGTTTATAAATTATTTTTTACTCTACAGTATCAAATGCATTACTGTCTCAATATTAGAAATAGTTACCTTAAAGGATAAATGTACAAGTCTTCTGCCTGTTTCACAAAAACATCTAAAAAGAAAATAAAGGACTCTATACCTTATTGTTTCCATAGGCCATATCCATGGCTTCCAGAGACAAGGAGCAAAGGGCGTTTATTAAGTGATGTAAAGACACATCGTCAAGGTACCTGAAAAATAACAGCTATCAAACAGTGCCAAGTCTGATATACACACATTATTTTAATTATAAGATAAAGTTTCTTACTGTGAGCTTTCAAAAAGCCTGGAAAGTATATTGGATATAACTGGCAGATCAGTCATAACTGCTGTAGTCAGAACCTTGAAAAAGAGACAGAAATGTGTCTTATAGATTGCAATAGAAAATAGTGCATAATCATTAATTGTAAAATGAATGATCATGCTCACTGTGCTGGGCCCTTCTACAGCTCTTCCCGGTTTTAATGCACCCCCAACACCAGGCTTCAGTCCCAGAATCCACACAAGATGCTGAAATACAAAAGGACCACTTTCAGCAGAAAAGGCTTTTCAGACAGAGAGGAAACTAACATTGTACTCACGCTAACCGGCAGCCTTCCAGATAAAAGGAATCCAAGAGAAATGCTACAGTACTTACTCAAGACAATTCACAGTACGCCATGAATAGAATCAAAGCTTCCTCTACTGCTCACATAGAAACTCAAACCCCAATTATGGCCAAGAAGCAAGGTTCCTATCGTACCTGAAGAGTAGCCAGGACAAGTTGCCATGATGTACCAAGAACTGCCCCGTGGCAGTGAGCTAAGTTGAGTAATGTCCTCATACACTGGATGTTTTTTGAAGTCAACTAAAAAACAAGCAAACAAAACCAAACGACCACACAATTTTTATTATTCTACAATAATAGTGTTTCTAGGAATCTTGCAATATTTTAGTGAATAGCTTAAAGATTAGATTTTGTTTGCAGTGACACAATCTATGGTTTTTAGAGTAGTAGTTCGTTATCTCTCCTCCTTCTCTCAATCTTATCTCACTGGGGTTGAATACAATTTGATCACTGTCCTCTCCTCCCTGTTTCACATTACCAAAGACAGAAGTTCAAGTACTTCAGCTTTAAGTGCATCTTTTTCACAAAATCAGAGTCTATTTTAGAAAAAAAATGTAAGAACCTTCACACACAAGCACACAACAGAGCTAAGACCTAGGGTTTTTCAAACAGAATGGATGGGAGCTGCTCAGGTGAGTCAGATAAAAACCAAGATTAAGTCACCTTCACGGTTAGAGAACTTCACTGTCCAGGGCTGTCCCAAATGAAAAGCTTAGGATGGTATTTCAGATAACCATTATTTGTAAGAATGCTGTTTATCTGTTGCTTATTTTTGAGGCACACTGAGATGCAGAAAGAAGCAGTTAAGCAGGATGAGGTCACTTACAAGTTGTACTTACCATTACTGTTCCCTGTGGCTGAAGAGCTAAGGGTTGCCCTACTGCTACAACCTGCTGATGAGACTCGCTTGAAGGACTGATCATTTGAACGTTCTGGCCCTGAATGGAATATGCTAGAGGAAAATTGAAAAGGAAAAAAAATTAAATTTAAAATCCAGTACTTACTTGTAGTAACAACCACCTTCTGGCAAACACACCCCAAAGAATTTTTCTCACAGTATTAGCTTTAAGATAGCTCACTTTGAGACCCTTAGTTATATTTAGATCATTAGTCATTGCCTTACAGTGTTAAAAGGAGTCAGTAATTACTCCCTCTCAATAACTATTGGACATTGCTCGCAACACAGCAATACATTTTACATCGAGACTGAAATATTTGCACTGAGATACAAACAACCCAATTATCTGTGGTACTGTGTGTAAATGGTACCACTGTGTACTACCACTGGTGCACTCAGAAAATAACAGTATCATGAATGCTATGACATGATGTTTTTCCAATACAGGACTTCAGGACACCCATTTTATAACTCACCCGTAAGAAGAAGAGTAACCTATATAAAATAACTTAAGTTCACTGCTTCATTTCCACAGAAATTCATGTAGCTCAGTCACGCGTACTGCGTCACAAACTTACAATCTACACTTAGCTTGTGGGCTGGAGTAAAAGTGCTGGTCCCCTGCTTCAGACTAAGGTATTTTTGTTTTATATTAAAAGGTTTAATGTTAGATCCATCTGCATATTCTCCAGGTAGTTGCATTTCTTGGTACACAGTGATTCATTTTCAAAATCAGAAACAGAGTGCATCCTCAACTGGCATATCCCATGAATTACAACATTCTCTCAGGATGTGGTCTGCTGATTTTGGCTGAGAATAAAGTTAATTTACTTCACAGCAGCTAGTATGGGACTATGTTTTGGATTTGTGCTGGAAACAGTGTTGATAACACTGATGCCTTAGTTGCTGCCAGGTAATGCTTATATTAAACCAAGGATGTTTTCAGTTTCTCATACTGCCCCTGCGTTCCCAGCTTCTTATACAGAATATGCTGGGAGGGGACACAGCCAGGACAGCTGACCCAAACTGACCAAAGGGATATTTCATGCCATAAGGTGTCATGTTCAGTATATAAACTGAGGGGAGTTGACCCTGGGTGGGTGGATTGCTGCTCAGGGACAGGCTATTGATCACCAGGTGGTAAGCAACTTTGCGTTGTGCATCAGGGTTTTTTTGTATATTCCTTTATCAGTATTATTATTTCCTCTCCCTTTGCTGTCCTATTAAGCTGGTCTTTACCTCAACCCACAAGTTTGGGTTTCCCCCCCCCTATTCTCTCCCCATCCCACCTGGAAGAGGGAGAAGGGGGTGAGTGACTAGCTGTGTGGTGTTCAGTTGCTGGCTGGGGCTAAACCACAATACGTGGGAAGCATTACTTCAACTTCTTGCAAGCTAAAGAGAGTTCAGAACTTAAGATCTTCCATTTACGCAGTAAGTACTACCATCACTACGCAACTGTAGAAGACTGTAGTACACCACAAATGCAGGATGTTCTAGCCAACTCTTAAGCATCTGAGTAGCCCAGAGACCTTTTCAGAACTTGAATGCCTTAATTACTTATCCTAACAGATCCTTAGGATGATAGACAGATCTCCTTAGAATATGAACTTCTGACTTATACTAAGCATTCAGGAAGTATTAAGTTGACTAGAACGATACCCAACAGATGCTGCAAAACTAACCAGTTCTGGAAAGCAGGTAGTATACATCCTGTCTGAGGATTCTAATGTAATTTAGTACAACCAAATACTACAGTTGTGTATCTTTGCAATCGCATTTGGAGAAAATTTGGGTTTAGAGGACAATATATAAAAACACAATTAAGGAAAACCTATATACTTACATTTGCTGGAGAGAGCTGCAGTTGTGCTGTTCAGCACAGTAAGGGCATAGTGAGGAGGCAAGGACCCTTTGCAAATAGCAGTGATAAAGGCATCTCTTGATGTTACAAGACCTAGTCTTCCACAAAGTGCAGCCATGGTCAATTCTGCTTTTAGAATATTTTCAGTGGCAGCTTCATCAGTGCTGAAAGAGTACACATGGTTTAATAAGAATTAACCCATGCCACAAAACTGAAAGCAATGAGAACATACACTATAAACCTTTCAACACTATAAATACTGAAAAGCAAGCACAACCAAGCAACAAAATTCTTCAGAACTGTTTCCTATAAAACTGGTTTTTAGTTCTGAATGACTCAGCAAAGGAAACTATGAGGAGGTATTTAATACTAATTTCAGAAAACAGTGTTTGATAACAAAAGACTCTTTAAAAAAGACAATTAAGTTACCAAAGTTATTACCTAGTAAACAGTGTTTTCCACTTCAAAGACTGCATAGTACTAAAAAGTACTGAAACGCTATTTAGTCTCTTATCAACAGTAATCAGGACATGGTACAATCACTTCGATATGTTGAAACACTCAGTCAAAATAAAAAGCAATAAAAATAATTCAAACAGTTTAAATGCAAGCCTTTGAAAATGTAATTAACTGTTCTACACTGAAATACACTGAAGGCTGATGGAGACTTCTGGAGACTTCTGTATCGCTTACTCTTAAGAGAACCTCACTCAATCTAGCCATCACTAACGCACAAACCCATCTGCTCAGATGCCATGACCAGCATATTCTCATAAAACTGTCAGCTTGACCAGTATCAAAAGACAGTTCTAAATGCAGCAGGGAATGCCATCTTTGAAAAATCAAGAGAAATGAAAGACCAAATACCTTGCATCAAGTAGGAGGGACAAAGCAGCCAGAAGACCACACCAACAAGCATTCACCATTTCTTCCCAGACAGCTCTGCTAACTGGAAAGAAATAGGTATACTTGCTTATAGCAGAAACAAAATATTTTACTTAATAGCTTTCATCACAAACAAAATGCTTGCTACTGTACCTTTTAAACTGTGGTTTTACATGTATGCTTACACAGACATATGTGTATACACAAACACACCAGTAGCATTTAAACAGTCACATTTAAAGTAACATTGCTAAAGTTAAAAAGTCACCAAAGCAATGCGTATTGTAAATTATACCCCCCAAAAAAATCTTAAAGGTATCTATAACTATTTTTAATCTCTGCCTGTAAAGATAAACATTCTGAAGTGCATAAATGTGGGACAAGAAACTCACTAAAATTTTTCACTGAGGGAAAAATACTCTCCCCTGGTATTTAAAATTCTCCTTTTTTTTTTTTTTGCATTTCTTTAATTTAATAGGAAAAAAAAAGAGCAGGTCTCACAGACCTGTAATGTGCCCGTGCCATTTCCACGGCTCCCTCGCACCCCCAGGCCGCGCCAAGACGCGGGGCTCGGCCGCTGCTGCCTGCAGCACCACGGAGAGCTCCGCCGCCCGAGGCCGCGGGCCGTGCCCGGCACAAGCCCCTTCGGCCTCCCGCCGCAGCGTGGATGGCTCGGTACAAGCTCCAGTTCGCTGGTATACAGGCCAAAATCACTCGAGAGCCAAGTCTCTCTGTACGTACACTCCTCGTATGTTGCACAAAAACAAGCCTCGGTTCCTATTCTTTCTGCTTTTAAAGCAGTTCTTTGCTAACTACTTCAATCTTTATTAAAATCTCTCCATTAAAACATTGATCTTTTTGTCCTGTTACTAGAAATACATCTTTCTTTTAATGTGGTCGTAGCTGCCACATTCCCCTCAGTCAGGTTGTGTCTTGTGACCTTGTATCTCAGTGTTAAGCAGAGTTCAGGACACAGGGAGGCAGAACAGTAGTTTCAGAGAATGGAATGTCTGTTCTCTCTCCCTCACATCTTACACACATACTTATAAAACAGTATTAACACACTATAAGGAGTCTGTGGCTAAGGTGCTATAGGACAGAAGCAGTACATCAAATATTTCAGGTTTTTTAGAGACTACTGGTGTCCCCTTACAACAACAAAAAAAAAAAAGAAAACACCCCACAAACACCCCAAGAAACAAACCCCACTTCATTAGAAGTTTTTATATACAATTTAGAAACAATCCATTTAAGTAACAAAGCATGAACAATTTCAATCCTGCTTTATGTAAAATTGCTGTATTTATATACCTAGTTCTTTCTCTGATTGGTCAGATACAGACTGCAAGTCTTGCTGCTCTGAAGACTGTGCTGGTAACGTTGTCTCTGCTGTGGTCTGACTGACTGTTTCTGCCTCTCCCAACTCTCCTTCAATCATGGTAGTGATACCACGGACAAGATCCAGTAAACAGTGAAATGCCACTGACATGGCATAGCCTTCAGGAATTGTAGGTGGCTCTACTTTGTCCAGCATTTCCAAACTAAAAAATTGAAAGTATGACAAGTAAGTGTGTAACAGTACTGCTGTGATTAAAAACAGTAATGAAAACCAAGATTCCAAATGAATGTTAAGTACAAACAGGCTCCAAACACCCCCTTCAAAACTGATAGCAACTCAAGAAAACAAACTTCTTGATTAAGTCGTTAAATCAGAGACTAAATGAGTCACTAAATAAAATAGTAAATTAAAGGATACAAACCCTGAGTACAGTATTTAGATCGTCAAGTACTTTTTTTAAATAACACTACATGCGTTAACATATACCAGCATCACTGAATGAATTATTCTACTTTTTTTATTATTTTCCTTAAAGCCACTGAAACAGAACCTAGTCAGAAGAACACAAGTACAAAGGAACAGAGGAAATCGGTCAGAAAACCACGACCGTGTGAACATAGTTACAGCAAAGTGAGAACAAGCCAGACATTCTATTATCATTGTCTTTGAGTCCATATGACGATAAAAGTCTGCCATAGCTAGATAATATATGACCAAATATTAATCACCTACATGCACAGGTAAACAATGGAAGTTAGTTCTATAAAGAGGAAATGTCTACATGATTCACTGCTGAAAAACATGCTGGAATTGCAGCCCCATTGCCACTTCTCTTTGTATTTTACCTTAAAAGCACATGAAGAACTGCTGAGTTACAAATTCAACAGGAAACAGATTGTAGCTGCCACAGCAGCAGCTTCTACATAAGGAAAGACAGTCTGCTATAGAAACTACCTGCTATCCCAACAACCACTATTTTATCATTTGCCCTACAAACTTCTCTTAAAAAGGCAAGGCATTCCAGCTGCAATATACCAAAGACACTTTTATACTGTAGTGTCACCACTCTTTTCTGCACAACGGATTTTCCTTCACCCAAACATGTAACACTTCAGTTCTTACCTCTAATTTTCTGAAGATGGCTGCCTTAGATATCTGGGGGCATAGGCAGTATAGGTAAATCAAACGGTCAACATTTCACCTTCTGTCTACAAGAAGTGTATATATATGGCTCTAATTAAAATTATTAATGAGTTTTAATAGTTACAATGTACCTGTGAGGTAGAGGTCATGTACTCTTACTTTCAAAGATGGAAAAGCAAGCTATGGAGTAAATGAGGTGAGTTGTTACAGCTACATGGGAATGGCCATGAGAAAACTGGGGTAGTCTTTGTCTCTTCCTCTTACGAACACTTACTTCCTCATAGGCATAGTGGTCTGGAAAGAGACAGGCCCACAATGGCAAAAAGACCTCTGCGATCTCTGTTCACAATTCATTATCTCCCATTAAATCATTGTGTAAAAGTGTAAGAATGTGGCCATTGTATGAAAATCTAATGGCAGTAGCAGAAAATCAACGCTAGGATGTGACTCAAATCTACAGTTAGTTGTCTCCTTATATGCAGGGGCTACAGAAAAAAGTACAAGATAGGAGACAAAGTGGTGACAAGACATGCTAGGAAGAATTCTGTAATCTCACACAGAAGAGACAAAGAATGCAAAAATTACTCAGAGGGAATCATGGAGTCCCTGGAGGGATCCAAAGATAAGACACAAGGAAGGCCAGAGCAGCACAGGAGACTATGACGGTGGTGGCAATGTTCCTGAGCCAGTTAAGAACAGAAAGTAAAGAGGGGAAAAAAAAAAAAATAAAAAAAGGGAAGAAAAGCAGAAGGTTGTAGTAGCTGGCCAAAGCATGAACTAGCTTTCATCCACTTTCATTAAGAATTTCAGTTTCCTGAGAACAGTCAGGTAACCTAAAAAAACATTCACAGCCCTTTCTGGAACAAAAAGACAAATCAACACATACATGTTAAATGCCTGAAATCTGAGGATGAATTTGTACTATATCTCAAAGGCAGACAAAGGAATTTCTGTCTTTACAAGTATTGAGATCCAGGCTATTTGCTGATTTCACTGAGTATTAGTATGCCAAAATTTCATGGGCTGTACAAAAACCTTCCTCTGTTTCAAAAGTAACGTAGTATTCACAGCTCTAAACTGAGAGCACAATCTCCCTTATACAAATTGGTGGCAAAATAATTGGTCATAAGAAGCACTGACAGTCTAACCTTCATACACAGGTAAATAGATTGTTAGGGAATGACAACCCAGCCACTGCCTACCGCAATATACTTCCTGTTCAACAGAAACTGTAGATGCGGAAAAGCTGGTGTATGAAACCCATTTTTCACTCCCACTGATGTCCCATCTGCTTAATCCCCTAATTTTTTCACACAACCCAGCAAAAGATATTCTAAAATTGTTATATACTGTAGTGAGGCCTAAAAATGAAGAGTTAATACGGCAACAGTATGATAGAAAAAAAAAAAATCCAACAGATGCTAAAGCCATAGGGGATATTTGGATCAGAATTCAAAGTATTTGGATAAAACAGTGAAAAATCAGAATACCTCGTGGCACTGACAAAGAAAAAATACCTCAATGCCAGTGAAACAAAAACTTCAATATTCACTGATTAAAAAATAGATACTTACTAGGTAGCTTTAGCACTGCCTTGTACTGTTACATTCAGGATAGGTATCCAAGTGCCTCTGTACTCAAAGGCAGGTAATACAGTTGCACCTCCTCCCATTCCAAGCACTCCTGGGTTAGTTTGTGCTGAACCAGTATTCCCCGCTGCATTGCTTCCTGTTCAGAAAAACAAAGTGATAGAATTAACCAATCTAATTCTAGCAATCAAACATCTTTTTTTCTACATTTAATTTTTATGTTGAGATACACGGATTGACGCAAGATGCCCTGCTGGATAATAAAAACCACCACCAACATAAAAAACTATTTTTGAGCTCCCTCTGCTGTCTGAAACATAATTTTGTGTGCATAGGAATTAGTTTAAAAGGCACAGATGATTGATGCCAACTGCAATATTTTCAGTCAGAATAAAACGCTACTGTGAAAGGTACAGGCAGCATTCATAACATTCTATGAATGAACTAAGCTTAGATGGTCTCAATAAAACAATATATATTTTAGTGAAGAGTCAGGTATTTAAAAGTTAAGATTATTTGAATATTTGCATCTAGAACTCAGCAGTAGGCGAGAGAGGTTAACCATTCCAAGAAGAAAGATCATCACAAACATCAAAGATTTCAGAAATGCAGCAACCACAAAAAGAAACTCAAAGAGAACTGAAACATTTTAATCTGTTCCATTCCAAGGTGGAAGAAAACAAACACCACCAGGGATAAGCTGACAACGTGCCAACCAAAAGAGAGGAGGGAACAGATTTTGGTTCCAATTTAAGAATCCAAAAAAAAGGCAGACGAAAGGACAAGCAAGGCCGTATGCAGAAACTACCTACTTATAGAGGGATGTCTATACTTACTAGGAGTAGGTACCACAAGTTCAGACTCTCTGTACAGACAATGGGGAGAGAAGGGCCGAGTCCCCAAGAAGGCAACTCACCACACCTAATACATCAGTGTAACAACTGCCATTTTGGTGTGCTCGCTTTTAATATTCAGAGAAACTAAACTATTAATTTAGGCAACATGAATACACACAGAAGTGTATGTATACACTTCAACACAGAAAAGCTTAACAGATGAAAACAACCTCACAGAGCTAAACACAAATGGCTAACCAAACGCTGCCACAAACGCATTTACACTGGTGTCATGCAGACAGACATATACAACTATTTTTACATCAAACCAATTCCTTAAGGTGGAAAAACGCTTACATTACACCAGTATAATAAAAGTTACTCAGAACATAGGTAGATGTGGCTTTCAACCTGTGTAACAGCTACCTTGTTGCAAAACTGAGGCTCAAAAGGCTATCACACATGTGCAAGACAGCCTGCTACTACGAGACCATCGTTAGAAGATTTTGACCTTTTCTACTGTGTGTTAGACATCACAACAAGAGGAAAAGAGTCAGAAAGAGATATGCATTGGGAAGAGACATGAGGAACACCCAGACAGAAAGAAGAAAACAAACTGGAACAATAAACTAGAAAAATAGTGACAGCACTAAGGGTATGACTCTACTGCAGTGCTGTTGCACATCAAAGCAAAATTTAAGTTTTCGGAGCATGAGTATTTTTAGAATGGCTTCTCATATGTGCGTGTTACACGATGAAAAGTGCTTTTCTGATTAAGTGGAATAAACTAACCCAGAAACAATACTAACAGAAATGCTCTATCAGCTTCAGACTGACAGCTACTGAACAGCTATTGACACAAACTTCATGTTATCAGTACTAACACCAACGTGGGATTCAGACTTCATGAGTGAGCCCTGGAAGGTGTCAGTCTAAAACCAGACTTTTAAATGTTTATTAATTTAATAGTAGACTTGCTAGATAATTATTATACTTTGACTATGAGTTCTCTCTTTTAAGAAGGCTTGTCAAAAGCCCTTAGAAATTATTTTTCTGTCCCAACTACACCTGGCACAATTGCACACTACCTACCATATGTGACATCCCCACAGAAGCTGACAGAAATCAGATATTTGTTACACTCAGAAATTAGAAATAATTTACTCTGAATTTCCCTCAAGTTGCAAACCGAGGAGCTCTGCCGTTGTAGAAGCGGATGCAAACACAGGAGCACTGCTCTGCTGACTCTGGGCTACATCCTCCCCACAAGGCAGGTAGAGAAAATCACCTGTTGTAGCAGACCTGAAAACACTAATTTGCCTCAAGCTAGCTTTCCACCTAGATGAACACAGAAGTACAGAACTGTACCAAGCCAAATGTATATCTGCTTAATCAAATCAGAAGTTATTATTACAGGAAAACACTAGAAAATTGAAAGTGATAGTAAGGCTTTACCAGTTTGGTTTGGTGTTGCTGATGTGTTCCCTGTGCTTGGTACAAGAAATAGCGACTGGATGAAAGATCCCAATGCATTCACAATATCACGGAAAACTTTAGTGGAATGTTGCTTCATATCATAGGATTGGCAAAAGGACCTGGAAAGTTTTTTATAAAATGTAGTAAGTGTTTGATAAAATATGCCTTTAGTCCCTAATTTAACAGCAACCTCCTCTCCCACCCCTGTCCCCAACTGTAAATTAAAATCACATTTTAGCTGCAAATATTTAGGTAATAAATAAACCTTAGTTTTAGGTAAATAATCCTTCGAAACTGGTAAGACAGACAGGGTTTGGCACACTCACATAACTGTAATTCAGTCCTTCCTGGACTTTTTATAAAGCATGGCCTAATGCTTTATAAAAAATTACCTTGAAAAGTTTATTGCATTTAAGTTTCTACTTATTTATAATGTTTTAGAAAGAATTTTCCACCAAGTAAAAATGAAAGTATTTCTTGAAGTTTACATAACAATGAAACTCAATATATTTAATACCTTAATAGCTGAGGCTGCACACATAGCCTGTGAATAGATTCTACTGCAACAGCTCTTAGCCACTGGGGTTTGTCTGCATCCAGAAACTTAACCAGCAATGACAGAAAGATTTCACATTCTGTTACCTAAAAGATATAGTTCATAGCCATTAAATTAAAAGAAAAAGCCTCCTACAAAATATCTTCTCAAAAAAACTTGTTTCATCTTAGGAGTCATATCATAGCAAGTTTTGCACAGGATCTAAAAAAAAACCCTTCAACAAAGCATTTACTCAAAATTATATTAAAAAAATACATAATAATCATAATATTTTGGCCCAGCTAAGACCGCATATGCAACTGTACTGAAGGAGTTAAATTCCTCACAGACATCACAGTAAAAGCAAACAACATCAGAAGATCAAAGGATTCCAAAAACCTTAACTGAAAGGCACTCATGTACAGAAATTTCAACAGCTAATCACTTGGAGAATTTATACAAGCCCATGTTTAATAAAATCTTACACGTACAATACATGAAAACACAAATACACACAAGAGGAAAAGAATATTTAGACATTTCTTCCCTCCATATACATCAACAATTCCCAAGAAGAAATTAAGCATTGAATCATAGCCTGGTTTGGGTTGGAAAGGACCTTAAAGACCATCTAGGTCCAACCCCCCTGCCATGGGCAGGGACACTCTCCACTAGACCAGGTTGCTCAAAGCCTCATCCAGCCTGGCCTTGAACACTTCCAGGGAGGGGGCATCCACAGCTTCTCTGGGCAACCTCTTCCAGAGCCTCACTACCTTCTCCGTGGAGAATTTCTTCCTGCTATGTGATTTAAATCTAGTCTCTCAGTTTAAAGCCATGACCCCTTGTCCTATCACTACAGGCCCTTGTAAACAGTACCCCGCCAGCTTCCTTGTAGGCCCCCTTCAGGTACTGAAAGGCCTCCCCGGAGCCTTCTCTTCTCCAGGCTGAACAAGCCCACTCTCTCAGACCATCCCCATAGCAGAGGTGCTCCAGCCCTCCGAGCATCTTTGTGACCTCCTCTGGACTTGCTCCAACCAGTCGATATCCTTCTTATGCTGGGGACCCCAGAGCTGGACACAGTACTCCAGGTTGGGTTGCCCAAGAGCGAAGTAGAGGGGGACAATCCCCTCCCTCGACCTGCTGGTCACACTTCTTTTGGTGCAGCCCAGGATACAGCTGGCTTTCTGGGCTGCAAGTGCATGCTGCCATGTCATGCTGAGCTTCCCATCAACCAACACCCCCAAGTCCTTCTCCTCAGGGGTGCTCTCGATCCATTCTCTGCCCAGCCTGTACTTGTGCTTGGGATTGCCCTAACCCACATGTAGGACCTTGCACTTGGCTTTTGTTGAACTTCATGAGGTTCACATGGGCCCACCTCTCCAGCCTCTCAAGGTCCCTATGGAGGGTAGCCAGTGTGTCGACTGCACCACACAGCTTGGTGTCATTGGCAAACTTGCTGAAAGTGCGCTCAATCCCACTGTCCGTGTTGCCAACAAAGATGCTGAACAGCAGCAGTACCAACACCTGAGGAATGCCACTCATCACTGGCCCCCACTTGGACACCGAGCTGTTGACCACAACTCTTTCAGTGTGACCATCCAGCCAATTCCTTACCCACTGAGTCCATCCGTCAAATCCATGTCTCTCAAATTTAGAGATAAGGATGTCGTGCGATACAGTGTCAATGCTTAATACTATTAATGATCACAGTACTGTCATGCACACAGAAAAACAGATTTGTGTAAAGAAAATTCATACATATTCTTACCAGTAAACTGTAAAACTGCTTAATCAAAACAGAAACTACTCTCAGCAAACGCATACAGATGGGGAAGTATGGTTTTTCCACTGGTGCTGGAGAAGATGATGTGCTGGAACCTTGCCTGAATTTGATATTTGGAGAGAAAAGCTTTATAACAAGAGGGCATACCCTTTCTTTAAGAAGAAAACTGAATTCCTGATGCTGAAAAAGAAAACAGAACAAATTATAAGCAGATATTCTTTAATTACTATCAGTAGCACTGATTATGGTTGGTTCTCACATTTACAGTCATGATAAGAATTCTGAGGTCATGTCAATCTGACTATAAGTTACATGCTCAGGAAATGCAAAGGAAGAACGACAGACACCACTGTAAGGCTACCAAGAAGCTCAGTGAAATGACGTGGTCAGGTTCATACCATGCATGCCTCTTCTTGTATTTTGCAAATTGAAACAGGCTGCTAATACATCATGTATTATATATTTAATTTTTTAATTTAGCTACTGCCTGCTAAAATGTCTTACTGTAGGATCATGGTGCATTTACATGCAGTAGATCCACCCAATTCATAGACCTGATTCCTGGTGCTTTGCAAGTGGGGTAAAGATAATGTTTTTGTAGAAATAACAATGCCACCAACTAAGTTACAGAGCTGTCATAAATCATGCAAGATTTGAAAATACACCTTTGGAGGAGATATAAACTGCAAAACACAAAGTGAAACAGAGTTCAACATGCTCTACTAAATGCACAAACACAAATAGAGTGCATGGAAATAGAAAAAATAGGAAAAAGCACACAGTACTTTTCTACCATAAAAACCCAACACGTAAAATCTACAAGTCATTTTGAAAAGCCAGTACTCACGCAAAAATAAAGAGCAGTTAACGAAGAGTAAATTTTACTATACTTGTGAACAAAAGTCTTCCTATTTTTCCTCCAAGAACTACTCACTTGTAAAAACACTTGGGGAAAGTCATTGAGGACTGACTCAAGAAGTTCAAGGCCAAATGTCCGGGTCATTTCTGTCATACCCACGAGCCAGTAGGGAGCATCAGCATTAACTAACTGACAAAGATCCTTAAAAAGAAATACAATAACATTTACATTCTCAGTACAGTTCTGTACAGGCATAAGTGTCCTGAGTCTACAATAAAATCTACGCTCTCTCCCTCCTTTGTAATGAGTAATTTTCCTATTCCAACATAAGTTTTCCTTAAATATCTCTTTTACATAAATTATTAGGCAAAAAACTTTTGGACAGAAACTTTGCTGCTATCCTTGTAGTGATTGTGTTTATTCCTGCCCTTAAAAACATCTCAAGATCAGTGAATTTGCCAAATCAACAAGATTTTTCTTGGTATGATAAATACAACTACTACTTTTCTCCATATACTCAACATTAACATACAATGCCAACCACAGGAAGCAAGACTGAACAGTGTTTGGCTCATGGACAAGAGATTCTTGAATTTAATGCAGACATGCATACTTAGCTATTATTTAAGATTCATAGTAAAACATTTTCCCAGGCCACTTTGTCTTTGTTTCCCAATCATCCCCATGGGATACAGCATATCATTGCCAGTTACAATAAATGAGTGTAAGAAAGCCTGAGGCTGTGGTTAAGGACCCTGTCAACAAGCCAACAGCAAATTTCTGAAACTTCTTAGAGATGTAGAAGCACACAATTATAACTGCAAATGTATAAATATAAGCTCTCCAACTACCTGAAAAAGCATATATGCATCTTTAGCACATGGCTTCAGTGTACTGACAGATCTTCTGTTACTATTTCCTTGAACTGCAACTGGCTGGTCACTAGTATCTGTGTAAAAACAAACACCACTTTGGTGAATGAAGGAACTGTTGGAAATCAAGTACATATTAAGTGTTCTTATGAAAAAGATTCTAGCAGAACGGCCTGTTAATTCTTCTGCAACTTATACTGTCTACAGAAATAAACGTCAGATTGAATATCAATTATTATTAATATCAAGCACTTCCTTCCAATAAACATTCTTTTCAAAACTACTACTGCCATGTATGTCATACTCAGTAATTTAAGTTGCCTTTACCTTAAATAACACCCCCACCTCAAATTCCTTCACAACACTAACATGAAGACCAGTTCTCACAGCTTGAAAAATGTTTAGGTTTTATATATTGCTGTACTGACACAATGGCTAAGGATTTCATCTCCTTTCAATACAAGTAAATGTATAAAAGACACTAAAAATTAATACTGTTTGTGATATTTTTTTAATAAAGTTTATAGGCTTTTTACTACTCCTTTATCTGAAACAGATAAACATTTGATGTGTGTCCATAAAACAGGTTAATACAAGCGGAGTAAGGAGTACGCCCACCTTTGTATCGTTCATCTTCCGCCACCACTCTCTCAAACACAACAGTAACTACCTGCCGCACTGTAGCTGCCGCAGTGTTGTTTGTGATATTATCTTTCGTGAAGTGCAATCGAAAACAAAGTACAATTGCCTGAAAAAGAAAATTACAACAATATATTTTCACCTTTCAGCTAAGATTCAAGACAATTGGCTGAGAAATGCTTTCCACTACAGTTTGTCAAAAGGTTGCTTGAAAAAAAAAAAAAAAAAAATTGTTTTAATTATTAAACCAGTGTAAGTTCCATGGATTACTTTAGCCAAAAACCTCTTTAGTAATCCTCCCCAAAAGGTAATCTAGAAGTGGAATTAACTGAACAGACTATGATCTGCCAATAAAACTGCAACCATCATACAGAGAATACACAGTAATCAACCACATAAAACAACTTATATGAATATTAATGTCAAAAGGACACTAGGATTATATGTTTAATCACAGAAAGGTCAATCAGAACGGCTAAAATGCCATTCCTCTCCTGCATTAAATCACAATACTTTCACAACCGCATTGCCTAGACTCCTATTATTCCTCTCTACAGTGCGTATTTTAATGTGTCATTGTGCTGCCAGTGACCCGAATACTGTTTCCCATTGGATTGCGTATTCCTCTAACACGTAAATTAATACTTATTTTATAATGGCTTTTGAAAATTAACATCTGTGTGTGTAGTGAAACCTGTATTTCTTGTTCCTTTGTCCTTATTGTCTGTTCTTATACTTGCACGAACCTCAAATGCACCCGGCCGTAGCGTTACATGCTCTAAGACATAGAAGATTCAGAATTTTCTTTTGCTGTTTTTTCTTGTACGTGATCTGTGGACTCTGCTCAGATGGTATCCCCATGTTAGTCTGAAATTTTACAACACAATCATACCCCTCTGGACTTTCAGAAGACACTGTATGATTCTCTAGGTTAATCTAACAGCAGTGCCTGTATTAAGGGCTTTTCAAGATGGTTTACCACTGATTTTCTTAATTTAAATCTGTCAAGCTGAAACGTTAATATGCAACATGTGTGGCTCCAACTGAATTTCTCTAAGAACTTTTCAATGTGGAGAAAAAAACCCCAACTTTCAGGTATTTCTCGAAAGAATCTTGGGGAACAAAAACTAATCAAATGTACCATTTTACCCATGCCAAATAATGCTTATATTTGGTTAACTGAGAAATTCTAGTGATTTCAGGCCTGGTACAATACCAGGAATTTTTACAGGATACTGGTCTGTCAGGAATACTTTTTTCTTACCCCCATGACAGCCTGACAATGTGGCTATACATTTCCAAATGTACTAAATTTTAACATGCACTAAGGAAACTGTTAGAAGTACAGCAATTAGATTCTCCAGTAACTGTATTATGTGAGCATGCTTCCGGATCAGGACACAAGACAAGAGAAAGACATGCGGGGAAAGACCTTCTCTACTTATTTGACGCTGCTGCACCCACATGCAGTCCAGAAGGAGAACATTCCTAGACTTCAGAGAGACAAACAATTAAAGGACACTGAAAAATGAGTTTGGAAGACACACACACAAAAGGTAAGTGAAATAGGATGTAGATACTAAGAACCTAAGAATATGGGGGGGCAGAGGGGGGAGAGAGATAGGGGGTGCACAAAGGCACAGGAAGAAGAATAAGTGAGGGAAGTGATGACAAGCAGATATATGATATGCAGAAGAGAAAGGTATGATGGCCTTAAACAGCAACCGTCTTCTTCTAGAGCCTAGATACACACTTTATCAAGTGACACCACGGCAGGTTGTTAAAGAACACCTGCCACCCAGTTCATGACTGGCAATCCCACTTTCTAAAGTATTTCTGTTTTCTTTAAAAATCGTGCTTCTGTCCAAGAACACATCACCTCATTGGAAAAAGAGCGTTATGTGGAACAAAAGAAACAAGATAGTACTGAAGAGTCTTTGACATAGTTTGACTACTAAAGTAAAAAAAGAACCTACTGACAAACCATTCAGTCCTTAGCAAGTTTCTCTTCTACCAGTTATATGGTTTATACATTTTCGCTTATCTTCCTGCTTTTAGCAGACCTTTGTAACTTGGCTTTGTTTTCCTGTTGTATTTTTCCTTCCCTTGGTTAAGTGCATTAATAATTCTTTTAATATTCACACATTCAACCAGCTAGGAAGTTATTTCATTACAACCTGAAGCAAAGAAAGACTGAAAACCTTCCACCAGAACAGAATGTCTTCAATCCTGTTCTCTCAAAAAAAAACCCAACCAAAAAACAACCCCAAAACCAACAAACCCACCTCACTCTGGTACTAAACCAATACACTGAAGGCAGAACATAACAAAGACAGCAATTTAGAATTATTTGGGTGTTTGTTTTTAAAAGAATCTTTCTTAAGTTAAAAAGAAAAGAAATATAAAATGTAATCTAAGGAAGAGGAAGTTACTTCAAACAGACCTTCATAATTCACAGGTGGGTAAACAATGTTCTTTCAAAGATAAGTATCTTGCACTTTAAGACTAAAATGGATCCGAATCCTTATTTTTTGTCTTAGTTGAAACATAACATCCCAAATGGTACATTTAAATTTATGCAATAAAGTTATTTTACTTCCAACTGAAAGAACAATAAGTGGACTGCTTCTGAAACAGATTTAAAGCAGGGTGGCAGGCAGCTGCTTCTAGTATTTGCTTTATTAGTGAGAGCTTACCTTGCATTATGTGCTCTGATTTCAGTTCAAAACCATACATACAATGAATTTAGCAGATGAGAAGGATAGGCATTAGCCCAGTGGTTTTATTTAGAGGTCCCATTAAGTCAGAAATGTATTACTCTGAGGGAATTAAAAGAACAGATTGAAAAGGAAACTAAAAGAAATCCTGTTTTCAGTCTAGATATAAAGACAATAGGGACACAACAGAATCAAGAAAGCCCCTCCTCTTCCTTTATTTCCAAATGCTTCATATGTAAAATTGCTCCCTGGTTTTCTTCCTGGATATTGGTAAGTACCATAGTTGCCACTAATAAATTCTTACCTTGGACAGTGCTTCATCATGCACAACTGTATTTGTTGTTAAAAGCACAAGAACTGTCTGGAGCAATTTAAGTTCCTCAAGACTATTTTCCATCAGCTGCCAAAGCATATTAATAATGTTTCCTGCTGCAGCCTACAAAGAAATAATTTTTTTACAACAATGAAGATGTTTACATACGGGTATATTATGCATACACATGTAAGTGCTCTCATAACTGAATTTGCCTTTTTTCTACACCATAGGACTACACTGAGAAGATAAAGCCAATTGCATTGTCATAAGGTTCCCAAAATAATTTTTAAGAACTGACAGCATAAATCTCTTACTGTTTAGTCCAAATTGAAAGGCATGCTTCACTTTCTACTTGGAAATATAGAAGAGACAGTACAAAACCATTTTACCCTCAAAATTCATTCATATCAGAGAAAAACCAGTTTAATTTTACATTATGCAAGCACAATTAAAGGTGTATTTTAACAGCGTTACTTTCACCAGCTTCTTAAAACACTCTAGATGCAGTACCATAATATGACATTTACATTACAGTTGTGGGAAATGTGCATCCATTTCATCTTATTTTTAGAAGTAAAATGTAAGAAACACATAATACACAATGTTATTACACAGAGTAAAGTTTGTGGATGCAACTTTAAGAATTCTACTTATCAAGGACCATTACATATTCTCTACCTGCCGTATAAGAATGCAAACTAAGTAAGCTGGTGTGAATTTTCATTAATTTCCTTCTAGAATTTACTAATGTTTCCTCACCTCTAATTTTTTTTTAAATGGTCACAAAGGTTTTCTTTTAAATTACAATTGTTTTAAAACAGCTATGATTAAAATATGTTGCATGCTATGTTCATTATAATATAAACAGACTTTTAAAAAAAAGCATTCACCTTCAGCTTGAGGTGTATATTACTCACACTGAAATATTTATGTATTTATATAAAGATTGATCTTACCTCTGAAACAACTTCATGGGACATGAGCCTTTGTATGGCTGCTAGACACAGCTGAGTGATCTTTGGTTCCTTTGTTCCACAACCCATTAGAAAAGGCTGAACTACCTCTGAGCTGTTATCTTTCAATGCTTTCAAAGAGAGATATGGAAGCAGTCAATGTGTAATCCTTTGAAGAATACAGTGCAAAATTTGTTAATTATACCTATTAACAAAAATCTCCAGTCTTGGAAATTTGGGATTTACTCTTGCACCACAGGGAAAAGCCAAGCAAAGACAGACACTGGGCTGCCACAGTTGACTTCCACTATTATCCTGGCTGAAGCTCAAACCCCAAGCACCTACTTCCTTGGTCACTCAAGTGACTTTCCCTTTCCACATCCCAGATGTCCACTGAGTCCATTGGGTTAGTAAGAAGCTGTAAGGTTCTGCGCACCCCAGAGCTGTGTCTGGCCTTGCAGTGGTGACCAGCCTCAGGCTGGCAGCCTTCTCCTCCTGCTCTGCGTCACCTCAGCACCAAATTCCAAAGCACACGAAGTGTGGCACAGAGAGACGTACCAAAGCACGTGGCATGAAAGGAAGAGCAAAAGGTCACCAACAAAAAAAAGAGAAAGAGACTGGACTCTGTGTCTTGGGTATGTACACCTGGCTGTGTTTTTCAACCAATGTTTTAGTAAGAAAGGGCATTTTAAAATGATTTTCCCATAAAAGTAATTCTAGAAATCTGAGATAAACTTCATAAAATTAAAAAAGAAGAAAATATTTGTGAAATACGAAGGGAAAGCATGACACTGACCAATGAGTGCTTTTCCACTTGCATGTATGGTTGTTGATTGATTCATGCAAACTTTTAGGATTTTAGCTGCTTATCACCGTTTCAGATACTAGAACTTTCCTCACAGTTGAAAGTTCAGTGTGTGTTCTTACACTGAATGTCATACACTGCATTTTAATAGATATGTAACAAGAGAAATATGAATGAAAAAGTTTCACACACACATTTTTAGAGCACAGATTTTACCACAAAGAAACAAAACTATACATTCTCACATAAAAACGCAAACATCGTCTACTTTTATTTTTCCTATTGAGCAATTTGAAGTCTGGCTCAGAATAGGGTTTATTATTATGTATCATTACAACTAATTTGAAAAAAACCTGAAACATCAAGGTAAAAGCTACAAAAAAAAAGTTTTAGGGATATTTTTCAACCAAAACACTAACATGACTATCAAGTTTCTATGAAAAAAATAGGCCAGTATAAATTACAGATGCTAACTTTCTATGAGGTAATAATTCTCACAGGGTGATATGAACACATACACAGTCCAGAGTCTCATCAGCCTTTCAGAGACAGTACAGGCTCTGTGTCCAGCTGACAGAGGCTAACCTTGCACCAAATGCCTAATCAAAAACAATTAAAATGTCAGCATAAATGTGAATGAAAACAGGTTCACTGCCTGTTTAACAATCTGCTTTGATTTCAACAGGTTTTTAACTTAAGTACAAAGCAAACAAATCTGCTTTTAAAACATGCAGTATAAACCATATCCACAACACCATTCTCGTATGAAGCACTCCATGATTTTCAAATTGAAAACAAAATATTGGCTACACCATCAAAACTGCAAGTTTGTTCCCAATTAGGACATGTAATTTGGGCATCTAATTGTCAGTGTCTACATGTGAACTATACATCTAAGTTGCCTTTCTAAGCCCATGAACACCTACAACACATGGCCAATAGAGCCTAAAGAGCTCACTCTAACATGTACATAAATGCTTCCTCACTCATAAATTTCTGAATTGCCATTTAATTCCAACTATCAAGCAAAACAAAGCAAAATTTTTAAGAAGATACCACAAAACATTTACCCTTAATATAAGACTCATGATAAAGTTCTGAATGGCAAAAATGGCACGAGAGTTAGTAAGACAAATTTAAAACCTTTTATTGTATTTTTCTTATTATCCATCACAACTAATAATCTCACAACAAGATCCATACAAGGATTTTTACTTCATGAAGCTGAAAATTAATGTTCTGTAGACCTGTTTTGGTATCGCTCATTGTATTAGCTTCAGTCTTAAAATACACAAAAATTTTCTTATATCCAGGTCTGCTTTCATTTTGCTACCAAAATTATTTAAGAATGTATTAAAAAAGTATTCTAGGTAATGAACCACATCAAAAAAGAAGTTCTGGGAAAGTAAAACTTAACTCCTTCATTCCATCAACAAGATGGTAATTCTAAGTTTTTTAAATAACTTCTAAAACTAAGTATGAATTGCACATCTCAGAACCATGTGGAAATAATTTCACATTCATCTCGTGATATAAAGCACAAGCTAAATTCTCTCTTGGACTTACTCAAATACTCATAAATAAACCATGAAGCATATATAGAATGCCAAGAGTGAAGACTTTCAAACTGCTCAACCAATAGAAAGAAAGAAGTTAGATCAATGACTTCAGAGTTCTGGCAAATTAAAAACATCCCACCATAACATAAAAAAGATTTTTAAGATTTTAATAAAGATTTTAAGATTGCATCTCGTCCCCTAAAAATTATAATCCTACACAGTGTAAGACTTCAAGAAAGCATTGAGTCACCTTATTCAAAACAACGTTGTTCTCATCTATTTAGTGAAATGACAGCTTACAGCAAAATATAAAGAAAAATCATATTATGATCAAAATATTTATTTGGATTACTAGACTGTCATCTAATAGATATTCTTAAATAATCTAGCAGTCAGAAAGTATCTACTTCACTAGATTTCACAATTACAGTGGCCTTTTGCAGCTTTATTATTACTAAAGTATGCATACTACATTCCTCAATATTTTTAAACAGCAGATGGTAGACAACAGAGATCTTGACATGAACTTATCTACAAGATTGGGTCACAATTTTTACCTGAAAACATATAAGAGTCCTTCAAGAATTAAGACTAATCGCATTATGTTTAAACTGTGGAATGTTAGGAAAATGTGCAGGCAAAGTATATGTTCCCCTCTGTTCTGCAGTTTCTTACTAAGAGAAAAAAACCTATTATCCTATTAGCAAAGATTAACTAATCAAAATAACTTCTAGGACCTGCTGGTTCTACAAACCTCGTAACAACAAATCTGCGTAGTGTTTCTGATGAATGAAATAAACACTAACTACATTCTAGTTTAAACCTTCCAAAGGAACATTACTTACAAAATTGGATCAACTACCAGAAGTGTTTCCTCAAGAAGATTAAAGACTGCCTATCCATGCCCAAAATCAATTATCTTTCACATCTCTTCACTTTGAAATGAAGATAAAAGGCCAAGGATTACAAACTAGCTTTCTAAAATATAAAGTTCTTTACACAGTAATATGCCAAATAATGTTGACAGCTTCCCAAAATGCTAATCTATAACTAGATATTTCTCTTGTTCATTTGTCTATTTTGTTAGAGCTGACATTACCTGGCATAGTTTTCCCACTTATGTCAGCATTCATGACAGCAATAAAAACAAAGAAAATAAATAAAAAAGAGGCATTAAAGTGAAATATTGAGGGGTGGGACTGCTACTTCAACTAAGTATAGAAAGTGCCTCATCAACAATATCTGATTTACATACCTCAAACCAAGAAATAGTTTTACATCTATTTCAACTGGACCTTTCAATTAATCTAAGGATTTTGATGACAGCTGGGTAGATTCAAATCTGGCCAAAGGCTTTACCACCACCTGGCAAAAAGTCACCAATTTATATGCTATTTAAAAAAGCTTAAGAAAGTCAGAAATACTGTTTTTAAGCACTTACAAAGCTGCAACTCACAAGATATCTCCTGTCCCTCAAGGCAATAGTACATCTTAAACTGAATGACCTTGTCTCAGATTAAGATGCATTTTTGCCTGCCAGGTACAAGTCTCCAAAGGCTAGAGTCTCATACTAGACATGCAGATGAGGATCATACTGCAGAACTCCACACAGAGCACTCAGCAACAGCTGCGGTGAACGTAGACCGTGAATAAAACACTGAGAATTTGGTGTCTACGCATTTCATGCAATTTTTCTAAGTGCATGATTACTTTCATAGAGCCACAACTGAAAACGAGGACCTTCCTCAGCATCAGCATAGCACTAACATGAAACAGAAGTACTATTAAAAAATTCTCATGCTACTGGATTTTTTCCTAGGTGCCCAAAAGCAAAGCATCACTGAAAAACACACATTAAAAGACATGTAGGATTATTACATATATCCAAGACATCTTTTTTAACATTCTGATGTGTAACACCTTTATTCTTCTCAATGCAATACAAGTAATTACCTGCCAAAATATCAGTGTTCCGTGCAGCTATTGTTTTCACTTTTATTATTCCTGATTCAGCAGCCTGGAAGACAAGAAAATAAGTACTTCAGATGCTGTTTCATACATCAATATCTGGTAAGAAATAAGAATACTGAAGATTAAATTTATAGTCTCAGAGCAAAAATGTTTTTCTAGAGTTTTCAGTAAGCAGAGCTAATGCAGAAGTGAAATCTTTGTAGCTCCTGGAATTCCCTTCCAGAATTCCTTAGGAAGGGATATATTCTGCAGCTCAGAATTTTCAGGAATCACGATTCTCATTGCATTACTTCCCGGTCCTATGAATGCAAAGAAAAAACACTAGTAAACCAAAAAACCTGTTACATTGTCTCTGTACTGTTACAAACTGTGAAACAATTACTATGATACATGATCTGTCACCTTCATTGAGCTGAAATGCTGAAGAAACTGAAAACACCAGTAATTAGATCAATGCTTAATATTTAACACTTAAGCAATGAAATCCAGTTAATAAACTGGATGTGATACTATTTCTGTTCTTCCATTTGGGTAGCAGTATTTTCCATTTGAAAGCTAACACTTGCACTAACAAGTATCAGAATGAAACCCGTTTTTCCATGGATTTTGTATCCTGAATGCCCTACACAAATTATCCCAGGGCAGTACCATGAATAAGCCTACCTAACAATACACTCCAGTTCTTCCCGAAATGCCATACATCCACACCAAGAGTTCCTCCCCTTTCCCTCTAAGCCTCACCTGACAAAGAGCATCCTCCTGTCTCCCTCAGCGGGACTCTGCAGGTTGGGGAATGTGTGTGCACAGACTGGCTGGACAACTGGGTGCTGCAGAGCTGAGCAGCCCCCCAAGGAAATCATATACTGCTGCAATTCTCTCTTCAACTGTCCATAAACACTGCCCAACATAAAATTCAAAATCATGTTCTCTAATGAAATCAAGTCAAACTGAAAAACTAACGTTGAGGATTTGCATTTCAAAATTAGGATTTCTAACAAATTTTGTGTAAAAACCACAAAAATACATTGCAAATTCCACTGATGTTACAAACCTCTGAAAACAATTAAAGAAATCATGCTCAATACACTGCATCAAAAATAATGCAAGAGGTTTTCCCAAACTATAGGACAGAAATTGCTGGTAAATACTGTTCTGCCAAATTTGAAAGTACATTTCCCCTTTTATACCAGCTTTGTACTTCTATGTACTTCCCACACTAAACATTTCCATTTTTCCTCTGACACTAGTAGTTAAAGAAGTGTACCATCACTCTCTAAAACAGATCAGAGAACTAGACAAACTGTGGCAGCAGCAAAGTGAGAGCAACACTATGTGAAGGTCTACCAAGTAGCAGTATTCACCCTCCATCAAAACACTACCCAATAAAGTTTCCCAGAAACTCAGGTTAAGATGACTGTACAAATTAAAAATCATGTATTTTAATTAAGATTTGATAAACATATTTCTCAAAATAGGTCAATCAGAAATGTGGAAGTGAAATTTTCAGCTCTCCCCTTCCCATCATTGAAGAGATTCATAAAATTCTGAAGAATTATTCCTTTGCTGAACATAGTTTAAAAATATAGACAGAATACTGTCCACAGTGCCTTAACTAACATACAACATGCTCAAATGAGCACAAAGTGACGTGCAAATATATTTTTCACATAATTAAAATGAGGAGTGCCAAACACAGTTCTCATTTATTTTAATTACATTAGTGTGTTGAAGTGTCTAAATTTTAAGTCAATTCCCATTCTTCTTCAGTTATAAACTGTCAGCTAATTAGGGAGGGTCTTGTCACAACAAATTTTTCCTATTAATTAATATGAAGGATTTATCACAGCCCTACTTCAATTATCTTCAAACTAAACCTCATCACATCTACTGGCAATCGATTTCTTTCTTGCCAAGAATGACATTCGCAAACACCAAGCACTCTGCATGAAGAAGGAAAAAATTATTTCCAACACATCTCCCAGTTACTTGTTTCCATGCCAGCTTTATATAAAATAGCATATATTTTTAAAAAACTAAGGTAAAAGAAAACAACTATTAGACTTTTAAGCACTGCTCTGAATAAAGGCAATTCACCATCAAGGGCCTGGAGCACCTCTCTTATGAGGAAAGGCTGAGGGAGCTGGGTCTGTTTAGCTTGCAGAAGAGGAGGCTGAGGGGGGATCTTATCAGTGCTTATCAATATCTAAAGGGTGGGTGTCAGGAGGATGGGGCCAGGCTCTTCTCAGTGGTGTCCAGTGACAGGACCAGGGGCAATGGCCATAAACTGGGAAACAGAAGGTTCAGACTGAATGTGAGGAAACACTTGTTCCCTGTGAGGGTGACAGAGCACTGGGACAGGCTGCCCAGAGAGGGGGGGAGTCTCCTTCCCTGGACACTTTCCAAAGCCACCTGGACTTGCTCCTGTGTGAGCTGCTCTAGGTGATCCTGCTCTGGCAGGGGGGTTGGACTAGACTATCTCCGGAGGTCCCTTCCAACCCTTACCATTCTGTGAATAAAACAGACAGGCCTTCCTATATCTCATGGAGAAAAAAATATTATCATCTTTGCTTTGGTTTCTATTTAGAATCCCAGTACAAAATGTTTACAAATAAAAACTGATTAAACACACATGCTACCAAAAAAAAACCACCCCGATATTCACTATATATGTAAAAAAGACCACATATTAAACTGAGGCAGTTTTTTGTAAATGTTATCTCAAATAACTGGTAAAAAAAAAAAGGGGGGAGGGGAACTATAAACAGTTATCTGGCCATTCTGTATACATCAATATAAAAGCGTATTTTGATTGCATCAATTTAACTTGGCAAGTTAAAAGAGGTATTAACAGTTTGCAAGTTTACATCAATTTGAAATTACTTCAGCACTCTGCAGGACACTGCCTCACATAAAACCACAAATCAAGGAAATGGCCAGCATCCTACTGTGCATTTATGGGTATAAATGTGATACTGCCAGACACATGTAAGCCATCACGTTTTTAAAGCAATCACCACTTCTAAAACTAACATTATCAGAGCTTCCCTTAACACTGCAGCTAACAGACTCAGGAGCAAGTTATGTATTTTAAAAAGAAGCAAATACAAGTAATTCTTTTAACATAACAAAGCTCAAGTATAACTGAAACCTTCAGTCAATTACATTTCCTATTCTGATACTTTGATAACTGTGAAAAAACCTGAAGTAAAATGTCTCAAACACACACATGGCCATTATTTGGGCTAGTTTCATGTTTCTCCTGAAGCAAATACAGCACCCAGTTTGGGGAGGGGAAATACTGATGAAGAACAGAAATTGACTCTCAGTGATAGCACAAAATCAAGTCAATCTCTTCCGGATACTTTGATTCACCTTTAAACAGTCAATAATCTCACAGCAAAATTAAACAGGACCCTCTGGGGTGAAACACTTGCCCATTATCTTTCTGCTTCCTTGGAACTTAACAAGTACTTGCTGATTATGTGGAAATCACCCTTCACAGAAATCAAAGTAAGTCAAATGGAGAATTTATGTACAAAAAAAAAAAAAAAAATCAAGACACACATAGTACAGCTTCAAGTAGACTGAAAAGAAGCCTGCACATAATATCTACCTCCTGGCCCCAAAGTTCCTCTCCCAAGTTACAGTCTGACAACAACATCCACAGCTCCCCAAAACCTTACCCTAAAGCCACCTTACAGACAGAGGCTCTCTGCAGAGACAGACCAGGATTCATAGAGAGCTTCAAACCCAGCTTTAAGAGCTTCTCAGATCCAAAACTCTTACCCTCCTCATGGATTTCTCAATCCTTAGTTCTAACAGTGAAGAACTCAGCCTTACTGTCATTAGATGCACTGTGTGCATCTTCCAAATTACAGGAAATTTTAAACCTTATTTAGGGCCAAAAGCACCAACCACATAACAGAGACAGGTAATTGCTGCTCAAGCACCCATCAAGGAAAGATTTAACCCACCCTTAAGCAGAATCAATGTTCTCCAACATCCAGGTAACATTAAATGCGTGCATACAGACTATAACGATCTATAACACATAAATAGCATATGGAGATGTTAGGACAATTCAGGTATGCAATTCTACTAGCTACTGTTCAGGACAATGTAAAGGCCATCCACCCATATCAGTAGTAGATCTGTAAGTGCACCTGAAAGGCATTGATTCCTCAAATCTCTCTTCCAGGGACACTGTGGAAGCTTTCAAACACAACTGCAGTGGATAACCTATATTTCTGAAAGATACCACTATAGCTATCTCCACGACTATGACGTTATCTGGCTGCCCAAGAAAAGAACAGCCACAAGGAATAGTGGAATGGTGTATGCTTGAACACATTACCTGCATAATTATTTAGCAGTTTAATTCTCACAGGCAAAGACATCATGGAGCCCTGTTGCAACGTGGCAACGCATACAGACAGGCAAGCAAGATCCCGGAGGGGTCAGCTGGGATGTGATCCAACAGCACATCACTTGCTCCATGGTAAACCCCATGGATTTGCCCTTACTCTGGGGTAAATGTGGAAGAGATACTTCATTTCACTGAAAAATAACACCACAGTTAACTTTTCGTAAGAGAAAGAGGACACAAAATTCTAATTTCAAGTCTTTCTCGTCCCAGTGACCCTTTCAAAAAGAGAAGAGTACCTACTGTCTCTACTGGATAAGAAATATTTTAAAAGTTTCAAACAGGGGCTTTTTTTAAAGGTTTTAAAAAGGATCAACTTGCTGATCTTCAAAGAAACTGCTTACAACTAGGATCAGCACCATTCTTTTTTAAAAACAAAAACTGTACTCACACAAAGATATTTAATGTAACAAGCAGGCATGTGTTAATTTCTAAGACCTGATCTAGTTTTAAATATATTTTTGTATAAACTTCTAAATGCAACTGTATTGTTACAAAAAATTAGTAAGTTATTTCTACCACTAATGCTTTGAATCACCCTTTGTGTTTCAATTGTATGCTCAGAGCAAATTGCTATCTCCAGAGATCCCAAAATTGCTGTAAGGTTGACAGCTCTTACTACACAAGCTTCTGATTTCCCTCTTCTATAAAGTAAAGCATTCAGGAATGATGGTCTCTGTTGGTATTTACATTACATTGTTTGCCATCCTTTTACTAAGACTGGATGAGAGTAATCTGTCTTCTATGGTCACTTCCACATCTATTACAGGATATAAAAAGAACATTTTTTTTTCTATTCATCATTATCTGACTTTCCAACAGGAACACTAACCCTATATTCAATAGTTTAGATCAGACATCCTCTTGTCTAAAGTGCAGTTTCACTTCATTGTTAATTCTGGCTTGTTTTGCAAAAGCACATTCTGGTCCATTACCGTACTGCTAAACTGTTATTTGAAGAGCACACTCACAAAAAGCTCTGCACTGAATGAGCCTCGTAAAGCACTCTAAGGTGCATCTGTGTGGACTGTACTTGCCTTCTGTATTTTTATCTTTCTCCCCAGAAGTAAAATACCTACTCAGACCCTTCTCTTACACATTCCCCTTCTACCTGTGATTTAAACTGGTGAAAGGCCAGTTCTGATCTGACAGCACTGAGCACTCACAGGGATTTATTATATTGGATGACAACGCATTCAGAACAGAGCTTACTCGCATTCTACTGGCTTGGAGCAAAGCCTGCCAGCAGAGCCTCTGGGAAGGGAGCACCATCCGCTGTAAAGGCAGATACAGGCAGGGGGTACATGAGCCAACTACTGAAGTCAACTGGAAACATACGAGGCCTTGCACCAACGGGCCAAAGTCATTGAAAGGACTGGATAAAGGCATAGAGTCTGCAGACAAATACAAAATTCAGGGTCCTGTTCAACATACTTGGGGGGGAGGGAAGAGGTCTATTAGGAGGAACCTATAGCCTGAGAAATGGGCTGGTATGAACATCATGAAGTTCAACAAAGGCCAATGCTAAGTCCAGCCCCACACACCAGTACATGCTGGGGGCTGGACTTAGCACTGGCCTTTGTTGAACTTTTGCAGCCAGCAAAGCAGCTTTGTAGAAAATGACCCGGGGTCCCGCCGGGCAACAAAGTAGAACCAAGAGCCAGCAGTGAGCCCTTGCAACAAAGGCGGCCAACCGCAGGCTGGGCTGTATCAGCAAGAGCACAGGCAGCAGGTTGAGGGAAGGGAGTCCCTACTTGTTCTGCCCAAAGACAAGACTAAGGAGAGGGCTTGTTAATGTCCACAGCTTCCCAAAAGGAGGCTGCAGTGAACATGAAGCAGTCCGCAATTGCTGTTCAGATGTGTGTTCCAGCCTGGATATACAAGTAGAGAAAGAAAGCAGGGAACACTGAAAGCAATAATCCTTCTTTCAAACCACTTCATATTCCGCAATTCCTGCACAAGTTTCTCACTGTAATTTTTCTTCCACAGAATCTTAGCAATCATGGTAAAATAGTACTAATTTTCCTATAAATTGAAAATTGTGTTTTGGTAAACCACTTCTACCATCACATAACCTTTAACACAAAACCAGCTACAGTTTAACAATTGGAAAAGTTTGGAATGTGCAATTTAAGTGAACTGTGAAACAGCCTGATTAATTTATTGATTAAAAAAAGTTAATATATTCACTGATTTTGTTTGTATTACCTTTATTTAGCATATGAAGACAAGAAATTGTGAATAGACCATCAACCTCTAATCATACATGAAGTCATTTCTTCAGCTGTTCACACTTTACCTGAGACAGAAGCAAAATCGCTCTGGTTTATTTTACATCATGATCTACTTGTGCTCAATGAAGGAAATAAATAGTGTACATTTCTTATCTCCAAAACAGGCACAACAGTTGAAGACACCAAACAAATTCCTGCTGGACCTGACTCTGCTCAAGGATGGTGCCTTTCTCAATTACCAGAGCTCCAATGCTCTGTGAAAAAACCAAAAGCCTTAACTGATTCTATTATTCACTTTCTCCACCAATTCAAGTTTTATTGTATTGCAGGTTGTTTTCTATTTTTTAAAAACACACCACCTTTTTCATTTCCAGCTTTAGTGCAACTATATTAGGTGCCCTCATATTAAAAGTGCTCTTTCACTTGACGGAAGTTACTGGTCCATTAATCTTCTGAATTGTCAGTTTGCAGTATCAGCAGCCAATTCAGAACCCTGAAGTTTAATTGTCAGTAACACCAGGAGAGGTGCCAGTGTTATCTAAATTACTTCACAGCTGTTGCCTCTGGAGGTACCTCACAACACAAATGTGGAGGTAAAGATAACGAAATACAAATAGTTAGTATCAAGAGTTTTCATTTGACAATCAAAATATTACTACTCAGCTCAAAAAAAACCATCACATATAAATCAACAGAACAAATTGGAATGAACAACATAAAACTCATTACTGAACAGCACTGATGTAGACAGATATGAAGGAAAAAAGCTAAGAGAGACTTTATACAGAAGACAAACATACAATTAGCAACAAATTCCTTAAGTTATACTTCTCTCATCCACAGTCAGACAGAATCAGGATGTACCCTGTATTTTACATTACATACAAATTATATATACAGACTATATTTTATCTATATAATATTTAAATATGTATGTAGTGTATTAATATCTTGAGACCCCATGTCTACCATTAATGGATTTTTGAGTGATTTGTCAAGTACAACACAACAGATTATGTCATGAAAATTCAAGTGCTGTTTCAGTGATTTTTAGTTTTGTCACAACAATCATCATTCTACTTAAAAAAAAAAAAAAAAAAACCCAACCACCAACACCACCCTGTTTCAGAGTTTTAGGAGATTTACATTTGAGGTGCAAACTAATTTTGCCTTCAGCTTGTCAATCAGAACAGATGGGACCAGGAAACTCCTGAGGCTTTGTCACAAATACTATATTCGGAGTCACCCAATCAAAGGCAGCAATGCTTTTTTGCTTGGTGCCTGGTAGAAAGCAACAACAGTTGACAGTTTGGGCACCAGTTGAGACCTGGAGACACCAAGAATTTCCAACTTCAGCTACAGATTTCCTGTATAATCTTCAGGAAGCCACAGGAGGCAGATGAGGATTCAATCACAGATTAAGATGCACAAATTTAAACATACAGACTCCCGGTACAATGGAGAATTAGTCTCTAGTTTATGCTCCTTAATTCTTAAAGCCTCTCCCTAAGCTAATTCAGCTGATCCACTAGTAGGGACTCAATAGTCCTCTTAGACCTCCGTATCCTAGATAACTACCTGCAGACAGCAGAAGACCCCATGCCCTCCTGGACCAGCTGCTGGAAGCCAAGAAAGAAACATTAACGTATCTCAAATGGCAAAGATACCTAATGTGTAGGTGACAGACTGAGCCAATCCCCTCCCCACGAGATCCTCTGAATACCTATTCAGCTCTATTGTCGTATTTCCATAACACACCAAGCACAACCAATGAAGGGAGCTTAGATACCCAAAGTTAGGCACCTTATCCCTGCAGTGAAGTCTAATTTGAAAAGTTTACAGATAGACTGCAATACAGAAAATTTTATTTGGGTTTTTAGGAGGGTTTTTTTCATTAAATTGCAAGGTATTACAGGATAGAGAAATTGGGTCTATGTGCACGATGTGAATAATTTTTGAACACATAACACTTCATATCAAAGACTAAAATGACAACATGAAATTTAGGATTTATAATAAATCTTGAAGCTTAGAACACATTTGAAAAGACGGTCCACTAGAAACATAAGCGCACTTTTATAAATACAATTTTGAAAAAATACTACTGTACACAAATGAATATTGAATAAAACACACTGCAAAATTAACGGATTCCAAACATGAAGCTAGCAGACACTGCAACTGGTAAATATCAGGAATTATAAGAGGAACCCTAGGAAATACTGGGCATCAGCTGTTTCAAGGTAACAGCTCAGCTACAGGCTGGCAACTAAAGAATGCTACAGAATAATCTCCAGTCACATGCACACAACACAAGCTTGAGTGCAAGCTGCCTAATTAAGGCAATATGCATTTTAAAGAGCATAGTTTCTACATTTCAAAAGAACCTTCAAATTACTGGTTAAGTGAATACCCATTAAAGAAAAAAAATCTACAGTATTTGCATCCTTCTGAACTAATGCTGTGAAGACCTGACAACCAACCTGGAAAGTTCAGTGTAGGTTAAGTTTTCTGTAGGCTATCGTATTGGAATTATTTAATCCATTTTAATAAAAAAATAAAGCAGAAAAACCCAAAATGTAGCTACTCCTACAGAAGATAGTCTATTTACACAAGCTTGTTCTTTGCCATGTCCGTTTGGCTCATCTTTTTACTGCAAGAGCAGCACGAACGCAGAGTGGTCAGAAGCCATTTGATGCTAGCAATACGTCAAGTGACTCAAATGTCCAAATCACAAGACATTTCAGCATGTCATTTTCCTTCACAGCCTTCTCCAATTTCAGCACTGCACTACATCCAACAGATTTTCTGAAATACTGTTACAGAACAAACAGCTAGTATTCACACATCATTGTTTTAACTGTTCCTTCCAGTTGCATTAGAGATCCTAATGATCACTCCGGCATTATAAACCTAATTAACTGATGTCTACCTTTTTAAGTTATGTTTAAATTGTCCAATATAGCCTCATGTTTAGTTTCATACAGCTACCCAATGCCACCAGAGAGGTTCCCTAAAATGACAAGCTTCCCAACGAATTTTTTGGCATTAGCCCCATGTGCTGGTTTTGGCTGGGACAGAGTTAATTTTCTGCACAGAAAACACAGCACCCAAGGGATAACACTGTCACATACATCCCACTGTACAGACAGGAGTGAAAATGTATGAGTAAACCAGAACACAACAGATAGCCCCTCAGAAAGGGCAAATCCTATCTCTTGGCTCTTGTAGCCCACATCACTTCTACTGTGGTTAAATAGAATTTGCTTTATACAGAAATCACTCAAATCTGGATTCTTTAACTTTTATGCAAAGAATTCTGTAAGGCTACTTGCCTGCAAGTAGAGTTTCTTATAAAAGAAGGAAAATGTGCCTGTTTTGTCTGGGCTGAAGTTACTTTTCTTCATAGTAGCTAGTACAGGGCTATGTGTTGGATTTGTGCTGGAAACAGCATTGATAACACAGGAATGTTTCTGTTCCTGCTGAGCAGTGCTTACAGAGAGTCCAGGCCCTTTCTGCTCCTCACACCACACCACGAGCAATCAGGCTGGGGGTGCATGACTGGGAGGGGACACAGCTGGGACAGCTGACCTCTATAACCAAAGGGATATTCCATACCATACGATGTCATGCTCAGCATATAAAGCTGGGGGAAGAAGAAGGAGGAAGGGGAGGACGTTCGTAGCGATGGTGTTTGTCTTCCCAAGTAACCATTACACATGATGTAGCCCTGCTTTCCTGGAGATGGCTGAACACCTGCCTGCCCACGGAAAATGGTGAATGAATTCATTGTTTTGCTTTGCTTGTGTGCATGGCTTTTGCTTTACCTATTAAACTGTCTGTATCTCAATCCATAAGTTGTCTCACTTTTACTCTTCTGATTCTCCCTCCTCATCCCACTGGGGGAAAGTGAGCGAACGGCTGTGTGGTGCTTAGTTGTCAGCTGAGGTTAAACCATGACAGAAAGTATGACTGCAAAATTGTATTCTATTATTTTTCCTAGATACAGCAAATTAATTTACAATACAGTTTCAAAAAGATGTTTGTATGCCAAGGGCATGCACAATTCAATAAATAACCAAAAGCAATTCTACTGTTTCAAACAAAGATCTTGAAAAGAAACAGTACAGACAGGCTATCTTTCAGAAGTCTCAAGAGAGCACTTCAGCAGACCAGCTAAGACTGTGCTGCTCTTCTCAGTTGAGAAAAGTTGAGCAGTCTTTCTTTTCCAGCCCTACAATTCCAAATTACTGCAGCAGCAAACACCCTAACACATACCAACACCGGCGATCCATTACACAGCTGCTAAGCAGAGGGCACTCCCTGGTCCCACCACAGGACTAAGGCAGGTCAAGCTGATCCTGCCACAGGAGGATACAGTCCCTGCCCGCCCTTACCCTCTCCCACCAGCACAAGCATGCCTGTAACTGTGCAAGGAGCTTGATAAGAGCTAATATTTTTCTTGTGTATGGTTTTTTTTTAATCTCATTGTGCTTTTACTACTATTTAGAAATCAAGGAAAAACAAAAAAAACCTTGTCAAAGTAGAGACTACAAGCCTACTAGAAAGCTGAGACTGTTGAATTGGATCTGTGTAAACAACAAGGAGCTACATCCAACTGGAATTTGGGCTGAGAAGAACTTTCTGGGTATGCTTCTTTTTTCCCTTTTAACTCGATTATTTCTGCTACATATAAATATTTTCCCCTTGCATTTTTAAGGTTTCTCATACTGTGAAATGATCTAACCAAATCAGATGCAGCTCATCTAACAGTATTTTCATTCAGTAAGAAAAGCCAGCAAGTGAACTATTTAGCACACTAAACTATTTCCAATTTTGTGATAAGAAAATTCCTACTCCAGCTCACTGAAGAGAGCACTGCCAGCCCCCCACACACCCAGCACAGGAAGTTGAAACCCCAGTCACTAGCAGGGTAAGACAGCCTATAAGCTTTACATGTGTGCCACACAATGTAGACCAGAGTTAGAAGTGAAGCATTACAACGCTCAGAGCAAAGCTTATGGCCCATGGTATTAAAAACAAGGGTATAATGGCCAAGCGGTATTGTTTTCCAGGAGAAACGTCTTATTCCTTGAGATAACATGAGCATGATTTACGCCGGTACCAAAGACTGCTTCATCCTCTGTAATTTCAAGCTCCACAAGACACTGTTTAATTTACGTTTGCCCTGGGAGCTTCTTTCACATCCCTGGTTGGTGCCTATTTTTTATAACTGGGAAACGGAAACACGAAAATTAGAATACATTTTTCAGCAATGTCATTATACACACATCTGCCTATCTAAACAGTGTTGTCATATCACAGAAATAACCATCAAATTACTCCTTGGTCATAGCTTTCATGCTCAGTGTATTTCTGTAGTCAGCGCTGATCTCGGGAAGTATGACAGGATTTACCCAACCATCAAACAGAAACAGTCAAAACCACCCAGCAACAGACAGACGTGGGTCTGAAGTCTAACAGTAACTGGTATCCCCCACACCCTTAAGGAAAATAAGTCTAGCACATTAGTTAATCCCCAAACATCATCAGCAACATGATTTCAAACACACAGATTCTTTCTGCAGCTTCCATTCTCCACTTATTAAGTGGCACCACCTAGGAAAAACCTACTCGGGTATTGTCAGTCATGCGGAGCAAAGACAAGGTACGGACTGCTTTGGGGCCAACAATACATCCTGTTATTTCTTAGTTAAAAGCTCTTTCTAACTAAGGGGAAGGAAGTTTGCCATGTATTTGTGTCATAAGTTTAACATTGGGAGAATCTCCATGATTTCAATGTTTCTTAACTATCAAAGAGACAGCAAAACCCTCAGCATCCACTGTTGTGACTGGACTCACAACTATATGACTGCCACCTACTAAGAAAACTTTACACTCACAAATAATAAAACAGTGTGAAATACAAGTGCTTAAAACAGTGAAGAGTTCAAGTTCCAGTAAGGGTGTAAGACCTTGCTTCCAGCTCCTAACTGAGGGTAAGGTCTAAATCCCACACCCTGTGGGATCCCACAGCCGGCTGTCCCCTTTTCTACTGCATCCGCCACCCCACATTCCCACCCAAAATCCAGTGAACCTCTTCAAACGTCCTCTACCTGCATGTTCAAAGAATCATTTAACATTGTTTTGGTCTCTCTGTACCTAACAGATATGGCATTAGTCTGTAATAGCATATGCATCCGAAAGATCCTTAAAAAGCAAAAACCTAAGCCCCTATGTAATTATAAAAAAACCAGGCTCTATGTTTCTGATCATATCACTTGCTAACTTCTTACAGTATTAATAAGGATTCATTCAAATTAATCATTTGAGCAACAAGTAGAATTGAGAACTACACTACTACTTTGATCAGCAGCAAACCTATCAGCTAAAGTAATTTTGCATAATTTTCACAGTATTAATATTAAAAAAAATTTAAAAAGCAGAATAGACATATCATTTTAGAAATGGCTGATGGTAACATATCTGCGAGCAAAATTTTAGATTACAACAGAAATTGGAAAGATTATTAGAAGCCGTTTACCTTCATTAAGTACCTATCAAATCTAACAACTACAATACGGCTGATAATTTTGGACGAGTTTTTCAATAGCTTTATCACGGTACGATACGTTTATTAAGTGACATGAAAGCACACACATCAGCTGCAAGATAAACTCATAGACTACATTCCATTTGGTAGTGATGAGAATAGTCTGGTTACACTGCAAGTAAACAAGTGAGATTATAAGTAGTAGCAATTTGTTTTTAAAAGCCTGTGTTTAAACATGGTTTTAAAAGCTGGTGCTGTTACAAACATCAGGAAGAACATGCTATATCTCTGATCGCTCTAGCCAAATATAATCCTGATCAGGCCAAATGCATGTGGTTAAAATACTGGTTTAGCAGTTGACAGAAAATGACACCCATTCCCTTTAAAACTAGAACCAAAAAATGGCTTCCAGAAGTGAGGAAATAACTGCGGATTTCCTGCAACTGCATCATACATCCTACTATAGGACTGCTCTCACCTCAGAACTCTACGAAAGAGCCTGCAACTCATAGCAGAAAGAGTCCTACCTCTTTATGAACACCCTCCAGTACTATTCTATAAACCTACCCCAACTCCAGACAACCGTGAAAAACTTGGTGTTTCTAATGAAGCTATGCAAATCGCTGTCGAGAGGTAAAAGGAAACAACACGAGAGTCATACTTACACAAAATGCAACAAACACTGAACAAGTATCATGAACTGGATATGCAGTGGTTACTCTACCCTTCAGCACGGCAAATATAATGAAGCATTACTAAAAATACTAGTTTAAGAATTACATTGCTCATCTCCTCTGTACACCCTGAAGAAAGTAAATATCAAAGCAGTGGGGAAAGTTGTTCAGAGACCAAACAACTTAGTCGCACAGTAATACGCAGGAGAAAGTAGGAGTGGCACTCCTGCCTCCCTCCAAAACACACACACAGATTACTTTGCCACCGACCACAACTTTTTCTTATTTGCATGTGACCAAACAGTTTCTCAGAACCGATCACAACCTTCTCTTGTTTTCCTGTGACCACGCACCAATTTCTCAAACAGGCTGCCGTTCCTCTGCAACCTGTAATGGGATACAACATGCTCTGCCACAGCATGTCGCTTCCTGCCTTTGGAAACAAGCAGTCATTAGCTTCAATTCATCTGTTGAAAGGTGTAATGCTTCACACAGCATTAAACATGTTATCCCCTAACTGGGACTCAAGTCACATTACATCCCTAACTCCTTTCTTCCAAGCTGAGAGAGTCTTTACCACATTTTCCCAGGTACCTTTCTGGTTCTGCAGCTTAGTCTGAGCTCACGTATTTTTTCCTCACGCTACTGTGTAGAAAAAAGTTTTTTTTACAACAGCAAGAAACAAATTACAGGGGAAAAAGTTAAATTCACTGTGTAAACACGGTAGAGAAACACAGAGTGAAACGCATACTTCAGATTAGAGAGTTTCCCTTCAGTTAAAGCAATCCAGCTCGTCAAGATTACTGACATCCGAAGCTGCACACAGAGCAAACTGAGGCTTGAATAATAAAACACGCCATCCTCCTGACACAAATTTATTAAAGGAATTTTTTAAAAGGGGGGAAAAACAGAAAAAGTAACGTAAACTTCTGTCTCCCACGCTCCCTCAGCTGTAACCACACCACTGGAAAGCCACTTAACGCCAAAATCGCGGGGTACGCTAACCACCACCAGCCATCCACAGCCGCGGGTGCGCTCGTTACGCGGGTAAGACACGGACCCGAACGGAGCTACGCGGGGCCCCGCGCCCCGCGCCCCCCCCACGGCAGCCGGAGGGTCGGCGGTGCCCGGCGGGGGCAGAGCAGGGCCCTCGCCGGCGGGGCTGCCCCTCCGCGCCCACCGGCCGGCTGCCTGTCCAGCGGTGCGCCCACACCCGCGGCACCCAGCCCGCCTCGGGCCGCTTTCGCGAGAAGACGCCGAGACAGACAAGCCGAACTCTGCCTTCGCTGGGGGCGAAGCGGGGCTGCCCCCACTGCGCCCCTGTCAACCGAGGCTCCAGCTCCCCGAGCAACCGGCCCGGCCCACGTCCCCTGCCTCGACAACGCGCTAAAACCAACCACCCGCAGACAAACGCGACAGGCAAAGCCACGTCTCGGCACGGACGGCGCTCGGTCACCCGCGGCCGTAAGGGACGGACCTCACCGGGAGCGGCACCGGACTGCACGGCCCGCCCCAGCCCGGCCCGCCCCGCCTGCCCCTCACCTCCTTGACGGGAGGGAATTTTTTCCGGCACTCCAGGCTCAGGCCCCGCAGGTCTCCCTGCATGTTTTCCAGCAGCTTCTTCACGGCTTCGGGGCTGCTGGTCCCGGACATAGCGCCGCCGGGCCGGCCCCGGGCCGGGCGCTGTTCCGAGAGGGGGGCAGCTGCAGCGCCTCTCCCTCCAGGGCCCCAGGGCCGACACGTCTGCGCCCGACACCGGAACCCGTCAGCCGCGGCCCCGGCCCCTTCCCCTCCCCGGCGCCGCCGCCGCGGCCCCCCCGCTCCCACAATCCCGGGCGCTGCCAGCGCCGCGCGTCAGGCCGCTTCCGCAGACGGGGCCCGGGGGCGGGGAGAGCGGCGGCCCGCCGGGAGGCGGCACCCGGCCCCAGCCGGGCCCGAGCGGGGGCGGTCACCCCTTCCCCGCTGCGTCACTGAAACCACGCAGCCGCCGAGCGAGGGGGGGATCGCCTCCCGCCGCGTCCGGCTCCCGGGAGGGGCTCGGCGCCGAGTGCGCTTCAAAAACCAGCGGAGAGCGAGGCAGGCTGCTGGGTTTTCCGTGAAATCGTGAACTTTTCGCTTTCTCGCGCGGGAGTGAAGGTCCGTGCCCTTCGCCGCCCGCGTGTGCGCGCGCGGCATCCCCTGGTCCGTCCCCCGTCCCCCCCCGTCCCCCCCCCCCCCCCCCCGGCGAACCCTTCGCTGAGGAGCTGAAGATAAACGCGGGCAGGGCAGAAGGAGGGGACAGGGTGGCAGTCGGCTCTCGGCACCTTCCTTGCCGCTGCCCAGCAGCGTCCCTCTGAAATCCGAAAGCTTTTCAACCGGCTGGTTTTAACCCACTCCAAAAGCAGCCAACCCGGCCGCGAGCGTTAAGGGGTTCACCCGCCGCCTGTTGCTGGGACCAGCGCAGCTGCGGCCGCGGCCAGGGCTTCCCTGCCAGCCGGCCCGAGCGCTGCCCCGGAGCTGCCTCCCGGGGGGCACCGCGGTTAGCGTGGCGAAGCTTCGGGTCTCTCTTGCTCTAATTATGTCTCCATATTCTGCTGCCTGTGAATCTTGTGCTGTGGGCGCTGCCTGCCTGTAACGCAGCGTGGTTCTGTTGCCCTTCCATAAACCCAGTGGGTTGGAAACCGTTCTTCAGTTTTTACGCTCTAGTTTTTAAATTTGGGAACTTTGAGGGGGAAAAAAATAATCAGAAAGGAGAAGAAATGTTTACTGCCTTACTATTTAAAATAATTTTATTTTAAATAATGGCATTTGTTAAGACTTTTTCAGGAAAGTCTTCAGTCTTATTCAGAAAACGTTCTAAGATTCCTTTTTATCTTGTGTGTGTGTGTGTCTTGGAATGAAAAAGGGAAAAGGTCTCAGATTTGAGCATCCCTACTTAGGTGTTCATTTACTGTGAGGTACATCATTGCAAAGCGTCAACAGGCTCCCACTGGCACGGCATGGAACACTGTGCCTGCACACATAAATCCTCAGGTGTGCTTGGTGAGGCAAAAAGTGCTGAGTAATTTATTATTTTAAGATCTTTATTTTTTTACATTATTTTCAAATTACTGGCTGTTAACTTGACAGAACTGGATAAATGGATGCGAGTTTTTACAACTGGGGGTAATACTGGCCCCGTGGCCAAACTTTACGTGCCTTTAGTCAGGGAATTAGGATTTCACCCGTGTTCAGTAAAATCAAACTCACGATTCTGTAACATTGTGATTTCAAAATGCATTGGTCTGTGTATTCTCAAAAGCTTGACTTTTATATGCTTACTTAAAAAAAACCAACCCAAACCTAAAACCAAAAAAAAAAACCCCACAAAAAACCCCACCAAACACCAAGACCCTTGTCTTCAATAGTGCTATCAGTGAACATCTTCTTAAGGATTTTCCTTGGTGCTTCCATTCTGGGCTTCAGTCCTGATGGCAATTCACAGACCAGTCCAAATACCTTCATAAGAAACACGGATGATTTGCTAGGAGAATGAGTCAATTAATTATTGACTATGGGTAGGTATTTCTTAGGTAAGCTTTAATGATTTACTTCCTTTTTGTTGTTTGGACATTTCCACCTACTTACTGTACATGGGCATATTGGCATTCCCTAAATTTACTTGTCTGCCTACACTAAATTGAATTTTCTTGTGGAATGAGGGTCAGTAAACTGTGTCATAACACTGCCTTTCTTACAAAAAGGGAGCGAGTATGTTGGGTAGAATTTGTTAACTGTGGTGAGACAAGTAAGAATAATTGAGATATAATCACAGTTAAAACAAGCAAATCAGCATGTGTTAGATTGTATGTGCATACTAATTTCCTGCAAATCTTTCTGGTTTGTTTCACCAAACAAGACATCCTTCCTCACAGAGTAATGCCGACTTCTGAAGGAACAGTACTGAGGGAAAAGATGATTACTGTGTTTGAGTAAAACTGACAGCTTGTTACTGTATGATTTTTTTTGGTTAAGGATTGTGTAAAAAAATTGTAAAAATATTTAAGTAACAGTAAATATTTTGGAGTAGAAACTATTAAACCTCTTAGGAACAAATGTTTTATGTACTGTTTGTGTTGTAATTTATACTGTTAGTGTAAAATCATGCTTTCTTGAGGAAAAACAGACTATTTCATGATGTTAATTATGTTTATCATATTAGCTTGTACCTGCTGATTATCTGTCTTTCCTTATTCCAGGTGTGCAGTGGCACAGAATTGGGAGCATGCTACTGGCTTTTCATATTTGTAACAAACAGCTTGATAGCCACTCTTCCACCTCTATTAAGTGTAACATACAAACAGATTTTTGAAGCTGTTTCTGGCTGATGTTCCACCCTTTTCACTAATCTCAATTTGCTCAGTGCTCTGTTTTGTACATCAGGAAAGAAAAGACTGTATGCTGCTCCTTTCATAAGCAAAAAATACTGAAGTTCTTTATTCTTATAGTAATTTTCTCTTCTTATTACATTATAGAATCTTAGATTAGATTAATGTGCTGAGATGCATGAAAAAAAACCCACTGCAGCTCTTCAGTTGTCTGTCACGATGCCAGGTATTTAGCTTTCCGTCATCCACTGTCCTGTCTGCAGATTAACAGCACCCAGCTTTAACGTTGTCAGACAGAAGTGGACATACAGTTGTAATAGTACCCAACTCCTGGTACTGGAATGCAAAATTAATCTTTGAATACTGTAACAATGTGTTCTGGGGAATTCCATCGGATACTAAAATTGAGGTAATTAGAACTTTTTAGTATCATATTTTCTGTTTTTACATTGTGACGCTTTTTGAACTTTTTTCACACTTGTGAATTTGGTGAGACCTGCAGTCAGGATCTCGGGAAATTTGCTATAAAATTACTTTAATAAGCAACATTTCTACTAATTAAAAGGCATTTTTTTAGATCAAGTGTAGTCTTCTGTGTATCTTCTCTGAAGACTATTCTGTGTTTGATACTTAAATCTCAGTGACAGTTTAAAATCGGTTCTGTTTCAGCTACCAGCTTTGACGCTCAGCATTGCCAGCCAAATACAGCAAGATTGCTCATGGGTTTGGAAGTGAATCATACAAGTGGTTGCAGAACTGAAAACTCTCAGATCTGCTGAATACCGGAATTGCAAACATGCCGGAATCTTAAGTGCATCTCTTAAACGCAAGGTAGTCATTCTCACTGTTTTGATGTATGCCTTTCGGAAACGCAGAAGATGTGTTAGTTAAGCCAAACCAGCAGTTAAACCATTTAAACTAGCCAGGGTCTTTTTAAGTGACACTGATTTGACTGTGAATGCGAGTTACTGTAGTTAAGTTTCATTGCTGTACGTACTATTGCATGTATTCCTAGCCCTGAGTAAAAGCGCTTGCCTGTCTTTTGGCATGTTTTAAATGCCTCAGTTTCAATTCAAGTTGCTTTTGAGTCAGAAAGTGGAGCAGTGTATATGGATGTCTCTGAAGGCATGTTCTTGACTAGCAAGTTAAAAAGGCTGGTTAGCTGTTAAGCTAACTTCATATTGTGCTGCGGTAATTACGTTGTTGTTTGCTTTGTCATTAAATTATATGTTATTTTGTGATGGGCAATGGGTGACTGAAATAATTCCCTGTAGCTTTATGGCCCTAATTACCAACAGAAACGCTCATGAGACCTATTGTGATTCATTAAATTATGTCTTGGAACCAGCGTTCATGTTCATTCCAAATGATGCGCATCAGCCCTTGGATTCAATTAAACACGGGATAGCACTCAGCTGTATTAATTTCAGGTGTTTACTCCTGGTTATAGCCCATTCTGATAGATGTGTGCAGATGCAGATGCTGTGAAATATCATCAGTTGTGCAGCCACGTAAAGGTGTTTGCGGACATCTGTGGTGGTTTTTTTCCACTGCAGAGTTAACAGTCATGTTGGAGAGAATTTTGCCTCATAGTGCATTGAAGGTAGATACTGATGCCAGTAAGCAAAGTAAAATTTAAAAAAATAAGAAGGGATAGATTAATACCAAATACTTCCTGTAGTTCTTTATAAACCCTCTGCATTGTATAGGTCCGTGTCAGAACAAAGAGGTCCTATACATAGGTGAAAGCCTCAAGAGCTTCTTCTTAAATTGTGGACACAAGAAATTGGGCAAGAGAGTGTTTCTGTTGTGGCCACAAATGGGTTACAATCAGAGGTGGTAACCTTCTCTCTAGTACCTCTTTGGGGTTTTTTTGATGGAATAGAAGGGAAGCCCTTGTTCCTTTAGGATGTGGCTGTATGAGGAAGTTAGATCTACCAGCAAATTGAAAAGTACTTTGTTTTCCAGCATGAATTCCCCTTCTTTTGAATGTAGCCTGTGTTCCTTTCTGTTTAGGTGTGAGCATGTATTTACATGTTGGTACACATTTTGTTTGTATATTTCATGTTAATACACATTTTATTTTGTTTAGTCAACTAGAGGGGCAATCCCACCTGCTCTCTGTCTGTGAATCATCCACTTTGCCATTAGCAAACTATCGGTAATGATGTCACATTATCTTTAAAGGTCACTAACAAAAATGTTAAGTAGCAGTGTCAGACCTCTGACATGTACTAGATACTGAGCAATGATTCCCTGTTGAGTTACGGTACGATCACTTCAGGGTCTCCACACAGATCTCTCAACCAGAGGCTTAGATACTTCCATGACTCTTGTGTAACCAGACAGCAACGCTGTTTTACTGATTTTCCTGCTTGACTCTTGTCCAAACAGATTCTCAAAGCAGTGGAGCTGTGGTTTTCTTTTTTGGCATTGCCCTTGTGAGTACTGGTAACTGAATCAGCTGAACCTGTTAGCCTCTTTTCTGAGAAAGAACTGCTGTCCACTGCCTGAATTAATTTATTGCTGTCTTAGAGCTAGCGGTGTGACAACAGACAAACAGATATGTGATATTCACAAAATCTTACCAGCAGCTCCCATACCCTTCATGCTTAAAACAGAGCATGAGTCAGGACAGATTAAATAACTTTTCCAGGTCGCACAGGAAGTAGGTGGCTGGCCTGGGGAAAAAACCTTACTCCATGCGTTAAACTGAATCTCTCTTTCATTCCCTGACACCATAATTATTACTTATTAGATAACGGAATTATTATCTATTCAGGCAGCACCTTTGAGTTTTCCCTGCATGGTGTGTAACACAGTCCATTCGTGATACCCTTTTTTCCTGTTGAGTGTAGGAAACAAAGAAACCGTGAGGGAGATTTTACTTGGCAGTTGTTTACATTGCAAACCCCATGCCGACCATCCCTGCTACTGTCTTAACAACCAGCACAGCCTGAGGCCAGTCGGGATGAAGAAACTTCAGCGATGTTGCACTTCTGATCAGAATTTACTGCAATCTTTATGTCCATTAGTAGGAATTTTGGTTTAGAAGTAAAGGCATAGATGTGTTGAAGAAAAGTAATTGTGATTCCAGGCAATGGTGTTTGATCCAGAGCTCTTGCAGTGGGCAGTGGATCAGCTGCACTCCCGGGAGAAGTCTTTTCCTGCCTATCTCGTACTGACAGCAGGATGCATCACATAAAAATGTCTGCCAAGAATGTCAGAAATATGCGTTGTGCTGCAGTCTGTTTATTTTGCTGCTCTCTCATCTATTAGCCAAAAACTTCCCTACATGTTTTTAATAATTTCCTTTTTATCTCCTCTTCAGCTTGTATGAAAATATTTCCAGACACCTAGCAGCCTACAGACAATGCACTAATCACAAAGCAACACCAGACAGGGGTGTTCCCCCATGTGAAAATAATTCTTTGGGGCTGCTGCAGCAGAGAGGAGAGGGCGCTGGATACTTTCCCCAGGCTCTGGTGAATCCTTCTTTAAGAGAATTATTGCAGATTGCAGCCCTGGGGCTGCAGAGTGATGTCATTACTACAGGAGGGTTTCCATCTACTGAGTGGATGTTAGGCCCTTTGCATTAGGGGTGGCCTCTGTCTGCGTAGCAAGTGTCGCACTCATATCTGTAAAATGCAGAAAATGATGATAAGGACACTCACTGTACTCACAGAAGTATCATGGAAGCCAGTGCACTATGTCGAAAGTCGTCTTTTCTCACACTGCTGCGGCTACACTGCCAGCATGACCAACTTCATTTGTAGCCAACTCAGACCAGCCTAGCAAAGGCTCAGCGTTGCCATGTACTTTTGAGAGCCTCCCGCACAACTGTTGGCAGAGATAACTGGAGTGTGACCACCCCACTATTTTACAGGCGGTTCGTTCTATAAACCGTAAGGACTAGAGATTTCTTCTTATGAAAGAGATCCTGATGAAGAACTGTTTGGTATGTAAGCCTTGATTTACCTTATCTGTTGTGCTCTTTGTTGCTTTATGAAGATTACAGAGCTCTTACTTCATTCAGAGGACTTTGCCCTTGATACAAGTATTTGTGTGGCCGCCTGTGAGGCTGTTTGTAAGCAGCGGTCTGAAGGAAATTTTGTTACTCAGGTTGAGTCAAAACAGATAAACAGAATGAACATACTTTCTCAGGGTATTTGGAAGACAGACAAAAAAATCCAGTTGTAAAGAGCCAAATGATTTCCTTCATAGTAAAATGACTATACAGTTCACCTCCACATGTGAATTCATATTCCCAATAAAGCGGGGCTATACCATAATATGTATCTATGTCCTGCATCACGTGTAAGCAGGTACATCCATATCCAAGGGCACATACAGTGGCAATTTTGTAGTTGATGCTGGTATTTTGGAAGCATTTCTAAAATTTCTGTCCGTCTCCTCACACCAGTGCGTGGATGTGCTCTTGGCTGACCGCTGGCTGAAGCGTAGGAAATTCCAGGTGTGAATACTCACTATTCCAGCTGATGAATGCATCATTAAGTGGGATGTGGAACTTGTTCAGTCAGTCTGAGACCTTATTTCCCCTTGGCAGCATGGTCATCAGCAGATTCCTATGGCTGTTCTTGCTTCTCTGCTCCTGTCTGAACTGACAAAACCACGTCATGGTCTAAGGAGGTTTGATAAACAATTTAATTATAAAATCAGCAGTTAACATGTGCTAAGTATTGACAAATTCTTTACCTAATGGCTTTGCTCCTGACCAGCTCAGCCTCACTTCGGTATGGGGGATACAAATGTCTGGTGGGCTTGAATGTCGTATTTTGTTGGAGGCGAGAGGATAGAAAGCCAGGACAGCCTTACCCACAGAGTTAGTTACAGTAGGGTTTCAAAGAACTTGACACCTTGTTTTTTCCCCTTCAGGACCTTTGGAGCCTTCCTTTGTAAACCTGTTCCTCAAATTAATAACACAGCTCCTGCTGTCAAGACATTAGCCAGTACTTGGACACATAAACCGGTTTTCTAGATAATGACTAGGTGAGAACCCATGTCAAAAAAGTAGTATGGCTCTTTTATTTCTGTCTTGTTTCAAAATGTCCTCATATTGTGCTAGAATTGCCTCTAGATTGTTTCATTTCTAGTGGCTTTCTGTGTCTTTCACGAAGAAGTTGAATTCATAGCTAGGAACCAAATTGCTTTTCTTTCTTTCCCTGCAAGGCAGCCCACATCTATCAAAGATTTTAATTCTCGGTTACCTGTTAGTGACTTCTGCAGTGTTTGCTCTGGTTTTTAGAATGTATTTGAAATCCTCTACCACCTCCTTATTAGCGTCCTACAGATACTTTCTCGTTTCATTCATCTGAATAGAATTTCTATTTCTAATAGAAATTCCTGCAGTATCGGCTTTTCCATATTCCTGCCCTTGTCTTAGCTGTGACTTACCGTTTCTACATATATTCACAGTTCTGCACAATTTCTTCTTCTTTGCCATGAGTTGTTTTGCTTTTGTCTCCTACTGGTGTAGTGTCACATCGAATTACTTGATATGTTTGTTCTAGAATGGAGTATGGAAATGTAAATCTTACGTCTGTTTTGTTTCCTGTTATTTTTAACTGCACGTTTGTTCACAGAAGTTTTGGGAAGATTTTTATTGGTTAAGTAAATTATGTTTGTGTGTCTGTGTGGGCTTTTTATGTCAAAGAAAGTATATCATGTCTGTCAAATTCTAATAATATAGTCAAATGCTACTGGGAAAATGGGGACATTATAATCCATCACTCTTGATATTAAGGGAGCAATTTACATCATAAAAATGAGCTCTCTAAATGACAGTCTCAGACTGAGCATGACGTTAACCACAGAGAAATCCTAAGATTACAGGGAGAGGACAACCAAATGTTTCCCATAGCAGGTAGTTCTACAATTTTTTTTTTTTTTTATTTATCTCTTGATCTCTGCCACCTTATCTGAAAGATACTACAGAAATGTGTAAGGTTACATTTTCTGAAGGCAACGTCTAAGGCATTGTTTCCTATACCACAAATCAACATATATATCTAATTTCCTCCAGTTGTTTAAAAATAAGTTAATTCAACAATTCTGGATATATTATGAAGAAAGTTCTATTGTCTGCATCCTATCAGTTGGTTGTGATTATCGTGTATTTTAGGCATCAGTAATCTGATTATTTTTATTATGCTTGATCAAAACATTTACGTTGACTTGATTGCCCAACTGCAGTTCATTAATCTAAAATGTTTACAGTGGTTTTTTTTAATTGAGAATTTGGAAAACAGCAACAAAAAGAAGTATATAAATGATTTTACAATAAAACCCAAAAGCATTCACACAGAGACCAGGAACTCATTGGTGGCAGAGAATTTTGTAAAGTAAAAGATGTGAAAATCAACCTGCCGTTGTCAGCAGGCCCACTACACATTAGAACGATGTGTCTGAAACTAGGTCTTGGCTCTACAAGTTGTCTTGAGGATCCATGTCATACATGGCAAAAGTTATTCAGGACATCAGTCTCGCCAAATAAACTGGTTATTTAGGCGAGTCCACATGACTAAGAGGTTTTATTTCATTTGGCAAATGCAACCCCGGAGTAGCAGTGCTGCGTAACTTTTATTGACCTGTTCACCGGCGGCTGAATTTTATTAGGGTTTGTGGGAGCTGCTGTTTCCCCATTGGAATGGGGCAGCAGAACTCAAATAGGATCCAGATACCTTGTCCTCTTACTCAGCAAATTGCCCAAGGACACCTGACCTATGTGAGCAGTCCTAAACTGCGTGTTTATCACTAAGAAACACACATCTGAGCTGGAAGAAGGGATGTTCTCTGTATTTGCTTTTAGTAGGTATAGATGATACAGTTAGTAATTGCTGTCCCTTCTGTTTGCAGACTTTCTCCACAGCGCACATTTACACAACACCCACAGTGCAGCATGTATTTGATAACACTGACAGATGTTGAAAACAAGCACAGCTCATCTGAATTCTTTCCAGACACCCGTTGTTGTGTTGTGGAAAAAGCCTTCCTGCCCCCAGAGCTGGCTGCAGACCTTGTTTCAGTTGCACAACGTGTAGGTTTTAATTTTCATTTTTGAGAAACCATGCATTTTTCAGCAGGGGCATGTCCAAACAGTTCTGCTTTAACAGAAAATGTCGTGGAAAGGCAGAGATGCTCTTTCAGCATCGCAAAGAAAGGAAGAAAAGGGAGATGTGTTTCAGTTTAGGCAGTAACCGGGGAAAGTTACTTTGAGGAAATTACAGTAAATCACAGAGGTTGTTCAGACGGGACTTGGAGCACTGTCACAAGTTTGACTTAAGTTAGTAGGTGCGGGAAGGGAAGAAAAATCACTGTTTGCTACCCTGAGGCAAGAGCATGGGTTTTATTCCCCTATTAACGAATTCTTACAGCATCAGCGAGTGAAGGCCTTCCCTCAGACCCTGCTGAGCTCAGAGCAAATACCTACAGATTCAGGTCTCCATTCAGAACCTTTCAGTGATTTTTAAGTGGTGCCGTTAGGTCTGAAGGTGGAGGAACGTTCCTCTGTAGAGAACAGGGTATTTATGGATTCGCAGATCTCAAAGCAGAGGCGGCTCAGACTAACCCCATCCCGTCAGGGGAAGGGCCGCCTCCCTCCGCAGCCCGGGGTTAACGGAGCACCCGCCGCCTGCCTCTGCTGGTTTCTTCCTTCTCCTTGTTAAGAAGTAATTGCATAAAAGACTCCCACACTGATCTCTGTTTTCACATTGTCTGGTTTCAGTCTTGAACCATTCGTTCTTTGCATGTTTCTCGCCACTCCAATACCCCTGCATACAGTAATTCCCCTCTGGTGTGGTTTGCACACAAACGGAGGCACCTCTGAGTAGCCTTTCTGAGGAACCAGTGTTACAGTTACAACTGTTATGCAAATGTGTTTACTCTGGGGTTGTAACTTTTTTTCCTATGTCTCCCAGGTTACAGTCTGAAATTCTGAAAGGTAGTAACACAAATGGTGTGTTTTCCCAGGATCCTTACCACGTCCCTTACACTGGGACCGTTAAATCACCTTCTTATTTCTGCTTATTTACCTAAGGACAAGTTGCGATGGCACCGTTTCACACCGGGAGCGCATCCTGACTTGCCTGTCCCTCAGGGCTGCGCAGGATTTAGGGGTTCTTACTACTTTCTACCTTCTGCAGCTGTGATCTGAATATTTGGCACACTGAATAAAAATACTGATTTAAGACCAAGTGCCACTGACTTCTCCAGTAACACCCCTGCTCCACAACAATTTCCTAAAGGACACAATTTTGAGATTGTTGGTTGGCTCCTGAACTTTGTATCAGGTGAAACTGCGTAACACTCATGTTTTGATGAGAGTAATAATGTGATAATTAAGGTGATATTTAAGTGCCAAGCACTTCATTCTGTAATTACATATTAACTGTATTTAATTCAATATTTTTAAATAAATAAATATTGATTTATCCCCACACCCTCCAGTAACAAAACTTACATTTCATAAAGCCATACTGACTGATGTCAATTCTTTATCATTTGAGTCCTGTATCAGCTTCTGCAGTATTTGGCCCAGGATGACTGTTATTGCTACCTGGTGTATAGTAACCCAGTTCATTCCCTAGGTACTGGGATAATTGGTCAGAAATTTGTCACATTTGGATTCTTCTGGGCTTTCCATGCTATTCCAAGATTTAATTTCTTTCCACTAAGGCAGGTCTGTCTGCCTGCCTCAGGAGCATGCGATGCTGGAACTAATAAACTGGAACTGTTTTCACAATTTGTTTACCCTCCAAGGAAAAGGAACTAAAAAAAAAAAAAAATCTGAAGAGAGCACTTTGCCTGCAGACTAAAAATGTTTATTCTATCAAACATAGCTTTCATATTAATTGTTTTACTACTTTTATAGTTATTTTGTCAAAGTAACTGGTGCTTAGAAACAATGAGAAGCCATGCCCTGAAATTAGAGAGTCTGACATCAAAGAAGGCAGCATAATTTTTGAAGAGAACTGGTAGGTTTGCCAATTAATTTCTTTGCCTGCCACACTGGCTTCCCTCTGAAGACTTCAGAACACTTACAAAATGCACTGTGCTCCACCACGCAGCGCTAACTTGGCAGGGAAAGGGAGAAGGGGTTGTGGCCTTCCCATCAGCAACTGGCTATAGATCACAGAATCACAGAATGGTTTGGGTTGGAAGGGACCTTAAAGACCATCTAGTTCCAACCCCCCTGCCATGGGCAGGGACACCCTCCACTAGACCAGGTTGCTCAAAGCCTCATCCAGCCTGGCCTTGAACACTTCCAGGGCTGGGGCATCCACAGCTTCTCTGGGCAACCTGTTCCAGTGCCTCACCACCCTCTCCGGGAAGAATTTCATCCTTATATCCAATCTAAATCTCCCTGCTTTCAATTTAAACCCGTTACCCCTTGTCCTGTCACTACAGGCCCTTGTAAAAAGTCTCCCCCAGCTTCCTTGTAGGCCCCCTTCAGGTACTGGAAGGTGCTATAAGGTCTCCCCGGAGCCTTCTCTTCTCCAGGCTGAACAAGCCCAACTCTGTCAGCCTGTCCCCATAGCAGAGGGGCTCCAGCCCTCTGAGCATCTTCGTGGCCTCCTCTGGACTCGTTCCAACTGTCTGTATCCTTCTGGTGTTGAGGGCCCCAGAGCTGGACACAGCACTGCAGGTGGGGTCTCACAAGAGCAGAGTAGAGGGGGAGAATCACCTCCCTCAACCTGCTGGCCACGCTTCTCCGGATACAGCCCAAGATCTGGTTGCAGGAGCTGTTCCTGCATCTTCCGGCAGGATAATACCTGATGGCTTTTCACGTTGCAAACTTTGGCGTTCCAGGAAGGCAGGTAGGACTTAAAGTGGATGATAGATGAGGGAACTGATCTGCACCAGAGCATCCAGAACGCTGTCTGAAGCCAAAGGAAACGAGGTCCCGGGCAGTGTATCTTCCCCTCTCCTTCCCTCCCAGCCAGGCTTTAAATGACGCACTGCTGTCACAAAATCCGTGGAGTCACTGGGAATTGCAAGCTGTCTTCTGCCTCCTACTCTGTTTTGTTTCTGTGACTCTCACGTTAACAAGGTTAACTGTATCTTATCATTTGGGGTTGATGCTGATACTTGCAGCCATCAAAAAGCTTGCTGTCCATGCAACTGAAAAAGGAAGGCACAGTTGATGTTTATCTGACCCAATTCATACAAAGAGATATTCGAACCCTCTTTCTTCTCTATATACATGACTAGCTGAATGACAATGGCTTTCCACAGACACCATAAAGAATAACGTGCTTTCTGTAGTTTTAAGCATGTCCACACTGGATGAATTATCATCGCTTACGTGTGAATACATGATAGTTTGATGAGACTCACAACTCAGCTGAAACCCCAGAAGCCTTTGAGACGGTCATATAGACACGTTAATGATTTTATATCTGATTAGGAAGCTTACAAACTCACTGTGTAATCTTGGAAGCCAAATTAACAAAAGAAATTAGAAGCTACGTGTGTAATTTTTTCCTAACTAAATGTTAATCAATACCTTCTAAACTCTACCTGGATGACCAAACAATTAATATGGAAGCACGTTCCTTCATAATCTTACATAACCTTACACAAACGTAAGATGCCATGTTGTATTTTCAAAGGGAGAACGAAGTGCCTTAGGAGACCAAGTTACCAGATATTAAAGCTCCAACCTACAAACTCCGGTGAGACTTTGGGAAGTCAAACCAGATCCTTTGCTCCTTCACGATTTTCCGAAGCAAGTCCTCGGCGTTAGCGGTGTGGGGAGGCCAACGGGAGTATGAATGCTGGGGGCTGTGTGTGTGTCATTCAAAGAGACCATCGCTTCTCTAGGACTACTTCCTCTACTCCGCATACAGTTCTCCTCTCTCAAGTGCTGTGATTAAAATAAGCGAGCTAAACTCCCAAGCTGTTCAGTACGTAGGCTTTGCACTGGCTCACTGTATTCCAGACCCAAATACAAGGTTTTAAGACCACAGCTTGTATCATTTTCCCCCCACTGTATCAGCTTGTCTAATCTTAAATATATTGCCTCATTTCACCATTTCAGAGTTACTGTTTTTCTATTTGATTAATTATGATTACAGAATTACTTTTTAAAAACAATTATGTCTTATGTCTAAATTTTTTTTTGCAGCCTTATGAATTTTTTAGAGCCAATGACAGGAGAGAATCCCTTTTATACATACTATCTTCTTCCATGTTGGTCATTAAGTAGCCTTTTTGTAACCAACAATGTCTTTGTCTAAGACTACCCATTACACAAACACGTAGGAAAAGGATTTGTAAGAAAATGGAAGACTGAATAAGGCCTTGAATAGCTTTATTGAAATCTGTATAAATAAACATGCGCATTTCAAATGTAAACCCAAGTGAACTCAAGTGCAGACAAAATTTTAACCTCTGTCATGCAGGAGGTTAGTTTACATTTAAAAAAAAAAACCTCAAAGCAGCTTTAAAATACCAGGATGAAACACCAGTTTTAATATCAAGGTATAAAGCAAAGCCATGTCCAACATACCTCATTTATATCCTGGTCAAATGCAATTTTTTAAACTTTTTAATGCTAACATAAATAAATAATTTACCAAAATGTGCACTCACAGAGTGAACTTTTATTTACAATACACAATTTATAACCTATTGTATTTGATTAGTTCAAGTGAAGAACATCATACTTTTTGCTTTTTTTCTTTTCTTTTTTAAATTATTTGTTTAAACAGTGGGACACAAAGCAATTCTCCAGATAGTAGATATGTGAAGTGTGCCCCCCGCACGTCAGAGCCCCTCTCAAAGGCAGTATTGTATACAAATCAACAATACATTCTTCCTACTAGGTCAAAGGGAAAGCAGCGAATGAAAAAAATGTTTCAAACTGTCACACTTATTTTGGCATCCTGGACCCCTGAACATAGTTATCTACAAGCCAATTCAAAGTCTGTATGCCGTAAATTCTGTACAGGTTCTGACTCGAACATGCAAACGCCAATTCTCTTATAATGAGTTACCTTTTCAGACACGCTGTAAGGCTGTGGTGAATTCCATCAGGAACGCACAAAGAAAATTAGCAGGCCCACCTTTAAAGTCATTTTGTTCGTTAACAATTTAAAGGCAGGTTATAGTGAAAAAAATTCTCATCTAAGCCCGATACACAGTCATTGCTATGGATACAGGATACTATTAACTCTGACCCTATCACAGAGTAGTCTGTAAGCTGTCCAACTACAAAAACCGGGGAGAGAGAACTTACAGCACAATTTTGAATTTTGGACTGACACCAGATTAAAATTATGCATGTCTTGTAAGCAAGATAACAGGAATTACGTCTGCAGAGTAGATTCCAACAAGCAACAAAGGATACTTACATTTAATTGAAAAACTTTTTGTTAATGCAGCATGAAATCCAGAACCTGTTCCACAGCAGCAGTAAGATGAACATAATATTCTGGATGCTCAACTATATCACAAAAGGTTAAAACACCTTTTCAAGCTATTTCTTCTGTTGTGGCCAAATTAAAAAAAAAAAAATTTTTAGGGAGAAACAAAAATCTGCTGTTTCAAGAAAACTACTGCTTAAATATTTAGGACATTTTTACTTGTAGCCTGTGTGACAGCCTAAGGAACATGTATATATTCATCCAGAAACTAGACTTGGCAGTAGTATTCTTGCAGTACTAAGAAAACAAATGTCAGAAGTCCACAGATTTAATATTGTAGTTATTAACTCACATCCAAAACAAAAGAAAACATGATCCATCAGAACAGCAGCAGAAAACTTAAAAGGGGTTTATTTGTGATTTCCTATATATAGCTTGTGAATACAAGACTGTAAATGCGTTAGAGACAATTTCTGTTTAAGTTTTTATTGTTTCACTTCAAGTACTGCACATGTTAAAACGTAATAAAGATTTACATTCTGTTATCTGAAATTCCCCATCTCAGATTTTTATTCTTAATTTGGTGGGCAATTTCGCTCTTTCAATAGGTATCCCCGGTAAGAGTCTCTTTTATGGCTTCTAGTTCTTCCACTAGTTAGTGTGCATACAATTTTCATTTTCTAGATCATTATCATTTTCATTGCTGTCTTCGTCGCTTTCTAGAGGGATGCCTGTGGCAGCTGAAGCACTTTGTTTAGTTTCCCGGTCAAGAGGGAAAAAGCCAGTTCCACTGATCGTGTCCTGTCTCTGGTAGAAGAGCACATATGCTGCTTTGGACTGTAAAAGAGAGTGTAATGTGCTCATGAGGCTCCAGACAAACCATTTACAATCCAAGTTAATCCATTTTGTTTGTTTTGCTTCCACATCTACAACAGAAAACTACGAAGAAATCCAAAACTTTCATGCAAGTTATTTTTGCATGTCAAAGCAAACCATTTCTGTTTTCTACTGTCCTTTGAAAGGACACAAACTTCTACCTACAAAGTGACTGCAAGGTTCAGGATTTACTCTTCATTGGAATTCCCTCAAGAAGAAAACATAACCAACATTCCCCATTTTAGAAACGCAAAAGGTACTTGCCACTATTTGGTCCTCACATGCAGTGGACACACTGCTGTCATCAAAGTAGTACCATTTCCCATCATCTTTATTTTTTGCAAAAGCAGTATCTAGGACAAAAAAGTACAATGTCTAAGGACTGTGTATCCTCACAGATGTAATACAATCGCTTGCTTGAGTCTGTTACCGTCAAACACTTGACATTTAACTAACTAAACCCCATTTAACTAACTAAACCCTATTACCGCTCTTAGACTCACACTTTCACACTTCTTTTAAGCAAAGCTTAACCAATACCATTCCCCTTCTACACAGAAGGTAGAGTGATAAAGGACATTCCAAATAAAGTCCCTCAGCCACTTTTGCATTTTTCTCTCATCTTCCAAGGAGATGCACAATGTACAAAACCACAGACAAGTAAGACAAATTCCCTATTTTTCGAGAGTTCCTACACTTTCTCTTTTCACAACACGCATAGCTACAATTGTAAAAGAACCCACAATTATCCTTAAAGCTCATTTCATACAGATTTTTGTGTTAGAATACTTGTGAAAGCATTTTCAACGTAATGAAAAAAATTGTCCCTCAACCATTAAAAAAATGCCACAAATTCAAAGAACACTTAAAACAAAGACGGAAGGAAAGCTGACACGTAGAATGGCGATACTGAAATCAACTTACAGTGCCCTCCTCCCATTCCTCCATAGTGGTTGGAGACAGCAATCAAATTGTAGCGGCAAGGCCCTGCATTAGGATTAATAAGGAACTCTGACATGTCCAAGTCACTGTTTAAAAATAAATAAATAAAAAAACCAAACAAAAACCACACACACAAAAAACAAAACACCAAAAGAAGGTCGTGTTAATAATATTTGTAACCATTTCACATTTTGATGGTCTTTGAGCCCTTTACTTTGTATTCCCCACCAAACCCTCAAACACCAGACTATACGCTGACAGTGCGGCTCTCACTCTGCGAGAGTGGGACAGGAACTAGTCATCTCAGCCAAAACGACTGATACAGTTCTTCCAGAATTACCTACTACGGCTATTCTTCCAAGTTCACACTTTTCACCTACAAGCATTTTGTTGTCAGTGTTTACTGGATCCCCAACATGAAGCTGAGAGCAAAAGCATTTTACATCACTGCTGGACACATGTTCTAGTCATGCTGACTTTTACACTTCTAGCACCAAAATATTCAAGTTTCTTACTTTACTGGGAAGTCAACCAGTGTATCCAACTTGTCCCTCATATATCTGCTGTAGGAAAAGCGCTTTAGATGAACTACCAGTACGGGGGGCAGTGACCACAAGTCTAACTTCTTGGTAGCTTGCTGATGTTCTTTACAGTTTGGACAATACCTAAAAGAAAAAAAAAGTCAAATCAGTTTTCAGTAACTGCCGCCCGAATGTATGTTAAAATACATTACCATAACACCAGTAACATGGGAGGAACTGAAGCTGAAACACACACACGGTCCATCTTCTGTTACTAATGCCATTGATAGCCCTTCCAGCTTAAAACCAGGTAACAGTGACTACCGGAACCTGAAAACCTCCTTACTAACAACCTTGCCTACTTAGTATGCAAGTACTAAACCGCCTGTGACATAAATTTCTGGTCCCCACAATGCATACTTGAATTGTTCAAGAACTATGGCTCAGGGAGGAAGGTAAGTAAGAACAGCGCACGGAAGCAACTCTTATGCGAAGTGGCCTATGCATATCCTGCATCTCGGTATCTTAACAAGTAAAGCTCTAGAAAAATATGAGAGGAGGCCTAATTAGAAAAGACCGCACAAGTGTCTTTGCACAGCAACATCAGATGAAGACCAGAAACTAGGAGAACTGTAAGGGCAGGCTGTAATTAAAGAACTGTTTTCCCAGTTGGCTTAGAATACCTGAACTAAAATAGCGCTGGACTAGGGATGATGAGCTCTTGCAGATTAGACCTGTGAATACCTGACAAACGATGAAAGAATGTGATCAATGACCTCTGGTAAGATCCATCTAGTAGCAACTGTTTGACTCCAGCAGTAGTTTATTTTGTAGTTTAAATACCCTGCTTAAAATGTGCTGCAAAAATGGAAGCGCTTTACCACACTTGAGTTGTGGTACCTGAAACAGTCCATCCAGTGTCGTGTAATCTGGCCAACCCAGAGGAAAACCAGAGAATTTATCAGTCAGGGGAAGGACTGGAGTCAGGGGTCAAGAAGGATCTCTGGAAGTCTCCAAAAGTTCTAAGTATCCACAAAAGTGTCAGATCCGCTTTTCAAACTTAATTGTGAGATTCAGGTGTTGATGAAGGATTCTTATCTGCTAGAGAAGTCCTAGAGAAGGATCTTATGGGAACATCCTTTAACTGTGAATATTCAATATGATTCCAAATCATAATTTGGAAGAACCATGAATCAGAACAGAAGTCTCTACCAAAAAGTTAATGGTTGGAACACAGATTTGAGAGGTTCTAACTACAAACATCCCCCATCCCACAAACCTGTTGTTTAAGCACATCCCTATTTCATATATCATAGAATGGTTAGGGTTAGAAAGGACCGTAAAGATCATCTAGTTCCAACCCCTGCAAGGCACGTTATGTATTTGAATAAAAACTTCAGGATGTACCAACCAGTGGATCACTGTTCACAGACAAGAATCTCTCCTGGATCTACCCTTCGTCCTAACTCTGGATGCATTCGTTGTCTCCCGTACAAACATGGTAACAATTTTAGTTAAGCAATAGATCAAATCAGAAAACATTTGAGAATTTTCAACTTCACTTGAAATGACAAAATGCCATTAAGAAACCGATTAGCTATCTCTGCAGATGTTCACATGTGGTTTTGATTACATTTTGAGAAATGCACCACAGAACATAACAATTTTCATTTTTTGTCCTTACCATGGGTCTTCAGCACCTAGTTTTTCCTTTGTTGTGAACAGCTCAATGCAATCTTTTAATTTCACAAAAGGCTTTTTGGGAGGTTTATATTCCACACTTTCATGTTTTTCAAAATCCTAAAGAGAAGTATTTCTTGAGTTAAGAGAACAAATGAAACAAAACTCATTTTAGTGATGTCGTCTTACTATAAACAGTAACTACAAAGCTCCTATATATGGAAAGACTGATCAGAAACCATTCAAGCAAAAAGTCTTTACTGCTTCAGATTTCATTCCAAATTAGTAAGCCTCAAATTTGCTAATTACTAAAATGTGTAAATGAAGTTTACTTCTGACAACATATTTACCACGAATGACGTGAAAAAAGAATATACTAGCTTCTTCTGAAGACTTACAATCTCTTACGTCACATTAACTTGCATTTTTCACATTTACATTTCATTAGTGCTGGAAAGTGGAGCAACATAAACAGCTTACCTCTGCTGCACTATCATCAAAATATCTCTTCTTCAGTTCAGGATCCCAATCCAAAGCAAGGAAAGATCTTTCTAAGATTAAACATATGTTTTCTCTTATTTCCTGCTTTACATGAAATTGTATTAACTATGGACAAACACTCTTCAAAATGAATTAACCAATGCTATCATGAATTTAAGGTGAAAAATTGAAGCACAACTTCTGCATTTCTGAGACTTAATTACACTAACAAATTAATTATTTACACAGGTTTACTGTTGGAAAAAAGAGATATATCAAATAGCACACAGAGAGAATGACACACTATTCTATGGAAAAGAAGTCAGAGAAAAGCATCAGAATCAAGTGTTTCCCAACCTGCTGCCCATGACTTACCATCAAGCCTAGGTTGCCTATCATCAAATCTAATATGCCTGGTATCATCTTTGATGTAGTTTATATCAGTATTGCCTAAATTATTGAACTGGAATGTAAACAATCGCTTTTTGTGTCCCGTGAGTGGTTGACCTTTGCAAGTATCCTCAGTACATAATCCATTTTCTGAGTCATTGTCACCTCCAACTGAGTCTTCTGACTGGCTGTTTTCATTCTCTGAAGGAAGCTCCTGATCCTGGCTGGATTCATCATCTTGTTCATCTGTTTCCATTTCACCTGAAACAAAGCAGAAGAAGGAAGAGGAAGAAATGAGGTAGAATAACATTAATTGAAGGACACTACAGAATTAGCATCAGTTTCAAATTCACTACAGAATACTAAACGAGTTTAGATATTCCAGTCTTACTTGGAGATCCTTCCTCGTGTATTCCATTTGGGCCATTACCATTGATACCATGGTCCTTACAGCAGTGTAGGGATCCTTCAGTGTCTTCAGTTTCAGTACAGGTTTTTACATATCGGCTAAATATAACAAATGAAAGCAACAGTTAGAACCAATAGATTTTAAAATATTTACATTGCTCAAGCCAGATAATTCAACAGTTACAGGAAATCCTTTTTAGTGTACTGTACTCCTGCACTCCTTTCTGATTTATTCAGTATTAACAGTTTTATTGCCTAATATGTGTACTCTCACAGGCACATCTGAAATTCCACTATGATCTTATGATTTTGGCAGTTACTTGATTTTATACAACTTGACTCTTGGTATTAGTATCTCTTTGTCCAGAAATCACTACTTTAACTGTTCATTAATCATAGTTTGGGGTTTTTTTTGGTGTGGGTTTTTTTTTTTTTTTACACCAAAAAACCCATATATAGGTTCACTTACAGAGAAAGTTACGTCAACAGAAAATGAAGCATAAATGATTCTAATTTCTTCCATATAATGACACTTACTCCAGCCTAGTTTCAGAAAGTGTTTACCATGTGGTTTCACAACATAAATTAGTATACATAAGCTCGTATAATAGACACCAGAGGTGGTATCACAGCAGAGTAATTGGCAAAACATTTCCATTTTACCAAGCCGTAACAACCAGCTTTGTACACAGCAGAATTAATTCCCCTAACCTGACAATACAGATTGACTCTCTACTGTCTTCTCAAATAATTTTCGGATCAGGTCATGCTAACAAAAAATTAAAATACACACTAGTTCACATCTCGTTGCTACAATTTTAGATTTAATAGTCTTTTATTTGCTTTCTGTTAAATATAAAAGTTCTTTAATCTGTTAGCAATGCACATAAAGGTTAAGTGCCTACTGATTCCAACTATTAGTACTACTCATAACAAACGCATTTTTCTTTAAAAAATAACCTTACCACATTCTTAGCAACAGCAGGTTATACAGTTTATCTTCAGTATTGTTTCTAGGTACTGCTATGAGAAAGGGTTGGCCAAACAGTGAAGAACCACTATGGCTGTAGCTAGTGTGCCTGCACTTTTCCCTTAAACAAACAGGAATTATAACTTGTTCTGTATCTTCTGTTCTATTGATAGCAATTTCAAACCTAAAAGTAAAACAAACAAGAAATACAAAGGACAACTGTCATTTAAAAGGCTGCAAAGGGGAAGAAAAAATAATAAACCCAAGATTTGTCTTTATCTTATGTCAAGGTTTTTAATCTTTTGCAAATTCCTAAGCAAACTGCAAAGAGATATGAAGCATGTTCTCTGTACTTACACATAAATGTCATCACGTTCCATAATACTACTCAGATTTTCATCCATGCCAAATATTCTGTGGAACCTGTGATTGTATATATCAGTAACAATCATCTAAAAAGAAAAGAGAGTATACATCATTGAATCAAGTTAATATGTGTTAAAAATGTTCATTGTTGTGCTTTATAAAAGAAGTCTCTCTTACCTTATCTGCAGCAACATCAGACAAAGCCGACAATGCTGTGCAAAGATCCAGTATATTTCCAATTTTGGGAACAACTACTTTGTACTACAAAAATAAAATATAGCACTTTAATTTTTGAATAAAACAAATATGCATGAGAAAAAAACCAACAACGTATCACATTCAGCATACTTCATGTACTTCTTTCAGATTCTTGGACTTAAGGCGTAAGGTATGTAAATCGACTAACACAATTCTGAAAGCAGCTGACAATACAGTAGTTACCTTCACAACTTTGCTCATACAGACATACTTTGAATATTATATTTGTTAGTTTATACAATGCTTTTTTAATGGTATTTCACTTTTTCTGTAAGACAACTGACAGCACCCATTACTTAGACTTGTATTTCAACAGCAGCTACTTATTTAAGCATTTAGATAGCATGCATACTATTGACTAGATTCTTAAATATGGAATACAACACAAGTCGTTTATACAGTATTACGGGGGAAAAAAAGCAATGGCAGGCAATGGATGAAGACTGAATTCTAGTTTCACATGCCAAGAGAGAACCTGACGATTAATCAAAGAAAACCTCTGTGGCTCCCTTAGTGCAGTACCCCTGCAGTTTGTAATGAAACTCCACACTGGACTCTTACCTGTTATTTGCATAATAAATGAAGAGAGGATTAATTGAAGATAAGGTATTATAACTTTGTAATTAATTGCCAAGTACAGAATCTGTTTGGTATCGCCTTGTCTTCTAGTTATTTAGATGCACAAAAGATCTTCTGAACTTGTTCTCTTCCCAAACTATTCATTCCTGAATAACCACCTCATATGTCATACAGGGTCATGTTCAACTACGGTGTGTCCCTTGTGCAAATCTCTTCTCACAAATAATTCAACTTCTGGCAGGCTCATCTCCCACTAGTCAATACACATCCCTTTATTTTGACTTCCCTAACTCATATTGCCCTTTTCCCCACTTTCCTTCTTACAGTACTCTGGTTTCAGGTGTTGCCAGTTTGTCTAAATGCCCATGTCTTATTTCACCTATCCTCGCTTACCCCATCAGGTACAGCTAGAACCATTTAATCGTTATTTTGTTACCATGATCTGTGTACATAGTTTCATGCCATTATAAGGTGTATAACACCATCCCTCCTAAAAAAGGCAAAAGAGATGCTCTTTACAAAGAATTGTCATCAGCAATTTTTTCTTGTGACCAGTAAGTGATAGCATTGAAAAATTCATGACTACCCAATATCTATAGTCATAGGTTTTTTGCCTTTTGAGGCTAAGAAACCAAGGAATTAAGTCTGGATTAAGTGTACAAATTTTTTTTTTAACAACCATACAAATTCATTATAGCACCACTAAAACAAAAAATGAGGACAGCATACATTTTCAAAATTAAGAAGCCTGATTAACACATCCATAAAGACATTACCAATATGTTCCTTGAACTGACAGAAATATAAGAAGGTACATAGAGTCTTCCTCAGGCTAAGTGAGACTTCAGAACACATACCAGAAAACTAGAGCTTGTTGGATTACTTATTGTACTTACAAATTTAAAAGTGTGAAGGAACTTAGGTTCATTGTTAATGCCACATAAATCGGGAGTTTTGTACATAAACTGAGAGGCTTACCTGCATAGGCTTTGCAAGTGGATCCATTCTAACTAAATAAACTTCCAAAGTGCGCTCTTTTTTCATGGGTAATGGAAGTGTCAAGTAACAAAAGGGATCAAAGGTTACGGATATCTTAGCACATTCAGGACAAACTAGGGTGGATTTAAAAAGGCCGTGAAATATATCTACAATGATGGAATCATTTCTTTTTAAGTGGTTTTCCCAGGCTTCTTCAGCAACCACCTGTAATTACAGCACAACCTGGGTTATGACAAAGTAGTAGGAAATGAATAGTGAGAATTATTAGTAAGCATACTTGATAGAATATTCTCATTTACCACCTAAACATAGAAATCTCACTCCAAAGGACCCTGTAAGATATGTTACTACTATAAGGACCGCAGGTTAAAACACATCCTTTTTCTAGGACAGAGATTTTATTAGTGGTGTTACATAGTCTCAGAGAGACTTCAAGAGGCTTGGGGCAAGACAAAAGTAAATAAAACTCAAAATGGCCATCTGAAGTAACTCATACTTGTAACAAAAGAAATTATCTATAAGCTCGCAGCTCAATGCTAGAAGCGCTTCCCTGAAGTAAGAGTACTGGAGAGAGACAGAACACTGCATACTGTACACATAAGAATGGAAACAACAGAATGGAAATTGTTTTTCCAACTGAACTCAGCACTGAATTGAATAAAAAGGTCTTGACAAAGCCTTAACACCCACCCCCCCCCACCCCCCAGTTATCTTCCAAATACACAGAAATGTATAGAGGTACTTGAACAAGATCTCCATTTTAAGGTTTTATTTTCTGAATTCTCTTCCAGAAAAAGCAACAAGTGATGAGTGTCCCAACCTTTCAGTGCACAATCACACAGAAGTATCTTGCAACCTACAGCCATGACTAAAATGTGATCCTGCTCTGGCAGGGGGGGTTGGACTAGATGATGTCTAGAGGTCCCTTCCAACCCCTACCACTCTGTGAATCTGTGAAGATCAACACCAAAACCACTACCTTGTCTGGTCTCCCATCTGCATCCTTTAACTGAATGTAAGGCTTTTTCCTAATTCGATTCAAATCCTCATGTAATCCATCCAAGAGAAATGCCAGTAGCTCTTGACAATCTTGTTGCTGATAACCAGAAAACTGTGGTGCAAATCGTCCCACTTGTGTCTAAAAAAAAAAAAAAAGAAAACCCCACAAATACTTGTGGTACCTTAGCGGACTGCATGCTGATTAATATTACTTCAAATTGTTATTCTTGCGTATTTCCATAACTTATGTATCCTTAAACTACAAAACCAAAACTGTACATTTAGGTTGAATTCCCTACTGACCTTAAATGCTCTTGGGGTGACATAGCTGTATTTTCCTGACCACATTTGCTTGATAAGCTCTGCGTAAGATTTTGCTATTTCACCTCTCATTCCTAAAGGATTGTCAAAATTCAGCTCTTCTTGGTATTTATCGTTGAGGAAGTACTCAGTAAGAGGAGGTGTGTTGCTGAGACACTGTAAATAGAAATACAGAATTTTTAGAATGGTGATTTGAATTAGTTCTAAACAACGTATGTTTGGACTTTGTTAAAGCAGCCATGAACAATACTTTAAACTGTAATGGCTAGTGCCTGCAAGGTGAGGGAAGGAGAAGAAAAAAAATAAAGTCTTTTCCAGAAACAAATGGTTTTAAACCAAGACTGGCTGCATCTATCATTACAAGTTATGAGCAGATAATATTTTTCAAAAGGTTTACATCAAAGTTCACTAAACACAGTAGTCCAGCCAACCACAGTGTGACAGCACAATTTGTACTGAGGTTCAAAACAAATTAATACAGGAATAGTAGCTTTATAAAACTCCTTGCTGGAAGTTTACAGGGCCTCAATGACAGACTGTACAGGTACCTGGAAAAGGGAGCCAACAGGGCTTATTAAATCAAATTACACCACGTTCAAAACAGTATGTAAGCAAAACCAGTTGAAAACAGAGATGATTTTTTTGGCAGGGATGAGAGGGAAAGGGAGGACATTGCCCTATTCCTTCTCTTCCCAGGCATCTACTTATGGATGCTGTTGAAGACAGCAATCTATTCTAGATTTGTGGGTAAGAATCAGAGGGAAGGCCAAGAAAGCAGATATGAAGGTGGGATGATGTTACAGAACACCCAACCAGGATGAAGAGGCAGATGAAGTATTCTATAAGCAGCTGCCAGAAGTCTCACAGTCCCTAGCCCTTCTTCCCACGGGGATCTTCAACTTGCCAGATGTCTACTGGAAATGCAGTACAGCAGAGAGCAAACAGTTTTGGAGCTTCCTGAAGTGTGTGGAAGATAACTTCCTGACACAACTGGTGAGGGAGCCAACTAGGGAAGGTGCCCACCGGACCTGCTCTTTGTGAGCAGAGGATCTGTGGTGGTTCGAGGCCATCTTGGGCATAGAGATCACAAAATTACAGACTTTTCAATTCTTGGAAAAGTTAGGATGAGGCAATGACCAGAACTGCTGCCTTGGGCTTACGGAGGGTAGACTGGCCTGTTTAGGAGCCTGGCTGACAGAGTCCCTCGGGAGGCAGTCCTGAAGGGCAAAGGAGTCCAGGAAGGCTGGGCATTCTTCAAGAATGGAATGTTAAAGGTGCAGGAGCAGGCTGTCCCCATGTACGGAAAGATGAGCCGGCAGGGAAGAAGACTGACCAGGCTGAACAGAGAGCTTTGGCTGGAACTCAGGACAAAAAAGAGAGTGCATGACCTTTAGAAGAAGGGGCAGGCAACTCAGGGAGAATACAAGGATGTTGTGAGGTTTTGCAGGAAGAAAATGAGAAGGGCCAAAGCTCAGCTAGAACTTAACCTGGTCTCTGCCGTAAAAGGCAATTAAAAATGTTCTATAAATACATAAGCAATAAAAGGAGGTATGTATGAGGTTCAACAAAGCCAAGTGCCAGGTCCTTCACTTGCGTCACACCAACCCCCTGCAACGCTGCAGGCTTGGGGATGAGTGGCTGGAAAGCTGCCTGGCAGAAAAGGACCTGGGGCTGTTGGTCAACAACCAGCTGAATAGGAGCCAGCAGTGTGCCCAGGTGGCCAAGAAGGCCAATGGCATCCTGGCCTGCCTCAGGAACAGCATGGCCAGAAGAACTAAGGCAGGGATTGCCCCCCTGTACTTGGGCAGACGTGAGGCCACACCTTGAATCCTGTGTTCAGTTTTGGGCCCCTCACTGCAAGAAAGACACTGAGGTGCTGCAGCGTGTCCAGAGAAGGGCAACGGAGCTGGTGAAGGGTCTGGAGCACAAGTCCTGTAAGAAGCAGCTGGAGGGAGCTGGGGTTGTTTACCCTGGAGAAGAGGAGTCTCAGGGGAGACCTTATTGCTCTCTAATGCTACCTGAAAGAAGGTTGCAGAGAGGTGTGGGTTGGTTTCTTCTCCCAAGAGACAGGACAAGAGGAAATGGCCTGAAATCGCATCATGGGAGGTTTGGACTGGATATTAGGAAATATTTCTTCCCTGAAAAGGGTTGTCAAGCATTGGAACAGGCTGCCCAGGAAGGTGTTTGAGCCACCATCTCTGGAGGGATTGAGAAGGGAGCTAGATGTGTCTCTCTGCAAACAAGGGGAAGAACAATAATTTTAGCTTCACATATGCTACTGCGCAAGATACAACAACGAAGGCTGGAAGAATTACAACTTTATTCAGTTTGGCAAAAATGTTATTCCTACTTCTGCCTCATACTGGTGTAATATTACAAAGCAAAACCTGTCATACGCTGTAGAGAGCTGAGTTTCATGCCCATATTGCACTTTTTTTTTCCTCCCTCCACAAGTAAAGCTTTCATGGGCTGTCAACAATATCAATTTACATTTGTATGTAAAAGTCAGGAAGATTACAGAAAATTCCTCTTTTTCCCCTCTAACAACTTCCACATTCCAAAATAAGATGACACTGATAGCACAGGAATGCAGAGCTATCTATCTGGACACAGCAATTTCTGAGATACAGCGCTGACATCTGTTCTAAAATATCAGATGTCACAACTTTTAGAAGAGAGGCTGCTAATGGAACTACTACAGTTGAACACATAACCACTGACCTTTTCAACATAAGTGACAAAGCTAAATAATTACAAACATGTTTTCAAGAAGTAAAGGTTGACAATGAAGAACTATTTAAGATCATGATTAAAGCCATAGGGAAAAAAGCATCTAGAAGCCAATTTGAAAGGAAGCCTACATTCTTATTTTCTCATTATATGATATGTTGTAAGTTATCAAGGATGTGTTATGGAAAGCCATTTAAAAAAGAAGAACTATTAGAACCAAGACAATCTACTAGACAGCAAGTCATCAGATTTATGTGCCCTATTCAACCCAGTGGTTTGGGGTTTTTTTGTTTTAGAACACAGATGTAAGTAAACTAACATGAAGAATAATAGAAACTGATAAAGCTGAACAAATACAGTAAAACTACAGAAAATAGTTTGTAAATTAAAGAGGTAATAAAATGGCACTTCATTTCAGGTACTGCAATCTCCACAAGCTTTCCCTAAGCAACAAAGCTTCTGTAAAGGGTTCAGTTTCTGAACCCAAACTGGCTGTTTAGCTAAATGATCATGGGAAACAATGGAACAGAATGTAGAAACTCCAAGACCAACTATTAGACAAACCACAAAAGAGAACGATCAGTCTTTAGCATGACAAAGGTTAACACTGAAATTCTAGTTCCACATTACATATTAACTACTTGGGGGAAAAAAAGGAAAAAATCATAAATAAATTATGCTCTGCTACAGAAATTTTTTTATTTAATCAGTATCAAGGGATCATAATCCAACTCCAAGAAAATCAGACAAACAGTGTGACTGGATGAAACAATGCTTTACACAATTTGTGCATCAACTGTATTTTGCAACACTGCATGCTTTGTTGATGTACGTACACATGCATAGGAACACCCTGGAAGAAATCTGAACTACTGAGTCCAAAAGGAGACCTAATCACCTGTAAAGACACATACAGTCTACTGTTTAGAGAGCACAGTCGTAGCTAGTAGGGTGTGGGAGGCATTAAGATGCACAGGAAAATGAACAATAAATAATCTTTACTTTTATTGCCATATATATATATATATGTATCATTGCTGTAGCCTCACTGAATACTGTAATTCCAATAGCAGACTATGATCTTGTTAGCAAGTCTACTAGTCACATGAAACTTTCATATAGGTAGAAAAATAGTAATAGTCACATTGTGCTTCTCTAAATCCACATAATTTAAGTATGAGAAAACTCTGATAAAAGAGTTTGCAAGGACTCCGATTGTTAAATTGATAAAATAAAATGAATGAAGAAAGGAGGCCACCAAGATAGTCTGTAGCCTGGGAGCACTTGCCTTGTGAGAAAAGGCTGAAGCACTGGGACTTGTTCAGCCTGCAAAGAGACTGTTTCAGGGAGACCCAACAGCAGCCTTTCTAGTACCTACAGGGAAGCTGAGAAGATGGAACCAGGCTCGTCACAGTGGGACTTAGTCAGAAGACAAGAAACAGCAGGCTTAAGTTGAAACAAGAGAGGTTAAGGATTCAAGGCAAAAGGTCTGCACTGTAAGAACAGTCAAGCAGTGGAGATGCGAGGCTGTGCAGCCTCCTTGGAGGTGTTCAAGACCCAGCTGGATAAAGCCCTGGGCAACCTGGTCTGACCTCAGAGCCGACCTATCTTTGACAGGAGGTTGCACTACAAACCTTCTACTCCAAATTATCCCAGGATCCTAAGGTAACAAGGAAACATTTAGCCACACCCTATAACGATTATTACATAAAAATAAAAACTTCAAAGCAAAGAAAACATCATTACCTACTATGCCAGTGAACTGAGGAAATTAGAAGCAGACAATAAGGTCATGAAATAGAGCTAAAAACTGACTCTTCTGCTAACTACCAGGTTCTTCAGCTGTCCTAATTAACAACAACTTTAGGCAAGGAACATTGAAATTTCATATTTTAGCCATGCAATAAAAGGCCAAAAGCTGACTGACTGAAAGATCCAGGTAATAGGAGAAAAAGTGAATTACTTTACACCTGTCTAGCCTTGCTTTTGTCTAAGCGCTTAGTGTCAGAGGTGGTGAAAAGCGCTCAGCTAATACACCTCTTAACCCAAACATGGTATGCCTATGGCAACTGCAACAGAGCACTAAAAACTTCATCATTTCAGGTTTTGGTGAAAGATGTTTTGTCTGGATAAACTCACAGCCACATGGAACTGTGGGGAATGTTAATCAGCTTTCCGAAGAAAGAAAACTGCTGAAATACCCCACTGCAAAGCTCTCAACAGCTGTTGTTCAAAAGTCAAGTATATATATAATCACACTGATGGAAAAACATAACAATGTGGGGGGGGGGAGAAGTGTTTTTACTTACATTCTTCTCCTATTTTTGAATCACAACCTGAAAGCTTTGTGAACTGTCATATTTTCACTGCAGAAGAAAAAGATTTCCCACAGAGCTCTAATCTCCAGTATTCCACCAGAAGGGCACAGCAATACTTTGGAAATATCCACAGGTGGCAGCACAGCAATGCTTCAGGAGAATCCTATTTTTTGAATGTTTTGCAGCTTAGAACATAGGTCAGATGCTGCAATCGCTTGATCACCTCTGTGCCCTCTCACTGGACTTGCACCAGTATATCCTCATCTCCCTGGTACTGGGCAGCCCAGAAGTGAACCCAGCACTCCAGGGGTGTCTTGCCCGTGCTGAGTGGAGGGGAAGAAAGGACCACCTCTCTCAGCCATCGGGCAATGCTCTTCTCAGTGCAGGCCAGGAGGCTGTTGGCTGCCTTGGCCACAGGGGCACATTGCTGGCTCCTGTTCAGCTTTTTGGGTGCTTCTCTGCCAAGCTGCTTTCTGTCTGATCATGCACCCTGCTACATACCCCAGTGTGTTCTGGTGCCTGGGGTTATTGTTCCCCAGGTACAGGCCTTTTTATTTCCTCTGGTTGAACTTCCTGAGGTTCCTGTTTACCCATTTCTCCATCCTGCTGAGGTCCCTCTGAATGGCAGCACACCCCTCTGGTGTATCAGCCCCTCCTCCCAGTGTTGTGTCATGCCTAGTCTCGCTGAGGGTGCACTCTGCTCCATCATCCAGGCCGAAGCCTAGAGCACCCAATATTCCCAAGCAGAATTTCCCTAGGCTGCCATCCAATACTGTTCAGGCTCATCCTTTCGTCGCTTCCAAGATCAGGCAAGATCAAACGTGTTCAGAGTGCTTCGGCTATAGGCATTACACCTCTAGCCAGAATAATGCAGTGTTACTCTGATAACAGTAGGAGGTGAAATTAATAGCAAATTATTGCAGTGAACTAACTGTATGCTTTCAGGGTAATTGGAAAAAGGATGGAAGGTAAGTGGTGGCAAGAGGAAGAAGACAGTAGAACTTGCAGTCTATGTGAACATACTGTGTTAAGAACATGTCACACTTTCACTAAAAAGCACTTCTGTGGTGAACCGTGAACATTACTTTCTTTGAGAGATAGAGTAGGTGGAACTGAAAGATACTTTACACTTCCTTGCTAAGAAAGCTGCCAAATAACGCATTAGAAAAAACACACCATCAAGGACATACTAAAGGTACCATGCCAAACTGAAAGCTGCACTGCTGATTTTCTTATCCAGAGCACTCTCTTGTGAATCAGCGAAATTGTATTTATTACTTCACACCACAGTTTCTCAGAGCTTATTTGAACACTTGATTCCCTAGATATAACTGAAAAGCAGTAAGGTCAAAGCTGACATGATTTAGAACACAGACCTCAGAATTAAATCCAGTTAAGACAATGGGATACTGATGTAAGCTGTAGTAAGTTTGTTACTCTGTACAAGACTCTCCTAAAGGCAATAACCCATGCTTGTAATTCTCATCTAAAAGGTTACTTTTAGATCTACATATATACAAATTCAGATATTCATATACCAGTTCAGCAAAGGTTTGGATAAGTAATCAAAAACATCTTTGTTTTTAATCAGTCTAGCCTGATGAAGAGTGTATCATCATCATAAAAAAAAAAATCAAAGACAATTCTGGTTCACACACTAGACATAAAAATACATTTTTTTTTATTTTTCTTTACAATAGCATAATGATGCACTTCAGTAATCAAGCAAGGTTACATGTAGCACTTTTATTTAGAATGGATGCTGCAAAACGTGCGTCCATCCCCCTTTTAGCCATCTTTCATGCAGTATGCTAAAAAAAATAAATTTTTAATTACTTCCTGCACTATTCAACTTCCCTTCAAGTATCCTCATTAAAACATTTTTGAAACAAGAATAAATTGAACCTTACGGATGTCTTACGTAAGTAAGTATAGAGTAGCCATGGAATAACCCCACATATCGCTACAGGCTGGTGGCTGACTGGCTAGAAAGCAGCTTCGCACAGTATGACCCAATGGTCCTTTCCTGTGGAAATGTGGAAGAGCCAGGAGCGCATCCCTGTGGGAAAGGTGGCCAATTGAAAGCTGGGCTAAAGAAGACAAGACTAAGGGGAGAGCTCGTGGCTGTGTGCAGCTACCTGTTGGGAGCGTACACAGAAGTGGTGCCAGACACTTCTCGGAAGTGCACACTGACAGGACTAGAGTAGCAGATACAATCAGGAGGCGGGACCCATGATCATCCTGGGATCCTTTCAACACAAATTATCCTCCAATTCTATACACAAAAAAGGGATAGAAAATCTGCAGAGACTATGAAATTCTGGAATATCTCTTCTTTTAAACAAATTTCGACAACTTCATAAACTTAGCTTACAAATATGTCTGAAATTACTTTTTTCCCAGAACAGGCTAAAGAAGGAATTCAAGATTGTGGGTTTTTTATTTCACCCAAAGAAATCACAAAGATAAGTCGGGAACCCTTGCGGGGACAAAGGAAGAGAGTAACTGAAGTACGTGTGGTTAAGATTTAGTATCTTTATACTCAGCAGGAAAATAATGTGAATGAGAACTTAAATACACTTTACAGTTTTTTGACATAAGACTGCTTTTATGACAAAACACTAGTTCCAGAACTAAACAAAACCAAACTAAGCTACTAGATCTTTCTGATCATTGATCTACCACTGCCGTTTCCACTTAGAAGTAAGAGGAGTAAGGTTTGTCTTGGTAAGAGTAGTAGTAGGCATACTAGTATTTCTCTTGCAATCAGCAAAGAAACAAGCTATTACATTCCTGTAAAATATCTCATCCACGAAACAGCAGCTATTCAAAGGTCAAAGGGAAATATGTTCAAAGGTTCCCTGCATTTTAACCTGTGCACTTGATGATGCACAGGTACATGATAATTAGTTAGAAATAAGAGGCCTAGTAATCCACCAGTCATCCACTTTTTGACACTTCATCACCACAATCTGTACTCAAGGACATCTTAACATGAAAAAGTATTTTCTGTGACATGCATGCATAGCAATCACGACAAAAAGCAAAGAATCACACTTAAGGGCTCACTCACGTAGAACACTGATCAAATCTCTTTGACACTGATTACGGCGCAAAACCAGGGGAAACAATGAATGCAGCTATGGAAATCAACTTTTCTAGTATACCAATACAGATATATTATTTCCCCATTTTAATCTTATCCTGCTACTTTATAGTCTCTCAATATTAGTTTCCAAACATGACAAAATACAACAAGATATTAGTTTCCAAGTAATAAGACAAGCTGTTATTATTCTAAAGTACATACCTGAATTGCTGAATTCATGAAACAAGTATTCCCCAAGTTACTCAGGCCACACAGGCCTGGTTGCTCATTGTGTCTTCCTGGCTCTGAATAATCATAATTCTTATAAGCAGTATATGATGGGAGACAATAGTTTGAATTTTTCACACTGTAAAAAAACAAAACATCTTTCACAATGTAAACACGTACTCTAGCACTTTAATACATACAAGTATTTTATAAACTTAAGTTATTTAAAATGTTACAGTAACTTTTGTGAACAAGATTTTAAAGAAGTATTTAACTTTGGTCATAACATCAATTTCAATTTAAGTCACCTGTGCAAACAGCCAAAATCTAATGTACTGCAATAACTGTAATGATGATATCCCTACCCCTTTTTGATAGGAGCAGCTTCACAGCTTACTCTATTCTTCATTGCTCCATCAAATTTAATACACTCAGACTTTAGACACCACCAGCAGCAATCAATCATTTACGTCCCTTTTGCATCCTGCTACTGCAAGAGTGAGGTCGGTGGGAATGGGAATGCAGAGTTACAGGTGAAAGCTGAGATTTCCAAGGCCACTGTGGCATAGCTGCCTCACTGCATCAGACAGTCTATTTATAGCTTCCCTGCTAGGACAGCACAATCCAGCATGCAAATGCAGGAAAGCCTTGAGAGGTAAAAGAATGCGAAAAATGACTCGTAACAACTTCATTATAAATCTCTGTGATGCATCTATTTGGAGAAACTGGAGAAGACTGAAATAGGTAAAATGGTAAGATTTAAAGCAATTTGATTCCAGATGAAATCATGCATATGCTAAATATAGAATAACCCTCAGAACAGTAAAGTAAGCATATCTGAGAACACTGGAAAGGCAAAAGCATCTTGAAAGAGGATGCTCTATAATATTAGAGATGTTAGAAAAAAACTACCAACCAGAAAGGTCAAACTCTTTCTTAAACTATTTCAGGCACTAATCATCATGAAATTTCTGTGATAGTAGCTTTGGCTAAAGTTCAAGAGTGTTTATTTCTGCAGTCATTAAGCATTATTCACATTAAAAGCAACTTCAACAAAAATTTGAAAATCAACTGCTAAAAATGGCAAGGAAAAATATGCAGTGCAAAAAATCCATCCTGATAAATAACCGAGATTTATAATTTTGAAAGTCTGAGGATGCAAGTGCCCAATGGCACGCTCCAGCCATTATTCCTGAACAGTATCACACTTTCCATGGCCAACTGAATTCTAACTTTCCCCTCAATGCACAATTACTCACTTTTCATGAGTAACAGTTATTTGTTTTAATCACAGGAATTACTGAAGAAAGTTTCTCCCTCTTTTGATGGCCTCACATATATGTGTAGTTTATAGCTCCACTTCATAAAGCTGCTGTTCTCAAACTTATACATATGTTCATTTCTTTTTCATAGTTTACTTTCCCATCAGTCCTTCCCTTCTCCATACATGTGCATTTTGATCTGCTCTCTGGCTTGCCCCCAAACTAGCTAAGTGCGATTGTGTTTACTGGTCATTCTCCATGAAAAATCCCTGTAAAGTTAGTTTTGCCCGTTCAGCTTTATCCTAACTTAATTTTAACTTGATGCTCCTCTCTCACAGAATCACTAAGGTTGGAAAAAAACTCTAAGATCTAGCTCCAACCTAGTTTACGCAAAATACTTTTTGAACATCAGGGCCCACTTACTCTTCAAGCATCCTCCTGTACTCAACCCTTCTCTATCATTAGTCCCTGGTCCACCCATGCATGAGAGATCCGCAGGGAAAATTACCTTCCATCTCCCCCTGCAGCTGCAGGCCAGCTACTGCAACCAACCTCCAATTCCCTTCAACTGGCAAGCCTTGGTTCCCCCCGGAAGAAAAAGCACAAGCTTGCCAACGGTGCTAAATGCAACCTCCACAGAGTAACCAACCCCCCGACCCAGCTCAGCAGCGCAGAGCAGCAATAGAAAGGCACACGCAGAGGGTACACGAGAAGGTTCTACTTTCAGCCCTGCCTGCTTCCTACTGCTCTGCTCACCTGTCTCAAAAACTACACTTTCCATATGGTTAACAAAAGAGAAAGCTCTCTTGGAAATTTAGGAAATGTAGGGATAATAACCACATTGAATATAATTTTCCTGGGGATTTTCACTCCCTTTTCCTTCTCTGCAGCATTCCCCTCTTCAAGAAGTGACACTTAGGAGGGACACTAGAAAGCTAGGAAACGTAATTGGTGTTTTTTGGCTATAGTGCATTCACATGAAAGATTTCCTCAAATTAGCTGAGTAACATTGTGATAATTTAATTCAAGATAATTGTAATGCATATAGATTAAATGACTTATATGTACTGTCTGTATCCTGACTTTACACCTCGAAGCAGCTTTCAGATGATGATTAACCCAGAGCACTCATTGTGCAGTTGGAGTTCCAGGAAGCATGGATTTGAAACAGAGAAGTTCAGAAAAGCATTGCTAGCTTTGGAAAAGACACAGTTTGACAGTGGAGTGCCATATACCACGTGCTGCAAAAGGAATTTGAGTTACAAGAATGAGCCCAGAAAATTAAAAGTTTGGAACATTTACTAAGCTCTGTAACGTTTCAACTACTTCAATGCACTGCCAATGTGTTTTTGTGACCAGGCACTTTAATAAACCGCTGATCAGGTTCCATCAATTTTTTAAGAGATGCCTGAAGCAGCAGGAGAGGCCTCTGTCACTACACAAAAACTACTGTCTTTGTTATTGTTCATGAACATCCTCTGGAGAGCAAAAAAAATAACACTATAGTCTATTTAAGTAAAAGTTTTAACAAAATCACCTTCCTCACAGTATTTGCCCATGTGTCAGGTGCAACATGAAGAAGCTGTTTCTACAGGTGATGTAATGAACATTGATACTTCTAGAAATAAGCACATTGAGATATAGCAAGCATGTGAACAAAGCTGCCAGCTGTCCCTCTTCTGACAAGCTGACACTACTGAATGATGAAGCAAGTCATTTCAGCAGCCTGAAACAACAGTTAGAAATGAAAAAACCCCCAAACTTTTCACTTAATTCCCCAAGCAAAATCCCTGTTCAACTGTTTTTAATCCTCTCCCCACATAATTAAATACCATGTGACATGAAATGCTTTATAACAGCAATAAACAGAAATTCCAGTAAGACCTAAATGATGCGTGTCTCCCCCTGGTCTTCTGAATCAACAAAACCATATTATGCTAATCTTTCTATGTTATTCTTTCAACAAGGTCACCTGCAACGGTAAAATAACATCAATGATCAATTATTTGGAATCCTCCATTCCAGCAAATGCAAACTCATATGAACAGAAATGAAGGCTTTGACCTTGACAAAATTTGCACAAGCTATTTATTTCTCTTATCTAACGTACGACTAGCTCAACAGACAATAGCACGTTTACCAATGCGAGGCTTACTATTACTCAGAATACTTTCTGGATTAGACAAGCGTTACAGAAATGTGTACCTGATAACGAAACATGATGTTTTTCAGAGTTTTAACATATTTTGTACTCTATAGCCAAGCTAAAATAATTGCAAAACCAGGCTTGCAACGACTATCATGTATGAGTATTACTATACGCAACCTGTTGTTTGCTTTTTCTGCCTTACAAACCAGCTCTGTCAGCTAAAATTATTTTCAAAACAAATGTTGGTATTTCTCTTAGTCACAGTGTCTCATATCCATATGGAGGTGCCAACGGATCCTGGAAAGCCACAATGTATAATTTTGCTATTGTACTAAAGATAACGTGCAATGTTATGAAACAGTAAGGCAGAAACATAAATTCCAGGCAAAGCTGACATTAAGTAGTTAATTAAGAAAGTAAAGAATATAGCATTAATTAATGGAAAATAAGTGCTTTCTTAGACAAAGAGATATTTGTGAGAAGAGTAGAACATAAGAACAAACTGATCTTAACCCGGAATGATATCATACAATTAAATACAGAGATACATCTTCTCATTTACCTTTGGAAGCCAAAAATTCTTAAATGCAACAGTATGTACTTTAAAGTACATAGTATATTAATGGATGTGACTTCTCTGTCACTGAACTAGCTCATCTTGAATATGTATTCTGACAGAAGTGCTGCTGAAGATTCTCCTGTATTACATATTGCAGTGAGTTATAAATCTGTGATTTTAAAAAATATTTATTTTAAAACTCATTGTAATTGCGTTATAGCACTGTAAGGAAAACCATATACTTCTGCACTGAGTATCTGCCTTATGTAACATTCAGATACACAGCGTCTTGAGTTACAAGAGAAAAATGGCTGGTATTTCATAACACCATAGAGAACATGTACCTACTATCTGATTTACAAATGTTTAAGTTACAGTTAAGGCTCTTCAAACGACCAATGCCTTATAAATCTGAATTTTGTATCACTTCATTTTAAACACTTATTTCTGTAGAAAATCCTCAAACAAAAAAAAAAAAAAAAAAAACACAAAACCAAAAACCAACAACAAACAAAAACAACCCCAGAATTTTACCTTAAGTTCTAAAAGCTCCCATTTTGGCTCCAAGATAAACCAAGAAATAAAAATAAAATCAGCTAAAGCAGGTGAAGAAATTATCTTTAAAAGCTGCAAGAGCTGGCAACAGGTTTCATAAGTGCTTCCTAAAAATAACTATAGCATCACTAGGGAGAAGCTAACATAAAAAAAAAAAAAAAACCTTGCTGGCTTGATTTAATGGTGGTAACGGTGGCTCCCTAGGAAAAAGTAACTGTTTAGTTTTGCTTTTGGCATCTTTTAGCTAAGCAATGGGGGAGGGAGAGATTAGTTCTCAGCTGGAGGCTCAGCTCTGGTCAAGTAATTTTTCACACAATCATAGATACAATATACTTTTTATTTACTACACATTCACACACAGAGTACAATAGACTGCAGTTAAATACATGGATTTCAACTGTTTAACAGTGAGATTTGGGGCTACTCACAATTGGTAGAAGCACAAGTGACACTTCACCCCTTAGGAAAAATCACTTCTGATAAATGCAGTATTTAACTGGAAGATATTGTATAAGATATTTAATATTTATGTCACCTTTGTAATATTTAACATCTTCATGTTTGATCACAAAATGCATGTTTGAATAATATTTTAAATTTGAATTAATTGTAAGAATAAGCCTCTTCAATTTCCCCCAGCTTGCATTAAAGATGAGTGCTCTCTGGTGTCAAGCATTTGAAAGATGCTCCATTATCTGTTAAAGTGAAATAATTCCATGTTTTTCTATATTCACCAACTTTTTTACAGTTGTGTACAACAACAAAAAAAAGATTACACACAAAGTTCGCCACTGGAATATGAAAGCTCTTCTTTTAGAGTTTTATCACATTCTTTATTAAAATTCTGAGTTGGAATATAAAGGAGAAAACCCTTAAATATGGGAAGCCTCTTTCACTAAGCCTCTGCTCACTGTAATCTTCAAGCACATCTATCAGCCTGATCTCTTTCAAATCTTCTAGCACTAAGACACAGAAGTTGCTGATAGTGATTATAGTCATTGATTATGACAACCATTATAGCTAAAATAATTCAGCTGTAGTGGTCCCAACCCAACGTGTGATTACCTGAGCATCAATAAATACGGGAAAACCTGACTACCATAAATAAAAGTAGTTCATATTTTTTGTTGTCCATCTAAATTCAGGCACAATAATAGTAGCAACAATGTATTTTTGGCATGATAAACTCTAAATGAAGTCTTTATAGGTTATCTTACAATGCTTAACTTTTTTTAAGCATCTATTCTACTGAGGACTGAGTTATCAAACATCTTTAACTGCATTTCATTTCCTGATTATCATGCTTTAGAATACCTGCACTATGAAATAGTGACCAGTAACAATTCACAATCCAAATATTGCAAAACAAATCAAAATCCTTAAGCTAGGAGTTATAAAACATCAAAAACTGTTTCACTGGAGTGATTAAATTAAATAATGTTTTAAGGTATATTGCTTACTTTCTGTTGTTCATGTTGTTATAATTATTTGATAGAGATGGAGAGATCTTTGGTAAAGTTGAAAAATTGGATGCACCTGGGGACCTTTAAAAACATGAAAATTATAAATTAGATAAAAATGCTGACATATTAAAAACTATGAAAGAAAGCTAACAAACGAGCAATGCATATAAACAAGCATGGAAAAGAAATATCTTTTTAAAAGTGGGCAAAGCACTAAAAACACCCAGAACACGAATCCCGCAGAATCCATCTTTTAAAACTTCAAACGCTTCACAGTACTTAAACTTCCATATCACATTAACGAAATAGAGCTATTAAAACCAAAAAGCAAATGAACAAAAAACCCCACAGTCCACTGTGCTAAAAATATTGTTTGCAGTTTACAGTATGACTATAGATCTTTTGATGTTCTAAAACCTAGAATGTAAAGTTTCTAACATGAAATTCTATGAATTTTTCGTTTAACCATAAACGGATGTCAAGATGAGATACAAAACCAATATTCATACTTCAAGGTTAGTTTAATAGCAGCATAAAAACATTCAATTTTTATAATTAATATTGTTAAGAAAATTCCTGCTTGGAAGACTCCCATGGGATACAGCCCTGGATAGAAGAGGAGGCCCAATATATTAGTTAATATTCCAGGACCATCTTCTCCAAGCTCACGAATGCTCCATCCTGATAAGCAAAGGCAGCAGGAAGGCTGCATGGATGAATAGGTAGTTCCTGACCCAAGTCAGACATGAAGAGGAAGTGTCTGAGTGAAAGCAGGGGCAAATAAACATGAGGAACATAGAGATATTGTGCAATTACGCAGGGATGAGCTCTTGAAAGCCAAAGCCTACTTGGTGTTAAATCTGGCAAGTGACATGAAGAGCCACAAGAAAGATTCTATCTACAGGTACACAAACAGCAAAAGGAAAACCAGGGAAAACATGGGCCACTGCTAAATGGGGCAGAGGACCTGGTGACAAAGAACACTGAAAAGGCTGAGGTACCTCATGTCTTCTCTGTGTCAGTCTTTACCAATAAGACCAGTTTTCAGGACTCCCATGCCCCTGAAACCAAAATTTGGACCAAGGCTGACTTACTCTCAGTGGAGAACAATCAGGTTAGTGAACACCTAAACACACTGAAGATACGCAAGACCATGGGGCCTGATGCGACATACCAGCTGCTGAAGGAGCTGGTTGATGTTACTGTCATGGCACTCATGCTTATTTTTGAAAGGTCTTGGCTACTGGGTGAGTTTCATGAAGACTGGAAGAGAGGAAATGGCACTCATATCTTCAAAAGGGCAAGAGAGAAGATCTGGGAAACTACAGGCTAGTCTGCCTCATCTCAATCCCACAGAAGATGATGGAGCAACTTATTCTGGAAAACACTTCCAGACATATGCAGCACAAGAAGGTGACACAGACTAGTCAGCATGGATTTATGAAATGGAAATGTTGCTTAACCAGCCTGATATGCTTCTATATGATGAGATTACTAGCTTGGCAGATGAGGGGGAAAACCACAGATGTTGTTTATGTTAACTTCAATAAGCCTTTTGACACTGCCTCCTGTAACCTCACAGACAAGCAGATCAAGCATGGGTTATGTAAGTGTACAGTGAAATAGATTGAAAAACAGCTCAATGGTTGGTCCCAAACAATTTTGACCAGTGACACAAAGTCCAGTTGGAGGCTACTGGACTAGCTTGGAGTATACCACTAGGGGTTTTCTCCAGGGGTCAACATGAAGGCCTGTAACATAATGACCAGAAAATCAGGACAGAGTGCACACTTAGCGAGACTAGGCATGACACAACACTGGGAGGAGGGGCTGATACACCAGAGGGGTGTGCTGCCATTCAGAGGGACCTCAGCAGGATGGAGAAATGGGTAAACAGGAACCACAGGAAGTTCAACCAGAGGAAATAAAAAGGCCTGTACCTGGGGAACAATAACCCCAGGCACCAGAACACACTGGGGTATGTAGCAGGGTGCATGATCAGACAGAAAGCAGCTTGGCAGAGAAGCACCCAAAAAGCTGAACAGGAGCCAGCAATGTGCCCCTGTGGCCAAGGCAGCCAACAGCCTCCTGGCCTGCACTGAGAAGAGCATTGCCCGATGGCTGAGAGAGGTGGTCCTTTCTTCCCCTCCACTCAGCACGGGCAAGACACCCCTGGAGTGCTGGGTTCACTTCTGAGCTGCCCAGTACCAGGGAGACGAGGATATACTGGTGCAAGTCCAGTGAGAGGGCACAGAGGTGATCAAGCGATTGCAGCATCTGACCTATGTAAAGAGACTGAGAGCTGGTGCCGTTGAGTCTAGAGAAGAGAAGGCTCCAGGGCAATTTTATCACTGTGTAGAAACACCTGGTGGGGGTGAGTCAAGAAAATTGAGCCAAACTCTTTTCAGTGGGTACTGCTGAAAGGACAGGAGGCAATGGGCACACACTGAAGCATGGGCAATTCCATTTAAATATAAGGAATTCTGTTTTACAGTGAGGGTTATCAAACAGTGGAATAGGTTCTCCAGGGAGGCTGTGGAGCCTCCATCCTTGGACATGCTCAAGACCTGACTGGACACAGTTCCAAGCAACTTGCTCTAGGTGACCCTTCTTTGAGGAGGGGATAGGACTAAGCAGTCTCCAGAGGTGCCTGCCAACCTCAACTACACTGTGATTCTGTGAAAAGATTAGCTGATCTGAAATGATCCTGCCCCTTTTCAAGCATTATAAATATTTCCAATATTCTACATTTTGACCTTTCTGAATACAGCACTTTATTCCCTGGCCTCAGAATTTATCTTTACAATTTGTACTCTTCCGAAACAAGCGCTATAGAGAGGTAGTCTCGGCAGGAACCAGTGTGAGACCAGTGTGTGACCAATTACAGGACTGTAGGAAGGTATCTAGATGTTTACTATTTGTGATGACCAACTAACACTCCTAATGCATCTCACACAGAAGACTCAAAAGCAAGTGTTTAATATTTCTATCCTTTTAAACATTTATTAGTTTTTTCATGAAGTATTAAAGAGATGTAAAAAACTGTCCCCATTACTGCTTGTTGATAGGTTCTATTTGAATCCACTAGATTTTGCGAAGTTTCCACTATTACAATGCATTTGAATACCAAATTTCAATCAATCTTTCTGACAGCTGCCAAACCTCACAAACATAGCCCAGCTTTACAGCAAAACTATTCATCCTCATTTGCTGGTTTACTTATACCCTCCTCTGACGCTGGTACTCTCAATTAGCATTTCACTTGTCCCCAGATCAAACATTTTCCAGGAGGTATTCTTTAATTTATATATTGTTCCTGAATGCTTTCCATAAAGTGGAATGGAAATTTGGTACAATAAAAGCAGGTATCACCACCAAGAATATCTTCCTACCAAAATGTCACAAATTCCTTTGGAAGTTATCTAAATTACTTTAGCCTTCAAAGTCTACATCTAAAATTGGTCTCAGAATTTACATTTCTACTAGACGCTTTTTAAGGTCAGAGATTAAGCTTCCAAGTATTTTGCATCCCATGTTTTCTGCCGCTCCACATTCTCAATTTTTTGTGTGCAAACATCTTGCTAAGCAAGATTACACTGTTCATACTAAGCTTAAATTGAACTCAGCCTTCATTAAGCAACTTAATAGAAACTAGTGTTCCTAATAAAAGCCCTTGAGAGAAAATCCCAAAGATAAAGAATCTCTGTCCTTCAAATGACAAGCAATGATACTATGAAAATGTTTAAACCCAACAGTGAACCTCAATTACATGAATGCAGAATATCAAAAGGGATAAATGGGTCTTCAAAGAACTTTCCATGAAAGATATCCTCAAGAACCAACCAACAGAGGGAAAACAACACAGTTAACTATTTGTAAGGCCGAGATTATGTTAGTTTACTAGTAACTAGTTCCAACTATTCTTCAAAACCAATAAAACATCATTTAGATTCTGGAAATATTTTAAAAAGTTCATCCATCTAAATGAGAAAAAACATACTCAAATCTTTCTACTCACTTGCCATTATCAAGGTGCTGTTGATAATGGCAGCAGGAAGAACAGAAAAGAAAGAACATAGTAGTGTATTAACTGATGACAGTCCAACAAAGAACAAAAGCAACATGTTGGTAATGTAGACCGCAATTTAAATCATGTTCATGTGTAAACAGCGTGTGCGCTCTGGACATAAAAGGACAAGCTGTCCACAAAAACATTAACATGTAAGAAAAATACTGATAAGATACATACATGTATGTTCACCTAACAGATATGCTATGCTTTGAAAACGAATATAAATAAAATAAGCTAAGTTTTACACTTTTCTACTATGGAATTTTTATCTGATTTTTTTTAGGCAGGATAACGTATATCACTGTCGGAAATTAACAAAATTAAGCAACGTATATGCAGGAATTCACCATCACTATGTCATGTTCTACAATGTGCAGCACTTGAATACACCATTCAGCATATTTTCAGCTAAAAGATGTCAGAAAGCAGATTTTCAAAATAAAATGCCACTTTTAAAAACAGGGTTTTTAATGCAAAATAACATGTGAAAATAGTTAAGCTACAATGAATAACATGACTTAGAGTCACAACTTACTTTGGAGTTGAAGGACCTCTTGGCCATGTTCCATCCTCATTCTTCTGTTCGATCACCAGTACCTACCACAAAAAGTGTAGTAAGAAAACTGAAATAAAAGTATCAGTAGATTGCTTTCTGTTCCAATCTTTTTAATGGATGTGCTGATGTGCTGGAGACAGAAAAGACTCATGTTTAAGTTACTATTCCCTGAGGTTCAAAAATGTTCCATTCAATTATACTGCACCTTCCTCTTGCCCTATTCACTTCTCTCTTCCCACATCTTAATTTGTGCAACTTTGGGCAAACCACTTAATGTTTCTATGCCTCAACAATCCATGGATAAAATGGCAAGACCTTACCTCTCAAGAAGGCCAGAAGACAACCTGCAATGTCTAAACAGCACCTATGAACCTAAAAAGATCACATGCCCCGTTACGGAAGGGCTATTCCTGATGCGATTTTGCAGATCATTAGGAAAAAAAAGTGCAAACCAAACTATTTTATGCCTCGGTAGCCTTAAAACCACACTGGTCTGGTTACTCCTTTATTTTTTGCAAAAGCATTATCCTAACATTTCTTTTCCAATGGGACAGTTGGCTAATCAAATTAATTTCACTCAAGTTGTTATTGGTACAAAAGGGAGTACAGAACACTCAGTCCTGGACACAGGCATCAAGTGCCATTTGAAACGCCTTTGGGTATTTGAGAAACCTGCCCTATGCTGGCAGATACGACACAGGACCTACAAAAAGCTCATGCCTTTGTGGACTGACAGCTGGGATAGCCAGATCATTTGAAATGGCAACTATATTCCAGTATTTAAACTGAATCTAACTCTTAATTTCCAATGCAACTAATTCTACATAACTGTACACTGATGTTTCAGGATGCTAATTAGCTGCCATGCTATGCTTGTGTGTGTCTACACAGTGACATACGTTCACAAATATACTTAAGCTCAAAACCTTACACAAGTCATGCTGCCTCTTGAAGATGTAACCCCATTTTCAATCTGAACACACTAAGACATGACACTGAAAACTACCTTTCTATCACAATCAGCCTTCTGTCCGGAAAAGAGTAGTCTGCTATCTTTGTTTATGAATGCTGTAAGACAGATTCTGCCATATTTCTTTCCACTGGCTCTCAGAGACAACTAAATAAAAGGAAGATTTAGACTTAAAAGTTCAATGGAACCCCTAAAGGCTCACTTCAGAAACCAACTGATAAATTCAAAACAGTAATTTACTCGATCACAGACACAGTTTAGAATTACAGAGTAAAAAATAACTATTAGGTTAGACAGACAGTAATAGTCAGAATAACTATTATTAGATAAGGAGGCTCAGCAGGACAAATAAAAACCTTGTGTGTCAGCAAGTGCAACTGACCAAACACACATGGTCTGCCATGACATTTAGCATTTTCAGAAACCATGGTTAAACTTGGTTTTGAACAATATTTGTTTTGCTGAAAGTACAGATGTCACCTGGAGATCTTTTTATGGCTGTATTAGACCATGCTTGCTTCACAGTTAATGTTTCACTGGGATAGAGGCAATTTGCAAGTTACATCTTTGACGCAAATCTTTTGTGGGAGATGTAGGCTCTTCCAGCAGGGTCTCTGCATTGTTAAAATTACCTGTGTGAGGGTTTAAGTGCGTGCAGCATGAAGCTGAAGGGCAAAACAGTTCAAGCTGTTATTTTGGTGCACTGATTACTTACCTTCCATGCCATAAAAGAAAACTGAAGCACAGCATACTGCTGTTAAGTAGGTTAGAGTCAAGTATTTCAAGGCAAAAGGAAATACTTTATTCAATACAATCTCGCCTACAATTACTGCCATCAAATTTCATCCATTCATATTTGTAGCATGACAGCAACTACAGCTGTTGAAAAAAAATCCAACTATTTGAAGACTAAAGAATCAATGCAATAATTTGAAAAGATGAAATTGTTCAGTCAGTTCACATTTATATTTGTGTAGCTTTAACATCCAATATTTGTTCTTTATATTCATCTGGAAAGGTAAAACAATTTGCTTATAAGACACAGTCCCATAAAGGGATTTTAACGTGATGACACAAGTTGGAGCAAGTCCAGAGGAGGCCACAAAGGTGATCAGAGGGCTGGAGCACCTCTCCTACAAAGAAAGGTTGACCGAATTGGGCTTGTTCAGCCTGGAGAAGAGAAGGCTCCAGGAAGACCTTATCGCAGCCTTCCAGTACCTGAAGGGGGCCTACAAGGAAGCTGGAGGTGGGCTTTTTACAAGGGCCTGTAGTGATAGCACAAGGGGTAACAGGTTTAAGCTGAAAGTGGGGAGATTTAGATTGGATATCAGGAAGAAATTCTTCCCAGAGAGGGTGGTGAGGCACTGGCACAAGTTGCCCAGAGAAGCTGTGGATGCCCCAGCCCTGGAAGTGTTCAAGGCCAGGCTGGATGAGGCTTTGAGCAACCTGGTCTAGTGGAAGGTGTCCCTGCCCATGGCAGGGGGGTTGGAACTAGATGGTCTTTAAGGTCCCTTCCAACCCAAACCATTCTATGATTCTACAATAATCTCATGCTAAAGCAGATTTTCAAGCTCTTCTGTATCTGTAGTTCTTATCTGAAATATTTTCATTTTTTTTCGTAATTTCTTTCTGCAATCTGGACAGTGGAATTTGAGTAGAAGACATTAGTCTTTTAGGGTACCTAAAAAGTACTTCAAATTTTGGGTTTCATTATAAGAACATATCCCAGATACTATGAATATTTTTTAATTTCAGGTTTTATCAAATTCAAGTCAGTAATGTACATCCATTCACTTATAATTCACTAGGAGACTCATCTTCCATCCTGAAAATACGCTCAAAGACTATTTTTATTTTGATGAATTTATTCACAAATCCTCTATCCCTAACACAATCTATTAGGAGGCAATTTTCATTTAAAAAGAAGGAAAATTAATTTGGCACAGCTACATTTTCATGAGTAAAACCATAAATGTATAAAAAAAGAAATAATGAGTAAATATGAGAATAAATATGAGAATAAATATACCTGTCCCTGGTATAAACCAGCATCCTGTATGGTGCTGTCTGGTTTATTCAAAGGTTCAAAAGTATTACTCATGTATTTGTTCCACAATCTGGTCTCTTTTTCGCCTGGAATATTGAAGATTTTCCTTATCTCTTTTTCAATTGTATCTGTTTTGAAAGAGAGAGAACACCAGTTTAGCATTTCACTACACAAACAGTATAAGGCCAAAGAAAGCATCAGAATCACCTAGTCTATTCTTATATTCAAAATATGAATGAAACTGTAGAAATAGCCATGCAACTACATCATGTTGTAAGACAAGAACAAAGTTTGCTTGTCTTTTAAATACAAACAGTCAGAGGACTATTTTATTCCCTCCTGAATCTCTTAGCAAAGCAGACCAAACAAAGATAAGTTGATAAATAAAAGATGACAGGAGGTACCTAGGTGACATCTTCTAATTTCTCAAAGTGTGGCTGGGTAGGGAATGATTAGAAATGAGACTGGCAGCAAAACCAGGTATATGGAGTACAAGTCAGCCTGTTCCTTTCCCTAAATCAAACCTATTTTGGTTTTTACTCTTCTACTACCCATATCCCAGTTCAATTAGCAGTAACTACAATATACATGCATAAACTTTTATTTATGTGGTTACAGAAATTAAAAACTACTCTATAAAGCTGAAGCACATACATTTATTTTAAAAGGATGATGAAAGATTTTACGTCGCTGAAACATTTAACATAGAAAGGTTTACCAGCTCCTACTTTACCTGACAGAAATAGTGTTAACGTAATTTTAAGGTAGTATAACTATTGTCTACAACTGAAGTTTAAGTTAATTAACTCCATTCTCCTTATGCAAAAGTAGAGTTAAAGGAGTTCTTTAATTTGAACTAATACATACAGTGCTATACAATAGCAACCTTACTTTGATGTTTTTTTAAATTGGTACACTCACAAAGCCTCACAGCAGCTAAGTCTCCTAAGAGCCAACACAGAATAAAACCAGGACTCAAGAAATATCCAGTTTATTCCTGATGATCACTGAAAACACGATTATAAAAATGGGCACCGTAAGCTCTTTGAGACACATTCCCCTGAAGTCTCAGTATAAAACACCAGTGTGCCAGCTCCCCTTGCATTCCCCGTGTTCTCTTTTACTTAAGTTTACTATTTTCTCTTCAACTACATGTGCTGGGTTCAGCCAGGAAAGGGTTAACTCCCTTTACTGTGGTTACTAGGGAGTTATGTTTCTGGACTCTAAGAGAAAATACTGATAAGGCCTCAGCTGGTGCTGGGGATGGCCTGTACTGGACTCAAGGTCTTTCTCTGCTTTTGAGACTGCAGCTAACCCAAACTAACCAAGGAAGTATTTAAATCCATAGTATGTCATGTTCCAGGTCTTGGGCGGGGAAAGGGTCCAGCTTTCACTACTCTACACTAGTCTCTCTCCCTTACTCGTCTACTCCTGGGCACTTGCTAACCCTCCCTGCATTAGCTGCTTTACTAACTCCTGCGCTGGATCATTTGTGAGGGAGTTGGTGGGTTGTTTAGAGTTCACAGCTGTGCTACTGCTGATAGGGTTCGTTCAGAATCTGATGCGCTAGCTCCCAGGCTCTGGCTCTCTGGCTGCAATCGCTCTTGGGCTCTCTGGGTCTGACTCACTACTCAGCATCTGGGTGTGCATTGGTCAGTGGATGGTGAGAAATTGTATCATATTGTATTATATTGTATCATATGGTGTTTTTTTTCTATTATTTTAATTATTTATTATTAGTAGTAAATAGTTCTTATCTCTATTTTGCTAGCTGGAGTAAACCATGACACTATATTAAATATGAAAAGTCAAAATGAGATCTGAATCTTAAGAATACGTTGTAAAAATAGAGCCATTGGCTTGTGAAATGCATGACAACTGGCCAATATAATATTTGTAGATCATGTAGGCAATGGAATACAATTTCCTTCTATACTATTTAGCACACATTTTAGTATGAAAGCAAGTGTTAGACTGGATCATCTGTTTCTGCAATAGAGATAATATGTAGGCAAGGTAGGTGCTATAAATAAAGCAACAGACTGTTACTTGATATGTTGACTTAAAATCATGTACTCTCTGAATCAGTTCTCAACCAAAGATTTTCAAGTAACTATATTAGAATGTAAGACTGAATCCAGTCAGCAACAATCAGCTAAAGTTCTTTTACATACTTCCATGAACGTAACCAATGCATACTTTATAATTCTCTCCCCGCGCCCCCCAGCAAGTATCACTGAAGTGCCAGCTTATGATTTGAAGAGAAGGTGCCTGTTCCAGTATAAATGAAAACAGTACATTCCAACAGGTGTGGTCTGAGGCATATTGTCTAAAGGCTTTTCCCCTGGTAGCGTTATACACATCCCATGTATGAGATGATTAGTATTAGGATGATGTCTAAAAGTAGACAGGAAGAACTGCCCTTTAAAGATGCCTCTCACTCCACCAGCTACATAGCCACAATTTGCAAGAGTTATATCCCATACAGGATATAACCTGTATCATTAAAAAACAGATAGCTCCTTCACAAAGAAACAGCTGCACGATTTAAGTACTATTTTGCAAGAACACATGGAAAAGCCTCGATGAGATGCTGACGAAGTTCAGTGGATCCTCGTACAAGCACACCCTGCCTACTAATGGCTAGTGCCATCACAAATACTGGCTAAAGAAACTGCAGCCAAACATTCATCTATACTACGCTACAGTAATCCCAGCTTCCTAAAGAAGGGAAAGGCTAATCACAGGTCGAAGAATAAATTGTCCTCGAAGGTAGCAAGTTTTACATTCTTGTATTCTGCAGCAAATTAAAGGGAAAGAAGAATCAAAGCCATTTGCCAAGACAATTTACTAGCAAAAGCCCATTAGATGCAGTGCCACTGGTGTAATCTTCTACAAAGTTTACCACCTCAGTTTTGGAGTTGTTTTATGGTATTGCAGATACAACCTGACTCCTATTCAGCCATAACAGAGGTTACAGACAGTCTGTCATTTTGTGGTTTGTAACACTCTTGAATAAAGGTAGAAAATACCTACATACACACTGGCTAAAGACTTAGTTTTATCATACCTTCATGTGATTAACACTCCTGAATGGATCATGAACTCATTTTCACTCAGAAGCACTGATGCTCTCCAGGATCAGCAACAATAACTAGACTGAAATGTTACTTGAACTACATCTATTGTCTGGCTGATTTTCTTTTTAGAATTTAAAAAAACATCTCCACCCCCCAAAGAGCTAATCACCAATCGGTCTCAAAGTTAATATGCACCGCCTCTACGGCAAGAGTTCTCAGTTGCTGGAGATTCCCAAGAAGATCCAAAGCACGTATTAGCTTTGTGTAGTACCACCCCAAGAAAATGTCATTATTAGGTCTGCCCATTATAATTATTTTTTCCTACCTTGTTCAATGTAATAACATACAGATTAGCTTAGGTTCTATTTGAGTGGAAAAGCAACGGTATTCCAGGAATAATACACATCTGAAAACTGGTAGGTGAATATTATATTGTGCATAGAATATTTAAGACGTTTCAAAAATTTGTTTATGTGAATTAAGGTTCTCTTACTAATCTTCTGAGGGCGGTAAATAATATAATCGATGATGGTGGGTACAAAACCTAAAAGTTCTTGAGAAGACCATGTCCATTCGCTTTGATGGGGTAGATATTTTCATTTCATTCAAAAGAGTCAATGAATCCCTCACTGGCATATACAAGGAAAGGTGAAAAATAGTCACCATTCTGTAAGATTCCCCTTGCATATTATTTATTGATATAATAAATATCTCTGCTATATATCTGATGAATTCCAGAACTACTTTAAATCTACTTAAGGTAAGGATTGGGGGAAAAAAAAATCATCTTATTAATGGATGATAGAAGAATTACCTCTGGGGTCAGCTCATTTTTAACATTAAACGTGGTTTTAATTTTTCTAGCTCTTCTTTTAAGTTGCACACTTCTGGATGTCCTGGCTTGGATGGCCTCTGCCTAAGAAACTTTAGAAAGGATGTGTTTTTAAGGCTTCCAAGAGCATGTCATCCACACCTCAGGAAAGCAAACAAGGCCAGTGTCTAGAAAGCTGTTGCCAGTGACCCTGACTGTTTCTCATTACCCTTTTTGACTATTTTCTGGTAATTGTAATTCTCTCTCTGCTAAAAAAAAAAATTAAACGAATACACCTCCAAGTAAAAGACATGCCAAAATGCTCTGCTTCTGATTAGACAAATATTAGAAACCTATCTATTACCTATAATTCTCATGATACAATTAAACTCAGTATAGCTGCAAAATCGCTTGTATTTGGTCCTCAGGGAGGGATAACATTAAACTGTTTTTTCTAAGTTTCTGGGTTTGCTTAGAGAATAACAAAGTACATCTTCTCAAGTTAAATTAGATCTCAAAAAGGCCAATTAACAGACAACACTGAAGCCTTGTTTCAAGGACAAATTTAATAATTTTTAAGTTTTTACTCTAATACAAGTAGATGATTATTTGTTTAACCTAAAGATTAACATTTAAAGAATTTAAATGATTCTGTTTTTAAAGCAAGCAATCTACAAAGAAGTAAAGGGTAGCAAGTATACAAGTCACTACTCATAATATGAAGAAAAGAAAAACCTGAAAAAAATACACTGCTGTCAAAGAATGTAAACAAAGAGTAATGACTGGGTATAAAGTGCCAAGGGTGTAAAGTACAAATCTAGCTGCACAAATACAGCTGATTGAAAGACTCATATCTCAGATACACATGCAGAAATACACCAAAACCTGAGTTTAAAGGAACAGAGATATCTTCGCATATGTTCCGACTGTTATTTTCAGAGACAAATGTTATTAGAATAATATGTTTTCAAACAATTTCAAACAAAACATTGTTTTCAACAATGCTCAAAGAACAGATGAAATAATTACTAATAAAGATAAGTTAAAGCTTTAATACAGGACTCAGTTACTGTAAAAGATTGTGCCTGGCCTGCCACTTCACAACCCAAAGAATACTGCCTTTGTAGGCCACCTTTAGCCATTAATTTATAAAATCAACTCTTTCTTGTGTTTTGTAATATACGCTTCTCTTTATATATATGACTAAAAAGTGTTGGGTAATGAAAGATGTGAATGGAAACACATGAAAAAATGTATTTCTTACACACCAAAACCTCCAAAAACGTACTGTGGAATCCAGTAAAGACAATGAAAAACATCACACTGTTCACTTCCTGAAAAGCACAAACCTCTAGAGTAAACACAGATGCCTAGATAATAAAACGCAGTTATTTTTTAAAATTGTATTAAAAATACTAAATATTCCAAATAGTTTAACTTTTAATTTTGATCCAAACAAGTCTAGTCCCATCCTTTTCAATGGTTACAATACCCATCTATCATTTTTACCTAGAGACTTATTTATTCCAAACTTGGCATCAAGTACTACTGAAACAAGTCACAATCATGTATTTTCGAAAAACAGTTGTGCATACCTATGGTATCAGCTTTACTAAATCTTCGTGTGACAACATTGTTCATATTTCCATTTTCGCAGAGCTTTAATTCTGTTAGATATACTTCTACTTTGCAGTGCTTTACAAACATACCCTGTTCAACGACCTGAAAAACAGATTAGGATCAGGTGTCAGTCCAAATAGGTTTTCATACACACACTTCAAAATATTTTTGAGAACTCTTCAAGAAATTGAAGTTCAGGGAACGCAAGACACTTAGTAAACCCCCAAAATTAGAATTAATATTCTCCTATAACTTTTTAGAAACACAGTAAATAAATTTTTTCCATGATGATGATGGTATTTTACCCATAACACCACCACCTCCACAACTTTCAAAGTGTTAAGTACAGTGGGAATCACAAATATGCACACTTAATCAAACAATAAGATACTTGACCAAAAGATAAAAAAGATGAAAAGTTATTTTTATTTCAAAATATATTAGTTGTATACTACTGCCTCAAAACATGAAAAGCTAGTTTTCACAGTTAAAGAATACTTATCAAAACTAGAATACACACTAATAAAAGCTGGATGTCACATTTTTAAACAAATCCTGTATTCAAACAAGACCTACAAATCTTCCACTTATATTCCAATAATGAATAAATTAATTTGAAATTTCACTTATTGATTACAGTTGTTTATGTTCATTTTTATAACACACATTACAAAATAGTTAACTATACAGGATTTTTTTAAAATAAAAGTAAAATGTAGAAAAAAAATATTCAGGGTCACCTCTTAAATGTTTTTACCTTTGATCTTCCAAAGTGTAACTGCAGTACTTAGTCATGTAGACTGTTCCGAAAATAACTCTCAGACTGATATGTGATACATCTGACAAATACGGTAAGAAAAAAACCCACCAGCTAATTGCTAGGAGAGATCTGCTATCTGCTGTACAAATACAACTTGTATGCATGTGCCACAGGAAAAAAAATAGTGAATGATTTCACTGCTGCTCAGTAGTTTGCCTTAGCTTTAATGACTGGCAACCAGGACATTTCAATAAAAACACATTTTAATTTGAGCAGCTTACTAGGGTTTTTAGCTACTAGCCTAACAACAAAATAGTTGCAGTAAACAAAACTCAGCAGTATGGCTAAGACATTTCTGAGAATAAAACTGACACTGTAGTGGTAGTACTACCCCCTTACATAAACTCATAATGTTATTTGACATGGATTAAATACAACATTGTATCAATTTAAAATTCAGATCCACATTTTAAAAAAGTTGATGTAACAAAGGGGATGACAGAAAAGAATCTCACCTCTGTGAAAAAAACATTAAGGCAGATAGGAGAAAGAATTGTGAACAAATTACAAAAGCATTAGAAACAGAAGTTCTGAACTGAATATGCATTTCAGAGGACAAATACTGTTCATAACTGCAGAAAATACAGAAGCTATGGCAGTTTACCCGGCCACTCATTACACTCCATGTATTTTTCCAGTTAATTCCGTCAAGTAGAAGGCAAGGTAATCTAATTTCCCTTCTCTCTCCTTCCATTTTCCCCCCTCAAAGTGAAAAATTACCGAACTCGTACTTTACCATGATGATGGAAGAGCATTCAGTTTGCTGAAATCCATCCTCAGGAAAAACAGTAACAAGTTGATAACAGATATATCTTTAAAGAAGGAGAGCCATTTTAACGGATTTCAACTCTCACAGAAATAGAGAAAAAGACATTCCAGGGATGTCTCTTTAAAAAAAGATCTCTTTTATTGTATTAAAGAGAATGTTATAAAACCCCAACAAGCTACTTGTATTGCTGACCAAATGAATCTTGAAGACATAAATTTTCTTCTGTAGCCACATTTGGCATTTGTTTGAAAGGAATGCACTTCAAGTAAGTGGCCAGCATGCATGTAGTTATACCATACTCACATCGTAAGAGGAGAAAAACCAAAGTTATATTACACCAGAAGTCCTATCAAACTAAATTCTAACCATACATTCTTCCAGCAGTTTTTTGGGAATTAAAATAAAGATCCCTGTAACTGAAAGAATATGCCTTAATGGTCAATTTATAAATGGCAAACGTACCAATATGTATTTTAGAATTTAAGTAATTCAGTCCAGTGAGGATGCAACTGTAATCACTAACCTAAAAATCTTAAATAATACAAACAAAAAAGATTATATGAACAATAAACCAGTAAAATCTCTTACCACCTTCATAGTAAGAATGGTATGTTCTGAAGCAAACAAGTTAACATAAATTAGGAATTTGGTACTGATGAAGGACCAGTATCCACCATACCATGCACTACTACATGAGCTGAGGTAAGCTTTAAGCTTGAAGAAAAAAGCTCCCTTAGCAAGCTGCTGAACACAGAAGACTGCCTATCAGAAAAAGAACTACCAATTACTCTGCCAGAGTTAACATTATTAGAGCTAAGCTTTTCACTAGTACAGTTAATACAGTTTTAGGGTTTTACACTTAATTACAACATCATTTAGAAGCTTGTAAGTCCATCAATGCAAACCAAGTTCTTCTTGAAATATTAGAGGGCTTACTACCAGAAAAAAACCCAGAAGTATTAACACCTTTGGATCCTCGTTTCTCAATATTAAAAACTTAAGCCTCTAAAACCTGAACAAGAATGACATATCTATAAGCATCTAAAGCAGGAGTTGTCTATATGATTATCATATAATCAGGCCAGGACTTATAATATTCTAATAAATTCCTGTGCAACTCCTGCATATTTGCAGGACTGTATCAATCATATTCATCCCAGTAGGTAATGTAAAAGTACCTTGCGTGCTATTGGTTCTTGACCTTCCATCAGTGTGTACCAGCTAACTAGCCTATTCCAGCCTTCAGTCGGTAAAAGAATGTAGTCCAGCTCATCAATGAGATGTTCCTTGAGAGACTGAGAATCACCATCTATAAGAGAAAAATGTTTTTACTTGAATACTGTAATTCTGTTACATGGGTTTTTAACATTTTTCATATACATAGCAAACAAAATATTTTCTGAGTCGCAGTTATGTTATCTCTGTTATGGTGTTGAAAGCAAAACCCTTCAGAAAACCATTTAGGCAAGCTATCCAGTTCACGCATAGCACACCTATTAGGGGTACTATTCCTACACCCAGGAACCCAAACGACAACTCCATATCCTCATGCAATTGTAAGCGCCTAACTTGTTATCACGCACCATCACAGCCTTCAGAGAAACCAATCCATTTCTCCACCCACTTGGAACTTATTCCCACATCACCACGGATACTTCCATTTCATGCTATAGCTGAAAATGGAAAAATGGGTAGTTAAAGTAATCCAAGACAAAGTTCAAAGACATTTACCCCATGTCAGACTGGGAAAAAACATGGTACAACCTTCCTACTTAGAGAATCCTATACACTCTGGAAACACGGTCCCTACAAAATTCTTCACAGGGACAGCATGATGCAGCACTTGAAAAAAAGTACAACTTGCCAACCTCTTCGCATACAAAGAACGCTTTTAGCTTTGGTTCAATCCTTATTACAGTAGTAAGATTACAGATAGCCTAATGTTAAGAGGTGATTCCAGATCGGAACCCCTGTGAGCCTCAGACAATTAGGGCAGCTGCCTTTCCATTCAGAAGCAAGTACCCAACTACAGGCCAGCAAGCATCCTTCTGTACAGAGATAGATCAAACAGGGCAACCCACACATTCAGCTCCAAAGAATGAATCAGGATGACAAACTTAATGAAGTATGCAAATAAACAGACTATGTATGAAGAATAAATAGACTGTAATAAATACACAGTCTGTTTATTTCCATTGTCCTATGTGAACGAACAGCAGAATTACACTGCACAATTAAAACTGAGCATAAAAGTAACCTTAAATAGTCTGAAATCGCTTCAAGTATTGGCCTTCCTCTTGGATTTTTTTAATGTAATACTTCTAAGCAAAATGAATACTGTTACCTTCTTTTTCTGCAAGGACAAAAAATGTGTGCACTATGTGCATATGAAAAGCACTAAGGTCCTCTCATTTGATCATATTTCTGTACTTGTTTCTCCTTTGTACAGATTGAGCAAATACAGCAATAAAATACATAATGTGACTTCACATATAAAATACAAAATACATAATGTGACTTCAATTGAAAAAAAAATCCTAAACATTAAAAAAAGGCACACATAAAAATTAAAGATCCTTTAATAATAACAACTATTCATTTTTTTTTTTAATAGGAATTTAACAAAACATGTTTCAAAATGACATTTTCTGTAGGAGGGCAGCGCTACTGAGGACATTTAAGACTTTTCCTGGTGGGAAGAGTAAACAAGATTCAGTTTACCAAGATTTTAGAAATCTTCCTGCTCTACCTGCACTTGCTATGCCTTCAGTTGGTTTAAAGAGTTTGAGATTTTAAGGAAAAATATGAGGAAAAAAGCAACGCTTTTTGCTTTAATCAGCAAATGGTGAAAATATGGGCAAAGAAGGATGCACAGCTTTCCTCTATTCCTATTATCACTGCTGCTGACTCACTCTTTCCTTCTCCAGCTAAGTACCTTGATGTGCGAGCAAAACATGGGAGATGCGATTGTTCCCCATTCATGTATTTTAAGTGTGCAATATTTGTTACTACCACTGGTTGCTCAGAGATGACAAAAAGATGCCGTTTCCATAATATGCAATCTGTGCAGTGTAGAGATGACTTCAGGCAGTCAAGAAGGTACAATGTGGTTTGCACGCATCATCTCTGATAAAAATTGTAAATGACTTAGTAGGAAAAGCTTAGAAAAAAAACCCTGACACCAACAAAACCCCCCAGATACAGCCAGGTAATATTAGAATTATGAAGTTATTTTAGAAGAGGGGATAATCAAGTTCAGAAATACACCAAGTATTTGTTGCAATTTCAACGAGAAAAAACACACCACTACAGAACGCAATAAAGAAGAGTGGAAGAAAATCTCAGACTTGGGATTTCACTTTGGAAGCCATAGTACATACATTTCTTGAGCAAAAAGTAAAATGGAATTTTGCATGAACATCTCAATGAACATACAGGTAAATAAGAATTTAGGTAGTAATTATTGTGACCTAATAAATGAGACTTCAATCAATGCACCCATTTAAAAAGTACTTTCCTTTTTTCCCTTCAGGCTGTTTCATCCTAGCTGCAAATGTAACACTTTTCAAGAGTCAAATTTTGGTTCAAAACTTGACTGATTAGGAAATAAAGATATATTCAAGAGCTATATACAAAAATTTGCTGAAGTAATTCACAACTTGCACTATCAACACATATTTGGTCCACTCAACACTAGTCTTTCTAAAACTTCCAACATTTTTTATAGTATGATTTTTTCAGAACCTTATTCTGTTAAACAAGTCCTGTGAGTCTGACAACTCAGTCTCTCATATACAACACTGTTTTCTATGATGAAAAATCAGCTATTCTAAACAACTACTTCCTTGCGCTTGCTTTGCTAATCTGAAGTTGACCACATATATCTCTTCTTTTGAAGATGGTACATGTGCATTCCATTACATTCAGGATATGTTGAAATCAACCGAAATCTCTACCTGTTGCTTTTCACTGCTCTCACTTCATCCAAATATTCTGGAAATAAGGGAGCAGCATTTAAGTAATATAAGCAGAACATACTGCTTCACTTTCCTGGAATCAGTCTTTCTTGAATTCAGTATCGTTCCTTATCACTGCATTACACCTCAGAATATCTGAGAAAACATGCCCATTTTAGACTACTTTATTCTTCAAATCAGATGCAAATTTTTAGACTTAACACTTAAGGAGAGTATTACGAGAGTAGCTAGTGCCTACTACATGCCAAAGAGAGGATCAAAACCCAAGCATTTTCAGGTTCAATTTATGCTACATTGGAAACCCAGCAGAGAGGATCGCTGCTCTGCAGCAGGTGAAGGAGACAGCTACTATTTGCTGAGCACTAAAGCCCTTAATTTTAAAACTGCCTTCACACAGGAACAGTAGATGTCAGAGAGAATTGGATGCATGGTATTGCTGCCAATGCAGAGCCGTAGTTTTAGAGAGCCATGAATGAGCAAAAACTGAAGTTCATAAACCCCAACGCTGTGTTTATTTTGAAACAATGGACAATGTCAAAACAACAGAATGCAGGTTTTCAGGAGCTTTTAGCAAAATGGCTAAAATTACTCTAGATTTGGACAGCTAACTAATACAGGTTTCATATCCACAGTAACTTTAAACATAATCTGAACATGTATGAGTTACAAGTTATAAATAATTCAGATAAACTAGCACAGTGCTTTGCACATCTAGAAATCACCTTTTAAGTGAACAGGCACAGAAAAGAAAATAAACCGACACTGCCTCACTAAGAATAAAAAGACCTTGCTACATCTGATTTTAACTGAAAAGTATCACCTGAATACGCCTGCCTCGCTGCATGATTGGATACAAGAATGTGCAAAAGATCTAGATCCTCACATTTCAGAAAACAAAACATGTCACTCACCTGGAGCAAAAAGACCTTTAGGTTTGTGGATCAAAAAGAACATAAACGTGCTTTCTTCAAAGGCACTGATACTAGTCACTGTTAAACATGCACACTCACTCACATGGACAGTTAGTGTGATGTGGTATGACAAGTCCTATGAGGGGCAATCATCTTTAACTTGTAAAATAATAAGGTATTAATTACAGTTGAGAGGTTCTGAATGAAGAAAGTCAGAGTTCATCATAAATCCCATGGTTCTAAAAATTTCTATTATTACATGCAAACAAATTATGCAGTACTATTACATTACCTGTAATGGCAAAGAAGGGAACCAATTATCGGCTAAATTTCGTATTGACTAGATTCTGCAGATTAAATATTAACGGCTCTAATGGTATTTCAATATAGGACATTAAATACAGAATTTTACCTAAAGATTAAAATATCTGGGAAAGTATTCTGAGACCTGTGTCCACAAATCTGACTACAGTTCAGCAAAAGTCCGTCAGACCTGAGTAATTACAACAGTGACAGAGTTTAATCATACTTAGAAGACCACAAAAAAGTCAGGAAATTATCATCTATCATTTCAAACCATTTTATATTATCCCTGAACTGTGTTTGTTCCAGAATCAGAGTGCTTGGGGCTCATTTACAAAAAAGAAAAATAATTCAGAGTTACAAGCTAAAAATGTTATTTTAAATCAACAAATTTACTTCAGCTAAAAAAAAAAAAAAAATCTTAGTCAGCTCAGGCTAACTATTTGTCAACTTTACTAAATTTCAGTTCGCAACGTATCCCAAAATATCATGATAAACCAGTAATTTGTACATCATTATTAAAAATTCTGTAGCCACTGCAAAGAAGTTCCACTAATTTTATTTATAAGACTGAATTTTATGTATAAAACTGTGATTTGTTAGGGAAATATATGCCAGTTTCCTTGTCACAGTGTGACAACAACCAGAGTTTCACCTTCATAAATGCTGATATTCATTTACCCTACCAACTACAAAAGATGAACCCATGACAAATTTGCACTGAACATTAGCTTTGGTTTAATACACAATCAGAAGCAGTTACCTTTGAGAAGTCCAGAATTATCAATAGGACCAGGGTATACGTTCTGATCTCCCATCTGGTACTTGTCCCAGCTGTCAAAACCAACATATTTTTTCCACTGTTTGAACCAGCGACTATCCACTAGATACCTTAAATGGAAGAAAACACACACGTTAATTATTGGCATGCTGCTACTTTCTAAAGCACCGATTAATTCATATGAATGCACTTGTATCCATCAGCCTTCTAAAGTGGAGAATGTTTTTCTGTCTGGTCTGCTAACCATTACCAGCATCACTTACCAACAAGGACTTTAATTTAGGCAAGTAAAGAACCCACTATCACAGTGACCAAATACACTTTTGCAAGAATGACAATACAGCATATCAGAAGTTGAAGAATGGTAAGTTCAAAAAACATTTCTCTTTTAAGCATGAAATACCATCCGGTTTAATTCCTGTTCTCCATCTGTAAATTCAGGAGATTCAAGATAAAACTTTACAATTAGACAGCCCTTTAAAAATGGAGAGAGAGCTTTTAGTAAAATATTTTCTCCTGCTGAAATTTTATTTATAACATTCAGAGGCAAGGTGAAAAACTTAAGAACTCTGATGTCCTGTCAAGAACCAGAGTCTAAGTGTTTTCTTCCTTTGAGTCAGCCTCAACACATACAGTAAATGTTCTGCTTTTGAGGCAGTACTAGATGTTCCTCCTACACATAATTATCAACACACTTCCGCATAAAGGAATATTTCTAAACTCAGCTCCACAGTATTTCTGCCCAGATTAAACTGTAGCCAGTCTGGCTTTTACCAAGTCCAGCAATAGCTGTATCTTTTTCTTCAGAATTTCTTTAAAATGCCAAATTTGTCCAGTGACCCTCAGATTTAATTTATTTTTTAAAGACACTACCTTCATTACTTCTCTTTCCTAAAATTATCCATCCACTTCTGTTTGGTCTGTACCAACCCTTTCGTTACCACCCCATTATATGTCAGAATATCCCTGTCAGGATGAAACACGAGGTCAAACTAAGGACCATAGATAATCCTCATTCTTTTCTCTAGTATTTGACTACTGAACTCTTATTTGCAGCATAGTAGTAATGTTCTATTGAACCTTTAAGACATCTCAAAACTTCCTGGTGACTTAAATACTAGTCTGCTAATGCATACAAGCTTTATTAGGCAATCATTCTGTAGGAGTCACTCATGAATGCCATTAAAAACACACAAAACAAAAACATTAACACTTACAGTTCATGTAACCAAATAAGTACAAAAAAATTGCTTGAGTATATATTTTACTGAGTCAGTTTAAAAAAAATGTATTAGCAGGGCCTTAAATTTGTGCTTCTAAATCATGTAACTACAAAAAGAATTAACAAATGTAAGATGCCTAAGCCTTAATAAGTTGTTCTTCTCAAATCCAGTTTTAATTGTACACACAGATCAAGCCTGGAGTCAGCCTCCAGAAGTACTGCTAGCAAACCTCTGGTAAAGAAGGAATTACTACTGAGCAGTACTCCCTAAGTGTGATCCTCTGTAGTCAACTTACTAGATTCTCTTCTCAAATAGCCCTAATTTTTCAGTTTCTACAGAATGTACTCTTAAGTGTGTAAATCTATAGGTAAAAGTCCTTTGGAAAGTAATAGAAGGGTGGCATCAGAAAGCTATGCATCAGATCACCACAGGCTTTTGGATGCTTACTTCCCCTACATTCCTCCAAGACATCAAAGACTAAGGTCTGACAACATGCATGACAACAGCATTCTAATTCACATGGCAAACAGTCTTGGTTCAAAATATGATTGCATCAACAGTAATAATGAGTCTGTGAACAAATTACTCCTAGCCTTAGCTTGTAACTGCCCTAAGCAAACATACATAGCAAAGGCAGAGATATCTCAGCTGCTGCAGGCACGAACTTTGGCCAGGGACCAAATTTCTCTCTCACTGCACCAATGCCAACCGTACTCTGGAGCATCTTGACCACCTCACAGTGTAACATTTGGTCTCATATCTTCTCTACTACCACAACCTGTCACTACTGCTAAGAGTCAGCAACTACCACAAGTTACTACGTCTTTCAAAATCTTCTGTATTCAACTTTGTCCTTGAACTTGCACACACAATTCCTTTCTGAAATTTTAAGCACTTAATAAAGCTGTCAGAAAACAGCCTCAATCTTCTTTCTGAACCAAAACGATATGAAAAAAAGTTTAATTTTAAACACTATTAGGGAAATGTGTGTGGAAAGTATTTTGCTGCAAAAATGTCCTTTTCCACTCTTAAACTCAGAAACAGACAGTGACTTATCGGGGTGTTTTGGGCAAAATGCATCCCACCAAACTGGTAATGAAACAGCATGGTTGAAGTCCTATTCCAGAAAGATGAGATACTGAACATTACTATGATTTTTACAATACTGAATCATTCTAAAGTAGCCTGGCCCAGCACTGATTATTTCAACTGTGTGGCAGAATCCCATTGGCATGTTTTGTTTAAAACATGTCTAGAATGTGATAGGAAACAAAATCGGACAAGGCTGAGCTCCATTACATATTGTGAAATTTGGGATAAAACACAATAAAAAGATAAAAAATGCAGGCTATTATGAAAATATGCAGATTTAAACTTTGTTAATACTGAAAAAAGGTAAAATTTATCTATTTTAAATCTGAGGAAGTTCCAGTCCCACACATTTCACACTTCAAAAATCAAACTCATTCAATTAGAATACATTTCTCGACCACTTTCCGTTGTCTATACTGTTCAGTGATCTGCACTAACAAAGCAATGCACTTCCCAAAATAATTCAGACTTTTGTGTACTGAAAACCTCATTTTACAATACAAGAAATTATCCGAGTAAAGACACTGTCCTATGTAAAAGCCTTTTCTGAACGTAACTTCACAGGTTCTGCTAACACAGTAGCAGGTTTACCAATCAGTGCAGAAAAACCTAAGACACCATAAATCTGAAAACTGCTGTGAAATTAAACTGGAACAACTTCCACCATCAAAACTGACCAGCTTGTGAATTTTAAGTTTGGTATTATCATTTGTTTAAAACAAGTGTTCTATTAAAAACAAACAAAGGACTATATTTTTTAAATACCAGATGAACGCAAAGATACAAACTTTAAAGCTTGAAAAGTCCCTTCAAAACACGGTGTTTGCCATCAGGCAATAGAGGAAGTGAAGCAATGGTGTAACAGCACCCTAGTATGCATTAAAATATTTGGTATGTTTGTTACTAGAAGCTTTCAATTATATTTTTATTATCACAAAGTCCTAAACAATGCTGCATCAGGAGGAGAGAAAACACTTAAAACAAATTGGATTTAAATTTTACAGAGACAACATGTGCTTCCTTTCCTGCAATCAATAGTCAGGTGCAGATGTCTTCAGACATGAGAGCGTGGTGAGGCACTGCCACAGGTTGCCCAGAGAAGCTGTGGATGCCCCACCCCGGAAGTGTTCAAGGCCAGGCTGGATGGGGCTTGGAGCAACCTGGTCTAGTGGAGGGTGTCCCTGCCCATGGCAGGGAGTTGGAACTGGATGCTCTTTAAAGGTCCCTTCCAACCCAATCCATTCTACTCTTCTATGATCTGGCTCAATGAAGGCAAGAATGCTTTTGGAGGTACAGACTCAACAGTGAATGCAGAAAGGTTTTTAAGTATTTCATCTAACAGATTCTCTATCCAATTCATGCTCAAGCTATGACATATTCATCTATTACCCGGAAATCAGTGAAGGAAAGAGAACACAGTAGCTAGAAGCCCGCAATAGGCAATTTAGCCTATTTGATTTAAAGATCACGAGTAAGAATTTAAGAATTCAAACAAAGATAGTCAACTTGAAAATTAAGAAGAGTAATCAGATCTTTACAATCAAATTTTCACCAAACAATAACTGACTGTTGCAATTAAATGAATGTTATCTTCTGTTTCTGGAAAAGAGAAGCAGACACTAGACTCTACCACAGAAGTTTGAATTAGTATGATCATTTAAAATGATTTCATTCTACACAGTACATATGTAACTGAATATAGAGTCTGATATTAGAGATAATTTTGAGTCTGCCATTACAAGCCTGAAGTTACTATAATTGAATCATTGGTATTTGTATCTTTTTCTTTTTAAAGTACAAGTAGCAGCAGTTCTTCCCACATTTGCAAAAAATCCAGTGCTTTCGCTCTGCCTGTGTGAATTCCAAATCCTTTTACAACAGCCTCTTAATATATTTGACTAATTTCTCTTTAATAAATGGGAAATGGGATACGAAATCTGATTAATCTGATGTACCCTTGACTTTTGCTTTATACACAAAGTTTTCAGTCTTATGAACGTACTAATGGCAAACAGCATTCTCACCCTTTTCTTCTGCTGTGGCCATCTAGTGTTATTCCATAACAACTATGTGGTTATGAATGCAGTCATCCTCAGGCATTCATTCTACCACCAAACCTGCCAGCCTCGTCCCCTACTCCATCCCACAGCCTCTACTTTCTTGATCCATATTTGAATGAATTATGAGTCTTAGAGAGGGAAGGCTATAATTTTACACAGATGGGAAATGATCATATAGGCAAACTGTGCATTGTTTTAATTAATGCTTAACGAATCACTGCTCCCGTAGAACCATATTACTTTTCAAATGCTTTCTGTTACATGTTTGATCATACACCAGTAACACAGTGATTAATACAACATTTTGATAATTGGACTGAACAGTGCAATAAAGCCTGGGGTCCACTGTTCTCGATTTTACTTGTTCACCACTGCCAATTCAATACTTCATAAACTTTATTCTTCCACATCCAATTAATTTTGTCACCAACCAAATTTTGCTCTACAATGTCTCTTTACAGTTCTCCCTAAATGAAAAATTGTATCATTTCTGCTTCCTAACACAAACGCAAAAACTTGTATCACTTGCCTTCAAATTTAGGAATTTGTATTTACACACTCTCATAAAAGACCAATACTTCCAGCATAAAAAAATTCAAAGGTCACCTACAAATCTTGCAAGTATGTATGTGCGACAAGAACTAAACAGCACAGACAGGTTCCTTCCCTGGAAATAAAATGCTGAAGGACAACCAAATCTTAAAAAAAAAAAATCACATGAAGTGTGAGACTCTGAGCAAAGTCTGTCCAGTAGTACAATGGAGAAAAGCAAAATGAAAAATGCATGAACATCAAAAATTTGAAAGCTACTCAAATTACTTTGTCTTTTTATCTTCTCCTTTCATGTTTTCTTATTTGAATTCACTGAGTAGTACTTTCTTAGACTGGTGTATTTTAGACATACAGACAAAGCTGAAAGGAACAATTAAAAAAAGAAGCGAAACGGGTGCAAAACACTAAGACTGAATTCTGCAACTGTAAAAAAAATAAGTGAATATCTGTAAAGCATAACTAAAACTGGTTACTTTCAGACAAGTAAGAGCCTATGTGCATTTCTCTGTGAGATGCATTCTACTAAAAATTAATGAAAAGACTAAAAAGGGACAGTCATGAAATCTGTGTGTACTCAAGGACAAAGTTAATAGCACTTGTAATATGAAGCAGCATATATCTATCCCGGTGTACTAATTTTTAAATAGAGTGTACCAGGAAGATCTATTTAGTAGGATAAGGAGCAAATGGGCCACTGCCAGTTCTGAGGATTTCTTACAGACCACATCTAACCTGAAACAAAAACATTATTGATTTGATGCAGCACTATACATTTTACCAGAGTCTAGCAAAATACTTCCTGACCATAGATTATAGCTTAGAAGGTACTGCCTTACTATCCCAACATTCAGCCCTTAACATCCTTTATAAACAAAGGTGAGGAGTTTACCTACATAAATCCAGTAATCAATTTATGTTCTGAGATAACTGCTTTTAACTGAGTCAGGATCTACCAACATTATTTGGACTTCTTAATTTAAAGTACGGAGTCTTTATTCTCAGAGTTTCTTAAAGGCAAACTCAGTAAACCACTTTACCGCAATGTTGAGGTAACATGCGTTACATGCAAAAGAAGCATTTAGTCAATTTATATAGTCAAGGAAAAAAAAAACAGAGACACAGATTTTGAAAAATGCTAACACAGTAGTTGTGAATTTATGGTTACGTGTATGTATGTGCATGCATATACACATATACATTTTATTCATATTAGGCATTTTAATGAGCATTCTACTACTCTTCAACAGAAATCTGATACAGGTGAGAGAAGTTATCCTGAGTTAGTATGGAATACAGTCACAGTAGCTGTAATCTTCCCACTTTGCAAGAACTTGTTCTTAACCAAGAGATGAAATACTACTTTTCCAATAAGATTAGGGAAAATGGAAATTTGCATTCAAATGTCATACACTTCCCTCATCCTTATGCAAGAAGGATATACCATGTTAGAGATTATGCTGCAAAAATAATTAATGCAATTACACCCCGCTCAGCTTAGTGGATCAATCTACTAAAGCACTTAAAAGTACACAACTAAAATCCAAACTTCTTAGTATTAAGGGAAAAAGTAAAAGCCAGTAATGTATAGACTGCAGCTTTTGATCCTACAAACACACTCAATGAAACATTCTCACCAAGATAAACAAAACTACTCATCTACTCAAAACAGAGGACAAACTGTTAAGAAAGCAACTTATCTATTCATCAATGTTATGATATCCATGATACAATCAAACATCTGACATCTATGTATTACCTATCAGGGATGTTCAGTCATTTAAAAGGAAAAGACATACCTCTAGTAAACAGAACTACATCTGCCAAAACCTCATTTCTTAAACAAGAGCTGATCACTTTTTAGGGGAAAATTATTAAAAACTTGTAGCATGCACTTGAGACCAGCTTCACTGAATGTGTTGTTCCAGACATAAAAATAGCATACCATGCATTAGTAAAACAGATATACAATGTCTGTACATTAAACGTGGTACAATGTTTTGCTTTTATTTTCGTTACTATTACCCAATATAGGAAAGACTTCCAAACCAGACTAATGGTACAGCAGTTTTTTGAACTGTGGACCTGACTGAGAAAGCTACCCCAAGACACCTTAACAAAGTTTTAAAATGTGGCCTAACCATTTTTTGAAACTACAATTAAGAAATGTTATAACTGGTGGAATCAAGATTTCACTCAATCATGAAACACAAATTTTCCTCTCTCAGATGTCATCAGTCAAGCTAGTAAGCAGGACAACCAACCCATCTTCAGGGGTGTAACACTAACACACCTGGAAGATTCATAGTAGGGACTGACAGACAGAACTGTCGCAAATTTCTAAATATGCTGCTTTGTGGGGCAAACCTTAAAGACTAAGACAATGTCACAACAAGGTGAACTGATTAAATCAGCAAATGCTTAACATTTATAAGCATCATGGTTAAGGCCCAGCCAGCAACAAGACCACGCAGCTGCTCGCTCACTCCTCTCCTCTGAGGAGAAAATACAAGGAAAAGTTTGTGGCCTAAGGCAAAGACAGGGATCACCCACCCATTATGGTCATGGGCAAAACAGACTGGACTTGGGGAAGAAAAGTCCATTTAATCAGTTACCAATCAACTCAGACAAAACAAAACATCTTAAAAACCTTCCCCCAACCATCCTTTTCTTCCCATGCTACCTCCTGCTGCCCAGCGGCACAGGGGGGCGGGGGATAGGCGTTTCCCAGTCAGTTCACCACACATCACCAACACAACTGGCTTTTAAAATAAATCAGTCAGCTCAAATTGCTTGATGAAAACAGTACAACCAAGTTTGACAATATGAAAGTCACTTAGAGCCAACAAGTTGGTGACAGAAATACATAAACACTGGAATAGCCCCAAACCTTTACCCAGAAGTAAGCAAAAATATGCATGTATTATTTGCTGAAAGTTATATTCAAATATGATATTTTGAGATTATAATAATGGAAATATTTGTCCAGTTTAATTAGTTTCAGGTGTTTTCTCTCAGTTGTATTATGCATCCTTGGAGATCTAGATTTACTTTGAGCAAGTAAAATCCAAAAAACATAGACCATGCTTGTGAACATGTTCCCAGCTCAAGCCTGGTGTACTGCAGTATTCAGTGTTTACTGCTGAGTGGAGCTTTAGATCATAAGATAGATCTGCTCTCACCTGTAAAATGGCCCTTGCCTGTCTGAAGCAGATTTAATATACAAGGCACAATTTATACTCTCAAGTCCCCTGAAATGCTGGATACAAAATAAAACACAAGGAAATGCAATAAAGCTGCATCAGGGCAAGTTCAGATTGGACATTAGGAACAGGTTGTTCTCGGAGAGGGTGGTCAGTCACTGGAACAGGTTGCCCAGGGAAGTGGTCACCGCATCAAGCCTGTCAGAGTTCAAGGACCATCTGGACGATGCTCTTAGTCATACCGTGTATGTTTAGGTAGTCCTGCAAGGAGAAGGTAGTTGATCCTTCTGGGTCCCTTCCAACTTGAGATGTTCTGTGATGCCATGAAAACCCCATATCCATCCAACGCACAAGAGGAGCTTACGTAACAAAGGTCTACGCTACCATTGCATACATACAATGTATTAGAATTTGCAGCATATCTTTAAAACATCCCACAACAGTGGAATTTGTTCGATAATAAAGACATGGAAAACTAATGCAATGAAAAGTGAAGCACATAATATATTGTAACAACGTGTATGTTCTCCCCTTGATACACAATAGGTGCTGATATCATATGGATTGGATTCAGTGCTATCAATGCAGATGATGAAATAAAAGATGAAATTCTGAACCCTGCAAATATAAACTCCAACAACATGCTCCTTCCAGTGACTGATGACAAAAGGCCTTATTTGAAATCTCAGAGTCCTCACAGACTGCATTTGCTCATCTTCCAATCTCAATTCAGGCTCATGAGTTCATTTGAGGTCTGAGGGTCTCCACAGATTGAATTTGTTAATTTTCCAATCTTAGTTCAGATATGTGTGAGTCCACTGATCATGCAAAGGGGTTGAAACATAGAATTAGAATGTTCCTTGATATCTTCCGATATTACACATCACTTGGTTTCCTCAAAAAGCAGTAACTGTTGGTCACAGCTAGCTCACTCCATACCAACACTATGCTCCCATTTAGACATAACTTTTCTTTAAGTACTTCTTTTATTTGAACAATTTCTTGGCAAGTATTGACATTAGGAAGCACAACGCTTAACATTTCAACCTACTTTCCTCTTCCTGTTTCCCTGTGCTCAAGTTGTTTTCAAAGTACAGATTACTTTTGACCTTAAACTATTTTTAGTTAGTATTATTTTCTTGTAAAATAATGTATTCCTCAAAGCTATATAAAAACATGTGATCTTCTACTTCATTCTGTTAGAAACAAACAAGCTTTGTTTAGAAATACTGTAAACCAACAGTAAAAAAAAGTCACAGCTATTTTAAATTTGCTTTAGCTGAAGACACTAATCAGACTAAATTTATCTTTATGATGAGTTTAGATCAGTTCTTACAACCTCATATAGTCCCTGCAGACAAAAAAACCAGAGAAAACAGTTCACCGCAGCTGTTACTACCCCTTGGGTCCCATTGAAGTGGGATGAAATGCTGATTTCTAGTATTTATAAAGGACGGCTCATCTCTGTGATTAAGGGTCATTAGTCTGGTTCCTGGTTGTGTTCTCATCAATTACTGGACTTAGAGGTTCTCCAATATAATCTACAAATTACAGAGTACTTATTGGATTATCTTTCCCAATATAAGCATACAAGAAACAAATATTTTGGTCCTTTCACTCTAATACAAACCAACAAATATTAGAACACAGTTACCAGTTGACAGCCATGCCTTATATGCAAGTATATGTTCATATTGGGTCAGTCAATTAAAATTACCAATAAAAGACTGTATCTTTATGAATGATGATGTGCAGAGACTTAGAGCAGCCCAAAATGTAATTACTTACAGTCTTTGCACATTAACTTAAAAGAACAAAAGAATGAAACTATTACTTGTAAACGCACCTTCATTTCCTAAACAAATATTCGACTGAATGCATCCCTCAGTTACATATATACAGAATTAAACCACATGTAACCTAGATTTATTTATACTGACTGACAGGTCAGCCCTTTGACTTCAAAATCAAAAGAGTGAACTTCAATATGCAATAAAGGCACTCCACAGAAAGACACTCACTCCATCACTGTGTACTGCTGGAACAGTATCTTTTGAACAACAGCTATTTCACTTCTAACAGCAAAACTGTGCAAACTGTCCAGAGAGATAGGTGAGGACTTTTTTTTCCATCCTTCTCACTGTGCATGATTACAGATTAAGCAATACTGAGGACAAAGTGGAACAACTGTGTTGCTCAAAGCAAATTAGGACTCATGCTTAAAGGCACAGCATCCAATTTTTGTTCTTGCACAACTGCAACTTTCAAAAAAAAGTAAGGCACGGACAGGTTTGTACCTGTATTCCTACTCTGATTAGGCTAGCCAAAATTACTTGACTAAGTACACACACGATTGATACCTTCAAAATTTAATTTCCTTTCAGAATTAACAAGTTCTTGAAAGTTCCAGATGATGATGATTATTCGACTATCACATACAAACCGAAACACTGGTTTAATTAAAAATTTAAGTAAATCTACAAGAAAAATAATCCAGCAGAGAAAAAAAGAATTGCTCAGCTCCTGGTTTTAAGAATCTTATTCTAAATATTTCACATCTCTCCAGAAATAAAAGGTTTGTTCAATTATATAGAATCATGCACCAAGATAATTTCAAATTAACTAAACAATCTGTCAAATTCTTCCTACAGTCCCCCATGCTCAGTTCCCACAATGTGCTGTAGTAGCCTCAGAAGCATTTCACACAAACCACCAAGAGGTTGACAAAAAAGCCTGATTCAGCCAAAACTGATGGACAGCATTTTCATGTTACAATTTCAGCGTGAACATTACATTAACAACCATGTAAGTATTCTGAATACACTTCTAAATTTTGCATTTAAGACTTTACATTAAAAAATAATCTAACTCCTAAAACAAAGTTTGACTTCCAATTTTCAGGCAAAGCCGGACACAAACATGATTTTCAGTTTAACATGATCTCACCCTGCCTAACCAATTAACAGCAGAAAATCGCACCTACATATTTCCATTGCAAGTGTTCTCCTAGAAGAATTTAAAACAGAACATTTTGTACATCTTCATAAGCTGTTGGTGAAATGCTGCACCATTCTACATGCAGTGAGACAAATCTACAGAAAACTTTAGCCACAAGGTCTTAAAGTCAAAAATCAGCAACTTAGACCTCATCTGAAAGAAAAAACAGCCAATTCTATCCTTGGAACACTGACGTAGTGTTCCTTGTTTCTCATTATATGAGGCCATCAGAACAGTTTAGGGTGTTATTCCAAATGTTACTGAGGTGTAAGTCCGTAACATCTCATCATGCTCTCAGTGAAATCAAGTATAAACTTCCTTTAATGTTCAAACTAGATTCTGTTCTTGTACAGCACAACAATGGATGATTAAATGCATAAAACACTGAGATGACCACAGTGTAAAATGTTATTAAATCTAAGCACTTCAGCATCAAGGTTATCACCAAAGACAGGCACTGCAGGGTTTTCAAGCAGGGCTATATATGCCAGTTCAACAAGATTCTTGAGTTTTCACTGTAACCAAAATTAAAATACTTGCACATTTTTGGTGGAGAAATTCTTTAAATACACTTCTGGATTGGAAATCCTTTGAGGCTGAACTTCCCATATCTACTGGTCATTCATTGGATTTTTATCCCTATTAAATTTTCCTTATTCTCCGCAGTAAGACTGAGTTTTACAATTAAACAGCCAATACAATTCTCACAGTGCAAAAAAAGAGAATACTTTGTTCACCTTCCAAGAAACGTACTCTATGGATAACAACAGTACTCCTTCTGGACTCAACAATTTCAGAAGCAAAGTGTATCAGAGATACATCTGAAAGAACACAAAATACTATACTTCTGTACTTTTCATAATCTGCAAATCTTCAAAATTAAGGACAGATTAAGAATCAATCTCATCACTCTGTAAAGCGATGACTGGCACCAAAACTGACTGGCTAGCAGGGCTGGAAATCAACATCTTCCTTCTGGTCTAATCCTGACCAGCTTCAGTTTAGAGATAGTGTCTTAAAACTTTATCTGCTCGTCTAAAAATCCTTATCCTAGAAGACATCATCATCTTACGTAAGTATTTCAGCACAGCACTCAACATTCTATCAAAACAGACAAAGGCTCTTAAAGCTTTTCTCTGAAAGGTAAGGCTTCTGCCTTCTCTATTAAATTTTGAGATTTTTAAACTTATTCCAAATGAACATCTTCTGTGATGTGGACACCAGAACTGGACAGTATGAATGGGTTCACTAATATATTACTGTGTACAGCCTATCTTTGTACAGCTACTCAGTATTCCCTGTTCAAACATTTAAACATCTGCTTTCAAAAATACAAACATCTGTATTCTCACTGCTCACAAACTGCTATGGCAAGCGATAGATGAGAGAAGCACAGTGAGGAAATTCTGGGAGAAAGAGAAAAATTGGTGAAACCGAGTGCCAAGGCTGTGCTGTTAGCTGTTTTTAGTCACTATTACCCACTTTCAGTGAACCATTTATTGGCAGGTGATACTTCGGGGAAAGCAGCGTGGTCACACAATCTAGACCACTGATGGCCAACGTGCGTAAGAGGTAGCAATGTAAAGAGTGTGAAAGCATTTGTAACGTCATTTTCAAGTAACTGAACACATTCCTATGAGAGCCACAGATGAACAGAACTACAGGGAAAGCACGTCTGAAAGTGGTCTTAAAGGTAAAGACAGAAAACTATACCTCAATACAGGGAGGAAACTACAGATATTCACACAAGTCGTCACACAAAAGAACTGACAGTGTCTTCATCACCTCTTTAAGAAAACTGTTCCAAGATCAATAACGTTCAGTATTGAAAACTGTATGTCAGCAACACTGTGAAAACAGGAAGGCTTGGCAAGGTTCATAAGAATACCACTGCAGCTACAAAGGCACTGACATCATCAAGCCCAGTTGGTCATGCAAATTGTACAGCAGCTAATGACGAACACTAACAGCCCTTCAATTTCTGAGAGCAGATACAGGAAGACCCTGATGGAGTTTAAATTTGTCTGCAGCTGTAATAAGCAATATTTTTTGTCTTTCTAAATGAGCGGTTAAAATCTCCACAAACAATAAAGGAATCTCATTACTTGCCAAGCACCAGCAGAATTTCAAAATACTGAGAAGTAACCGTATCAGATCCTAAAACCGCGAGATCTAGCATGAAATACTGCATTTCTTCTCTTCCAAAACACAATTCTAGGTCTTTCAAGCACAGAACATGAAGGTCTTTTGGATAATATTTCAAGAATAAGGAATTATATACAATTCAACTTCCACGGAATGACAGTGTGGTTTTTAATGCTGAATCCACTAATAAAAGTAGTCAACATTATTTAAAACAACTGATAAACAAAGGAGGTTCTCGCTTGGAAAAGCTTAAATTTGACATTTAATGTATGCTGAGAAGCGTAAGAAAAATGGAGAGGGGGAAGAATCCTCAATCTCTCCTAGTTAAGTAATTTAATTTATTAACTGCCCTTAAATGAATGTCCCCATCAGGACAATCTAGCCCAGAGTCCTGTCTCCGAGGACAGAAGAATCAAAAGAAAGTAGCCTTGTCTGTCCACTGAAGCAACACATTTTAACCTATACTACCCCCAAGCTACTCTTAAAAACATCCAATTAAACAAATTCTGCAGCTTGCTAAACTGCCTGTTCAAATGTTTACCAATTCTATCAATTTTTTGCCAATATCTAACTCTAAAACAGGTTGCATTTCAAAAGTCAGTTGCATTTCAAGCCAGTTTCATTTTTTGCTCTCTGCAGTGCACACAAAGAACTAATGAAGAAATTCAATGCCCTCTTTATAGATACTACAAGACTTGCCTCTCTTTGCTCTATTCTTTAGTTCCTTTTTCCTTAGAGGAAACCCCCAAAGCTTTATACTTTCCTTATACAGCTTATTGTTCTCTACACTCTAAATTCTGAAAAGCATGGACAAGACTTTCAGTATAAGCCAGTAATTTTGAAAGGACTGTATTTTAGTCCTTTAGAGCTCCAACAGAACAAGCTGATATGGCATTGCTCCTATTTTTTTTCAGCAATATTTACGACTGAAAGAATGAAAACTGCAATTCTGAATCACGACTTAGAGCACTTTAACTGTTTTGTTTCCTTACTGATGCCCCCCAAAAATCAAAAAGCTATTGACAAAATATCTCTGAAAAAAGCATTTGGACTAAACATACCCCTTTAATTTGTGAAGTTAAACACACAGCTCTAAGTATTAATCCTATGGACACACATGCATACACATTTACGTAGCTAGATTTAACAGTTCATGAGTCAAAGTTAACATGACTTGGCCACAGCTTATTCAGTCTTAAAATGCTTGATTAATCCTAGTGTCATAATCACAGCTAGATTTCTTTCCAGAGAACATTTAGAAGCTTTTTCCACTTAACTGATTTTTTCATGTTAAAACATTTAATGTACTAAAAAAATAAATACAGCAAACTTGCTGGTTTGGTCAGCACGCGAACTTGTCATAAGTTACTTTGAATAATATTAGCTGTTTGAGAGGTTTTTTTAGTACTTGGGAAGTACCAAAGAGAATGATTTTAAAAAAAGGTGTCTTGTAAGATTACAAGCCTGAGCATCCTTTTACTACCACTGGCCATTTTCAACACTACCATGTGAATGGATTTCCTTTTTCTAGTTGCTTATACTTTTTGAGTTTCAGAACACCCTGCTCGTATGCCAAAACTGTACATATACTCAGCAGTATTTGAATAATGCATCAGAATGTATGCTTCTGACACATGCTGCAGTATCAACACTGTTAAATATAGTCTGTTACAGAACTGGAACAGCAAGCAATGACAGCTGAAATGAGGCGGGCAAGTTCTACTTTTGTAGATTCATACTTAATTTTCAGTAAGTTAATGCTTCAGCCTTTGTCTCTGGGTGACAGTTTCATACAGGAAGAGATGAAGAGGTTAAGTGGTAGAAAAAGTGTCAGTTCCTTCTTTTTATCCCACCTCCTAAGTCCCATTTCCTAGCCTCAGAGAGCTACGACGACAGTTACCAAGTGCGCCTAGTACATATAACCTAATTCTTTTCCAACCTCGATTATTCTGCTGACAATCTGCACAGCATACTAAGAAATATTTTCTGACCAGAAAAATATGTATTTTTAAACTTTTATTGTGAAACAGGTATCATAAAGGCTGTTTACACCTCGGGGGCTGTTTCTTAGGCAGTTAACACGTTCACAAAGTAAAATTTGAGCTTAAGGCTTATCACAGCCGCGGAGGGGCTCCGGGGCACCCCACCCAGGGTACGGGTGTGATTTCTGACAACTTGAAGGTGACGCCAGGGCCGCTTCCTCCTCTCAGCCTCGACAACGGCAGAAACGCCTGGCTGCGGAGCTCTTTTTCCGCGCCGCAATCCCTGCTTCAGGACTCGCTCCTGCGAAGCCAAACGAGCCCCCCGCGGGCTCCGAGGCCGCCGTCCGGGGCCGCGCCCTACCGGTCACGCCGCTCCCTCCCCCCGCGCTCTCCCAGCGCCGCTCACCGCCCGGCAGGGAGCTGACCTCGGTGCCTCCCCCGCCGGGCGCCTCAGCGGCGCGGCGCGGCCCTGCCGGCCGCCAGCAGCCCCGGCCACGCCGAGGGCTCGCCGCCCCGAGGCGGCCGGTCCCCTCCTGACGGCGGCTGAGGGAGCCGCTCGGCGGGCAAGAAGGGCGGTGGGGCCGACCCCTCTCCCCTGTCACCCGTCTCGTCCCCCGGCGCAGGCGGGGGGGGCCGAGCCGCCCCCGGGAGCGGGGAGGGGCTGAGGAAAGGAGGTCGGTCCCTCCGCCGGCCGAGCGGCACCGGGGGCGGAGGGAGCCGCCCGCGCCGACCAGCCCGGGCCCCCCCACTCCTCCCTCACCAGGTGTCGCCCTTGCGGAGGGCGGTTTTGAGCAGCGCCGCGACGTCCGTGCGCTGGGTCTCCAGATCCGCCGCGCCTCCCTCCGCCATCTTCTCCCCCCGGCAGCAGCGGCGGCGGCAGCAGCAGGGGCAGGAGCGGGCCGCGCTGCATGCTGGGAGTGACATCGGCAGGGAACCGCCCGCGCCCCCTCCCTTCCCAGAATCCGCGGGGCCGGCAGCATAGCGAGGTGCTGCTGAGCGGCGCCCCCTTGCGGGCCGGAGGTCTTTCGTCCCACCACCTGGCATGGACGCGCATGCGCGAAGCGTCGGCTGCGCGCTCAGGTGGCTTGACCGGGCAGCCCCGAGGCTTGCGCTGCGGTGCCAGCGCTGCCGGTGGTACCCGGTGGTACCGGCTGTACCGGGCTCAAAACCGCTCGGGCGGCTCTGCTTGGGCGACGGGCGTCAGGCCGGCGTGGCCCTGAGGCCTGGTGGCAGCCTTCTCGGCCGGGGTACCACGGCATCCTCGGCGTCCGGGCCTGGGTCGCGTCTTGTGTTTAAGGAGATCGTCCAGAATAAGGAACTGTCTTCTTTATGTCCTTCCCTTCGGTGTTTTAATTTTAAGCGTGTGCATAACGAGATGCTGTATGTCTGGCTGATAGATGAGTGGCTTGGAGTCATGTAATTCATGGAATCATTGAATCACGGAATGGTTTGGGTTGGAAGGGACCTTAATCCAGTTCCAACCCCCCTGCCATGGGCAGGGACACCCTCCACTAGACCAGGTTGCTCCAAGCCCCATCCAGCCTGGCCTTGAACACTTCCAGGGATGGGGCATCCACAGCTTCTCTGGGCAACCTGTTCCAGTGCTTCACCACCCTCTCTGGGAAGAACTTCTTCCTGATATCCAACCTAAATCTCCCTGCTTCCAATTTAAACCCGTTACCCCTTGTCCTGTTACTACAGACCCTTGTAAATAGTCCCCCCCAGCTTCTTTGTAGGCCCTTTGAGGTACTGGAAGGCTGCGATAAGGTCTCCCTGGAGCCTTTTCTGCTCCAGGCTGAAGATGATAATGATATAGTCCGTATTATTGTGCAAATACTGTTGCCATTTAAATAGGCTGTAACTCGCATTAACTTTCCCAGACCTTTGCAGAAGCCAATGGATAGTGCGTTTTATTTGCTTCAGTCACTCTTCTCTGAACCTTGTGCAAACAGTGCAACCTGTCATTTGGCATTTCACCAAACTAATGAGCCATGTGTTACGTTGCATTAACAGCATTTTCTGTCTTCACACTTGTATATGGGTCTCAAAGTCAAAATTGTGTAGAAATTTTGGGCTGAAGAGTGGGTGATGCTGATTACAAACATCTGATGACAAAGTTTGTTCCTGTAGATCTAGCTGGTGTATCTATAATGTATGCAATTGTGTATCTAGTCCCCTTCCTCCATCTAAGTCATTATAGCATGCTGAATTGTATAACTAACACTGGAAATCTATCATAGGCTGCCAGCCTATGGCTGCCATATCAGCTATTAGCTAATTAGCACTTGCAAGCTGGTAGCATGTAGTTGTTATAAATAGCACTACAGATTTCTTTTTAGATATACATGCAGCAAAAAAGAGAATGGAAGTAAGGCTCTTACGCTGCTGTGGTAGTCCAAAGCTAAGTAAATATTTTGCCAGGATTATCAGTAAAGATGATGATGTTGAAATAAAGGTAAAATCAGGATTTGTGGCTGGAAAGGGAATATGGAAGTCGTACCTGTCATGGTTTGACTCCGGCCACCAAAATGCCAGGAAGCTGCTCACTCACCTCCCTCACCCCTCAGCTCCAGCAGATGGGGGAGAATTGGAGGAAAAAGACAAGGAAGCTCATAAAATTGAGATAGGAACTATTTACTAATTGAATATAAATGAATAATATATAAAAATGAATATACACAAATACTCTTAATAATAATTAAAATACTAAAAAATAAAACATGATACAACTGCTTACCACCTGCAAGCACTCCCCAGCACCAGCTAAGACACCTTACCAGTACTTTCTCAGAGTAAATCCAGATACATAGCTTCATACCAGCTACTGTGAAGAAAATTAACTCTTTCCTGACTACAACCACCACAATACCGAATGTGTAAATAAAACTCCCAAGAGCTCAGAGGGGCTGGTGGCGACATTCACGGCTTCTCTAAGAGATGGAATATGAAATTCCAGGAGAAGGGGCAAGCAAGTTAAATATACAGGGAAAGTTATATTGAGAGCTGGGAGTCTAATGGCTACATTTAATGAGAAGAGAGAAAACTGAACTGGACAACAAGAAGGTTTCCAGCCTTTTGAAGAATAAATTTTTGGATTAGAATTTCAGCGACTGGAACAATAACTGTGACACCTTCCCACCCCCCTCACACCAGGTCTTGACAAATCAGAACAATGTTTTAAACCCTGAAAGTTACCTGTGTACCAAACTTAAACTTTTACAAAAAATATCACTTCATGGAATTTTTTTGAGAAAATATTCCTCGGTCCACAGGTGAATAGCTTCATTGTTCAGCAGTCTGTAGTAGGACCATCAGCAGTTTCCTTTGCCAGAAGGTTCGCCCAGAAGCACCCATACCTCTACATACCTGCAGTTACGAGGTGAAAGATCTCTTATTCCTGAATGCAGTCTAGTCATGGTACGAAATGGATACCAGACAGATACTACAGGTACTACAAATAGTAGACAGAAAAACATATAATGTGCCACCTGAAGCAGAGCTTTGTTTAAGAATTGCAAAGGAGAGACGAGTAACTAAGTCTCTTTCTAGGACTGTCAGTGCTTCACAAGTAGCACTTGTGTCTTTCATAACAGAAAGCATCCTAAGCTTGAGAAAAACTTTCCTCTATACAAAAGTCTTAGAAAATGCTAGTTAGTGTTCAATTTGTATTTTTAGAAAAGTTTTCTGAGCTAGAAAGGAATTGTTTCCAAGTACCTCTGTCCTAGACAGTGCCTGAGGATCTTCAGATTTTAAACCACCTGATAAACAGAAACAGCACTGGAAATACTGAGGATTGAGCTACCCTCTCTGAAAAAACCCAAGCATTTGTAATACAGACGTGTATCTTCCTTCTTTTGATATGAGCGAATGCAGAATCCTGTAAAACCAGCTGAGGTGACCGGCTTTCCAGTAATCATTGGGCCTCCATCCGTGCTTGACTTCATTGCTATTGGATGAGTTTTTATAAACATGTTTTTTTTTGGTTCTAAACATTGATCCTAAAAAAGGATGCAATTAATAAAACCTATAGCAGCTCAGACATTCAGCAAATGGGCTGCAGATAACAAACTGTGTACACTGATGATTCTATTGATTCCCAATACAACATAAAGTTGAAGCTCTCAGTTCTTGTTTTCAGGTCAATTAGTGGACTTGGCTGAAGAGACTTAAAATACAACATGATGTTTGGGGATATGAGAAGCTCTGCTTCTCAGTGGTAGAAACTTGTGTACACAATAGATTCTGTAGAAATGACAGTCAACTGCAAGTCTCACTCACAGGTACCACAGAAGAATTTGCCGTTTCTTATTTTCTTCCTAAACCTTCTACACCACCTTTGTGGATTTATGGAGAGAGAAAATAGGGCTTCAGATTCCCTTCCGCAGTGGTCTGGCAAGAACTTGTGTATATGATGGGCTTACAGTTGGTGGTGTCTGTGTGAATTTCCTTCTTAGTTTGGAGCTGCATCAGACACAGAGCCTGACATGCCAGAATGGATATGATGGGTGTGTGTTTTACATGTAGCGTTCACACATACAGCCGAGAAAACATAGGTAATTTCACTTTCGGTTGAGAAATCTGATGAAAATCCTTTTAGAGCTAGTTTTACTAGCCTAATATGTTTTCATAAATTCAAAGTGGAGCAAAAGGTCAACTAGCAGTGCCACCACTGTTGATTTTGTTCCATATCCTACTTTTTTGGAAGAAGTATGGGAGTTGGTTGTTTTAAAAGAGTGGTAGAACTGTAAACCTTTTTGAAACAGTTCAATAACAAAGGCAAGAAAGCAGAAATAACAGTGGACTAGAGTTACACAATAGCCAGATAAAGCAGGGCTTCAGTAAGATAAACATAAGAGGGGAAGGCATAGGAACGAAAATTCAGAACTGAAGGAAGGTGGGGGAACCCAAGGAAGCATGGGATGAAGGAGGAACAGAAGCAGGTAAGAATACACATTTTTTTAAAGAGAGAAAGAAATACAGGATAAATTTGAAAGAGGGGTAGGGAAACAACATGTAATTAAGATACCCATTTCTGTCCTGGACTTGAAACCACAGTTGTTTTTGAATCGTATTCCTCCTAATTCACTCTGTGCACGATGTGCCTCATTCACACAGGCTAAACCTAACCCTGTTAAATTCTTGTTTCAGCTAGATGGAACTGCAATTACTAGATGTTATTGCAATAACACACTTTTGTTGAGATAAGAAAAAAAAAACCAACATAAAAATTTGATACATTTTAATTTAGTTGGTTACTCAGACTGTGACATTTTTTCTACATTTTTAGTAATTAGTATCACCAAAAGGATCTTTCAAATGAGAGAACAAGGATATAGACTCTTGGAGAAGGGACTGTTGCTTTTTAACTGTGTGTAACAGGACATGCTCAGTCTTCTTTTACTTTCTTACTTTCATGTATTAAGTAGGACCAGGCATCCTTGGACAAGTGAAGTCAGAAAGTTCATAGATCCAAATAGAGGGGAATGATGATAGAGAAAGGTTCAGTGGGATCAATGAAAAGTGTCCCAGATGTCTTCCTAATTTAATGACAGTGGAAGAAAAGCCAGTGTTTTCCCATTACTACAATTTATATATTTTAAATATTAGGAAGTGTTCTTTTTATTTGTTATTTTTTGGGGTTGTTGGGTTTTTTTTTTCAGTTGTCTGAAGAATGGCTTCTTAATAAACTATACAAACAAAAGAAATAATAAGCTAAATATGCTAGGTAGAAATATTAACAAATGTTTAAAATTAGCAAACGTAGTTAATAAATTGTACTTTTATTGATTAAGCATTTGTTTAACACACACTGAAAACTAATAGCTGAGGACTTGAAAAAAGAATGTTTAAAACCAGGTTTTTGTGATCTGATTTTAATCAGTTATTAATGTAAGTAATAATTTTCAACAAGATGAAATTACTTTCATGTCTAACTCAAGCTTTTATCTACACAAATAAAGTCTATTTTCAAATTATTACAAATTAGTTAACCTTTGTAGATCTCCTTAAAAAATGTTTTTTCTTCAAGAATTTTAAACACGGAAAGTAATTTAGAAGTATGATGGCAACAGACTTTGGCCATGATTGAGAGATAGGTCAAAACTGCTAGCAACTCCTGTTTGATGTACACGTCAGAATTGATCCAGGTTTTCTCCTGTATGCCTGCTAAATGAACTGTGTGGTTTTGAAAACAAGAGGCAAAATTAAATATATTAACTATGCACAAAACATGTCAGCTAATATAATTCAAGAGACATGAGTTTTAAAAGGATGATTCATAATGTAGGGTTTAAGCACTAGCTGCTGAAGACGTATGAAATGTAAACATAATATAGAAGTTAGGTTTGGTAAGGTTTGCACTATGTGTGCTAAAAATAGTTATGTGTTCGATAAAAATGGTTGGCACTGAAGTGGAAGGAGATAATAGTGAGGTTTATAGCAAGACCTCATACAGACAACAGACAAGTTGCAGAAATCAATGTTGTTGGCATAACTACAGTTGTTGCAGCATATTCTTACCTTTTGGCTATCTAAAGTATGAATAAATTGGCATTCACTTCATTAACTCAGTATCACTGAAATCCAACAGAACACGGGGCAATATGTATCAATATAGGATGTATTAGAACAACTGATTGAGATTTTTTAGCAGGATAACTGAAAAATTATGGACATTTTTGTAAATAGCAGTGTTGTCCCTTGCTGGGTGCATACAGGAATTAGTGACAAGAAACAATTTGTGTCAAGTTGTGATACACAAGATCCAGTCATCCTGGAACCTGTTGCATAAAAGTCTTTTTTACTTTCTACTGTGGGATCAACCTGCCTCTTGTAATAGTACGAGGGAGTGTGATTTCAACTTCCAGCCCAGTGTGAAGTCAGTGATGGCGGTGAACAAGGTTTTTGTCAGTTAAGAGTGAGTGGAGCTTGGACTCTCCAGTGCTTTACGGAAAATTATAAAGAAACTGTTTAAAACCATCTCTCCTTCCTGTGAGAGCACGACAGCTTTTTACTAGCCCATTCTTCCCTCACAGGCAATAGGGTTACTTTACTTGGTATCAGTAATTCAACATCTGAAAAGCATTTCCCTTAAAAATGGTAATATCTTGTCCTCGTAACACCATTTTAAAGTTTGAAAAATTGAAAGCATATAATGGTTTAAGTTTGGATAAGTATTATGCTACATTTAAAATAGATTTAAGTAATAGGCAATACATAAAAAAGGGGGCAAATGAGGAAATAAAAACCTTTTCTGGATTACTTGTGTGATGTCTATGTCTAGACCTGGGTGTAAACCTCCTTCTAGCAGCCACAGCGGGTTTCCTCACCAGCTGGTTTGTAACCTCAGATGAGGGCCCCTCTCTGCCAAGAGGAAGGAGAAGAGTCATCCTGCACAGTGAAGAGAAAAAAGATGTTTCTGTCACCTTACCTGAAGAAGACTGCGTGAGTTTCGAGAGGCATTTTCACTGAGTGATACAAATAGCACCTGAGGGAACACATTTGTATGTGTAGCAGGTCTTATTCTTTGTGTTTGTGCCTAGAAACAAGGTCAGTATCTTTTTAGTATTTGAGCTGAGGCAAAAAGCACAATGAAAATATTTAGTGCTAGTTGTTCTAGATACAAAATACTCTTGAGACTTTTTTGACTGTGTTGTCAATTCCTTTTTAAGTCTTTTTTTGAACAGCATGTATGCTTTAATTAAATGTTTTACATAGCAAACAAAATAAATAGGAGCTTGGACAGATGAAAGAATCCAGATTACACTTAAAAAAAAAAAAAAAAGATTTGTCTCTAATACTGCCAAAATCTATGTTGTGCCAAGGAAAGAAAGTACCAGACTGACACAAAAAGGATGTAAACTGTTACAAACAATTCAGAGTTTTCAACATTTCCTTGAATTCTTTCATGTAAATTACTGGCAATTACGAAGTTTATATATTTAACTACGTGTGTGCTAGAGGTTCATTCTGGCATAGTTTTGTATCCTGTACATGATGCTAAGTTCTATATGACTTAAGCAGTCCTGGAGCACTCACTGAGCTTTGAATTCTGATGCCAATTCTGTGTGACCTTAGACTAGCTTGGATAACTTTTCTGCTGATCACTTCGCTACGTGGCAGGAACTCGGTGAAGCTTAACTATGTGATAATACCTGTAGAGAGATATAGATATAGGTGTAGAGAGCTGTTTGAATTTCTTGTACATAGATGAGTTTAAGGGTAAAAATATGCTTGTATAACAAAAAGCCCTGTATTCTGTATTCATGGAATGGAAACTTGTTAAGCAATGTCTTTTCTGTACCACACGGAGGTATGGCAGACTGTCTGAAATGGTGATTGAATCTTCTATTCCATGCTACAATTAGACAGTATAACCCAGAAGTTAGAAGAACCCACAATAAGATTTTGTGTCAATGGGAACTGTCGGTATTTGGTACCTCTGGAAGCTGTCTTGTAGCTGTAAGTCATAACTGATTTCTTCATTCCTTTTTCCACAAATTTTCAATTGACTTAAAGGGCAATGAAAGAGTGGACACACCATGAAAAACACCTGCCCCCTCATGTATTAGTGTTAGAAAAAGAAGTATATTTTGTCGTAGTTCACCATGTAAGGATTCATCTGATCTCACTTTAAAGGTTACTATCTAGTCATAAGTTGAGTATAGTCCTTCATTAGCCAACCGAGAGAGATGGATGGCCTCTTCTAAAGGAGGGTTCTTCCCTTCTGTCTTAGGGTGATATAAATTGCTGGCTGGACATGTCTTTCTGTGGTTTATAAAGGGAACATAGAGAATGAGTGAGTTGTTAGGCAGCTAATGCTTGTGGAGGTGAATCCTGCTTCAAATGCCTTCTGAATGTTGAGCTCTAAATTCGAGACTGAAAAGTAGTCATCACTGTCAAGATAATTTGGAAGTTATTAAGTAGTGATAGCTCCATGATCGTATGCTGGCTTGTATTCTTTCTGGCATAAAATCATTGTTCATTTAAAAAAGCAAGATCAATGTATTATTTTCCTATTAATCATAAAGTATCCTCTCAGAAGATGGAAGCATCTCTTTTCTGTCTTTGAAAACCTCAACACCCTGGATCAGATGCTATCTCCTGGAAAAAACCCTGGTGCCATAAAGTCTGAAGTGGTGGCTTCCCTTGTTTTATAACAAAACTGGCTTATGAGCCTGCATTTTGCACTGGGATTATTCACTGAGGATTGCAGTGCTTTTGATTTTATAAGGGGTGAAAGCTAAGTTAACATGCATTTGTAATCAACTTTGGAGAGATTAGAAACTGATCATTGGCTTGGAAGCTGTTTCTGGATTAAGGTGATTTAAATTTGCAAGTAAGTTATTACTAAAGATAAAGGAAACAGTGACATTAAGCAGCTGCCTGATAAATTCAGGTCAAAACTCCTTACTGAAAAAATCATTAGCTATTTCTCTGGCTAGAAACAAAAGTGATAGAGAAGAACAGACAAAGCTTCTGCTCTCATAAACATTTGGAAAACGTGAAAAGTTATGCTTAAGTTAGGGAGTAATCTGCGCAGTCTGGAAAACCAAACGATTTGCACACTTTCGTAATATAGTTACTTTCAGTAGCTACCAGCTGAACTTCAAATGCGATATAGACACCTTTGGTTTGTATAGCTATCTCCTGGGAAAGGGAATTATTAACTAATAACTTTGATAATAACTTTTTTTGACCTTTGTTCTCCCTCATGTAGCATTTTCAAACCTCAGAATTATGAAAAGCACTGGAGAGAGTTCACAAAAACACATCTAGTGGCAAATCAAAGACAGAGGCTACCTCCAGCAGGGAGGGTGTAGCCTTTTCTGCAGGGTCATCTGTGTCTGAAAAGGAACATATATCCTCTGCCCATGCAGAAAAATCCAGTTAAATGGTGAATTAATGAAATATTTTGAAAAGTAATTCCATACCCTTCCTCGGTGATATTTTCCAGCATTATAACTTGCCAACTATGTAAAGTGCTAATCATTTTAACTGATAAAATGAAATAATTCAAGGTGCCATTTAATTTCCTAGGTCTTGTTCATAACATGCGCTTACATATGTGCAGTTATTGAAATGTTTAAAATGTAAAGGTATTAAAGGTTAGATTTTTGGGAAGTCTGGGAATGTCATGGACATCAAGGTTAGGTCCTGGGTCTCTTAAAAATATCTGTGGAGGATTGGCAGCCAAGAAAAGGAGCATCAGAAACCTATGGCATGGGAAGCACCTAATATAGCCTGGAATTAAACATGAAACATTATGATCTAAGTAGGAGCAAAATGTGGAAAATATGAGGTGTTTTGACCCACAACCATTCTAGAATTGTGAACATTCTCCTGGAGTTACATGCTTAAATCAGATCACCCTCTTAGGCAGATAGTCTTTCAGTAAAAAAAAAAAAAAGAAAAAGAAAAAACAAACCAGGGAGAATAAGACAAATAAGCTATACAATAGCCAGGACACTTACTTGGAATATTAGATTTGTTTTTAAGACCCTGCCCTGCCCAAATACGGCAAGGACTGGGACTTACACCTCCTTGGTCCCAGGGAGGTGTGCTGATGCTGTGCACAGCGGTCTCTGTATGCCTGCTGCGGTTTGATTCCAGCCTTCCAGCCCTGGGGTACTGCAGGAGATGAGTGTTCAGTGCTTTATGGGCAAAGTGCACAGACCTCACTGTTGACTGACATTCTGGTATTTCTGATATTTGCCATTTGATAGGATTAGGAGTTTCATTCCATGATGGGCCAGGCCTACGCAGGAATCCTGTCAGGGTATACTGAGTTACGTGAGAGGTTTTCCTGGGCAGGCAATATGGGAGGGCCCAGGCTACTTGGTCGCTTTTTGTGAATGTGCCTCTTGGACTTGGAGACTTCAACAGATTTGGGATTTGCATGTAAAAAATTGGAGGGGAGAAGTGACTTATATAGAAGAATAGAAGAAGAATAAGGGAGGAGTCAAAACACTGGGTTAGGCTCAGCATGGGGGACTTGGCAGGCTCTTTCAGCTTTGGGTGTCCAGCATTTTGGCCTAAATTAAGGCTCTCAACAGCTTGTTAGCTGTGGTGGTATTATCACCATATCGTCATGATAGCCATGTCACTTCCCAGCTGCTGAGTGGCAACTTGATAAATGTCTAGGGGTTCAGACATCCAGGGCTGTTAACTCTGCCTGAATGGTAGATTTAGTAGAGGAAATGTAGCCGAAAAGGAGAATGATCATTGTAGTCCTCATGCACTGCCAGTGTGCCTGCACTGAGCGGCAGACCTACACGTACCGAGCAAAAACCCCAGCTCACTTCTTGTAGTGGCCCAATGGGGGCTTGCGCTCAAATTGCCCCAGTGTGCTTAGGAAGAACTAAATCTCATGTATTTCCTGCGATGCACATGGCTGATCCAGACTAAAATCAGGTCTGAGGCACAGGATTGAGTACTTATGGGGGGAAGAGGGTGTGGGAATGGGAAAGTCTGGCTTTGGCAATGTGCTTACCTGTGTAGCTATACTTATCGGTATATATCAACAGAAGTGATTAGGCACCTGTTTTATCTCTTCAGATACCTCATTGACTTGCGTGCTTTAACCTCAGTCTACATCTTAATCCTGTGCTTGAGACAAAGCATTTTCTGGTGCTGCCTTCTGCTGCTGGCTGCAGAAATCTGCATTCCAGGTTTTAATTTCCTGCTAGCTGATGCTAAAATATGTACAAATTATTTTAAAATGTGACACATTAGCAATGAAAATACAGACATGCTGTTCTTTCTTTGGGATTTTAATGTAAATGCTGTAGATTACTCGAGGCCCAGGCCCCAGCCCTGCTCCCACCATCCCCTCCCCCTTGCCCTGTGTCTAAATACACCTGAGGCAGAAGGCAGGACAGTTGCAGGAGGGGCCTGGTCCCCGCACCAGCTGTGGGACCAGCCTTCTCAAGTGAACAACATCCAGAGGCACAGCGTGGACTGTTACGGGGCTGAAGCTTTTGTGCTCGGACATATATTTTAATGATTATTTTACAGGTAGTATTTGCACATTAGGGGACGCAGTTTTCCGCTTTTTAGAGAATTTCCCTTGGTTGTATCACCGTGCAAACGAAACTAGAGCTTTGGCTGAGGGGACAGGCAATATGCTTTCCGTACAAAAGGAAGGCAGTTCTTGTAGAGTGTGAGACCTATGAGTGTGATGTGAAAAAAAGGACCAGTAGGATGAAGTTCTGCTGGACATTTTGTTTTTTCCCTCTTGAGATGAAAATTTTCAATATTGCAGTATGATCCACCATGGCCTACCCAGGACAAACCCACAAACTTCAGTTAGGTTTAGCAAGGTCCAACAGCCTGCTGAATTAGTCATTTGCTTGGTATAATTCAGTGTAGCCTTTGTTGATGAAATCATCTTAAGGTCTGGGTTCCCATACATTAGAAAAACACTATACTTGTGTGCTTTCCATCACTTTGGACTGGATGAGATAATGCAGCTTATGACACTCACAGGAGCAAAACCATTTTGCTTGACCATTTATTCTTCCCTTCTGACCTGTGACAGTCCAAGAGCCTTTAGTTTCAGATTGTGTTGGAAAGCCTGTTTCTGTCATTTCTTGTCCACGTGTTTGAGGTGGGGTAACAGCAAGCAGGGAAGCTGCTTTTAATGTTTTGAGACAATTCAAATGAGCTGGTTTGACTTTGCTTTAGAATAAGCATATGTGCCTTTGGAGACCAGTGTAAGTACTTTAAAAATACTGTCTCATGTTAAACCATGGCATTAAAATTTCATATATTCTGACAGTGTTTATGATTGAATTCAGATGTCTCCATTTAGCAAGAGTACACACTGACCTCAAGAGATGTGTACCATGTAATGAGAGTACGTTTTACCCTGGAAGAAAGGCAGATATTACTAGACACTAGGGTGAAAACTGTCCTTGCCCCACAATTACCTGCAGTATTGACCATACAGAAGGGGAATAAAAAGGAAGAACAAACTTACCACGACAGAGAGAACTTGCACTGTGACAGGGATGTCAGAGTGGAGGCGAGCTGAGTAAGCATATGCTGTTCCAGTGTGGAGAGGGTGAAGGGAAGGCTTGTATGGGGCTGTATTATACAGATATTCCACTATTTAAAACAATCAAACAAAACCCCAAACCCACAAATCTAACCCCAGAAAATTAGCAAGGTGTATGGACTTTGTTTTTGAACAAGTATCATCTTAATTTCTCAAACTTGTTTACATAAGGAGTAAATTTGGCTCATGCTTATCCATGTGTGCATTTCCAGGTATGCCATTAGGAAGTGTTGCTGGGCATGACTCCCACAATTGATTTACTAATTGTGTAGTTGTGTTACCAGATGCTGAAATGGTTCGGAATCTCTCTACTAAGGACCATATTTTAAATGTGAAGCTGCTGAAGTTTGTTTAACATGTCAGTCATGTCAAAGTTTGTTTAGGTGTGTTCTAAGTTTTCATAGAATTGATCCATTTCTGTAAAAATAGCTCAAAAGGGATCATTATTATAGATTAATATAGATGAATGTGCATGGTTATCATTCATGCTTCATAAAAATTCCATTTAAATTTAAAAATCTGTTGCTAAATTTTTATGATGCAATTTAATCTTGGGTCAGGAAGGATAAGTAACCATTAGAATGCAACAAAAACAGCTTCACAATACAAAGGGATTAATTTAAGGGTGATCATTTAAATAATAGCTAATAAAATGGAACTCATTTTATGTACATATTAAGAGCTAGACTAATCAAAGCTTAAAATGGGATAGGATAATAAAGCAAAGCTCATTAAATTAGCCTAGTAAAATACATACAATCTAAAAGAGCTGGAATAAGCACAAGCTTACAAGAAGAGAAAAGTGCTGAGCATTTAATCGTATTTTCACTGAAATCATCGTAGAAATTCAGAGCAATTTCAGCTGGAGTCACAACACACTGGTAGAAGGCCAATCGGCTCTTCTCTCAATGTTGCCAATGATGCCTGTCTGGCTGTGCTGGAGGGATGTGGAAACTTGGTGTAAAGGATGGCATTTCATGCTATCATCTACTCTTTTTTAAAGAAGGGAGAAAGAAAAAGGGAGAGGTAACCCACTAACATGCATTTGTAGGAACCAGGGTTTCACCAGCAACCACTGACGGTCAATCAGGCACATTTCTGCATATCCCATAAATTCATAATCCGGTAGAAAAATGAGGAATCATAAGAATACTGAATGGAACATTTAAATTGCCAGTGCAAGTTCAGGTGTTTAATTCTAGCAGAGTTATACTATAAAATAAATGGCCTTATTAATCTGAGTCTGTAATAGATTAAGGCGTCCTTTGCGTTTTCTTTTGCTAGGTTTCTTACAGAAGTGAGCCCTGTGCATTTAGGAGCCTCATCTGTTTTCAACAAGATCTGAGAGATGGGTAGTAGCCTTAAAGCTATTCAATTACAATAAGAAAAGGTGCCTGGGAAAAAGAGAGAAAAGTCACAAGTGCATCTCTCTGAAAAGCTGTCCCTTGGGATCACCCTTATACAGAAAATAGAAAATTTGAAGTTCCCTAGCATAGGAAACGCTTCGATCAACCATGAGGTAAAATCCATAGGAAACAAGACTTCATTAGTTCCAGAGCTCACAGAGCTTGTTATTATTCCACTTGTTTAGCAAGTTTATATTTTAGACAACTCTTATGCTTTGATTTGTCACCTGAAGTTTAACAGGGTGTTGGATCTCCTGCTTTTCATCTCTGTAAGGCTACAATGAAAACAAAAAACCCAGACCCAGTGTTCCCTAGGTGATTTTTCTTCTGTGAGTATATGCATATATGTGACAGGAGAGCAGGAGGGGACAAGAAAAGGGAAGCATAAAGGAATTGAAGTGTCCTTTTTCAGGTTTGGTAAGGGGCTGTATTACCCAGTCTGTGTTCCGCCTTCTGACACCTAGTGGCAAAATCTCTCCATTACAGTGCTTGCTCTGAATTTTTCAAAAATCCGCCCCCCCGCCCCAGCTCTATGGGCTTCTCTGACATTTGTAGGTGCTTAATGACAATGAAACCAGGGCACTTATGGATAAGGTGGTAATTCTGGTGTCTAGTGTCTGGCAGGCAGCAGCAGATATGTCATGAAGCTTAAAGTGGGAGGAAAACAAAGAAGATTTATGTAGTGGGTTTATCGCTGTAGCAGCAGCAGCTCTGCCTCCCAGGCTATGCCTTCTGTGCCGGGCAGAGACGCCTGAGATACCTCTGAACTGCTCGGGAAAGCACACTTCTCCACGCTGAGCTTTGAGCACCGAGCCTGCTTTCCGTTGCCAAATCGCAGCATACCTGCCTGACACTGCAGCTGGATGCCTGCCCCCCGACCACAGGTTAAAATGCTCATTTTGCTCATTGCGAATACTGAGTTTCAGGGCTGCAAGCACATACTGAAAAGATTGGTCTTGAAATACATTTTTAGAAGAAAACTGTAAGTGATTAAACATTGGTCAGAATGGAAATGTCAAAATGATTCTCGTGTCCATACACGATACATCCCCGAGGACCTAGGGCTTCCCCCATTGTTGCATACCGTCCTTATGTTGTATTTGGGCTAGGTTTAAGAAAATAAGTGGTACCCACACCCAAGATCAAGCCAAGAGATTTAGTCTTATGTTTACCATGCCCCATGAGTAAGAAAGAAATGGAAATTTGAACTGATCTACTACATGAGGACGTCCTGCGGGTGGTGAAGCTCTTCAGGTTGGCCAGAGCTGGGGCGGTCAGTGTTACAGCAAATGTTTTGGCAGGATGATGGATGCCAGGTGGGGACACATGAAGTGCAGGGAGTCAGGTGGCGACATTTCTGTCCATCCATGTGTTGCTGTTTATCGTGGGTAACCAGATACTAATCTCACCTCAGATGAGGGTGGACTTAGTTGTAACACCAGTGAGAAGCACGCATGAACGCTTCTGAGCAGGATCAGGGCACCCCAGTACTCTGCCATCATGTAGTTCAAGTTCTGAGTAAGACAAGGTTAATCTAAAGGACTGCTGACTACAAATTTACTCCCTTTGAAGGAATAATCAGGCGAGGACAGCCACAAAAGCAGAAAACTCAAAGGTACGCAGCCTTTAGCATTTCCTACCATGTATTTGATGAAGGAGGAAAGCCTTGAGAAAGAAGGCAGTTCACTCCCTCTGACTTCCTAGTCCTGCACATCCTGAGATCTAAGTGGTCGTAATCCTCTCAAGGTACACGTAGTTCTCTTTCCTATTTATACTAAGAGAAATTACTTATATTTAGACTATTAGCTATGCAATCCATTAGCTCCACATTTGTAATCTCATTGAAAGGTATAGCTACTCTAAATAGAAAATGTAACCATTTATATATATGGAGTGGTTTTTTTTGACACTGCAATAATCAGAGGCATTTTTTTAATGCTGAATTAAACAGAGGCATAGCCAAGACAAAACACGTTTTGATTCTCTTTTCTCAAAAAAAAGAAAAAAAGTGTTTCTTTCTGGTCTTGTTTTTGAAAATATCTTGAAATCTACAATTCAGAACATTTAAACATGATCATATTCTATTCTCTTTTTGGTGTCCTGTCCCCAGCCCCTCTCTCCCCCCAGTTTCAGGCGGGTTTGGAATAAATACAATAGATAGTGTTCTAAATAATAGTACTTCTTCTGCTCTTGACTCTTGGAAAGCTCTACTTTTGCCTGTAGTCACTGTGCAGAAAGATGATACCAAAATGCACCTTTTTGCCTTACTATTAAAACACCATAAAATGCAAAGTCTGTAACAACCTTTAAGGCATCTTTTAATGCTTTTTAATGCACGTACACAAACCTAGTACATTCCTGAGAGCAATTCCCTTATTTTTCCTTCCCTTACTAAAACACAGGTGGTGAAAATTCGGAGGAAGAAAGACACAAAATCAGAAAGAAATACTGAGGGACAAAACAAGTCATTCATATTCAATGCACTGTATCCTTCACTAAACTTAGTGATCTTCAGATGATAATATTTGGAAGAGTGTTTCGTAACTATAAAACAGTCATAGTAGTATTTCTCTAGAAAAATAACCCAGGTAAGCTCACGGTGACTTTTTTTTTTTTTTCTTTCAGCAAACAACACATCTGACAACCCCCTAATTTATTTCCCACCATGAGGGAACTGAGTTACTGGGCTAATAAGCTTTGACACCTTTTTTACCAGAATTTGTGATGCCTGTTTTTAAAATGACACTACACAGATTAGAAAATGCTATATCACGAGATAATAAATGGCACCATGAATCTCTACAATGAAGTCTAATCCTTCTTGTAGATGAGTTCTCAAGTCGGCCAATACATGGTGCCCTCGGTAAAGAGGTTTCAGAAAAAAATAAGTAGGATTCATTTTGGGAAATCAGCTTGATCCTTTCTTACCTTCACTACACTCAGTCTGACTAACCTCCTGTTTTCACAAGGCCTCATTTTCTTTAATATAATTTAATTATACAAACATAATTAATTCATGAAGGTAATTCAAGACATAATTTTGGAAATAATTATATTTATTGTAAAACTAGATGAAAATCTCATTAGATAAGGACATCTGCTTTTTTCCCCATTTTGTCTATGATGCGACCTTTAATGTAAAACTGAAACAAAGTTACCAGACATTTAACCAAGGGTGGAACATTAATTTTTTTTGAAGTTATTTGTAGCATGACTGCAAGAACTGATGCTGTTTGATACACCGCAAAACAGGAACTACCATATTGTTTCAGATTAAGGCAAATGCATGTTTTGTCTTAATCTGAAACAATATGGTAGTTTCTATTTTATAATATAATATAATATAATATAATATAATATAATATAATATAATATAATATAATATAATATAATATAATATAATATAATATAATATAATATAATATAATATAATATAATATAATATAATATAATGTAATATAATATAATATAATATAATATAATATAATAGAATGTAATGTAATATAATGTAATATAGTATAATATAATATAATATAATGTAATGTAATATAATGTAATATAATATAATATAATATAATATAATATAATATAATATAATATAATATAATATAACATAATATAATATAATATAATATAATATAATATAATATAATATAATATAATATAATATAATATAATATAATATAATATAATATAATATAATGTAATATATTATATTATGATATAATATAATATAATATAATATAATATAATATAATATAATATAATATAATATAATATAATATAATATAATATAATATAATATAATATAATATAATATAATATAATATAATATAATATAATATAATATAATATAATATAATATAATATAATATAATATAATATAATATAATATAATATAATATGATATGATATAATATAATATAATATAATATAATATAATATGATATAATATAATATAATATAATATAATATAATATAATATAATATAATATAATATAACATAACATAACGTAATACTGAATTATAAAACTCATTTGTCATTTATAAAACATTTGTCATGTTATAAAACATTTATAAGACAAATGAGTTTTATAATATAGTAACCCAAATTTAGGCCAGATGTGTGTGAACACCTCCTATCCTGGTGTGGTTTTTTGTTTTTTCTTCTCCTGATTTCTTTCTCTGGATGCCTGATTTTGTGATTGCTTCTATTTCCTGCTCTGAGTCCCACAGTGTAGTTGAGGAAAAGTTGTTCAGGGTTTTTTTTAAAGGAAAAATGGCTAGTATTTTTTCCTGGCTATAGTTTGGGGCTTTTCCCAAGCTCATGAATAATACTCACTGTACCTCCAATAAGAAACCAGCACTTCACTTAATATTCTTGTAATTTAAACCTTTGTTGCGCAATAGAACCCTGTAGTCACCCTAAAATGTTTGGCCTCTGGACTCTTCCCTTTGGTGTAATAAAGTACAGATCTGTTGCTTCCAAAATATATAATATAACCAGGCAAATGACTAGTTAAAAAGAAAATTTAAGACTATTTCCAAAGGGTGGGGAGACCAAGTATTGTTCTATGTTGATCTGAATTCCTCTGGTGGCTTTTTTCTGCTTTTCACACAGATTACAATCTAGATTCAAAACGAAGTTTAGGAGCCACAGCGCGAAATATTGCAACACTTTTAACTTTTTGGTACGTGCTTCACCCAGGGCAAGACTCAGAAGCTGTGCCTGGCAGCACAGGGTCTCTAACGCAGAGAGAAAGCAAGGTGCCTTGTGATGATATATAAAAGATCTAAAAAGCCCAGTAGTGACTTGTCAAGAGGTAGCAAATGAGAAATGAGGAGTGCAGGTTTTCAAATCTTTCCCCTTTAGGGAGCTTAGGTGCTTTGCAAAGTATTAGAAAGAAGCATCTTTATATTTCAAAATAGCTACAGTTCTCACAGCCTGGGGGATTTTGCCCTTTTTGACGAAATGGCATAAGAAGAAAGATCCATATGTTGTTCTGTGGGGTAGGTCAGACAAACATCATTCATCACAGTATTTCTTTGTCTTTAACTCTGCTTTGTGGATGAGTTTGAGGAAGTAAAGTACCACCCCTGATAGGGGAAGATTAATAGGGACCACTTAAGCAAAATGGACATACAGTAATCCATGGGACCAGGTGCACTTTGCATCCAAGTGCTCCGAGGGAGTAGGATGATGTCACCGTGAGACTGCTCTCTATCATCTGCAGATGTTTATGGTGACAGGAGAAGATCCCAAATAATTGGAAAATGGTAACCATGCTCATTTTCAACAAGGCAAGAAGGAGGAGCTACAGGTCAGACCGCAGGAAGGTTGTGGAGAAAATTCTCCTGGAAGCCATTTCAACACGTGCGAAGAACAAGGTGATTTGGAATAGTCAATATGGACTTACCAAAGGCAAATTCTGCCTGACCAACCTGATTGCCTCCTACATAGAAATGAGTGGCTGTGGGGGGAAGGGGAGAGCAGTGAGTGTTGTTTATCTTGAGGCTAGTTAGGCTTTTGACATGGTCTGCCATAACATCCTTGTAGCCAAGCCAGGTAGATACAGGCCGGATGGGTAGTTTATAAAATGGGTGCAAATCAGTTAAACTGCGAGGCTTAAAGAGCAGTGGCTGGTCATTAGTGGCATTCCTCAGTGTTCAGTACTGCAGCCCATACTACTTACAGTCTTCATTAACCGTCTGCATGATGGCGGCAAACACTCCCAGCAGGTGACACCAAAATGCGGGGAGCACTCCATACGCTGGAGGGCAGGGCTGCCACTCAGAAGGATCAGAACAGGCCGGAGAAGTGAGCTGACAGAAATGTCACGAGGTTCAAAAAACACAAACGCGAGCCCAGCACCTGGGACAGAATACCCCCATGCGGCAGTAGAAGCTTGGCACTGACTGTCTAGAAAACGTCTTTGCAGAAAAATGCCTCTAGATGCTGGTGGACAAATTGAACATGAGTCAGCAGAGTGTGCTAGCGGTGGTGAAGGCACAATATGCAAGAAAACTGGAAGCTGTGGGTTGTCAGCCCCTTTCAAGAAGGGAATGGGGGGATCTAACTGCTGTATTCAACTACTTAAGGATGGTTACACGGAAGATGGAGCCAGTGGCTTCTTGGAAGTGCACAGCAAAGGGATGAGAGGCAATGGATACAAGAGGCAGAAAGAGAAATTCTGAGAAATTTGCGTGGATGTAAGGAAGAAAATCCTTCACTGTGAGGGTTGTCAGATGCTGGAGAAGGGCCAGAGAGGCTGGTAGATGGAATCTTTGTCCTTGTAGATATTTGAAATCACTGGACACAGCCCTGAGCAACCTGATCTAACTTGAAATCAGCCCATCCATGACTGGGGTTTGGAACCTCAGCCCAAGCAGACCTTCAGAGATCCCTTCCAACCTAATTTTTTCTCTGATTTCCAACTTTCTCTCTTCCTAATTGAAAACAACAAAGTCTTTCTCCCAAGCTGACATAGAATATGTACATGTATCTGGGTTTTTTTCATCCTGAAAGGTGATGATACTCTGAACACCATTTACGTTAGCATGCATAAGCAATCCACGTAACTTCATATCTTAAGATAATGGTTTTAAATGATAAAAAAAAATCATCATAGAGTTTATCTATATCACTTATGTGTTGTAGGAAAGCAAGGATGGTTACTTCTGATATTTTTTGCAGTCAGCTTTTTCCATTTTATATGGAAGCTTTGAAAGATCAATGACGATTCCAGCATGCTAGTTAAAAAACCTATTATTTCCTTCAAAATCCAATAACCAGCATGATTTTAATAAATGCCTGTGGGAGACTTAATAAAGAACCCCAGAATAACTGTGCTCCATTGCCTTTTCATTTTCGATCAACTTTTCAGGAGTCAATTACCTTTATTTTTGTATGTGAATATTTGGAATGTACTAGAGCTTTTAAAGAACTTTAAATTTGGTGGACCAGATCCTCATCTGTGATAAAAACATGAGTGTGTAACTGTGTATCTGTATACACATTGCAAAGGGAACGCTGTTGGACTGTGGGACACATTGCAAAGACACCGTTGGACTGTCACAGCTCAAAAAGTGTCAGGGTGATAACACAAATAATTTACAGCAGCTGGCTTTTGGAATCTATGTTTTCTCTTCCCCAGCTTTAGTGGATGGCAGTAGAGGAATGTTGTAGGACACTGCTGCACATCAGTCTCTAAGCCACTATAGGTCTCCTTACACTGAGACATTCCTGATGAGAGCCGTGGTCTGTGTCCCTGCTTATTTTAGTACCTGAAGTTCAATATTAAGAGAGAAGGAAGACCCAAGTTAAAACCTAATCTTTATGTACCAGGAACCTAACTGCTGAAGTGAAGAACATTTTGTTAGTTTATGTTAGTAGCACAGTAGGTGATAAGAGGGGAGCTTTCTGTTGGGAAAGATAAAGGAGCAAAATTGTTGGTAGACATTCGTGAACTCACCAATTCTTAGAGACAAATCTACATGTGGCAACCAAAATACAAATTTTATTTTTCTCTATTTAGCAGGTCAGAAGATGCACGTCCCTGAGTAAAATCAGTAAATACATATCCACATATAAGCAACTATTCAGAAACTAGTTTTTATTTTCCTGATTTTTATGTTGTGCTGTTCCTTGAAATGGAAATGAAGTTGTTTCAAACACTATACCTGTTGAGAGTGCCAGTGCCCATTTTTATGTTTTATGTTTTTCTTTCAGCATGTGGAAGAGCCCTACAAATTGCTGAAAAGTAAGGAATAGTGACACTAACTCAAAAATGAAACAAGCTGAAGAAGGAAAGAGTGAACATTCATATAATAATTGTGTTTCATAACTGTATTGTGTTCTAAGGCCACAGTATTCAGCTGGGGATTTTCCAGTCAGAAAGACATAAATACAGGCTGTGTAGGACAAAGACTGCCAATCCAGTATTTCCAGAAAGTAGTAAATTTATCATATCGTGCATGTGCAGCATGTACAAATGCACCTTTGGAGATGAGTCAGGCTTACTCAGTAAGCACCTGTAAAACCAGCTGCACTGCGTACGTATAGGTGCAGCGTGTCGTTTCGGTTTTTCCCAGGAGTGTTAGCCATACTGTGAAAGCACACAGAAAACCTTCCTGAATGCATGTCCTCCTGCACAGTGTCACGACCTGTGGATTTGCTCAGGTTTTCAGATGTCAGGCAAAGTGACCTAGAACAACCGCTCACGTGCAGCAGCATCACGCCTTAAATAACGATCGCATTTTCCAAGATTTGCACAAACAAAATTCCTGGGTTTCAAAACAGGTCATCTTAGCGATTTCTTTGCCTACTGCTTTTTCTTCTGTTGTTTGCATGTGACTTGTTTGCATTGTTTTAATGGGGTGATAATAATTCTGCATGTTCAGATGTGTTTGCCTGACTTCTGTAACAGCAGGACACCAATATGAAACTACTAAGTATACCCTGGTCTCACAACACACGGTCAATTGAAGTGTAATGATACATGTAGCTAATAAAGGTATATGTGCTCCTATGATTACAAGCTGTTTGCAATGTCTAGAGTGCAACAGCTGTTGTAGTTGCATTTTAGCTGCTGTAGTTGCATTTTTGGTGTGCTTCCACTGCTTTTAATCCAGTAACAATACCTGTGGTCCTACACTGACCCACACAACAGTAAGGGTTACCCATTCCAGTATGTATTCAGGATCCCTGCTCATTTTGCATCTGTGGGGCAGGAACATCCAACCCCTGTGGATCTGCAGTAGTCGGGGTCTACCTCAACGTACTGAAATTACGCTGCTGATAGCAGCACCGTCTTGGTTGCTTCAGTTCCCTCTGCATTATTTTTAGCTGTCTGCAAACATAGAAACACAGTTACTGACTAGGGAAACCGTGATGTTATTGTACCAGCTTCCAATGAATGAGATAAGACCACATTTGTCTTTACAACCAGCAGCCTTTTAATTTGGCGGCAGTCCGCATCCAGGCATGTTATGTGTGCTGCAGAGCCTGCTGCAACAGTGATTGTGACAACCACACACCAGGCTTCTTTTAACTTGCTCTTTCCATACCAGCCTCTTTGTATGTCATCCTACAGCTGCGTCTCCGTGTGTGGGGTAGTCAACATTAAGCCTTTGTTTTGCCTTCTTTTTTGACTGCATGGACCTTCAGGTTTGAATTTGCTGTGAAAAAAAATTAATTCAAGCATTCTACAGATGAGATGGAAAAACTCCAGCTTGAACTGTAACAACTGGGGAAGTGTTTGGCTTCCCTCTTCCGTTTCTCACAGTGTTGACCATCAACATAACGTAAGATGTGATGACAGTTACAGACTCAACAAACCTTCCTTTCAGAAACTTGCTATGCTACTAGCTGGTACAAATTAAAATTAGACAGCAGATGATTAAGTATATCAGTACTTCTTAATCCTGCATGCATTCATCCCCGCTGAACCTAGGAGCGGAGAAGAATTCTGTCAGAAAGCTGAGAATTTGAGTCCTGTCTCGCCTCCTTTGGCTCCCTCCCCCCCACTTCTCTGCACGAAACACGCTCAAATACACGAGCAAGCCACGCTCCTGCTTCTCCTCACCCACCAGCATTTCCCTCTATTAATCAACAGTCGAGGACACCCGTTCTTAAGCAGAGGGAGAAGAGACCTTCAGGATCTGACCCGAAACCCGTTTCCCTGCCACCTCCCAAGCGCAGGTGCGGGGACCAAGCCCACGGCCCCACCACCGCCCGGGGAAGAGGGGCTCGGCCGCGGCTTCCCCGCCGCCGGAGCCGCCGTGTGTGACTCCCTTCTCCCTCTGGAGGGAGACACAGTCCAGCTTTTGGCTGCCGGCGCCGCCTCCTCCCTCTTTGCTCCTGCTCTTGCCCCTGCCCCCGCCGCCGCCGCCGCCGCCACGGCCCCGGCCCCGGCCCCGGCCCCGCTGCCCCGGGGGAGCTGCCCGGCCTTGCCCGGCCCAGCGGCTGCCACCTCCCCGCCCGGCGCCCAGCCTCCCGCCGGAGGGGAAGGGGGGTCCCGGGGAAGCGGCGGCAGCGCTCCCCGCCCCCGCGGCGGGGCCCCGCCAGGATCTCCTCTCCGCGGCCACGTGCGCCTGTGCGGTAACTTCGCACCCCGCCGCTGGGGAGGGGAGGCAGACCAGCGCCGTGCCGTGCCCTGCCGTGGGGGCGGGAGGGAGGCGGCCCACCCTGGTTGTGAGCGGGCCGCGGGGTAGGCGGTGGAACACCCACCCCTCTCCTCGATCAGACAGAGCGGCGGCCGCGGGGACCTGTCGCCTCGTAAAGGGGCTGGGGAGGAGAGCGGCGAGGAGCCGGATAAACACCGGGGAGGAGAAGGGCGTCTCTCCCGCCCCACGCGCAGGGCGCGCTTGGAACTGCCTCTGCCTGTGTTTTGCCGCCCGGGGCGGCCCCGCGCCCTTCCGCGGTGCGCGCAGGTTGGGCGCCGGGCGGCTGCTGCTGAAGGTGAAGCTCGCTCTCCAATTACTTTTCCCAAGAGGGAGAAGGAGGCAGCAGGAGGGGGAAGTCGTGCTGTGTGTGAAAGGCAAACCAATCAGAGATGCTCTAACGGAGGGATTGCTGCAGGACGCGCCGGCTTTTCCTCTCTTCCTCTGCCGGCGGGGCTGAATCGGGACCGCACGCAGCTGGCGGAGGGACCGGAGCAACACCGGGCTGCAGGACTTCCTCACCCTCCGCTTTTCCGATAGCTAATCCATACTTCGTCCTCTCTAATTTTTATTATTATTATTTTTTTAATACTCTGAAATCGTTCCCGAGAAACACTTCAAGTCTTCCCTCCCTTTCCACTTAGTTCACCCTTCCATTAGCCTCTCTTAGCCGGATTCCTGGTGCATTCCCAGCGAGGGGCAGGGAGACCCGGCCCCCGGCGGACAGCTGCCCGCCCGCCCCAGCCCAGCCGAGGGGAGCCGAGCCGAGCGCGGCACCGCTCCGCTCACCCCCCGGGCGCTGGCGGGGCGCGGGGCGTGTGCCGGCGATGCCCGGGCGGTGAGGCTGGAGCTCCCCCCCGACGGGAGGTGGCCGATCCCTAGGTGTTTCCAGCGGGAAGCAGGGCTGCAGGTAGGTGAGCGGGGCGCTCCGGGGGGGCGTGTGTCAGTGTGTGTCTGTAGGCGATGCTGGGGGACCGGGAGATACCCTCCGCGGCTGGCGGGGAGTCCGCGGGGCGGCGGGCGGACAGCGGCCGCGGCGGGGCTGGGCGCGGGGTGTGCGGGGCCGCTGCTGGGGGCTGCAGCCCTCCCGCTGCCCAAAAGTTGCGGGAAGGCCGGTGCGAGGGGGAGTTGCCGCCCTCCGCGGCTCCCGCCGGGTCCCTGGGGCAGCCCGCCCGCCGGGGGTCCGCAGAGCTTTTCTTCCTTTTAATTTTCTTTGATTTTATTCAAACGAACACTTCGGAGTGTCAGCAGAGCCGTGGGGGGACCGGGGGAACCCACCCGTGTTTCAGCCCAACTACTTGTGTAGGAAGGGTGGCCGCTACGGCGCAGCACCCCCGGGCACCTGGGGGCTTACCGTGTTCTGGAGCCCGGGATCTTTATCGTCCGCCTTCAGAGCCAGGAGTCCCTTAAAAAAAAAAAAAAAGAGCTATAAAGAGGCGGTTCGTGGCTTCATTTCTCCCTGTGTGTAACGCTCTCCAAGTTGTGGTGTGCATAGTATGAAACGTACCCATCCACGTTGCTTTCTTTCCATTTCAGTGAACCCATTTACCCACTCAGTACGTTACAGGTTCCGTGTGCCACAGCGACAGGGCTTTTCCCTTATTCCACCCCGTTTACAGCTTTGCAGGGGAAAGTTTTAAGATAACCTGCTTTGTTCCTGCGGAGCTGTAGGATCGGACACCAGGTTATCTGTGCAAAGGATGAAGAGCAATAATAGCTTGTACTGCTCTGTTAGGAGTTGCCATGCGTGGCTCTTCTGCATGTTTCGTTCGTACCGGGAATTAAAATCATTGCTTGAAGCATTTTAAATTAAATGTGTCGTTACAGTTGTCTGTTTCCAGCCTTTGCTGGGAGATTATCAGTATTTTTTTTTAGAGCACTAAGTACCTCACTTCTACCACCCCCACCCCCCCCACCGGCTCAGTGCTTAGAGAACGGTGCTTTGACTCCTGCAGAACTGTCAATTTAAACAATAAACATACTCAACCCCTATCCCTGAAAGCCCCATAAAGCATTCAGGGTCTTAGGGTCTTCGCACAGCAGTGGATACATTTAAATTACTATTGACTAAATGATAATTGTTATCTGGTTTCTCTGTCTTACCAACTACTTCCAGACATCAGCATTCAGCCTGCTGTATGTTTAACACTTTAAAGTTACTTTATGGGCTGAGTCAGTTAAATTGATAAATTAAGATTCTTTAGTGTAGGGTAAACACTAGAACAATAGTAGTTCAGTGGCGCTAGGAATACAGCTTAGCTGAAGTTGGGAAAGAGCATACTGAGGCGTTTTTATCGGGGGAGGGCAAAGGTTGCCTCTTTCATTATATTTTTTCACAGTAACGGTGCAGTAACTTCATACTGATGCCTACATTGTCTTGTGAATGTATAATTAACAGTAGTAAAGTACTTCACATAAATTTCATTAACGTCTTATTTCAGAGAGCTAATACTGCTGAGGCAATGTTTTAAACTACGTATTTTTTTAATTCATAAAGTCCCAATTTCCAAAACTAGGGTACTCTTGTTCTTATAAATGTAAACCACCTAAGTGCCATAATTTCAGTGGAAACCTTTGCTCAGTTAGCTGATAGCAAATCAGGATTACTCACCGGTTCCACATGTTGTTTGAACATAAGGGAGCTTTCAAAAATGCGGTGTTCATTTTTGATACGCTGCTGGTAGTTGGGTGACTTCAAGAGAAAATCTTGATTCCTGTGATGCTGTTTTAATCAGAGAATGACAACTAATCTAGCAGTATCTTTATCATACTGGACATATGGGGTAACCTTTTTACCTGGCTCTTCTTATGGTCTGAGGGATCTCAGCTTTACGTGTAGATGCTTGTCATGCGCGTGGTAATTCTGGTGGGGAATACGTGAAAAACTCATTCTGTGTGGAAGTAAATAGATGTGTGTACAGACGGATACTGGAGATTGCGTTACTGCAAGTTGCAAAGTGATGATTCATTGAACCCTATTTAGACTTACATAAAGGGAATAATACTTTACACTGAATTGTGACAGCAGAGAAGCATGTAGCAGCCAAGAAGTTTCATAATTTCATCACAGGTGATGACAGACTTGATAAAGGACATCTTTACAAATGCAGGCGGTATGGTTTTGGTAAGCAAAATCTATCATGGAATTTTGTAGATCTAAGCATCTTCACACTTAAATTTATTGCTGTCTGTATTGCTACTTATCAACCTGTGTAAAGCCTAAATAGTGTATTAGAAACATGTTGCATTAATTACGTTGCATGTTTTAGTTACTATAAATAAGTAATAGGACCATGCTAACTAGTTATCACACTAAAGGAAATTGCTGGCTTTGGAAGACAGAAAATCACATTACCTAATACTTGTCCACACAAAAATGTGATCACCATCTTGCAGAATTATTCTGAATGCTACAACTATCAGTAAGCAAGCAGTTCTATGCCCTATTTTAACTTCTGCAGGATTTTATTAGAAATGCTTCATTAAGTGACATTATTCTGCAGCTGTTTGTTCACTGAAAATTAAAATAAAAATCAGCAAGTTTATCCAGCAAAGCACTATTATTTCCTTTGTTAAGTACTGAAAGTTCAAACAAAAAAAAAATCCTTTAGCATCAGTGTGCCAGAAACACTGAATCTATTTTTGTGATATATGGATGGCATTTACTGATGCAATTCATCAGTGTATATATTAGTCAAACGTCATCAAGCAAAGAAAATAAATGAAAGTAAACAAAGACTGCATGATGATACAGAGGCTAAAGCAAGGGAAAATCCCTACAAATCTAATGAATTAATTTTCAGTCTCTCATTTGCAGTCTATATTTAAATTACATGTTTGTTGTCTTTCTCTCATCTGTTTGCTACTACAGCTCCAGATAATTCAGGTAGCAATAGCTTTTAATTTGAAAATGCATTTCCCATTTACCTTTTGAAATGATGAATTTTAAAGGCATTGAGGCAGAAGTTGTGTTTGGGTAACAGAAGGGTCCTGTGCCAGCAGAGCTGGATACTGAGCTGTCCCCATTCACGACTATTTTTATGTGTGAAGAGGGGCATCCCCAACTGATGTAGACTTTCATTGCTCCATTGAAGTAGTTGAAGGTCTGACATTTTAAACCAGCTGGAGATTTGCTCCATTATCTCTAGATCACTGAATTTAAGTGTGCACTTTAAAAGATTTGGCTTGCTTTTTTTTTAGGATGAGAAAACGTTTACTTAGTATACTGAGCTTCACAGAATCCATTGTAAATGCACGCCTTCACATTTGAAATACTTCCTAAAAACAGAGGACCGCTCTTGGAGCTATTTTAAATTGGAAATTTGGGCCAGTGATTTGGTTTTGTAAGGCGTTACTATATACTTCAAAACACTCCTGCTCATAACGCAGTTCAGATTTATAAAACTCATCAGACATAGGAATGAATGTGGCAACATCAACAGTAATGTCGTTCATTTTTCCTGATGACAGCTACAGAGCTATCTCCTTTTGCTCTTGGTAGGACTTGGGAAGATAGTGATTTTTGTGCTTTGATACTTCATACACCCTTGCCAGCCACTCTTGCTTACCATATATAGTCAGTTATTTATCAAAAGAGAAGACAAAATAATAATGGCCACCTAATGTACTTTTTCATACTGCTAGTGCGGAACAGTCATATTTTTAAGATAAACAATTCAAGGCATTTTTATAGAGCTTCTTTCATACAGTGTGTTTTGAAAAACTCTTTGGAGGTAGAAGAGAGAAAATAAAGACATCGTGCTTTACAGTACTGGTTGTGGCAGGGCACTACATACATAAAATGGGATGAAGTCACTAGAAAAAGCTTTCTTAGCTTTTTCTTCTGTTCGGATATGTCAGGACACTGATTTGTAGAATGCATTGTAGCTGTAGCTGTTGCTTGAAGTAGCACTAGAAAATGCTTTGTATGGATCTGATCCTTTGTCCTTGCGTGAGTAAGCACTTACTTATAAGAGTAGCTCCTGTATCTTTTGCAGTATGGAAGAATCACTTAAATGCATGTGTAAAAAATACCCTTGTTTAAAGCTTATCAATCCTCATAATCTGTGCTATGTTAATAGCTTACATTTTCAAGTAGTCTCAGTTCACATCTTGCTGATCTTGTAATATGAAACTTGAACACAGGTCTCAGCACCAGGTCAGCACTGTCTACAGCTGCCTCTACTATGAGCATGCCTTTAACAACGCCAAGGGGAGAGCCATAGTAGAGTAGCACACAGGTGAAAGCACACAGAGCTTTTTTTTTTTGACTTGTGGGTGTTTGGTAATCTTCCATGCTTAAATCACAAACTGGACCTAAGGCCGTGTAAGGTGCTTTAGACTGAAAAACTTGACAAGTAAATAAATGTACAATCTCAGTTCTGTAAACCTATTTGGTTGTATAAATAGCAAGATATTAAAAAATGGGTTGGTAAGTCTGAAACATTTTTGAAATAGGCAACCAAGTTTTTGGTTGCATGCCGGCCTCTCTCTGTGTGGAAGATTTCTTGCCCCTGTTGCAATATTAAGAGCCAGTATTTGAAGGTGGGGTGCTGGACTAGACGGATCACTGGCTTGATCCGATAAAGCAATTTCCTTCTTGAAATGCAAGGAGGCGGTATTGCAGTACTGTATATTTTAACTGGCTTAGTAGAACCAAACTGCAGTTGTTCAGTGTACTGGTTTTGCTTTATTTTTCCCTTTTAAAAGCAGGATATAATGCATTTCTAAAATAAATCTCTCAGTAACATGCAGTCTCACACCAACTCTTTTGGAGACAGGAGCACAGACCTGACAAGTCTCTCACATTCACAGTGATACTCTCCTATTGGATTTCTTCCACTCCCTCACTGCAGTTTCAGCATCACATATTGATAAGACAGAACTGTGGCCTCCAGTCCATCTTGCCACAAACCAGTTAGCTATGCGGCATGTGGCCCCCGGCTCGTCTCTGTCTGACGTGCCGTGTCATGGAACGCGGGAGAGGGTATGGTGCACTGGGTCACCAAATGGCTTTTCACGCTCATCCGAGTGTCTTTATGCAGGGACGCTCTTCCTGGTTGCAGGCTCTCCCTGTGGCTTCTCCCTCACTGTGTGAAACTGCACAGATGAGAGAACCTGTCCTGAAACCTCTGACGTGCAGTCTCAGGTGAGATGCCGTCTTCTGCCTTGTGACTGTGCAAATGGGAGACCTGTGAGCACTGCGTTAAAACTCCGTGCTTCAGACCCCCTTTCAGTTGAGACTTTTTGGGTGTTTGTTCCCATTTACTGTATCTGTTCGGCTTTTCGAGTTCCAGGCTCAACCACAACTTGTCGATGACTGTTGTGTCATTGCACTCCATGGCACTGCAAAGTAACCTAGAATGGCTCGGTGGCTCTGAGGAAAGATAATGCTTTCTGTGCCGTTTGTATGTAACGCCCTGTTTGAAGTTTAGATCTTTTCCAGTAAGGGATGAGAGCCAGTACCATCTGAAGCTTGTCTCATGGTTTATCTAAAATGAGTTATTAGTCTTAGTTTGGTTCTTACTGTAAAAGCATCCAAGTTGCAAAAATCACCACTGGCAAAAATTAGGGCATGGGCCTGCTCTGTGCACAGACGGGCAAAACCTGATGTCTGATCACGCAGGACATTTCAGCTGTGAGTGTGTGGCTTCAATGGGACTAGTCAAATTAACTGTCTGCTTGAAGACTTTTCTGAAGTGAGCCTGAATAAATGTTGCTAACTGGTTCGAGTGATCCATGTTGAAGGGATGTAGGTGGGGTCCTGTTGAGACAACTGTGTTGTGCCTGTATTACGGATATAAATTCAGGACTTGAGTTTTGTTTTGATGGCTTGTCGGTCCTACAGCTTTTATAAACATTCAATTGCCTTGAATTCAGAACAGAGGCTGTGTAACAGCAGATAATTTTCAGAAGGATGCTGCAAGTAGCTATCATGTATTATAGTATTAAAAACTACAATTACAATAATGTAAATTTTCAAATGTGATGTTACTGGTGTGGCACCAAAGTAAAATATCACTTTCTGACAAAGTATATCAGGCTATGGTATTCCTGCAAGAAATGAGGTCATGTTTAAAGCTTAATTGCAGAAAAAAGAACTGTTTCAGCACCATGACAGAAGAATACCCTCTCTGGACTGTGTTACCTGTGTTTATTTAGCTTTGATTTTTTTTTTTTAATCTGTGTATCGTAACAAAGAAGCTATACTTAAATAAGATGGGAAGTTTTATCTTGAGGTCTGGTAAAAGCAGCAAATAAAGCAAGATAAGTTCTGGTTTATAAACTTACCAGAATCAAGACAGAAGAAATATTGTATTTCTATGCTCATGTAACATGCTGTAGATTCAGATACGATATTATCAGCCAATGTGTTTAATGTTGCCTAACACTTCTCATTATATGATCCTGCTTTTTTCTGTTCAGTCTAGAATCACGAAGGATATCTTCAATACTTAAAACACATTACTGCCAAAGTGTCCAAACCTGCATAATTAAGGCATTACCTTGGTACTTGTGTAATGGATATTCAAAGAAGTGGCCATGAATCTAGGTGCTGGTTGAAATTCTGACTCTAGGAAATGTGTGTTGTGCCTGCCCCCCCAGATTCTATTATTTCCTTTATGGCAACGAAATTTTATTATTTTCTGTTTACAGACATTATAATTCTATTGCTCTGGTTTAACACTGATGGACAGCTCAGCCCCACCCAGCTGCTTGCTCATTCACACCCCTTCAGTGGGATGAGGGAGAGAATCAGAAGGGCAAAAGTGAGAAAACTCGTGGGTTGAGATAAAGACAGTTCAGTAGTTAAAGCCAAAGCTGCACACACAAGCAATGCAAAATGAGGAATATATTCACTACTTCCCATTGGCAGGTAGGTGTTCAGCCATCTCCAGGAAAGCAGGCCTTCATCACGCATAACAGCTATTTGGGAAGGCAAACGCTGTAACTCCAAACATTCCCCCTTTCCTCCTTGTTCCTTGCAGATTTTACTGCTGAGTATGAATGGTATGGTATGGAATATCGCTTTGGACAGTTGGGGTCAGCTGTCCTGTGTGGCAGATGAACCTGCCCTGACAGCAACCAAAAAATGACCTGCAAAAGCCCACCAAACTTCCCACCACAGCTCTTGTCATGCCCACATGGTGATGGTCACGCATTTGGGGTTCAAAAGTAAGGAAGTGTTGGGGTCTTCAGCCAATAAGCAGCTGCTTGACCATATATGACAGCAGATCAGATTTGACTGGGGTATAAATGGGGCCCCGCTGGAGAACCATTTTGAGCTGGTCCTTCTCAGAGCAGCAGGCCTGCAGTCTGGGACTCTCCCCTTAGGTTGGGACACCGCCTAAGGAAACTCCTCGAGGTTGTTTCACCCTCCCCTTTATTAGGTGAGTGATTGTGCATTTTGTATCATTGGCCATAAAGGTAAAGAATTCCTCAGTCAGGTGTGTAGTATTAATTCCTGACTGACAACCTGAACCTGTGCGTTGTTTGCTGGAGTCTCAAAGCAGTTTCAGTTAGAGTAAAACTTAGTTTGAGTTTGTTACCATTTTGTAAAAAAAATAGATGCCTTTTCTGGTTTGTTAGTCAGCCTGGCATGGTTTTGTGAGGTTCTGCAACATCCTGCACCTCCAATTTGCTCACTGGTGGGGCAGTGTGAGAAACAGGAAAAAAGGCCTTGACGCTGTGTAAGCACTGTTCAGCAGTAACTAAAACATCCCTGTGTTGTCAACACTGTTTTGGTCACAGATCCAAAACACAGCAACTTACAAGCTACTGTGAGAAAAGTAACTCTATTCCAGCCAAAACCAGTACAATCTCCACCTCTTACTGTATATCATTTACATCATGCTCAGGTCCCACAGTAACCAATACATTCTTATTAAACACCCCTCCCCACCCTTTGCTATACACACAGATGTCATTCCCTTAGTCTGTGGACCACCCCTGTATAATCTCCATAAAATGTTCATCGAGTTCACTTAGTCCATGACTTAGGTTCTGTCTGTTATGTTGGTCACTCAGGGCAGGAGAGGTGGTGTGTTGTGTGGAGGTATTGGGCACCAAAGCCAGCCAAGTTTGGGGCACTGCTGCTTGTGAGGCTCATCCTCTGTTGGTTCAGGTGGTTGCTGCTGTAGTAATTACTATAACATCAACTCAGATCATGGATTATAACAATTTAAATGTATTTCCATTACAATCTCCACCCCTGGTCCTTCTGGACCAGGTTATAGGGTTTAACATTGCAATGAACTCCTCCCCTTGCCCCTGCTCCATCTTGGACTTGTCCACAGAACAGTCTCTTCAGGGGTATAACCTCCTGTGTCGAGGACTTATCCACAGCTATGGTCACTGTGAGGTGTACCTGCTCTGGTGTGGCCTTATCCACACCACAGGGCCACAAATCCGAAACACAGCACCTTATGTGCTACTATTAAGAAAATTTATATCCCAGCCAGAACCAGTACATTGATAGAAGCATTTCTGGTGATTGTATCCCAGATTTTGTTTTACCACATAGATCAGCTTGTGGTCAAAACTTAACAAAATAAAAGAATGCAATTCTCTGTAACCTTCTTCCCCTTTTAAACTGCGTGCACTTTATCTGGGAACCTGAGCCCACATGCTGCAGTACCTCATATATCACTTTGTGCTTTTAGATGACTGTACGAAGTTTTAAAGGGCTTTAGCCCTAACGTCTGAACAAGCTGGTGTGGCGTGCATTTAGTTGTGACCATGCAAATGCACAGCTGCCTTGTCCCATTCTAATCATGCTCGTGTCCTCTTGTGTAATTGTTGGGGGTCACTGCTTATGTGTAAATGAACTAGGAGAAAGTTTAAGCTTAGCTCAGCTGCTTTGAGCTTCTTTTGCTTTGAGGCTGTGGTGTAATGTTTTAACAGTATAATTATTCTTAAATGTTTCAGAGTTTCTTTCGAGATGCTGTGATTTGTTGCATTATTATAAATGCATATTTGACATCTGGTAAATACACACTTCATGCTTTTAAAAAATGAAGTGTGCTTTTAAAATCATACTCAGAGCAATGGGTACATAGCAGTTGCTGTGAAGAGAAATCACTAAATTACTAATTATTCACCTATATGAATTCTACATAAACACCATCTGTGAGAAAAGTTCTGACACAGCTATCATGATAGCTGCATGAATACCCTGAGTCTCTTTAATATAACACCTTGTCCCCCTTCCCACTTTAAAAATTGAACTCCCAGTAATGACACTCTTATTCTCCTCTTCCTCATCATCCTCCTAGATGCTCATAACCTAACTTTTTCTCCTCTAGCTCTCCTTGCCCTTCCTTTTCTCTTCGCTGTTCACCTCATCTGCATTGGTGTCATATGATCTTTCCGAATGTCAAGTAAATGCAGACTGCAGTCAGCATTACCAAATTGCTTTCCTGCCAAAAAAGTCTCTTTTCATATGCCATGACCCATCATCTCACAGTTAGCTGCAAGTCATTCTGATTCCTAAATTTACAGTATATTTTCTATTTAATGAGCTATTAAGCATTATGCACTTTTTAACTTCATCTTTTCTGACTAACTGCATTCCTCCTGATAATTATAGCTTAAGAAAGAAACAATTAATTTGAAACCAATTCAGCAACAGAAGTGACATTATTTAGATAGCATTCCTCCATATCCATGCTCTGGGGATTATCTCATTAGAATATATTTATATTTGGAAACTCCTTGAGACCATTATATCAGTCCAATAGCCACCAATAGCCATCAATAATATAGGCAAGACTACTTCATGTGCTATTTTAATAAAACACAAAATAAAAATAGATACATGGATGGATGAGTAGTTAATTTTTGCTTTGACTAAATAAAAAAAAAAATCACTTCATGTTCTTTCTCCATCCCAGGAGAATGTTTTGAGTAAACTTAAGTTAAGCACAAATTCAAATAATATTCCATATGTATTACACAGATGTGGACATTTTGGAGTCAGTACGTTATTCTCATGAATTCTTTTGGTAATGGCAGTATTCAATTTGTTGGAATCATTCTTCAGATTAATTGGTTGTCTGATAAAAAGTACAAAAATTGCAGATGACTCAGAAATGATGAGTTCAAGCTTTGTTGCTCACAGGTTCCATTACATCTGTGTATTTATTAAATCCAATAATATCTACTAGTTCAGGCTATATAATCCTGGTTCTGCCATTGTGGTTAATGATATCTAGTTAATGGATACAAACTGAATGCTATAAATGTGCATGCATTTTGCCAATAGTTTAGCTAGAGGTAAATCCCAATAACCTTTCTATGAATTCTAATTCTTTTTTCCTCTGCTACTCAAAGTTCCACTTTAGCAAAATACGGAATTGATTGACAGAAGGAAACTTTGTCCATGACCCTGCCACGGCAGAAGCTAGAAATGTACATTTTAAAAAGACTTCATCTTTCAGGTTTTGAACCTTATTTTTAAGCTGCACTAAAAGTAACCCTCTAATAGACTTCCTTCATGCATTGTGTATCAGACCTCGTGCATAGTTCTCACAGTTACTTTGTGGGAACAATACTGGAAATGTTCCTGGGGGAAAATTTCCTTTCTCTGAATCAGTAGATGTTAAATGCTGATTTAAAATGAGTGCAGTATACATATGATTGAAAAATAGGCTGAGAGGTTTTCAAGCTGCCTAAAGTTCTTCTGGTCTTCGTAGCTGAGGGTTGTGATGTGTATCCTCTGTTCTGCTGTATACTCTAAGTTCGCAACTAACTTGTGCCATATGCACTTTTGCACCCCCTTTTGAGTAAGCAGATAAGTATACAGATAAGTTAGTAGTTCAGTAGATAGCTTCTCTCATTTCTCTCGAAGCTGGAACTTTTTGGTTCAGCACTGCTTCAGTTTAGTTGTAATCTTTCCTGGTTTCCTGGCATGACAGGCCTAATTCTATCAGCTGAAATAAAATACTTCTTTCTAGTGGGTGATTAAGGTGATTCAAAGCCAGATTTTAAAAGCAAAATATTTTTTATTATCCCAAACTTCCTACCCATTAAAGCGATAAAAGAACAATCGGTGTATACCCAATCCTACCTAAACTTCACTATTTTATTGGAAACAGTAAGAAGCTGTGATTTAATGCTTATGTCCACAGTTGTTCTGAGTTGCATATTTTGGTGTCCCTGTGTCTTTATTTCAGTATCTTAAATCAAGCAGCTGTTGGTAATTCATGGCCTCCTTCCTGGAGAGACAATTTGTAGCTGTCTGGTTCTTTTAATTTCTGTGTGTATTCTGATCTTGACCAGAAGAGCTGTATGACTTTTATCTAGTGCCTGGAAAGAACATATTTCCACTTACTGGCCAAGCTATTGTGACTTTAAAGTTTTTGTTTCTCCACAGATATATTTATTCTTCTTTTTAGTTACAGCTGGTACTTCCACTTGTGTATAAAATACATTTATGTTGCAATAAGTATAAAAATCTGAAAAACGTTATGAACTGATTGTATATGTATAGCTGTGACAGTAAGAAAATTGGTGCCTATCAGTCTACATTACTAACAGAAACCGTGAGATAAATGTGCATAATTTTGTTGTATATATAATACATTCCTGGTCCAGCAGTGGGCTGTGGAGTTCAGACCGTAGTAATGACAGATTGTAAAGTTTTAAAGGTATATCTTTCTCTGTTTTACTAATTATCATTTTCTCAGTTGGTCTTTGCCAAAGGATGTGTCAGGCCTACCGTAATGGTTTCAGGTATTAGATAACGGGTAGTTTTGGAAGTAGAGGAGTTGTTGGATCTCCCTACATAATGATATGTTGGGTCCCACACTGTGATTGTTTCTAGTAGAACTTATTACTTGAAAATCCTTGTTCTCTTTAGTGTCTCCTTTCCCCTCATATCAGGAGGAGTTTTGAACTTAAGTCATTGTCAGTGAAATAAGAAGTCTGTGATTGGAGCCTACTGGAAAAAAACCCCAACTTAACAGACAAACATTTCTCTGTTTTGTTTTCATCAGCTTTTGCTGAGGTTCTCCAGTGACTATGGCCTTGATAAAGACATTAGTTTTTTATCCAGTAGTTCTCTTTTGTGAAGGAGAACTGAAGTTGCTCTGTGAAGGAACTTCAGCAATGGCTGGAGCCAGACAATAGGTGAGACTATAAGAAAAGAAAGAAATGGGATGTGAGAAAAATACTGCTCTGTACTTTGATGAATGCTTTGTCATATTCTTTCTGTGTTTACTGGTAGCCAACATTTCACATAACACCGTTACAGGAGGACTTGAGAACGCTAATTCATGAAGGTATTGAACAATTGTTCCCGTTTTGGAGGAAAGAAACTGTACCTGGCCTCTACTTTTTGTTCTATTTTTATTTTGTGCGCTTTTCATGTTTGTGGAAGACAGTTCATTAGTATTTCCCAGAAATGTCTAACCATAAGTCGGAGAAAGGCTTGTCTGCCTATGAATTTCTATGGAACCCTGCTTTGTAAGGCTTTTCATTCTTAACTACTGTAAATACTTTCTAGCACTGATGAAGACAAGACCATAATTGGTGATGAGGAGAATGATGAAGAGATTGTGCATGTCTTTCCTTTTATAATTTAAACCATCTTTAACTTAGGCTTCTGTCCAAGAACCACTTTCTTTGAAAAATGAAACCAAATCTATTGTTCTGTTAGATTTTACTTTTTTTTTAAAAATTGTGATTGAAGTAATGTCTTTGATTAGTAGCTACATACTAACAGTTCAGAACTTCTATATACTTGTAAATACATTCTTCTACCAAAATTGGATTTCTAAAAGTTAAATGTCCCTCACCCCAGTGAACAATGCCAATTACTCCAGTACTTGTGTAATATGAGAGCACAACTACTTGATTTTCTTTTTACCAGCATAATAATGCAAAGTACTCATTTTCTGTGAGAGTTTTAATTTGCCAGTTAAATTTCCAACAAACTTGTCATGATTCCTGAACTAGGTCTACTTTTTTCCCTTTCTTTGCCATTTGAGGGCACTTCCCCCTGCCTCTGAATGCTTTCAAGCCCCTATCCCTTTGTCTCTCTTTGAGCATAGCCATTGTTTTGCCATCTCATAGTACATACACACTGACCTTCAACACCAGGCTTCCTCGGCAGGTCTAAGTGATTTGTCATCAGGGTTGAATGAAACAACCAGAAAAAATGTAAATCCAAAATTATTTTTAATACTAAGAATCAAATGTAGCAAAATATAAAGCGGATTTTAAAACAAAGGCTGTCCTTTCTATCATATTCTTTCGTTTCTCTCTTCCAGTTGGTAGCCCAGGTTGGTTTGGCATCTGCAGTTGCTGAAAGATCTGTGTAACACAGTATCTTTTTTGAGAAAAAGTTAAAGGACTTGGTCAACAAACATCAGAAATGGGACAGATGCAACTGCTAGCAGTTCTGTCATTGATGTTGGTTATTAACATAGTGTCATATCCCTTCATGGTTAACTCCATGTGTTCAGTTTCTCTGCTAGCTCTCAATACTATAGAGCTTTCAGGCTGAGGATTGCATACCTCCTTTTAAATTTCAGTCTCAAAGGTGATGAAGGAGTTTAAAACCTGCTCAGATGGCCTAGATCTGTCAGAGAAACGAGAGTCGAGCCCTTCACATAACCATTGCAGTTACTCTGAAATTCACTCTGTGAATCTCATATAATATAAAAGCTCTTTGGGTGGCTGATTTTGATTGAAAAGGTGAGGGTGGAACCACCTTTCAGCAGTTTCAATACTAATAAAACTTGTAGTTGGAATTTACCTTTTTACTGACATTAGCAAGTCCAGAAGCTGGAGAACAGCTACAATTGTGTTTTATCACCACCTTGCGTTACTTGATTGGCCTGAATATCTTCCCAGTGATTAAAATTTATGATTTGGAATGATACAGCTAGGTGTAGCAGTAGTCTCATAGGTCTTGCAGTATTATGTTTCTTTGTCTGTTCAAAAGTATGGTAGTAATATTATTTTTTGAAGTTATTCTTTATAATCTTGAAGCCTCTGCTCAAAAATATGTTAAATCCCCTGGTATTTGGAGAAGAGTAATAATGGGGCATCAACAAATACTGTTCCTAAGTCTGCATAAAGAATCTGAAAAGAACACCTTTTTAGACATCTCCCTCTCTTTCTTCAAAACAAAAAAAAACCAACCCAAAACCACAAAACACAAGCTACATAAGATCAGAAGTAAATACACCTTTAGTTGTGATTCATATTGTTGTTAAATAATGCACCTTTGCAAAGCTACATTCAAAGTTACAATGTCCTATTTTAATAATAGAAACTCCTTCTTCAGATTCTTAAGTGATGTGCAAAGGGTTAAAACACTTCGTGTGTCACCTTGTTGCTGCTTCGTGAAGTTTAAAGGAGTCTAGTGCTGCTTGGTTTTTGGTGTTAAGAATTCAGTCAAAAATGACAGCAGAGGCAGGATTCAGCTTGAGACTGACACCTAAGATAGGTGTCCAATTGTAACTACGTGTGAGGTAGTTGCTTTAGCCTCATAGTCAATTATGAGAAGCGGCTGAAAGAACTGGGGTGATTTAGCCTGGAGAAGAGGAGGCTCAGGGGCTGTGGTAAATATTTTAAATGTGTTAAAGTAGCTAATATACTTGGATGGGATTACAGCACTGTATCAGAGCTATGACATGTGACCCATGGGTATGTCAGATACCAGGTTTAGTTAAGTGAACTGAGTATTTATATTTCAATGCCTAAATTTAGTTATCTTAATCTCAAACATCTCTGTACCTATGTTACCAATAGATAACAGGAAGAATAATAGCATCATATGCAGCAATTATGAAATTAATTAACCTTGGAGGCAATATTCTGCGAAAAACATATTTTCATCTCTTACTTTGTCTGTCATTTAGTCATGTAGTCTAATGCAAAATCCTAACTTGTGAAAATATACCTCTGCTTCCAAATCAAAGGCAGGATCTTAATCTGAGGACTGAAGAATCTCACATTACAAGCCTGTTAGCCAAACTGGATAAGCTAGATTTAATGTTTCTGACAAGTCTAGGAGAAATAAATAATCAGAGAATAGTTTTACAAAAGTAGGTCTGGAAAGGGTGATATCAGCTTTCCTTCTAAATCATAAAGAGCATGACATTAATTAAATTTTATTTCTTAGGTCAGCTTCCGTTGCTGAGAGCATCATCTAGAAGGATAGTTAACTTCAGAACAAGTATTTATTGGACTGTGCTGTAACAGGGGGATACAAGAGGAAGAGTTTCCACATGAATGAATGCACATACACTGAATGTGTGTGAAGATCTACTTATGGAGTTTCAGAGCAATAGAGCAAATGCGCAGTCCTGAAAGGGGCTTACTCTGAATTAATTATTTTTGTGACAGTGGCACTTAGCATAACTGTTCAGGAGCGAGGTGCTGAACAAAGATAAAGCAAAAGACTTCTCTGTTCTTTACTTTGGTTCACTTGCACGACTGACCCCTGCAAGAGAATCTGTCAGTCCTTAGTCCTTACTGCAGCTGCCTGCCGTTAGGTCTACAACTGTAAGTCAGAACGCTGTCCTAGCTCTGGCAGTGGTCCATGTGCCTCGACCTATAAGGAGTGGGAGTACAGAATTTCTAATGTCTACTAGTGTTTTATTCAAAACAAGCAATGAAAATGTTATAAAGATTCCCTTTGTGGTTTTGATTTTCCCATGAGTGACTTTACTGGGATTCATTAAGTTTCTTTAGTTTTGGTTCTTTGTAGAATGTAGGTCTACTGGCATCAGTCCCCAAACTCCTGTTTTGTTCATTGGAATGGGACAGAATCAATCTACAGAAAAAACCCCACCAACAGAAAAAAACCCAAAGCAACACTCCTTTTGTCTAATGGGAATAAAATAATATAAGAAGCACATCTTCCTTACTGCTTCTTAGATTATTAAACTCTTTCCCCCAGAATTACAGAGAATCTTAAACTTAAGAAGTAGTTTTGCTTGTAATTTTTGTTGTGAAGTGCTTCTTAGTGTAGGCGGCAACAGTTGAAGTCACTAGGTAACAAAATGCTTGGACACCAACCCTGACATGATTAGGCAGTGTGCCTTCTTTCCTCATCCTATATCCCCCTCTTTTTTTTTCTCTCCCAGAATTCCTCTCTTCACTACTCATTCTCAGCAAAATAATTTTTGACTGTATTTTAATTTGCTGAGGGTCTTCAAGGCTCCTTACTATTTTTAGACTATGAAGAACCTGTCTTGATTACCCCAATACCTGTTTTTGAGAAGCTCTTGTTGCAGGACACTTACATTAGCAGAACATCAATATCTGACTAATTAGAGATGAAATGCCAAATAAGTATCGAGTAATGCAGTTTTCTAACTTTGTAATTAATTGCAAAACCCATGAAGACATTAATTATGGTGGGAAAGTTCCTAAGTACAATTCTGTGAAGAGTTCTCACAGTTTTAATTGCAAGAAATGATGCAAATAACCAAAGATATAATATTTGGAAGAAAGGTTTCTCATGCCATGTAAAATACACATAAAATATTTTGTGGCAGGTAAAATGGTAAGGTCCTACAAAAATGTGAGGATTATACTTCTTTCAGTGACTAAACATTATCCTTCTTTTGTACTTAGCTGCCTCCTTTTATAACAAAAAAAAAGAGGTTTAAAATTTGCTTTTAAAGTGCTTATACGATGACCCCCCTCCCCATTTAAAAATTCCTAGTACTTTATTTGTGATAAGTTGCGATAACAGTTATCTCATGTTTCATAACTAATGATGTAATCTGCCTTTAGCTGTTAGAGTGGATAGATGTTCTCAGATTGATGGATACAGTTTAAAAGCCTAGGGCTTGTATATAATAGAAAGAATTAGCATCAGCAATTTGTACAGCTGAACTGATGGTGAATGCTGTTTAGATAAAAGTGAATGAAGGTTGAACTTTGTTCAACCCTGGTTCAAAGTAACCATTACACACTGGACTGGGTTTTGACCAAGCCAAGTGCCTGCATATGAGTAGAATGCCCATGAGCATGGCGATAACATCTTTAAAGCAAGACATCTAATGGTTAACAACAAGGCAATACTACATCTGCTTTAGGCCCTTTTTTTGCTGAGTTCATACAAATGCGTTTCACAAAAACAAGCACAAGCAGCTGCCCAGCAGTACTTGTGCAAAGTGGAACATTTCATTCCACTCTCTATATCCCTTGGAAGGGATAGAAGTACTTGAAGGTTGTAACACAGCACGGTCTCTAGGAAGCAACTCACATGCAGTACACATACATATGTACCTGCTGTAAGCAAGCACAGACTTTGAAAAAGAACAGAAAACAAAACTGATTTATCTACTTTTTGATTATTTACTTGGTGGCTTTTGTAGGAGCTATAATAATCAGGACACATTGTGTTTGTAGAGAGTATCTGTCGAGTTACTAAGTTCTTTCTCCATATGAAGCATATTGCATTATTAACTTGGGTTCATTATTTGCATTAAATTTGAAGCATTACCTTTGTAGCTTTTGGCAGGTTTTATTTTGACTACTATATAGATAAATTTGTCATCAGCCCACATTTTTATAATAAAAAAGGAGGGAGATAACAGAACGTTGGAAGCCCTTCTGAATTGTTGCACCTTTCATTTCCTCACAATCTTTCCCAAGTAAGTATACTGGCATCATTTCCTAGAGGAAATTATGCTACTTAGTTCTTCATACAGTTTCATTTCTTTTCCATAGAAGCACAGAAAAGAGCATCAGAAAAACTGTCACCTGAGTCTTGACTTTCATCCTAATTTCACTCTAAACGTAGACGAGGAAGTCTGCTTTACTGGAGAGCTCACTTGGTTTTTGTAGTGTCCAGCTGACCTGTTGGGCTTATGTCAGCAGTACTGCTTTGTGCTCATGGGAATGAAACTTTAACATGAGAAGACAGCAGATTTTACCGTGGGTGATGCAGATGTCTTCCTCAGAGCCAATAAACCCAGTTTTCCCACCCCGTCCAGTGAAAGCATCTTTTGGACGTGAGGTCTGCATTTTCAGCTGGTGCATGCCCATGGTACTTTATGTTAGGCGTATGAAGCCCTTAGAGCTTCCGTTGACCTCAGTTATAATTTGCAGTTCTGCAGCTCTGAGTGGAAACATTCTATAAGCACAAATTAAGATCGCATGTGTAAATTGTGAGACAGCCTGCATAACTTACTGTCATTTGTGCATGTAAAAAGATTAGATGCCTACAGTTCAGCCCATAAACTGAAAAAACAACACCATGTTTAATCAAATTCCCTAATTGCGTCAGATTTAAACTACTTGTTGCTCTCTCTGCCCTGAAGAGTCCTGACTCAGAACTGTATGAAACCCTTCTCTACACTAAAGAAGCAGTGGTTGCGATGTCAAAATTTTGAAAAATTACTGGAGAGGCATCTTACTCCAAAGGCAGTCAGGAAATCCTGGAAAAAGGACATGAACCTTAATAAAGTTTGTATTCAAGTAGTCTACTCAAAGAAACTAATCCCCATCTCCAAACAATCTTCACCAAAATAATGCTTTTTGCATACCTTTACTGTGTTGATATCTGCAGTGGATTTTATTTGCAAGGACTTGTAAAAAAACATTCCCAAGAGAAAGTAGTTTGGTGATTTCAGGTAATGTCATGTGTTGAATTTTTTCCCCCTTTCTTTCTCTAGCATTTAATTGAAATTTTTTGGCTTCAAACCAAATGTGATTTAGAACATTTTTAGGTCTCGATCACTGAACAAGTTCTTGTAAGAACTGCATCCTCATTGCACAGAGGATGAGTTGACATTTCTAGTTCAGACTCTTTAGTTCAGTGATTGTAGCTATTATGCAGTACAGGCGACAAGAAGGACCTTCGCCTTTGCGCTTTAGTTAGAAAGCTTAGTTAGCCAGGAGATGCTGTCGTGTCAGCTACAAGGTTAGAATCACTGTGAACTTTGGATGCTTGGGAGAGCTGCTACAGCCTTGAGATAAAAAGATGTGGCTGTTTAGTGCAAGAATTGATATTCAGTGCATTTTCAGTTGTGGCACTGTTTCAATCCCTAGTGAAACAACCTTGAAGCAATATTCACATTAGCTAAACAAAACAGAATTTAATTCAATTTTTCTGATCTAGACAAAGCTATCAGGACAGCTGAATGCTGTTCTGAGGATCAAATTGGAGTTTTCTGCAGGTGCCTTTAATTGGTCAGTGAAAATGCTTAAGCCTGGGCTGCAGGCAGAAAAATTTCAGCAGATCAAACTTGTGCATTTTCCTGTAGTTCAGGACTAACAGATTTTGGGCCTTGACATGTGTTGAATTTTTTTAAATTCTACAGAGGAGTGCTTTTATGACCTTGCCTGTAATTACTGAAAATGCTGTATTTCCACATCTTAGTTCGGAAAGCCAGTTTCAAGATTGTGGAAAGTGAGAGCTTGAATAGCTATGCAGTTATCTATGATGACCTGGACAATCTGTATTGACCTGTTTTAATTTTAAAGGAAAAAATATATCCTTTTACAAATCTTACCTCACACATTCTGCTTGATTTCATGATACTGCTATATTGTTGATGTGTCTGTATATAGGAAATTTACCATCTTCTGTCGGGAATATATACTATGTGTTTTATACCAGGTGCAGTAGAGCATTATTGAGACCTAGTGATCCCTTACTCAGATTGGAGCACCTCATCTTGTAGGAGGATTGGTAAATCAGGCTTCCTTTCTGTAGGGCTGGGCTGAGGTACCAGTTTTCAGCCCTTCAGTTTGAAGGACTGAAATTTCTCCAGAAACAGTACAGAGAAGTCGGGTAGGAAACTTGTTCTTTGACATAGGACCACTGAAGGTTGAAGCAAAACATATGCCATAGGAGGGAGACAGCATCCTCCAGTTGGGAGCTGCTTGGGGATAGCATACTCTTGGAAAAAGGACTTGGCACTCTGAATAAACACCTAACACTGATGAGTGCTCCAGTGCAGTATGCAACTCGTGCTCGCTCTGAAGCTGAGTAAGTGCTTTCAGAGTCTTTACATAGTTAAAACTACCCACTTCTGTTATGATGTGTCCTTCAAAGGGCTTATGGAAAGACAGTGTTCATGAGATGGGAGTTCTGTGGAGATAGACATCCTCACATTATCAGTGTTTTATAATAAACACCGGAGTCAAGCAATTGAACCTGTGCATCTTGAAAGGAGTGCTAGAGGGAAGAGTGTGACAATATTAAAAAAATAAATAAACAAACCCCACATAATTTTTCAATTCAGAGCTCAAGACTAATTTTTAGAATAAAATCTGTCCTCAATGTTTAACTTGAAATGAAAATAAGACATTAGGGATGTCTTTCCTTTTTTGACCTTCCCCACTTCGTACATCTCAGCATAATGTTGTTTACAATGTAAATATGTTTAAGTATTTTAGGAACAAGAAGCAAGATCTCAAGTTCAGGAAGGAGCTGAAAAATGAAGTGAAACTTTTGGCTGCCCTTCAAAAACTTCAAATCCACAAAATCTTAGATCAATGAGCTTAGCTCATCTACAGACTTCTCAAAGAATATGTTGTATGCATGGATCTGTGGCCTAAGCATAGATGTTTTCTAAACTGTGCCTGTGAAAAATGAATCAAATGCTAGATTTCGTGATCTGCTTTCTTTGATTGTATGGAATAGAAGGCTGTTCATAAAGAAAAAAATGTTTCTGTTTTCAAAATAAATTGTCTGTGATTCTAGGGAGATTATTTAAATTGAGGGTTTATATTGGTAGTGTCCTTGAAGAAGTAATATGTAAATTTTTTTCTTTGTTTGGATATTTTGAGGACTTTTAGATGTAACTGTCAAAAGCAAAGCACCATGCTAATATGGATGACCAATAATAAGCTGATGTTGATTAGAATTTTTTTTTGCCTATTGAAATGCTCACCTATGTTCACCTGCTTTGATTGTTACAGAAGGGGAAAAGAGTCAGCTTCTCTTTTGAGTGCTCTTGGGATATTTATTAACAATTCAGCATCTATCCAAAATTGTAATTTGGGGCGTGGGAGAAGTGATTTCTGAAGTGATGGATGACATTTGTGTGTGAAGCCAAACATGACAGAGTACTTTTTATTGTCACATTGAGAACTCACTGAGAGCTGTTGCAAGGGCAGTGTGACAGAAGCAACGCTGGCACCATAAATGCAGGTGATTGTGTCCAAATTCAGCTAGCTGCTACTGGGATGTGGGATGTCCAGAACTAGGGTAATGCTTTTAAAAAGCAGTGCCAGTATCTGGAAGGAACACAGAAAGGTTAAAAAGAGTTGTGGGGGAATGGAGAGAAGAAGAAGGCTACAGGGTCCAGCACATCAGTAGTTTCTGCTTGGAAGTGCGCTTCAAAGTCAATGAAATTTATTAGTGAATAAGCTGGAAAGTGGTTGCAGATGACCCAATTTCTGCTTGCAGTGCTTTTACTCCAGCACATATAAATATGTAAGACTTGTGATTGACATGTAAAAGGATATTAGTCTAAAATCGTAGCTGGCTATAGAATTTGCTGGGTATTGGACATGCGGAAGGGGAGGTGTGTGTGGCTGTTTTCTTCTCACTCCCATAGACCACTCACGTCAGTGTTTAGCTGCTTTGCTTGCTCCCCACACAGAGCTGACCTTGTTCTGGCTGGCCTTGTACTTTCTTATTGCTTTGTCTGTGTTAAAACCAGCTGGTTCTCTCTATGGAAACTCACAGCTAGGACCCTTTCAGCAGATGTCTACATGGCTTCAGCAGCTCTTTTCCTCTGCCCTTCTGTGGCATCATTAGACTTTTACCCTCACATTACAAAGTGAAAGCTGGGTTACTCAACTTTCTTGAAATGTGCAGCAATTTGAAGGCTATTTATAGTTGGACTTTGGAGCATATGGAGTGAGCATCGCCAGAATATTTATGACCTCCAGATCACTGCCCTTTCTTCACTCAACCCCCAGATTTACGTAAGACATCGTAGCCTTATTTTTGAATCAGGATCTGTCCTAGGGCATATTGCGATTATACAAGAAGGTTTTCTCCTGGAAACTCTGCAGATAAGTTAGGCTGCTTTCCAGCAGCATAACTTCACAGAAGTTTTCACACAGTTTATAAGATTATAACTGTGAGAAGGGCACTGTTTGTTCAGTGTGTAGGGGAAACTGATGTCAGGACTGGGAGATGGTATCACCTGCAAGACATTCTGTGGAGTCAAATAATAGCATTGTCAAGGGCTGTAGCAAAGGACATCTGTATCTCTGCCAGCTTTGGTAAAACCATTTGGCAGTATGTACTTGCTACGTTCCTTATTGCAAGAGAATTCTTGCTGCCTTAGCAAAAGGCAGGCTCAATTTGCACCAAACCAGGTGCAGAGACCTCTTTTAGAACACCTTGCCTATGCCAGGGATCGAGCAGAATTTCACATGGCTGTTCAACCTCCAAGAAAGGCTGGGAAACTTACCCTGTAATGCCATGGGGAAAACAGTGGTTTTGGCAAAGCTTTCTACCTTCTACAGCTCAGATTTTAAAACTATGCTTTCTGGCAGCTTGTGCCATTCTAAAAGACCTCAGACCTCAGACCTATGTTTGAGGGTTCAAAACCTCCATCAAGAGCTTTCTAAATGTTTGGCTTGCAGAAGTGACAAGACTTCGAGATCTTTGTACAAGTACAAAGCTGGGCCAGTCTTGTTTAGACCTGTGCTTCATTTCAAGTCATAATTTTGTTTAAGTTTTCTTAAAGTTAGCAAGAATCTTGACAAAGCTTGATGTGGCAGTCTGAGTACCTGCACTCTCCTGAGAAAAAAAAAAAGCTTTGTAAATGGACAAGAAACCCAATGGCATGGTATGATGGTGGCTATGCTTTTTTTCACGAGCATATGATTTTGGTGGGCATTTTGAGTGCCTTATCCAGCATTCACTAGAAGATACATGGGTGGAGGAATGATCAATATCCAGGGCTTTTTATGATATCTTGTTTCCCCTGTGTAGGGACACATTCTTGAGAGTATTTTTCAAATAGAAAAGATAATGGGTGAAAATTGCCCATCTTAGGTAGAATCCAGATTCTTCTTGTGGTATAAATTGACTGAGATTTCAAATGAAGGTTAAAATTAAAAAAAAGAAGAAGAACTACTATCAGAGAGTAGCAACTCTACATCATTTTCATGCTTTTGGAACTTGTCATTATTCTGGTAAGAAACTGAATAAAACCCTTTTCCTTTAAATTTTCTTCCAAAGTCAGAAATCTGTTTTGGACTTCAGCATGAGGTTTTTGAGAGAACAGGTGTCGTGTCTTCTATGGCCTTTTGGTTGTAGAAGGTGCTTAGGCTCAGGTTCATTTTATGTGATCGTTCTGACGTGGAAGACTGCATAAAACTGTCAAAAAGGCATTGTGGAAGGACTTCTTCATTCCCTCGTTAGTTCCTTGCCATCTGTCTGCAGTGTTGTGACCATCTCTAGTTAATTATTCCTTCAGGCTGACAACAGATCCTGTACCTTCTAAGGTGATGCCCTGTGGAGGTTATGGTTTTCTTCAGGCACTTGGCAGAGCTTGTTCTCTTAGCTGGGGATCACGCTCAAACTCCAGTAATTGAAAGTTATGTCATGACTCCTATAATATTTGCCTCATATGCTTAGCAACGTGGGTTGTAGGGAATGTATTACAACATGCTTCCAAGATTGATTATGCTTTTCTTTTTTGTCTTTGTCACAACAGCTTTGGTGTTACGCTTCAAGGTGGTGCTATTGATCTCTGTTTACCTGAACTTGCCTCCTAACTACCTGAGAAATCACTAAGATAACAGATGCAACAGACTGCAAACTTTTAACCCAAATAAACTGGTACTGTGACCACTGTTTCTTCACATTTCAAAGCTAAAGAATAAAAATATTAATTACAAATATGGGAGCCTCAGTGTTCTGTTGGAAAGAGCCCTGAAATGTTCTTGATCTCAAGCTGAATATAACAGGCAAGTGGCATACATAGTTCAGTGTTTGGAGGGATCAAGCTTTCTGGTAGATCAGCTGTCTTCCATGCAGGACTGATCAGCTAGGGATCAGAAGATTTTGAAGTGCCCTGGGTTGGACAGAGTGCTGAAAGTGAATGAAAGAAACCCTGGAGCCCATGCAGGAAGGAGGAAAAAGGAGAGGAGGAGAATGAGGCTGTCTTGCAGGAAGGTGGAGGGCATTCTTTGCACGATTTGTAGTTGAGCTGCAGAACTCTGTACTGCAGGATGTTGTGGACTCTGACAGTTTACATGGCTTAAAAAATAGGCACTTCCACTAAGAAAACTCCACCAAGTTCTCATGAAAAACAATAATGTGCTCTCTGCCTGAGGAATTAACTGAGATGCAAAATGGTGGAGGTTGGGAGCATGCTCTGGGGAAATTTTCACTGCACGTTTACGCTGCTACAAGCTCTGTATAAACTTCTTACAAGACTCTTGCTGTTTGTGTCTGTTAGAAATTATTTACTGGCAGAGATGTGCTTTTAGTATGACCCTATACTGTTGCTCTCATGGGCAGGCAGACTGGGTTTCAAGAGTGAGAAACCAGTGAAAAGTAGATTGCCCTCTGGTAAGGGGAAGGACTCACTCGTGTCAGCTTTCTGGGGATGATGAAGTCAAGTCATCAGAAAAGTTGTGAATTGTGAATGATGCCTTTCCTTGTCAAGAGAAGGTGACAAAACACCTTTAGTTTTTACCTGGTAAGGGTGACTCCTGGTATAATTACAGGTTGCTTGGACCAAATTCACTTCTCAGAACATCTCAGTCCATGGTTTGACTCTGTAGGGACTGTCTCATTGGAGCCTGCTATTTGGGAGTTTATTATTATTTTTTAAATTTATTTTCTTTCTCTGATTAAGTGTGAATGTGAGGAATGGTATGGAGACCATACATGACCCTGCCACCAATCAGGATAAAAAGTGTTATACCTCTTTATTGATGTTTCAGTTGTTGATTTTTATCTAGTAATAGAAGCTAATTTTGAAGTATTTTAAAATGATCATGCCAGGCATTTATATTTGATACATATATATGATGGATTTAAAACACAGTTTAAGATGCCCATTTAAACTGACAAACCTTTGCTGTTTCTTTGCTGTAAATGTGATTCACATTATTTACAGTTTCTTCAAGACTTCGCATTGATCTGTTTTTCAAGGTTTCATAACTGAGATCAAAACAAACTGAAATCAGAAAGTATCAGTGACAGTGGTGGAAAAAAACTCTCATCCTAGGCAGAGGTCCCACTTGAGAAATACAAGACAAACTGATTTTTTTAACAGAATGTTTAGGTTAATAACAGGTTATCAGTCTCAGAAAAGGTCTTACAAGCTTGCGCTTAAGTTTCTGTTGTGTTCAATCAAAAGGGAATGGCAGAAACTTTTCAAAATGTTCACTCTTAGTGAGTGGGGTTTTAAATTTTGGATTAGATTTTCCTCTTTTTTTTTGGGAAGCTCGCTCTTTTTATGTGTTGCATATAGTTTGTCTAAACACAGATCTAAGATTTCATTATATCTAATGAGACTCAAGAATAAGCAGTCTTTAAATACTTTGAATGTATTCTTGAGCTTTTCATTGCTGTCTCTGGGATTTAGCCATGCAGGTCTTACGGGAATTTTCCAATGGACTTTGGAAATCAATACCACAAGAGTGACCAGAGTGTGCAGGTGTACCTATGTGGGTTTCTTATTTATGCATACAATGACGATATTACTGGAGTGGAATGACTTTTTCCCATCTCAGCCTGCCAACTGAGTCCCTTCAGAGCTGCATTAGGCTGTGGTTTTTCTCCAGTCCTTTACTGTTTTCTGTCATGGTTTTGGTCTGTCATACATAAGAGTACCAGGGAGGTTCCTCTGTAGATGTCATCACAAGAGTGCTAGTTACATGTGACATTTTGCTAATCTTTTATGAGTCATTACTTGTTTTGATTTTCTCTCTGTATAATCATTGCAGAAGAGAAAAATACTGTTGAGTGTAATGTTTGCCTCACCTCCTCTACAGCCTTTACATGCAGTCCTTCAAAAAGGGAATGATAGAAAAGATCAGTGAACAACAGCATGAAATAATGTAGTACTGACATTTGGAGATTGTAATTTACACAGTGTAACCTTTTTATTTTACATAACCTGAAATACATTTTCACCTGATTTACAGGTTCACTGATATTGTAAGGAGAGGCTGAAATGTGAAATGAGATGCAATCTGAGAAACAGATTTGATTGGGAATAAAAAGAGGGTTTTCTAAACATAAAAATGTTCTTAGTTTTTAAGGCAAACATCCATGTATCTATTTTCAGGAATACACAGAATATTCTTATGTTATAGAAATAAAACTATTTGTTTCTTACTTTGAAATTACATTTTTTCTTTTGAAGTGACCTGAATTCTAAAATAATTGAATAACCTGACACCAAAACCATAAAAAAAATATCTCCTTTTGGTCTGTTTAAACATAGGAGTTTAAACAGAATTTTTGTAGTTCTTTTTTGTTAGTTGAACAGAGCTTTTTAGTTAATTTTAATTTGTTTTTTGGCCTCTTTATCTCCTCATCTGCAACATTTGTACAGGTCTACTGAAGGATGCTATTTGATACTTTATGTGAGACCTGGCCATTTTATCTTACTTCATGCAAATATAATGGGTTTCCTTTTCCATATATGTGAAAATCACATGTCATTCTTTTTTTGTACTTGTAAGCAGTGATGCAGTTGCTTGGGAACTAGCTTATATAGCCTGGTGTTACTTTCTAAATTAGTTCTCTGGTTGTGATTACCAACAACCTCTTCCGACATCTGCTACTTTATTTCTGGAAGAGGTGGGGTCAGAAGTGTCCCTTCCTTCCCAAAGAACTGTGCTGCAGGGTGGAACAGAGAGGTGTAGGGAAACTTCTCTCTGTTCCTCCTCATTCACTCTGCAGATGGACTTGTAATATGTAATACCTTGCAGTGCACAGTACAGTATGTCCATCAGTGTCCCTTTCAACAGTTGTTAAATATGTAAATCATAGCACTGTACCATGTTGCACACCTCTGATTAGGTCGTTAATCGTCTTACCTCCCAAATTCTTCAGAGTAAATTTTCTCAGGTATGATGATATGATGTGAATAATTCAACCCTGCTATACCGTTTTCTGTTGAAAGTGCCAGTAATTCAAATAAACCCAAGTTACTAAACCATTGAGTCACATTGCAGAATCCGGATTTTTCTTAATGTTATTTTGTGTTAAGATGAGTTCTGCAAATCTTATGAACAATAATTTTACACAGTAATATTTTCATCTGTGATCAAGAATAGATCCTGTGGGATTCACCGGAAAAGAATTATTTTTTGCGATCTTTCATTTAATCAGTTTTTAATCCATTTAAGATGTGCTAAATTGATTTTGTGTAATGCATTTTCATTTCTGTGTCAGACAGTGATGTGTCAAAGGCCTCATAGATGCCTAACTATGTTACATCAACTGAATTTGAAAATATCCAGCTTCTGAGGATATAATTCAAATCTGTAAGAAATTTAACTTGGAGTTCTTTAATAAGATTAAATCTGGTAAAATCTATTTTCTGATTGAGGACTTGATCATATATCTCTAAATGACTTCCATGCACACACACCTTACCATGGCAGCTTAGGAGTCCTGTTGGATATCTTGTCTTTTATACAGATTTAGTTGAGAGACTACAGACCTTTTCTATGTGCATCGCTTCAGCCTAACTCACTCCACCTTAATATGAAATAGCATCCTGTACTGAAAAACTGTTATTATTTTTGGTGTGTGGCATGCTAATTTTAAACATGGCTGTAGGCGGAAGTGTTTCATATGGTGTGCATTGGCTAACCTGTATTGCATGTTCCTGTCATCTGCTTGTTTTGGCAAGAGTCTCACCTAAGATTGCTTCAAGCCTGGAAGACTTTATGTCAGACTCCTAAATTTTCTAGTATATCGACACCCCCTGGCTTTAAGCTGAGCTTCCTCTAATTATGGATTGCTGTTCTGTTTTCTCTGTAAACAGAATACAGTTAGGGAACACTTACAAATCATGCTTATTTTATAAGCACGCAAGTCACCTAAACACTCAGAGCTTCCTGTACAATTATTTTCAAACATGCGGATGAGTGTGTTTGTGAACACATTTAGAAAAGGCGTCTGCTCGCATACTTGTATTTACTGAACGACAGAATGAGGCGTCTCTGTAGAAGGGGAAAAAGCAGATATATTCCTCTGCAAATTATTCAAGCTGACAGAAGAATCACTGAAGAGACAAAACCTGTCACATCTCATATGAATTTAGACTGATATCTATCTGACCCATCTGCACCCATATCTGTATTAAATGATTCATAATACTTATAGACATTCTGTTTTTAACTAATCTGTCTTCAAAGCTTTCTGGTTCCTTGTTCTCTAAACTTGAGAAATTCTCTGAATTTTCCTGCCGTAATCCTAGACATTTTGAAGAGTGTAAAGCTGTTGATTACAGAGACTGTATTCAACTGCTCCTTTTGTCTACCTTCATATGGAGGCATTGCCACCACAAACTCAAGAAATATGTTTGTAGTTCAGTACAATAGATGAAAACTATCTGCAGACTAATGTTTTTCAATGATAGCTTCGGTATTGTCGTGTCAGCATTGCTTCTAGCATGAAAGATAATCTCATCCTTCCTAAGACTTCTGACATATTAATAAAAGCAAACCAAGGAAAGGAAAAAGTATTTTCTCTTCAGAAGGCTCTCTGTCTTACTCTTTGTGTTTAATTTATGGCACAGTTTTCAAATAAAGATAATGTGCATCTGTACAGACCAGTCAAATAGTTTCCAAATAGTGGTCTGTACAATTTGTTTGAATAGAGCTACATAGTATATGTTCTGTCACTAACATAACCTGATTGTAGTTTTCCATGGGAAGCACAATGATTGTTAAAAAACTCTTAACATTTTAAGCTGCATTTTGTTATTTAAGGTATGTGGTTAAGATGATTATTTTTCTCTGTAAGGTTGTTTTTTAACTTTTCTTTTTCCTTAATTTTTCTGGTTTAGAATGTGGATTTGCTGCATAATCTCCTGTTTCACACGAGTGTGGAAAGCAATTAAGAATACTTTTGGAACGGTTTGGCTCACAAAAGCCTTCCCCTGAGATAATTTCAACATGCTGAAAGCAAACTCTGATTCTTGGCAGCAGAAAGAATTGAACCTTTTAAAAAGCAGGCTCCCAGTAAGCACAATTAAGTTATTCGACCAAGCGAAGGTTGAATTTAGCCTCTCAAATAAACAACTCTGCCAGCTGCATCAGTACTGCACTAGTCCCAAATTCCCACTTCTTTGATCTGGCATGGCAAATTCATGAAGAGGAAAAGGCGAGACTCTGCATTTATTTTATAGTCTGTCAGATGGAGTATAGGCTGAGGCCAAGCTCCACTGTTCCCTGTAACATCACAGGGGCTCGTGGAGATCATGGGGAGAATAAAATATTTGTCCCTAAATTTATTTATATGTATTGTCTCTTGGACTCTCTGCTTCTTACCAGGCCAATCTTTTTCCTACCTTTCCTCTTCTCCATCTTTCTCTCCTTTCTTCTATGTTGAGACTCCCACTTTTCACACCCACGCCCCCCACACCGCCCCCGTGTTGTTTCAGCACCCTTCTGCTGAATTAGCTCAGAGAGAGAATTACAGGCTGTGTCTGTGTGTCACTTCAGAGGGAGCAGTGAGAAATGAGGTAGTCCCTGTACCTGAGTAATGGTTTCAGGCTGTGTGCAGACTCAGGAAGCCCAAACTGATGTGGTGTACATGGTTCTGTTGGTGTTCGGCTGTTTATTACACGATCAGAGGAACAGGAACCTGGGTGACCATGTCCCTCAACATACCCTGCAGTAGCGCAAAAACAGACAGAGGAGGATGCACTGCTGCTTTGAACTATCCCATTCTGAAATTTATGACTTCTAATAATACTGTGATCAGTTTTTATATTTACTCGTTAGTATTTCTCCTAATGCTAAATTCTCACTAAATAATTCTCACTGTTTAACAATGTTATATCATCACATATTATGTCTGTATACACAAAAGAATTAAACAGTGCTGTAGCCTGCAAAGGTGTAGGAGAGTCTTGCCTCTTCCTTGGTTTCTTTCCTCCTTCATAAGCAGCACTCATCTTGGGCAAAGAACCTCCTTTTTGTTAGAGAGAATTTTCGGCTGAACTAGAAGGAAAGATAGAAGCCAGCTAAGAAGCTGAAGTAACCAAACCTTTATGCTTAGATATGATCTTAATAAAGTCTTGTTATCTTTCACATTTTGCAACTTCGTTCCGTGCCTAGTAAACATGCTCATTCTTCTGAGGCGCTGTGTAATGGTAAAGCTAGATCTGAGTGAACTGGCATACAGCAAAGCTTTCCACAGAGGAGGGTATGGCAGATATTATCTCCTGTATACTGGGACACCTTTACACGTGCCCTGTTCCTAAAATGCTCTTTGAGAGGAACAAAAAATTTGGCGAAGTATACCTCTATAAAAGTTACACAGAACCACTGTGAGACAGTATGTCAGTGCAGCAGAGGACAAATTGTCCCTGAGTACTTCAGAAATCCAAAAATCATTACTATATTTTAAAAATTTATTACTATTCCTTTGCTCCAGACAGCTTAGTCCTGCCTCGGCTTTTCCTGTAGTCAATAAGGACCATAGGGCACGTCCAGAGGGCAGTTCAGAGCATCCATATTATGTGCTCTGAGCCATCCCGCAGACGATCTGTACTTTATCCTCATCAGTCGTCAGGAATAAATCTGTTCGTTAAAGGGCACTGCTGAGAGTGCCTTAAGTTTTGAAGAAGGTTTTCTGTGTCAGATGTGTGCCGCTCTAAAATAGTGGCACATCTCTCCCTATAAGGGAATGCCCCTCATTTCATTTGTCTTTTGTGTGTGTAAGAGGAAACCAGAACCAAACAGTCAAACTTCTTCAGAGCAACACTAAGCAATATAACTCTGCATTGATTCTTTTTCTGTAATTCTGTTTAAGAAACAACCTAAAGGAACTTTGTCTTTTTTTGAGCTTTGCAGTTAAGGTTTTTAGAAATATGCCCAATTAAAACTTCTCTCTTTGTATCATTGTAAAATGCACCAAGTTGCATGCAAGTTATGGTGGCAGCTTCATATTTCAGACCTTTCTTGTTAGAACTTGTCATTACACCAGGCCTCTGGTATTTTTTTGCACTTACTACCTAGGTAAGGAAATGCAAGGATAAACCCCCTGGAATTCTTTTTTTAACTATGTAAAAAGTAACAGTTTGCCCCTTATAGGCATCTCTAAATTTTACTTCAAGTATTCAGTGAATGCTTTGTGTGGGATGGAATACAGTAGCAGGCCATCTTCTTCTGATGGGACATGGAAATTAATATTTAGTGGCCTTAACAGAGCCACTGGTATTTCCATTTGATTTCTGTAGCCCATAAAATGAAGCTGACCTCACCCCTGTTATCTTCACGGCTGTGTGTTTCTTGTGCTCTGAATTGCTGAAGTGACCCTTACAGGGATGCTTCAAGGGCACATGCTAGAACTGAGGGTCCTTTTTCAGTAAGGACAAGGATTAGGTGAGAGTTTCGAGAAGAGGGAATTGAGGTAGAAGATCCCTCAGATCCTATGATGAGGTTAATGGACCTCACCAGCAAATTATGCATTTAGCAAAATATTATGAATAATCCCTCTATTTTAGGGGACCTCTCAATGGGAGCATCAGAACAGTCCTGTGCACTTGATCTGAAGCATCAACAGCTCACATCCATGTATCACCTGTCCAGGACCATGAGAGGATCTCACATTTAAACACGAGGGAAATGCAAAAAGATGAGTTATGAACTGTATTTCCAGAATACATACAGACCACATAAAAATACTGCAAATTGGATTATGTACGTACTTAAATATTTTGTGTCCAAACATCATTTTATTCCATGTATTTGTCATGGGGATAAACATTACACAGAGAAAAATGTCTGAGGTCAACTGTCTTATACAAAAGGATGCAAAGGTAACAGAACAAATACGCTGCAATGTTGAGTTGAACGTTATAATTTTTACCTGGTTGAATTTATTTCTAGCTTGTGATTATGATGGTGATTGTGGCCTAATATCTGTTAAAATTCCAGAATGTTCCACATAGTGGGAAGAAGTTTTGCCATTTTGAGAATAAGTGAAAAATTACTTTTCAGGAATTAGTGAAGATTGCCATAAAGCTTACTGTAGTTTATGTAGAAGTAGTTTCTTAATTGCTCATTTATAACATGTGTAGTGGGGCATGTATTTCTAATATGTGTTCCAAGAATTCTTGAAAATTTTTGGTTGCTAATAAATGTCAAAATAAGGAAAAAACCCAGGATGATTAATGAAGTAAAATCTGCACTGGTTAATCTTTATGAATACAACAAAAAGTTAGAGAGTAGTTTTGCTTTCATCTCGGAACAGAACAGACATGCACCTTGATAGTGTAAATGTTCATCTGCATTCTTCTTTTTCCGTTAGTTGAGAAAATAACCAAAGAGTTCATTGAAAAGGGCATCAGTTTCTTTGTGGTCAGTAAATATCAAACTATGGAATATCCAGATGGTTTTGAGGGTTATCATTACCATGCAGCTGAAAGGGGAGTAATCAATTTTCTGCATGACTGTTTTCAAAATTGCAACAAAACTTCCCTAGGAATTTTTGGTAATACATAAAATATCAAAATGGAAGTATTTGAACACTGACAGTGTATCCTTCTTTATATTTCTTAATGCTAATTTTAACATGGATAGAATCATAGAATGGTTTGGGTTGGAAGGGACCTTAAACATCATCTAGTTCCAACCCCCCTGCCATGGGCAGGGACACCCTGCACTAGACCAGGTTGCTCAAAGCCTCATCCAGCCTGGCCTTGAACACTTCCAGGGCTGGGGCATCCACAGCTTCTCTGGGCAACCTGTTTCAGTGCCTCACCACCCACTCCGGGAAGAACTTCTTCCTGCTATGTGATCTAAATCTAGCCTCTCAGTTTAAAGCCATGACCCCTTGTCCTATCACTACAGGCCCTTGTAAGAAGTCCCCCCACCCAGCTTTCTTGTAGGCCCCCTTCAGGTACTGGAAGGTGCTATAAGGTCTCCCTAGAGCCTTCTCCAGGCTGAACAAACCCAACTCTCTTAGCCCGCCCTCATAGCAGAGGTGTTCCAGCCCTTTGATCATCTTCATGGCCTCCTCTGGACTCACTCCAACTGGTTGATATCCTCCTTATGTTGGGGGCCCCAGAGCTGGACGCAGTACTCCAGGTGGGGTCTCACGAAAGCAGAGAGGGAGGATGCCCTCCGTTGACCTGCTGGCCATGCTTCTCTGGATACAACTCAGGATATGGTTGGCTTTGTGGGCTGCCAGCGCACACTGCCGGCTCATGTCCAGCTTTTCATCCACCAGTACCCCCAAGTCCTTCTCCTCAGGGCTGTTCTCAATCCATCCTTCACCCAACCTGTAATTGTAGTTGGGATTGCCCCAACCCAGGTGCAAGACCTTGCACTTCTCCTTGTTGAACTCCATGAGGTTGGCACGGCCCCACCTCTCCAGCCTGTCCAGGTCCCTCTGGATGGCATCCCTTCCCTTCGGTGTGTGGACCGCACCACACAACTTCGTGTCGTCAGCAAACTTGCTGAGGGTGCACTTGATCCCACTGTCCATGTCACTGATGAAGATGTTAAACAGGACCGGTCCCAACACTGACCCCTGAGGAATGCCGCTCGTCACTGGTCTCCACACAGACACTGAGCCATTGACCACCACTCTTTGAGTGCGACCATCAGGCCAGTTCTTTTCTGCCAAGCGGTCTATCCATCAAATCCATGCCTCTCCAATTCAGAGACAATGATGTAATGCGGGGCAGTATCGAAGGCTTTGCACAAGTCCAGGTAGATGACACTGGTTGTCTGTCCTTTATCCACCAGGGTTGTGACCCCATCAGAAAAGGCCACCATATTTGTCAGGCACTATCTGACTTTGGTGAAGCCATGTTGGCTGTCACCAATCACCTCCTCGTTTTCCATGTGCCTTAGCATGGTTTCCAGGAGGATCTGCTCCATGATCTTGCCAGGCACAGGGGTGAGCCTGACTGGCCTGTAGTTCCCCAGATCCTCTTTTTTCCCCTTTTTAAAGATGGGGTTATGTTTCCTCTTTTCCAGTCAGTGGGAACTTCACCAGACCACCCGGACCTCTTGAATATGATGGACAGAATTTTCACAACCTCATCTGCTAGTTCTTTCAGGACCTGTGGATGTGTTTCATCAGGTCCCGTGGGCTTGTGTGCCTTCAGGTTCCTTATATGTTCTCGAACCTGATCCTCCCTAACTGTGAGTGGTTCTCCATTCTCCCTGCCTTTGCCTTCTGTGAATCAGGTGGTACAGCTTGCATCCTTACTAGTGAAGACCGAGGCAAAAAAATCATTGAGCATCTTGGCCTTCTCCATATCCTGGGAAACCAGCTCAATAATTTCCTTCCACAGGTGGCCCACATTTCCCCCTATCTTCCTTTTATCCCCTTTGTAACTAGAGAAGCCCTTCTTGTTGCTCTTAATGTCCCTGGCCAAGTTTAAGTTTGTCAGGGCTTTAGCTTTCCTAACCTGATCCCCGACTTGTTGGACAACTTCCCTGTAATCGTCCCAGGCTACCTGTCCCTGCTTCCATACACTGTAGGCTTCCTTTTTGCACCTCAGTTTGTCCAGGAGCTGCTTGTTCATCCACACAGGCCTCCTGGTGTTTTTAGTCAACTTCCTTTTTATTGGGATGCACAGCCTCTGAGCCTGGAGAAGATCCTTGAATACTCGCCAGCTTTCTTGGGCCCCTCTTCCCTCCAGGGCTTCATCCCATGGAACTCAGTCAGTTCCCTGAAAAGGCCAAAGTCTGCTCTCCTGAAGTCCAGGGTAGCGAGCTTGCTGCGTGCCCTCCTCGCCTCTGTAAGGATCTCAAATGCCACCATTTCATGGCTGCTGCAGCCAAGGCTGCCCTTGAGCTTCACCTTCCCAACCAGCCCCTCCCTGTTGGTGAGAACAAGGTCCAGCATGGCACCCCTCCTCGTTGGATCCTCTACCACTTGGAGAAGGAGGTTGTCATTGACGCATTCCAGGAACCTCCTGACTTGCTTGTGCCCTGCGCTGTTGTCCCTCCAACAGATATCGGGGTGGTTGAAGTCCCCCATGAGGACCAGAGTTTGTGACTGTGAGGCTGCTATCTGCCTGTAGATGGCCTCACCCACTGGCTCATCCTGGCCAGGTGGCCTGTAGCAAACTCCTACTACAGTATCCACTCTCCCTGCCCTGCCTTTAATCCTGACCCATAAGCTCTCAGTCAGCTCCTCATCCATCCCCAGGTGGAGTTACACGCACTCCAGCTGGCCTCTGACATAGAGAGTAACACCCCCTTCACATCTCACCTGCCTGTCCTTCCTAATGAGCCTGTATCCTTCCACTGTGACACTCCAGTCATAGGAGCCATCCCACCACATCTCCACAATGTCGGTGATGTCATAGCCCCCCTCATGCAGGCGCACGCCTCTAACTGATCTTGTTTATTCCCCACACTCTGTGCATTAGCATAGAGGCACTTAAGATGGGCCCTGATGAAGTTGGCTTGCAGACTGCAGCCTCTAGATTTCTCTTGTTTTGTCTGCCAGATGCTGTCCTGGTGACCTGCAATTCTTCTCCAGGCTCTGGGCATCTGTTGGTGGCACTAGTGGTTTTGCCCCCTTCTCCCTTCCAACCTAGTTTAAAGCCCTCTCAATCAGCCCCAACAATTCACAGGCAAGAAACCTTTTTACCCTCTGAGACAGATGCGCATCATCTGTCGTCAGCCGGCCTGGTGCCATATAAACCTCCCCAGAATCAAAAATCTCAAACCACCACTTTTGGCACCAGCCTCTGAGCCACATGTTGGTCAGGTGTGCTTTTCTGTTCCTTCCGGTATCCTTCCCTGCCTCTAAAGGGATTGAGGAACGCACTGCCTGTGCTCCTGATCCTGCAACCCATCGCCCCAGTGCCCTGAAGTCCCTTTGGATGGCTTTTGGATTCCTCTCCTCATCCTCGTCACTGCCCACCTGCACAACCCAGGGTAATAATCTAAGGGCTGCACCAGACCAGGGAGTTTCCTGGTGATGTCTCTAACCCAGGCCCCAGGGAGGCAGCAGACTTCCCTGTGCCATGGGTCTGGGCAGCATATCAGGGCCTCTGTTCCCCTCAGAAGGGAATCGCCTATGACGATGACCCTCCTGCTTTTCTTAACAAAGGCAGTTGTAATGTGTGGGGCTGATGGAGTCATCCTCAGCAACCCACCTGGATGGACCCTACTCTGCATTTGCAATTGCCTGGCCCTCAAGTTCCAGAGCCCCATCTCTGTTCTGCAGGGGCAACTGGGAAGGGGAGGGAGGGCAGGAGGGGATGCGCCTACCTCCCCGAGCAGGGACCTGTTTCCATTCCCCTCCCTCTCTTAAGTCCCTTCTGCCTGCTGGGTGGCAAGAGGTTATGGGATCCACTGCTGGCTGTGGGACCTCCATCTGCTGCCTTTGCCTCCGGGGTGGTAGATTGGTGGAGCCAAAACCCCTCTCCTTCTCACACTCCCTGATACTCCTCAGCCTTTCCCCTTCCCCCTTCAGCTCTGCCACCAGCTGAGCAGATCATCCCCCCGGTCCCCCCTCACACAGGGGCTGTCCCTGCTGCCCTCGGGTATGAGTGACAGGCTCAGGCACTCCCTGCAGCCGGAGACCTGGACAGCAGCACCCCTGAGCGGGAGCACCGTCTGGGCCGCCGCGTTCTTCCTGGCGATGGCTTTCGGCCGAGCGGCCACCACGGCTGGGCCCTGCCGCACGCCCCACAGGCGCGAGCTGCCCGCGCAAACTGCCGCGCACATCGCGCCCTTGTGACGTACCGCGCTCCCTGGGGGCTGCCCCTGTCCGTGAGGGGTTTGGCCGCCTTCACTGCCGTCCTCGCCCACGCTGAGGCGGAGCCGCCTCCAGGCAGCCGCGCACCCATCCCGCTCGGGGGGCACTGGGTATCCCTCTCTCTCCCCACCCTGCGCATTTAGGGGCTAGTTGCTTCGCGGATTTTGCCGCAGTTTTGCCACTTCAGGAAGGGTGCCCCGACTCGATCCTCCTCTTCGGAACCCTTCACCTCGGTGACTTCCCCACCACCCTCAAATACACAATTGCATAGACAGACATCACTCTGCTTTCAAACTAATTGATTAATTAATTAACTAATTAATTGCTTCTAGTTATTTAACCAGTTTATATGCTGCATCCTATGGGAAGATATGAGAGAGACAGGTTATTACTTAGTTTTAGGACCGTAGGATCAGAGGGTAATTCAGGGGAAGGGGGCCTCAGAGGTCTGCTCCTGCTCAAAGCAGGATTGGGTCTGAAGTCAGACTGAGTTGTGTAGAGCTTTATCTAGTCTTATCTTGAAACACGAGCAGAGACTGCACAACCTCTCTGGACAACTGTCCCCACTGACTGACTGCTTTCAGGGTGAATTTTTTTTCCTTAAAATCCATTCTGTACGTCTTGTTTCAGGTTATGAGACTTGTCTCTTGTTCTCCCACCATGAAGAAGTTGGCTTCACCTTGTTAACCTCCCTGTAGGCACTGGCAGGCTGCTGTTAGGTACCCCCAAAGCTGTCTGTTTCCCAGGCTAAACAAGCCCTAGTCCCTCAGCCTCTCCTTCTGGTGTAAGTGCTCCAGCCCTGACCATTGTGGGGGCCCTCTGCTGAACTCCCTCCAGTTTGTGCATGCTTTTCTCGTATTGGACACAATTAGATGAGATCTAGTGAGTGCTGAGTGAGGGATAAAAAAAGGATGATCCCATCCCTTCATCTGCTGGCTCTGCCCCTGCTAACACAGCCCAGGAGGCTGCTGGCTGTCACTCATGCCAGGGCACAGGGCTGGCCCATACTCAGCTGCCCACCAGGGCTGTTCCTGCAGAGCTGCTCCCCAGCCTGTCGCTCCCCATCCTGGACTGATGCAAAGGTGCTTCCAACACTGAGGCAGCACTTGCCTTTTCTTCTTGCTGAGTTTCCCAAAATTCTTTTCACCGCGTTCTCCAGCCTGCTTGGGTTGCTCTGAAAGGCAGCTCTGCCCTCCAGCGTATCAGCTGGCCTCTCGCCTTTAGGTGTCATCTGCAAACTGTATAAGCATGCAGTCCGCTGCCTCCTCCAGGGCACTGATAAAATTATTAAGCAGGATAGGTCCCAGGCTAGACCCCTGTAGTACTCCTTTTCTTACTGGCCAGGACCTTGGACCCCAGTATTGCATGGTCACTACAGCCACGCTGCCACCTGCTATCATGTCCCCAGCCAGCTCTCCCTTACCAGTGAATAACAGATGCTGAAGAGCAATGCCCTGCTTGTCCCACCCAGTACACATATCAAGAAGTTTCCCCTGACACCTTCAGAAATCTTGACTGCTTGCATCCTGCCATGATGCCCTTTCAGCATCTTTTCCAACCTAAATGATTCTACGATTCTACAATTCTGTAATGAATCTCTACGGATACGGAGGTACGAATGTTTTCCTGTTCAATACTTGGTTTTGTATGCTAGGTGGTGATTGGCCCTTCGCAAATTTGTTTTAAGAATTCTGAAGGTGGCAATGATGGAAAACTGCTTTCCATGACTGAATGCTACTTCTAGTGCTTCTACAATATGCAAGAAGTTTTTTATGATACGATTATAACAATTATGACAGTCTGATGTTGTGTGCACTGAAGTTTATGTCACAAGGTATTAATTTAAGTGCAAGTAACAGCAAAGGATCAATGACAAATCATTTGTCCATAGATGTAACTTTTCTCTGCAAATGAAACATGAAAAGGAATTTCATTCAGTGGTGTAGATTAGCTCTGAGGCCTAGCCTTAGATTTTGATTTCATTGAATGAAATTATCTTAGCCACTAATTATTACTGATAGGTTAAACCTTGTAAAGACCTGGGTATGGATTGTTGGTATGAGGAGCAGAGTGCAGGTGGGCTGAGCAGAACAGATATGCTGCTTCCGGAATCTTGTGCCAGCAAGTATTCTGTCTGCAAATCCTAATTCTCTGAATTTTCGAAACCTTGGGGAATAGAATATGTCAATTCCTGCCTCCAATTCAGCAGTGAAACTAATGTTTTCCCTGTGTAAACAGACTTGAATAAATTACAGATACCAACCAAATATTGATTCTGTTAAGGCCGAGTTTCAAATTAATTTTAGTTGTCCATGTAAAGAGCTTTATGATTAGATTAAAAAACCAAAATGTATTAGAGATGATAACTAACATCTGCAATAATAAATTGAAGCTCATGATAATGTAAATGTGTATTTGAGGGTGGCAGAAATACACATAGGAGAAAAACTGGATGATGCCAATGGCATTTCTATTCAGAATCCCTTAAAACATAGGGATCCATCATTTTTTATTCATAAGATGCTGTCACCATATTCCCTTGTTAACATTTTAACACTTAATAGCACTTTAAACAATTGTTGGATTCATTGCTGTTGCTAATTTGCCATTTTTTAATAGGAAGTTGTTATGGCTGGCTAATAAATGTTTCATGTTTGGAAATTTGCTTCTTTTGCTGATCTTTTCATTAAGTGAAGTGGCTGCTTAAAGTAGGTTCTGAAGAACATCAGGTTTTCACAGGGTGATGTTGACATTATTAGTCTTGTTGAGTTAGATAATTAAGGGGGTTTGAGTGTGAGAAAGGCAAGCATTTGCATAGTTTTCAAGATTCTTGAATGAAAATGTATATTGCAGAAAAGCAACAGCTCCAATGAAAGTTTGAAGAAGGCTTCTAGACCATCATGTTTTGTGAAAGAATTTTACTTGATTTTATAACAACATATTTAAAGCAATAGAGGTTTTTTGTGGAAGCTCCTGTTTTACTGTAAGCAGAACTTTGTAGTTTGCCATGAACGCATCCCTGTGTAAGTTGGTAGAGTGCATGTTTAATGTTTTCTTTTTCCTGAGTATTAGGGGTATTTCTGCTTTTGCTTAAAGCTAGTTCTTTTTGAGAGAGAAAAATTCAAGAGGCCAAGCTGATGACAAGCAAGACTTGTACATGGCACTGCTTTATTTGCTAAATTGTTCCTACGGCTTGAGTATTGACTTAATTTGCCCTTCACAAATAAGCACTCTCTGTTAATATGTTGTTTACAATGTCCTAATGTTCCCACAAAGCCCACTGAAGTAGAGCAAATTGTCCCATTTCATTAGTACAGGATTCTATCTTTGAATAATTTTATTTCATGTCAAATAGCTTTTTAGCTCTGCACCATCAACGTAACCAGTATTTATTGTTTTGTAGAACAAGTTGTTGCTGTTTCCCATTTGTCATCTTTCTGCCTTGCTGACTCACTCTAGCCTTTATTCTGCAGACTCTAACCATTCACACTCTCTTAAAGGGATTGCAGCCAGATGTAACAATTTGCCTGTTTGTTCAATTTTTGCTCTTTATAGATATGATGGATAAGTGGAGTCATGCAAATGAGGTTGGTTCAGGATACCACCTGAATATGATTTCTATCTTTATGTAGAGAAGAGTAAGCACTTTTAACCTATTCACTCAGTGCAGGACAGGAGAAAATTGTTTTTCGTGTATTATTACATGGCATCCAGGAGCTGCGGACACACTGTCATTCCAGATGTGTGGCCAGCACACTCCTGACTGGTAGCGTGGTGCTTTGCAGTGACTTGCAGCGTGGTTCCGTGTCTTTGCTCCTTAGGTGATGGCTTATGGTATCAATATATTAATATTCTTTGAAGGGGTACAAGCTCATTTGATCTATGTGGAGCGATTCATGTCCTTAAAGCTAAGGATGTGCTGAGATGAAATGAAGAATTATGAATTTGTCCAGGTGCTGAGCTGAGATGCGTGTGCACAGGCAGCTTGAGGAGACGTTTTCTGCCTGCGCTCGCTGTGTGTATCCGGTGGTACTGTAAGAAAATACATGACGGAGATTCTAAGTGTAATGAATGTATTTTACCACTAGATGGTATTGTTATATGAGATTAAGTATTTGCTTTGTGAGAGGGGATGCTGAAGGGAAGAGGGCCTTTAATGGCTGTTAGTCATGAGGGAAGGTGCCAATGGCTGCTTCTGAGCAGGGTTCAGATGGCCCCAGGAATAAGGTTTAGCAGTTAATTAAGCCATAACTTACGACTTTTTTCTCTAACTTGTAGGCTTGTTTGAATAATGCCAGTCTTTGCAAGTGAGTAACCTCAGCGTGTATGCTGACAAAACAGTGGAAAGTGGGGAATATCTTCAATTGCTATAATTGTTTTGCATGGTGTTTTACATATTGTTGTCCACTCAGGATTTGATTATCATTAAAAACACATCTCCTTGACAAGGAATATTGTTTTAAGGAAGGTATGAGAAGGAAAGATACCTGTAGGAGCAGGAACGTCAGTAGATACAACTTTTAACCTGTGTGAGGCAGTGACACTCATGTGCTACTCATCTGCCAGTGCATTATAACTTCTTAAAAATCCAGGGAGAGAGGAATGTGTGACTTACTCCACCATTTGGCCAAGTTATTATGCATCCCAGTTCTTAAAGAAAAATATAACAAGAATTACCAGTTTGTAATTGTTTGGGTTCTTAAGATGCTTTGTTCTGTGTAGCACTAAGAATGTCTGCATGAACTGTTTTATCTCACTGTTGTGTGAAAGGCATTATTCACTTAGCTGGGGCTAGGGAAGCAGTTCTGTGCACAGCAAAACAGACTGCTGCCTTCATTTGAAATGCTACATAAAAAATGGAGAAACATTTTGTATTTTTTGATAACGACTTTGACACTGCCTTACAGCTTGGTTTTCTTAAAAATGTTGAGAGAAAGCATTTTACTTCAGCTGATTTGGAGTTTAAATTGCTTTTTTCATGCCAGGCTTTGTTTGAAAATCTGCTGATTTCCTGCTTGAGTCACAGGCAGATGTATTGCGGGATCTTAGTGCTGTGACTGACGTTTGCGTTGTTCCTGTCTTGTTGCTGTGGCAGTGCTATGCTGCCGCAGTCATAGACCAACCCCTATTTTCCTGGGAATTGTATGAAATCACAACAAAATAAGGTACCTTCCACAGAGTTCATATTAGTTCATGAATTTAGAAAGAGCTTTCAGTGGCAGTGGCAGTCAACTGAATATTTTTCAGTCATGCTGAGCCCTCCCAGAGTCCTCCCCAGCCACCAGCAGTTCACACTAATCTTAGGGAAAATATATATACAAAACTCAGTGTTGTAAGGAGAAAGTGGAGCTTTTAATGCTTGTTTCTCAGTGATGCTCTTTGTTTTAATTAGACTTTAAGGTGTAGTGTGTTTACAATCTATGCAAAACTAAAGCTTGGCTTTTCAGAGTGCCTCCCTGGGTGGATGGCCTCAGGCTCAGGAGCAGCCGTTAGCAGCATACGGTTGGTCTTCTCCCCCTTCCGGCATGTGGTGCTGCCTTGAAGGCTTTCTCCTGTCTGCACTGAGCATCTGCTGGTGGGTTGGGCAGGCAAGCCCCCAGTGCTGGTCCGTGTCACGTCGGCTGCGCTGATGGGACGCCGCAGGCTTCCTCTGCACGACAGCCAGCTCTGATCTTGAGAAGGGCCTCCAGGATGCTCTGAGAGACAGTGTAGAAACAATCACCTCATGTATCACATGCGGGGGAAAACATAGCTTAAAGGACTGGGTTCCCAGCAGGTATAAATCAGTCTATTTCTTAATCCAGAAGAACAACTGGTGGAGCAACTAACGTAGTGAGTGATTGCACTTGTGATTAATGTAATGATATAATTCAGTTCTACCAGAAGAATACAATTATTTTAAGTTTATTGTACAAAAGTACAAACAACACAAAACCCACCTAGAAAGATTTTCTTTCATGTTTTTCGCCTTCTAAACGAAGTTGGAGAAACACAGTTGCACTTGGTAAGTATGAAACCTATAAAACCATGATCTAAGAACATTCAGCACAGGATTTCTTCATCTGCAGGCAAGTGCAGCACTTTTAATGTTAAACAATACTAAACTAGACAATAGTATAACTCCTGTGTCATCAATATTATTTTAAAGAGATATATCCCAGGCATAGGCAGACCTAATAATTATGAATTAGATCTTCAGTGACCTGTAGGGAGTTTAACAAAGGTATTAGGAGAAAATAACAGCAATTTCAGTGACTTGCTGGCTACCGTTATTAATTAAAGCTGGAGATCACATTGTAACTGAAGATAAGGAAAGCATATTTTCCTTATTTTCCAAGATATGCTGGCAAATTCTGGAGAAAATAATCAAGGGCAGTGGTTGTTAGGCTACTATTTTGTGGAAGGGATATTTCACTTGTAGCCAGTCTGTCTTACACAAGCAGTTATGACCCTCTCACACAGAGTCCTTGAGGATGCTCAATATCAGATTTCTTTTTTACCACTCTGATGACAATGCTGAGCTGTCCATGTCCAAAATTTAAATTAAAATGTAATAATGATTCAAATAATCCTTCATCTAAATAATCAGATTCACTGGCCGAAGGACCTCAGATATTGCCTCTGGTTTCCAGTTGGATTCAAACTTTTCATTTGCTGTTAGCATTTCACTGTTCTTTTGCACAACCTGCCAAAAAGGGAGTTGTATTTTCATCTAGTGGGTGTGTACTTAAAGTTTACCGTGTATTCCCTCTGCAAGTTTAGCTACTGTGTTATTGTAGTGATAATATCAACAACTTTGATTTGTATTCCTTTAGCAATACTACCTAACTTCTTGTTTGCTTTCTTTACTACAACTGGATACTTGGCTAAAGGCTTTAAAGGATTTTTCTGTAATAACTTCCAATCTCTTTTTATGTGGCAGAATCTTTCTTTTAGCTGATAGTCTGTCAGTTTGATTCTTTGTTCCAGGGCTTGTCAGCCTGCATTCATCTACCTTTGCTTTTGGCAAGACCAGGGTCTTAAATGATAGAATTATTTTCCTCTTCAATTCTGGTTTCCATATGACACGTTGTGGCTCCTCATCTAGTAACACTTACAGACTTTGAAATCTTCCCCTTTAACACTGTTGTTCAGGTCTTTTAACAGGAGAAAAAGACAAAGAGGAAAAAATAAGGCATTCAGGGACACATCTCTGACTTTCATAGCAACCTTTTGTTTACTCTTGTTAACCTGTTCCAAAATTTGACCAAAATCTTAAAATTTATATAAATTTCCTGATTGAAACGTGCACTTTGTTCACTAGAATATCCACCATTTATTTTTATGCTACTTTTCCTTCACTCTGAGGACCATGTCCTTTGTTGTAAAAAGCGCATCTTAGGTATTATTTTTTGGTCCTAATTCAACATATGACCTAAGTTCCTTCCTAACTGATTAAATGCTGAAATGTGTTTAACATTTCAGGTCCTTCTGGTGCCTTACTTGAAGCCTGTTTAGTTTCCCAGCAGTGACACACTGTGGCAGCTCCAGACATGGGGCATTGGACTGCTTCAGTTGCAAAATCCTTGTCAGGCCTGTGCAGGTCTTTGGCTCCATCAGCGTTGGCACCATTCCTCGTCACACAAAATCTCTTCTGCCAAACAGTGGGATTTTGTGGGTAATGTAGCAGGGTGGGAGGCAGAAGTTAATTGAGTAGGTAGCTAAACTCCTCTGATTTTCTGAGGAGAAATTAGCGCTTGCTTGGCTGCTTTTTAATGCTTGTTTTGTGGATGTGGCTCTTATTGCCAGTGCCATGCTAAACAGAAATACAAAAAAAACCCCAGGTTAATTTCTCATTGTTTGGAAATGTTATCTTTCTTAACACAAAGTGTTAAAAAGGTTGCTGGACACAATGTCCAACATCTAGGGCAAGACAATACTTGTCCTTAGTTTCTGGGAAGATACTTTAAACACCCGAGAACAAGAATGGGTATAGACTGTGAAAGGTCTCTTGCTCAAAGGTATTTCCACTTGCATCTTTTACAGCCCTTCTGATTTTTGCCCTCTGGCCTCCTTCCAGTTCGGTGGATGTCCTAGTCCCACACCAGGGAAAGCTTCACACTGTTCCATCAAACTTTTGTTAAATGATTCTCGAGATAAAATGTAACTGACGTGGTTTTTTTTTTTTTCACGGCCTCTTTTTCACCCTGTCAGAACAGTCAGAGCAGCGATCAAACCATCAAGCCACTGGTGTGGAAACACACCACACTAGTGTTTTTGGCGTGGCCTAGAACATCCTTTTCTAGGGAGGCACGGGAAGGGACATCTAGGGGTAGAGATTTCTTCCCATCCCTTCCTAGGGACATGGCAAGGGCATTGAGGGAGGCTGCACGCAAATGGAATCTCATGTCTCCAACACGACCATCACGTGGAAGGCCTGTCACAGTCTGGGCCTCTTCTTCATGTTTGTCTTCCTTTACCATGCACCTCATTGTTCACTTTGGATCATCTGCCATCTCTTGGGGAGAGCTGTTTTCACTTGTCCTCAGCAAGAGGGTTAGACAGTGCCCACGGCCATGATAGTTACTTTGATATTGCCAGTTTGTGCTGTGCATCAGATAGACATTGTCCATCCTGCTTATTGCTTCACTGCCCAGTTCAATCTCCTGTCTGCCACTCTCCTGTGTCACAGGACCACATGGACAGGACTCCAGTGATTGTGGAGGTGGACATGCCACCAAGGCTGTGATGAATTCATTGCTTTGGCTCAGGTCAACGTTAGTTCAGCATGTACCATGTTTTCCACTGGATGTGTTCAGCTTGGTTAACCTAACATGTCTCATTTCTGACTTTCCTTTGTCACATAAGACACCTGTTCCAACTCTTTCCTGCACTCACAGGGCTTAACCTTTATTTTTAAACTCGATTTGAAGGTACTGTGTTACATGTTGGGGAGCAAAGGGGAGAAGGTGGTTGATAGCTTTTTAACAAAGAACAGAGTCAGAGAGGAAGGTTTTCTCAAGGACTGTAAGAGTCAAGTAATCTGTGCTGGCCCGAGACAGGATTGACTGAACCTACAGCATCCTTGGCCACATTTGTGCAGCCTGTTCATTTATAAAAACTTGCAGTATTTGGGTTAGCCATATTTCCTAGGCTTCACTAGCCTTTATCACAGAAAATGTTCCTCATGCCAGTAAAGAGAGGAAGGTGAACAGCAGGGTGGCTTTTGGTGGTTGAGACTGGGATCTGAAACATTCAGGCATGAGGTGAGTACTGCGTTACTTGCTTGACTAAAAAATTATCCCCTGAGTGTGAACAGAAGTCCAGAGGAGCAATGGTTGTGGCCATATTTGAATCAGCATGAGAGCTTCTGGGTGTGGGAGTTGGAAAATTGTTGGGATGCCCGTGGTGCCTGTGTGCCACAGCCCCATGACTGCCTTGGCAGTTAAGTGGGGATGAAGTGCTGCTCCCCTACTACAGTCCCTGCTGCCCTTTCTCCATGGACCTGCTCCCCTTTCCCACCAGCCCCTAATTTGGAAAATCAAGATAGTATAGCTGTGTCATATAATTTTCCCCCTGCCCTTCCATCTCTTCTGCTTTTCTAAGAATCTTGAGGGGGTCCTCTACCCCAGCAAGGAAGGGATTGTGCAACTTTCCTTGAAGTGCCAGTGGATTCTAGCTCTCCAAAATTTAGCTGGATGGAGAAGTCTCGGAAAATGTTAGGCAGATTTATGCAGCACTAAACTGCTGAATTTTGCAGGAAGGGAAGAGCTGGAGGATGAGGGTAAACAAGCTCTTCTCTGGCAGTCTGTGTTGTCAGTAAATTTTTATAGAGTTGAGATTTATTCTAGTGTCAACCTCGTGTGGCTGTATATAGTGGGGGCAGGATGCAATAGCCTGTTTAAATAAAAGCTGTTTGTCAGTGTGTAAAGCCACCCCTCTTCTTTTAATCCTTAATGAATGTTTTGTCTCTTCATACTGCTCTTTCATTGTTAGCCCCTTTCATGCTGCTATTCATTCTTCATCTGAGTGATCCTGTGCATGTTAATTTTTCATAGAGGGACAGAGTGTGAGACAAATACTTAGTCCGAACTCCCTTTGTTTGGCAAGGTACAGAACTAGTGCATCAGTTAAGAGAGGAAAACATTACAACTACCAATCCCTTGCTAATTTTTTTTTAAGGTATGGTCTTTGCTAGCTGATTGATGTTTGTTCCCAAAGGCAGCTAGAGAAAAGCCCACCCAGCCATTTGGGTGCTTGGCATGTTGCTTGTGTGGGTGCTGTGGCATATCCCCCCAACAGCCTGGTCCTGAAGGCAGCATCAGGGACCTCCAGGGAGGGAGGCAGAGCAAAATGTCTAAGGTGGCATCCCGTGGCCACCGTGGTGTGCAGTTCTTTCTCACTGATCACATGAGGCCGTGCAGTGAATTTCTGTGAGCTGGCAGTTGCAGAAATGTTTCCTTAGGGAGCACAGCTCTTCTGCTGGTGTACAAACACAGGCTGGGTAAAAGGAAGATGCTTGGGAATTAAGACAAGCCATACTGCAACAGAGAGCTTTCCTTGGGAAAGCTCATATAGTACTTGAAATAATACAGAGGAGATGCATAAAGCAGCCAGAACTGTCTGACTGAAGAATCTTCAAACAAGGAGTGGTGTTTGTACATCATTAAGTCAAATCTGCAATGCTAAATGCAGCCAGAGATTTTGATACATCTTGTAACGTACCTAGTAGAAATCCGAGATTTTGAAATATTTTCAGTCTAAAGTAGGACTGCATATGTAGACATACTTTGCTTCAGAAGACACTTGGAGATTATGGCTTTTTTAAAATGTTTATTTCAGATTCTCTGCAGAGAAATGCTGTAACAGAAGGTAATACATAGTCAAAGAGGAATTTAGTGAGAAAAATGAAAAACATTGAAAGTAGAAGGGCCTGGTATTTTAGCAAGAAAATCTAAATATATGATACCATCAGAGGAAGGGATGAGTTGTGTGGAAGAGAAACATATAGAGTTTTTTTAAAAATACAAAAGAGAAACTATCTTCAGATTAAAATTAGCATTGTGCAAGGCAGAATTACATATAGAAAACTGAGAGGAAACATTGTGATCTGTTGAAGTCCAAAAGGAAAACCATTAGCAAAACTGGCATTATAGTGATCTTTTAAATTAGCTGTAGACTCACATAAACTGAATGACATGACGTTGAGAAGAAAATGTAGCAAGTTCTAATTAACTTGTGTTGGTGCTTTCCCTCAGCCCCACCTCCAGAAAATACTTAGCAGTAGTGTTAGAACGCATCCTCAGCAAGTGTAACTGATCTGTTTACTCATTTGCATGATCAGAGGATCAAGTCTCATACTACCTGTGTGTGCAGTGTTTGTGTGTGTGTATAAAATACTAATTCCTTTTATATGACATCGATTTTTCTCACAGTTTTATAATGATCACAGCTTTTATTCCTGGCAAAAAAAAAAAAAAGACTGCCTTGCAGAGAGTCAAACGGAATAACTGTGTCAAATAAGATTTATTTCAAGGAATATAAATGCAGTTACCTTTACTCACAGAAAAGTAAAGACTTTAAAAAAAAAAAAGAAAAGCAGCTCTCTCTTACACACTCCTTTTGCTTGCTTCCTTGCCTGACCAGAGCTCAGAGCCAGCCAGACTCCTACTGACAGAAACAGCTGCAGAGCTGCAGAGGCTAAATGAAGTTTTTAGGTGAACACTTTAAACTAAGGCTGGCTAGGAGGTTCCTGAAGTAATTTCAGCTCTCAGTGTGTGCATGTGTGGTACATAGGTAACAGTATTTTACCCATTATCATCTCAGAAAAAAACAGTGGAAGTTGTGGATGATTGGGAAGGTTGTTCAGATGTGTTCTTGTGGAGGGTTAGGGCATACATGTATCTGGATTTTCTTGTCTGTATTCTCTAGAAATCTTGGCACATTTTGAATACTTCCTAAATGTGTCTGGGATTTAGAGACACCTGATAGCCTTAGCCCAGATGCCCCTGCTCCAGCTGCTGCACATCTGCATTTCATAGTAGTCTCATCTGGGACTGTGGACATAGAAACGATCTTATTTGGCATCTCTGAACATGTGTGCGGTGTTGTAGAGGCATGCATTATAAGTCTGACAGCTCTGGAAGGTCTTCATGGCATGTTCCATCCATGCAGTTTATGCATGCACAGTGGTTCTGATCCCTCTCTGAAGCCCAAGGCCTAATGTGCATGAGCTTTATAGTGCACACACCTTTCAACGTGGGAAATTCTGTATACGGAGGTTGATTCTTTCCCCACTGGAGTCCTCAGACACTTTTGTCAACTTTGAGGGTCAGATTCAAGTGACATACTTTTACTGGACAGAAATGTGTTTTTTTCAGGTTAATCTTTATTTTAGGGTGGCATGACAGTCCCATGAGCGGGGCACTCAAGTTAACATTATTGTTTTTCAAAGAAATTGTATTCAACATAGGTTGTACATTAATTTCTGTAGCTGGATCATTCTTCCTGGTCAGCATCTTTCAGATGCTTGATCCCCTTTTCTAACATAAATCTGATCTCTTTTTCTGGCATTTCCTCAAATGACATAGTTGCTGCCAGTAATAAAAAGCATTATCTTTTTCCTGCTTAGCCTGTTCAAAGTGGCCTGCGTTTTTCTTGACCTGGAAGGGAAATATTGAACTAAAAGTACAATTCTGTAATGAGTTAATGTGCTGTAGATTCATTACTATTTTTGCAGAAATTATTCTCACTTCATTAGCTTGCTCTCCCCTTCCACCCATTTTTATAAGAATTATTATGAAGCCAGAACTTGATTAGTGCTGCCTTTGTCAATTCAAGTTATTAATGATTAGTTAATTCTCTCAAGGAATCTATTTTTACTGTGGCAGTATTCATTTTAAGCCATTGAATCTCATGTTTAAACATTTTTAGTACTTACTTTTCAATTATGTAGTCACTGTAGAGTAAAAAAACCTTAAATACTTTCTTAAAGGTGACTTGTGAAACAGGCATGATTTATGTCTGATTTTCACAGCTCTGAAAATAGTGCACAATGTCACACACTGTATGTGATGCAACTCATGAGCAAAATGAGAGAAATAAGTGGGATTCTAGTCTTAACTTTGAATATCACTTCTGTAGAAGAACAAGGGACTTCTCAAAAAGAAACTCATGACTTCTCTACTAGTAGTGGAAGTGCATAATTTTTAAGGTGATTTTCTTCTTCATAATTTAAGTCTTGTCAACATTTTCTCAGCTCTTCACAGTGATTGAAGAGACCTTTCCTTCCAAAATTTGCAGATAAGTGTCAACTGTATGTCTAGAATGACCTGACCTGGTGCATATAAATAGCTGTACTGTGCTAAAAATGACTGGAAATTTAAATATGAATCAGTGGGTACAAGATGTAGGACAAAGTAAATAGGACAGTTGCTGGTTGGGTTGTCTTTTTCTTACATCTTTGTGGAACTGTAGTCAAGAATAAATAAGTAATGTGCGCTTTTTGGAAGTTTAAGACTGCCTTATTTGCATTTTGTATACTGTGTGTGCATGTGGAGAAGAGAGAAAAATAGAGCTCCTTGCAGAATGTGTGTGAGAATATGCGTCTGGTCTCCAGGGAGTGTTTGTGTGGCTGTAGGAACAAACTGCATTGTCTGGGGAGGGTTTAGGACTCATGTCTCAGGGGAATATTTTCTTACTAAGCCCTTGCATTGCAGTGCAGAAGTACCAGGAGTGTCTCATGGGGATACTTCATGACAAAGTCTACAGATGAGAGCAGTTGGAGGTGTCTTTGCTCACAGCACTAGAGTAACCAGCCCATTAATGGAAGGTATACTTGTATTTGAAGTATAGCAATGTCTGGGATAGTCTGCGTAAGACCCACTACCTCTTAGGTAGCCTGACTGAGAAAATGAAGAGGAGACAGCTCATGATGCTTCAGAAACTCCATCCTCGACCCTTTCTCTGGTCATGCTAAAGTCTCATCAGAGCTGAAAGCTGCAACTAGGAGTGACCCTCTGGAGCCACTGTTCAAGAACCCAGGGCCCCCAAACATGCTCAGTTGGCTCTGTGCCCTTTTTTTATCTTTCACAGACAAATTAAGTATTTAAGTACATATTTTTGTTGCTGACATGCAGGATCAAATAATGAAAGGTTGCATGGTGTTTTAGATTGTCTGCTTGCTGGTATTATTAAAAATACTTGATTTCCACGATTTTTTTCAGGGCTTCTCATATTCTTTCTACAAGTTACGTGCTCACAATTCCTCATAATATTTTATGAATTAGTACTCAATGTTAAGAATATTCTGCTGGGAAGATTTGTGGGTCTGGTACGGAGTGACTTTGTAAGTGTTCTCCAGACATGAATAATATCACTCTGATATGCTGCTAATATTTCCTTTCTGTCCATTGCTTGCTGACTGTTGATGTCAGATGTTTGGATATACCAGCCAAATTAACAAAATTCCCTTCTTGCAACAGTTGAACTCCAAGTGTTTATGTAATCTTCCGCTCCTACTCTTCTCCATGTTTTTTGCTACTCACATGCAGTGTTATCTAATGTGAAATTTCATTCATTTTGTCAAATCAAACACCAAGCTTCCCATTCAAACTTTGTTAGCTTGCTAGACTCCCTGTACAAGTAAGGACTTTTGGTGGTATATTTGTTATAGAATAGTGGTGATATCCAATATGATTTTAAATTTCTGGGGTTTTATGAAAATCCATTAAAATACATCTTGGCAAATTTACATTATGCTGTCAATTTTTGACAGCATGGTGTTGAAACCACTGGAACTGGGTTGACTGTTTCTGAAGAATGGTTCCATTACTTAACTGGGCTCTGGAGATTAGATATACTGAATGGCACATTCTTTTTCTTTATTAGTTAATTTCTGTTTCATAGTTAAATAGACTATGTGCTATCTGAACCAATTCAGATTTTCCCAGTATTCCCAATATGCTTTTTATCAATAGCTATGCTCTACAAAGTTATCACTGCTTTTTAACTGCTTCATCACTTTCTTTCTAGTTATTAGTAGGGATAAAATTGTTCCATGTTCAGGATTTGTCTTGATTCTGTCTCCTTTGTAATGGTCTTTGTTTTTTTTTCCTAATCATATTTTTAAAATAATTTCTTCTTCCCCTTTCTCAAGGATTAACTAATTTCGTTTTCATTTTCTCATTTTATTTCTCTTGTGGCTATTTCACAACTGTGCATATCATTGTCTATATAAATCACTAGTTCCCATTTTCAGCAAGGTTTCTTTTTATCCTCAAACCTCCAATCAATCTCTCTGAAGCTGAACTGGCCTTCTTGTTGAGCACTTACAGAGTAAAATCCTGTCCCTGTTGAATTCAGTGGGAGTTTTGTCATTCATGTCAATGAATTCAGTGCTTCACTCAGAGTTAACATGCATTAGGTTTTAATTATAATGCCTTTTAGGCACCTCCAGCCTTCTTCCTGCTTCATGGCTTTTAATTACTTCCCAGTGAGCACACTATTTACTCCTCCTAATTCCACTCAGCTTGTTTTTTCAAATGCGTGCTTTTTCTCATTGCTTGTCAGTACACAGGAGAAGGATGATATCTTAGGAAAATATAAAGATAGCCAAAAGGGAATTATGGTAAACATTAAGCATTCCTTTTGCAAATCATTCTGTGAAGGCAATATACCTATTCATTTCAGTAGGCTTCATGGGAAACCTGGACTTCTGCATGCCAGCCAGTGAAGGAGTGGAGCCTTACATAACATGGTTGTCACATCTCAAGCACAAAGTGTTACCTGTTTAAGAATAAAGAAATGGAAAAAAAAAAAAAAATTGTCTGTGACACCCCTTGTGATCCTAAGATAAGGAACTTCAAAACTTATTTTTCCCTAGGGAACACAGAGTAAGAAACCTGATAAATAGCAATTTCATATCAAAGTAAGACAAACTGAATTTATGGTCAGCTGCTGTTTATCAATGTGTTGATGGCAATGTCATGATGACCAGAGTACTGTGGCTTTTTAGTATTTACTGGCTTGCTTCTTTTTAACCTTGCGAACACTGGTTAGACAATTTTGCTAACCTACATTCATATAAATATTTTCCATATCCAAAGAATTCATGGCTCCATAACCTCTGTAAATTAAATAAACCTGAATCACTCTATTGTTTGTGGATCTTCTGATGGCTGGTCCACAGTTCTGAAGTTGCAGATTAATTATCTGTGCATCTCGTGATCGTATGGTGTATTTCTTACATGGGACAGCATCTGTCATTTGCTGCAGGTTTGCGTAACACCTTGAAGAATAAGCCCTGGTCTTGCTGGTTTCTGCATTCTCTGACCTCCAAAGCTCCTTCTTCTTTGCTGCATGAAACAATATTCTGTTGGGTCATGAAAAGGACAGAGGTAATGGTGCTAAATTTCTTTGAGCAAGATGTTCTACTGAGAAACAGAACTATTGGGAATAGCAGCTCAGTATCATGACCTCTGGCTTTTTGATATGACTTACAAAACATAACTGGTCAGTAATGTCTGCCAATAAGCTACATGTGCATCTGCAGACCACTGAAGGGGAGATCATCATGCTGCACTATGTAAATGCGTTGAGTTTGTTTCATGGTGGAAGCGTGTGATGTGGAATTCCACATCATCAGTCAAATGCTGAATATGTGAGACTTAAAGTGCCAGTGTGCTTCTTCAGGAATAATTTTAAATAAAAGCACTAAGAGTAGAGGAAGAGAATACATTGCCTGTAAATATCTAGGCAGAAGTAATGGCATTGGTTTGTGGTCAAATAATAAGTACAGTAGTCCAGTGAGGTTATGTTCTTTTTAGAGAACTCATCAGTTTCAAAAGGTTTTGACAGGATCAGTCCCAGAGAATTTCAGAAGGGTTATCTGAAATCAGCATATATTTATCAGACTTCAGAATACAGCAAAGTAATTACTGAAGAGAAGTTTCTTGTGCAATGGTGAGAGCAACTATCCCCTTTGTAGAATTATTTTTTCTCTCTGAAGTATTGCTGCAGGGAATAGGAACATTTTATATTCATTTTCATTTAATAGCTCATAATCACAACCATATTCATATATGCCAATGCCTTTTTTTCTTACTACAAAAAAAAATAAGCCTCCATTAAAAGTTCCAAGCTTCCTAACCCCATTGCGTCATCTATGGTGCCCAATGACATTCATAGCCCTCAGACTGCCATGGGTCAACTATAGATCCTGGTGTATAACAAATGGCAGGAATGATGGATGCAAAAAAAGTATTACTTCAAGGACATTGAAATCTGAATGATTTTTTTGATGTATTAGAAAACACTAAACAGTTTTCAAGCATTTTAGTAGCTTTTATTACATACTTCTATAGCAACAAAGTGATAATTCTTTTACATATAAGTAACTTGGAAGATATTTCAAAGCTGTATTTACTTGATATAGAAATATTTGGAGAGCATTGGAGGAATACAGTAACTTTAATTATATTTACTATAAAGATGGTGCCTTTATATCAATGAAGATATAATATTGTAAAATACAGATTAGTATGAGAACAGACCTGTTAGCTCAGATCCAAGACTAAGTAAATAATAAAACCATCCATCCACAGAAACAGGGACTGCTCCTTTCCTGTTGTACCCCTAATATACATGCAAAAGCAGCATACCCTGAAATTCAACAGCTTCAAGTGAACTGGAAAGCATGAGATCCCTTTGCCAAAGAATGCTGTTCTAACTCTAGTTCACTGGAACAAAGGGGGATTCAGTTTTTCTGCTTTTGCTGGTCCCTAAGAGGTGACTTCTGAAAAGGATTAAGAAGTATGATTTTAGAGTAAAATGTGGTTTCACGTATTAAAACTAATAGCTGGGTATTGTCAAGCAGTCATACACTGAAAGAGATGCTGTTTAAGAAGCCCACTGCTGCACACTGTACCTTTCTAAATGTTTGAATATATTCTAATTTAATCTCAACATTGAGTGAAACACAACAGACTCCTGTCAGATCTACAAAGGCACCAATGACTACACAAAAATTATTCTACATTCAGAGGATGGAAGAACCACCTGTCAGTGAGACAGAGAACTGTGGTAAATTAAAATACAGGCCACACTTGCTCCCTCAGCATAGGGATCCAGCCCTCCCAAACTGGGATCTCCATAAAAAGGGGCAGCTGCACACTATCTACTACACTAACTCTTTTCCTCCTTGGGAGACATCACCTTTATCAGAACAAAACTGATTTCTCAGCACCACTGATGCTGTGTAAGCTGAAGAGGAATTTTATTTTAGTTACGCAGCTGCAAGCATACCTCTTTTATCATTATAATTCCCTACCTATTTTTTCCAGTATTCGGAGTGTTGAGATTCAGCCTATCAGAGCAAACTCCTATCTAGCTCCTTAATTCAATGCTATAAACTGCAATATAGAAGAAGCTCTACCAAAACTGAACAGTAAAATGTTGGACAGGTTAAAGTTGGTGGCCACAATCCTCTGCTCTTGCTTCAGCTGCCTTATTTACTTACATAAAGAGTGACAACGGCATGTACCGGTACAGCACTACTATCAGCGGGAGTCAAGCCTGCAGTTTTTGTCACTGGAAGCACACATTGCCCTCTCATAAACTGAAGCAGACATTAAGAAGCTTGCCAAGTTAGTCAGTAGTGAGAAACATGATCTCGAAGATCAGTTTATGTGAACAGATCTTTAAATTGTCTAAGGAGACGAGTTTCAGCTAGTTTTACAATGATTATCCTGTACATATCTATACAGCAATTTGTGATAACTTTGACTGGATCATACTCTTTCAGTATCTAAACTTTGCATGTGGGAAAAAAACCCCTAAAACATTCTCACATAACATTACCACAGTACTTGAGCTAAAAGTTACCTTTTCTTAGATTACATTTATAGAGTAAAGGAAGAACTCAAATATTTTGTAATAAATAGAACTATGTCAGATACTTGGTGTAAGATAAACATTTTACAAAATTCTGATGGAACATGAACAGATGTCAGTAACACAAATGTTTTGAAATATGATAGGTCTACTGAGGACTTGAGTATGTTGCTTTCCAAGTTTATAATGTAAATCAAAATAACTTTATAATGCAGAAACATTTTCCTTTTTTAATCCTACCCTTCTAAACAGTTGTTAAAATGAAAAAAAGACATTTCTTTCAGGATGCTGGGACATGGGAACTTGTTTATTTCAACTCTGATGGTTTCAGGAATGCTGTTGAATTAGAAAACAATAAAGCAAGCACATCAAAAGGCACTAACTTCCCAAAATAATTCATACTATAAATCTATGATAATAAATTTGACGTTCACCTCAGCTCAAATCCCACAGCTTTTATATAGGCCGAGCTCCACATTAACTTGGCTGAGAAATAGGAGGTTTCTCTAGTGAAGAGGTGACTTCTTGAAAATATCATAATTAAACTCCAGGAAAAGCATACAACATTCAGCTAAATGCAAATTTTTATGATCTCTGCCCTAAGGAATTTACAGTCCAAAAATATAAATGCAGGCAAGAGTTGAAGCACCGATCACCCGTTGAAAGGGCCCCCCAAAGAGTCTTTTTACTTTCTACAGTAAGGTTTAAGTAAGTCTGATAAAAAAGAAGAAATCATTCTATTGTGTTTGGCGGTTAAACTGGTTTGAAGCAAGTTATTTAGTCTACCTCACTGCCCAGGTTCAGGGTTTGTCTCTCTGTTACCAGCTTCTCCCAGGATAAGCAGCAGCAGGGACTGGCTCTGCCTTGCAGTCAGGCTCAGCTAACCCAACCTCACACCTCATGGTGCTCAGCAAGGGAACACACCCAGGCTCCGAGCTCTCTGCAGCTCACAAGGTGCTTATATACATCTATGCAGGTGAAAATGCTCATATATTCTGCTTTACTTAGTTACCCCTGGAGAGAGAATATGTCCCGTCTGTCAGTCTAACAGAGACTCTTACAATGCTTTACAAAACATGTGTTTATTTTAACAACACATTTCAACCTCTTAATTACAAGGCTGGAAACCAGGTTACAAAAGGGAAATATTCTAGTCCTTCTTGGCTACTTTACCATCACATGTGGAAAATCCTTTAACTTGTCTCAGAGATTAAAGTTGAAGGAGAAGTCTCTACGGCAACACCTCATCTTCTGGGTTCTGGCTCTGATCCTGTACCCTTTCTCCCTCTCAAAGTCATATCCAGCTCCTACAATTCACTTCCTTCTCCATTTTGGTGCAAATAATGTATTTCTCTTCAACAGGCAACAGACTTGATAAACAGCCACCATTTTCTATTGGTGCCTCACCTCATGCTATCTGGGCAGGTGAAAAAGAGACTAGATAAAAGTTATGCAGCATAAACCAGGTCTCAGGTCCCGAATTTTGGAGCTTGTCTGTATATTCTCTTCGTTTAAGCATGTGACATAGTATGTTTCAAGTAGCGAAAGAAGACATTAGAAGATGCTTTCTTTAGGCGCAGTACATCGAAGGGAAATAATATACAGCTAAATTGTGAGCATTATGTTTGATCCAGTGGATCCACTGGATTTTTTGAGCTTTTTGAAAGTCTGTGTGTTAGCTGTAGACCTTTATTTTTTAAGTGACAAAAAAATAACTGTGCAAGAATCTGTTAAAATGGAAAGCTTTCATGTAGTCATTATAATATAAAGCATAAGCTGCTTGTCCTTTGAAACTGACCTTTTAAAATGACTTTTTAGAGGTTCAGGCTACCTCGTGGAGGGAAAAAGACTTCACTAACATAAGGTTGCTAATTAGACACTGCTGACTGGCATACATAAACAGGTTAGCACTATTACCCATGTTGCTAAAACCACTCTGATTATTCTGCTTAGGACCAGCTAAAAACCCTGGGATTTTCTCACCTATGTAACAGTCAAGAAGACATTTGCTCAGAAGAAGAAAAGGAATGAGAATTATTTCTCCTTTTTCTGTCAAAATTTAAAATAGCTGGAGAAAAATTGTAAAAATAACACTTTATCTCTTCTGTGAAATTTCATTATTCAAAACTATCGTTGAATCTGGACAGTCATTTGGTGAATTTCAATACCTACATTTAATTAGCTTTCAGGAAGACTCATCCAAACCCATAATTATACACTCACAAATTAAAAACAGGAATAGGAAAACCTGTCATTCAGATGTTCAAGGAAATACAAAGCATTTCCACATTGACTGAAAAACAACACAAATTCAGCTTAGAGGATATCAATAGATAATTTACTCTCTTGATGATGTACAAATCTTAATAGACTTCATCAGGACAGCTCAGTAAATGGGATGATCAGAACAGCAAAATGATTACTCACATGATAGGCTCACACTAGGCTCTAAGATCTCCAAAACACATGTGATAATTAAAATGATTTTTTTTCTACTTAAAAATGGGTTTTATTTTTAATTTAATAATTGTTGTAATACATTCAAATAATCTCATTTTGAAGAGAATCCTAATGGCAGCATAACGTGTCAGTTGCAATTTCCTAACAGCATGGGCTGAAAGTCCCTAAAAGAGTGAATAACAGTAATCAGCCCTTGAGATGACAAAAGAATTAATCAGCATCTCTGTATCTTTACTGCTGATCAAGGTCTCAGCTTGGCAATGATACAGAGACTGTAAAAAGAAGCCTTTGTAACAGATACAGATACTTACCAAATGGTAAATCTAGGAGCAATATGACACTTTGTGACCAGATGAAAAGCATTACAGAAGGTAATAGCAAAAGGGATAGACTAGAAAATAAAGAATTATTTTTAATAATCTGCAACATAATTCGTGCTCCATGAAGCATACCATTAGGACTGGTATTTTTCCGAAGAGATTAAACTTCAATAAATGAGAACATAATTAAGAATAAATGGAATAACTTATAAATGACTTAAACACTTGGTCACCAAAAATGGATTATTGTTGTTGGCAGACTTCTCCATTCTTCTAATTAAAGTCAACCATTTAAACCACTTTCTTCCTATTAATCTGACATATTTGATGAAGGAACTATAAAATTTAACACTCTCTAATGAAACTATTTCCACCTTGTGCTTCTTCTCAGTAAATGATGATATTCTGTTCCCCAAGCAAAGCAAACAGCACCATGGATTTCTCAGGGGCTGAAGCCATGAGCAGTGTTTGACAACTGAAAACACTGATAAACCGATAGCTGCCTTTCAGTGACTTCTCCGAGAGTGGAGATGACCTTTGCTGAAGACATTAAGAAGGTTGCATATTTTCCTGATCAAAATCAGCAATACTTAAATGTAGCCTGACCATTAGTCTCTATTGGTCACCGTAATTAATTCAGGATATAAAATTAGTAATTGGAATGAAAGTTGCAAGAGAGGAGCAGGGCTTCCATAAAAACAGCATTCATGCTCCTATCAAAGGTGTGATCTGGCAAGTGTCTATAGGAAGTCTAACACACAGTAGTGGGAAAAAACTTGCCAAAGCAAAAAAGCCATAGCCATTTTAATCCAAAAACTGCAGTTTGAGTGATAAAAGACTCATATTGCTTCACAGTTGGAGGTATCAACAGTAAGTGGATGGGTTTGGAGGCATCTGCAGCAGAGAAAATGCAAACATATCCCTGTCTTTCAAGGACAGGGCTCTTGCCCTCAGAGTACAGATTTTTTTTGTGGATTTTTTGTGTGCTTGGTACACACAGACTGTGACCTGGAGGTTATGGGTAGTCTCTTGGGAAGATGGAGATGTGACTTTGAACCTCCTCAGCCTGAGGAGACAACTGACCTGAAAGAAGGTCTCCCAACACTTAGGCAAGTGCCTTAACAACAAAAGGTGACATAAAATGGCACCATCAACATGTCTGATTGTGTTTTAAAATAAACAACTGATACAATTTTAGTCCTGGAAAGGATGAAAAAGGTGCTTAAGTCCAGGTAAGGATTGTGTACATCTTTACCTCCATCTCAGAGGACACAGGCTGGAAGGGACCTCAGGAAATCTCTAGTTCAACCCCTTTCACAAAGCAGGGTCAGGCCTGAAGTCGCGCCACATTGGCCAGGGCTTTATTCAGTCAGGTCTTGAAGACTTCCAAGGATGGAGACTGTACAGACTCTCCAGGCAACCTGCCTGATGGTTCACATGGGAACAGGCTTTCCTTATATCCAGTCTGAACACCTCACATTGCAACTTATGTCAGTTATTTCCTGTCTTCCCACCATGTACCACTGTGAAGCGCCTGAGTCTGTCTTCCAGTTAACATCTCTCTAGGTACTGATGGACAGCTGTGACGTTTCCTTGAAGCCATCTCTTCTCCAGGTTGAACATACCCAGCTCCCCCCTCTCCTCACAGGACAAATGCTCCAGCCCGCAACCAGCTTCATGGACCCCCACTGAACTCACTCCAGTTTATCCGTGTCTTCTTGCACTGGGTGGTCCAAAACTCAATGCAGGTCTAGATGCAGTCTAAGAAGTGCTGAGCAGAGGTGGATAATCCCTTCCCTTAATCTGCTGGCTGTGCCCATGTATGTGCATCCCAGGAGGCTCCTGGCTGTCCCTGCTGCCAGGACGCAGGGCTGGTCCATGCCCAGCTGCCCACTAGGGCCCCAGGTTGTATCAGGTTGTGTGACCTGTCACAAAGACAGGAAACTGGGAGCATTTCCCACTCATTGATACATGCAACAGTGACACCTGGGGCCCTCTTTCCTGCAAAAGCATTGACAACATGACTAGTCGGTTAGTTGTAGAATAATGCTTTAAGAGGGAAAGACAGGGAAAATTCCAGGTCCTTCCTAAAAATCTGAGACAAAAACATTATCCTAAAGATTTTTTTAATATACTAGGCCACATGGTATCTTTATGGGGATCATAAAATCACTGAGGTGTGTAACTTATCCACCTGAAACTGAACAATGGTAAAGCCTTTCTGAACTGGGTATTAACTTTATCTTTATTTGAAGCTTCTGTGCACTGCCTCACACACCTTAGGTCAGACTTTTAAGGACACCAGAATAATTTTTTATGGACACTTCTAATATAGCATTGACTGAGTAAAAATGTACCACATAAAGAGGCACTACTGGGAAATCCCACAAACAGCTCTAGATAAAATCCTCTGTTAAAATTTATTGACTACCCAAGCCTCTGCTTTTCCTACTGTAAAGTATGCACTAATTAATGTTTGCTTCCTACTATGAAGTGGCATTAATATGACAAGAAACAAGATCAAAAACACTATAAAAAACACAGCCAAACCACCTGAATACCACCCCCCCCTTACTGAAAAAGGAACCCAACATATAATTAATTATTTTTTCTAATTTTAGCTATTTCTGTATCTTCTAGGAGTCTTTACATCAGTGTAATTCCTATTCTTACACCAGAATATTATCTGAGGACCTGAACAAACCCTTGCCTTATATTTTTAATCATCACAGCTGTCATTTCTAAATTCAGTATAGGAAGACGTCACTTCACTACAACATGATCTCAATTGCTGTGCCATCAACATGGGAACTTTCTTTTGCTGACTTGACAAAGAGAAGTAAATCCTAGATTTTGAAAATGTATTTAGGATTTATTAATTTTTACTAAAAGAACAGAATTTAACAGACACCTGCATCTAGCCATAGAACTGCCTATTTTAATTTTAAATATCGTCCACAGTGTATACTTTACAAGAAATCTTCCTCAATGTATTTAAAATTTCAGTACCTTAATGAACAAAATAGGACAGACTTCTTTTAGCGTACTGTTGTCTTTCCATGCAAAAGAAAAATTGGATACTGAACCAAGTATTATGTTAAATGGTGTGCAGTACATGGAATTATATGTATGCAGGATTGTCCCAGCTCATCAGGCAAAGAAATGGCATTAGATGGGACTCTTTCTTTCAAAATTTTCTTCTAGATTATTTTCTGAAAATACATTTCTACAAGCAGAATTTACTGCATATAGCTTCACAAATTTCAGAAAAAAATGCAAGCAAGTAATAAACTAAAGTGCTGACATTACCAACAAGTTTTTCTCTTTATATTAACAAGGATCTAGGCTTGGAACAATAGTATAAAAGAGCTGATATTAGTAATTTTTCAAATGAAATTGTGCTGCTAGGTAATTCTGACAGCTTTCAACCAGAGATACTCACGCTAATGAAGATGGATGCTATATTAGCAGAGACATGGTGAGAAGTCAAAACGCTACATCTCAAGGGAGCTGTGTCCTACTCTTGTATGACTTTGGACTCATTTTGAGGGAGAGCTTAATATTTATTTTTTCCTGAACCATTGGAGTTTACCCCCAAGTAAAACCAAGACAGAGAGGATCCAGGAGCACAGGTGCTACAGCCTCACTACAAGTTCAAACGACTCTGAGATTTCACATCAGAAGGAATTTAAACTTTTCCTCCAGAAGAATCATCTGAGGTCACGGGACTTTTGACAATGTGAATCCCTTTTGGAATCATCCAGTAGTCATAGCTGGCTAATTCCTTGTCATCCCAAAGACACAGGACATGGGCAACTCCCTCAGTTGCTCTTATTTTCTTTACTGTGACATTGTAGTTGCCTCTTACTGGCCTTTCACTACTTTGATCTTGACTTAGCATTTGTCAGAGAGCAATAGGAATCACTTTGTGGTCAATGATATGTGACTATCTGTGTGGCAGATATCCTGCAAACATCAGATCCTGTGAGGCAGCTGTTCTGTGAACATCTGAAGAAGACATATGTTGTAATAATTATAATAATCCTCAGTAAGTGCAGGGGATCAGACTCAATGACAGAGTTGGTGTATACCTGCCCTATCTGACCTCTGTATAACAAATTCTTCTTTCCAATGGATAAATATGTTTTCCCAACTCTTAAGAGTAATTTGTAGCCAATCCATTAGCTGGAAAGTATTCTGAAGTCCTCAGGTCCCAGAAGGCAACCATCAGACCAGTAAATTATTCTATACTCTTTAAAGGGCATACAATGTCTTTTAAAAACAAGTCATCGCACTACAAGCTTCCCCTTGCTCCCTATGTGCAGAACACAGCCTGCATCAGCTGGAGATGGAGGATCAGATGATTTCTTTAAAGCAAAGAGCAACTTTCAGAGGCTTTAAGTCTCCTCCTATTTCCCTCAAGTCCCAGCACATCTGTTTGTGACAGCGGATCTGCAGCTTCCCTTACCACACAGCAACAGCAAATACCACAAAGGCCTTAGAAGAGGCAAACATAGGAATTTTAGAGCCTCAGAGTTGCTTCCCCAGAGCAGGCAGAACTAGCTATAGCTGCGTGCATAGGAAGTACATTAGTGTTTTCCAGCAGGAGGCTGTTTTCTTGAGATGGCCTTCTGAGATACTTTTGGTGGTTTCTTTTCTTCCTTTACAGGACACTGTTGACTGTTACAGAGGAGCTGGATGAGCATCACTTTGGAAACAACCATCCCACATCCTAATCTCTTTGCCATATTTTGTTCAAACTTCTATCCCAGGGGTTCAGTACCAGGAAACTGATCTCAAGCAAATTCTTTCCCAGGTTTTGAGAGGAAGGATGATGAGGCTTAATCACCTTCACTAATACTATGGGGGGAAAAAAGTTACTAAATTGTCAGAAAAATAACATTATCGACAAATTCTGCAATGACCTAATTCTAGCTGTTACTACAGAATTACTTCAACTCAGAGGACTCAGCTAGTGTTACCAATCAAAAGAGAAAAGACATATAAGAGAAAGCTGAAGTCTCAGAATATTGATGTTGACGTTTCAGTACTTAAAAGGCAAAGTGATTGATGTATGGCTCAGGACTGTCAAAATCTAAATTCTGCAAAGACAAGAAGACAAAGAGGAGATTAGTTTTATTAAAAAATGAATTCACTTGGGAGCACCAGCCATGGTAAGAAACAAATGAGAATGTACTCTTTACCTGCACACTACTAAATTAGCTAACTTCACCTGTTTGTTGCCAAAACTATTTTAGACTGAATCGAATGCAATTCAATAAGGGCAAGTGTAAAGTGCTGCATCTGGGGAAGAACAACCCAATGTTCCAGTACAGGTTGGGGGCTGTTTTGTGGGCAGCTCTGGGGAAAAGGACCTTGGAGTCCTAGTGGACAACAGGATGACCATGGGCCAACAGTGTGCCTCCGTGGCCAAGAAGGCCAATGGCATCCTGGGATACATTAAGAAGAGCGTGGCCAGCAGCTCGAGGGAAGTTATCCTGCTCCTCTACTCTGTGCTGGTGAGGCCTCACCTGGAGCACCGTGTCCAGTTCTGGGCTCCTCAGTTCCAGAAGGACAAGGAGCTACTGGAGAGGGCCCAGCGCAGGGCCACTAAGATGATGAAGGACCTGGAGCACCTTCCATATGAGGAAAGGCTGAGAGAGCTGGGTCTGTTTAGCTTGGAGAAGAGGAGGCTGAGGGGGGATCTTATCAGTGCTTATCAATATCTAAAGGGTGGGTGTCAGGAGGATGGGGCCAGGCTCTTCTCAGTGGTGTCCAGTGACAGGACTAGGGGCAAGGGCCACAAACTGGAAAACAGAAGGTTCAAACTGAACCTGAGGAAACACTTGTTCACTGTGAGGGTGACAGAGCACTGGGACAGGCTGCCCAGAGAGGGGGTGGAGTCGCCTTTCATGGAGACTATCAAAAGCCACCTTGACTTGTTCCTGTGTGATCTGCTCTAGGTGATCCTGCTCTGGCAGGGGGGTTGGACTAGATGGTCTCTAGAGGTCCTTTCCAACTCCTAACACTCTGTGAATCATCCGAGTACTTTCTTTAATTGCAGTGGGTGGCCAGGACAGGAACAGGAACACCCCCTTGATGATGGGGTGTCTGCACACAGTGGGACTCCAATCACCAGCAATATTTCAGAAAGAAAAATAATTCTTTATGGGAATAGTTGCTCTCATCATTGCACATCAGTGCTGCAGGGTGAGCCCTAGGTAACACTGCTCTTTCCTAGGAGCAGCACTTCAGAAATTTCTCACATTTCTTTTCTAAGATGATCCCAGTACTGTCAGACCTGTCTTTATCCATTTTTAAAGCTTATTTTAGAAGTTGTAGGGATGGATATCTCTGGGAGTGTTCTTGGAGAAAAAAATAAGGTAATATTTTCAGGTGTAGGTCAGACATAACATCAGAATATCCTGTTCAGTTTTCTTTTTTGAAAAGACATTCTTAAGTTTTTGTGTCTCAGTTTGTTTATCTTGAATAAAGCAGTTCTGGAAAACATGGGGTTTCATTCTTTTATCAGCTATATTGTATTCAGTATCACTCTCTTTTGTAAAGAAATACTAATAAAAAGTGGCTTGTATATCAAGACTTCTGACTGTTCAGTAATCCATTGATTAGTCATATGACAGCTATCAAACCTGTGACGTGGAAAAGATTGGGAGGTCATAGAGATGTTAGTTGGCCCATTATTAGCAAGTGTACAGTAATTCATGATGATGTTTCTATAAATACATCAAAAATGAATGAAGATAATCAAGAGAAACAGGTTTTAAACAGATCAATATAACATACTGCTCTTTGAGGGGAGGACAAATCCCAGACAAACACAACAGGTAAGTGTTACCACTAACTTCATATGACTTTGGATCAAACGCGCTGGACACTCTGAAGTTGTTCCTGTAGAAATCACTCTGAAGCTTTTCATTGATTTTCCTGAGATCAGCAGCATCCATAGACTTTATTTTGTTTTGAAATATTTTTGGGAACACAAATATAATGTGTATAATTGTTAAATCTTGCTGTCTCATAAAATATCTGTTGCCTCATATAAGTCTAAGGATCTAATGATTAGAAAAGCTCTGCTATCAAAAATAAAAGTTGCTCAAAATATTTGGTAGGAGAAGTCCATTAAAATTATTATCTTCTAAATACTTACTACAGTTTGACCCTGTGAAGCAAATAACTATAATCGAGTGGATAACATACAATTTCAAAGCATATGCTGGAGGTGTAAAAAAATAAGGAACATGCATAGTATAAGAAAATGTCAGGTTTGCTTAATTTGTGACTGTGTTTTCTAAGGAACTCATGTACCACTCATTTGCAAATCTCAACTTCATGGCTGGAGTTTAACTTTGCTTGTATTCCATTAAATCCTTGATTTGCATTTTCTGTCTGAGTGTGGGGCTCACATGGAAGAACTTCTGACTTGTTAGTAGAGTTGACATCTGAGCAGGGGATAGAAAACCAGATATATATTTTTTAAACGTGCAATTTCTGATACCCAGTAGTCAGCTTACACTTATCTTCTGTGTATAGAATAATAATCATGTTCCAAATACAGTTTTGACTGATCCTTAGTAATTACAGTTCTTTAACTGTAAATTTAGTAATTTACAGTTCTTTAACACTTCTTTCAGCACACTTTGGCCAAATATAAATTATATTAAGACAATGCATCTGAGTCTGTGTGAGAGACAGAAAGAGAAATAATCCATTTCTGTAGCCCAGGTAATCATCTGCCACAGCACATCTCAGTGAATGTTTAAGAGATTGCAATAAGTTCTTGTTATGATTTTGAAGTTGTTGTTATTTACTTCACAGCAGTGAAAAGTGTGATGATAGACATTTTATACAAGGTCCTTGCTTTGGCAAAATAAGCTAAAATTATACCATGAGGTAACTGCAGAGTGTTATAGGATGAGGGGAAGAAATGCTGAATGAAATGACAGTAAGTTGATTTTTGTGATGAAGTAGTCTCTGCTGCAGTTGAAAGCATAAGATATTCTGTGGCCAAAGCACTTGACTGGGACTCAGGATTCAAGCCCAAATCCCTCAAGTCAATGTATTTTTTGTATAGTCCTTAATGTAGAAAACAGAACATGAGGGGGATCATCAGGCGAGCTCCACAGTACAGCATCCATCCCGTAAATTGATTCATCTCAGGGGGAATGCTTAATTTCCCCGTTCTTTGACTCCTCAGCTGTAAAATAGGATTAACATTTTCCATCCTTGTAAGAGGAAGGGTTGTGAGAGGATACCGTTATTAATTACAGCATTATGCTCAACAGAAGAATGATGAAAAGTTATACCAATAAACAAATTAGTAAGACTGGTTAATAAAAAGTAAGTTCAAACAATGCAAACGTATAATGTCGTGTCTGACTGTCACAATTCTACTGTCTGTGCCTTTTACTGGACTACTGGATTTGACTGGTAATTTTCAATTCACCCACAAGTCTTGCTGTGTATTGAGAATATGAGAACAGCTGTACTGGGTCAATCCAGCCCAGGCTTCCTTGGTCTATGGAGACCTGTGGAACAGCAGATAGCAGGACAGGCTTTCAGAGGTCCTCCCTGGTGATATACCCTTGCAGCAGCCCACATTTAGGGGCTTTCTGAATCAGAGGTTGCATCTTCATGTTTAATTGACTGATAGTTTTCTTCCATGAGTTCACCCATTTGTACTTTAGTAATCTACATATCCTGTGACAGCGGGTTCCATAACTGTATGCTCTGTACAATTGTTGCTACTTGTATTTGGTTTTAACTTAGTCCTATTTAATCTGAAACTTCTTAATTAGCATTTAGTATTTTTTATTTATTATGAAAAAAAAAGATTATAAGTTCCCATTCGCTTCTCAATGCCACTGCAAGCCCATCAGTCATATTTTAACTGTTATTTTTTATAAAATCACACATTTAATTCCCACTTTCAGTTTCACTGAAGAGAGTGGAGTGTTCAGGACCTATAGAAGGCTGTCCTGTTTAGTAGCTGAAAGGAGATAGTTCAAAGAGTGTAGGCAAACAATGATGAGAATGTATTGACAATGCATGAAATCTCTGATGTGGATTGCTTCATAAAATAAAATGATTTTTCAAGGATGCAAAGTTGTCTGTTAAAACCTCTAGCTATAAGCCCTCGGGAGAAAGAAATAATCCATTTGGTTTTAGCATTGCTCCCCAGCTAAGAGTGATGGATGATTTTAGATAAACATCTTGTAGTGCAAAGGATCTTAACAGAGGCTATCTTGCTGCTGGTAATCTGTACCATTTTTTCTGATTCTTTATTCACTCTTTGTAAGAAATTATAACAGACTGACAGAAAGGGGTATTTTTATAGGAAAGGAGTGGGATTCAGGAAACAGGACTGATAAAATTTGTATTTCTACAGTTGCATAATATTTGTCAAAGAAGAATAGAGTATTATAAACTTTTTCTATGTCCCACTAAAGAATGAATTGTTATCTGTAGACTGAGAGCCCCAGTGGCAGCAATGGACTTCTTCCTTATTATGCATGCCCAAGGCACAAATAATGAATGAAAATATTCAGTCTGAGTCCATCTTATAGACACATTTTTGCACAGGTGGTCTTGTACTGTGTGCTGTGGGAACATGAGAATACACTCTGCCTTAGAAGACTTGAGGCTATCTATCTTCTACAATTTATGACAGAGGAACGGAGGTGCTGAAATCTGCGAGGTGCTTGCTGAGGGAACTGGGTGAGATCTAGCACCGCAGAGACCAGTGCCTGTGAAAAAAACTACCTAGTAGGCTTTGAAGGGACAGTTATGTTGCTTCCTGCCTTCTCCGCTGCTCAAAAAGCCAGCAACAATGTGCTTTATCATAATGAGAAATTTTTGTCAATACTCTCCTCAAAAGTCCTCCCATCCCTTGGCTGGGGATCATGGTAAAGAGGGATTTAAGTAAACCCCCATCCCAATCAGATCACTTCTGACACTTAACAGTTGATAGATGTTTGTGCTCCCTTTCATAGACACAGTGAATTGCTCAAATAATGAGCTCTTCTTTACCAAAATAAATAGGCCAGATACTTGAAAATGCTTTTATGAAAAACAAATACTTGTTATTAAAATAACTGGGAGGTGGTTGCAGTCTTTAACTTGAGCTTATATTTATGGCTGAGTCCCCTGGATAAAGAACTAAGCTGAATGACTTTCTTATTTTCTGGGAACACCTCTGGGAAAATAAAGGTAAGATGTGGGGTTGGACTGGTCTCTTTAGAGAATCTGATATTCTGTATGGAAGCTGTGAGAAGCCTGCTTGAAATATGGTCACACACAAGACCTCACAGTGTAGCAGCCGACACAATCATGCTCTAGCACCTCCAACTCCAGACTGGAAATAAATGCCCTGGAAATAATGATGAGTGTTAAGAGAGTGCTCTTGGAGGAATAGCACTGGTTCTGTTGTGCTTACAAGTAGGCACCTGTCAGGAGTGTGTAGCAATGGCACTGCAAGCGTAGGTGTGATATTTGAATGATAGTCTCTTTGAAGTAGTAGCAGTGCTTGGTCCTTCAAAATTCACCTGTCTTTTTTCCCACCGCTAAATGTTGGTCAACATTGTTAGGGTCCGGCTGATGAAAACATTGAGAAATTTTTGTACAGTGTCATGCATAGACAAGCTCTAAACCAGGTATCTTGCTCAATATGATGTCCTTGTTCACTTGAGTTCTTTACACAATGCTAGTCCTTCAGCAAACATCTCAGAACAAACACAAATATTACAGTGAACTCAATTCATGGTATTTCGAACCTTAAAAACAAGCACATAAAACATTTTTACCTCTTGGAGGTTTGCTTTGCAGCAGACTCAATTCACCACTATAAATGAGTTTGATTTTCTTTTCCTGATTTCTCAGTATTTCTACATCTGCTTCACAATGCATCACATGAATAGCTTAACTCAATTGGAGGATTATACATGAATGGTACTTATATGATCCACATTTGTTAACATGGTATCTGAGTGCTTCACAATTGTACTTTATACTGTAAGATGATTATTTATCTTACTATGACTTTCAGTTTTATGGATGCTGTCTCTCTGTGAGAAGACTGACTGGTTTCTCTAACATCCTGTAGGAAACTTACAGCAGTTTAGAGAACTGAGGCAGATTCATCTAAGTTTGCACCTGTTGACCCAACCACTGGACCCTCCTTTCTTTCTGTCTGAAATAACATTTGTTGCTCAAAACAAAGGAAACTGAAGTGGTATAGCTGTTAGAGACCACTGTGCTCTACTGAAATTAGCTTACAGGCAAGGACTCATAACATGACTCAAATTACTTCTGTGTCTGTATGTCTTGTTCAAAAGGTTGCAAAAATTCTTGCCTTTGATAAAAGACTACTGATACAACTACAGAACTGTTTCATTTCAAGCATGCAAATATCAGGCATCTAGGACCTCTGAAAATACTTGAATAGGGGAAAAGGTCATTTCACAAGCTGAGAACCAAGGTGGCTGAAACTGGCAAAATCTGTTTCTGAAGAGGTAATGAGCAATCTTCAGATAGAGAAAATGGAAATACTTTGAAAGATCTGGATTTCTGTCAAAATCAGTAATTATAAGGGGGCAGTGTCCTTGGTATGATACTTGGAGTGAAAAAATAGAGAGGCTGGGAAAAGTGTGTGTACAAGTATGTGTGAGAGAGAGACAGATTGTTAGGTGCAGCAGTACACTTAATTAAAACACAGCAGCTGTTCCATTATTATTTCACCTTCAGATATGACTGTATTGTATAATACCTATTTAAAGGAAGCTTACGGCTCTTCAGATCTTAGGGTCATTGATAATTCAGGTTGGAAGGGACCTGAGGAGATCAGCAAGTCCCTCCCCAGCCTAGGCAGCTGCAAGAGTTCTTCCTTCCCAGGAGCAAAGCTTTACATTTCTCCTCACTGAATTTCATGAAGGTCCTTGGGACTCCTGTCAGCCCATTTCTCCAGCCCATCTGGGTGTCTCTGAATGGCAGGCCTACCCTCCAGTGTATCAGCTGGTCCATGCAGCTTGAGGTCATCTGCAGACTTGAAGAGAGTGCACTCCATTACCTCCTCCAAGTCACTAATAAAGATGTTAAGCAGGATAGACCCTGCAACTCCACTTCTTACTGGCTTGTAGGCAGGGTATGACCTATTAACCAGTACCCTTGGAGCCCTGTCATCTCAGCAGTTTTCTACCTATCTGGTTGTCCACCCCTCTCAAGTGTAATGTCTTAACTTTTATACAGGAGTACTGTGGGAGAGAGTGTTGAAAGCCTCCCTAAAGTTGAAGTAAATGATATCCACTGCTCTCCCAATGTACATATGCAGTCATTTTCATCTTCATTCTCTATTTAATTAATAATAAAAAAACCTATGATGGAGTTAGTATGCACGTCTGCACAGACAGAGGAAGAAGCAGAGAGATGTAATGATAACGATGGGCAGCTCCTTTTGCCAACAGACCAGTGGGTAACATGACTTAGCACTTATATATATATATATGCTTAGCTCTTGTGCAAACATTAAACATTCAAGATTAAGGGGTGTGCAAATATTTACTCATCCTTCTACTCAATCTTTCTGGCTTCCTGAAGACGATATTGATGTTAGACAATGGCCACAGAATAATGTTTATTGTGTGTATGTGCAGAAGACCCAGTAGCAGCTATTCAACTTTGTTAAGTTGTGAATCAGGCTACACTACTGGAGTTGTGGTAGAGATATCCCACACTCAGAGGACTGATTAGCTACAACACTACAGCAGTTGTTGTAAAATAAACATAACCTGCACTTGAGGGATTGATTAGCTTGTTTATAGCTGATGCGATCTTTGAGTAGCAGCTGATATCACATGAATTCTTTTGGCAGATGCTTGAGGAGATAACTTGTAATACTAAACCCTAAATTTAAAAAAGAAGTTAAATTAAAACCAAGGAAAAATAATAGTTTTCCTGGATTTTGCATTACCATGAAACAGAACTTTTAACTAGGACATGAATTTCTTTTTAAAACAAAAAGCTAATCATTATGTAAAAAGTTGTCTGTGCCACAATATATTGGGATTTCAAAGATGGCTTTTGTTCTGTACTAAGATCTTTCTTCTTAGCAAAAGTGAACTCTTGAACACTTCTGATAATACTAAAACCTCCTCAAAGAGGATCCATTTAAAATACATGAATCTGACACCAAATGCTATGGTATTTAATCTGCGCAGATTCTTAAAAATAACTATTAGGTTCTTCATGCAAGGGATTCCTCAGAAGGAAGGGACTGTGCCTGCTGATTCATATGATGGCCTAGGTTGTGACTGAAAGAAGCTAGGGATGATTTCTCCTTTTGCCCTGAGGGGTAAAAATGGATGATCCTTACAAGAACTGGGATGGGATAAGAAGGAAAGGGTGGCTTGTTGAAAGGGCTCTGGTTTATAGCATTGGGACTGCAGATCTCTGCTCAATGAACAGCAGTGCTCTCTTGGTGTCAGACTATAGATGTTTTGTGTAATCTAGGGAAAGTATTTGAGATTCCCCCAAACTTGTGTATAGCCTTCTATTATTACCTATAATTTTTAGTTTTCTCTGTGGGCTCCCTTGCTAAACACCTGCTTCTTGTATTATTCTCCACAGTTGACTGTGCATTGCTATGTGTAATAAGATCTTAATTTTAGTACACGTAATGTGTTTTGAAAGGGAAAATGAAACAAAAAGTTACGATTCTGCTTAGTCAGCCTGCTGTAAAATTCTGGCTCACTGGGACACAGACATGTGTCTCACAAGAGTGAGATTACAATGTACATCCTCTCCATAATGTGTGAGGGTGGCATTTGGAAACTCTTTTATGCTAGAAGGGTTAGTGCTTATCAGCTGGAAACGTTCTGTGCATCCTGATGAAAGCTAAAATGCTGAAGTAGTGACTAGGTTTCTTTTCACTGTGTCTGAAATAAAGAAGATTAAGAAAAACTGTAATGTAGGTTAGTGTATGTGTGGAGAATGTCATTAATTGTCTTGGTGGTGTGCAGACAGTACTTTACAGTAATTCTAGTACCACTAGTGGAATATTAATGGCATGCTGCTTTGACCTGCTGTCAGTCATTGTGATTTGCATATCATTTGCACAATATTTTGCATATCAGTCACATATTACTCACTAGATTTTATACTGCTAGAATGGTGGATTAACATGATTGTAGTAGCATTGCTCCAAAGAAAGGGATCGCCTTCTAAGTTTCTCTTTTTTTCTACTATTTTCCAAAATAATTTATGATGATTTTTTTTTAGAATTTTATTATTATTTTTGTCAGGATTAGTAGCAAATCCCAGATGGATGATATCAATACTAACTAACAGTTCCCTGTTAGTCTCTCTCATTCTTATTTATTCCATTTTATTTAAACTTATCATGACAGGTTTACTTTGTGGTCAAAGCTGTGTAATTCGACTATGGCTATTAAAATATTTAGCATATTTAGTACTGACAACAGAAAGCTTAAATGCAATAGTTGAAAGCACTAAACTAGACATTCAAGCTATTGATTTGGTATCAATAGTTAAAAGTATTTGAAAACTATTGCAGTACAGATCTATTTAAAAATATTGTGAAAGCTTCTGTCTTGGTTGATAGTTGGCACAGCTTTCAGCAAAGGTTTACAGGACAGAAAGTGTGTCCAGTGGGCATCTACAGTGATTTGAAGTGTGTAGGACTTGGATCAGAGGCAAAAGACAGCCACAGAAGTTGTCAAATAAGGCAGGTTATTTCTGGCCAGGAAGAAGACTTGTTGGTTGCATGTGTTTCCCAGTCAGACCTGTTGTGTTCATAGTGCACAAGTCAACCACAAGCTGATTGTTCTTGAAGTTCATTTTTATTATTTAGCTTTGGTTTTCTGTGAAGTAACCTCTTGGGATAGATCTATGCATAGAAACAAAGACTGCACTTGAGAGTTTTTCACCTTGTCTAGCCTCCCAAGTTTTGGGCACATTGCAGGTCTCTGAACACTGACCCTGTGCTTTGGGAGAGCTGAGCCTAGATTGCTGTTCATGGGTCGATCATAGTGGTCTTGGTTATGACCCTGCCTCATCTGCCCAGCTCTCATAAATAAGAATCTGGCCTGTTCTAGCTTTATTTAAGTTTTTTTCTCTCTCTATTAGTCTATATGTTGCAGTGCATAGAAATCTGGAATGGCCACAAATTTCCTTCAACTTCAGTACAAGGCAAAACTATCACTGTCAGAATGCCTTTCTTCCTCACTTCAAGAGAGAATAATGTACAGCAAATCTTAATTCCATTGGCCCATAGTAAAATTCCTGGCGGTGTCAGGTCACTGCATCATGTTCAAAGAACATACATGCAGAAGATATCACCTGTGAAGTATTTGTTTCTTTTTAGTTGAAAGGTTACATACATTTGCATTGACATGCAAGGGTTTAAGCTAGTGTAAGTGCTGTTATAATGTCAGTAGACTTTTTTCTCAATTTATTTATAGGTTCCAAAAGAGCTATTACAATTCTCAGTAGAGCCGTCTTCTAGAGTTCCAGTGACACCAAATCTGTTTTGTTGTTAATAAACCTTCCTCACAGCCAGGCTTTGACGTCATGGAGTTCCCAAAGAGCTTTTTTGCTCTCAGTGGAAGATGTACAATTATTTTTCAAACTTTTACTTTTTAAACTAAATTTTTCATCTTTGTTTAAATAAATAATTTTTCACATATCCCAAAAGAACTGTCCTCAACAATGTCTTTGCAAGTTTCTTTGAGTTCTTGAAAGAGTTTTGTTATGTAAAATTTGCTTTTCACTACTTCATAATAGATATTTTAGAGTTTAGCTAGCTATTTTTGGTGCTTGGTAATGAAGGTACTTTTAGTGTGTATACGTCTGCTGCCCTTATTCTTAACTGCTCCCAGTTAACTGGGAGCTCACCACCTTCTCACCTGTCAGTTTCACAGTTTCTGTAACTATTACTGACATGAGAAAAATTCTGGGGTGAATACAATTAGTTCTAATCTCCATGTATATGTAGAACTGAAATACATGGACTATATTTAAAATATATGCACTATACATGAATTATATGAACTCAAAAAGCCACTGGCTAAACAAAACGTTCAAGATTATTGGATGGTACAATGTTTCTTAGATGGGTTTAATCTAGATTGTAGCTCCTGAATAAATTTATGATACATAGGGATGCCATTCAGAGGGACTTGCACAGGCTGGAGAGTTGGGCCTGTGCCAACCTCATGGAGTTCAACAAGGCCAAGGGCAAGGTCCTGCATGTGGGTCAGGGCAATCCCAAGCACAAGTACAGGCTGGGTGGAGAATGGATTGGGAGCAGCCCTGAGGAGAAGGACTTGGGGGTACTGGTGGATGAGAAGCTGAACATGAGCTGGCAGTGTGTGCTGGCAGCCCAGAAAGCCAATCGTATCCTGGGCGGTATACAGAGAAGCATGGCCAGCAGGGCGAGGGAGGTGATTATCCTCTACTGCGCTTTGGTGAGAACCTACTTGGAGTACTGAGTACATCTCTGGGGCCCCTAACATAAGAAGGATATCAACCAGTTGGAGTGATTCCAGAGAAGGCCATGAGGATGATGAGAGGGCTGGAACACCTCTGCTATGGGGACAGGCTGAGAGAAGTGGGGTTGTTCATCTTGGAGAAGGAAGGCTTTGGTGAGACATTATAGCACCTTCCAGTACCTGAAGGGACCTACAGGAAAGCTTGGGGGGGGGGACGGGGACTTTTTAGAAGGGCGTGTAGTCATAATGAGTTTAAAGTGAAAGAGGGCAGGTTTAGATTGGATGTAAGGAAGAAATTCATCCCAGAGAGGGTGGTGAGGCACTGGGACAGGTTGCCCAGAGAAGCTGTGGATGCCCCATCCCTGGAAGTGTTCAAGGCCAGGCTGGATGAGGCTTGGAGCAACTTGGTCTGGTGGAGGGTGTCCCTGCCCATGGCAGGAGGGTTGAAACCAGATGATCTTTAAGGTCCCTTCCAACCCAAACCATCCTGTGATTCTATGATCTTGGTTTTACTATTTTTATAGAACTTTGCCAAGCAGCCAGATGTTACTAAATAATTCACCTTCTAACCTAAATCAAGTAGTCTTGTTGCATGCCTGTGTACAAAACAAACTGGATATGCATCATGTTTTGCCTTAAATCAAGCAGGCTTGTAATACAGTCATAGTGAAAGGAGGATACAGTATGTTTCAGAAGCAGGCAATCCTGCTGCACAGGGCTAGACTGTCATGCTATATTGATGGTACTGTGTTGAATTTGCATTTTCAGTTGGACTTTTAGCAATCATACTAAAAAGGAAAAAATAGAAAAAAGCCCTATACCAGCATACTGGGAAGTGGTTTTTATATGACTACAATTTTGTCAGGGGAAGTTAGATTCAATTTTTTTTTGTGTGAGGCATCCAGAGAGGAGTAGCAATGAAGAAATAGGTGTGACAACAGTCAGTTTAACTTCAGAACACAAACTGTTATTTTAAGTTCTGATGCACACAGTGGATGTGAAACTTTTGCATGCAGAATATACTAAAATACTTTTTCTTAGTATTAAATGAAAAATTCTATGTCTTATAACATGCTTGAGCAAAAGTCTCCCATCTGCTCCCACAGGATTCACTCTTAAGCCTTAGCAATTTTTTGTCTTATGTTGAAATATTACAAGATCTTCTTTGCTTTATAAATCCAAGAAAAGTATAAATATAAGAAAAAAATTATTACAGAGTATGTTACTTTAGAACATAAACATGGCTTTTTTAGTCATTAAAAATTCAAAAGAAATGGGTCTGTATTTGTATCATGATGGATTTTGCATTCAAATAATGATAAATACTTTTAAAATACAATTCAGAATACTGTAATAGTAGAGATTAAAGTAATATAAAATTACATTTTTAAAAATGTAGAATTTCACAGAATTCATACCATGGATTTGCAGAGCTCTACTTTGCTGAAATAATTAACTTTAACTCAGAATCAGTATTAACCAAACCAAACATTATTAACAACATTTTAGAAAATAAATGCTAATTTAATAAAGAATGATGGGTTAATTTAACTCAGCATGGTCATCCTCTTTGCTGAATTTTCTCATTTGCTTTCGGTTTCCAGAGTCTTATGGCACAAGTCAGGAATAGGTCACTCAAGGTTGCTTAGTGGTTTCTTAATTAGTATTATAACCCATTTGCTTTGTTAATAGCTTTGCATTTGCAAATATTGTATCTCATTTTGCTGAGGAACCATCACAGAAGCCATTAAAAAATAGGCCTGTTAAGGAACCAATAGAAATGAAATCCTGTATAATCTTGCAAAACATGTTTGTCGTGTTCTGTGATTCAAGTGAATGTTTTTTGTTGTAGTTTTCTTGTCTATCATTCTGTGTTACCTGGGCTGACATTTGACCTAACTACTAGACTGTATCTTTAAAGGTGGTGCTGTCATTCCTTGTGGCTTTAGCTAGAACATATTAAATGCAAAAGTTCTTGTTACTTGTAGGCCAAATGTATAATCTCTACTATTTTTTTCATTTCTACTAAAAAAAGAAAACTCTGTTATCAGAATGAAAACATCTGTAGGGTGAAGAGATCGCTGCATTGCTTACAGTTTAAAAGCTTTCTTAAAATGCCTTGCATTGCATTGCTGAGAGATATAGATGTTGATTTTGCAGGCTATGAGAAGCTAGAGGTTGTGACTCACCGAGACATAGGTATTGTGGGCAAATGTTCTCCATGGCTTCATGATGCACAACTGTGCTGATGTGGTGGGGCTGGTGTTCCTGGGCACTGATACAGTGCAGTAAAGGCAGTAACTATGTACTTCCAGAAATTAGAGCCTAGTTACACAAGGGACACAGTTACCAGTTTAAACACATCAGCTGATTTAGGAAGAAATCTTATTCTAACTTGAAAAATTATCAGTATTTATTAACTAGAAAAAAAGATCTAATTTCCTTTCTTCTTATAACAAAGAAGTACATAGAGTCACGTTGTATGATTTGAACTAATGTCGGTCTTGTTTAATGATTATTCACTAGCTCACAAAGGAGCCTCAGAGTGTAACAAAACCAGTGAGTACACTTGCTCAGCACTTGGTTGAAGGTTTATTTGAAGTTCATGCTGTACAGATGGGTAATAGTTTGAAAGCGCAGATGGAATTTAAGGAACAGCAAGTTCAGTGGGAAAACTACTGCACCAAAGAGAGGAAGAAAACAGAATAAACCAACAGCTTGAGAGAAAAATATTGAAATGCAGCTGGTTATTACACAAATTATTTCAGTCTCTCCTAGCATATAAACTGTGAGGACAAACAGCAAATGTTTTACAGGAGTTGGCTGCTTCCTCACTATTCTCTGATACAAGAAGTGCCTCTCCAACCTAATTAGAATACAATTTTTTTGGATTGTGTGATGCTTTTTGGCAGTTAGTGGAAGTGAGAGGCAAGGCTCTATCTAAAAAGGAAGGCAGGGCTACAGGACATGGGTAGAGCAAGATCAAGTGGCTGGAGATTTTAACCTGAGGATTTTTTAATCCCAAGAGGAGGATTAAAAAGCCAGCCTGGTGTGAAGAGACGGGCCACAGGAAAAAGCAACCTGCTGAGCTCACCGGTCTACACCGTGTCTTGCTTGCGTTGAGTGCCTGCCTCTTGGCAGGACTTGTTTCTGTCCGAGTCAACAGCATTTTCCTTGCACATCTCTCTGAGAGAGGCAGGGCACAGAAAAATGTCTTGCTACTCTTTCCCAAAAAGAGTAAAAGGAAGGATACTCCCAGCTAGGTTTAGCCACATGCTTCTTTCTCCAAGCTGTGTCCACTTGTCAGTATCTTGCATTTACCTGCTTCCCACTAAAGCCAAAATAAGTTGTGTCTGTAGTGCCTGAATCTCATGCCAGTGCGTTGTATACTTTAGCTCTTGACTCATTTTGTTACCTGGGGATCTGTTTACTTTAAACCTTCCAGTCTTAGGGATGCTACAGTCTCTCATCATAATCAAGTCACAGAGATACTCTTTACTTTCTGATTTTCACATCACAGATCTTTATAAAAGTTTCATTCAGTAACCAAGGTCTGATAACAAAAAAATGAAAAATCTGATGTCAACATGTTTTGGTAGAACATTTACATATTTTATATTATTCTATCAGTTCACTGATTTTCTAATATTTCAGTAATAAGTATGTGGCATATGTGCTTAGCTAAGTTATAAAACAAAGGAAATTATTTTTGGAGTTCTAAATTTTGTATATATGAAATTCCAAGAATAATGTGAGATCCATCATTCAGAACAGGAAGAGAAGCCTCAGCAATAAATTCATTCCTTCAAGCACTGATTTAAAAAGAGAGAGAAAGAGAAGACTAAAATTATATAATCAGATGAATTAAGACTGTAATTTATTACTGTGTTCTGACTTATCTCCTGCTGCTAGAGATTAGCTCATAAGTGAAGCCACTATGGTTGAACATTTATATGCTTTTTTTTTTTTTTTGAGTCTGAATGTTTTTTTCTTCATAGTTGTATGTTTCTATATATTTAAATTCTAGTTTATTAAAAAACCCAATATAACTCAGAGCTTTCAAGGTTATTTGCTGAGTGTAACTAATTTTGTATGCAATTTTCATAAAAAAGATATTTAATAATTGTAAAAGCCCCAAACAAATAATCCTGCATTGTAGTGTGGTAATGTTCTATTTAAAATAAACCTTCTTCATGAAACTATTTCTGTGGAGCCCTGCTGCAGGACTTGAGAGTCTTTCTTCATAAATAAAAGGAAATAAGTAGTAAGTTATTAATGATTTTTGTGTGTGTTTATGGGATCCAATACTTGGGAAGCAAAAACATTTCTGGTTTCTCTCTTGCCAAGAGCTAGGCTATTTCTTCCAGAAGCACATCGAGATTTACTGTGCTATCTTATTATTCTTTTGTTTTGTCATTTTTATAAATAGTGTTCGTTGTTTTTTTCAATTTTTAAGTACTACTATTTTTGTGGGTTTGGTCTATTGGTAGTATCAGTGCCGTAATTGATCTTTAATGGAAAAAAAATTTAAATATAATTTTTTAACACTTTAAAATAGGAGCCTTTCTTTTTTTTTCCAGTCTGTTGAGGTTTTTTTTTCATGAAGGTTATATTTTCTATCAGACAATAAAGAAAGTGAAGGATGTTTGTCTGCTTTTTGAAGGAAATCTTGATGCTGACAGGATCAGAGAAGAGCTTCTTTTTGAAGGAATCGCAGCATGTGATTGTACCTTCCAGCTAAGAGTTTATGACTGAAAACAACTGGAGAGGACCTTGCAAGGTCATCTTAAAGGATTTATTAGGGGAAGATCCAAGCATTTATATCAAGGATCTGTTGATTCATTTTCTGAACATAAGATAATAGTGGTGGTTTCAACCCTCACATATGAAGAGTTCTCTGAACCTCTGGTAGGAGCCTGAAAATGAAAAGGTGCTAGTGCCCTTCAGGGAACGAATACTGATTCTCCAAGGTTAGCAAGTCGTGTCTTGTAAAGACATGTCTATAAAGCAGTGAATGTCCATGCAGATGTGCCCGAGACCTGCCAGGTTACCAGGTACCAAGTATATGGTGTGTTTCAGAGCTAGTCAGCTTTACTGAGAAATCGGGTATAGTAACTCATGGAGTGCTGTGTGAAGGGAGTTAGTGCCTTCTAGTCCCTAGGCTAGTTTTGTCCATGCTAACCTGAGCACCTCTGTTTGGGACTCCTCAGAGCTGTGCAGACATACCTTTGGTTAGTAAAGACAGCTTCCTTGAGTACCTGGAGACACCAGAACTGTCTGGAGCTAAACGTGGACAGCATTAGACCCCATTGCTGCCTACTCCCTCTAAGTGTTGCTATGGAAAATTTCCTGCCTGTACTCATCCAAGCTGGACTAGTGAACTTCCACTGGTTTTGGTTGCATTTTGAAAGAAACCTGATGCTGGGTTGTAGGATGGTTCTGATGACTCAAAGCAGAAGGGGTTTTACGTTAAGCATTATTGTGCCTGGCAGAGTAACGTGTGGAGGTCCCACAGTGTGAATCCACAGCAGCCTGATGGTTAGAGAGCAGACACTTGCACGTAACATTCTTTAGGAGAAGGTGACTAACCTAATCTCATTAGTATTATTAGATAGCACCATCATTTATCAATTCCAGTCATCGGCTCATAAGGAAACACCAAGGAATTTCTTCCTATAAGAAGGTGACTGAAATTGACAGTTCACACTTTGATAACTACTGAAGCAGCAGCTTTATAAATAGCGAAACTGGTCTCCACAGACCTCTGCTGTATGTACCTGACTGTAAGAAAGGAATGAGGTTAAAAACAATGCATTTATATTCCTGGCGTTTTGGCACGTCAAGTTCCCCATGTAGCTGGTGGGAAGAGTTAAGCAGCTTATGAGGACAGCGGAAAGCACTGATGCTGGTTAGACATCAAGCTTCCACACTTGGTGCCAGTGACTACAAAGAGCCCACCTTCACTTTTGGTCATTCAGCTCTGTTAAGGAGAACAAGAACCCAATATTAGATATCATGGACGGACAGAGTTGTTCCTGTCTTGCTTGCTATGAACGCAGCCACTGTGACTGCAGTTCACTTGCTCTGTAGGAATATTGGTCACTTTCTGTAAACCACACAGCCTTCCTGACTTATGTGATTATTTGTGAATTTTATTTCTTTTTTTATGGAGAAGAGAATAACACGAGCACTTTCTCTCCTATTTCTGGCCTTTCGCTTTAGATTTTAAATACCCTCTTTTTTTTTTCTTCACAGTCTTTAGTAATAATGGAAGGCTGACCAAAAAAAAGGATATGCATGTAATACAGAGATAAATTCGACTTTTTCTTCTCAGTGGTACAATATCTCCCAGTTTAATTTCTAAAGTCCTGTTTTCTCCTTGCTGTCTCAATCCACAAACAGAAAATAAGTGTCTGCTTTCAGCTCAGGTTTGATGTGCCCTTAAGGCCTACTAGTGCAAAGGAACTCAATTTAAAAGTCATCATTCTCATTAATTTCTTTAAGCATACAAAAAAAGGGCCCTGACTGCCCATCTTGAGTGAACTAATGGTTAACAGAGCATGTGAGAAGCCTGGATGTTGGCTTGTCCTTGTCCTTTCAACCTAATGAGCAGTTTCTGTCACATCCAGTTCAGATTCGAGGGCTGTGGAGAGGAGAGGCCTGCAATGGAGGGCACAGCAGGTCTTCCATTTTTGAGGGCCTTTGCAAGCAGTACTGAAATGCTGTCACTTCAATGGTTTTGTTTTTGCTTAATGTCTCCCCTGAGCACCGAGCCCTTTGGGAGAGAACTTCTCCGTAGAATGTTGGATTTTTGCCCTTTACTCCTGTGTTTTTCAAAGGGATTTCAGGGTAATACTGTGTATCTTCTGTCAAATCTATTTTTATTATTTAGTCTGAGTAGCTCAAAACCTAAGGTTTTTTAATGATTCTTTGAGTTTCCTTCGTGCAGAAGAAATAAATGCATCCCACTAGAGCTATAGGGTGTCAAGCTTCTGCCATGGCACAGAGAAAAAGATTAAAAACAAAAGGGTCCTCATCTTCTCTGATACAAGTGCCAACCTTTCCACGTCAAGCTTTTGCAATTAAGTGTTTTAAGAAGAAGAAAAGGGTATATATGCTTTGAAGTAATTTGATAAATCAAGGAGGATGGGGATTCAATGGGTTTTAAGTATAGGCTTCAAGGAGGTCATTAGGGATTTTACCAAGGGTAGATGTAGTGGAGTGCAAACAGCAGATGATGCAATTGAAAGAGGTTATACAAGGATAACTTTATATGCTGGATGTCCCTGAAAATAATACTTTTCACATATATCAGAGATAAAATGATGAAATGTGAAAATCATAGCAAAGAATGAAGTATTTTAATAAGAACAGCAATCCATATGCAATTATACTTAAAGTAAAATGGGTTAAAAATCAGGTAGCTTGATCTTCTAAGACTAAACTCAATACTTACCGTTAGCAATGGAAATTCATTTTTTGGACTGTATTTACAGTGTTTCTAGGGTTCTGCTGTTTTGTCACTGAAATACTTGGAGTTTTTATAATATTCTGTTCAACAGATTACATAAAGAACTTTTACAAAATAATTTTATATCTGCCTGATTTTGGAAAGGAGCAATAGGTAGATGGCTCTAGTGCATTCTGCTTTCCTGCTTTTTAAACATTTTACCATGTAAATGTTTTTGCCACCAAAGCTACAAAAGTTTTAAAGTATTCTTTGTTATTTTATTGATCTTTATGATGTTTGTGAAACTTCAAATCATTATACTGCTTATTGATATCATATTATTTAAGTTCCCTTGTCTACAGGGAGTTTGATTAAACAGCATGGTTTTCATCAATGGCAAATCTTTCATAAATTCCAACTTTCTATAATTCTAGGGATTACAGGGAGATTAGTGTGAGAGAGCTCAGCTTTTCACTGTTTATAGCAGAAAATTTTGGTCCCTTTGAAACAAATCTCACTACTGATATGGTAGGCATATCATAGCTGGAAGTATTGCACTGTCAGCCTCACTGAAATAAATACAGGCTTAATAGTGTTTGATCAATTTATGCTACTGTTCTGGTGTGGTTTGCTGTTCATCAATAATCCCAGAAGTTGTAAGAAAGTTTACAAAGTGAAGTTTACAGCATAATTAATTATCTTAACACCTTTGTTACAATTATTTATATGACTCTTCTGCCAGGTACTGATTTGCCGTAACAAAGACCGGATTCAACGGGTTGTTAAAACACTGCAGTGCCTTGTACTCTACAAATGATGGGAAACTGGGTAACATTATGCAAGTGTTTGGTGAGACATGCTTCCTCACTTACCAAATTAAACAGGTTTGTACAGCCAGTATGTTACTGGTTAGAGAGAAAAAGGAAACAGAAAATCATACTGTGTTAGAAACCTCCGAAAGATAAAGTGGAGGTGGTCCTTCATCAAGGACTATGCAATAATTCAGCTCAGTCCTCCTCCATAGTGGGGCTGGCTGCTGCCTTACCAAGCAAGCATCTTGCTACTTTGCAACCCTGGATTTGGGAGAGTCCAGCTCATGGTTTTCAAGTAGTCTAAGCTAGTAATCCCAGCCTACCATTAGTCAATGGTGAAAAGCAGGCAACTCCAGGGAATGGAGGTCCCTGGCCTATTTTGAAAGTATATTTCCCTCTGATCTGGCTGTTTTTCTCCACTGGTTGGATTTGTTGGTTACAGAATCACATACAGAATGGTCAGGGTTGGAAGGGACCTCTGGAGATCATCTAGTCCAACCCCCCTGCCAAGGCAGGTTCATCTAGAGCAGATTGCACAGGAACACATTTAGATGGGCTTTGAATATCTCCAGAGGAGGAGACTCCACAGCCTCTCTGGGCAGCCTCTTCCAGTGCCCTGGCACCCTCAAAGAAGTTTTCCTCAAGTACAGGTGGAACTTCCTGTGGTTATATCCTGTTGGTTATATCCTGCTGGTTATATCTTGATTGCATCTACTGTCCATTACTGAAACTTTTCTCTCTCCATTCTTTTCTGTATTTTACATGCTCTAAATCTACTTCTCCAGTGAATCTGTGCTAGTCCGTGGACATGTCATAGGACCAGGACCAAGTCAGTAGCCCAGCAATGAAGCCCACTTAAGTAGAGGGGATGTACTGTAAGATCCAGTCCCTGCTTCTTGTAAAGTTTACACATAAAACTATTGTTGAATACTATGCACTAGAAGCTGAGACTGGAATCCAGAATTTGTACTTGCTGATTATGTGCTCATTAAGGGATGGCAGGAATTTGGATGCAGGGATTTTGTAGATGTCCCATTTTAACTAAGTTGATTAAATGGTGCCTAAATCCTATTGTTGACATGGCCACCAGCCTTTCTGAGAGATTAAAATAGGCATCATCCTGCAGGCCGTCTGCATTTTTAGGTAATTAATCTTCTTAAAAACATATATGCGTACATAACAACTCATAAGGAAATTAGTACATGATACAGCTTTTTTCTGATCCAGTTGTGGATGTATATTCAAAAGACATTTCCTAGAAAAATGTTTAGCTACAAACACCTATTTTCCTGCAAATACCTTCTGATTGATTCAATAGAAGTTGTAACTCCACCCTCTAAGGGTTGACTTGCTCTTACAACAAAAAGACTGTGCATTCAGATGTGAAGTCTTAAGGTCAGGATGTCTGAATTTCTGGAAATAAAGTATATGATGCTTACAAAAGGGGCCCAGTTGTCCTTCCAAGTACCCAGGAATCATGTATACATGTTGAGGTCAGAATAGTAACTCCTAATAGCAAAGCAAAATGTATTTATCTTCACACATGATCAAATTCTGTTACTCCATCTTGAAATTGTTCATTTTTATCAACCTCATTTTAATTACAGAAATATGATTCTCATGAACTTTTCTGGGGTGATTCTTTATAAAGTGTTGTAAATAAGATTCATTTTTGAAATCACAACCCCTGGGAAAAATGTTTTTAAACAATTTCTGTGAATATTATTATCATAGCTTTTATGTAGACTAATTTATTTATAGTCAGAAACAATTTTCACTAATCAAAGAGCAGCTTTACTTCTTACTGCAGTTTTTAAGTGTCTTTTTGACAAAAATATGGTTAAGGAGATACTAAACTGTCTTATCTCTTAATGTTATGACACAAGAAAACTATTTAGATAAAAAAGAGTAATTTGCCAGTTGGAGACATGAAAAACCCAATCATTTGTATTCACATTTCTCTCTGCAACCAAAACAAGATGGCCACATTTCTCAAACATTGTTTGAAATGGTACAATATCCAAATGTTTCATAGTCTGTGAATTGATAGCAGCTTAGTTTTTACTAATAGTCTCTCAATTTCTGATTTATGTGTTCATTCCATGCCACCTAAAAATAATCATGTAAGAAACTGTTCCTAAAAATATTTTTACTGTTGTAAGACAATATACCATTCGTTTGACCATCTTGAAGTTGCTTTGGACAGGACATCAAGTATGACTTAGCAGGAGATCTAAAGCATGATTAATTTCTGCTGTGCAAATGTTAAATTTGTATGACCAAAATTCTTAAGAGACTGTTAGTGATAATAGTCTTTTATCAGTAAAGTGGTAATTCTTGCATGTTAATAATGTCTTCCTACACATGTGAGAGCAGTTCTTACAGCCTCTGTTTCTCTCATTCTCTTGGAGGTGTAGTAGTGATAGTTGACAGCTTGGTATCTTGACACCCCACTAAAGCAAACTTGTGAAAAATGTGCATGGTAGTAAAGTAGAATTAATGCTTTGGTGTGATGAAGAATAATTGGTCAGAGGGCATGATCATGCAGAAGAATATGCAGTGTATGTCTCTGGTCTTTCTTGAGTTGTTTATTTCTGTTGACCTTTTATTTTCATTTACACAGAAGCAAACTCAAGTCGAAATTTTTTGAAAATGTCAAATATCTAACCAAACAGTCTTTAATCATTGCTGACGTACAACTAAGAAATAAATATATCATAATCCATTTGCTGAATATGCAGTGTAATTCTGTTTAACTCTGCACTGTGACCTCTATGTAAACCTGTAAATGGCTCTCCTGTGTCTATAGAGATTGCTTTGTACTAGCCACCTTTGCAGCACTGTATATTGCTTTTGTACCCCAATTGTTTAAAATACCTTTCCCAAAATAAAACTAGAAGAAAGAAACATCTGACAAATCCTTGCCCTAGAAAGGTTAGAAACCTATATTCATTCAATTTTCTTAGCATGCCTTATCCTGACTGGATTGTGCAAATGGTTCTTGCCAACTCCAGGGTGCCAGAGTGACAAAACAATATACCAAGACTTAATCTTTTTTTCTTATTATGAAATGGTTATAGCTATTGCACAGTTAAGGTTGAAACTAGCTTCCATTACAGCCCTGATCTACAACTCCCATCAACCACTTGTCCCCAAAACAAGCCATTCCCTGTGAAATTTCACATGTCACATCTCATGCAGAGTTAAATGTTTCTATGAAGGCTAAGGAACAAATACTGAAAAGGACTTTCAAAGTTACAAAGCTTGATTCTCTCCTTCCATGAACTAGTTTTAGTCGTCATAAACTATGAATGTGTCATACACAGTGTATGTCTATATATTATTAATGGGATTTCTAGCCCTGCCTATTGTCACACTCCCTAATACGTCCTGTTATAGGACCCCATTTTCAGTTTCTTATAGCTTTAATAAATGTTACTGTCTTGGGATTTTATTTCAGCCTGTTTGTGTTTGTGCATGGAAGTATGTGCAAAATGTCAGCAGCTCAACACATTTATTGAGAAGAAAGATACTTGTTCAGCAGAGCAGTTCTTAGTTTCTGTAAAATATTAAATTCTGTGTTTTAGCTTATGAAATGAAATGTAAATGAGCCAAAAAAATTACAAAATGAGGTCTCAAGAACAGTTTTAGAAGAGGAAGAAATGTATAGCAATCCTCAGGTTTGTGGGTAATGTCCTGTGTTGGCACTGGCAGAGAATAAGCATTGTGTTCTACTTGATGAAGCTGATGGCAGATTTCAAAAGGCTCAATTACATATCTGAAGGTAAACAAGCTTCAGTAAATGTTTAAAATATTCAAAACTTTGTAATGGTTTTGTGTTTAATATTACAGTTCTATGGTATGATAATAAGTTGCAGGAAAGTATGTATACTACTGCCTCTCTCCCTACAGTTGGCACTGGTATTGTTAAACTACTTTTTTTTTCCTATTGCTTGATCAAATTATTCTTTAATTTGATTAGGAACCAGTTGTGCTAATTTCAAAATGTAGTCAAATGTAAAAAAATGCTTTTTGAAATTCTTGCTCTTCCTTATCAAAGAATTTATTTTTGTAGAATAATCAAGACTTATGCCTTGAATTCAAAATTTTCAATATCCATGTTGATAATCTTTACTTTTTTATAATGAAATAATCTAAATATAAAAGGGGTAGAAACACTTTAATATTTGCCAAATTGAAAGAAATACGTGTGAAAAGTGTTAGACCTATTCACCTGATCTTAGATGCCTTACAACATTTTTTACTGCCTTTCGTAACTCATTAGACAGAGCCCATTGACAATTGTGAGGTGTGTCTTTTATGTAGGAGTTTCCCACGTAACTGACAGCTTTGCCCTGGAATAACTTTCTTTTATTTCAGTAAGATACATCTATAGAGCAGGCTATCAGTTGCAACAAACTGGTGTTTTCTTCTGAAGCTCACTGGCTTCCTTTGGATTAGCTGCATGAGAACAGTAAAGCTCATTTTCAGTCCTGACTTACACTCAGTACTGAAGAGCTTTTGCGCGTAACACTTTGTGCCTCCTATCTTCTCATGAACAACTGTTCTGCAATGAACATAGGAAGAAAACTCTCAATTTCATTCTTCAAAATCTAATCCTTGTTGAACTAGCAGAGTTTTCAGCTTTTAGCTACTCAAGAAATATCTATCATCTTCATACTTTTAATAACACGTAGTTATTTTGCAGTAAAGAATGAAATAAATTGCGTGTTATATTGTAGCACTGAGGAAAACAAATGGCAGAAGCTATGTCTCCTGTTGTGCTTGGAATGGATATGTCATGACAATTATCTAAACCAAATAACAATAAATACACCAAATTGGGTCTTTTACACAACTCAATATACGGCTATAATGTAGAAGCCTAATTACTGTGATTGATAATAGCAGCTGTTTATTGCACATCTCAGGGCAGCTGTACAATGTGTAGTGCTTGAATTTGGGTTGGCCATATTAATTATTAAGTAGAGCTCCCCATTGATTTCTTTGCACTGTTCTATTTAAAAATTGATTGTGTGAAAGGAGATGGTCTTACCAGGGCTGAGATAAAACCAGAGCTCATAATCTTATTTAAAACAGTAAGGTGTAACCAACTGTGTGATCTTCTTGGGATGAGACCTCTGCCAGTAAACGTCAAACTGTAGTTCCTTGCCTGGGAAATTAAGAGACCTGACTTTTACTCCATTAACTTTACTATACATGTACATTAGAGTGGAGTGGTGCATTGTTTTACCATGAAAAATTCTTGTACTACTATTAAGTCGAACGCTGAGGATATAATAAAAGATACGTGGGAGTATGAATCTTGATTTCCTTAGTACATTCTGAGATCAATGTATCTTCCTCAAGATTTCAGAAGTTTGAATTAGCCAGTAGGTGTCTGGCAGTGAAATGCAAACATTCAACAATAGGCTTAATTTGCTTGACAGCATCTTTAGATAATCTAAACATTTCCTTTCAGAACATGCGTAACTTTAACGGTAGGGCCATGAAAGCCTCCTGGGCAAAGAATTAATTTTCAACATTGTAATAAAAAAGCAGTGTGTGTGTCAAGGGTATGCAGCTCTTTTGCTAACTGGGAAAATTTTACTGCCGTGTCTGTCTGCAGCAGTATGGCAAATCTGTCTGTAGTGAAGGTACAATCCTCTCATCAGAGTACAGATCTGAAGGATTTTTTTCAGCCTCTCAAGGATGTGATGAAGAGGAATTTTGAAAGTATCTCTCTAAATCAGAACGCAGGGTCTTTGTTTATTTTTCACTAGTTGGGGAACTTCATAGTCTTCAATAAGGCTTTTTACCCAAGGGAGTCTGAAGAAGGGACTGATGCAGAGCCACTGAAAAACACAAATACAGCTGTTTCTCTCTTTGGGCAGGAAGAACATCTACTGACTTTACAGTCTTGTCTTTTCTGTGAAAAATGGAACATTTCCCAGTGGGATTTAGGTCAGGATTCATGTTTCTGATGATTTGAGGTTTTGGCTACTTCAGTATTTAGATAAGATTATTTCAGTAGTGTTTTGGGGAGGAAAAACACAGGCAAGGCTGACATTGATTCTGGAATAGTGAAAGCTGTAGTCTTTGGTTTGAGGCATCCAGGTGAATCTACACAGGAAAGAGGTAAACCATAAATTAAAGGAAATTCCTTTCCAGTTAGTTGATCTCCATATCTGTAGAAAACAACATTTGAGCTGACTGAATTTTAAGTGCTTGTATGCATGGAATAGAGATAATATAGACATATAGACATATATAGTCATGTATACATATATTAAAAAAAATCTTCAGGTAACAGGCTCATTTTTGAAGATGTTTGAGAATTTGTGTATATGGAGTAAAGTTCGCAGCTCAGTTCCTAATATTTAGGCATATAAACCACGCCTTTTTCTATGAAGGTATTTCACTGTGATCTACAAGTTTTTCATATATACCTAACAAAAAGTACTTTTAAATTCATTCATTCAGCAGAGTTCAGCTAATCAGTGCCAGAGGAGATTGGCTCCAAAATGTGATCCCAAAATAATGAGGGCTCAGTTTAGTTGCCCTTTTGCTGCTTTCTCTTTTCCTACATGCAAAAAAAGAAATGTTAATGCTGACTGAGCATTTCCACATTTAGCAAACAAAAGGCAACTTCTATTGGTCGGCTTCATCATGCCGTGCATAAGAATGTGATAGAGTGGTGATTGCTGCTTGATCCATCTGTGTGCATTATGATTCATGCTAATGGAACATGCAAATGCTCTGATGAAGAGGAACTTAGTGCAACGAATTAATTTAAAAGTTATCCTCTAAAGGTCTCCTGTTCTTTCAGTCATTGAATATTTCTCTTTGGTTCAAACAGTGACAACATAAAGTCAGCTCCCCAGCTGGGATAAGTCAACTGACACCAATATACCAAGTCATAGTAACAAATGTTCAGGACTGACACACATCATTACTAGAGTTTGCCTAATATATTTGATTAATTCTTTTCAGAAAACATTATGCTGGAAACAGTTAATAAAGCAAGTACATATGAGGTAGAAAAGATAACCTCAGTGAGGGGATTTTTTCAGAAACATAGTTACCTGATCATATTATTTCACTGTAGATTTTTCCAAGTCCAGTCCTCTGTGCTGCTTAATATGGGGCTTAAATGCATGGCTATCAAAATGAAATATTTTGAAAACAAATTCCAAGGTACTCCAGCTTTTTTTCAGTTTAAAAACATTTGGGTGGTATTGAAGTGGAAAAAAAAAAAAAAAAAAAAGGCTGGGAATTGCCTGGTTTGTGATAAAATTGTAATGAAGCAAGAGAGATTTTCAGAAGAATACATGAAAATCAGAGATCCGAGTTTCATATTTGAAAACTTGCACAGTTTTCTTGTTTTCTTCTGTTGTGCTCACATTCTGTCTTTAAGAATGTTTATATCACAGTTGAACTTGATCAAGGAAATGCCAGTCGTTATTAAAAATACAAGTCTTCCTACAGCTGAGGTCTGAAAATGCAAATTGTTTAAAATGCAAAGTGTAAATATTAATTATATTGATAAGTAAAATGGCCTTACTATGTACTGTATATATACATACAGTATATGTATATACATATATATATACTGTATATAAAATGAAACTAAGTTTTGTCACAGTCAATTCGATTTGACCTTGTATTTCTTGAATTATTTTTCAAGATTTCAATTTTTATTTCATTTTTTTTCTATTTTTAATTAACTAGTAATAATATTTGAAAAATATTACACAAATAACATAAATATAAGAGTCACTTTTTTTTTTTAAAGGCTCGCCGATTAATTGGGACTATTCAGAGGAATAGGGAAGGCTTGGTAGGAGGCTTGTGGACAAATGGCTGGAATGCTGTCAGGCAGAAAAGGACCTGGAGGTGTTGGTCGACAGATGGCTGAATAGGAGCCAGCAGTGTGCCCAGGTGGCCGAGAAGGCCAATGTCATCCTGGCCTGCATCAGGAACAGTGTGGCCAGCAGGACTAGGGCAGGGATTGTCCCCCTGTACTGGGCACTGATGAGACCACACCTCGAATCCTCTGTTCAGTTTTGGGCCCCTCACTGCAAGACAGACACTGAGGTGCTGGAGTGTGTCCAGAGAAGGGCAATGGAGCTGGGGAAGGGTCTGGAGCACAAGTCCTGTGAGGAGCGGCTGAGGGAGCTGGGGTTGTTTAGCCTGGAGAAGAGGAGGCTCAGGGGAGACCTTATTGCTCTCTACAACTACCTGAAAGGAGGTTGCAGAGAGATGTGGGTTGGTCTTTTCTCACAAGTGACAAGTGATAGGACAAGAGGAAATGGCCTCAAGTTGCAGCAGGAGAGGTTTAGATTAGATATTAGGAAAAATTTCTTCACCTAAAGGGTTATCAGGCTTTGGAAGGGGCTGCCCAGGGAGTTGTTTGCATCACCATCCCTGGGGGTATTTACAAGACATGTGGACAAGGTGCTTAGGAACCTGGTTTAATGGTGGTCTTAGCAGTGTTAGGTTAATGGTTGGACATGATGACCTTAAAGGTATTTTCCATCCTAAAAGATTCTGTGATTCTAAGAGATGTGTTCTTGGGTGACCAGGGTTACTGAAAATTTAAAATGTTCTGGAAGAATCAGAAACCAAAATATTGTGGTTTTGAAATAAAAATGAAAGACTACTGTGTTTTGAATCAAAAGGAAATACATTGATTTTTTAATGTTTCAAACTTAAAAAGAAGATACTTTTGTGGATGCATTTTGAAGTGAAATTGTCTTTAAAATTTACAAAATGAAGCAGACATTTCTTTAAAACATTTTGATTTATTCAACATGAATTCATGAATTGGTTGGTTTTCTGCTTACGGAAGGTTCTGCAAAAAAAAAGGTTTTCTGGAAAACTCCTGGAGCTGTAGTTATGCTACAGCACATTTTTTCATCCTGTGTACAGCACATACAGCTGTCACGTTCCAAAGCTCATTGTAAGAATAGACTCACTCTAAATAAAGTGATGAGATTTTTATAGCTGCCATTAATTTTTGTGAACTCTTTTTGCAGTTGGATGGCCAAATATTTCTTTCTGTATTGATACGTGCAGACAATCTTAATACGCTGACCAGTACAGGATACTAAAGGATATGTGAAAATGTGTTCTTGAATCTAGGTTGTGTTATCACCTTGGTATTTACAACTCCCAAGGATCCTTAGGATAGGAGAATGGATTGTTTAGTGAAACAGTAACAGGATTTGAAGACTTTCACCTCTAGGGCATTGATTTGCCTCCTAAGCTAGGTTGGCACTGTCTGAATGGAGTTATCCCCTGAGAGCTCTTGTTTGGCTTATGTGAAATGAGTCTTAAATTTGTAGTGGACAGCTGTCCAAATTACAAAAATACTGTCTTGTTTTGCACTAATTATGGTCTTTCAAGTTTCAATAAAGACACAAAGATTAAGTAGACATTAAACCTTCCCTCATATCCCTGGTGACTGATCTTCTTTGTTAAGGCACTTTGTGAGGACATTCTTGACAGTCAGATGCTGCTGCTGTCATGCCAAATACCTGTTTAATCAGAAATGAAAAAGCCTTTAAGACTTGAACAACCACAACACTACCTTAAAAAAGGCAGAGAAAAGGTCCAGGATGAGAATTTCTACTGTATAGAAAACTGTTACTCCTGAAAGACTTGGAGGAGTCAGCAATTGCCAACTCACAGTCACCTCAAATACTAGTTTAGCATATGTCTGATTTCAGCGAGAAAACAGTAAAAAGTTGCATGCATGAATCACATTTATATTTTTGTATCTGCTGCACTAGACTGATGCAAAATAGAAGGTTCACTGGGTAGAAGCAATTCATGCTGAAATTTGGAGAAATTTCTACTCCAAATTGTCCAAGCAGGATATTAAATACAAGACTAGTACCTGGTCCACTGAAGAAGGCTTTGCATCTTGTACCAGCTAGTTCATAACTTAGTGAGAGGAATATTAAAACTTTTTTCTGAATTTGCTAAAGATGAATCAGCCTGGAGAGAGAAATTGAATCTGACTGGAGCACTCTGTGAGAAAGGGTAATTACTGCATAGCTGTAGAAAAGACAGAGCCACACTCTTCCCGGAGATGTGCAGGGTTAGGGAGAGAGGCGATGAATGCAATTTACAATGTGAGAAAATGAGCTTAGGTAGGAGGAATTTTTTTTCCCCCCAGAAGTATGATCAAACAGTGCAACAGATACCTGAGTAATGTGTGGTTTCAAAGTCGGGATGATTCCAAACCAAAGGATAGTGATCCCTATAGCTCAGCTGCTGCAAGAAAGAAGCACCCAGATCCCCAGTATGTGCAGCTTCAGGAAATACAAAGGGAAATGGTCTATGTCTCTGTGGGAGCTACATAGGTCAGATCTTGTATCTGAGGGCTCAGGAATGACAAAAGTGTGTTCCAGGGACAAGCATTAATCGGGAAGATTCTCTGAAGTGTATCAAGTAAGAGAGGAGACTCCTTGACTTTGGGTTCCTAAAGCATCTTCTAACAAAACCAGAGGACTCTGGATACTTAAGGCTAATCCATTGTTTTTTTAAGATCATGGCAGCTCTAGGTCCTCCTTAATCCTTGCTGCTAAAGTACATACCAACCTATGTACTTCTGGCCACGTAGCTGCACAGTTCCCTTCACTGTAGGAAATTAGTAACACTCAGCGTGAGATTTTGTAGATGAGGGAGGTGGGTTTATTTTAAACAATTCTGGTTTAATTCACATTCGTTCTGTCACAGGTTTCAGTCATTCCTACTGCCACATCCACATACTCAACAGCACTGAGATAGGTCTGTCAAGGCCAGGATGACTCAGTGTGACACAAAGGACATGGGATACTGGCTGCTGAATCCTCATCACGGCATTTGGGTTCTCTAGATTGGTGATGACAAACAGGGTTTTGAGCAGGCCTTTTATATCCTTCAGGATTGAGCACTTACTGTGGCATGATCCTTTTGCCTCAGAATTTTGCTTACTTCAGCCATCATAAATTTTAGGCAAGTTTGCTAGACATCGTTTATGTTTCCTGATTTTAGGTATCTCCGAGTTGTAACCTATCTTCCTGTTGAGATTGAAAGAAGAGGAACAGCTCATCTGAGGTGCTGTAACCTTGATGTCCTCCTCCTTTTGTTGAAGTGTAGTGTCTTCCACTCATGAGCTATCTGTGCTGTGGTCTTAACAGAGCACAGGCCCCAGTCTCGGTGGAAACATCATGTCCCTGAGTGTTCCATTGCTGCTGTCTTTGTCCTTGGTTGCCAGTACAGGCCATTCTTTTAACTCTATTTTGCTGTTTCCTCTGGTGCTTTCTCAGGTATATTTGCATTCCACTTAATATTTGCATTCAGTATAACATTTCAGTTCTGGACACACCAATTTTGTTGGACAAGAAGGCAAATTGGAGGAAAGGATAGAGTTTTGGGAAGTCTAACTTTGGATTTTATGTGTACCTGTGATACATAGGAAGGGTTTTTTACACTATGAACAAGAATAGTGAGCATTTACTGAGTACAGGTGTGGGGCAAAATACTCATTAGTACTCTGCAAGCTGAATTGGTTACTTATCTGGGACTTGACAGACTTCCAGCATACCTCAGTGACATTTTTTCAGTAGAATGGGAACAGAATAGCAATAAAGTTTCACATTACAAGCCAGAAAGGATACCTTCTTCCTAAACTCGAAAAATGCTCGATTTTCTAGTGTTGTTTCTCTAGTTGATGCATTTTACCAATTAAACCACATCTTGTAGATGCAGTCACACTATATTTACATCACCATCTCTTTTTATTGTGTAAGCTACTAAACTGATGATTGTTTCTTTGAAATTAATTGTTTATTACCTCATTTGAGTATTTTTTCTTCATCTTTCTTATTTGCCAAGTCAACAAATTGCCTCATTTTTATGAAAGCCAGCTTTTAACATAGGATGGTTTGTTGGTATCATTAAGTAAAAGGCATTAAATGATTACTGCAGTTGTAGGGAGTTATACAGTGTAGTTTCAACCTTTAGTGAGTAAAACTTACTACATTTGCAAAATTTTGCTATTGAAATCTGTTACTAGCTTCATCAGCTGGCACAGCAATATACTAGAAAAAACCCGAAACTAATTCTGTTGGAGTAGCACAGTGATAAAGTACTGGCATTGTCTTTTGCAGGAAAAAAAAAAGCTCAAAGGGAAATATGCTGTGGCTTGTGTTGCCCTTGGATTTCTTATCCTTTCTGGTTTCTTCCAGGTTCAGCATTGAATGCTCAAGTGGTTGTTTATTTAAAAATGCCTCGAGGATCTTTTTGGCTGTACACTTTTATAGATCTAAATGGATTTTCCCCTGCAGATTTCCTCTTCGATAGGAACTTCCCCCTCCCACTACAGAGAAACATCTTTTTAGAGGCAATACAGGAGGTGGCAGGGCCAGGTGAAGCTACAGAAAATGGTTGCTGCAGCAACAAAACGAGTTGGCCAGGCAGCTGGGGCCTCTGTAAATTGTATTTTTGAGGCAACTGGGTTGGGTGAGTTCCCTAGGGCACTGGTTTGCATAGGTGAGGGGCAGTTCCTGGGCCTCAGTGCTACTGCCACTCATGTCCAGTTGTCTCCTTATGGGGCTGTATCCAAGCTGACTCTGTCACCAATGTTCTGGGCAGGATCTGGGATGTGCTGGGAAGGAGTGGTAGAGTAAGGGTTGTGGTCCTGTGCCTCGATTAAAACAGGAGGGATCTACTGCCTACCTGCTGCTTGCTGAGCAGACAAGCTGCTCTGTGTGTGTGTGAAGGGCATAACACTAGGTCTGAACCAATATGTCCCATTTCTCCACAGGACTGGTTAAAAAGATTTGTTGCCAGGAAAACTGTCCACAGGTTCTGGCTGGAGAGCCTGGATAGAGCATGAGCAGAGCCAGCCCTTGCCTGCTTGCAAAATAGGTGTTTCCCTTACTGAGCTTACTGGAGGAGGATTTACCTATTTTGCAGGCAAAGACCTTAATCTCCTCCTGGAGTTGTTGTCAGAGCATTTCCTGATTACACAGAGGTACCTTAGAATAACTGTTAATCGTATTCAGCTCTAAGGATGGGCTCTCTGCTGCTCTTGTCAGATTAAGGGCTAACAAGATGATTGCTTTCTCCCTGAGCTACTCATTGGACTCTGCTTATTGAGACTGCCATTGCCACTTCATTTGATGGGCTTAAGCAAGCTTTTGAGTTGCCATCTGTACCTATCCTTGTTTTACCTGGGCCAGCAGGTGTGGGGAGGCCAATTGGTGCTGGTTCTGTGGGTGCTGCAGCAGGGTCACTGCCAGTCAGGTAGTCAGAACAGCTGCTCCCCCTGCTCTGGCCCTGCTGAAAATGAGTGATTTTGTTGGGCAGACAGCTATTACAAGAGGTTAAGTTCCTGCTCTTGGTAGTAGTTATCCATTTCAGTAAGGTGTTTAGATCTGTATTAATTCAGTGAGGAGAAATGCTCAGCTCGGCTGCTGGGAAGGAAGCACCCCTGCAGCAGCCCATGCCTGGGGCTGGGGGGAGGGTGGCTGGCTGGCTGGCTGGCTGGCTGGGGAGCAGCTCAGCTGCCGGCCTGGTGTGCAGCTGAACATGGGGCAGCCGTGTGCCTTGGCAGCAAGGATGGCCAGCAGCCTCCTGGACTGCACAAATGGTCACAAGCAATAGATTGAGGGAAGGGACCTTCCTCCCTTATTCTGCACTCATTAGACCTAGTCTCACTGTGTCCAGTTTTGGGGACCTATGCTGGTTTCAGGCAGGAACAAGCTCTTCTCCTTCACAGTGCTCTCAGCGGACCCAGAGCATCTGAGAGTGTGTTTCAGTCCATGGTACCCTAGGCTCAGGGCACCTGTGGAGTTCTGAGGAGGGAAGTGGCCTGAGGGGGCCGTTAAGTCTTTGGGCTAACTTGATAGCTGGGTTGTTAGCACTTGGTGAGGCTGTTAGTGGTGGGACTAGTTTGTTTTGTTAGTGGGCTGGGGGTGGTCAGCTGGTTTTCTCCCCACTCTGTGGCTCTCTGGTTCTTGGATTTTTGCTGCTTGGGACCTGGCTGTGTTGGTTGGCACATGGTGAGTTATTGTATCATATGTTCTATTTTCTATTATTTTAATTACTTATTGGTAGTAATATTGTTGGTATTAGTATCACTGTAATTTTCATTTTTATTATTAAATAGTTCTTATCTTACTTTATGAGCTTTCCTTGTCTTTTTTTCCAACTCTCTTTCTGCACTGAGGGAGGTGAGCAAGTGACTGTGTGGTACTTAATTGCCAGACAAGGTTAAACTATGACAGGCCCCCAAAGAAAACAGGAGCATGTTCAGCAGGTGGCCCCCACGATGATCAAGGCTTGAGCATTTGCCCTGTGATGAGAGCCTGAGGGACCAGGGCTTGTTCACCTAGTGAAAAGGTGGCTCAGGGGAGGACTGAACAACAGTTTACTAATACCTGTGTGGAGGTTAATGAGAAGATGGAGCCAAGCTTTTTGAGAGGCTGAGAGATAATGGGCATAAACTGAAAGACAGGAGGTACAGAAGGAGCCCCTTTTTTTTCACCATGAGGCTGTCAAGGAGAGTTGTGTTCTCTGTCCTTAGGCTTTTCAAGTCCTGACTGGAAAAAGCCCTAAGCAACCTGGTCTGAGCTCAGAGGTGACCATGCTTTGAGCAGGGGCTACACTAGAGACCTGCTTCCCCTTCCAGCCTTGACTGCATAAAATAACCTTTCCTTTGCTGGTAGGAAAGGAAATGGATGATGCAAGACAAGGAGAGAAACAGTGCTTGTATATCTTATATTTTTTGCCTAGGTCACCATGTGGCTTTGACAAGGTATTACCCAGTGCCTGTGGTTTGTACTATTCTGCTAGTCTGCCAGACTGATGCGTTCACGAGGGATTAACCCTGTGGCTGGTTTTGTGAAAGTCTATTTCTCAGAGGATTATTGACAATCCAGAGGAAACCAGGCACTAATGGACTAATATAAAGCATGACATGATTTTTTTTACTTGTATCCTGCATCAGTGTTGCAACCTTCAGGTCAAGCAGCATTTTCAGGAGAGGCTGGCTGTTCTTGTGCCTAAGACTGTGTCTGTGGCTGGTGGATTTTCTGTGCAAGAATTTGCCTTCCAGTCAGACTATGCTTTTGTTCTGTTGTGTTATTACCTGACTGTGCTGTATTCTATTCATTATATGAAACATTTTTGTTCTCCAATATGTTCTTTTGCATGCCTGTGGCTTGAAAATACGCTTTTTACCTGATCAAATACTTCTTAGCAGTTCCTTTAACGCTTATGGGTCATGGAACATTAGGCACCAAATAAGGGCTGTCTCTAATAGTGCAGAATGAATGGTCCTCCTGCTGCAAGGCCTCACTTATCACTGTCATAAAAGAAGCCAAACAATATAGCACGGTGGGCACTGTTTTTTGCTGCTCAAAGAAACCAGCAAGGCACTTGCAGAGATCCTTGCAGCTGTGTCACAGGTGTTACGGACTGTGTGAAGAACTGCAGCTCTTTTTGCAGGGAAGTGTAAGTACAAGGCTTTGGCACCTGTATCCTTGCACAATCTCAGCTGCTGTTGCTAAAGGCCAGGATGAAAACACAAGAAGCTGGGAGGGGGGCCCTTTATTTTTAGTACATAAAATCTCTTTGCTCAGAAAACTTTTGGGTTTGATAAAAGAAGAGCTCATCACTTGCAGATTGCTGGCCTAGCAGAAAACAAAATAATAGGTTAGGTTTACTTTGGGTGCTTTTAATTTAATAATGTTTTTCAACAATCCTAGAAAACATGTTATGCCATCACATGGATTTGCACTAGAGGATACAGAGTTTATTTTCTCATGTTCCAAATGTATAGCCTGTAGAAAAGTTTGTTTAATTTTAACAATCTACATACAGAGCAGATGAAAAAAAAAAACCCCAAAGTTGTAATCGTGAGCTTGCATCTTGGTGTTCACTGAACCTAGTGTAGACACTGATGCAATTTTTCAGTGATCATTTGACCAGGTTAACTCATAAACAGCCAGCACTATCTAGCTATGAACTCTAGTAGTATTTAATTCAGATTGCTTTTATACTGCTTTTGAAATCAACTTCATTTGAAAAAGGTTTTGTCAATACACATTATGTTAAATGCAAGTGGCACTGCCCAATTAACATTTTTTCTTTAATTTTATTTATATGAAAGTTGAATGATTTTGTAGATACCTATGTAGGTACATTTTTAATCTCTGTTGTTAATTCAAAACAAACTAGTCTGTTTTTTACTTCGAGAAAACCTATGAATCACTATAGCAAACAGCAATGAGATACCCTTATGTCAGAAAAAATTCTATTGTTATAAAAATTAAATTTCAGCAATAAAAGGGTTTGTTGGAGTTGCCACTTGCCTAGTCAGAAAGATTTTCTGCTGTTATTTATTGTGCTTTCATAGACACATGTTCACTCACACTGACACACACTTCAAATATTCTCTCCAGACTCTATAAGCAAGATTTTACAATCTAAAGAGCTGATGGATGGTGCTAACTTCCTGAAATGTCTGTATTTGGAGTTGATCCCCCTGTAGGATCTGAGTTTCAGGAGAACATATATTGTAGTTCTAAGCTTTAATTTATGGCTCAGTTCTCCAAAGCACTAGTCTTACCTGTTAAGCTTTCACCAGACATGGGATGTGAACTGTAATGGGCTGTAATAAAGAATGAGTCTTTTACTGTTCTCAGTATTTTGCTAAGTATAGAGCCCAGTGCCTTTGGTGTTAGAGGTAAGCTTGAAAGTGTTGAACTATTTGAACATCACCTTGTCTTGGAGAAATTATGCAAGTAGAAGCCCAATAATATTCACATTGTGTTCTAATACACAGTAAGAAATACCAAGAGTTGCTTAGGTGGTATACACATAAAAATAAGAATTTATTGCCTGAAAGACAATGATATTGTATATGAAAATCAGTCATGGCTGTACTCTGGCCTAGGGATTATGCATGTGGTGAAAAAATGTATTTGCAATTTAATCAGAGAAATAAATACTTCACTTTGATTAATATAAAGTTTTTAGAACAAGCAGCCTGAAAAAAAAATCACGTAAGAAAACCTACATATCAAAACATAGAATCATAGAATGGTTTGGGTAGGAAGGACCATAAAGATCATCTAGCTCCAGTTCCCTACCAACATCATCAATATTGGAACAAGATAAAGTAGATCAAAGTAACTTTTGATGAAACTGTTTTTAGCTGAAAAACATTGATGGGACTGAACTTAAACTACTTGTGGGAAATAGCTTTTTGATTAGTTTCCTCATTTAAAATGGTCTTGAAAAAGTTTCAGAATCATGGAAACAACTCACTTTGCAGTTTTCCAGATGAAGATTTTAATCTTTTTTAATGGAAACAATTGTTTTGCAAGATGTATTTGTTTTATAGTAATATGAGCAATGAAATGAGAATTTAAAAATGTAATACTTTTGACTTGCCTAAATATGTTGGCATTTTCCAGTTACAAAATGTTTGAGGTTTTGGCCTTTATTTTCCTGTCTGTGGGAAAGAGAAGCTGTTGAACTCATGAATATTTTTGTGCAGTAGGAAATTGGTTTCCCACTGAAATTTGTTACAGAACATGAAAAGAGGTAGCATGCAACTTACCTAAGGAATCCACTGCGTACATAAATATGAGTGGAGCTTGAGGCGTATGTGGTCAAGAGAGGAGATGGCCTTCCTAAATTGCTTGACCCTTCCCGTTTTACTGTCTAGATATCTCATGAGCAAACATAAGGTGAATAGGCAACTGATGATGGGAAACAACCAAGGGGGGAAAAAAAGGGATTTGAGGGTCAAAATGGATTGGGTGGGCTCAGGTAGAACGTGTCTGAAAGGTCTCTTTCACAAGACATCTGATGGTGATTTGCTCTGAGAGGTGATGTGATGAAGGATCCTTGCCATTATTTTCTTCCTCCTGGTGGTGTTGATGGCCAGCATGCCAGAGCCAGGAGGAGGAGGATGAGATGGTGCAAGGAGTTCGTGGGGCCCTAGCGAGAATGTAAGTGGAAGGGGTGAGGAGACCTATGCATCCAGAGTATCAGCAAAAGTGTCTGGAGGAGCTGGAAAAGAGCCAGATATCTGGAGCTCTTGAGGTACATGTGTGTCAGCATCCTTTTGCCTGTGAAGGCACATGAGTCAGACATCCATGAACTGCTCCACAAACGGCATGTCTGTGCCCATTGCCTTTGGAGGATTTGCCAGATGAGGTCCTGGCATGCCATGGGAAGAGGTCTTATCAGAGACCGGCCCGCTTAGGGGATTACAAGTACTCTGCCAGTAGAGGGGAAAACAAAGTAGGAACTTACGATAAATAAGTGTAGCTTGGGAGATAGGAAGGGACAAGTAGAAAAGTAGAATGTTAGGGATCTCAGTGAAGTAAGCTAGAGGATATGCCAGGAGACAAATCTGTTGCAATATAGAGAAGCTAAGAAATGTAAAGACGGTGGGGACATTGTTGCAGGGAAGAGAGAACAGAAATGAGAAATACAGACCTTACAGCTAGACCTACTAGTTAAGTACAGAATAATAGAAAATTAGAACTAAAATAAGTCTACTAATCCAAAACCCTGCTTCAGTCCAAGGTTATTACCCAACTGTGCATATGTAAATCATTTATGCTACTGTACTTCTGGTATGATTTCATGAGAAGCATTCAGCATCATTTTAGCAAGTACTGTAGTGACTCAGGAGTCTTTCTCCTTGAAGAGGCACAGAAAGACTACCTTCAGACATTGGGTTTTGCTTGTTTTGCAGCAGCCTCCAAAATTATCTCTCCAAGTTAAAATGAAAATAAAAAAGATATCAAATTCCTTAACTAAAAATCTTGAGAAAGAATACTTGTTCAATATAATATCTAGAAACTTTAAGCTGTGTAAGTGATCTGAGTGAATAGCTGAGAGAGCAAAGAGGATTATAATACCACAACAGAAGTGTAAGTGCATAAACTGAAATCTGCTTAGGCAGAATATTACTGTTTGTTGCAAGAGGAGAACTTTTTTTTCTGCTTTTTATTTGGAGTGTTTCTGCTTTTTAGTTTTGACCTTCATCGAATGAATTAATATAGCCTTTATACAATAATAAGATCAGTATCAAGTTGCATTGTTATATATGCCAGAGACATGAATCAATGGTTATTACAATTTCAGAATTAATTTGCATTCTTCCACTGACTTGGTCTTTGGAGGAACAGCAGATTAGCCCTTGATTAGTAGGGGGTGAACAATTCACAGCGAATAATTTATTTGGCAAATAACTTATGACTTAGAATAATTTATTTCCCTAAATGAATTAATTGTATGTTGTACAGGGCTTTTAGGTGAACAATTTTCATTCTATAGATTATTTGTAATTGGTTATACAATTTCCATAATTACATACATTTTTATACTGAAAGTGAGATAATGGATGTAGTTATCTCAGTCTTTTTACCCTGCTACTGTATGCCCTGCTATGGTAGAGGTTTAGCAAAACTGGAAATCTGCAAGAATCAATAGGAATTCTGCAATTTGAGGCCAAATGACACAATTTTCATTGACTTCCTGCTATTCCAAGTTTGTTTTTTTGCTAGCAAACATTACTTTCAACTTGTATCTGGTCAGCATGGATGAATGGTTATTGCAACTGTGGAGCTATCTGTGTGATATATTTGCTGTTTATCTGCAGATGGCTTAAGTGCAATGTTTATTATCAGTATTGAACAGCTTTTCCACTAGTTTTGGCAGCTGCTTGTAGTGGCTGAAGCAGCAACAGTGATGGAGAGCAAGGATAGCATGTGGAAGAGTAGCACACGGAACAACTGTATCTGAAAGACTGTGTCTTAGATCAGTTTTATTCAAGACAATACATGGCTGGTGGCAAGCATGGACTGATGGGTGACAATAATTGTGTAGATCTGGAATGATTAGCAGTGCTTCCAAATTTGAGTGTAACAAAGACTACTAGTTTGAGATTTGTGGAGATCAGCATGAAGCCATATACCACTGTGAGAGCTCTTAAACTATTTAGTAGTATGCCCAGAATTACCCATTTGTATTACTCTGTAGGTAGCATTTGAAGTATAGGTAGGTTGTTTAAGCTGCTGGGATGGATATATATACTCTGATCCATAGCCCAGTACTGACTCAGGCATTTGTAGATTTGAGAATGTGGGATTGCAGAATTACAGTACTTGCTGATAAAATCCGTATTTCTCTTTGCTTCTGCCCCAGAAATCTGAGTTTGTTAACGGAAAGAAATAATTTTCCATTGAGCTGCAAGATGTTGTTTTTGTTGTTAAGGCCTTCAGTTCTTTGCTTGGCAGACATTAAAGTGGCATGATTATTGCCGCTGTCCTGGGAGACTCAGTTGACCTTTCACTATCTTAACTGAGACGCTCTTTTGTTACGCAGTTGGATTGAGGAAGAGTTGTTTAACTGTTACCTGCATCCTGAGCAACTATGCATTTGGGAAATTGTAAAGGAAATGGTGCTATCTCTTGTCAAAAATAGGTTTTGCTGAACAATAGTTTCTGGAATTATGGCTGTCTGATGTGTGCTGCAAAATATCTGGCAGTGCAGAGAGAGCCTGCAATTTGAGAACTAATATTTGGAGACTTTTCAAGAGTCGCATAGTGGCCAGTGAGATATTGATGCAAAATTACAGTCTCCAGGTATATCTTACCAAAGCTATTTGTATTCCTATTTTGAGAAAATAAGAAGACTTAAAAAAAAAAAAAGTAAAAAATCTTTTCTTGATCGTTCAGATTATTGAAAATTTCAGAGGTTAGTTCGTGAGTGCTTCATGGACTCTATCACAAATTTGTAACGCATGTTAATATGTGAAATTGTTTTACATAATCACTAGATACCATTCCTTGATGTCATCCAAATAATACTGCAATGTGCTACAAAGCTGAATCTTGATTTTCTTTCCTTTTATTGACTGTCAGTCGTAATCACAATATTAATAAAGTCAAGACTAGATAATAAATAAAATGGACTCTGCAGGCTTACAACAGAATTAACAGTGAAAATCTTTACTACTTTTAAAGCTACATCTTGAAATCAACTAAATAAAATATTTGATGATTTGATACATATCAACCTGTCAGGTATTTGTGCGTGTGCTTAGGGGTAGAATAAACCCACTAAATTCTTAAGGAATCCTTAAAGTAAAATTCTTTTTCATAAAGGGAAATTTAGTGTTTCTTCCCCTACTGTTATACACAATCAATGATTTAAAGCCAAAGGATTTTTTTCTTAAATCACCTATTCAAATCTGTATGTTGGAAATGTATTTAAATATAACATTTTAATCTTGCTTTGCATTTGAACTTTCGACCACTTTTCATCGAAAGCAAGTAGTTTTTTAGCCATTTGACTATACTGATCTGCAAGTAAACAAGAATCCTCACATTACTTTTCTTTTTAAAAAGGATTAATTATATCTACATAGTTTTTTAACCCAATAGACATCTAGTCTGATTGAGTCTTACCACTTTTTAAGTGTGTTACAATAATTCACTCCTCATGAAGTGCACTGGGATTTGTCAATGCCTATTCTGTGGTTAGACTCAATGACTTTAAAGGTCTTTTCCAACCCAAATAATTCTATGATTCTACAAAATTATTGTCACTGACATATGTAAGCAAGCACACAGTGATAGGATGGGAATTGTCATAGCTGACACTTAATGACTGTATTCATACTATTCTCCTTACCCTTTACAGGACTTGAAAAAGAACCAAAGATGATCATGACATGTTGCACAGTTTGGAATAGCAGCTCATCTTCCCACTTAAAACTTTGATAATTTTTAGAATTTTTTGTATAATTTCTGTTACTTATGAATATTGCATAAAAAAAAATCAAGGGATTTTTAAATGATTTTTTTGAATTTGGGATTGTATTTTCATTCTTGGGATTTTTTTTATTTTGCTTTTAACAGATTTTATAAAAGTTTTATTAGATTATTATTCTTTAAAATCAAATTAAACCAAAAGTAAAAATGAAAATACTTTTATTGCCTTAGGAACCTATGCAAATACACTGAATTAAAATATAGGAAGGAAAAAATAGGAAGAAAAAATATGACAGCAGAGCTACAACTTAAACCACAAATGTCTACTAAATAGCTTGAAACCAGCAGTCAGATACTCAGAGACAGAATAGAACTTGCAGGGCTGAAGACTTTCAGCTCACATCACGGAGTTGCCATATGCTCTGTGCATGACTGCCCCGGAGAAAATGAAGGTCTGAACTGCATTTAGGTTGGGTGGCTGCTGATGCTGGGTACTGTTGCATGGAGGTCAAGTTTCCGCTGTCTACGCCCTTTCAAACCTTGTTCATGTGAGTTACTGCTCCACACCTCCCCCCCTCCCGAAGTAAAGTACCCTGAGGTGCATGGTTCGTTTTTATACTGAGAAAACTGAGCAGTTAAGGTCACTGGTGGTTTGAGTGGAACAGGTGAATAATTGCACGTGAACCTCTTCCAGTGTTTTATATTTCCGATAATGTGTAGCTAATCCCTGTCGTCTGAAAGCAAAGAAGGCATCTCTCTAGGAAAGCAAAGGGAAGTTTGGACACTGAATGTCATTAACCGAAACAGTTCTTCCAGCTTCTCTTTGTAATTGGAAAGACTATCTGTTCTGGACTGAGTGACAAGGTTAGTTTGCCCTGTAGTGATTCAAGCACTATAGAATAATTTCTATTGCTAGAAGTCCTGAATTTACAGTGAAGGAACTGTCTTGCAGCAATGGCTGAAGTTAGATATTTGCCTCGTTATGAAGAGTGCAAGAGAGGAAGCTGACTGAGCTCAATTTGTTTATTGATTAAGACTATAAAGACTGTGACCAAGTAGAGACATAAAGCTGTATTACCAATTCATCTTTCCTTTGTGATGTTTCAGTGACTGAAATAGAGAAATCTCTGCATCCAGCTTTACAAATCATATTTAGATCTCGTTTATATAATGTAGCACTACAGTTTCCAGCCTCCTTTAGCGGCTTGATTTGGTACTTGTAGATGTCCTGGGATTTGACCATTCCTTGCCTTTGAATTTTAAAAAGTCTTCACAACTATAATCTATCTTCTCACTAGTAAATGTGATATTGCATCAACTGTGGTCATTTCAATGTGTAGAAACTGAAAACACTGAGAACTTATATCCACTGCCATGTAAGCAAACTCCATGTTTTGGGTTTTATTACCTCACTGCTCCACCTAGTTCATAAGAAGTTCATTCCTGTGAAGTACTTTTTCGAAGTTCTTAATGGAATAGGACCACTTATATACTTAAAGTTAAGCTCCTTGCCAAATGAAGACCATAGAGCTTTTAACGAGGCCTCTGGAGCACTTCCAGTGCAAATACTATTATGAATATTGCTTTATCCTTGTATTCATAATGTACCTTCTACTTTCCTTGAATATTACAAGACAGCTTTACCTACAAGTTTTTCATGAATTAAAGAAACCCAACAACCTGTGGTGTAATACTATTGAAATGAAGTCCTAGAGTACAAAAAGACACATAGATAATTTTTGACATATTTGGCCAGCTCAGCTATTGGCCACTGTGATTCAGCCATTTACTTCCAAGTAGTTCTATTACTTGGCCATTGTAAGAAAGAAACGGAAAATGTCTAACAGACATAAATCTTGTATCTAGGAATCAGAAGATAATAACTGAAAATTATTATTCTGATCAGCACATAAGGAAATCACAAAGGATTATTTGATCCTGTATTTTGGATTATTTGATCCTGTATTTTTGTTTAAAATGTCCCAAAGCCACAATACACAAAACCGCACCAAAAGGTCATTCTGAGGCAGCAAAGTAAGAAAGGAGAAAACAAATGAAAATTTTTTTTTGGTCAAAATATCAGAAAATTAAAATCAAATTCAAAAATAAATTTGCTTTCACCAAAATCACAGAAAGTATTTGCTAATTATTTCACAGTTGCATTCTCAAGAGAGGTTTCTAGGAAGATTTTTTGTCAAAGCTAGTGAAAAATGAAGTTGCAGTGAGATAAGATGAAAGGTCTTCTCTTAGACTAATAAATGGTTAAATGGTAGAAAAAATTAGAAAGAATTTATAATATTTTTCAGTAGGGAAAGGTCATTGGTGGAGTCCAGAATAATCTGTGTTACGTCTGTCTGTTCATGATGTTCGCAAATTATTTGGAAAAAGAGGTGAATAATTAGGGGACAAAGTGTGCTGATACTAATCTATTCAGTGAAGTAAAAATGGAAATTAACTGAGGAGAGTTGCAAAAGTTTTCACAATATAGAGGGACTGTGTGATAAAGTGCCAGATGAAATTCAGTGTTGATAGTGATGCACATGGAGAGAAAAAAGTAACTTTACATACATAATGATGGGTTCTGAACAAGTTGTTTCCACTCAAGGAAGAAATCTTGGAATTATATTAGATTGTTCTATGTAAAAGTCAGCTCAGTGCTTAGGAATAGCCAGTGATTTGGAGGTGCAAAAAAGCAGCACATAAAATGAAAATAATTGCTAGGAAAGGAATAGAGAACAAAGCAGGCAACATCGTTATGCCATTGGCCAAATCTCTGGTTTGTCTCCATCCTTAATAATTTGGGTTGTAGTCCTGAAAACATATATAAGAATTAGAAAAGATAAAGAAGTTGTGACTTGTGAAAAGTGTTTAATATATATGATTATAATATTTTAAAATATTTCATTGTTTAAATATATGAAGAGTGACTTTCTATTGCCAGTGTACTTTAACCTGAAAAAGAGACATTTGACCAGCCCTGTGCTGAAGATTTCTATAAGTAAAGAGAGTTTATCACGGAATTACCATTCTGTGCAGTTTATGCTCTTCCTTAGGTATCACTATTCACCACTGCCAGAGGCAGGATATTAAGGTATAAGAACATTTGATCTGGCATATATGCCTCTTCTTCTTTTGGTATGTCTTTTTACTATGAAGAGAAACAAGATGTAACATTTTCTTCGGATTCTGTGTTTACTTGTCAACTAGGAGTGGACCAGAATCTCTGGACTGAGAAAAAGTTGTATGTCTTTCTGTCTTGGCTGTCTGTAGAATAGTTATCCTGACCTTGACAATATAATCTGTATAATCAGTATCATCTCTTGTATTCTCGAAAGGGTGACTTTTGCCCTCCAAGTATGACACGATAATAGCACATACTAGTGACTGAAAGCCAATGAAGTGCATGTATCATTTTATATTTTACTCAACCTCTGGAAGACAGTTTGAAATGAGGTGTTCATAGTATAAACCTATGCTTCCATTTGATTTGCTTAGCACTTTACTATTGTATATGATTAGTTGCAGTTTGACCAGCTTGCTGTTGGAATTGAAATTTGCATTTGAGATTTCCATTCAGTTAGAAAATTCAACATAAATTTATATTACACAACTTCAATTAGGAAGACAAAGGAGATACTCACACAGCCTTAATGTTTTGCAAATATACAGCAGTCTATACAAAGCCTATTTTAGTGTCAGTAAAGTGTTAAGTTACATGAAATGAGTAACACTGTGTTTAATTAGTATAAATTCTTAGAGAAAAACAGAAACAGGTCCCACTGAATATTTATGATTTAAGAAAATTAAGAATTCAGCTGATGAGAGGTATTTCTGAAAAGTTGTTTGCAGTGCAGTCTTTCTGATTAATGCCATATATATGTGTATACATTCTTTTGGAAAGAAACTATTTTTTAATAAGTTCTTGATTTAGAATACGAAGATCCACTCATGGAATTAATTTGATATAGTTAATATCTTGTAAATAAACACCTTTCTCCAGTTAATGTTTGTTCCTAGCTTTTGGAATAACTGTTTAATAATCTTGCACTTATCTTGAGTAATCAACAATACAGTGATATTCCATATACCTCCCTGTGTATGTCTTCGAGGTTCAGTTCTACCTCTGCATTTCAAGTCTGAACCCCAAATGGAAATGGCTAGTTTTAAATGTGCATATTGCTATAGAAGATTTCTCTGAAGTAAAATGGAGAGAAGATAGTCAGATCTATGTATTGCTGGAGTAGAAAGCAAATAGAAATGACACACTAAATCATGATGTGGATGGGTGGGAGCATTAAGTCGTATATCTTGTTAAAGTAAATCTCAGATTTGCTAGAGGTTGACATGGTGTGTCTAAATATGTAATGGTTTGTTATACTGTGTTACTGAACACCTAGGCTAAATGCTGATGGTGAATTCCATAGTCTGAAGAAATACTGGATGAAAAGAGTCCTTCCCATTGCCTGTTGTCGTTTCTACTTGACAATTTTACATAGATACCTGTAGCTCTTGTACTGAGAGAGATAGTAGGTGAGCATTCCCTAGGTGAATAATTAGGGACTAGAAAATTTGTGAAAGCAGAAAACACACTAATGTGTAGAGATTTCAGTTTCCTCCAAATATGTTGTAGGAAAAAAAATCTAAAATGTTCCACTGTACCTTTTAATAGTAAGAAGACGGACTGTGCGAAAAAAGCTAATTGAAGTGAGCAGCTGCAAGGTCAAAAAGGCTTACAGGTAACCTTGATTAATTTAAAATAAACTATAATCTTAGAGTACTAATTGGAGAGTACTTTCTAAATACTGAAAGCATGTTAAATAACAACCAGAAAGAAATTGTTAGAACTCATAGAAATGCATGTCATGTCCAAATGAGGAAAGCTGAAATAAATGTAAACTTGACATTTTAAATGTAAAATTGCAATGAAACAAGCTAAAAACATTTTGAGGGACAACTTGCTAATGGAAACCTACAAAAGACACCCCCTCCCCCGCCATCACCCCCTACCCCTCCCACCCCTTTCCTCGGTCAGAATTGGGAAGTCTGCCAGAGAATCTCAGGGATAGCTAGGTAGGTAGATAATCAAAGTCATTAAGTCCAATAAGTCCATTGTGCAGAAAATCTGAATTAATCGCAGGCATTTATGTTCAGTGCAGAGAAGGTCAGGAAAATACCTACTCCAGAGTCATTGTGTATGGATGGTAGAGCTGAGGAACTGTGTCAAATTAAAGTGTCAATAAAAGACATTTTGGAGCAAGTCAATAAAATGAATAGTAACAAATCACCATGATCTAATGGCTTTCATCCAAATGTTCTAAGGAACTTAAATGTAATGATACTGAACTACTAATAGAAATATGCAACTGAATTTTTGAATAAATAGAAAAATGTGATGCCAGTGTTTAAAATAGGGCCTTAGGATGTTCCTGTGATTTACATACCAAAAGATCAGACATTTGCATAAAGTAATATTATAGATGTATTATGAAGAGTGAAATTAGTGGACACATAGATAAATATATGCAATAAGCACCAAAATGGCTTGGATACTAGAAGGATGTTATGAGTCAGAATGTAGAGTTCTTGGAGTGTGTCAATAAACCTGGGATAAAGATCCAGATGATATAATGTAGTTAGAATTGTGAAAGAGATGATGACAAATTCCTTCAACAAAGACCCATATTGCCCCCTTATTAGAAGATTGCTAGTTAGAAATTAATGTGATTTTTTTTTTTCCCTTATAATGGAGTGTAGTTACAATTAAAGTCCTGCAGAAGTCTGTGCTGAGCCTGTGCTGTTCAGCATATTCATAAATTGGAATTTCACAAACTCATAAATTATTCAGAAAATGAGATGAGTATTCTAGTGACAAAGTTTGCAGACAAAACAAAGTAATGCCTAGTGTTTAAAACAGTCCGTGATGAGATTCTGATGGTACAATACTGAGTTACTGGGTAATAAAATGGCAAATGAAATTCAGTATCAATAAATACCAAGTAATGCATGCAGAGGAAATGGTCTTAACTACACATACAGAATAATGACCTCAAAATTACCATTACTGTTATTATTTAGCAATATTAGAATCACAGCAGATAGCTCATACACAATGTCACCTCAGTGCTGAACACTCGAAAGGAAAAGTAGATATAGAAAATGTAGAGGTAAGATTTTGAGAACAAACACCGGAACTTCATTAAACTACTACAAATTACATGTTGCAGAAGCTCATTTGAATACTACATGTAAGATTAATTTATTCTATCACAGGAAGGTGTAGCACAACTGGGAGGGTACAGGGAATTTAACCAAATACACACCAGAGGCATGGAGCAGCTGCTCTATTAGAGACAATGTAAATGAGGACTGTCTCCTTTGGAAAACAGACGACTGTGAAGAAGTGAGAAAATATAGACAAAATTATAAATGAACACTCTTTCTTGTTACACTACATCTAAGGAGCACCAACTTAATTTAGGAGTTTAAGACAAAGAATTGGAAATGCTTTTGCCTACAACTGATAAATAAATTCCTAAACTCACCACTATGGGATATTTTGAAAGGCAAACAAAGAGATAGTTTCTGAAAGTGATGAAACTAAATTATGGAAGAGAGGGCATTTATAGTTATTATTTTTAATGGTCTTAGTACAATATCAGACCCAATGAGTCTCTACACTGCTGTCTGCTGTATGAGGGAAATATTTTGTATGAACTCTGTCCTCTGGGTGTTTTTTCGCTACAGGACAGTGGCTAGACTGAGCGGTTTTAAACGTGACTTGTAATTCTCAAGACCTTGTGCATCCTTCCCTATGCAGTCATCAGCCCTTACTCAAAGAACACCTAATACAGTGCCACTCTTCTTTGGAAGTTCACTTTTTGGGTCTGGAATAGTGTGATTTTCCTCACAGTAGCTTGTAAATTGCTGTGTTTTGGATTTGTGATGAACACAGTGTTGATAACACGGGGATGTTTTAGTTATTGCTGAACAGTGCTTACACCAAGTCAAGACTTTTGGGTTTCTCATGCTGCCCTGCCAATGAGTAATCTGGGGGTGCACAAGAAGTTGGGAGGGGCACAGCTGGGGCAGCTGACCCCAGCTGATCAAAGGGGTATTCTATACTGTGAGACTTCATGCTCTGTCTATAAAGCTGGGGGAAAAATAAGGAAGCAGGGGATGTTTGGAGTTACGGCATTTACATGTGATGGAACCCTGCTTAACTGGAGATGGCTGACCACCTGCCTGCCAATGGGAAGTGGCGAATAAATTCATTGTTTTGCTTTGCTTGTGTGTGCAACTTTTGCTTTACCTATTAAATTGTCAACCCATGAGGTTTTTTCCTTTTACCTTTCTGATTCTCTTTTCCATCCTTCTGGGGGGTAGTGATTGAGTGGCTGGGTGGTGCTGAGCTGCTGGCCATGGTTAAGCCATCGCAGGCAAATTTTTCGTGACACACATGTAATGATATTTCCGAACAGCAGACCTAAGTCCAGTAGCTTGTTTTCTGTGATGATTCAGGTATCTAGATACATTGTTCATTGCATAGAAATCCCTTCAATAATGAATCATTTTAGCTTTGTGCAAATTATTTTTTTAATGGCTCATTGTACTGAAGAGCAAACAAATTCATTTTAACCAAAATTATCTGACAGCATAGTATACATTCAATTCAGAATGCATTTTACAATTTTACTTGAGCTAACAGAGTGTATATAAGGCAGTGCTTTCTTGCACATTGCAGAGATATCATGTATGTATTGTTTACTTATAGGGTAATATTAATACTTAATTATGTGTGAAGCAGTGACAAAGCTGGGTAATTATGCTGGAAGGACAATATAATTATCCAGGCTCAGCCCTCTACCCCCTTCGAGGAAAGGAAGGGAATAGAAAACCTGGAAAGTTTATAGTCTGACAGCTGTATTTTATCTGCAAGGAATTTCCTCTGTGCTTGGACTCTCTTTAAAGTTACCAAGGGACTTGGCCTTAAGACTCCTTTGTGCAATGTAGAGGTACTTAATCTCCTGCTAAATGAACTAACTGGAGTAACAGAAGCAGTCCAGCGGCAGTGGCATGGAGCTATATTAAGACTGGCTACTCCATTACATGCAACATACAGGTCAATCCCAAGCACTGGGATTGCTGGTTCCAGGGACAGAACTGAGGCTATGCAAGGTAATTATCTTTTTTGAGTGCTGCTTCAACAGAGCAAAATTTTCAATATGTTGCCTTTAAATTACAGGAATCGTCACTGAGATGTGTTTTGGGAAATACATGACAATGAAAAGGGAAAGATCATGTTCAGAATCAACTGTATTGAAATAAAAGTATTTCATTCTTTTATGCTTACATGTGTCCAAAGCTTTGACATTCTGGAGCTCTTATAAAAGAATATCTAAATTACATATTCTAAGCAAAGAAGGGATAAGAAGCTGTTAACATGGGGAACATGCAGGAGGAATGCTTCATAGAATAATAGGATCTTTTTGTTGGACAAGACCTTTAAGATCATCAAGTCCAATCGTTAAACTAACACTGCTAAGTCCACCACTAAACCAGGTTCCTAAGCACCACATCTACACATCTTTTAAATATCTCCAGGGATGATGACTCAACCACATCTCCCTGAGCAGCCTTTTCCAGTGTTTGATAACTGTTTCAGTGGAGAAATGTTTCCTAATAACCAATCTAAACCTTTCCTGGTGCAACTTGAGGCCATTTCCTCTTGTCCTATCATGTCACTTGGAAGAATAGACCAACCCACACCTCTCTGCAACTTCCTTTCAGCCAGTGAATGGCCTGGATATCCATCAACTAAGAGTCTGTCTGTCCAAGCCATAAGCAGCCAGTTTCTCTAGGAGAATGCTGTGAGAAGCGGTGTAAAAGTCTTTAATGAAATCTGCTGTATTTTTAAATCATAATATTATCTGACCTAAAAACTGGGAAGAATATTACAGTGCATTTTTCTTCTTCGATAGGTTCAGGTCTGTATTCCTGGAAATAGTGTCTTAGTCTGTAAACCTTGATTGCAGTGGCAACTCAATCCTCATGGACTTTGTCAAGATTGAATCAGTGATGTTTGCTAGTTTAGTCAGTAAGATCCACCTTATTCTTATGTAATACCTTTCTTTAGTGTATGTAATTATTTGTTGAATATCTTTGCAAAATTAAAAAAAGTCAACATTTAAGAAAAGCAATATGTAAGTGACTGAGTCCTCTCTCTAGAAGTGTCTGATTTGTGTCCCAAATATTTTCAGCTCCTGTAGACAGATCTTCTTGAGCTGTAAGCATTCGTATTGTGATCATTATTTCGGGAAATAGAAGAAAACATTACCTGCCAGACTGCCTTCATTGCTAGCCATGAGAAATGGAGAAGAGTCCTGGCTAGTCTATGTAGTCTCCTTGTGTCTTTCAAAGGCAAGGAGAGGAGGTTGACTAGATCTAACTGCATTTCTGGAGAGAATAGATGGTGTTCCCTAAGCTTTTTGGATGTCATGTGTTTTGCCTTCAAGACTAACTGAAATGTTCAGATTTTTTGGTTGCTCATAAGACTGGTCCACACCCATTATAGTTCCACCACAGTGTTACAGTGGTATTGAAAGAACAATACTGAAAATGAGAATGCGGTTTGGCCTGTGAGATCAAAGTATTGTCATATGAATTCTCAAAACTGTGAACTGAGGTTTGAACTGAAGTCTGATGTTAGAGCCTAACTTCCATGTTGTGTCACACTATGAACAACTTCACTTTCTGTGTCACTAGATGAGACCTGATTCTAGGCAGAAGGTACGTTTTTATTTCCTGTTCAGGCTGTTGAGGTAGAGATTTCACCTTTAGAACTGATGATGGTGTATTTTGTCACAGTATCAACCTGCATGTATTTCTTTGCGCTTAATTGTTTAGGTAGTGTCTTTGATTATTTCCCCCTCTAATTTTAATATAGACATTTCACCTAGATATTGCTGAGGTTGACATTTTGCTCTTTGATACTAGTTCTTTCTTTTGAATGTTTCATTCCTAAAGCAGCAGCGACTTCAATTACATGTTAAAATCAAGGATATTTGCTTTTTTCATTTAACTGTCAAAATTATTTTTTAATGAAGCCTTTCATTTTTTATATTTTTTGTAGGTTACAAATTTTTGAGCCAGAACATGTCTAAAGAACAATTCTGGGCATTTCAGAAGAAACGAGTACAGTCCTTTCACTGATTTGCTCTGTCTGTTTTGTAGCAATGGCCAAACTTTAGGCATCTGCTTAACTTTGTACCCAGTGAATACCCTCAGTCAAGCTGCTAGGAACTGTTTTTTAAAATCCATCCTAAATTCTGTGGCCGTTCCCCCAAATGTAGAAGAAACCAACCTCTGGTATTACTGTGCTGAAGGGCTGACAGAGCCGACTTGTCACAAACGCTGCCATCCTCTACTGCCCAACTGGGCAGGTACCACTTGTGTGAAAGTATAATAATACTTCTTAGATGACAGTGGAGTTTGACTTCGTAAATAATGGGCTTGTAGTGCTCTGTGGTTAACAGGCAGATGAAAGCGCGTATCACTTCACTTGAAATCCATACCTGACAGTTTTGAAGGTTGCAAGTCTTTTTCAGGCAAATTATTTTGATATCCTATTCCCTCTGGATGTTCGTACGTAAAGATGTGCCATAGCTAAGATGGCATTGTTCTCCTGACTTACAGGTTGTGGCCATAACCTGGCATTTATCAGACCTCCTGACAAGCTTATACACAGCTCTTTACATTTACAGGATCTAATGCATTCTGAACATTTAATTGGCTGTGTGGATGTTCTGTCTTTAGCATTATTTTCATATACAGCTTTCTGTTTGACAGAATATTGCTATTGTAACTGCTAGGGAAACTAACTGGTAATAACTGATGTTATTACCAAGCAGTTAATTTGCAAAAGGCCAAGAATTAACAGTTTTACTCTTTATGTGGCACACTGATTTTTCTGCAAAAGGAAATCCGCATTGATGAATAATTTAAATCCCAGTCTCCCTGCAAGTCTATAATCACGTGCCCTACAGAGACTGGAGTACATTCTACTGTGAGCATTGTGCAAAAGATTAGTCGCTCCGTGGTGGCAATGCTGCTATAACAGTGTGAATTGCACTTTTAATTTGTCTTCCCATCTGACAGAGCATCTCATTATACTTTACAAAATCTATTTTAAATTATACTTTTTAAATTCTCAGTTGAAGGATATTTACATAAAAAAGGTGAAGATTAAATAAATTGTTTTAAGTCATATCAGCAAATCATTTTAATGAGAACTTCCTTTCTTCTTGCATTTGGAAAAGAATGTGCATTTTATTCCCACCTTGTTTAGTTCCAGTCAGTCAAAACCAGCAATGACTGGATACAGTTCTTTTACAATACAGTCGATATGTGAAATGTGTGATAAGCCCTACTTTGTGTCCTAAAATTATGCAGGCTCTCTAATAACTAACTTGTTAGCTATCTTGAGGCTGAAAAGCATTTTATACAAAATCATATATAAGAAAAAAACTTTATTCCCCACAAGTAGCACTGAGCAGAGAATTATTACATTTTGTTAATCAGATTAAATTGTGAAGGAGTATATGCACAAGGTCCTTTGGCACACATTTTAAATAACAACATTACGTTTCTTTCACTCCTTTTTTTTGCCCTATTTGCTCTTTCTTAACTACATTATTGAAATTTAGGAAGTATAATAGCTGATATATTTAATAGCACATAATTATCTTCCCATAGCATAATACATACTATTCATTCTCTCACATTATTCATTAATCCATTATATTTATTCTCTCCTAATCTTTGTGTAACTGTGTAAGGAATCTGACTTTCACTGTACAAATGAATAACATTGTGCAGTATTCAAAGTTCCCAATTAATATCAGTGACCTATTAATTTGACGGTTCAGTTGTTGGTTGGATTTCATGTTACTTGGACACTGTTTGTTACAGCTCTTGTTCATTTCTCTGGGCATCAACTGCTAAGAGTTAGTACTGTGCTAAGCGCGATGCATGGTTTGACAGTCTCAGAAATATTGCCAACTCCCTGAAAATAAGAGTGATTTGTTAACTACCAGTGGATGTTTATATAAGGCTTCTCTGTGAATAGGGTTATATTTATGTGAAACAATTGTACTTAATACTTTCTCTTATAAAATATATGGGCAAAGTCCTTAGAGTTAAGGGGAGGTTTAGGAGGCTGTTGCCAGGGCACTTTGCTTCTAGCAATTCTTTTCTAGCAGAGAGCACCTCGTGGGCCATAGCTGCTGGTGTGGTTTTGGATGAGGGCTGCCTGTGTCTTGCTGGGGTGGCTGGAGCTTGCTTTACTGAGGGAAAGAGCTCTGAGACCAGGTCAGGGCAGACAGTCTGCTCAGACTCATCTCCCTAGCTTTATTATGGGTCAGCAAGAGATGGTTCTACTGCTGCTTTTTTTTTTTATTTGCACACAAGATTTGAACTTCAGACAGTGCTGGGAGATATCTGGACCTACGTTTCTGATTTATGTCACCTACTGTGCTTTTTCATGTTTCTCATTTGCCAAGCTACAAATAATAAGTTTATGTAAATTCTTTATTGTTTTACACTGTTGTTATAGGTCACTCCTCATTTTGCAGCACCCATAGATTTAGCTTGACAGTTAAAGTAGAATTAATTTAAAATTATTTTTATTGTATACTTTTCCAACTTGTATTGCTGTAAATTACCCATATTTAAAACTATGAGAGAAGATATGTAAAATGAAAGGATAAATAATAAAGTCCAAAATGGGCACCACTTTTTATTAAGACCTCATGTCTCCCAGGAACTGAAGCTGTAGTTCCAGTTCCCCAGATACTGGAATATGTGCTGAGTTTTAGATACAGAAAGTTGTCCCAGAGCAGAATTCTAGGCTAGATTGCTCAACAACTCTGTGTGTATTTGGCCCCTAACTGCATGCCTGCTTATAAGCTGATCTTCTATGTGTATACTGAACCGCGATTAGACTTCATAAAGATAGGCAAGCATTTTGGAAAAGAAGTCTCACACTTTTAAAAACAACTTCCACCATCTGCTTGGGAAAAGCAATTGGTTGGTTTCCTGTGAACTTGGCAATTAAATATGCTGAAATGCAGTAGTGGCAGGGTAAAATATTTGCCATACCTATTAAGAACAAAAACTAAAATCCAGCTAAATAACACCAAAACCTCAGACAAAGAGCTGCCATCTGGTTACCAGGTAAAAACAAAACTCTTGATACTCATGAAATGTCTTCTTTCAAATAGATTTTTAGTGAGAAATTTTAAAGCAACAGGAGCTACGTTCTGATAAGAAAAGCAAATTTCTTATTTGAAGTCTTTAAAAGGCTGTAAAATATGTAAGGCTTTATATTATGTGCTCTTTTATCTAGACTGTTTTTCTGTCTCTAAAAAGGACAGGAGAAACCACAGAAATTTCAGCAGCCCTCTGATCTTACACAGATTGAGATCTACACAGTAGACTTAATGCTCCAGCTCTTGGAATAATGAAATCACTGCTCTCACGGAGTGAAATGTCATTTCTGCTCCTTACAGTAATAAAGGAAATCTAGCAAACATAGAATATCTTTTAAGGTTATGTCAGGACTTCAGATGTTCTGGAAAATGGTGTTGAGGAATAGTCTTGCCTCTAAATCTCAGTGGGGTGTTCAATTTCCAGAGTCCGTGTTTGGAGCATTCCATCAAGAATAATTTCAGTGGAGAACTCTTTATAGCACAGAAAGAATACAGTGAACATAATTCTCTCAAATACATCTGAGCAGTTGGCATAGGTGTGCAGTTCATTGCTGCTGCTCTTACCATGCGGAGGTAGTTGTCATAATCATGTGAACGGAGGTTGCAGCTGTTTAATGTACACCTTAGATTTCTAAAAGGCAAATCTGTCTGTCCATACTAGTTTCTCTAACTCCTTTTATAATGAATGGAAAGAAACTTGCAATTGTTGGGATGATTCAGCAGCCCTTAGATACCTGTGTTAAGCTGATGTGAAACGACTCCTGTATCTGTCTTTTCCCCTCAATCAACTGTAAGTGAAATGTAGATATTTAGATAATATTTAAAATACTTTAGCTAGAATAGTTGAATCCCAACTTATGTGGCTAAAACTATGTTGGCTCTCTACTAAGAGCAGACTAGAGAGGAGTTGAGGCTGCAGCTACCATTCCAGCACTGTGCTTGCAGGCTGTTGCCAAATGTCCTTTCCAAAGTTTTCCTTCCTGGATAATGTTTACTTAGTATGATTAATAGGCCAAAGATTACTTGTACATACCTCAGTTTGGTGACATGCCCTTAAGTGGTCTGAACCAGTCTGAAGGTGTTCTTGCCAATTCTACGCTGCTGATCCCTTTTGGTGGTGTGACACTCAGGGTCTTATGTCCCTTGGGGAAGGAGGTGGAGGAATCTGTTGTTAAACTCAGCTTTTCTTCTGGATGTTCAGCCCTTGAAATATGCTTCTACAGTCTCTGGACTGCCAGATGTGTCCATAGTTATAGGCCTGCCTTCCCTCTGACTTAAGGTTCTGACGTGACACTGAGATCAAATCCCTGACCTTAATTGGCTGGAAGAGAGTGGCAAGCTTTGCAGTCAAAAATGTTGCACATTGTAGTCATGTCTATCAGCTACTGAATTTAAAAGGTCCTCTGATAATATCTCATGTGTTTTAGTGATTTTCTGCATTTTCTCATTGGAATGAATCCTTAGCTCTTCAGTTCAGCTGAGCCAAATGTCTTATAGATACCTCTAACTGCATATTTACAAACAAGCAATTAGATGTATTTATTACAAACATCAGCCTACTTTAGTGAAGATACACTGAAAATTTAGATATTTTAAAAGTTACTGCTTCCATGTTGCTTGATATACTATGCACAGGAAGTCACGGCCATGAAGCTCAACTAGATCTTTAATAATCTTTATTAAAAGAGTTGCTTTCAGGGGAATAAACTTGCATGTAATGTCTGGGTACTTATTTCAAACCTTAAATGTCTATCTGCCATGTAGGTTCTATGCAGACTTCCAGACAATAATTTTTCTCTGATCTCATGAAATGTTGAAAATATCTGCAATTTTCATAGAAAGGTGCCAGGCTTGTAGTCGTTGGATGTTTTCATTTTATGTTAATGTTACTCTGACACTCAATAGCACAATCAAAAGCAGTGATTCCATTTCCCAAACCCAAACTACTTTTCTCCAAAGTACTATCTACGAAATAGCTTGATGGACTTTCAGATAAATGATAAACATATTCATCAACCGTTATGGCACATTCAAAGATTTGTTGTAAATATCCTCTACTTGCTCAATGGATGTACAGTACAAAATTTAAGAGTAAAATCAAGTGAAGGTGTTTGCAGAAAAGTTGAAAAGTTCTGATTTATTTCAAGCATATTGACAGCGCTTATCTATTATTCTGGAGAAATAAAGGATCATAGAATTAAATATCCTCTTCTCCAAATTGTGAAAATTCATTATTTTTTCTCAAAATTCAATTTTGCCTGCCAGACAAAGGCTGTGTATGCAGTTAAACTTTAGCATATACCAGAGGTACCAGATTCCTGCATGACTTGGTCATCAGAGATTTACATTACAAGATGTCAACTGATATGAGCAGAATATCTGGTTAACAAGGACACTTTAAGTCTGTGAGGAAAAGTCGCATTTCCTCCATGCCCTGTGCATCCTGGCAGTTATTCTGGTGGAAGCAGGATCAATATTTTACTCTTTCCTGGTTATGATGTTCATAAATTCTGAGCCATTCTGCATTGTACTGAAGTACTCTGTCCATTTAAGAGGGTAGGTAGATATGCATGGCTCAGGTTTCTTTTAGTAGGTCTAAGCACTTGCTTCACCTTACTTTGATTGCTTCTGGAAAGCCTTTCCTTAAAAAAAAATTAAGCATAGATCTTTCCTCTCATCCTACTGAACAAAAGTGCTAGGGGGTAAGAAATATGGTTTCTCTCACTTCTTTAAATATAATGGCCATTATTAACTTAAATACTTTTTGTAATTACACTGGATATTTTTCAAGAATCAGAGTTTGAAGAGACATTGAGTAGATTTTAAATCAGCATTGCACAGCACACCAACTATATCATAGGCTCATAGATAGAGAGATGAATTATTTTCTTGATTCTTGGATTGTAATGGCATTTTCGTGTGGTGTCTTTTTTTGATGAAATGTAGCTAGGTGATTCTTTTTCTGATGAACTGTGAGGTAGGCAGTTGCTTTGTACTGATTCTTCTATTGATAGAAAAATAGTACTTCTGAGAATGTCAATTTGAATAATTTCTAATCATTCTGATACTTTGATTTCCGGGCATGCATTATTGAACATGTAGTTAAGGTATATTTTTCACACTTTTTTTTTTTTTTTTTATTTCATTTGATTTTTGATTTGATTTTTCATTTGATTTTTGATTTGATTGATATCATTTGATTTTCATCAAATTTTCATTTCATAAAATGTAAATTAAAGTGTGGTTTTTTTCAGTTGTGCTGTTGCTGATTTTTTTGGGGGGAGGGAGGGGTTGGATGCATTTTGTGTTTGCATTGAATAACATATAACAAGAGAAAACATCTTATTTCTTTTACAGACAGTATAAAACAGCAAAACAAAGGCCTAGTTTTAGACCTCAAAAATGATAAGAAACATCTGCTTCTGTACAAAATTCCTTTAAGACATAGGTAACCTGTGTTTAGAACTCACTTTACAGGTTGAGAAATTTGATCATGCTGTGAAGGTGTGAATGGCTTGCTCCAAAGGTTATCCCTTGATGCTTTTTCTATTTTGTATCAAACATAATTACTCAGAGGAAGAGTGTCTGCAGTCTGATGGGTGGGACATTCATCTAGGAGGTGAAATATATTTTTATGATGTTTCAATAAATAATAAAGGTTTCTAGGGGCAGCATTATCTAGAGAATCTTAGAGTAACATACACGACTGCATACCCATTGGGATAATTTTCTGAAAGATGAAGGTTCATATTCTTCAGCTACCTTCAAGGACCTGAATGTGGATTTTCCATATTCTGGATGAATGACTTATGCAATGTTATTAAATTAAATTTCAGGTGTACTGTCCTTCATTTGTTTATTTAGTTTGATTTTTTTTTTTCCCCATCTCACAGCTGTGTAGGTGACCTCAGTTCATATTTCTGCATAATTTTTAATCAACGAAATGGTATTTTCTCAGCAAGTAAGCTATAGAACTTTTATCCTGCTATCAATAAATACATTTAATATTTCTTTCAATGCATTTCATAAGCTGGAAAGAAGAGTTAGTATGTTTTTTTAAGTTAGTTTGAACTAAAATTCTCTTCTGGATTTGAACTTTTCTAAAGCACTGTGGCTCTCTGATCTCAGCTTCTAATGTGGGCTCATCTTTATTTGTTTCCCCAACTTTTCAGATCATTAATGCATCTATACTTATTGGCATCACTTAAGCTAGAAGACAACAATAATAAAACATCATTTTCATTTTTAAATAGTGTTTGTCAATGATCATATTTAGAGGAACAGACCAAAATAAAAACAAAAGGTTATATTGAGGCTCAGAGAAGAAGTTTTTTTTGGTGTGAAGGCTCCTGTTCATACTGCCTGTGGATGAGTATTTCTGAATTACAGTAATCATGAGTTGCGATAGCACAAGTGGTAATGGTTTTAAACTAAAAGAGGGTAGATTTAGATTAGATATAAGGAAGAAATTTTTTACAGCGCGGGTGGTGAAATGCTGGAACAGGTTGCCCAGGAATGTGGTAGATTCCTCATCCATGGAAACATTCAAGCTAAGGTTGGACAGGGGTCTGAGAAACCTGGTCTAGTTGAAGATGTCCCTGCTCACTGGAGGGGAGGGGTCAACTAGATGACCTTTAAAGGTCCCTTCCAACCCAAACTGCTCTATGATTCTATGATAATCTGGGTGATAATACACTGCAAATATATAGTGGTTTATATTTATGGGAGTAATACATTTTGGGTGACTTACTTTCCCACTACATTACGTTGTTTATTCCTGTAAATGCTTTGCACATTTTGCAGTTAATGAGATGATGAATAGTTCAAGATGACTGCTAAACTTTCAGGTCATGGCATACAACATAGGTTCATCAACTCTATTTTATCTTAGGTGAAGTATAATACAGGATTAGAAAATGACACTGGACTCATTTAGTATGCAAAGAAGTGTCCTTTAGACACTGATTTTCCTTCCACTACAATTTGGTTCTATGTGTTCTACAGAAGAAACTTCAATTGCCATGATCAAATAGTATATGTTAGGCTGGATATACAAAAGCAACCTAGCTACCGCTGAAAATATCTAAAGACAATAACTTTACAAATTCGTGGCTCATCGTTCTTCCAGAAATATATCTATAGGAATTCATCCTCATTACTGCCACTCACAGGAGGCTGAGGCTCAGTAGCGTTTGGGTTTGACAGTGAAAACGAAATATGCATTGCTCTGATACCAGCAAAACAGGAAGGGACACCTACAGTTACCTATCAAAACCCAGAAGAAAATAAAAGAAGCAGTCTTGTTTAATATAGTTTCATTTCCAGTTATCTTAATGGCTTTTTCTGAAAGATATGTATTTCTGTGATAAGTAACTTTCATCGTCAAGGCAGCATTTTTTAATTCACTTGTGGGCTAAACCATCTTGACTTTGAAATTTCAGTTTCATTTTTCTCTGTGAAATTTCAAAATTTACATAAGGAAATGAGGGGAAAATTTCAGAATTTATTACTTGTTTCATGGAAATTATTTATATTCCCAGTTGCACATTTATATTAATTAGACATGAACAGCAGTGATCTAAGTGAATGTATCATAGTTAGTGTAGCTATTCAGAATAAATTTCCATACAGCATCTGCAGATAATTTGAAAAAAGAAGCATAAAATAAATATATAACCTCCACTGATTATTTTCAAACCAAAAATTTGGCAATACATCCCAAATCTGTTTGTCTAGAAATTTAGGTTCATCTTTCTTAAGTTCTCAAGGCTTTAATACATGAAAATGGAGCCTTTTGTTTTGTTGACTTTAGAAATCACATTTTCTCTGCAACTACAAAGGATCATTAAAACTGAAGTTCTTATTCAAGATTGGACTCTGGGAGCTTTCAGGAAAACACCAAATATCAATGGACTCAGGAAAACACTGGGGGAGCTGTGCTTGCTTCACTGTGAAATAGGGTACTGACATGGGGGCCCATTGTTAGGAATCAGAACTGCAGATTATGCAAGGAGGAATATAAAACCAGCAAACATCCTTTCTTGCATCATTGTTGTAAGAAGAGTTTTCACCTTTTACTAGCAAGGATTATGGAAAGTGCAGGGCAGCTGTTAAAATGAAATAGAATTAACTGATGCAGAAGGAAATACACAAATTGGTTTAGACTGTGCTTTCAAGTTATGAAAGCTGCAATGATTTTCCAAAATTAAAACAACATGTAATGAACTGCTGATGTCAGTATCATACGTAGAGTTTCCTGCAAGTCTGGCAAACAATCATTACCTTTGGTGGTGATGGCATTGCAATATGTATAACTGTGGTTGAAATGGCATGGAAATGTTATTATACCAGTTTTTTCTTAGTAATTAATGTATGTACTTGTGCTCTCGTAGTTTATAATGCTCCCTTATTAAAATTAAATCATGATTTCACAGAAACAAGGTTCTAAACATTTCTATTTCACTACTTACCTTTAGAGGTTTGGGTAATTTTCTGCTGTCTTTCATTTATGGCTCTTCCTATGTTGTGCTAGCTAATTCTCATACTTACGGAAAGACCCTTTTCAATTCTCGCACATTTAGAGAATAATGCTTTCTTAGTATAGGAGACACGTCGAAAGCCTTTCTAAGACAGTACTAAAAGAATTGTAGTGGGCTGTACTGCTCTTGTATGTTACCAAATTCAGATTTTTACTGATAGCTGAATAGGCATTACTTGGCTTAATTCCTAGACAGTTCCAATTAATGAATAGAAAATGAAAAATGAAAAGAAAAAAAGAAACTCCTCTCTTTAATCATAAATACTACAAATACTGGCTGTAATGCCTTCTTTTGAAACAAGATGCCTGGAATCCTGAAGGTCCTTCTGTCTAACCCTGGTCTTGTTCATGCAATTGTTCTAAAAGTATAATGACATAACCCTCTTTAATAACGAAATACAAATGAAAGGTTTTTTTCTTTTTTTTTTGTTCCACTGAGCATGCATAAGAATGCAAATGCAGAGTTTGTTAGAAACAGTTAATCCTGTTGTAAATATGGTAACATCTGAGGATTTTCTCAGCCAAATCTGTATTAAGGACAAAAAATGTCTTGAGTCAGATTTAATTTACTCTAATAAACTTCTAATTTAGGGGCACTTTACATTGCTAGGCTGGAATAAAAGAATTTTAATCTAATTATGAATGTGACCTTTAATTTTTTTGATAAAGTCAGCTGAAATGTACTTGGGCTCAGTCCCTAACTCCAGTCCTGTCTGCCAGGGCAACATGAAGCCAGTGCCTTCCTGCTGGTCCAGGGGATGTACTGGGTCCTCATGGGGTGGGCAGGGCAGGTCCTTGCTAGCCAGGGCCTGTCCCACCTCCAGTCAGTAATTTCTTAGACTTTCCCTTTTGGCCTATTGTTTTCCATTGTTCACCTCAGAGAGTCAAACTATGCTTCTTAAAAGTGTGGTTATCGGTAGCTTGGCTACAAGAGTCAGGGAAAAATGTCAATAATCCAGTGTCTGAGAATGGCGGGCATGGAGCCAGTAGAGTATCCCATTTGACAGTTTTACAATGAGTTGTACTTTCCTTCGACAGTAGAGTTGCATGTAGATTAGTTAGTACTCAGGGTGGAAAAAAAGACAGCAAAGCTCGTCTTTAATTTTCTGCATTGAAAGACAAGGGATTTGCTGTTTCACAATAAAGAACAATTTGCTGATTAATTTGAAGTAATTTATTCTGTACCCTATGCTCTAAATTAGGGGGATGTACTGCAGGTATCTGTTCCCTGATTTTGGCACACAGGCTGTCCTTCCCTTTTCTGTGGTGTCACGGTAGGAATAGTGGCCCTAAAATGCAGATCAGAACTTGTTTGAGGGCCTCTTGAGTGATGGTTTCCTTTCAACATGCCGTTGAAGTTTGCTGAGGATCTGAAAAGCATTTTCAGATTAATCACAACCAAAAGGGCATCTTATCCAAGTATAAAATAATGATGATAATTATCTCCTTCATGAGATTATAAGGCTGCATCTACATTAGCAAATAGTTTGTCCTGCAGAAGTGATTTTGGAGACGCAAACTGTCATTTCTGAGGGTACAATGTCCACATTATATTCATTTAGTGGAGAAGGGTGTTGGTTTTGACTATCTCTTGTCCCCTGAACTGAACACCCCTAAACTGTTCCAGTGCATTAGGTGCACTCTTGGGCTCATCTTTTGCTTTATTTTCATCTAAAAGGGATTAATTTCATGTCCTCCAGAATAATTCCATGATGTGATTCAGATCATAGTAAATGGAGGCAACTCGAAAATTTTTTTGAAAGGTGAAATCCAGTTCCATACTGAAATGCTAACATAAATGCACCTTGTATGAGTTTCTGATCCAGGGCACTGGAGGAACAGAACACTATTTATTGATGTGTTATGTCATCATCCTGTTGTGTTCTACCTGTAAATACGAAGCTACATATCAGGAGCAGGAAGCTGGGTACAGGCTTTTAGGAAGTGCAGCTTACGGCTGGCTATTTAATGAGCTCCTGGCCATATTAAAATGCATTACCAAACTGGCAGTAGTACATGCCAAAGTGTTTCTGGAGGTACACTCACTTGGATTAAACTCAGGATTATATGGTGGATATGGCTCTGATGCAGCTGCTGGTACAGTACAAAAGAGGGTGTTCAAAAAGGGGCTGGGAAATTGATTTTATTTTTAAGGCAAGTCTGGGTGCAATTTAGATACTTCAGCCATCATTAAACAAATCCTGACATGATTTGAATCCTTTCCTAGAAAGCCATCACTGCTGAAATGTCTTTTAGTAAGAGCTGGTTATTAATAATTTCTTACTGTTTCAGAACACTGATGAGGAAATAGAGACTGAGAGGAGACTTCAAAATTGTGCGGCGTAGAGCGTGATTCGCAAGACATCATTAGTTATTATAGTCTATGTGACAGATCAGATAGCATTCCAGAGCCAAAAAACCACCAATATTTGATAACTCCCTGTTCACAGACAGAAAAGACACTGTACTTTTCTAGGAATAAGTTAAAAATTCAGATTTTCATTGTGTTTTCCTCCACTGAGTACAAGGCTCTGAATCTGGATTAGCTGCTGGACTTTGTGTTCTAATTCCCAGCTGGGAGCTGAAGGTTGTGCAGCCCAACTTCTTTAGCTTCTCTGAAAGAAACCTTTTCCTATGCACTAGCTCAGGCATAGATTTGTATTATGTACTAGATCCATATTTTGGAAGAGGCTGGCATAACTTTGGTATCTTTTTTTTTTTTTTTTCCCCCAAGTGATGCCTATGGTGGCTGTCACCAATGAGCATGTGTTAGGACTTGATATTAAAAGAGTGGAGGAATGTGTTCCAACTGTGTTTCAGCCAGGTTTACCCCCAGCTGACAACTCTCCTGTCTTCTTAGTGAGTTATGTCAGCTCTTAGAGCTATTTTGGTCATTGCACAAGGAAGCTTCATGTTTTCCTGTGATTTGAGCAACCTGTCATTTTTTATTTGCACTTGAACCCTTGCCTTCAGGTGTTGTCCAAATTGTGTAGGAGTCAGGTGTAAAACATAGATTGGGCTCAGACCTACCTATTATTTGTCAGAAGTGCTGCTATGCCTATTGACAGATCTAATTGTCATGAAAATAGCAGGGGGGAACTCAGTCTGAGTCTTGCTTCTCAGTTCATCTGCAGAGGTCTGTTACAGTGCTATTTGCCAGAAGAATTCTTGGAAAAAACAAAATCGAACCTTCAGTAGGGAAGTCATGCAGTAGAATCTGAATGGTTCCTGTGAACATACCAAGTTTCAGGTCTGGCAAGTTCATATAATATAACCGTAGTGCTTCATCCATGTTCATCCAAGTGTCCCAGAATTAGTCTCCCAGTATTGCTTGAAAAACATTATGATTAAGATGGTAGTCACTTTAAATTGATTAAATAATAACAGAAAATTTTAAATTAATTTATTCACATTCTTAAATTACTTCTAATGGTATTTTTTATTCATTTTTAAAAGCCTTAAAATGCTTAATTGATTTTTTGAAAGTACATAGCTTTTGTTTTCTACATTTGGATTCTTGCAGAAAGCAAAACTCCTTCGTATCTTGAGTACTATGATGCTTGCCACTTCTGTTTCCATGATATCAGTCTTAAGAACAGGATGACAATAGGCAGGAGTGATAGAAAAGGGTTCTAATAAAAAAGCAAGGGAGTCTTAATCATGGAACGACTATGCTCAACAGTATGACTTTAATTCATTGAAATTAGTCAAAAAAGCAATTTTAATACTGAATGATCCATCAATACAGTACTGTGACTGTTTTGGTCATCTTAAATCTTATGACATAGAGATGGCAGTTATGCCTTGAAGATGTTGAAAATCAAGAAGGAATATTCATCTTAATTAGATGTTCATCAGTGTGGCCAGTTTTTGGATGGAAACCAGCATTGGTCCAGGTGCCTCTCAGTTTTTTTCCTATAGGATATCACAGAGAGAAATGCTGTGTGACTTGTTTTTTTGAGGAGAGTGAAATGCCTTGGAAAAACTACACTAATGCACTTGGAAAGAACTTGCTTATAATTTTCTTCATGAAAAAACTAGCATTTGTCTTCCTGTACTAATGGACAAAAAAGGACTAATGCTATTGATGTAGAGACAAAACTGAGAGAGACTTCCTGAATCCCTGAGCTATATGTCCTGATCCTGCCTGCTGGCAAGATACCATCTAATCCATTTCTTAGGGGAATGTTTCTTGCCCTCACTGTGTTTGTTTCCTTTCCTTGATTTCTCTGTTTCCTTTCAGCCTTTGCTTTGCCCCTGAAGCCAAGCTGTTTCAAACTTCTGTGGTAGCATCTTCATTACTGTGACTGTCATGGAAATGGTCCCCATTTGTTTTGTGTTCAGTTTTTCTTTCGTGAAGATGGTTGGCCAGAGTTGCATAGATTAATCTGAGTGATACTTTAAGAAAATTCATACTTGTCCCTCTGTGTCTTTATTAGAAATATTTAATTTATTACTTATCAGATATGCCTTTTTCACAGCCATCTCATGTCATATAGATACTGATGGTGCTTTTGGTGATCAGCTAAAATAAAATAGTTGTTTTTTATGCATCTTGTTTCAAATGATGAATTCCCAACTTGTAGCAGAATTGCTGTTAATCCTTGATACTCCCTTTCAGTACTACTTGCTGTTATCACACCTGGATCCACCTTTCAATTCTTGTAGTAATCCACAGAGTACCTGGCTTAATGTCTAAGTTCTGGAGTGATACTGTAGAAAATGCTTTATCTAAATCCAGACAAACTATATCTACTTCATTTCTTTGTCTGGAAAATCAGTTATCTTATCAAAAAAGCTGTCAAGTTAGTCTGGCATAGTCTACCCTTGGTAACACTGCTACATTTTATCCTATGTTCTATTTACTTCTGTCTTTAATTTATCTTTTTCTTCAAAGTAGCTTCTAAGCTCTTGCAAACTGAAGAGGTCAGACTAATAGGCTTACACTTGCCCAGATCATTTTCGTCCTTGCTTTTAAATATGGGCACTTCAGTTGCCATTCTCCACTAATATTTGATGCTTTCTCTGCCTTGATAGATTTGGAGGCTTATCGCTGCCACTGCAATGGCCTTTATGAAATCACAGTATACCTAGTGATTCAGGTCTCAGTGAGATATTTTGTTCAAAGCCCATTGAGCTGTTATCCATTTTTTTTCCAGTTAAACTTTTGATTGGTTAGTGAGATATGAATAAAGAACATTTAAATAACTATCTGCAAGAGGATCACATTTAAGATATAAGCAAATACTACTGCCGTGATGATTAAGTGTATAGATAGTACCCCCTACAACTTAAAGCTCCCTTAAGCACAGAAACTGGGAGAGAAAGAGTTTAAAGTGGTATAATAATATTATAGAAAATGATGTGAACTGGAGCCTAAGTACCTTCTAATACTGAACACTTAACTATGAGGTCTTATTTCATAAGGGTGTAGGACATAACTGGGCAGATTAAAGATATTCGAATAACTTGGATGTTTAAATATTCTGTAATGTTTTATGTTAGCACTTAAAAACGCAATGAATGGCATGTGGTCTAATGCTAGATTATTACTATTAGTTTTACATTTTCATAAATACATAGAAGTACAGAATCTAACCCCACAAAAATTCATGACATTTTCTTTCTGGTCCTGATGAAATGACAAAGAAAGAAATGTAATATATACAGTTAAATGCATCTGTATTATTTGAATTTGAATCTGGAGGACACTGCATTTCTTGTTTACTCTTTCTTTGCTTTCTTTATTACTTTCAATTAGATATTGCATCTGAAAATTAATGAAGGTGAAAATTGCAATCAATTGTGTCTACAAAGAACTGGTGTTAATCTGGATGAAGGGGAGATTAACACTGATAGCAGTTTAGAGGGAAGGCCATTCATCAGTATCATCTGAGTCTTCAAGGAGATATCATCACAACAATGCACACCCTTTGGAAGAAAAAAGTTTTCCCCATAATCTTTCAGGGTTTCTAGATGTGAGGTGTCATGCAGCTAGGTGGCTAAAGCATTTTATACCTCTGGCAATTTAAGCATCCATGCTTATCAGATTTTGGAAACAATAATATATATGTAAATTTCTCATCCAAGTGCTGTGAGATTCTGTTGGCAAATGCAATTACCTGTATGTGCATCTGTCTCCAGTTTCCTGCTACTGGGAAACTAATTGCAGTATGTAAAGAAAAACTTTTTTTTTTTTATTGCATATTGTCATATATTCTATAGCTTTCTATTTTTCAGATATTTGAAATATTTTCTTTTCTTGAAACTGTCTTTTCTTATAAAAGCTCACTCGCTAATCATTTTTCAGGAGCTCGTGTACATATATTTCTGTTTGGGGAAGTATGTGCTTAAATTTAAGTATATGCTTAAGTCACACTGATTTAAATAAAAGACAAGCATGGACATGCATGTCAATCATATGCATAAGTACTTTTGGGGAGAAGAATTCATTTTCCTCTGTGTCTTAAGTCTTTGCAAAGTAGCCTTTCAAATGCTGTCCTTATGGCATTAAGCCTAAAATTGTGCAATCTGCTTCCACTGGTACACTTCAGCTGAAAGTGACAACCTTACTGTATTGAACTGCCAACAACACTTTAACTATTTCTGAATATTTCTCTGTAGTGGGACTAAGGTCCTAGGGCTACTTATTCTGCTATTAAAAAATCCACACTGGTAAATACAACATTTTGGGAAAAAAAAAAACCAAACAAAACCCACCCATTTTGCTTTGCAATCAGAGATTTCCTCCGCAACTCCTACGTAAGACCTGTGTGCTTTTCTGGGCTCAGTGCCTATTCCCTTTCTTTCCTTACCCACCCAGATCAAAGAAAGTAGCTTATGAGAACAGGTCTGTGTTTTTCCCCCAGCTTCGTTTCAGAATCAGAATGCGCTTTATGTCTGTTACCGGCTGTGATGTATGAAGCAGAAAGGAGATTGATTTTCGCAAGCTACCTTGTACCTGGAGTAATGAGAGTGGCAAATTACTTGTTCACTGAGCAAACATGACAGGAATGTCATGGAGGGAATTTATATATATGCAAACACACAAGGGTCACATCAGTGTTACTTTTACAAAGTGACCTTATCCACTAGAGGGGCATTTTTAAATCTGCATTAGCTTACACAGGGAAGGCTAAATAAAACTTCAAATACCTGCATTGTGTGGGATCTAGAAACTACACAACTAATAAATAATGTAAGATTCAGCACAGTACGGAACATAATTTAAATGGCTGCATTATTTCTCTACAAGAGACTTGGGGTCAGAAATGATTTCTACTACTCATTTAGGGGTTCTCTGAAGCAGCAAATAAAATATTTGTTGTAAAAGAGAAGTAAGAGAATGTGGGACTAATTTTCTATCAGGTTTTTGTCTCTTAAACATTTCATCAGGATTCAGTAGAGAAATAGACTTATGCTTCTCTTTGTGAGCACTTGCATTCACAGGGTGTATGTGTTTGCAAAAGACAAATGGATCTTACTGACACTGAAAGTTTCTACATATGTAAAGCAGGAATGAATGAATTTTGAACAGCTTCAGAGGAGCTGATGTTTGTACGAAAAGAAAGAAAAGGAGCAACAGAGAAAAATGCTGTTACTCCTAGGAAATAGATTATAATTTTATTTGTGTATAAGCTTGTAAGGGAAGAATGAAAGCTATTATTTCCCTACCTTTTTTTTTTTTTTTCTCAACAATAAAGATTACATGAGGTTACACTTCACTTAAAATAGGAAACCAAAGCAATTTAGCACTGGTCATACAATCTAAGGTAATTCCCATGTGATTATCCTCTATTTCTGAACTGTTGTAAAGGTGGCTGATCCCAAGCCTAGAAGTAAAGAAGGAAGAAAGCAGAAACTCAGAAGCTCATGGATGCTACATTGCTGCAGTGAAATTGAAAACACACCTCTGTGCATGGCAGTTTTCAGTACACCCAAATAGTTGGGCCACATCTGCTGTTGGGAGGGAGCTGACCGTGAGGTGGAGTAGTGATGAGGAGAGTCTGTGCAAACCATAGACCCCGTACAGCATCAGATATGGTTTCACCCTGAGAAAAAATCCTGCAATTTTTAACCTATTTTTGGCACTAATCACCAAAACTATCTATTCCTCAGTCCATGATACCAAACTGGTGACGATGTCATGGAGGGTGCTTCAGAGAAAAGGAATCTTAGGAAGCGATAGTAACAAATCCTGTGAACTTATTCGTTGTGTTGTGGTGCTAGTGAAGAGCTGGTCACAGCAGAGTCATCTCACACTCAGCCGCTGCCTGTTCAAATTATGTGGGTGACATCTTTTTGTTTTATTTCGAATGCGTCCCTGGAACCACAAAAGGAGCTGTCTTTCCTTGCCTCTAAGCACATTGAAAAAGGGACTTGAATATGGCAGCCTTTTATGTCGTCTTTTGCGTCAAAGTGCTGAGAATTCCTTGGGTTTATTTCAATATGTTGAGGTTAGAAACTGAAGGAAATTTTTGTTACACATAAAGTTTGTGGTTTTGTGTAAAATTCATTTTTATATATAGGCATCTCTTACAGCATTCTGTTCTCAGTTTTGATCACCTTTGGCTTATGTGGCATTATTGAGGACCGTAAGGATTATAGCGAGGGAGAGGTTCTGCGGAAAGGAAGGTAAACAGAAAAGGACAATGTCTCACAGAGAAAATCATTCAGCTTAATAGCTATAGTTTGTCCGCAGAGCTCTGCATCACCTCTAGTAAAAGTAGACCTCATTTCAGAGCTCATTTGTTCTATTTAACACAGCTTGTTATGTTAGCGTAATAACAGTATGGTAATGGACTGAATTTTATTTCCTGGATGCACTTACTTGACATGAATCAGGGTTACAAGAGGCTAATAGTTATGTTTCGGAGCTGAGGTTAAATGCTAGCTAGTTCCATTGTCTTCTCAATACTGTATCATGGGCTGTTTTTCAAATCCCCCCCCCCCCCGAAAAACAGCATTGCAGTTTCTGAGTGCAGGTGATAATGTATGCACTGAGATACTGAGCATATCTCCTGGCCTCTCCTTGTTACCTAGCTATTTGTCTGGTTCGCTGATGAGATGTATCCATCCCAACCTGCTGAGTTTCTTGGCCTAAAACCACTTCATTTTTTATTTCTAGGGCTCTATTGCTATGGTGTGGCTTCTGTGTGTGTAGCAGGACTGCTGGCAGCAGCGTGCTTTGTACCTCTTTTGTGCTTATGCAGCCACTCATCTGTCCTTGGACTGACCGTTGTGAGTGGCCAGTGCACACAACCACAGGTCTAGGGTTATACTGTGTAATTAGTTTGAAATCAACATCATCTTCCAACTCTTTATTTGTGCTGTTGTATGTTATGAATGCTTCAACTGCTGAGCTTTTTTTTTGGGTACTTTTGGTGATGGCCTCTGAACCGAAGCTAGAACTGCTTACACTGACTTTTCTGTGAGCTGTGTCTGTTATGAGACTGCTAAAAGGCAAAGTTATGATTTTTGTCCTTCTAAAGGTGAATACCATATAAAAATAATGCAGAACAGTGTAATAGGCTTGTGTTACAGAAATCGAGTATTGTTTTTCTCATGACTGGAAAAGCTGGGAATGGCACTGAGCCCAGATTTTCCATGTCAAAGCTGAAACCTTTTCTTCACTTTGCACAACATCCTCATCTATATTCAGGGCTGGCTTACTCCTCTTTGCTGTGCTGAGCTGTGGGCAGAGGTTTGTATCTTCACTCTGCCACCTACCCTGAGGGGCTGCTGTTCACAGGCAGATAGGTTGGTTTTCTCTCTTTCCCCCTGCCGCTACTGTTTTTCCTTCTGTATTTGCATTTTCTGCTGTGCGTTTGCTGCCAGCCTCGCAGCACAGCGAGTGAATCTGGCATCAGCAGAGTGCAGGTAGGAACTGTATTAGATTCAGCTTTGCTTAATGGTGCAAGTCCCACTGGGTTTTGAGCAGTGTTGGGTAGGTGAGGAAGAAAGATTTGATTTTAATGAGAGATGACTTGGTACCAGCATCATAACAGGTGCAGTAAGAGTGAAAGGGTTAATTCATATTCTGTTCACAGAGATAGCTGTGAAAGAGCATATGCTGAATGTGCATTCCAGTTTCCTTTTTTTTTGGTTCGTATTTACAATGACAAATAATATATTTCCCTTTAGCTTTGAGTGCTTCAGAAACCTGGAGATGATGATGAATATGGAGTTTACACTCCGAAGGCACTGGAATCCGTTCAAGGAGGCAGAGCTTGGTGTGGTTCACAGCACACTGTGACCTCCACTGTGATTATTAATCAGTCAGGCTTTCAGGGGCATGTCCACCATCCTAGATAGAGCAATCCTTTCTCTTTTTCCCTGATCAATGTGATATCTGAACCTCTGGGAAACACACCATAGCTGTGTGACTTCTGTCAAAGGGTGCCGAGTTCTGTTTGCTGTGAATTCAAGTTTAAAAAGGTTTGTACGCTCCTCACTGGGTTCTTAATTTGAGTTGTAGTGTTTCCTTACACACAGCCTGGTGTGAAAACTTACTGGTGCTTAACAAGATCTCATCAGTTTCCTGGAGAGCAAGACAGGCAGTTTTGGGGGAAGTGGTCTGGTTGGAAGTCTGGAAATCATGAGTGGAATTATGGGGTGTGTATGGGGTTGGCTTATCACCGTGTGGTGTTGTGTTAGAAAACAATTTGCTTAGTGGAAAGGAATTGCTTTGAAGGAAGGGAAAGAGATTTGGGACTTCAAACTGGTTAATTCTGTATTACAGCAGTCTGCCTTTCACAGAGTTGTGGTTGCCCAACGTAGTGTTGTACATGAGCAGAGCAAAAGAGATGCTTTTAAATTCCCTTGAGCTTCTTGTGGACATAAAAGGAGATGAGTGTGTAACTATACTGAAGCAATGAAGTTTTTTTCTGCTCATAAAGGCAGCTTCATTCCTTTTTACAAAACAGCAATAATTTTATGCAAGTGATCAAATTTGAAGTTTTCTAAGTGATTTGAATAGGCATCATTGTCCTATTGACTCATCAACAGAAACATGACCATAGTGCAGACAGAGCTCTTTCTTATCCATCTCCCTAGGGCTCTTCTACAGAGAATGAAAAGTGAGAGAAGGTTTCATTATTATACCTCTTGCCACTCTCTGCACAACTGTAATCCTTAAGCACTAGAGCCTACACTCCTGAACTTTTCTGTTCTGCAGGTGGAGGGGTATTTTGTCTTTGGAGGAGGTCACCGAGAAATGTGTCATGTGTTACCTTGTGCTTGATCCACCACGGTGACTTTCTGTCACTGTGAAAACATCACTGAGCAAGATGAGGGTAGCTGCGGTGCAATTTCCCTTGGTGCAGTAAATGGAATCTCTTCATTACCCTAAGATAGACAGGAGAGAGACTAGTGAATCTGCCCTGCTTGAGTCCATGTTTCCAAACCTCCTGTTTTCCTAGAAGGATTTCTCTGTGGGAGGGATAGTATGTGTGCTGGAGGTCTGCTCAAATCCATTCTCTCCTTATGACTCTCTTTATTATGGAAGAATCCAAAGTGAGTTGTGATTCCAAAAGCGAAAAACTTCACTACATGGTCCTCCACAGAGGACCACACTGACCATGACTGACTGGCCTCAAACACACTACTGGAATTGCTCTGTTCATCCAGACCTGCAGCATAGCTGCATGGATTCACCCTTCTTTCCAGCTTTGGAGTCTGCCATGTTTATGAACACTGCTTATGCCATGAGAGAAACAGGATGAGTAGAGGTGTTGAATTCTCCTGGTACTCACCAGGGTGGAGGAATGCTGGTGGATCAGGGAAGGAGGTTATATTGATGCATCATATGATGTACCTCATTTAGAGCAGAATTTGAGACTTAGGGGTTGTCAGCTGGGCACTTAGAAAAACTTGAATTCTCCTTAAATTAAGAAAGAAAAAACTTTTGTAAAGAAGTATTAAGATAAATACTTATTTTTGTGTGGTTTTATTTTCAGGATGAATAAGAGATACTTACAGAAAGCAACCAAAGGAAAACTGCTAATAATAATATTTGTTGTAACACTGTGGGGGAAATTAGCATCTGGGGCGAATCATCATAAAGGTAAGATATTCTGTTCTGTTCCATTATACTGTCATCTCTGTGGCTTCTGTAATAAATTCAGAAGTGTCCAGTCCATGTGACCCTTTTTCCTTATGTATATTTATGTGTCCTGGTATTGATCTACTAATCAGTACCAAGGAGGCGAGTTTTCAGTGGATAGACTTTTATTAATTTCTTGAGAATTAAAGTATTTAAGTCCCATTTTTAACATTCTCTGATTTTAGGACCTTGGTGGTCATTTTATAATGATGGTATGGTTTAAAAGGTCATAAAAGAAGATAGTAAGAAAAACCAAACCAAAACCTGCTTATCTCATATAAAATAGATGTATCGACTAGCACATGTGTGTGCCACAGATGAATTCCTGGAAAGAACCTTAGAAAACAGCATACATGTTATTAAAAATTTCTGTTGTGTGCAGCTTTCTGTCAAGGCTAGCTTCATGGATAATGTGAGCTGAATGTGATTGTTTCATCACCAAAAAAAGACCGTTGCTTTGGAGCATTGTCTGTTTTCTATGCTTCATTCCTAACACTGGACCAGGAAATTCAGTAACTCTTGTCAGTGTGAGATTTTTTTACCTCTTGATGATTCCAGCCCTTAAAATGTATACACACAAGTGGAAGTTGTGGTGGCTTATAGAAGTTTGTAAAAATCTCTCTTTCTTTTTTGGTATGTTTCTGTAAACCCCTAATGCAAAGAACAAGCTGTTCAGATTCACATACTAATGCCTTCTTATAAGCTAATATAACCTGAAATGTGATCTGCAGTATAATATGATTTTAAATTCCACCTCATCCTCATGGTGTATGTCGACTGTTTATCTGTTTATTCAAGATCAGAATAAACCCTAACAACTACAGTAAAGTAAGCATGGGACATGAACATTAGCAAGAGCTAAGGAGTTACATACTCACAAAGGATTCCAATAATACCACTCAGTTCATCTCTCTGTGTTTATGTGCATTTTATAATGTTCCCTCTGATGACAGGATTTCGTGATCAGGTATTTTATATATCCAGCTGCTAGATATTTTTCTGCCGTATGAAGATATCTTTCTGCAAAATTCCTCACTGATTAAGGCCTTCAGGACGCAGAGGCTCTTTCTGCAAAGTCTTTTGTGAGTTGCAATTTGACTACAGAAAAAACAGACTCTGATGTGGTCCTGCAGGCCACCAAAATGGGCATCATGCCAGCCAGGAACCATGCTGACACCCTTTGCTCAGCCTTTGTGTCCCCTCTGAACCATAATGTGAATTTGTGCTGTGACTTGCCAGTTTAGTTGTCTATTGGAAAAGAGCCAAGATATCCTAACCTGGCTTCAGAATTCTTTTGTCTTTGATTGTCTTTCTTTAAAAATCAGAAAGCCTGTCTCCAGACTATTTTGATTCCATTCACAAAGGCTGGTCAAGCTGTGTTTGCCTCAATCCAGTTCGAACTTTACCAAAGTATGTTCCTACTCTTTTTGAAAAACTGATGAGTAAAACCTGTCACCAAGTATTTAATGGAAACAAATTATAATCCTAAGGACTATTTGGGAAATTAGTGCTTCATAGTTGAGAATGAAATGATCCCCCACTGATTTTAGCTTTCCAGATGTATTCACACAATGGAAACTGCAGCAGAGCTATACGGTTAATTATCTAGACAGTATTTGGTGTTTGAGCCCCAGCCTTAGAGCAGAAATAACTTGAGAAATATTGAATTGGTTGGTTTTATATATTAAAAAAAATATGCACATGAGCCCCCATGCAAAATCAGATTATTAGCTGTAGAGACTACTTTCCTGCAAGTTAACAAAGAGCTTTGGTTCTTCTTTTTCTTTAAGTTGTAACTTTTCACTCCTTCAGCAAAATATATGAAGAAGTCTTGCAGGCAACAATAATAATAATAAGAATGACTTGACTATTTAATTTGGAAAAGCTGCTATTGTACATGTTCAGATTCTCTTGGAAAGAAAAAATATTCAGAAGGATTTTGGCTTGCGGATTTAGTAGATCTGCACATCAGCTGCATTCACTGTATATGGAGGATTATTTTAAGAAGCACAAATCAGAGTTGCGCAGCTCAGCTACCATTGATTTCTGTAGAAATGGGGAGTTTAACTTCCCATTGTGTCAAAAGAAAATCTTCCCCTTACTCTAATAGTAGAAACAGAGCTAAGGTGCATTAAAGGAAAACTTGACACTGTTCATCTTTGCATGGAGTTTCCAAATACTGAGAAATGTATGAGTTTCTTCAATGATAATTATTCCTAGCATCATTAATCTTCATGTATAGGAGTCCTTACTAACATATTGACATGAAAACCCATAATGACTTTGAAGGAGCCCCTACAATTTCAAAGATCAATAATCTACATTTTAAAAAATCTTTACTTTCCTATTGACTTAGTCATATTATGCATTAGTTGCACCAGCTCGTAAACCCATCTCATTTTATGAAGGCTATTGTAAAAAAGAAAAAGAAGGAAAGATCATGAATGTGTAAAAAATTGTTTAATGAGCATTCTGCTCTCCTGACAGATTTCAGCAGGGTTATAAACAGCTGGCTCTGACAGCCCGTCTCTAGGCTTGTTGCACTTACTTCAGGGATATGACACGAATGAGAAATCCCAGGCCAGCAGCAGGAAAAACAGAGGCCGAGGCAGAGCGTGGGGAACCAGGCTCTGAGGTCCAGTTGAGCAACCACTGGTTGCAGACTGGGATTTCAGATCACAGCTTTTCAGTGTCAGATGCCTGGGCACCAAGTCCATCCTTCTTTCTCTTGACAAGACTGGTTTGAAGACACTTCTGTTCGCTTTATCTTGACTGATTGTTAAAGTTTCATCAGTCTGGACAAAACGTCCAAGAGCTGAAAGTAATAAGCCATCACAGTGTTTAAAAGAAAACACAAAGTTCACTTGTTTGCTGCACACAGGATTGTGAGCTCTCCTCCCATAGTTCCTGGGTGTGCACATACTTACATTCCATTTATCCTGTCTTCTGGAAAGAAACAGGAACTCTTTTTTGTTTTGCTGGGGACCCTGATACTGTGGTGACACGTGCTTTATCCCAGCACGTACACATATGAATTGGCCCTTAGTACCTGATCCGTTTGTGCTGCAGTAACTATGTATGAGAAGACAAAGACTGGGATATCAATTTCCAAAAGGATGTTGTCAAGGTTATGAGTCTAAAAACTGATACACCTTGAGGGTGGCTGAAAGATTTTTGCCTCAAGAAATCCATAAGGATATTTTTTTGTAAGATTGATCCTGATCCTCCTACTGATTGCTAGCCCTTGGAAAACACATAAACCTGTGCAAACATACAGCGTTCGCTGACAGTTATGGCAGGCAGGCATCAGTTCAGCATCACTGCCTGTTTGCTATTTCTGTCACAGGGAACATGAATTGATTTGGTGACCATTGTACCACAGCCCGTGTTTAAAGTTCCAAGTGTTGGACTGGTCCTTTTGAGAAAGATGTATATCGAGAGTCCCTTATAAGCACTCCTTTTAGACAAGAGGCTGCTACAAGACATAATTTCTACCCTAAAACTAAGATCTCTCTCAAAATTCAGATTCCTTCAAGCTTTTTGTGATTACTAAGGTTTTTAACACTGATAACGCAGCGCGCTAATCTAAATAAATAAAGGTTGCTTTTGAATCTGAGCATAATTTAATATTCCTAAAAATACAAAACAATAAACTTTATATTGAATTTTAAATCCCTGGTCAAAATAAAAAACTGTTTAAAAATATGGCTAGTCATGAATGCTTGCTTGCCAAAAGGAGTTTGTTATGGAACCAGAAAAGACACCAGGTAGATAAATAAAGTAATTGAGTATTTTTGGACTTAGTAGATGAAAAGGCATGATAATTTATTTTAATTTAAAAACTTAAACTCAGAAGCTGAACTTACTCATCTGATGCCTTGTTTGTTAAACAAACTAAACACTTTGTTGTTTGTGATGCAGAACTGCTGCTCCTACATGTTTGTGGATTTGCACTAAATTAGAAGTCTGAGGCAATGTCTCATTATTCACAAGGAGAAAATGAATCTTGGTTTCTCCTTGCAGAGGAGTAGCTCTTCTGAAGCCTATGGGAATGAAGGAGACACTGAGCCTCTAATGCTGCTAGATTACCCTTTCTGAACGAGTCGGCTTTTCTCAGCTGCCTGGCTGGGGCAGAAACACTACCCGCACCAGTGTTGTGATGCAGGATATAGCCTGTGCCACCTGTGTGCCTGGAGTTTGGGGATGGGTATGACTATGGGAAGCAAGAATCCCCGTGGTAGCAGTAGCATGCTTTCAGGTGGTATTAATGTGTTTATGTCCATGGCTGGACCTTCATTAGTGGCCATCCTTTTCCCTATTCACCGGGTCCCTTTCCTTTTGTTTTGTGAAAAGTGTAAAAACAAAATGTGCAAGACAGTCCTGGAAAGCCTAAGGAACTGTCTGAAGATTTTAAGTCGTTGTGGAATTGAGTTAGAAATGCAGCTTAATTGTAATCGTTGTCTCTTGGTATCCTATTTTCTTTTTGATAACTCATCATTTCTGTTTGCTCTAGAAAGTTTTTAAAGTCTTAATGTGTATACTTGTCATGTGTTCTGTCAGGAAAATGAACCAAAAGGTGGCAAACCCTGAACACGGCTCCATATAGTCTAATACACATCCCACAAGTAATTTGAGAATGCAAACTTTTTTAAGGAAAAAAATCTCACAGTAATGAACAAATTTAATCAAATTTAGTAACGCAGTCCAGTATGGGCAGTAGTACGCCTGGTTCTGGAGAGCGAGTGGAAGGACTCGTAGCTCTTGCAAATGACGTGGTGTAAGTTTCTTCTTTTGGCATCCAGCATTCAGCAGGGCTCTCTTGTCAGTGCAGCAGTGCTAAAGCTGCACTGAATCAGCGTCTGACAGGCTCCTGGCTCTGCCTGACCCCTGGGCTCTGGAATTGATTTGTTCTTGGGAGAGATAATGTAGCAGTTTGTTAAAAGCCATGGTAATGGCCTGTGTGCATTGCCTCAATGCCCTCATGCATTGCATGCTCAAGGAGTGAAATTCACGGGTGAGTCTGGACAGTTGTTGAGATGGCTTAATAGGTAATTTATGTCAGATCTGAGGTTTTTTTTGTATCACTGGGGCTGTTGGAGGGACTTGAGGCATGCTGGTGAGTCTTGTGCAATGCTTTCCAAACTCTTAGTGTTGTGAATTGTGCCTTAAAGATACAGTTTATCCTCTGATCCTTGCAATAGATTTTCTCCTGGCCAAAATTTCTCCTGACTGATATTCATCTAGCCGTCTATATGTAACTCTACTGCTATACATGTGCCTCCATGTTCAGTTGTCTGTAGTATATGAAGTCCAGAACTGTCTTGCACTCCCTCGATTCTCAGATGAAAACTTTATCATCAGAAGTATTGTATATTATGAATGTGGATAAATGAACCTTAAAGTTTACTAAAGACAATGCCTAGGTGGAGATACTTCTGAGCACTGATTATTAGATCTGTTTATTTGTCTTCCTGATTTGCTCTTTGCTGAATGTTTAAATAAGAAGCAGCAGACAAGATGTTTTTCTTGTGCTGACTGCTTGCTATAGACCAAAAGAAAGTGTCTTGAGTGTGCTGGGAATAAGTCTCCAGAGCACAGAGGTGGTCAGGTAGAAAAGGAGAGAGGCTAGCTTGCAGGAAGCCTACAGTAGGAGCCAAGACTGGGGGACAGCTGAGAAGACTGTTGAAGAGAGAAACAGTTAGCCTTTATAGGCGTTGTAAAGAAAGGGACTTAAGGAGCCAGATATGACTGTGTTGAGGGGTTTTGGTCTGAGGGCAAACTTGGATAGAGGAATCCATCCCACCCAGAGCAGATTTCTTTATAAGGTCTTTTATTTCTATTCAGCTTTACTGGGTACCACTGAGTTTTCTCTGTTTTAAAATACATTTGTGCCTAGTTCATAATAATGACTTTGAATTATTAGTCCAGCTGAAGTTTTAGGGTACTCGATAAGAAAAGGTCTACCACAGACCTCTGATGCACTTTTGTCTCATGGCATTTTGTATGAAAAATCATGTCAAAAGTTCTTGAATGTTACATCAGCTGGGACACTGCAAAATGTATGTAACTGGTTCTACTGCTAGGAATCACGCTGAAGGGTACAGTCATTCAGAAGGGCTGTATCAGCCCCTTTCTCAGCACCAGCCTTGTTATTGTATAAAAAATGTGCAGGTTACTGACAACAATGTTCAGAAGCTTGGGTAAATACCTAGAACACATTGCAGCCAAATAATGCAGTCAAGTTTACTTTATTCAGGAAAATTAGGGGGTTGCCTATCATTTTGTTGGTTGAGCTCTACATTCCTAGCACTTGGAGTCTCAGTGCCTATATAAGAATAACCCTAACTGTTACGTGGGAGACCTCTGAAGTATTCAAACCTTTGTCCTTCTGTAGAAGTACCTTCATCATGAAGTTAGAGTGTTTTAGTACAAATGTACCTTTGTCCTTTCTGTGGAGGATTTTACACTGTGTAGAAGGCAGCATTCATAATGCAGAAATAGAGGGTGTTCGTGTTCAGTTTTAAAAGCAATAAGTGCTTTTAGTGCAGAGGACAGAAACCAGATAAAAGGCATCCCTCCTTCCAGCTAAGAAACCACTAGGTAGCCACATACTGTCTCTTCATTCCTGAAGGAGTCCTCTTGGAGGTAATGGCATTTTTTGTGGAAATAAGATAATGTGGTTTGAAATTCTTGAGCTGAAGAGGGCACGGAATGCAAATGTTCCAGTTCCATGATATGGGCTCTGATATAAAGGGTAAGTGGGGGCAGTATCATTTTTTCCTCAGTTTGCAGTTTTTTGAAGTACCTGTCCCATAACATTTGGCAAGAGATCTGACCCTGTGGGCAAATTGTATGTGTTCAGCACGCAGTTTCTGGATGTGTGGGCCTGTCAAAGCATGTAAGAGTTGTTCTGCATATTCCCAGGTTCTTCACTGGAACTAGGTAAGAGAAAACTGTCTAATATTTAGATGAGGGAAATTGCAAGCATGCTGAGAGGTGTGTGTGTATGCCTCAGGATCTACCACGTGAGGCAGGAAGATGTCAGTGGGGTCTGTCGAAATACTAGATGGAGGCATACACTCGTCTATTGTTGATCTGTCGGTCCTGCTTCATCAAACTCTTTTGTCATGTTTGCTAAATGTCTGAAACATGGATAATCTTATCTCTTGTGGAAGTTTGTCCTAGAGATAAATTCTTTTAAATGAGAATGCTTTGTGTGCAGCTTTCACTAACTTAATTCTGAGTGTAATTAAGGTTTAAATATAGAAACAAAGAAAGATGATAGTTATTTTAGCAGACATGGAGAAGAAAGATATTAAATGTTCTTATCTGGCTTGGGCATTAATTGAAAGTTTCAGTTATATCGGGATCAGAACCTGATCCCGAAATTGCCATTTGCTTGAAGATAAAATAGAACAGTCAGTCAAACACTTTCATATCAGTATCTGTCACTGCAATCTAAAATGTTAATGCAATATCTGTTAGAATTGAGTAGATGATAACATTCCTTGGCCTTCTGCCAGGGTATAGGGGAAAATAATTGTCTCTAACTACCAAGATGCCAATAGTTGTGATGGTTCACTGGGACATGGGTGCAGAAATCATGGCAATAGCGCAGTTATGTATTTTTCTTCTCTGCACTGTCAGCTACATAAAAGCAAATGGCTGCCTTAATTTATGCCCCATTTCCATTCCCTTGGTGATGAAACTTGGCTGTCCTTGAGGCAGAGAAGAGAAGAGAGAGAGAAGTTGGAGTGTTACAATGAGATATCATGCATTTTCCACTATATTGATCACTTAAAAATATTTCTGTTTATATTTGTCAAGTATTACAGTTTCATAAAATCATAGCAATGATTGGGTTGGAAGGCACCTTAGGATCATCTGGTTCCAACCCCCCTGCCATGGGCAGGGACACCCTCCCCTAGACCAGGTTGCTCAAAGCCCCATTCAACCTGGCCTTGAATGTTTCTTGTTGCTCTTCTCAGACAGGTACAAGGGAAGTGCTCATCAGTTCTTTATTTTGAGCCTGATCTTGTAATCCCCATGTCAGTTTTTTATTGTTTCCATGAATGAGTACTCAGGATCTTTTCCTTAAACACGTTCAGATTTTGTTGCAGTGGAAAGGAGATGATTGCACAAAAGATTACATTCTCGTAAAACTTACATAGTTGGTATTACAGTTAGAAATGCCAAACTTTTTTACATTTTCAGCCCTTTCATTTACTAGTAATGTTATCTTCCTGTGAACAGTTCACCTTCCAATCAGTCATTTTTTTTTAGCTAATATCTGGTTTGGAAGATTAAGCTTTCACTTCCCTTTCTGTTAGGAAAATGTTGTAAGAAGTTAGGGCTTAAAAAACACTGATAGGACTGAAAAAACACTGATTCCCCAATACGGGAATCAGATCTATTTTTCCAGTTTTATATTCTTGGTTTCAAATTAGTCCTGTTGATTAGTTATGTATACTAAGTAATGCATTCTGCTAGATTTCTTTATACCTAGGAAAACAGGATTCTTACATTTGCCTGTCACAGTTTTGACTAAACCCATCAAAATAGTATGAAAAAACTGTTAGCCCCCTACATAGTCTTACTTTATTCAGTTAGTACTGCTCTCTTGGATCTGTTGATCAGAATTTTTCTTGTTGCTTCATTAAAGTTTTAAGTGCTAAACTAATGTAGCATATAGTAATATATTTTTGTTAACATTTCTGTATTTAAAATACTGTTTTCTGGGCTTACAGTTACATTCTGAAGTTTTCATTTGCCTAAATGTGTATCATGTCATAGATAATGTCTTAAACTTATCCTTAGAGCAGAAAAGGGAAGCAGTGAATGTTAGACACAGCTGTGATCAGGGAGTATGAAAAGGACTGTTCAGTGACCTGGAGAATCCTACCCACCATGAAGCAGGGTGCTCTGCCACAGTGAGCTGGTGTCATTGCTGCAGCTGCCTCTACCCGCTCCCCAGACACTTTTCCCTTTCTGGAAACATTTTTACTCAATGACTATATTGGTTACGCTGTCTTTAGAGAGGATCCTTCTAGAACATACAGGTAGTATAGGAGTCATAAATGAGAAAATTATTACAAAAAATGTCATGGTAAATAGCAAAGTGAGTTTACACAAATAAAACCTTTTGAGGAAATGCCATTGTCTGTCTATTTATGTAAGTAACAAACATCTGAGTTACTCTGAAAGTGTGAATCCTTTTGGGCAGGAAACCTCTGAATGTGCCTTCTGGTTGAAGTTTCCAGCCTTGGAATTTGACGTGCATTGTTGAAGAGCTGCGTCTGCGTCTTCTGACCTCTTTGGAGCTCAGATGTTAGGATTATCATGAGGTATATTGGAAGTTTATTACTAGTACAGAGTTTATGTCCAAGAATTTGAAACCAACTTTTTTTGGCAGAGAAACCAAGCAGATTTTTTTCCACTCCTATGACAGCTTTGGTTTTTTCCTGCCTTTTTCCACAGAGAAACACTGGTAAAATTGTATTAATCTCTGGGACTATCAAAAAGGAATATAATTGAAAAGAAAATTTACATAGTTTACAGTTTCTATTACATTATGTTTTTTTAATATTCAGTGTTGAGATTTGTGTCAGTTTTGTAGGTCAAATATAATGGATCAATATCACATTATAATTAGAATGTGATCCTTAATAGTATCCAGATATGTAAAATTAGAATTGGCCCTAACCCAGCCATTACAGTGTCTTCAAATTCTAGATCTGGTTTCAGATATGGATGCCATATATCCCAGTGCTGGTCTTAGGGTTTTCTGTGCTGTCCCTCAGGCTTTCCAATATACGTTCCATACATCCAAGAAACATTCACACATGCAGTGATGACTACCTCATCTGTACGCTCGTATATACTGCACACCTGACTCAGGGAATTTCACGTACTCAGGCTGGGAGGTTTGTGTGTGGAAAATCACTTCCCATGTGGACATTATTTCACCATCATTTGGAAGATAAGTGAATCTAACTTCATCTGCATTAATTTTCTGCTGATGATGTCTAAAGACTATGCCCTTCTCTTGACACTCTTTCCCAAATTTACTCTATAGCAGCGTTAGGTGATCGCTTGTACAATGTCATATTTTAGAACAGCTGTTCTTTAGTCACACAAGTGCCAAGGAAATGTTCAGAAACATTCAGCTATTCTGGGGAATAGCAGGAGAAAAATATTTTACGTGTTTTGTGTTGCAATTTATAAAGTTTCTCTCTGAACAAAAATTTTTAGTTCTGTTCTTTGCGGCCCTGAGCGGGATTTACCATCTGAAGGCTCACTGGGGCAGTCTTCCACTGTAGTAGAGATTTAGAATCATATAATCGTAGCATTATTTAGGTTGGAAAAGACCTTTTAAGATCATCAAGACCAACTGTGAAGGGCTCGATGTAAATTTGTAAAAGGGTCTCATCTTTACAGAAGATAAGAGAATTCATCTTAACCTAAGCTGCACAAAACCAACAGCTCCAAAGCAGCAAAGCCTGTGTCTGTATGCAAGCATATGTGCTTGCATAAGCACGCAGAGATATGAGAGACTTGGATGAAAGAGAAAAATGCAAAGTCATCACTGATGAAATAGCTTACGTGGACTATTTTACTGTTTTTTAAATGGTTATAATTTATTTATGTGAGCTTCACAAAATACTAGGTGTTTTTCAAACCTAAGTGCAAACTCAGGGAATTTTCCACAACATCCAGTTTTAGCCATCTCTTTTAGGTGCTCTGAAACACCCTTTAGAACATATTCTTTTCGCAGAGTGGCAACTCAAACTTTCAGCATACGTGTGAATACTTCCCTGCATTCATATACTAAAGAGTTTGCAACTATCACAAACCTTCTGGAACTTTTGGAATGTCTCTTAGCAGAAGGACTCAGTTTGGATATTGTTCTTTTATCTGCTTAATAATTCTTCTCCTGTATCAGGGTCATAATGTCCAAATAAAATTGTAAAGGTCTTATTTTATTTCAACTCTTCAAACAGAGTCTCATGATGCAGTTCAGAAGCCAGTGAAATTTAGTCTGTGACAGATTCATTTATATCTGCATATCATTCTGCAAATGTCATTCTGTTGTGTTAAAAAAGGTTTGGTTGTAAAACCTGGATTTGGCGTTTGTTCCATTTCTCCTTGTTGAGGTAAAATACTCAGAAAGTCAGGAATAATACTTGAAATTTGCAGGGGGATAATACTGAGGCTTTGACCCTCCCATTAAAGTGTGAAAGTACCATTTAACCATGACCAAGAAAAACCCGCTTCTCCCCATCGATGGGAGCAATACTATGACGTACTGGAAAATGGAGGCTGGCTTGGGAGTTTAGATGACAGAAAGCAGGAAAATAATAAAAGAGCAGTCTGCTTAGTGCAGCGCTCTTTTACCAGGCTGAGCAAGTACTCTGTCTGTAGTGATGAGGAGGCTGAGGCAGGAGCTGCCAACTCTGTCTTGTTCTTTTTTTCCCCATAGATTTGTATAGCTCTTGTACTCAGATTGTTCTCAAGTAAATGCTTAGAATTCTTTTTGCAAAATACTTCTGGCTTCAATATCAAGTGTCCTTGAATGACTGAAGTATAAAGCTGAATGCATGAGTTATTCAGGGTGAATGCAGAGCTGTGGAAAGGATATGCCCAGGAAAAGTGTTCTGTTAAGACCAACACAAATCTTGGGTGCATTGTGCCATTCTATTTTTAAGTGCAGGTTATTAGAATTGCTTCGGCTGAGTCTGTGCTCCAGGACTGTGTGTGAGAGGAGAGCAATGGCTCATAGTAGACTGACTAAATTGCTGTGAAGTCCAGAATTGTTCTGGATCCAGAATTTGAACCCAACATTATGTGTCTGATGAGAGGGAAGCAAGGATTAACCAGTTAAGCCTGTAATTCAATCTCAGTGAAAAGAATGAATCATAGAAAAGACTGAAACCATCATTAGAATCCTTCGATGAGCTGGAAGACTAAGGAAAACCAAAGTTAAGTTTTAAACAGTAGCAGAAAGTGTTGTACCTATGAACAACAAAATGAGAAGATTTTTAAAGTAAAGCACTTATTGAAAACTTTGCTCAGTTTTGTTATGTTATGTAAATTTACTACTGATAGAAAAAAAGATTAGTGGTGCTAAACTTTCATCTAAGATGCATTGGCATGTGTCAGATTAACTGTGGAAATTTTGCGAAATGGAACCCAGAAGGTGTGCTAACTGCTAGACACCGCAGAGTTGAAAGTAAATATATTTCCAGTGAGTGAATATTGAGGAAATAAGCATCTGGAAGAAATGGGAATTTTGGATTCTTAATTGCATCATTCACCCCAGAACATCTGCCAGAGATATTAAGAGCAAATGTAACTATCTGAGAGAAGAAATAAGTTTAAATAAGGCAGGAGGAAGAGTAATATTGTGCCATCTTGTTACACTGCTGCACGCTGCATGTATGAAGGCTGTGTAAATCTCTCTTCTCTTTCTAGTCTTCATTCAAAAAACCTTAGGAGACTAAAATACTTTTTCCATGCCTATGTTTCCCTTCTTAGAATATGGGAAATTTCAGGAAATCTCTTTTATGATAAGTAAATAGCCCATATTTTTGCGTATATTGTCCATCATCATAACAATATATAGTATACTAGGAAGGTGGGTTGCAGAGGGCAAAGGGAATCCTGCTGGTGTTATGCCCTGGAAATGACTGAGAAAAGAATTAACCTTTCATCCTACTTATGCCACTCCTGTTCATAGTATAATTTAGATGAGCAGAAAGGTTTCTTTACTCTTTGCTGGAAACTGCTCCTTGGGGATTGCAGGAATGAAGTTAAGTCAGGCCCTCTGCCTAATGTTAGGGAAGAAGTTGGGATGGGATGATATGCAAACAGCTAAAAAGTGGGGAATTAGGAAGATCCCCATTACACCAGTGCAAGGATGTGCTCACCAGTCTTCTCTCATGCCTTTCTTGACTTTTCATGTTTTGCCCTGCATCATTAGAAGCATTTTCTGCTAAATGATTTAAGGACACTACGTATTTCCCACCCTGCTTCTATCCCAACATTACTGTCATTGCATTTTCTTGGGTTTACTCTGAAAAACAGCTTGTGTAGGGGAAAGTGACATGCCAATCTGAAAAAAAGAGCTTAGCTACCAGAGAAGGGTTAGGTATATTGTACTACACAAATCTGAAGTAAAACCTACATGTTAAAGAATGTTTAGACTGGTGACATTTTAAATTTTCTTTTAAAAAATAAATACCGGAAGGACCACTGCATATTATTGCCTGTAAAAATGCCATATTTTAGAACAGCTGTTCTTTAGTTATAGAAGTACCCAAAACATGTTCAGAATCAATCAGCTATTTTTGGAAACAGCAAAACACAAGAATATTTTAATTGTTTTGGACTAAGACCTCCATTCATAGATTATAGACATTTTATGTTCATGTTACAGGCATTTAGAACTTGAGTGTTTTGCTGAAAGTCACAGCAAATCTGAATTAGAGGAGTCTGAATGGTGTATGGAAATCATAATCTTATTTTTTTTGCAGTTCATGTGGCTTATTTTGTCACGGGCAACATTTTACCCTTCTTATTATTTTATCATCTTTCTGATATAAACAAGGTTAGTGTGTTGGGAACTATTGACAGTAACTACTGAAAGTACTTTATAAAACAATGCATTTGCTGAAGCAAATACCTTTTTCAAGTCTGGTTCTTGAGTTCTTGCTTCTATTTTAAAATATGACTTAGCCTAATGAGCATTTTTTAACCTGGCTATACAATAAATCCTGTGAAGAACTCACATTTAGAACTATAACACTAAACGGTGGTGTAAGGAAGCAAAAATCTAAAAAGTCCCACTTATCAGACAGATCTTGGCTGTCAGGAAACCCCTTCTAAAAATCTGTCCTATTGTCAGTCAGGAGTCATTATAAACTAATTTGCTCTTCTGCTAGGTGCTAAGAATACAGCAGTCTACACTTAAGCAGCATTATGACCCACATTAAAAACATGAAAAAAATGCCAAATTATGGCTTATCCTAATAGAGTCAGTGTAGAAGAGGTGTGAAACTATAAAAAATCACTCCATTTTTAATAACAATGATCACTGGGGGTAACAATTTCAATAGTTTTTAATAAAGGTTTCATGTTTGGCATTTATTTTGTACTTTTCTTTTTAATGGAAAAATCTCTTAGGTTCATGCATAGCAAAAATAAATAATTAAGGAGGAGATAGATGGAACACATGAGATTTCTTTCTTACAGACAACCTGCAGAAAAATGTGGTAATGGTATTTTACTGCTATAAATTGGGATTTATAAGCTTCAGACTATTTCTGTGTCCCTTTAATAAAGTGAATTGTCTACAGTGAGGAAATAAATCAGTGATGTATTTGAAATCCAGGAAGTTTGTTTGACGCCTCTAAGTTTCACTTTTTTTTTTTTTTTTTAAGGAGGAAGTTTCTTGTTTCAAAGAGAGCTTTGAAAATTAGTCTAGATGTGCTGCTACAATACCTAGTAACATTTTAAAAGCTCCTGAAATAATAGCTAGGGGAGTGTGTTCCTCAAAAGTCCTTTTGCTTCTTCCTCTGACTTTAGTGTTATATTTGGACCTGAAAGTCACTCCTCTGCTGAGTCCTGGCAAATGTCTGAGATCTTAGAGGTCAACTTTACAGTGAAGGATAAATCAGTGGATATATTTTAGCTTGCTTTAGTTATACACATGTATTATCAGTCCTAGAGCAGACATGGTTGTAGAGCACTGACCTCTGAGTTTCAGTATTGTGCTAATGTCAGATTCTCATGAGGGCAATCTCCCAAACAAAATGATGAGCCAGGGACCAGGTCATGTCTCTGCTGATGTAGCTCTTTCCCTTAGGGAGGGATCTAATCTTGCACACTTAAAATTCAGGTATTAGCGGAATGACGATGCTTCTTTTTGCAGCTCTGCATTGATTATACAGGGATGTCCAGCTTAAATTAGATGCCAAAGCTGTAGAGATATCCAGCATATGTGATGTGTCTTTGCTTTTGTAGAGAACAGTGGAACTTCCCCCCTTTCTTTATTGTTATAATAATACAATAAATGAAGGTATAAAGATTCAGAGAGTGAATAAAAATGTCAAGATGCATTGCTGTGTTAAAGCTTTGGATCCTTCAACTTAGAGACAATTTCTTATATGTCCTTGACTACATGTATGTATGTATGTATACGTATGTATAATACTTGGAAAAAAAGGGACAAAACTCCAGGATGTCTCTCCATTTTGCAGGTTCAGACACTGCTGTGCATTGCTTTTGGGGCTCTGAACCAGGAATACACTGTTGAACATATTCATATAGTATGTATGTTGCTAGACTCTAGAAATGACTGTAAGGGAAAGGAAATGTGGATGAACATGCCAATCCCTTGAAGAGGAGAGACAGAGGATCAGAAGTAGTCAGATAGCATCTGTATTGTGCAGCATATTTGCTAAAGTAAAAATCCAAGCAAAGAGCAGTCACTCACCACAAATATCAGAGTAGTTGTGTGTGAAATAAGAGGAAATTCACAGTGCCCATGCTATATGCTGCGTCCTGTTCCTTAGAAATTATAGGAGCCCAGCCATAATATAACTCCTAGGTAGTGCAGTACTTTCATATTAAGAATTAGCTGTTAAAGCCAGGCTGTACCGCTGAAGTCAGGAAAGGCTGACTCACTCTGCTGCATCTTCAGTTTCTGATTTCCCCATCTTTTTGCTTTACAATGCTTTGCTAACTACAGCTGGAGGATATGCGTTAGGATTATTCTCAAGATTTCCCTGACTTGTAGCCCTGTGAAGATAAGACTCCCCATAGATTTGTGTATGTGATTAGACAAGGTATCTCATGAATGGTGTTTTGTCAAATCCTGCAGTGTATCCACTTGCTGTTCAGCTTTTAAGGTGGTGAATTGAAGGGAAGGCAATTCTTGTTTTGTGACAGTCTCCCACACGCTAAAGAAGATTATGCTTGGCTCCCTTCACTACGCGTTGTTGCCATGGACCTGGACAGTTATTTAAGTCTCATCTACTTTTTATGGTGGCATTTTAGAACTAAAGCAGTAAAAAAATATGTCATGAGCCAGTGTAGATAGATACTCCTAAGGGACTGTGAGTAGTTGGTTATTTCCTCATAAGAAATTAATCTAACTTTAAAAAGAGACATGGCCCTATGGATATTTATAAATGGCCACACGTCTGTTGTCATTTGACATATTGTTAGGCACTGGAAGACAAATATGCTGTATTATTCTGTGTTGTACATGATCAGCTTTGCACGTGAGACTTTTGAAAGAGTATATGCAAACCAGCCCACAGATAACAACTGCTGCTCAGTCTACTGGTCTGTTAGTTATTTAGCTAAAATTCACTATTCAAATCGATGTGAGGGTTGAAGTTTTGAGGTTCTGATGATCTCTGTGAGGAAAATTCTGTGTTAAAGTAGCAGAAAGATCAAAGAATATGCAACCATAAAAATGTATACAGCCAGTATATGGATGCTGTCATTTTATGTGCAGATGCCATTTGGCTATACATTAAGTGCTTCCTTGCAAGTTCCTATTAGCAACATTTGAATTAAAATTTGACCACTAATATATTTTTTTAAAATTTTTTTTTTTTTTTTTTATTGCTCCCTGAGTACCCACCCTGCTCCTTTCCCCCTCCTCACCCTTTCATAGTGGTGAAGAAGATGTGAGAACTGTGGATGCCCCTTGAGACTCTCCCTTGACATGAGCAGTCTCTGCCACTGACATGGCACATTGGAGGGTGCCTCATTACCAGTGGCTGAGGGAACATTCCTCCTGTCTTGTAGGGGAAGGATGAATCTGGGTCTTGGGTAGCATGGCAGAGGAGGGGCTGTGGGAAGTGGACCTGGTGAGGAGTGGGAAGCTTGCCTTGAACAGAGGCCCCTTTACCACCCCTTTCAGATACAGCAGCATAGCACTGTACCCTTCTGCCCCATGGTAGGAGGCATGGTTACTTACCTGGTCTGAATCTCATGTTCAGTGTAGGAGGCTTGACCAGTCTGGGGTGATGTAAAATTAGTTTACTAATAATTTACTTACATCCTGCTCAAGGTGTGCTTTTTATGGTTCTGAAAAGCTCATGCACGAGAGCTGCCCAGCGAGCTCTGCTCTCCATTTGCATCTCGGCAGGGGTCTGGATACACAGGTTGCCTGGCTTATTTCATGGATGGACAGCAACGAAAAGGGATCATGAACTGGCCTGGCATGGCCTCTCACATCCCTGGATGCAGTGTATGAGCTTCTGTAGACATACAGGGTAAAATGCCAAGCATGAAGCCCTGTTCTCATTCTCCAAAAAAGTCCCTGAATAATTATATTTTTTTGTTATATCTTGGTTTTTAAGTAGGTTTCTCTTGAAGGTGTGAATTACTTCAGATGCTTTCATTACCTGACAGTTTTTACAGAGCAGGCTTCTGGAGTTCTAGAAACTGTGGTATTTTTGCAGCTTCTGACTTTGGATAGCAGTGAGAGTGGTGTGTGTGTTTCCTCTCAACAGCTTCTGTTAACCAGAGTTCCTTTAAAAACAAGTGCCAGGGAGTCTGCTAGAAGCATCATAAAATATACCTTTTCAGCTAGATGAGATATCTGAAAGTGTTATCTTCTGTGAATCCTTGAGCAAAAACATTCTTGATTGCACAGCTCTGAATGGTTCTCCTGACAGTTTCTCCTCTTTTATTTTGCTTGTTGAAATGTGCTTTCCTCTGTCTTGAAGAATAGCCAGCCTCTACCCAGGCCGTACAGTTTCAGTTCATAGACTCTTTCTAGATACTTATTGATTCATCATGCCCATGGCTTAGAGACTTACTATTTATATGGAATCAATAATATAGTGGGAAGGTTGTAGCAGGGGAGATCAGTCTAAAAGAGGGGATTTCACAGGACTAGACATGTGCCTTGTTAGCAGGTTTTTTCTGAAAGGCCTGAGTTAAGTTCCTCCCCTGACTCTGTACTTCAAAAGAGCTTGCCTGGGGCTCTACAGAAGCAAGCTGAAACTTAAAATTAAGATCTTTCTTTCAGATGGTGAACTGTGTGCTGGGACATCCTATGGAGCTTCTCTTAATACATGTGGGGGAGTCTGAAACACTCTGGGAAAGTCCTAGAAGGCAGGGGTGGAAAAGAAAAAAGAAAAAAAAACCAGTTATGTAGTTTACAGAAGGGCGACTATGCATACATGTGCCTGCAGTTTGTTGGAGGAGTATTTCAAGGTACATTTGATAATTTGGTTTATCTGGCAGATTAAGTAAAACCATTACAGTGCTGCAAAATGGAATGCTACGTATTATAAAAATATGTTACAGAATTAAATAAACTTCAAATTAGTGCAGACATACCATTCTATCCAATCATGGAAATAGATAAGGCAAGGCAAAACAAAGCCAAAACAAACCCTGAAAGAAAAAATTGACACACCAACTAAAACTCTATCTGTAAAAAAACCCCATTAGCCAGCCAAGCAAGCAAGCAGAAGTTTTGGAGAGGTTTTAAAATGTGGAATTTCAAAAATGAAATACTTTTTATAGACAAGTCATGTTAAATTTCATCACTTATTTATGTGATGAATGTACATACACATATGAATGCAAAAATGTATTTTCAGAATCTTATGGTATATTTTTATTTAAATATCCTTTCTAGATGAATGGGTGCTAGGGTATACATCACTGCTTTTCTGTATAGGAGGGGGATATAGAGTGACTCAGTATTAATGAATATTATGTTTGGAAATAATCCCATTCTGCACAATGGGAATCTTGCAGTTGGTACAATCTTTGGAAGTCCACCTTGATCTCACTGAGTAGTTTCTGTCAGGTCGTCCCTTAATTTCCCTGACTGCTCCTGTTGTAGCATGTATTCTAGGTTTGATCAGCTTCATAGTTCTTCAATAGAGATATTAAACAAGCCATGTTCATAATCATCCTTAGAAAAAAAATCTTTGTGCTTCTTACTTTGAAAGCCATTGCTTTCTCTCTCTCTTTTTTTTTTTTTTTTTTTTTTTTGTGGAATTTATTAAGGACTTCCCAAATAAATTTGGGAGGCTGTTGCTTTTCTAACCTTGTGGAATCTTAGCATGGGATGAATAAGGGATACAAAGCATAATTTTTTAAAAAAGAAAGTGGAATAAAACATAAAGACTTGAATAATAGAATTCATGGTTACATTCAAGTGCTTAAATATGAATCAACTTTCTTATTACCAGGATGTATTACCTAAATAAGTTCTGGCACCTTAATAAATAAATAAGTACCTTAACTGTGGAAGCATGATCACACATAAGGAGCTAGATGTATGTTGAGATGGAAATCGAGCACAGGGAGCCAGCTGCATCCTTCTTTGGGCAAGGACAGCCACGGTTGTCCTTCCCTTGGCTTCGCTGCTGTCTCCACAGAGGCACCTACAGTCCACTGAGGTGCTTGAGCTATTTTCTCATAAGCGTGAGAAGCCTGAAAACAGGCTGTTCAAAAGGACTATTCAATTTACCTCTTCACCTTGTTACACTAATCCTATTTCATAGCGACTCCCGTACACAGCACTTTTCTTAAGATGTTACTTCAGGTGAGGGTTGTGTGCCAGAGGGTCATTCAAATACGTGGGGCTAGAAAAACCCTTTTGTTTCTTTTTTTTTATGGTGGGTCCCTGAGAACATGTTAATTTGTCATCTGGTACAGTATGCCCTGAGAGCATTCGGGTCAGCTAGAAAGAGAAGAAAATTAATAATGAGAGTCATTTAAGGAAACAGGGGAAACATATTCCCCATAAACTGTGTGAACTACAGGCTTCTGAAGCCTTGAGACTGAGGAAAAAATGTGGGGATTTTTGTATTTTGTCAGATGCTGAAGGCTGCTCTGAGACATGTGCTACTGCTTCTTGCTGAGTCGAGATACTTGGCAGAAGGCCCACAGAGAGAGAGTAGGAGAGAATAAAAAGTCTTTGTGCCAAATGTTCTTTTGAGTGCCTAAGAGCTGGATTGATCTTTTTTTTCTCTGTGAAATCATATAATTAGTGATCTCAAACCTCAGCCTGTTAATTTACAAAATGTCTGCACACTTTAATATATCGTTTGCTTAACATGTTTGATAACAACCTTGGAGATACTGGGGCTTTTTGACTTCTTGTAGTATTTATAAACTGTGCCTGCCCTGGGTGTTTCCCTGCCAACTCTGCACAGGCTCGTTTGGTGGATGGTGTCAGCCTGCAGCAGCTGGAGAAGGAAGGCAGGAAGCATCTTGCCTGCAAAAAGCAGAGTGTCTCCATTTCTGGCCCATAGGGAAACGAAACACGCAGCCTTTCCTGCCATCAATGTCCCCTTGCCTGATCTGCTGCTCAGCAGCGGGGTGGCTATGGTGGAGCGCTTCCCCCCTGGGCACCTGTGGTGGGAGTTGGTGAGGGACCTGGCAGGCTGGCTCAGCCGGGAGCTGAGCTTGTCATGAGGACAACAAGCAGAAGCTGCTTCTCCTCCTCTTCCAGTGGGTGAACTTCTAAAGAGCTGCAAGATCCCTAATGGCTGCTTGGGATCTTGTCTCCGAACCCACTATGGGTTCACGAACTCAGCGATCATCTGGTTTAAAAACTGAAAGCGGGACCTAGCGAGGGTAGCACTCTAGGCTGAGAGAGGGTCATATGAAGAAGCTGAAAGTGTCCTCCAGGCTACCTGAAAATTACTTGTGTTTGTAGTTCCTCTGTCTAGCTAAAAGTTTGGCGTGAAGGCATCATTTGTGACCATTGCTGTACAAAGGTTCCGACTTTTGTGAGAGAGGAGATAAGGTTATTTGAGTGAGAATGGTTTACTCCTGCCAAAGGGCTGATTGAATAAAATTAGCCTCAGTAAGGCCAGGGGGATAAAGTCAGATGGCTTCAAGCTCTGCAGGTCCAAGACATCCTACATGAAGTGCTCCATCTGTGGTTTGATGTTTGTAAAGATTGCGTGACCAGCTGGGACCATGCCAACTTGCTGTGCCATTCCAGTAATTCTTTTTCTCTCTTAGTGGGGATAACTCAGTTCTTCAGTCCATTTCAGTACATAGGTTTTGCTGCGGGAATATCTGAGGCTTGATCTCACAGGGTCATTAGTGAGCTCTTGTCGGGGGAATGCTACATTGTAGTTTTCCTTGATTTTTATCCAAAAGGGGAAGAAAGACTTCCCACACAGATGGCTATAACTGGTGTCTGGCAGACAAGCTGATGGATGAGATTTTTCTTTGGCACTGTGCAGAAAAGTATGCTTGGCAATGTGACTGTGGCAAATCACTCATTAGCTTGGTTTTTAAAGGCTACCAGAGATGCTGTCTCCATAGTGCTGTTGCATGAACTCTGCTTACCATCCTTCACCCTAGTGGACTAATCAGGTTAATTGCATGATAGAGGCAGCCCAATGAGAGGAGCTGGGCTAATATCCACAGAATAAACACTTATCAAGAATTATTCTTGTTGTTTTAAAACACTTTTCTCAGGAGAGAAAAAACCACATTGGATCCATGAAGCCTGGGAGGGGCTGCAGTTAGCAGCATCTTTTGTGTATGTGTTGCCTACAAGTGGCACTGCAAAAAGAGTCAGTCTAAGCAATCAGCTCTGCCTTCTAACAATTCACATGAGAACCTGTCCTAAGATTCAAATGACATCAGAATAAAAGATAAATGAAACGCAGTGCTGTACTTTTAAACTAAACTCATTCTCCACTGGTATAAGATCGTAGTGGGTGATGTGTTTATCTGGAGTTTTTCAGTGCCCAAGGTGACCAAGTGACTTTTAATAGCTATAACTGAAGTGCAAGGCATAGAAATGTGAATGCAGTAAATAAGATCTCAAAGCCCTGTCAATAAGGTGTGTTTGTAGGGGTTTAGGAGATATTTGCATGGACAGGAGTTGTCTACATCACAGCATTACCCAAATCAAGCCAGAAAAAAAAGGGGCTGTGTGGCCTCTGGCATAGGATGGACTATTGTGATCGAACAGGGCAACTCTTCTACTTGACTCACTGCAGTGTTTTGGCATGTGCCTCTTGACAGCTATTGATCTGCTGATCTAGCAGGTAAGCGGCCTAATATGAGTGAATTATCTTGACAGTCTGTGTACATTTCTTAGAAGCAAAGGTTGAGAGTTAAATGTGATTTTGCCAAATGCTGCCTCTGTCTTTCTTGCTTATTTTTTCTTTCCAAAAGGTTTCTAATGCTCACATCTGTTAGATGTTGGTGAATATAGCAGCTGAGTAGATGTGAAGCTGCCGTGGCTCCTTATCCCCAGGTTCTGCCAGTGGCAGGGTGAACATCTATGCTCCTTAGACACATATGGATGAGCAGACTGACATAGAGACTCATCAAAAACAGTACGCACCGAACCAGCCATGATGGTCAGTGTACACGAAAACCCCCACTTTTCCTGGCACCCATGTTAATTCACGCAGCAATCATATAACGGATGACCCAATCCCCTTCCTCTTCCCTGACTGACTAGAATTGAAATTTGCTGGTCGAGAGAGATACATATACACAAAATAGACTGCTCCAGTAGCTGTTCTTAGACACTCAGCCTGACTGGTAGGTGGTCCAAGGTGGCTCCATATTGCCAGTTGCTTTCAATTGGATTCACGAGACCATAGGGTGACCCTGGGCCAATTGTAGGTAATCAGACCTCTTAATTTATCACCAACGAATTTGACAAATTTCCCTAGCATTCACAAATACCCACTCAGAGAAGAGAGTTCACCTACAAAAAAGATAGAAATGGGATTTAATGAGAGTGTAGGATAGCTTGTAGTGTTTGTGCTGAAGGCTCAGCCAGGTGCATGTACTGATCAGTCGCTGTTTATACTTCACTGGCCCCTCTAATTCTGTCCCTTTTATTGACTCATGCTTGTTCCTCATCAGTCCACCCTGATCCCTTCCCACTGCCTGCCCCTGGTCCTTCACTGAGCATCCCATGATGAGTGTCACACATTTCCATAGAACGTCTGATGGAAAACCTTAAAATTCTGTTCCCCCTTCATCCAATAATAGGTCCTAGACCCCTGTTTGCGATAATTCCCTTCAGTCTGAAAGGCTTCCTCGTGAAGCAGTTTCTTGTGTTGACTCACATTGGTGGGTTTCCCACAAGGCCTGGGGAATGGATCACTCCCTGTGGATGTCGCTGGGAGCACCAGGTCAGGGTGCAATGCTGGTGCTCATTAGCATCCTTGGTTCCTCTCCCCCAGGGTCTTTGTGCATAGCCAAGGGCTGTGCAAAGGTGAGGGTTATTTGGCACATCCTTGGTTCTAGGAATTTGGAAAAAGCATCATCAAGAGACCTAGAGCACCTTCTCACTACAGAAAATTCTCTTTAAAAGTTGAATTTGAGGTTTTTTTTCAGTCATACACTACTTTTGAATTATGTGAATGTTTTAAATGCGCATGGGATAGCTAAATAAATTTTAAGTAGCCATGTGAAATGTAATGATAGTGTAGAATAAGACATCACAAAATTACCATTTTTTCCTGCTGATTCGATAGTTCTACTCCATGTGTCATCTGGAAAATAAAGCAACATGAGTAGCTTTCCTGAGATGCACCATGTCTGTAGTATGTCTCATTGTTACCACTGAGGACACAGGAATTACTGCTGTGTCTATAATTGATTTTTCAGTTCACTGGCCAAACAGGGGGAAAAAAAACCACCAACAAAAAACAACCCAACCCAAGTAGGTGTTTTTTTTTTTTCTTTTTACAAATAAAATATTTTGCTTTGTTTTGAGAAGTTTTACAATTTAAAAAATCCTTAAAGTTTGTCATAGCAATAAAAAATACTGAAAATATTGTTCAAAGAAATTAAAAAATCATATGGAAACCATTTTTTTCTCCCTCTAAAGGTTCCTACTTTTAGGTTCAATGTGCAACCCTGTTTGACTAGATTTCAAAAATAGTTACACTGCTTGGATACTGTACTTCTAGTAAGTGAACTGTTCAGTGAAAAACACATGAAAACTCTAATGGTTATTAAATCACATTTTAAACATGCATTATGCTTTTCAGTCACTTATATAGACTCTGTCATCATTTGCTTAACCATTGTCATAGATGCTACATATTCAATCATCAAAATAAGCATCTCAGTTGCAAATCCAGATGTCACCATTATTGAAAATACAAAACTTTAACCGCTATTGAAATTCTGATCCAAACTCACTGATCAAACCAAACCCATTGATTTCAAGGGGTTTTGAATCTGATCTTTAGAGGTCATGTTCAGTAAGGTTCCTGTCAATGTGTCTACCCGTGCTTCTTTGGAAGTCGTGGATTGCTGCATTCCATGACTGGTTTGGGAGATGCCTCTGCTTTTCCTTATGTCTGTGCTGCCGGTTCTCTCTCTGGCCCATGGAACTGAAATGAAAGTGTGTTTTGTTTTGTGTTTACACAAGCAAACTGAACCTTGTGTTCCCAAAATCTGCTTTTTTCCCCAGTTACACTAATGACTGATCAAATCAAAGATTTTATCTTTAACAAAAGCTTCACATCACTTATGTTCTTAGATCACACAACTGCAGCAATATCACCACCATTGCTGGTAGAGTATGAATAAGCTAAATTCAAGTTTTCTCTTACCAGCTGTTAGGCTGTATATAACAGAAAATATTGAAAAATATTGAAATTAATTGAATGAAGAAACTAGACAGTGTATTTATTTTCATATATCTTTGTCTGATGTTTAAAGAGAGAAAGCTTAGATGGAAAACCTGGCTTAGCTCTGGTTGCATAAGATTTTGATTGCTTAGATGTGGCAGCTATTAACACTTAGTAAACTTTCAAAAAAATGCAACAATACCGTGTGTGGTTTTGTGTGTGAGAGATTTTGCAAGTTTATTTGTATCCTTCCTATCTGCAGTGACACACTGAGACTGATAGGTCATATTGAAATTGCTGAAGTGTAGCAGGAAGATAACCTAAATTTTTTTGCCATGTCAATCAGTATGAACAAAGCAAACGGACCATGAACAAGGAAACCCACCTTTTTCCTGGTCACTTAAGAGGAGGACAGTGATTTAGAGCCAAATATGGAAAGTGGCACATTATAAACACTAATTTATTTTTCTGATATCAATAACCCTTACCTCACACACTTGTTTGAATGTTGTGATACAACATAGTGACTAATAGTGACTCAGGGAAATAGATGAAGTAGGCTGATAATCTGCTGAAATATTGTTTGCTTTTCCTTATAGATGGTTATTAAAAAAAGTAGTTTCATTTTAGTTCTTAATGCAATTACTCATGTGGATATGGTTTAAATGAATACAGACTACTTACGTCCCTACTTTGAAAGACTGGGTCATTATAGTGTTTCATATGGGACATCTTCCGGATTATACCCAAGGTGTCAAAAAGGCCAAAGTTTGTATAATATTAGATTTAGTATGGATTTAAACTTATGGCTGAGGGTAACTTCCATTCTTTGCTTTTGTGAAAAGCCTTAAAAAACACACAGACACAAGCAAACATAGTTTTGCATGCTTTACATAGTGTCTTGGACCTCAGAGGAATTACCTGAAATGGGATAAAGTAAGATACATTTATTTCATGTAAGGGTGCAGAGCTGCAGGGCTTGTAAGCCGATATAGTAATGGGTTTCTGCAGAAGGAGGTAATCATATATCTGTGTCTGCCTGCTCCTGCTGCTTCCCTTTGGCTGAAACGGCTTCTCACTAGTATCTGCACCCAGTTGTAGGAGCTAAACTGGTACAGAACTAACCCTACTGAAAAAAGCCGTATTTTTCTGCCAGCCTAAATTCCTGGCTTACCATTGTCTCCATCAAATGAGAGTGTTCATGCAAGTAAGGGATGGAAGAGTGTGGGAGAGGGGACAAGGCATTTCCTTTTTCTTCCAGTAGCTGTTAGTCATTAGGTGGGTTTAGCTGTATCACCCAGTTGTTCCAGTGTCTTTGCAGAGAGCATATAGTAGAGCCTTTTTCACTGTTTGTATGTGGCTACTACAATGATGGGGAACCTGAGGGCAGAAACAGCCTGTGACTTTATTTCATCTAGTCCACGGCATCATGATTTCTTCCTCTTCGTTAATGGCCAGTGTATGTGTTAATACATGACCTGTGTTTCTTCCAGTAAAGAAAAAAACAAATGGCTGAGCAGATGGGTGTCAGAATTGAATCTGAATGTTTAAGTGGTGAGGCTAGGAAATGGCGATCATAACAAACAATGGAATTTAGAAGACTGTCCTTGATTTAATGCTAGGTTTGTGTATAACACTGCATCTATGCTAAATACCTTATAGTAGTATTTTTGAGTTGCAAAATAATGATCTTGAACTGTAACTTGCTTTCTTGCCTGGAACAAACTTCCCACAGAAGTAGAGGAGTAAGGGCCATAACTTAGTGCCAGATAACCTGTGGAAATATGGCTGAAATTACATTCATCTGAAGGAAAGAAGTTTAAAGTTGCCATGAAGATAAAAGAACAGGTAGAATTCATATGCACTGAAATGTCTTTGCTGTGTATGTTTAAACATCCTCTTTAAGTGCATTCAATGTTATGTAAAATGAGGAATAATAATTACTTAGCTTTATTTTTTCCAGGAGTGTGATTATGAACAATTAAGTATTTGGTGTACCAATATCATACTGATTTATGAGATAGCTGTTGATGATTTCACTACATGAAAAGTGCTATAAAAGTGACAGGTTAATTACAGGATATACTGTTAATGGGTAAGATGTGGTTATGTCTGTTTTCCAAGTTGCAGTCTCATAATACAGTGTTACATCTCTGGAACATAATATATACATATAAAATACATGTATATATTATGTTATGCATAATCATCAGGAAAACTTCACAGTCTGTACATATCTCCAAGTCTCTTTCTTCAGTCCATCTTCACATTGATTTCAGGAAGGATTACTTGCATTAACAGAGACTGCAGGAGTGAGTGTTTGCAGTGGTTTTGAATAATGAAATTCTGTAGGATTCCAGAAATGACATTCAGTTCCTCAAACGTTTTCTGCAAAGCAAGCAGCATACTTTGAAGTCTGTGCTAGGAGAAAAAGAAACAAAACCAAAATGTGAATCTCCTGAAGTACTATCCTCCTTTCATGGAAAGATTCAGTGGCTTAATGAGGTTAATTTGTATTAGGTTGTGGGAAATCCTTTATCTACTGTATAGAGGCTTTCATTTCACATGAATGTGACAGATACTGTACTTACTGCACTGGAACTTAATTATTTGATAGCATAAGGAGCTGAAATCCCTACATTTCCTCTCAAGGATTATTCATTGCATACTCTAGATGGTAAATAGAAGCTAGAGGATGGTTGGCCTAGATTTTCAGTTTGAAATATCTTTGTATACTTTTCTAGGTTGTTTTGGTTTTATACCTAGAAAATTTCAAAGCAGCTTTGTTAAAGATTCTCCAAATACTTTCAGTTGTATTTGATTATATTTTGTTCTCTCCCATTTTTCCCATATCTCTTCAGCCTTTGAAATGGTTTTCTGTATTTTACATGAATGTAAATGACTGTTTCATTTAATTACAGCCTTCTTCCATAAAAGTCTTAAAATGTCTGATTTTCTCTCCCTAATTACTACGAAACAAGTCTTTCAAAGTTTTGTTTCAGTATGAACATTTCCCTCACTGAATTTTACTACAGCTCTTTTAACTGGCTTCCATTTCAGAAGGCTATCGGTGCACATTGAACTTTATTTTCTCTTAACAGGTATATTATGGCATTTCTGTAAAACTGGTAGAGCAGTGCAAAGGTATTTAATAAGAGAGCAAGGAAACAAAATTTTGGGATCAGTGATACACATCATAATAAAAATAAGGACTGAAAACTATTATAGTGAAAAATTCAGTGACGTGAAGTTCACATCCTACCACTAAATTTACTTTCTTTTGTAGATCCAATGTCTAGTTTTTTATATACCTTTCATAAAATACAAATTAGTGAATTTGTGTTAGCATGTGTGGGTGTAAGATGTGTAATCACTCACCAGAATAAAAACTGTGAACTTACAAAAGCAGCATTTGTTTGTTCTGCTATGTATTATATATTTGAAATATATCCTAGAATATTTTTTTAACATATTCACAAAATATGAAACTTATAATCATTTTACTGAGAAAAGGAATGTATTTATTTAAATTGTTTTATTGGCATATATACCAGTGAAATTGTTTGGAAAATAATTGTAAGTTATTTTTACAGCAGACTGGGGTAGTAGCTGTACAAATATTTGCTCATCATCAAAGGTATGAAAATATAAGAAACTGAAAACTGAAAAGTTCAGGCAAATAGTATGAATTGCTTTCCTCATCATCTACTGAATTAATAATGATATTTCAAAAACAAAGAAAAGCATTTTTGTTCAAAATAACCTTCTAGATTTCTGACTTATGTGTGACATTTCGGTGTATCACAATATGATGGGTCATGGGTTAATTGTTCTCATTGTGTGATATCATTTCAGCTGTAGTACAGCATGATGTGGTGGAGTATAATTTAACCTGACATAGTATAATGCAGTGAGCGACGACAAAGATCAGACTGTTCAGTGGACTTTGCTCTACTGCAAAATGCATAATTGCCTGAATGAAATGTTTAATAGCTTATGTTTTGTTGATGAAGACCCGGAGTCTAATGGCTGCCTGTGGCTTTTGCCTCTAGGCACATTCTTGGGGTCCATAGCCTACATCGAGTTTGTTTTCCTTTCTCAGGTCTTTCGGGAGCTGATACTGTACAATAAAAACTTAGTGCATCCAGAGATCAATGCTGGGCACCTGAAAGCCTCTTAGCAGAGCCTTCTCCTTGTGGAAGCTCTCAATTATTGTCTGCCATTAGGGATATAAAAGGTAGCTGAAGCATTCAGCATTCAGCTGAAGCATTCAGACTTTGCATAAAGCATACAAAACCAGCAGCAGAAATAGCAGGCTTAGGGGTACTATTAAAACACATATTGCTTTGCATAGTTAATATTCCTCCATGTACAAGGTAGTAGGTCAATAGCAGCTAAAAGTTCAGATTTCTTTCTTCCTTCTGATGAAAATGAACTATCCCCAGGAATACCTGGCCTTCTATCAGTAACCACTGAACGTTCAGTTAATATGACTTTTTCTGAGCTCCAGATCCTTTGGTAACTGCTTTGGTTACTACCAGAAAGGGTAGTTTGGAAGCTCCCCTCTTACTAAATTGGTCCTGTCATAGGACTCCATTGCATGATTCTGGTGATCAGGTAGAGCAGCATGCGTGAGGATGATGGGTGCTGGATATGGGATAACGAAGATTGTTCCGTTGCCTTCTGTGTTTGAAAAAGTTGGTTTCCCATGTTTTCAGACATTGCAGTGCCAGGCAGAAAGAATTACAGTGTGATTCCTCAGTAGATTTTATTTCTGGGCTTTGTTTGACGGCTGTCCCTATATCCTGCCAGATCTTCTCTGTCCATCTGTAGGAAGGTTTTGGCATATGATATTGAAACCTGCATCTGCCCTGGACATAAAGTCTGGAGACATAGATTCTGGAAACATATGCATGTATGGGTGTTTCAACATTAATACACTTCCATTTCAAAGTTTCTCCCCTAAGGAAAAGAAAAAAAGATCTTGGTAGAAATACACGCTGTTTATGGGAGTCCAGAAATTAATTAAGTTTCTAGATTAGTTTTATAATGTTTCTGCTTCCTGCTTCACTGGGACAGTCCCATATGCAGCCTCCAATTTTTCTTCTTTAGCCAGTGTTTTGTGCCTGAGATAGTTATACTGCATTTGGAAAAGAAATCAACTTTACATTGTAGTGATAGTACCATTGTAATTCAAGTTTCATGCATGGCAGATTGCCTTACAGAGCCAAGTTTAATGCATTTCTAATTAAAAAAAAAAAAACAACTAAACAGTATGTTACCTCTCAATGTTATCAAATTGCTCATCATCTTATTTTCACAGCTCACCATGTTAAAACTGGGACCTGTGAAGTGGTGGCACTCCACAGATGTTGCAATAAGAACAAGATAGAAGAAAGATCACAGACGGTGAAGTGCTCCTGCTTCCCTGGGCAGGTAGCAGGTACCACTCGAGCAGCTCCTTCTTGTGTTGATGGTGCGATTACTTCTATTGCTTCCTTTTGTTGCATGTTCCTAGAGGGTTTTGCTGGCTTAAACTCACCAATGAGAACCACTCCATTACAGCTGACTGTTTAAAATAAGAGTAGGAAAGCTTTTGCATTTTGAAGGGCATGCCCAAGGTGAATGGAAGGAAGATGAGAAAAATGAATTGTTTCTATTACTCCGTGGAAATGCTAACCAAAATTATTAGATACCAGTGAAAGAGACCTCTTGAGAAGCTAAATTTGATCTGGAGTTGTATGGAATTTACTTAATTAAAAGTCTTTATGCAAAATCTACATGAGCATATAATTTTTGTGTGCTGCAGTCTTACATTGTGTTTATATATTTATTTTTATCATACAGGAACAAACAAGCAAACAAACAGAAAACAGTTCTGGTGGTTTTTTAGTCTTTTTAAACCAACAGTATTTCTCCTGTTCACAGTGCAATATTAATGTTTTACTTAACAAATCTGGCATAGGCTCATATGTTTTATTTGGGAAAATACTATCTGATTTTTCACATCTCTTTCTCAGAAAGAGAAGCAGGATGGATTCACCCTTTACATGATCTCTTTACTGTTGATATGCTGTTGGCTGTCAGAATAGCTGTAAATATGTCATCACTGGGGAATAAATTTAACCAGGCCATGCTAGACTGTATAGTAGATCAGGCAAAATATACTAACTCAAACGAAGAGATTCTACTTGAAACTTTGAAATCTAGCTCAGCAAGAAAAAATGAGGGTTGGAAAGAAATGCTGTGAAATTAGTTCCTGAACTGCAGTAAATGAGGAAAAAAACCCCCACAGTAAAGAGATTGACTTCGAAGTACATAGCACCTTGTGAAAACTGAGACCTAATTTCATATGAAGGCTCTGAGATCACTGAAAAATCACAGACTAATGTCTGTTAGCCAGTACATTTCAAACATTTTCCTGGAAAATCAAAGATATGTTGCAACATAATGACATATTAAAGTGTCCATTTCAACAACATGAAAACGTGTTTGTTTTCCTCTCTTGTAGCTTCAATAGTGGAGCAGAAATGGTGGTGCCACATGCAACCATGTCTAGAAGGGGAGGAATGTAAGGTTCTTCCAGATCGTAAGGGATGGAGCTGTTCCTCGGGGAATAAAGTGAAAACTACTAGGGTAGGTATGATACCAACCTGACATGTTACCAACAATAAAAGAAAAAAGTTTATAGGAAATAGGGTGCACACAGAATTTGAGAAGACTAAAGAAGTGTGGGAAGAGAGTCATACTGGGATTGGACTGCCTGGTCCTGCACACTTTTCTCAGCATGCTTGGCAATTGCTTGAACGTGGTAAGCAGTGTGCCAGACCTCAGGTAAGCAGTGAAGATAGTAGAGTTGATCCTTTTTTTCAGCTATCAGTAATGATCAAATGTATTATAATCTGATATGTATTTCTCTCTGAAACCAGTTGCACAAAGTCTATACATCTTGCTAAGGTCTTCATTCACAGGATTGCAAGCAAGTGCATTTTTATCAATAACATGGAATTACCATGTTTCTACATAGAAACTGCCAAGTATGGTAAGCATTTTATGTATCATTATGCTATGATCTTCTGCTTCTTTCCGTCTTGTATGACTGGGATTTACTAAACAATTCTGACAGAGTTTCAGTGAGTTCCCTTTCTTCATTTGACACTTTTTATATTATTGGTTCAAAATTGTATTAACAGAAATACATCTAACATTCATCATACACAATGCCCGAAAAGAAAGTAAACATGCTGTCATTCTGCTTTTTAGTGGCTGAGAAAAACTGAAGAACAAATTCTTCAGATAAATACTAAGCACTCAGACTTCCTAAGACTACAGCGTTGTATCTCTGTAGGGTAATCTTTATAAAACAGATTAAAATGCACTCTGAAGACACACATACATTACATGTGTGTAAGCATAAACACCTTTACCCCCGCACCCCACCACATATACTGATGACTGGGTTTGCTTGTAAGCATTTAGTAATTGTTTGTAGTGTCGGACCATAATTTGCTAGTGTGATGTTTACTCTATGCATGTTTTTGAGTGTGCATGTCATTTGATTAAAATCTACCTTACACAGGCACTAGATTTCTGGAACACCTTGACGGTAGTGAAATGTAGTGTGCACTGACTGTATTCCTTCTGTTCCACAGAGAGCTCTACATGTCTCAGTTTCTGTATGTAAAGGTCTTTAAAACATTTTGACATTATTTGAAGGAAGGATGCTTCCTAAATGTTTCATATACAATTCCACTTCTGAATCGACTTTCAAATGTTTCTTTTGAGACTAACCTTGCTTGAATGCTGCCCACACTTAACTTCATACATGCAAATGTGATTATATGCTTGTAAAATGTATGTGCATGGATAATAGAATCAAAAGGAACTAGATAGAATTTAATAATAATAATAGAAATAGAAATTGTGTGTGTGTGTGTTTTGAAATTTGTGCTGGCTACTACTACATGGCACTATTACTGTTAGACTGCATGCTGGTTTGTATTTATTGTGAGTGTTTAACAAGCAGTAAGTAAAAATATGGGCCTGTATTACATTTCTGTAGGGGCAGACATCAATTAGAATGGCCTTGAGGAGATTTCTTCCTAACGTTTTGTCAGAGGATTGGTTTTTCTGGTCAAGAAAGTGCTGCCCACCGTTAGGAATCTACAAAAGGTCAATGCTCTTGTCCTCAAGGGCTTATGCCTCTTTTGCAGCCTCATAGGTCTGGCTTTTTGCAGAAGTTTGACTTTTCTTGTCTTCCATGGATGGTGGCAATCCTCAGGACTCATTTCGTACCTCTTCAGAAGTGATGCTATGAAAAAGCCAGTCCTTGTCTTTATTTGCCATCATATGCACTGATTCAGTACAGTGGTTACCATAACCTGCTTGCAGACCTACCACTGCAAAAAGGAAAGTAGTAATCCCCTTAAATCCCCCACTATTTGTTCTGCCTTCTCATTCGTCCAGATATCGTAGGCTGTCTCTTCTTCCTTTGTTTCCCACTCATCTGCAAAGTTGTTTTGAGGCAATAGGAATGTGCAGGCGTGGCGCTTGAGGACATGATCTGGTGGGTATGGTAGTGTTAGGTTGATGGTTGGACTAGATGATCTTATAGGTCTTTTCCAATCTTAGTGATTCTGTGAATAGCAAACAAATTCAAATTTCTGACTGAAAGCTGGTCTAAGTCATTGAAAGCAGGTGGCAGGTGAATGAAGGTCTCATCCCAGATGCAGGGGACTGAGGTTTTAACAGATGTCATTCTGATGCCCAGAAAAATGTACATCGGTACTGGAAGTGTCAGTGATTTTTCGTGTTAAGAGTGCAGCTTATTATCAAAAAGCAAATACTTTTCCCTAATATGTAGTGACTGCAATATTTTTGTAGCTCCTCTTTGTGCTCCCCAAGGTCTATATAAATAAAAGGAAAAATTCTGAAGTGCTCTGTGGTTTCAAAACCCCTTTTATTTTTTTGAGAAAAATAAAAAGAACTGTACAGAGTCAGTATTAAGAAGTCATGCATAATAAGTTTCTGATTGTCAAATGAAATAACCCGTATGTGATTATCATGTATAATGTAAAAGCATAAAGAAACAAAGGGAACTGAACAGCTTGGGTGATTTAAATCTATTGAGGAAAAGCCTTGTGAAGGCTTTCCTGAAAGGCCTAGGAAAGTCTGTATTCACCTCCAAAACATTTTCTGTAAGCTTGCCTCCTTCATGTGGAGAAAAAATAACCCAATTAACCGTTGAAGTACTATCTTCCCTTTTATAGGATACCAAGTTCAAAAGCAGCACCTACATTTCCACATCTCAAGCTGTTGATAGTTAAGCATTATGTTAGAGATAAAACCACTGGTGGAAGGGGGTATTTTGCTGGTCCATGTCTGTCGGCATATTTAATGATAGTATTGTAAAAAATGATGATACCTACTTCTTGATACTTATGGTATCAGTCACTAAGCAAAAAGGCGAAGTGAATAATGTTAGAAAACAAATTGATTTTTAAAACTGTGGTCAACTTGAGGTTTTGCATTTTGTTCAGATATGGGGATCTAGTAAGGTAATACATGAATGATGAATTAGAAATAGCATTAATGTTATGGTACTCAGAATCCAAATGTTAAGAAAAGTCAGGTGGAAATTATTTATCTTCAGAATGCAAAACCAGATATTATGGAAAGATTAAACTGCTTTTCCTAATTTGTCTGCATATTAGTGGGAGAGGGCTGACATTAGGATTTAACCATGGAAAAGGAATGATTACGGGGGCAAAAGTGTGTATGAATAAGCTGAGTACTTAGTTAACTTGTGTTGATTTGGCATTCACTATTTTGGGTCTCTAGCCTGCAGAAGGGAAGGGGAGAAAAGGCAATGACAACTTATCTAAACCAGCAAATTTTTTGACTTCATATAAATAAATGTGGGTTTGTGTTCCTGAGCATTGTACCACAAGAAAAGAGGATGTTCAGGAACACATTACAAGGTGTAGGTATAGAGAAACATGCATTGATATGTTTCATGTGAAATAGAATAGGACTGTTTCAGTTGGAAGCGACCTAAAACGGGTCATCTAGTCCAACTGCCTGACTGATTCAGGGCTGACCAAGTAAAGCAATGTTATTAAGGGCATTGTCTAAATGTTTCTTAAACACTGACAGGCTTGCATCATTGACCACCTCTCTGTGAAGCCTGTTCCAGTGTTTGACCACCGTCTTGGAAAAGAAATGCTTCCTAATGCCCACTCTAAACCTTCCCTGATGCAGCTTTGAACTATTGGGCAGTAATGACATGGTATCTTGTCCTTAAGCTTTTAGTTTGATGTGATAGAACTGCTTTTGGAATGAGGCATAGTTTAACACCAAGTACTAAGTTCTGGCTAAATTACGTGGAGTGGAATTTAGTAGACTTTGCTTGGGTTATGACTGTCTAGAGTGAGGTGACTAGCCTAAGCTCTAGTCTGTATTTTTAGTATTGGAGAGAATTGTTCAGTTCCAGAGGACAATTCTTTTTGTCCTAAGAGAAGTAAGATGAATTATCTTCTGGAGGTGGTTATGTCTCCCTGATAATTCAAATTCAAAAAGAAAGCTGTAATGACTGTCTTAGTGCCTAGCCTTCAGATACTTAATGCTGAATAGGAAGATGGTGGCTTGGAAACTTTACTGTCTTTGATATGGTCTTCAGTAGGAACATAATAAAAAAAGCCTCTTCAACCTCGGTCAGTTTGGGAAGCTTTGGAATTTAATCAGTATCAACTGAAATGTAAGAGAAGTTTCAAAAATGGTGATGTTCTGAAGATACATAGCTATGAGCTAAATCAGTGAATCATACTATGATGACCATGTCTAGTATCTATTATTCAGCAAGAATTGGCAACCGGTTCACGTCCTTTTAGAATTGACTTGTTGGTATAACACTACTAATAATACTAATGATATGAATTAACCAAAAATACCAGGTGTAATGCATAGCAGGTGTTGATTATTAACCTCTGAAAATCTCTAGAAGTTGAAAGTGGACAATGTTTTCCTATATTCAAGTGAAAGTAGTATTTTCAGACAGGTCATAAAAGACCATCATTTGGAAATCAACATCCAACTTCTGAAATAGCTGAGCACTCACACTTTATGAGGAGTAGAAGGAACTGCAATTGTCACTCTGAAAACGGGATATTATTTTTATATGTGGGGAAAAGCACACTGCAAAACAGAAAGAAATCAATATCTAATATATTACTATGTAACTATATGCCAAACCAATATTAGAAATAGAGTACTGGAAAAAAAATATTACAAGGATAGAGAGAAATAAAAGAGAAATATTACAGGGCTAAAAATAAATCCATATTGAGTATATTTATCTCCATTCCAAATCCAAATCTGCTTTCCAAATCAATACCAGAGATAGACGACTAGTGTGAAAAGAATAAAAATATTGCCAGGATGGGGAGAAATCCATACTGAGAGTGTTTATCTACATTCCAAAATAATATTGGAGAGAGCCTGAAGTCAGATATTTGTAATATTCCATTTAATCTAATTTTACATTATGGCACCCTGAGTTTAAAAGAAACTGAAAATTGAATAGTATTCTTGGAAGAGGAGAAAGTACACCATCCAAACACACCAACTGGCTGCACATGAAGCCTAACGGTGTTCAGTATGTGCATTCCACTACTGTGAATCAGTGTAGTTCTCTTGCTGTCTATAAATACTGCTTACATTTTTACTCTATCTCCTCTTTCTCACCTGCAGATGCTGGATTATTTCTAAATTAATTACAGCTGCTGAAAGGAGAGGCAGTAATTTTATTTATGTTTCAATGTATAAAATGTGCTGTTCATAACCCTTTCAGCACAAGGAATGAAAGGACCTGCTAGTTACCTTTACATAGCAGTGCTTTGCAGTGGGCTACCAGGATTCCCAGTACCAGGAGGCAGCATTAGTGGTGACTCAAATACTACCAGTGCTGTCATAACCGCTGTTTGAGTAAGACAACATAATACCAGAGAACTAAAATGTGTCCCTGGATATGAGAAGAAAATGGCATTTTTCTGGTAACTGAGCCTGACATCAGTGTTAGCGATGCAGCTACATTGCTGATTGCTGATCTGCACTTCTCTGCACGAGCGACAGATGCATAGGCTGTTTAAGCAACAGCAGAGGGGAAAAAATGGAACAAGTATTACTGTTTTTTCTGCCGAAGTCCAAAAGAAATATTGCCATTGTGGTAGCCTCTTCCCTCACATCTTTATTCCTCTTCCTCATCCAGGCTTTTGAAAAACAGCAGTAGTAATGACACATAATTAGCAAAAGCAGAAATTTCACATATAAATACTGTGTATAGGTTATTCTAGGATGTCTCAGATGAGCCGGATGTACAGTAGTTGTGGTCAGTCGGTGCTAATAAGGCAATGTATTTCTCACATGACATTTTTTCAGTATAAAACTGCTGTTAACTTCCATCACGTAAAACAATTTGCCTTTTGCCTTGACCACTGTGAAAAGTGAAACACTTACAGGATAAATCAGTGATCTGCCATGTGTGAGTAGAAAGTAATGACAGGAAATGCTTTTCCTAATATTATTTAAAGGGCTGTATGAATAAATTAAGAAACAACCTCACTGTAAAACTGCTCTATTCCCCTGCCTCACTTCACAGTCTCTGCCTTATAGACTCCTCACCTTCTACCTTAATTTCAGGTGAAGTTTTATAGGAATAATACACAGATATACAATGACTAGCAATATCTTATGGTTCCTAAAAAGGGTGTGATTACAATATAAGTAAGTGCACAGACTGTAGCAAAATATTACCCATGGAAAAGACTGATTACACTTGTGACAGCCTCGTTGTTGCTATGGTATCTCTTTCCATGCCTTTGGCTAATCTGTCACTAGGAGAAATTTGCAGCTGTCTCAGCATGTTTCTCATTGCTAACTTAGAGATCCACTGTATCTAATCTGTCATTAAAGTAGCAATAAGTGGTATGTACACATTTTCCTAAAAATACATACAAGTTTCAGGGGGCAAATGAGCTGGTTAAGGAAATAGGATGACATTTTCTGGGGTCAAGCTAGCTTTTTGTATTAGTCTGTAATTATTATTTCAATCTAGCATCACAATTCTTTCATACTGAAGAAGCCTTTTTTGTAGGGCACCTAAACGCTAATCTTCTGTGACACTTGGACATTTTGATGAAAATAGTTATCATTCCAGCCAACACACATTGCAAGGAATCATCAGGGCTATGTAATTCACTGATTTTCTTAAAAATAGCTGCTACATACCAAAATCACTTCTGCAATGTGAAATTGGCATGCCTAGTTCTACCCTGTGAGAAGTTTCCTGTTGCAAGTCTACATCTGACATCAGTTTAGACCTACAGCTTGATGATGCTGATTTGTAGGTCACAGAAATCCAGACAAGTTATAGTCCTTTCTCCAAAGACAAATGAGCTTAAAAAGATCCAGAAAACACAAGTTATTGTGAAAAGGATTAAAGGAGGGTGTGTTGTGAAAATTTATAAGCAAAATCGTAGACTATAAGGTCAGTAAAACTTGTTGGGCAGGTGACGATAATCCAAACATTCTACATCCAAGACATTTTCCATCTCAAATTTTGTTTAGTTCTGTTGTGGCTTTGAGTCCTATGGATACTGATATGAAGGACTTAATTGAGGAATATCAAAAGAGAGAATGGGTTGAAGGCAATATTCATAGGTACAGCTTCTTTGGAAAGAGAGAGCCTGTTAATGCATCACTTGAAAGAAAATAATTTCTAACAACAGCATAGTATCTTTTTCTATTAGCAGATTTTGCCTAGAAGGTCTGCAATTTTTCTTTTTCTTTTTTTTTTTTTTTTGTTGTTGTTGTTTTTTGTTTTGGTTTTTTTTTTTAATTTTTTTTTTCCTTCCAATCCCTTGCTGCATCTCTGTGTGGATACACTGAGTCTTGTCTCTAGATATTCAGGAGGGTTACTCTAATTTTTTTTTGTGAGTAGACACACTAAACAAATTATGAGAAATGAAATCTTTTGCAATCCCTTAATCACACTTGCAGAGTGTTAGTAATATATGCTGTGGTTTATACATTTTTATGAGGCAACATTTTTTTTCTGAAGGTAAGACTGCAGCTAGTATTCATTGTAAAACATCATTTTAGCTTCTGCAGAACCTGTAAATTGACAAAATTACTCTGAAATCAAAGGAAAATATTTCTGCAATATTTAAAGGAAAATGCAAATGGATTTCAGTTGCATGTCATTAATTAACTAAACACTGATTTTTGCAAGCATGACTTTCTTCCACATGGGAATCCTCCACTCCATCAGTCCAACCAAGAGGTTTTCTGCCTTTGTCCCAAAAGATTCAACTTGTGATTTATTTTTCTTTCTTTTCTTTTTTTCGCCCAATTTGTCCTCTGCTGGCATGTTTGAGATATTGACCTCATGTCTGAAGAATGATTTTCTGCCTCTGTGATGGAAAATAAGAACGAGTTCTGAAGCCTGTATGTAAATTACTGGTTTTCCCCACTTCTCCACAGAGTACAAAAGTCCTGACACTGAAATCACAGATGTTTCCGCTCTCATTTGCAGCTCCATTCTGCCACTCTCCTTGCCTGTTCACAGCTGTGCAAGAAGGGCTCTTTGAATGTCTAGCAGTCCTTTTTAGTCTTTCTGGACAATCTTTGTCAGCTTCTACTACTTCACAAGTTACCGTATAGGAAAATGCTATTCAAATGCCAGCACTGGTGAGTCATGCTGGCATGCTCTTAAACTAGTGCTTTTTCCTTGTCTCACCCTCCTTTGCAGTCTGTAAGGCCTTCTTTGGATCATTACTGCAAATCAGAAATGATACATTTCAGCTCAGAGACTGGTGCGTTCTGAAACTTCACATTACCTACTACCTAAATAGCTTCAGGCAGAACACTTGCCTTTTTCCATGGGCGTTTGGCACAGGCTTCACAAACTGCGTCACTGCCTAGTTGCAGAACTGATGTGAGGGAGTGGAACAGTAGCTCCCAAGTGTTTAAAAGATATTACTTTCAGTCCTCCAAAATCCCGTAGTTTTCTTGAGGTATTTCTTTACTCATTAGGACTTTTTAAAGAAAACCTCAGAAGTACTGCCCTGTCACACCTCTGCTTTTCTGCCTTCTAAAAGGGGAAGGAAGGAAATGGATAATAATCAGTATCAACGGAGAAAGTCAGTCACAGAGAGCATTATGCACAGTCACCACTGGAGGAATGAACAACTCAAAGCGGTTGAAATTACATTACTCAGATACTATTCCCTTGCAAAGCAAGGTGAGCAGGGTTTTAAATCTTACTTACTTCTCCATAAGAATAATGAAGAAAGTCCTGTCCTATCTGAGAACCATTCAAAATGAAGAAAAAAATGTATTTCAGGCAAGAATATGTGGAAGATTGAAGTTTAGGACTAAATTAAAAAAGAAGAGGACCAGCATAAAATTTATTTCCATAAGAATTTCAAAATTGTTTGTTTTTTTTCATAGCTTGTAGTTTACTTCTTCTTCCACCTTGGTGAAAACCAGGTTTATCTTAGGAAAGACACTACTTCTGTGTATGGAGAAAAGGCTCCAAAGAACTTTATACATTCTATAAAATGGACTTTGAGCTTTCTTCTGCTGCGTTATTAGCATACACAGATGATTCCTTCTCTGATCTTACAGTCCTGACTATCCCCTTCCCTATCTGCAGTGGGAAATGTCATAGAGCTCTGAAGTGAAGATTCTGAGTGAAGCTACAAAATATCCAGCTCACCATGACTTATTTGTATGATGTGACCTGTAGAATTATATTGGCAAGACCTCTAAAAACAGAATTGAAAGCAACTGTGTCTCCAGCTTATGAAGATGGATATGATCTCAAGGAAACAATGGATTGTGTCTGACCAATATGTATCTACAAATCAGTAGTAGTAAAAGATTTGAGATTTTTAATGGAGATGCATATTTTAAGAGGTCCAAACCAGCTTTGCCTCATCAGGTTCAAGATTGCCAGAAAATATCTTACTGGTGCCAGTCAGAAGAACAGCAGCTTGTTCCTTCATCTTGAATTCAAGCTTTGTGACTCAAGAACATGTCCCTGCCAAAAGAAGACCAAGGGACTTTACCTGTTCTTTATCTTTCTTCTGTTAGGACTTGAGACAGGGCGACAGGGATTTTTCTGAAATCCTCCAAACCTGCTACCTTTCTTCTATTTCTTATCTGTATAAGAGTGATGGTGTGATGGGTATTCATTCTGGAGAAAGTTAAAATTAGATTCCTTTAAATAATTTTATATTCTCTGAATGGGTACCCACCACTCTGTCAGCACCCACTACTTTGGCTAAAATTTCTCCAAGCATGGGAAATCTTTTCTTCATGTGGAGATTCAAAATGGATGGAAAGAGAGAGGAAAATGGTCGGAAGGGTTTCAAGTTGATGACTGATTCATTGGTTTTAAACTTTTTTTTTTTTTTTCCCTGCCTGGATATTGCTCTGCTGTTTTCTAACTTGTTTTTTAGTTGTCTTATATTCCCTCAGCTGTGGCAGTATTCCTGGAGCGAAATGTGAGTGCACTACCTCAAAATGCCAGCAGTGGAAGCTGGTAAGCAAGTGGGGAAAAATCACCAGAGGAATCTCTGAAGCTTGGGGCAAAGGCAGAAAACACATCAGTACTGCACTAACAGAGCAGCAGGTACCCTCATAGAGAAGATAAAATCACAGGTAAGGAAATAATTTACCTTTCTCTTCTGATGACATCCAAATGACTTGTTACACTCCGTTCAAAACCCCAGAAAAAATAAGACACCCTAAGCATCTGAAGAAGAAAAAGATATCAGATGTGAGGAATTTAGACTATCTGATTTTTAGTGGGGATAGTTTGAAGTTCAATCTTACCCAATTTGTGGATACATATATTAAAAGATGAAAATCCATTATAACTATGGGGCACTTTAAAGCCTCAACCTAGTTTTAAAACAAGCCTGAGTTGTTTTGTTTTGGTTTATTTCTTTAATTTTTAAAATATTAAACATAGAAAACTACTTGTTACAGGTTTTTCTTTCTAATGAAGAACAACAGTAGGCTTTTCTTTACATAGGTGAGGTCAGATAAAGCCAAAGACAAGACTCTCTTCCCATCCCTCCTTTTCCATTTACTTTCTTACAGTTTGCAGGGTAGCATGACTCTTTATTATGCTTCACGTTCCTCATCTGTAAAAAGGAAGGAGGTTCTTTGTATCTCCCACTTGAGATGACTAGGTGGAGTAAGTGATGTAGAAGAGAAGAAAATTACATTTATTTAATTAATTGTTTTGCAGTCTTATATGCCGCCATGCTGCAGTCCCACTATGGAGTTGTGATCGCCACAAAAACCTCAAGAGGATATATCCTTGTCTGAATTGCTACAGTTATTATCTGTTACTGAAAGCAAATTAAGGTTTATGATTAAGTCTTCTTTTAATATAGAACTGTTGTCTGTAAATGAAAGATTTCATAAAGTTAAAATAATTCTACCATACACTTCATTTCTCTGCTGAGTCACAGAAACGTGGAGGAAGTTTAGGTATGTACATTGTAGTGGCATTACCTTTTGGAGGAGAATAATAATGAAGTACATTCAAAACATTAATGAATTAGATTCAGCCTTGACATAACTCATGTCTTCATCAGATATACACTATGATTATTTTCCCAGTGAGTTATATCAATTAGGTTTATTTTGTAAACTATCAAGTTCAGCAAAATATGAATACAGGGCCATGTTAATTTATTTCATAGCATTTAAATGTGTAGAGATTTTGTTAAAGCAGCAAGTTATAAAGTCATAAGTTTAATCTTGTAATGTATGTTTTTAATGATTTGTAGCATGACATTTAAGATAAAAAGAAAAGAAAAATAACCCCAAAAACCCCAAATAAGAATATTTTTGCAAGTATTATGTAAAGAACTTTAGGTGATCTTTTGAGGTGCTGTGCCAGCCTTTTCAGAAGCAATTGTTACGTGCCGGTTTAAAAACTACCTCAAGTATCTAGATAAGGAACTAACTGTCTGAATTGAATATTGTCCTTTGAAATGTTTCATCTGTTATTTTATGGTGTTTTCCATAACCTAATAAGCATAGAAATGACTCTAAGTAGAGTTCTCCTCAGAATGCTCGCATTTTTCAAACTTTAAACTTTCTGGATTTTTTTGATGTGGGTTTTTTTTTTTCTTAATTTATTTTAAACATGTATGGGAAAAATACACTAAAATCTTTCATTTAGAAGGAATTGTATTCTGACTTCATGGCTCTTTTCTGTACCACAGGTCTATTCATGGATTTATTTTCAAAGAACTTTTCGATTATTGTTTTATCATGCTTAAAGATTGCTGATATACTTACAAAAATGAATGTTATCTACTAGTTTCTATTGCTTTTTGGTGACAAATGAGTTTGAATTTGAGTATGTTTAAATCTTTTCTTTTGGCATTACTGTTATTGCTTGGGGGTGTTTTTAAGATCATGCTCTTTTGCTAAAAGAAGTTGCTCTGATTCTGAAATATGTTTTTTTCTGTTGTTTTGTACTTTTCCTTGTAAGCTAAAGAAAATTCCATCTATCCCAGTTTTGTTTTCTGTAACTAATTCCATAACAGTGTAGTACTTGACATGTGTTTGTTTCTTAGGCAAACGTGTAAAACTCCTCAAGTCCGAATGGAGAAGTAGAGAAAGGAGGTTTCTGCTGTGCCTGATGACAATTTTGTATTTTTCCACACACACAAAATATTCTGGCTCCACGTTGGAGCACTAGTTGTGATGAATCCTAGTCTTGGTCGGATTCTAAGGAAGGGCCAGAACGTTCGTTGAGGAATAAAGAGTCAAACCACTCCAGAAAATGTGTTCCAGCCCTGGTTTATTACTCACAGAGCAGCAGGTGTGTACAAATACAGGTTTACACAGTATTAACAGGAATTGTTGTACCTTACTCCTCATTGTAGTTGCTTAGCTTGCTGCAGATGCCCAGGAATTGTGGCTTATTTGGGCAGAGCTTCAGGAGGGTGGTTGGAGAGACTCTGCATTGCACTCCTAAGCAGCCTCGGTGTATCAGACAGGTGCTTCTGGGAGTCTTAAAAATGCCTTTCTTCACTCTCTCTCCTTTCTAAGGTAGACCCAGTTGATGAACTTAATTTACTCACTATCATGGGAAAGCACCAGATGTTCTGGAGAACAGCACTTAGAAAGGAAGTATTTCTTGGTACATTCAGTTAGGCGTCACTGTAGTTGAAAGCTCAGCATCCCATACTGGATTACTTAAAATTCAGAAAAAGGGGGGAAAGGGTTATTTCCACTATATTCCTAAGATATACTAGGTGTTATCTGTTTAACCTTAAAATCTTGTTTAAGATGAAGAACTCTGCTTTTTTCAGGAATTATGCCATGCTCTAAAGTATTTTGCCTTTAACTATTTTTCTAGTCCTAACTTTAAGATTATTTGGAGCAAGTGGAAGGTTAAATTTACATGTGAAAGGTTTCCAAAGCCTTTTAGTTTTAATTATATTTTTTAACACTGATTTTCTAGGTCTTCACTTTAACAACAAAAATCTCCTGCAGAAATCATTAAGAGAAGGGAGAAAAGAAGGAATACAGAATTATACTTCAAATGGCATTGTGTGAAATGAGTTTTCAACATGTTTGTTTCATTCTAATGGAAGGTCCTAAGCATGGAAATTATCACAAATGCAACTCTGATGAGTCACAGTGCAATTAAAGTATGAAAGGATGAAAAGCTTTAGAGTCTGGTGGTTATCAAAGACATGGGAAACTTTGGGACCATTTAAGTGTACTGCGAAATGTTCTGTTTTATTAATAAAATGAGCTAGAGATGTTTGCCAGAGGACAGACCTGAGGATCTAGAATTCTAAATTGCTCCATGACAGGCTTGGGAACATGTTTAGACTAACACTTTTCATACTTTAATGCCTAAAATACAGTTAAGGGAAAAATTCAAAGCTCTTGAGTTTTGATATCAACAGTTAGATAGGCCTAAAGTTTTATGAGCAGGAGTGAAGCATTTGGAGACTTGAAAAAATGTCTATCAATATGTAACCTTCTCTGAAGGTAAAAGAATCCATATAGTTATCATTAAATATCTCTTTCCTAAACAGCTTACAAATAATTCAATTTTTTGTGTTTCGTCATTAGCCAAGTCAAATAGTGGTATGTGATACTGAAACGAGGGCCTCTTTCCCAAGTCACAGTTCTCTGCTGCCATTACTTTATCAAGCATACCCTTCAAATATGGTTTAATTACCTTAACATTACTCAGACTTTTGAATGTGCCCGGAGAAACTTAGTTCATAAACACCCAAATCCATGTCTATCTACTGTTAAGTGCGTATGCATATAAGAGCTCTATTGCAAAAAGGTCCTTAACAGCTCTTTTTGTCCAGCTTCCCCACTTCTTTAGAACATATATTGCAGGATTCTCAAGGTGAGGGGGAATTGTGAGCCTGTCCTTCGTTAATGTTTGCAAAGTACTTTTGAGTATCATTGGTACAAGGTACTATGAATGATAGTGCATGGCAAACACACCGTATGGATTTTGAAGTTCCAGGAAATAGTGCACTCCCATCTGTTCAAAAGATTAATTTCTAACTTCGACCTCATTCACAGAGGACATAAGTGCAAAAAATGCATTGGCAGATGTTTGTTTCTGGTTGTATGGGTCCTTCTGTTTCTGCATGGTAATATTCATATTAGGTTTCCAGAAGCAAAACAAAGTTATTTATATCATGGAAAAATACGTCTGATACAGACTCTTCAGGTCCATTCCTTATTAGGAAAGATTTGCTAAAGAATCACTTTGTTGACCATGTTCTTTTTTTCTTTTTCTTTTCTTTTTTTTTTTTTATTATTTTTTTTATTTTGTAGTACAGTATAAGAAAAAATATCAAAATAAGGACACAGTGTGGATAGAAATGTACTGCATATAAATAAGGGATGTCTTGATATGAGATCTCTGTCTTCATGTCTTGGAGGACAATCAATAGCTGCGCATTTCTTCAAGCCATTTCTTAGGCCTCTTTCTTTCGGCATTTGTTTAAGGACTTCTTAATCCTATACAGTTAATGGAACAGTTCTAATTAAAAAGGAAAACCCCAGTATTCAGTTCTTTCTGTTTCTTGTTGTTGTAGTTTTATCACGACCAGTCACTCTACCACTCCGCCCCCCCCACACCCCTTCCCAGTGAGGAAGGGTCAGAGGAACAAACCGAGGAAAAGCCCGTAGGAGTTGAGATAAGAACTATTTAATTATATAAATGAAACTTAGGGAGTTACTAAAAATGCTAGTGCTAGTGAGTAATTTAAGGAACGGAGGAAAAGGGTAGAACAAATGATACAGGATCCCACCCAGAGAAGGGAAAAAAGAAAGAAAACCCCCCGAAGGGAGCAAACCCCCCACGAAACCACCCGGGGGCGAAGAGAGTAAGAGAGAGGAAAAAAACTTTCAAACCCCGACTCCCAGACCGATCCGCCCGGCAAGACTCTGGCTCTGCCCGGAGCACCCACCACTCGCCACGAGGTCCCCCAACAAACAAACCCCCAGCCCCCTCAGCCGGAAGCCCCCTCAGACCCTTCCCCTTCCCAGGGTCGTGTCCAACCACAAGCTTCTCCACCCATATCCCCACCCCCTCCCTGCTGGTCCTGCAGTGCTGCGGGCCCAGGGCTGGCACCACCTATCCAGCTTGATGTGTTATGGGGTGAAGCAAAACATAGACTAGCTGGTGCAAAGCTAAGACACTTGTGTTTATTTATATTCTTTGGTGAAAACCTGCAACAGAGGATCCATTATACTGCTGAATCATCTGTGGACAGAAGAAACACTGGCTTAAAAAATTGTCCCTTTCTGCATTTGCATTGCTACATAGTTGTGACAACATTATAATAGGCTTCACTCCAACTTCAACTCCCCCACTAAATTCTATTATTTACTGTGCACCATGGAAAAGAGGTAGAATTTGAGTTGCAGGGGCAGCTGTAGAAAGTCAAGTTGCTTTCAAGTAACTTTCAAGTGCTTAACTTTGCAAACTCAAGAGTCTGTTTTTAATACGGATTTTGGTTATGGTTTGTGACAAACACAGAAAAAAATTGAAAAAGCTTCCAGTCAAAAAATAGTAAGGTGCGAAGCTGTGTTATGAAATGTTCCAGCACACACATATTAGTATATCGTATACTGTTATCTATTTTCTTCTTACATTATTAAATAAAAACTAATTACATGCCTCATCTGCCTGTAGAAACGATTGTGTAGTTGGAAAATATTTAGTGATACATTTCTTCTCTGAAGAAACAGATTTGTGCCATACCTAATTGTGATCCTATGACTTTGATGCTTAGGTTTGTGAAAATAAGGAAAAGTGCTTTACGATTCAGGGAATATTTGCTCAGCCATTCTTTACATCCTATAGTCTTGATTTTCCTCCCCTCCTCCTCTAAGGCAGAAGGAAGTCTTGAGTGAAAGTATCAGGCTAGGTTTTTACTGGGGATCTTTTCTTATGGAATAGACAATATTATCTGCTGTATTCATCAGCTGGGGGGTTTTAAAAGTGGGGACATTTTTCACCCATTGTCAACAACACTAGAATGAAGGTTGTCCAGAAAGTCTCTTGAGCTGGTAGCTTTTCTGATGTTCTGCATTTCAGCTCTTTTCATGTCTGGTCCATTCTGGGTTACCCTGGCAAAAATGTTATGCCCAAAGACTGGATCTGTTTTAGTGAGCAGGAGAAATGTGGAAAAATTTAGTTGCATTTAATTATATATTGTTGTTTTAAAATAAAACAAGTGAGTTCACATGCAATTACAGCCTATTTACAGCAGCCACTCACTAATTTAAATTAAAAAGTCTGCAACTGCAAAGTAATTATACTTTAATTGCACATTTAGTACAAGAGAGTGAAGAGAGTCTAATGCATTGTATTTATGATATAACAACCATGTGAAAAAATATATTAGCATAAAGGGTGTAATTACGTTCCAAGAATGAACAAATTGATTTAAATCAACACCTAGGATGCTAACGGGTTTATGTCCTTTTTTTTCCATTTGTACTGTTAAACAGCGGCAAAGTTAATTTTCTATACATACTAATTATTAACTGAAAAATTGATTAGACTTGATTTGCGCCCGTTCAGTGTGTTGCTGTCCTCTTAGGATTTTAAAGATCAGGCACGTACTGCTTTCAGTCCTCCTTTTCCTATAAAGACTTCTGGCACTCTTTTGCTTCCCAGCCACTCAAACCAAATAGCTTTTACTATACGCAAAATTAAACATTTCTGGGAACAGCATCACTAGATATTAGCTAAAATTTCATTGCTTCTTTATGAAACTGCCTTTCACATCTGAGAGGTCTATTCTCTCCCTAATGTGTACGGATATATAACTTCCATTAATGTTAATGTCTGATCTGTGCTCGCACATAACAAGTGTTACCTTCTTACATAGAGGCAAATGGACCACTAGGTGTGTTACCCAGAGAAGCATTGTGTGACCTGGGAGTTAACAGAAAAAAAGAAAAAAGAAAAAAAAAAAAAAAAAGAAAAAAGAGGACGGGTGGAATAATAACAATTCTGGCAAGGGAAAGCAGTTAAAAACTCCAGTCATGGAATCGTAAAAACTACGAATATGCAGCTTGACTTCCTGTGCAGTCTGTATAAATAAATCTCACCTGTTATAGCACTGAGATTTGAATGGCTATCTGATTTTTTTCTTCTTTATAGCACCTATTTATTCTGTGTAACACTGTATGTTGTTTTTATAGGAATATTTTCACAACACAGTTGTAGAGCTAGATGAGGGGAAGCAGACAGGCCTGCAGATTATGATTTTACTGAGTTTCTTTGTGACTGAAGAGAACACATTTGCACTTCCAGACGTCTATCTGAGCAGTCATGAGTGTATGAAAATACTTTTTTTGCTAGCTGTAATTTATCACCTCTGCCATGCACTGGCAGAGCTGGATGTAATAGAAATAATAACTCATAGGGTGGTTGAGGTTGGAAGTGACCTCTCGAAGTCCCCTTTGCTCCAGCAGAGCCACCTAGAGCCGGTTGCCCATGTCCAGACCGCTTTTGAATATCTTCAAAGATGGGGAGTCCACAACCTCCCTGGGCAACCTGTGACAGTGCTCAGTAGCTCCCACAGTAAAAAAAGTGTTTCCTGAGAGGGAACCTCTGGTGTTTCAGTTTATGCCCATTGCCTCTTGTCCTGTCACTGGGCACCACTTGGAAAGAGCCTGGCTCTGTCTTCTTTGCGCACTCCTGTCAGGTATTTGTGCACATTGATGAGATCCCCCCCTGAGCCTCCTCTACTGCAGGCTGACAGTCCTAGCTCTCTCAGCTTTTCCTCATATGAAGATGCTCCAGTCCCTTATTTGCCTCAGTGGCCTTTTACTGGACTCCCTTCTGTCACTCTATGTCTGTCTTCTACTGGGGAGCCAAAATCTGGACACAGGAGTAGAGGGGAAGGATCATCTCCCTTGGCCTCCTGGCAATACTTTGCCTAATGCAGCCCAGGATACCAATAGCCTTCTTTGTGGCAAGGGCACATTGCTGGGTCAAAGTCAACTTGGTCTCTCAAAAATCATCTGGCACTCTCTATTTTTAATAGCCAAGGTCTACTCTGTGGGTACATAGGCAGAACAGGGAATTCAGCTGAATTCCAGTGACTCTGCCTTCCTGGTTGTGCCTCTGAGGAAACCATCCTCTGATTCTGCTTTGGGTTTGGTCGATGCTGTTGTTTGGAAAGTAAGAAGTTCTGATCCTGCATCTATGTGGCCTCTTTGGGAGTCTCACACTTTTGATCTGTCTTCAGTGTGCTTTGCATCAGTTGATTTACCAGTTTTTTTCTCTATATATGTCAAGTGAAGCTAATAAAAATCCACCTGTGGATAGGATCAGAAGATGTGTATTTTACATTATGTAGCTCAGTGGCATCTGGGTCCATGAGTAGAATTCCAGCTTGCTACAATAAAGCAAAAAATAAATAACAATAAGATGCTGTGTCAGCCTTTTGAGCTTTGGTGCACGGCATAGAAATATGTCGCTTGACTTTTAAATTAATTCTTCATTATTTTTTCAGGCAATCTTCCACTATAGAAGGGGCCACATGAGGCTGTTTCCAAGAGCAAGAACTAAACAATAAAAGAGTAGTGTAATAAATAAACCCATGTATCATAAAAATAATAAAGCACAATTTTATTATTGCCTTCTGAAGTGCAGTTGCTAGAAACAACTTGGTGAAGGCAAACCAAAGCAGTGAACTCCTTGAACATTCCTTTTAATATTCTGCTCTACGTTCATGCTCTGCAGAGCCAATGAGAGCTGTATACAAACAATTTTGCTGAGAGCAAAAGAACGTTTCATCATTAAGGAGCATGACCCTTCTCTCTGAACAAACTGAAAAACATATGCCCCTTGATGTCATAAAGTGTAATTGTGACCGTTCCAATGGGTTGTTTCTAAACAGTTGGGATGTTGTCCCCTGACACAGTTTGATATTAAAATGTTACATGATCATTAATTGTATCCACTGACACAGCAGAAATATTCCTCAAAGTTATGTTTCTTTGACATGATGGATTTTTTTTCCTTTTTAATGTTTAAAATCCAAATCAGACACGGGGAAAGTCCAATTACTGTGAAATGCTTTGTGTCCCACTCTTTCTCTGTGGTCCTTCTGTTCCACTCGTTTCATGTTAGACTGACTGAAACTACTCTAAGTGAACTCCTTGGTAGTTATTTTATACCTTGTGACTAACAGGATATCTCTCTCTCATTTATGTATGCATGGTTTTTGTCCTGTTTCTCCACTAACTGATTATTGTTTGCTAAGATGCATTTAGGCTTTAACAGGACATTGCCTTTTCCAACCCAAATGATTCTATGATTGTGTTTTAAAGTAGCATGCAAAGAACAGAAGAATACATCTCCTGTATCAGTCACTGTTATACACAACGGCTAACATTTTAAAAGCATAGTTTTTACCATACAGAAGTTCTAACATTGAAAAGGATGAACAGAATACAGAAATCTTCCTTGAAACCAATGCTGTTGACATTTGTGAGTTTGTGGCCTTCTGATTTTGTTATTGTATTTTTAAACATGGTCACATTTGAACTTCTCCTTGTCCAGTCTAATTCCAACAAAGCTCTTAAACAAACAATTTAGCTTGGGGAGCAATCCCATCTAAAACAGTTGGGAATTAGTCACTTATTTCAAAACAATTGAAGGAGCTTTGCTGGACAGAGATCTTATATTTCAGTGTCAGTTTCCAGTACTTTGGAAGTAGATTCTTTATGTATGGTTTTGATTTTCTGATTTTCTTTTTCTTTACAGGTAACCCGATAGCTAAAGACAAATCAAGTCAGTCTCAAGGCTCGTAACATTAAACACAACACATAGGAATTTCATTCCTCCAGGCAATCCTTGAAGTGAAATTTTATACTGCAGGGGTGTATCCTTCAGAATCAATTGTCTCAATGAGAACCTGGCTTGCAATCAGCAACAGCCTTGTGATCAAAACTCCTGGAAAGTTATTTTGAACTTCTGTGTCACAAAGATTTCAACTGATTGAACTGTGTACACTTGTAAAATTGCACTTGCTGAGGAATTTGCAGCTGTAATCACAAGAGCTGATATTCAGAAGGTGCAGAAAAGCAGCAGTCTTTCGGATTCTCCGTTCCAGACCGGTGGCTTTTCATCTTGATGAAGTCAACCTTCAAAATGTATTGGATCCTTCTCTCTAAAATGATCCCTGGTCCACCATTCAGATTGCTGGTGGGACTGCACATTGCTTTAATTAAATTTCTGTTGCAGAAATTGTCCTCTGGCATGGCGCAGTTTTAGACATTTTTATTTGTATTCTAATCTTGGAGCTCTCAAAGGTACATATTTCAACATCTTGAAGTTGCTTTTGTTATAGGAATGGAAATATATATCCGTTGTTAATAATTATTGTTGACAAGTAATAGTTATCTGAATACATCAGTCATATTAGAATGTATAGTCGGGTGACATATTTCCCTGAGGCTAACCAACGACTGCAGTTCTTTGGCAGTTAAAAAAATAGTGGTCAAAACTCAATTACCACTTCCATTATAAGGCATTTTATACCTTTAAGATATAAATTTCCATTTAGTTTGAAGGAGATGGGTGTTCCTGATATGTACTTTATTTTCCCAACCTTTAATTCATTGAAATTCATGGTACGCAGTCAATGACAGTATTTCATCCCTTTTATAAAGGTAGGCAGGGATGTAAATGAGTTTTGCAATTCTGAGATTGGATGGTAATAATTCAGAATTTTTGTCTTTTTATTAAAAAATACAATCTCTTGCTTGAACCTAAGTACTGTTGGATGCTTATGTAGATGTCTGCTCAGTCTGTTTGCTATAAAGGAAAAAAAGTCCTAGTGCCCTTCCAGATTTACAGTTTGTGGGTATTTTGCTTGCTTACAGTCATCAAATTCAGATCTGATCCTTGCCAAAATCACATTTATGTTTATATTTTTTGTTTCAGTAGCAATTTTTGAACTTTGTGATGTGCTGTTACATGAAAAAAATCCTCAATATTTAAAGGCCTTAAGCATCTATGAGCTTTTTTCTAAGTTATTACAGAATGTATAATTTTATACTCCATTTAATGTATATTGTACCATCTGTAATATTGATACAACAGAAATTTGACAATTCCTTTTAGTGACACTGCATAAATACGCTGACTGGAGAGGGTGAGGGAGTTCTGACTGTATGCTTGGGTGCAATGAAATGAAAACCACACACACACTTGACTTATTAGCCAAAAATATACAGGGGCGAGCTTATTTGAAAGTCCTGTGTGGTTACCAGACTCCCAGAAAAAGAGGGAAATGATTTTATCATTACAAGCCATTGACATGGCTAGGTAGTTATATATTAAGTTCCATGATGGATGAACACCCTGGAGTGCTCTGCCTGTCGCAGTCGCCCCTGCTGTTCCAAAACCGTTTCATTACCTCTGCTGTATTATTGCACAGGAGAGCTTAAATAAAATGAATGGCTGTTGGGAATAAAATTGAGAAGTATATTCTATCATTTTGCTGAGAAATAATAAAAAAATGTTGGCAGGGAAAGATATCCTTTTGTGATTAAAATTTAATTAGGATAAACTGTTTGTAGCAACAACTAGGTATCTCAGTATTTTAGGATGGAGTAATATTGTATGGATTTGTGCTAACAGGTGCAGGACAGAAAGTAGCATCTTAAAGAGATTGTCTGGGAGAGAGCAAAGTGTAAACATGCTGTTTTCTAAAATCTGAATATGGCCTCTCTTTGGTAAAAAATATACATCATGCTTCTCAATATTTGTTTTCTTTGTTTCTTTGTTCTTAAACCAACACTGAAAATACTGTATTATATACAAGTGTAACACATGCATATCAATAAGTGAAAATAAATGGATTTTCAGATATACTGAATAGATTATCTGCAGTAGGTTAATGTTGTGAATATTCATAGCAAGTGAATAAAATTGTAATATAAAATAGAGTTCCCGGTATGGATGTGCACTTTGGAGACCTAGTCGTTTACGCATGGAGCAAAATATTTTTTTTTTTGAGTGAATAAGAACCTCAAGGATTATATTAATTTTATATTTCTTCAGTAGAGCTGGCAATATCTCCTACCACTTTGAAAGGTCCATTTTCAAAGTAAACTAGTATCTGTCAGAACTGTTTCAGCATTGTCATGGGAATTTCTGGTGGGTGTACTGTTGTTTTCAGGCCAGACTGACTAAAAATTGGTGTGTGTTTTTTTCCAAAAAATGGGAATCCTGAAAAATTCTTATTTAGACCTTTGAAGCAGCAAGAGGACATGGTAGACATTCCTGAAAAAGTAATGTTTTTAGGTTAATTTCTTGAACTGTTAAAAAAAAAAAAAAAAGCCAGTTCAACAGTGAACTCTGCTTGTGCTTCTTGAAGCAAGCTGGGAACCGTACTTTAGCCTGTCTTCAATTACTCCTTTATTCCTTATATACTGCTTCCCAGATTACTGAATATAGCCAGCTTCATCTGATTACAAAGATGATCAGACCTAATAATCAGAGGGAAATCCATGTTACCCTTTGAATTCAGTAATGAAGAAATCTGAACTGCAGGAAAATATGGGTTCCTATTCTGCAGTTCCATGTGGCAGCGCATCAACAGGGAAAGAGAACTCACTGCTTTGTTCAAACCTTTCAAACCAAAATGTGTTGGATCAGTTCAACAAAGCATAAAGGAAATCCTGATACGAGTCTTAATGAAAAGTGTTTCCATATCAGATGTATTAAATCTTAAATAACGCTTAAAAACAACTCAAGACTCTATGTTGCTTGTATCTGGCTTATTGGTCATAAATAAGTGCTAACCTTTGAAACAGCACTGCTGCAAATATCCCTGTTACTACCTTTAATTCCACCTAGTGTACTCTAAATCTTCCTATTTGTCCTTTATCTTTTAAATCTTAGCTCCTCCAGCTCTGCTCAAGAACATTACTAGCGCAGAGTTTCTGTACTTCACCAAGGTAGTTCAGCTCTGTTTCATGTGAATCTGCATGCTTTAAAACTGGAGACAGAGCGCACCAGATAGATTTGTTTTGAAACAAAAAATCTACTATGAAGTATGGTATTTTGTTTGGTTGTTTAAAAATATATGCAGTGTTTTTTTGCTTATTATAATTGCACAGCTGGCTTTTATAGTTTCCAGGTAATTCATGGATGTTTGTAACAACAAAATGGAAAGATGCGATTGGCATACTTTTCTGTTGATTTAGTGCCTTCTCCTTCATGCTTTGAATTTTACACATCTGTTGTTAACCGAGATATTGGCAAGGAAAAGGAGCACAGTTTTGGTTTGTGGGAGAAGTGTTGCTTTAATCTCTAGTTTCCATTTGCCATAGTAGTTACCTAGCTTCGTATCAAACGTGACACGTGAACAATTTGATGGCATTAAATGATTTCTCATGGTATTAAATTGAATAATAAGAATTACCTAACCACTTTGTTAGTCTTTATAATGCAGTTTGTATTCTAAGAAACTTCTCTTTATTCTTTCATAGAATGAGAAAAGATTTCCAAATTACAGCTTTGGTCTTGTTTCTGTAAGAGGTTATACAACTCTCTGATACCACTTCACAGTCAGTCATGGCAAATACTTTCACAAAAATGTTTTCCATGGCTGTTGTTTTGCATCTTCTGTATTCATCTGCACTGCTTATGTGGTGACTACAAGGGGTAGTACAACTACTACTACTATCCTACAACTATGAGGATCCTGCATGGGAGCACTGGGGCACAGTCAACATCCTCAAGCTGGGACTACTGTGGTGACATCAGGCCCTCGGAGCTGTTCTCTATGGTGATGGCAAGGTCTGTCACCTATGTCTGGGATTTGCTGCTCCAAAGCCAAACTGCAGAAATGTCAAGGTGCCTTGGTGATTTCAGCTGGGTTTGGACAAGGCCTTCAGCTGCAGTTGAGGGAATGCATCTGCATTCACATTAATGGTAAAAGAAGCTTCCCTCTGTTGTCACTCCCTGTTCGCCACTACACGGGTAATTCTGTGTGACAAGGGGAAGTGAAATCCAGTTATTCCTCGATAATAGATTTTCTCGATTAAATATCACTAATCACATCGCTATTTGCCATGACTGAAAGACTTGAAATATATCTGGTTTTCAGTTCTGAAAACCAGTTTATTGCCCAACTAAATTCAGAAATAATTTGTGTAATAGAAATATAATTGCCCATATGTAACCCTAACTGCAGAAATTCTAGCTCAGCTCTTTAAATTATATTTGTATTCATAACTTTACAATTCTGTTTAGATCCTCTGTAACAGCATGGCCATTCTTTTTTTTTTTTTTTTTTCCCTATAACATTGAGGTAACCTAAAGACCCTGTGTTTTGGGATTTAGGGCTTTTCTTTCCCTGTTTCAACTGCTCAGCTGGGAAAACGTAAAAAATACTTAGGTTACTCGCATTGCTGAGACATTTTTCTTGCATATGATAAATAGGTGGAGTTGCAAGTTTACCCTCTACCAGCATATTAGTTAATTTCTTGATGTCTTTTCTCCTTGATGTCCTAACAAATATGACAAAAACGGAACTTGAATTCTCCAATCTTATGTCTTAGTATTTAGGTCTGATATGCAGAACTCACAAAATATACACTAGTTATTTTTTTTGCTGTGTCTCCATATAGAAGTAGTTTTTTAGTCTGTTGTCTCTTTAGGATTAATTCTGGATGCCTTACCAAGATATGGGGTGTAGAGAATATGATCCTTCCTATTACTGATTTAGAGTTTGGGTCTCTTTGTGTGTAGTTCTTTTTACTTTTCTTTGGCCATTTTCTCTTTTTCTTGGATCCAGTCAGTTCTTAAGAAACTTCCACAGTGATGAGAAAAGTTTTTGAATAAATAGTTGCCTGGAAATGAACACAGTCTCTTCGTAGTTCTTGGAGAGAAGAGAAAGAGAGACATGATGTGTCTTTTATCATTTTCTCTTAGAATGGTTTCCAGCCTAAACTATTCTGTGTGAATAGAAGCATTTTTTACTAACTATAAATGGTCTTTGTTTCAATATGCTCTCTCATCATAAAGCTGATGAAATGGTCCTCTCTGTATGGCAGATTACCTCAGCAGAATTTACAAATGGAAGATGATGATTTTCCTAATGTCCATGGGCAGGTAGACAGAATTTGGTCCCAGATGCTCTTCCTAATGTTCATGGCAAAAGCGACTCAAAAACAATGCCTCCATATGCCGTAATTGCTGGAATTATTTCCCAGGCATATTCCCTTGTCATCCCTCATATGTAGAACTCATTAGATTCCTAGTGGGAGAACATATGGAGAGGAGAGATGATGGAAAACATTGTAAAACAGATTGTGTATTTAAATTTATATTATAAAAGACCTCTGTGCACAGGCAAACTTAGCGGAGAAAGTTCAAACTCTTTCTTCCCACTTCATAAGGAAATCAACATGCACGGAGCTGTTATCTCAGTGCATTCAAAGACACTTGTAGATGGGTTAAAGCCTGGCTTTAGGGGTACTAGAGGGAATTTTGCTGCTACTTTGAGGTCAGCTCTGTGTTTCCTACATTATTTTTTCCAAATATTCCGTTAAACTATAGCTGTGTAAGATCTTACCGCTAATAGGAATGACCAGAAGTGAAAGTTGCTGGCAGGATCAGGCCTTTGGATGTGGGTTTATGATTTCAGTGTCAACACAATGACTTTCATGAATACATTGTTTGTGTTTCACAAAGAAGAGCAGTAAAGTTTCTTTCATCGAGGTGAGCTGACTGATGGATGTGGATCATACCCAGTGCAGAGCTCTTCCATTGACTACTGAATATTAATAATTAATTCTTTATCCTTTCTTATAGTTAAATAAAGCAAAAATGAGTTAATTATATATGAATTCCAAATATTATATGCTGCTGTTTGTGATTTTTTGTAGTTACACTTATGACACTTTCCTGTTTAATGGTAAATTTTTTCTTTTCTTATTTTTTACTGAATACTTTCTATGAAGCTGATTCCAACAGGGGGCATTTGGAGTACTGTCAAGAGTCCCAGTGGTGGAGGTGGGCACTAGCAGAAGTTACCCAGTGGACAGGTGATAGGTGGATAGACTGATGTCTGGGACACCAAGAATTTACTGCAGTGGCTGGTGAAATATGGCCTATCATCTACAGAAACACTTCTGCAGGCATCATTGTTGCCCAGCTTCTAAAGAAACAATTCTAAAGGTATATCTCTCATTGCACGGATCTGAATCAAATGTCATACCAAAAAAATACTGGAAGGACACAGTGTGGACATTCCCTACTGTGTCGCTCTACAGGCCTCAGAAATGTCAGGTATGTCCACAGGATATTTCCATCTAGCTCACTGTCTTTCTAAAAGGAGATACAAAATGGCTATTTAGGTAGCATTCGCAGTAGAGCTGTGTGTGTATTTGCTGGAAAATACCCCTGTCTAAAGCCAAGGTTTGGTTTCATGACTTCAGAGGGGGCCTCCAGAAATTCAAATCTGACCCTTCTCTATTACTACTGAATTGGACTGTGTTACTATATTGTTCTTCCAAGTCAGAGTTGCACAGTGTGCTGCTGGCAAGCTGCACCACTTGCCTTGCACCTTTCAGAGCAGAATACTTGTTATGACAAGCCTTAGCAGGAAGCAAAATATGCTTTATCATACATGCTTTGCCTTATACTGACAACCCTGATTGTTCGATGTGGTTTTTCTCAAGCTACAAAATGTTTATTATTAGGTGAAAGTTTAAAATTTATTATTTTGCACCAGTCTGAACAATGCACTTAAAAAGATGTATTTTGAAGCTTCTTATTTGTTCATCCTCTTAAAATTTATTAATTTGTGCTATATATGTATTAGCTGTTCTGTCAGCTACTGGTGGCACCTTTTAAAATAGTGTCATTGGTTAGTGACTTTTTAGTCACAGCAGGAAAATGCTCTTTGGGCTGTAAACCTTTCATTAGCATGTTGTGGTTTTTCCATTCTGTCTGTTCCAGAATTAGACATGAGATGATGAAGTAGTCAAAGAGTCTTGAAGACGGACTGATTCAGTTACTCTCAGGCAAAGAGCTAGACCTTGCTCAGTGGAGGAAGTTATAGCTCCTGTGTGTAAGACTCTGTTCTGTCATTCAGAATATCCAGCCTTTTGCTTTGATTCAAATTTGATTATACAGAAATTTGTGCAGTAGTAATATTAATATAAAATATTAATTGGTACTTGAAAGATGGATCCTTAACTATTGATGTACGCAATGAAGTATCCAGGACATCTCAAATTCAGGGCTTTACCTCATGTTCTTATTGAAACAGGAAAATAGCAAGTATTTTCCCTGTTTTTATGACTTTGGAAGGAAACATATATACCAGAAGACTGGGAGCTAAAGTGCTGATTGGACTGCAGTTAGTGATGTGTTTATTGCCCAAGTCCATATAGCTTGGATCTTGCCTCACATTTTGTTAGAGTGTGTAACATAAGGACCTTAAACCAATCAATTTCTGCAATTAGCAGTTCTGAAAGGAAACACAAAAGGAGGAACAAGACGGTTTGTGCCTGGATTAGCTCCACTGTCTTTAGTGAAGTTATTCTCTGGGTAAATCTGGTCTTAATCAACATTCTACCTAATAATTTAGAAAATTAAGCTGCAGTTAATTTGAACATCTAGATGAAAGGGCATATGAAACTTAAAGGGCTTGGGTAAGAACAAAATACAGGTGTCAAAAAATTTTGATCTCTTACAGTTTCACCAGATATTGCTGTATAACTGTGGGAATAGTCCTGATCCCACCTCCAACAGAGAATTATGTGAAATTTGGTCCTATTCTTCGTCCTACTGTAAAAAATATGTACCAAAGGCAATTTATGAAAGGCACTTGGCCTAAAACTTTTCCTCTCAAAGCCCCAGTACATTCCTGTGTTCCTTAAATCCTGAAAATAGAGCCTTCTGAGAACTTTGCTGGTGACTGAAGCTTCTTATGTACGTCTGCACAGGTTTAAATTTCATACTGCCTACCTGTGGTAGTTGTTCCCAAACCATTTTCATTGGTTCAAACTCCTGCCTGTCCTCACTTTGTTGTTGGTCAATGTAGTCCAAAACACGTTTTGTAAATATTGTGTTTAAATTTGGTGTCTTTGATCATCTGCAGCAACTCCAAAACGGCATTTCTTACTTTGTGTCAAACTTGGAAATTGTTAAAATATCCTGAAGAGTCATAAGCTCACTTGTCTCATTCACAGTAAAGAACTGTGATGCCTTAAGCTACTTTTTAGCAGTCAGAGTATTGCCAAGGTGACCTTTCATGCTGTTTCAATTGCATAGCCTTGCCATTATTTAACTATTAGAATGATGGAAAGCTTGCACTTTGCTATTTGAGTGGCAACATTTCTAGACACGGGGGCCTGAAAGAATGGAACTTATGAGGGGCTATAATTAATGTGCCACATTAAGGAGTTAAGGATAAGCAGGCAAAGAAAGACTAAACCTGGTGGAGCAAAGCAGATGCAGTCTAGTCTTGAAAACTAAAAATCCATTTGCAATGCTTTCTAGAATCATAATATCTCCTGCTGGTGTCAAGTCATTAACGGTAGCTCATTTTTCCTCCACTGTGTCTTGACTATCCATCATTATTGAAATGTACAGGTAAATGCAGCCTCTGGAATGCCGTTAAAATTCCTCTCATATTTAAATGTTAGTGAAGTTAATGCTATATTATATTTTACCTTGTACTTAAAAAAGAGAAAATTAATTTCTATTTGTTTTTAAAATTTGCATATAAGTATATATACAAAGAATGAGAAAATACTGGACATCTAAAAGCTCTTTTTTTTTGTGTGTAGAAATAATGAGTGTTAAAAAAGTTAAGGTATACAAAAGCCCACTAGGGACTAAGATAGTAGACCAGAATTAGTGGTATACTAATTCTTGCCTACCCAGGACATACCCAATATGTAGAGAGGAAAGGTAAACTAAAGCAAACAGGGCTTGTTGTACACCATTCTATAAATTCTGCACATGTATGTCTGTGTATGTCTTCACTGTAGGGCAAAGGGGTTTGTGTGACATAAAGGCAACGTGAAGCAATCATAGAAGGAAGTGAAACCCCCATTTTTGGGGGCCTGGGGAGTAAAAAAAGTGCAGTAGTTATCTTTGTTACTAAAAATGCAAATTTATTAAAATAATTTTTCTTTTTTTAAGTGATTTGAAAAGAAAAAATAGAGTTATTAGTGTACTTTTTCAACAGTAATTGAGAAATAATAATAATTTGCCTTCTAGGAAATAATTTTGCTGTAATTTTGTCTGTTCATTACCATGTTAAAATGTAATTGTTTCATGACTGTATATTAAATGTATTCTGTCTACATGAAGCTTGACTTGTGTTGACAGAAAGCAAAACTACTAGAAAGATGTGGCTGTTGAAAAGCCTTTTGTGTCCACAATGCTACTGGGGGAGGATGAACACCACAGACTGTGGAAGCTGTGTAAAAAGCAGAACAGAAAAAGGTTTCTTTTTCCATCAGCAGTTAGGTGATTTATATACATGACTCTCATTAACATTAATGGGAGTTATCTGCCTCATTTTTTATGAGCCTGATGTGAAGTTAATGGCAGTCTTCCCGTTGTCTCTAGTGGGCTGTGGATCAACCACTAAGTGCGCAAATGAGTTTGGTTGAAATATTGGTGCTTGTAGGCTTAGAATTTCAACATGCTTCATTCACAGTTACAACAAGAAATGCTGTGTGAATGCCTAAGAGTGTGAGCTGAGGAGTTTAATATTGCAGAGTGTGCTGATCTGTGTGCACTTTGGGGCATACACACAGCAGACTGCAGAGATGCCTGTGCCAGCTTGCAATGAACGGGTGTGAGCGGGAGCAGTAATCTGCTCAGCAGCAGGAACTGATTTACTTCCGAGAGATCTGCGCGGGAGTCGGTGTAATGGGGTCTGTGGTCTGGACCATGTGATGGGAGAGTTGCAGTGCCATGCGATGCTGTACTGCCATCAATAACATGGTAATATGCAAACCTGCTTTTTTTGAAATCTACCCTGGGATCTGCCTCTGAGCTGTGCTCTCCTCTGTTTCTTCTTCTTCTTTTTTTTTTTTTTTTTTTTTAAATAGAGGAATCATATTTTCTTTGCAATAAACCTTTGATTGCCTACTTATGCTTTGCAGTTCTAAAACTAGACTGTAGTGCTTGTCCTGGTTCTGTCTGAGGTAAAGTTAATTTTCCTCCTAGTAGCTGGTACAGTGCTGTGTTTTGGATTTAGCATGAGAATGATGTGATAATAGACTGATGTTTTGGTTGTTGCTAAACTGTGCTTATACCGAGTCAAGGACTTCAGCCAGTCACTACAGGGGCAGATAATCTGCCTCGCCATCAGTGAAGAACATTTCTGGCCACACACAGACTAGCCAGATAGCCTGCCTGTGTATTGGGAACTTCTCTTTTGGTCAATCCATGCTGAAGTATTCCCAGCAGTGCCAGGTTTTTCCTTATCACAATGTCACATTGGTGTATCCATCAAAAACTGACCTCCAGAAGAGCTTGTATTTTGAAGCTGAGCTCCTAGGGGAAGCTAGATCCTGAGAGCTTTGAGACACAGGGGGTTTCTCCTCCCACTCTGCCGGACATGGGCGCTGATGGTCCCAATTCCAGGCCCAGGCTGTAGAAAGGCTGGGCATGTTCTTTGAAGACACCAATATACACACAATACAACACAGATCAACACAGGCAAGAGACCGGTACCTTTATCAACACCTACTTAAACCGACACAAAGCGCACACGTAACCACGTGCAACACACACCACCCAATCCCTTCCTCCTCTCTGGCTGATCAGGATTGAAATTTGCCAGTGGGACCTACACAAATCCCCAGCCTCCCCATTCCCAGGCGCTCCCACATCTGCAGGTTCATTGAGTCTTCACAAACTGACAAACAGGCATGGAACTGTCCCATCCGACTTCGGGGTGGAGTGCAGTCCTTCACCATGTCAGTGCAAAATCAGGTGTCCCAGCTTAATCCATCTAGCCCCCAAAAATGGCCTAATCCCAATGGCTCAAATGAACCTGTATAGCTCGCTGCATCCGAAAGGCTCAACAAAACGCAGTTACTTTCCACGTCAGGCTGAGATCTTGCAATGGGCTTTCTATCTGTACAACATCGTGAAACATCAGCTATTGCAGATGGATTGGGTTTTCCCCAGCTATGGGTTCCTCACAAAATTTCAAAATACGAGCAGAGAGAATGGGGGAAGATGCCATATGATAGCGGTAAGCTGTCAGGTAGGGAACTAGCGAGTACACAAACGTGGGATTTACAAGCTACATTCACATATTGTAGGGGGCATGCACAGCTCCAGTAGCTGTATGAGGAACAGGGCAAATCCTCCCCACTTGTTCAGCTCTGGTACGACTCCATAAGAAAAAAGGTAGGTGTAGGGAAGAAAACAGAGATCACCACCATCCAGTTTGCCCGTAGGAACTTTTAAAATGTTATTTACAAGCTGTGCTTTAGTTTTAATTACCCTTCTTTTTCCCTTTTTTAAAATTTTTTTAAAAATTTTTTTTTAATTTTTTAGTTTACTCATTGTTTGATAATTTAAAAAAGCACTTTTATACCTTGTTAGCAATCAGCAGCTTGGACTGCAATGCTCTGGAATTTTTTTATTGCATATATTTGTAAGTTTAATGAAGTTCTGCATTTGTATTATGGACTTGTTTTCTGCTTAATTGTAAGGAAATGGGAAACCACAGCAATGCCAAAGGGTTTTATTAAAGTATCAAAAATCAGTAAGCAATCAAAACAAGCCAATTAAATAGCACTCTATATCCCTGAAGTAAAAAGCATAGAGGCTTGCACTTAAATTGATACTTTTTTTGACAAAGAAGTCAACCCTTATACAGTCAAATCCATAAAATTCATCAGATTCAGTATACTAAATGCAGATCAACAGTCCCCTCACCATAGAAATGAAAATAAATTAAACACATAGTCCTTTAAAAACCTTATAACAAATCAATACACCAGGTTTTAAAGTATTTCCATTAAAATATATGCATTTACAGTCAATGACTGATCTAAATTACCATGTGCACCATACATGTAAGCATTCACAAGGGTGCAAGAGATTTCTTACCTGCGTTCACCTTGGGACTGTACTGCTTCTAGGGTGTTTTCTGGGTGCTGTGATAGTGCCGTGGAGTGCACTGCAGCACGTGAAGCGCACTAAACAAAAAAATAATTGCTATCCTTGGTAATGCAGATGTTTCTTTGGTGCCTGGGAGCTGGTGTAACCTCTCAAAAAGGGTGGTTCTGTATAGTAACATTGGAGTGTACTTACAGAAACCTCTTGCAATGGATCCTGCTTTTGACTTCACAGCAGACACACTGAACTGATGACTCTGCTTAGGCAACAAAACTCCCTGTCACACTGAGTCCTTCCCTACTGTGCATCATGCAGCTATTCTTTGTACAGTTTCACACTTTAGTAGTAAACATGGGATTGCCCTCAAAGCACTCTTGTGCGAGAGGTGAGAAGCAGTAGGGATAGTTGAACTGGGTACTCAGTGCTTTTTAGACAAGTTTATGAGGACTGACTAGAAGTATTTTGCTCATTGTCTGTGTGCTGGTTGTAGTTCCAGTAAGCCTTTCCTGGGCCAGAGGAAAGCCTACTATAGAGCTAATAACTATTACAAATTGGACTAATACTTTGCAGTCTGCCTATGAATCAGAAAGTGATTTCCATTTCATGGAGGTTTTTTTGCCCCCAGTGGATCCTGACAATGTGTTGACCCTTTCACCTATTTCTGTTAGATGGGTATTTTGTGCTGGTTGTGGCTGAGATAGAGTTCTATTTCTTCATAGTAGCTAGTATGGGGCTATGTTTTTATTTGTGCTGGAAACAATGTTGATAACACAGAGGTGTTTTTGTTCCTGCTGAGCAGTGCTTACACAGCATCGAGGCCTTTTCTGCTCCTCACACCACCTCCACCAGTGAGTAGGCTGGGGGTGCACAAGAAGCTGGGAGGGGACACAGCTGGGAGAGCTGACAACAACTGACCGAGGGGATATTCCATGCCATATGACATAATCCTCAGCATATAAAGCTAGGGGAAAAAGAAGGAAAGGGGGGGGGGACGGGGGGGGGACGGGGGACGGGACACACACACATTCAGAGTGATGGCATTTGTCTTCTCAAGTGACTGTTATGTGCGATGGAGCCCTGCTTTCCTGGAGATGGCTGAACACCTGCCTGCTGATAGGATGCAGTGAATTAATTCCTTGTTTTGCTTTGCTTGCATGTGTGGCTTTTTCTTTACCTATTAAACTGTCTTTATCTCATTCCATGACTTTTATACCTTTTACCCTTCTGATTCTCTCCCTCATCCCATGGGTAGGAGTGAATGAGCGGCTGTGTGGTGCTTAGTTCCCAGCTGGGCTTAAACTACAACAGTTTGTATGCAGTTGTCATCATCATTAACATAATTTGCTGGCAGTATTATCACAAAGCATAGGGGTAGAAGTCTTCAGTCTTCACTTTCAAGATGACCCTTTACAGTAGGACAGAAACATGCAGTGTAGTCTGTGGACACTAATTTTATAGCACTAAATGTCACTTAGCTCTTTAGTGGTTTGGCAGAGCATTTGAGGTTCCAGGACCATTAATAATCAGCTGTATAACCAAAAGTGTTAAGGCAGATTTCTCTAAAAATGCTCAGCAAAAAAATGGTGATATTTTAATGGTTACATCACCACTACAATTTACCCTTCATGAAATGAGACTCAAAGAGGGTTCATTTGCCCCCACAATGTTTAACCTCCTCAGCCCACAAGATGAAGTGAACTTATGTAATCTAATATAATATACATTAATGCAAAATACTAGCTAAAGGTATTAACAATTATCACATATGAGCAACAAACAAAATATGTGCCATTATTTGATCCATTTGTGTTAAATATAAATTTTAGATTAGCTAAAGATTAGCCTCCAGAAAGGTGTGAAGATGTAATTTGACAGGACTTGACACATGCAGCAGATTCTGATTGGATGTTAGCATACCATACCAGTGCAGAAAATAGACTCATGATCATCATCCAGCTGTATCAGTGTTCCTTATGTGCATCTTCTAACATTTTAAATTCCTTATTTTGCATTTGTTTTTGCAAAACAAACTGTAGTAATACATAATGTGTAGTAATATGTAATATACTTTCTTGGAAGAAGGGACGTAAGAATTGCTCATTGACAGACAAACATAAGGACATTCCATGCCATTGTAAGAAACTTCTGTATGATTATAGCCATCTTACTGAGATGGAAACTACTAAGGAAAGAGTCTATACACAACTTTCATATGACTTTCCAGGAAAGGTAGTGTATTTATCCTTTCTTGGTTCATGTGTGTTCACCATTAACGAATGCTTTGTCAACCGCTTTGTAGCTGTTAATTGCCATGGACATAATTTAAATGGAAAGAACAAACTTATTCTTAGGACAACTTTAGGAAGTGTAAATCTCCCATGCCACAAAAGCCTCCTTAGCTCTATTTTACTTTTAAAATATTTACTCTTCAATAATTTCATGTCCTCACAGAGAAAACATGACATTTGAGCATCCCACCAGCTGCTGCATGTTCAGCATAGTGAAAATTTTCCCCGGTGTTATGAATGACTGCTTTTAAAGGGCATCAATTTCTTGCCTGAGTGGAAATCAGAATCTTGTACACAGCGTTGTTCCTGTCAATACTCATAATGCTGTATTTATGGAAGGGACATCGTTTTGTCAGTAATTTTTCCAATTGCTTCCAATTCTTGCGTTACTGCGTATCTTTTACACTCTCTTCCTCATTTACAGAACATTTTAAGGTCAGGGTGAAGGAACTCGGGATAAAAATACAAATCATTCACAAGCAGCATGTATGAGCTAACCAGATTAAACAGGGACAGCAGGAGCATGGTTTTAGCTACATCTGAGCTTTACTCAGGTGCAGTGAAATGTTTACAGCTTTTCATCTTTGCTTCCTGTTGCTGGTTAAACAGTTCCCAACCAGCATCTGCAGTTTATATTTATCAGCTTACTTTGAGTACTGTTTCATTACCTATTATTGTCAACTTTTCCTTCCTACCCATTACACTAAATACAATGCCATGGGAAGTAACAATCCTGCCGTCACCATCCTTCTGCAAATGGAAAGCTTCTTGGCATAGACATAATTCTCATCAATTGTCAATGATACCTTTTGTGCTGCTTGAACGGTGGAAAGTAGGTTTAGCTGACAAGTCTATCCCACAAGGTCACAATGAAATGAAAAAAAATTGCAAACATGAACTTTGCAGCAACACTGTTATGGCAACCTAGAAAAGGAAGTACTTCAAGAGGCTGGTCATAGGCGATTGTCAAGAGAGGAGCTGTTGTTAACAAGTCCAACTTCTGTTGACTCGTCCCTGGAGGCTAAAGAAACTGACAGCTCCTTTGAGTGGACGACTTCTCCTTGAAACTCACCCTCTTCTTGTGTCATAGTTTGATGGCATTTATACTGACAGATGTCACAGAGTGACGTTCTAAGATAATTTGGGTTCAGGCTCAATGGACTCCTTTGTTTGAACTCAACTATTCTTGAGGTAAAAGTACCCCGAACTTCTCTGCCATGCATGTATCCACTATTGTAACGGATGGGTTGTGGAAAGAGATATCCGTAGATACGACATGTTTACAAACTTTTCAGAATCTGCCCTCTGCCTTGGCTGCTTTCAGATAAGCAAATGAACTTTCTGCTGTACAAAGTTTTTCAGGATGACAGAAACACAGGACAGTTCAGGCTGGAAGAAACCTCAGCAGGTCCCTACTGTAACCTCTGACAGAAAGCAGGGTCATCTCTGAGATCAGACCAGATTACTCAGGGCTTCATCTGGACTAGACTTAAAAATCTCCAAGGATGGAGGCTGCACAATACCTTTCACTGGTATTTTCAGAAGAATTCTAATTAGAAAAAAAGGTTGTTACAGTATCTTTATGCAGGAAAGATTAGGACAGAGTAAGTTTCTGACAAAATGGACTTGACATCTTTTCCCTATTCTATTGCTCAAAACGTCCATTTCTATTACTTTTTCCTTTTGTTTGCCTTCCTCTTGTGCAGGCTTCTCTTCCATTACATACAAGATGCTGCAAAGGGCCAAGGCATGAGGCATGCATAAATTGGCAAACATCTGCTGGCAGGCTTTCTGTGTTGTGAACTGTAGGACACCTCCCATGTTGTATAAGCGTCACAGTCCCAGTTTCTTCTCAAGGCGTGGTTCAGAATTTTATTTTTCCTTATGTGGTTTTGGCAATCCCAGTCAAATATTTGGATGAGTACCTGGGATGAGTAAGTAACGTTCCCAAGCACTAGTTTGAGCTTCTGCCCACTGTGTGTTTTGGCAGCCTTTTATTAAAAAAAAAAAAAAAAAAAAAAAGAAAAGGTTTCCATGGTATTGCACATTGTTGCATTTGCAGTTTTGACAACTTTGGGATACACAGTAGCAAACAAGCAGGAACTCAATCCAGAACTGTTTTTTCTTATTCCAAAACCAAGTCCATAAAATCTCATCTGTTTTCTTGGGCTTTTACTGAAGAACTCTCTCCCATCATTTCAGAGTTTACCTCAGTTTTCTGCAGATTTCCCTTCCTTCTTTTATAATCCTGAATGGACTTCTCTCCTGCCTAATCCACTACCTCCTTCCCATTCCTTAATGTGATTCCCTGTCACTGACTGCCTTCTCCTTGCTAGGTTATGTGGTAAAAGCTGGTCTGCACATCTAAAAAGGAACACAGAACGTGACACCACAGCACAGTTTGTTGCTGGGTACCCTGGGAGTCCTGGCCAGTTTTTCTGTGTGTGTGTCTGTGTGAGCGGGGTATGTTCGAGCAGGTGGAGTGGGACTGTGGCCTCAGGGAATCATCTGTACCCAGGTGCCAGCAGCTGGGGATACCAGGGATCCAGGCATGAGTTACTGGTCAGAATGGGTGTCAGAATCCACATGTTGGAGGGGTCGACATTGCATATGCATTCCTCTATATATATATAGCTATTTATATATATGCATGTATACATATATACACACACATATAGATATATAGAGATACATTCTCACTAGTGGTCTTCCATTCAGCTCATCCAGAAAGTGGAGCAGGATGAAGCCATTGGTGCTGCCTCTGTTTGTGTGAGTGTTATACATATTGTGTGTGTGGCCAGCTGCATGTATTTGTATATATGTGGTGCATACATGTGCTCTGTGTGTATCTACTGGGACTCCATGCTCAGCCTTGCTACTGGCTGGACCCAAGCTGTGGAGCTGCAGCAGCCTCACCTCCTTTGGGCTGCTGGATCTGGCCTGATTCTTCCTTTTACTCTGGGCTTTAAGCTTGGGTTCTGACAACACTACGTGGGTTCAAGAGATTTCTCACTCCTTCATTGTGATGATGTTTCAAATTGTCGTCAAACATGGAGCTTGCTGCATTGGTAAATACGAATAGGAGAATCTCTCGTATAAGAAAAGAAACAGTCTGATTTAGGAGCATTTATCATCTCTGCCTTCTTATTGCCTGCTGTCATGTCAGATTGCCCCCCAAAGAGGAAACAAAAAATACTAGAAAACCAAATTTAACTGCTAAAACTCTTACATAAATTTCCAGTTCTTATTCGTGTGTTTTAGTGGGTCATCACTCTGTCCTAGTCAAATGCCAGGAAGGTAGAAGGAAGACTTGTCTGCAAGGCAAATATGCTGTGAAGTCTGGAAATGGTCTCTCTAGCAGCAGAAAACCAAAACTGAAGAGGAAATGCATGCTTATCCTAAAGTCTCTGAAGAGGAACACCATTATCTGACTGAACAGTCAGTTTTGTAGGTTGTCCATGTCTACTGGGGTTTGGACTGCAAATTTTCCAACATTTATTTGATTCTTACCTGAGCAAGACACTGAAGGTTCCTTCTGACATTCTCCTTGCTCAAATAAAGGTTCAATGCTACCTCCAGGTCATGGCATACAGGATGATATAATGTAGTGCTATTCCTCCAGCTTCATCTTCCAGTGTAAACAAGGGAGTACGATATTCCAGATGAAATTCTTTACTTACTAAGCTAGTTGATGAGACATAAGGGTTATTACCACGTACCTTAAGTCTTGTAAGGATCATTACTGTGCTCAAGTGCCATAAATGAGCTAAGTTTCTTCTGTGAAAATGCGTGATTTGTTTATGGTACTATGGGAGCAAGGCAGTGTCAGAGAAGCAGAAATCAGCTGAGAAGTGTTGTTTCAATTGATATTATTTTGGAGCTGGTTTAGAATGGCTTCCTGATAACAGGCTGTATTTTTATCTTTATCTTGCGTATTTTAAGGATTAGGCATATTATCAAGTATAAGGTCCTAAAAATGACAGGTCAATTTATACTCGTAAGTGTCCCAATTAATAAGTCATGCACTGAGCTAAATCTAGTCTGTAACGTCTAGCTGTGCTTTTATAAAGGCAGCTTAATTTTTATACTACTATCACAGGGTTATTAAGAAAAGCTGAAGGAAATCAGGATAGAGGTGGGGAAGTCAAAAGATGGGACAATTGGCTTGTCAAAGTAAATAGGCTGTTTCAGTTTTAAGTGACTGAGCTATTGGTTTGCTGGTAATATGGAAGAATTTAGTCTAGGTACCTTTTTCCACCCCCAACTGGTGAGGAAAAGAGACATACTCGGGAGGAGTCAGCTGAGCCATAAAGATTGTGACGGAGCACGGAGTGGCAATGATGGAGTGGATCTTGCCTTCCCTTCTGACTTTTTCAGCCTAAAAATGCTCTATTTTTCAACCTCTTTCTACAGTTTGTGTATTCTAAACTATTTAATTGTTATTGCTGTCTTCTGCATTTTGTTTAGCTTATTTGCATTTTTCTGAAAGTGTGCTGCTGAAAACTGGACTCCAGTGGATGCCAATCTAGTGCCTTGTACAGCAGGACTGTTGCCTTCTGTTTCTTACATGCCATACTCCTGCTAATACGGTCCTTCTCTGCAACAGCAGCACACTGTTGACTTCTATCCAGTTTTCAGTCCTTAGACATCCTAGGTCTTGTTTGCACTTCAGCTACCTAGTCACTCGTTTCTCATGTTATATGTGTGCACTTGTGTTTCCTTTAGTACTTCATAACTGTTGTTACTGAATTTTGCCATATTGATCTCAGCCCATTTCATCAATTTATCAAGATTATTTGGAATTATAAACCTACTCTCCAAAGTGCTTGCAGCCTCTCCTACTTCAATTATCCATAGATGTTATAAGGAGCTTTTCCACTATTTGTACTGTTAATGAAAATCCTGGCTAGAATTATATGTAGTGCAGATCTTCCAGTGTGATGCAACCTAGTGATAATTGCATTAAAAATGGGTCTTTTGCCTGCTACGCACCTGTGTTCAGGCAGAACCAAAATGTCAGACACTGATCATTCTCATTAACTCTTTCAGTGGCTGGGTTGATGTCATAGCAGACCATTTCCTCCTGCTTTTTATCCTGTGAGTGACTGTGCCAAAACCATTGCCCTGTTCGTACACAGCTTGGGTTGTGCTGCTTGTTTACTGAGGCAGAGAGCCAGTAAAAGCAAACAGGTTAGTCACTGAAAAGGCTTCTCTCAAGAAATGGATAGTGGATGCTTAATGTTACTTCATTGTTTTTGGGAGCTTATAAATTGATTATTTAATCATTTACTTCAGTATCATTCTGCATAACAAAGTTATGTTTACTGATCTTTAATTCCCCAGGTGTTTATTTTTCCTTTTCTTAAAAGTAAGATCAATATCTATTCTTCTCCATCGCTTTCAGATTTCATCTATTCTCCACAAAGTCTAGAAGATAATCACTAACAATTCAAAGATTGCTTCACTCTACAATAAATTTTCCCAAGCCTTGTGACTTGAATATGTATAACTTTCCCAAATACCTGAATATACGCTGATGTATTCTTATTCTAGTCTGGCCTATGTGCACATCCCTTTATTACTAACAGCAGTCTTGTGAAGCCTTTGATCACTATTAACCTTTTTGTGAAAAACGAAGTGAAAAGCCCTGAGACATTTCTGCTTTTACTATTCCATCTGTTAATAGCACACCATCTCCATGAAGCTCAAGACATTTTACTTTGTTTTGCCATGCCCTCTAATGTTTTTATATTTTTTTGGTTTTTTTTGTTTTTTAACTATCCTTTGCTAGCTTATTATCCATTGCTGGATTTTACACATTTATACTTATCCACTCCTGGTTTTGCCTGTTTGTGCTTCTATATTAATTTCTTAATCACCCTAAGTAATTTTTCCCTGTTTATGCTTTTTGGATAATCCCTTTTTGATTCCTATATACTCACAGAGCTCCAAGGGAGCCCAAATTAGTCTTACCACATTTCCATTTTGGAATTGTTTAACTTCAGTATTGTTTGGTTTTGCACTGGTTGTAGTCCCAAAAATAATTTCCCTATTATTCCCTTGCCCAGGACTTTATTTAGCAAATGCTGAGTTTATTTAAGGCTGCTTTTGTTTTAGGCTCGTTGTCAGTGATTTCCCACTCTTATTCTGGCTTACTGAGAAATCATGAATTCCAAAGAAATGAAAGATACTGTTGCAGGAACTCTGGTTTTGAAAAAGCTGGCATGTGTTCCTTTCAGTGTTCCTGCTGGGACATCATGCTACTGAACAGGATTAATCTGTCATGGTATTTTTTGATACCGAACATAAGAGAGAAAGACAATATTCTACAATGTGATAGTCAGTTGAAAAGTGCTAACTCTGCAGTATGAAGAATGGTCTGGAAAGACACTAATAACAAAAATGACATTCTATTTACATGGTAGGGGGTTTTGCCATATGTAATAGGAAGAATGTTATTTCGCCTCTTATTGAAATGCAACCATTCCAGAGTGGGCAGAAAGCAACAATACCATGTATTTAAAGACTGAAAGCAGTAAGCCATTATCAGGAAGGATGAAATCCCTTGTGTGGAAAAGTGTTATTTTCAATTCACTGATTATTATCTGTGAAACTGACCAGCAGTTCAGCTCCTCCTTCTGAAAATGGATATTATTTATTGGTAATTCGTATTAGAAAATTAGTTTTTCATTCAAATGTACCATAATTAGTATATGTTGAAAGCAGTGTAATTTCCTTTAAACACAGAGTAACAATTCATAACCTTGTCTGTAAATAGGGGTATTATTGCTGACAGGAAAGGTATTGAGCTCCTGGAGAACTTACAGTGCTTCACTCTGGGAATAGAACTGAAGTGTTAACAGAGGACCGTGTAGCTCGTGGCAGTCCATGTGCCTTAGGCTCTCTGTCTCACTATGCTCAGAATTTAGTTATGAGCAAAAGGCATTAGCATAATATATATGGAGCTAAGAATTTGTTGCTAGCCCTGTTAATGTTTAATCAGTCTAATAGTCCAAACTGACACAGAGAATCTTTATCAATAATATTCTTAACATTTTTATGCTATAAGCCTTCTTAGTATCCCCCCCTTGTTCATTGGTGTTGTGCTCACCCTTTCAATGTCTCTCTAGGTCCAGGGTTGACTCTTCAGAAATTCTGAAGAAGAACAGAAAAAGGAAGTGTATAACAAGTCCTGAGATCTTTCAGCAGAGGGCTTGATATGGGTTTCTTACTCAGTCTTGCATCTGCTTGGATTTATTTTTATGTGTTTTCTTCACACATCCTTCTCATAAGTTACATATTTTGTTTCCAGATGACTCCATTTTTTTTTGTTTGTTTGTTTTTCTTTACAACTGGAGTCACATTACTCATGAGGCTGCACTTGTATAGTGACTGCTTGTAGGCCATTGTCATTGGTGTTTATACCCTGGGACCTCAGATCATCCATCCAATTTTTGCTCTAGAGTCCTAGATTGTTCAATCCACATAGAATAACTACATGTTATTATGAACTCAAAATAAGATAAAAAGAATTTTGACAATAATTACCTCACTCCTAGACAATAGATATCATATCTAAGCCATGCCAAGTCATGCCCTGGCAAGTCGTCAGACCCAGCACTGTAAGGGCAATACAAAGTCTGTGGCCTTTTGTCAATAATGGCAAAATGTATTTACTGGTCTAATCCCTAACTCAACAAAGGGAATATGGTGTGACTGTACAACTAGCTTGACCCAGTTAAGTGCTCTTAAACGAATCTGTGCCACCATTTCTGCTCTTTTATGTCTTATATGTGATTCACCATTTATGTTTTCTCTAATAGCATTTTTATTCCTCAATTTCCTCAGTTTAAAATGCAAATAATGCTTTTCCTGGACTGTCATTTGTAAGGTAATTTAATAGCCCTTGAGAATCTGTGTCTTATTAACTACTAATATCACCAAATTGCTAGTATGGGGAAGGTTCTAAAATAAGTTTGTTACCTCTGTTTTAGACAACTTAATTATTTGGTATGATATTTAGAGGCATTAATATAACCTTTCCCTTTCCAGCAGTTATTCGTATTTAAGGTACCAAGAGAACTAACGGAGTTCTGGAAGACACAGTATACATTGCAGCTGACTGATTTTATTTGGGAGTTCTGAAACAGGTAATAATAACAGAGCAAGTCTGTTGAATCACTTTGTCAAACTGTATTAATTTATCTTGGGTAATGGAACTGCAAATTGTGGTATGTGCTATAATGTTTTTGGCAGCTATAAAATGAATTTTATCTAAATATTCAGCAAAGAAAAGATGAGAAACCTTAAATCCTCATCTACTGTGGAATTAGTTATTACTTCTCATCTTGCCTTTGGCCATGAAAATCAGCCAGGAGTCAGATGGGCACTATTATATTTCTACAGCATATTTTTGTGCTGAAATATTTCTTATACTTTTCAATGGTGCCATGTGACCTGTTATGCAGACACGTTACTGGTAAACACAGCTTTAATGAGATGTGGTGAGATCAAGCAGTACTATCCCAACATACCAATAAGAAAATCAGATTTAAGGGGCGGAAAAGAGAATCCACAAACAAGTAGAACAGTCAAGGGCACAGGCTCATGGTGAGTTCTTTGTGCCTAGAGGTGTCATGGTTTAACCCCAGCCAGCAACTAAGCACCACAGAGCTGCTCGCTCACTCCCCCTGGTGGGATGGGGGCAGATAATGAGAAGGGTAAAGGGCAGAAAAGTCATGAGTTGAGGTAAAGAGAGTTTAATAGGTAAAGCAAATGCCACACATGCAAGCAAAGCAAAACAAGGAATTCATTCACCAGTTTCCACTGGCAGGCAAGTGTTCAGCCATCTCCAGGAAAGCAGGGCTCCATCACACATAACAGTCACTTGAGAAGACAAATGCCATCACTCTGAACATTCCCTCTTCTTTCTTCCCCCAGCTTTATCTGAGCATGGTGTCATATGGCACGGAATAACCCTTTGGTCAGTTGTAGTCAGCTCTTCCAGCTGTGTCCCCTCCCAGCTTCTTGTGCACCTCCAGCCTACTCGCTGGTGAAGGTGGTGTGAGGAAAAGAAAAGGCATTGAGTCTCTGTAAGCACTGCTCAGCAGTAACAAAAACATCTCTAAAATTATCAATACTGTTTTCAGCACAAATACAAAACATAGTCACATACTGGAAAATCAACTCTATCCCAGCCAAAACCAGCACAGGAAGACTGCACAAAGCAACTGTCTTTGCAGTGACCCTTGTGTGCTTTTGCAGAGAGAAGAGGGGCCCTGTGACCTGATCTATTATTTGGACTGAGAGATCCACCAGGGATATCTAAAGGAGAAGTGTTTCACTTTGTGTTTAGTTCTGCATCTCTTTTTCCTTCTGATCACTGATAAACACAGGGCTTCCATTTCAATAGCTCGAGGGCTAATTTTCCTATGGTAAGTGTAGAAAGACCTTTCAGATGCTGCAGGCTCAATTCTGGGTGAAGATAAAGCCTTTTTATCCATTTAAAGCTTCAGAAGAGGAAGCCCATTAGAGCCATGAAAAGAATTTGCAGTTAGTATGCAATTGTACTGGGAGCAAAAAAAGACCGATTTTGTTCATTAAGGCAACCACAAGAAATGCTGTCTTATTCTCTGTAGAAACAAGTGTCTCTCTGACCTCTAATGGCTCCAAATTAGTCTGACTTAGAAAACATATATACCTATATGTTACATTATCTTGTATATGCATGTTTACCTGTTATACTAGTTTGCTGTTATATCTGTACTACTCTACAGTGTCTAAAAGATTGTATGGAGTAATTCTGTTCAATGTGGCACATACAGCAACCTTTCTGATAACGAACATCAACATTTTTAATACAAGAAGCAACCAGAAAAGGTCACAAGAGTACATTTTAAAAAATGTTTGAAATCAGACATGAAAAAACACCACTTCTGTAGCTATAAATGCTGGCAGAAACTCTGTGCTCTTTCCATTTCTTCCCAGCCTCCCCCGATTACGAAGGCAGTGCTACTGATTCGTTAAAGAGAAGGGCTTAGCCTCTCGATTCACACTAGTAGTTTGTTAAAAGGAAGGGCTCAGCTAGTGTTCTTACACTAGTGTTTAATGAGCTGATATGTCTATAATCAGAGCAGAGAAAGGTACCAAATGTACCTGTAACATTATGTGAGTTATTAGCCATTTTTAACTACTGCATTCAGTACATGGGAGTAGAATCAACGAGATGACATACACTTAGCAACAGGACATTTATATGAAAAGCAATCCTGAAATATAATTGGTAATAAAAGGTCTATTAATGTCTTATAATATGTTAACAAGGTCTTAACACTGAGTTGGTGAGTGATGTAAGAAGGTAATAATTAAGAAGTCAGAAGTTAGAATGTTATTAGCAGTCATATGCCTGGATGTGAAAGCCCCGCAAAAGTCTGACGGCTAGCAGAGGACCTACACATGCTGACTCAGGGTGAGATGGAAATACCGTGTCATGTCATGGGCCATTTTCAAGGATATTTTCTGTTATATTCTTTACTTTCTGCAGCAATAGAGATGCAGATTTTAGCACATGCTGCAGTTTTTGGCAGCAGCAAAATGCATTTCTAAAATATTCACTAAAGAGAGGATGAGAAACCCTGAATCCTCATTTACTGAGGAGTTTATCACTTCTCATCTTGCCTTTGGCCATGAAAATCATCCAAGAATAAGGCGGCTACTCTTCTGTTTACTGTTTTATATATTTCTACCATAATTCTTATAAAACTAAATTGTATCCTGTGATGTGTTATACAAAGCTCATACTAATCAACACAGAGTTAATAAGAAGCACTAACTCATTGTAACAGTGAGCAGTATCAAACTGAGAGGGAGACTCTAAAACAGGAAAACATTACACAGCTGGAAAGAGACTAGATAAGAGTCCCTAAATCTTGGGAAGAGCATCTGGCTAACAGAAGTCTCTTTTGGAGACTAGTTCCTGCTCTTTCTTCACTGACTGGGTGATGGATCAATTCTTTGGGGACATTAGCCCAACTGGAGACTGAGCCAGTTTTGTTTTCTGTTCTAACAATTTATTGTGTGATTTCAAAATTTATGCTACCAACTTTCCAAGGAAGTTGATAGAAGCAGAGAAGTTTTTATGGGAGACTCTAAACTAGTGTTAACTTGTAGGTCATCCTGCATATGGGACTGTAATATCTTAGCAAGACCTGTGTTATCTATATGTGCATCTAGCAAACCTCAGTGTTAACCACTTTCTTCATCCAGAATGTCCTGAAGTCTAAAGCAAAGGGCCACAAGTGGTACATTCGCTTCTCAAAAGCAACCGTTTTTACCCCACGCTACCTCTGAAAGTACGATTGTTGACAACCCTTGATTAAAACCAGAGTGCAGAGGAAGTTTTACTGCTGCCTGTTGAACTCACCATACAATTTTAACTGAGGAAAGAATACACTTCTCTGCTTTCTGAATTTCTCTTGACCTCCTTAATTTCTGTCTGGATGACATTTAGAACAGAACTAATTGAAGCTTCAGAGATGTCAGGCTGAATTTCCTCCTTTTCCACAATGGGAATCCTTCTGGTTTAACAGGTCAAAAATTGATGCCCTAGATTGGAAACATTTGTCACAGAATTGCAGCCAAGAACAAAAGCCAAGTTCCTTGCCAATGTTGTTAGCTTGTGAAGATGGCTAATAAAAACAAGCACAGCAGCATTAGTGGCTTCCTCAAACTACAGTTTAGAGTGCACTCTTCTGGGACTCTCTTGGTTCTTGTCAGGCTGGGACAGAAGGCTTAATAGGGGGGAACATATTGCAAAAATAATCCACTTGACTTTCACTAAGCCACTAAAGCAGTCAGCCATTAATGAATGTTTTTTGAAATGTGATCATATTTATAGTAACATGCCACACATTTAAGTAACAGTAAAGTAACAGTAAAGTAACAGTAAAGCAAGCTCAGACATAAGAGTTTTGAAGCAGAAACAAAATTAGGCTTAACTAAATTATTTCCTCCCATGATTTTTACATGACTCTTCATGATTGCTTATTTTGTTCAAGGAATTTATCTCAATTGCAGGATTGTATGAACCTTACCTAAACAAAACCTACCAAAGACAATTCAGGAGTGATTGAACGTTGTCTCACAATTGTGTTGAATGTATTTCCTACTCATGTGAACACAGAAAATTTCTGAATATGTAAAAGCCCTTTATCCACATAATCTAGCTGGTGAAGATTTGCAGGTTTAGGAGCTTCTTTTGAGTGCCTGGTGGATATCACCTTCAGGAAAAATAAGAAAAGGAATTATCTCTGGATGCAGGCAAATTAATTCAAACATTCCTGCTTTTGCAGTCTACCATGTGATAGATTTAATTAACTCTACAATTTTCTGTTATAGCACTCTACTTTGTGACAGGCTTTTCTTTCTTTTTTTTTTTTTTTTTAATTTCCACCCTAAATTTAGTCACGGTCACTTTATACTCATTTGTTATCCCTCTGTTCTGCTAATGCATATCATTATAGCCGCTGTTAGGCTAGGCTAAACAAATCTTCATTTCCCTCGGCATCCTAGTGACCATGCTCTGCAAAAGTTCTATTTTGAAAGTATCTTTCTTAAGCATGGCTGATTACAATTATACCAAGAATCCAGATTTCTCATTTTAATTTAGTTTTGCAAATGAAAATTTAACTGGCTCAATAGATCTAATCTTCTACAGGGTAATCATTTGGAGTCCTCCAAGTTTTAGATAAAACAACCTGAGAAACAGATCTTAAAGATCTTGTTTTTAGAAATCTCTAGGAATTTGGTATCTCAGCTCCCTAAATATTGCCTGTTTGAGTACTCAATGCCACTCAGTTCCCAATACTCTGAATTGCTGTATCGATTTCAATATTTACATAATTGATACCTGCATGCCTCATTAATAAACTGGGTTTTTAAAAATATATATTGTTCTCTGGATAAATAATGGAATTCTTAGTTTTTTAATAACACCATGTATCTTGTATCTTGGAAATGGAAAATGGAAAAAAAATAAAATAGAGGAATCCCATGTTTTGGATTTACTAGTTGATTTACTGCCTTAAAATCAAAACAGTGCATTTTGGCACAACACACTGGCACTGTGAAATAAAAACATTTGACTTTTTCTGTCCTGAAACAAAATGGTGTCTCTTGGTCAATTTGGTTCTACATTTCTTCTGCCTTGGGGAGATAGCTGAGTGGTAAGCTGGACATTTAACTCTTGTTCTGCAGAGACTGATATAACCTTGGCTGAGATGGAGAAATATTATGTGAAAATGAGGAAAAAGGGAGCTGCACCACTGAGAAGACAATGGTATGGTCCAGGAAGGTGCTTACTCTATGACCATTGATCCAGCAAGCACTTAACAGTGGTGATCGATGTTGCTGAGTGCCACTCCTGCTCACTTAGTCCTGTTATTTTTCATGTCTGGGTGCAGTATCTCTTTTCTGACGTGTGCATCCCCCACATGGTACTTGGGTCAAGTTCTTAACGGGTAAGGCAAGGAAACTGGGACAGTCAGTTTGGCATGCTCTGTGCTGAACAAAGATGAGGGAAGGTACAGATTCATGTTTTGCTGACCAGGGGACACAAGAACTCGTTGTGTGCAAGGAGCAGATTTGGGAGTCTCAAGTCTGAATTAAGGAAAGGAAAGAGGCAATTCCTGGGGGCACGGTGTGATTGTGTCCAATTTGTAGATGTGGGTATAATCCTGAGCTCTGAGCTGGCCCAGTTTCATCAGTAGAGTATAGAATTATGATCTTTCTTTCTTTGTATATAAGTATGTTAAAACTAACAATATGTTATTATTTAATTGTTATTTATTAATAATTTGTTTTATGTGTTTCCTCCCTTGGGATTGGTACGCCTAGCTATTAAGCCACGTTAGGTTACAGCATAAAACTCATCCTTACATCCTACACTTCATACTCTTTCCTCATATTGTCTGTGAATTTTACCTTAGTAGCTAGGGTAGAAGAGAGTAGAGAAGATTCTCTCTTAGTATCCACATCCAGACTAAATAGGAGAGTTATGACAAAATCTACATGTGTACTTTTTAGTGAAATGAGTGCCATAGAATAAGTAGCAAACCCAGATGGCTTTATGTTTGTGTGTGTAAAGGTAAATAGTGAAGAAAAACATTGCCTCTTCTTTGTATGCAATTGATCTAACACTATCGCCCTTCTGAGCAGATGAAATCCCAGAACATGCAATGGTAATGACCACTCTAAGCCACTCAGACCAAGTAAATCACTTGCTGTCCTCCATTATTTCAAATTAAATATTTCTGGAGAAGGTCCTTCTGACAAGTGGGTGCAAAAAACCAATAGACAAATTCTTGGAAGAGACAGATGTTGTACATTGGCAAGCATGCAGACCATTATACCATTTCCAGAAGCCAGAAAAACATCTCAGGAGATATTTTAAATTGTAATGAGCTGTGAAGATGTTGAATTTAAAGATTTTTGATGCAACAGATTTTTATTTATCCTTTTAAAACTGTTTTCCTTGAAAGTTGCCTTCTCAGACGCAGAAGGAGCACCATATATTCTTTGAAGAACTGACAAATCAATAGAAAAAAGGAGAACAGGTACCTTTGCTACATGATTTCAAAATCATCAAAATTGATACTGTAGGAAAGAATGAGACATAGCAGTAGGATGTGTTTTGAAATAGCAAGAAATTTCCCACTGAAAGGGGATTAGAAAAATTTGTTACTAAGGGTGAGACAATGAAGAGTAATCCTCATTGTTTTGGTCAAATTGACTGGATTAATTAGAGTTGAGTAAGGCATGTAGCTTCACAGAAATAATCTCTTCTGTTTCATACCTATGGAGGCATATTTTAAAAATAAAATGAAAAGGAAAAAACCAGTCCTTTTCTTCTTTTTCATGGCCCAAAAATTTTCAGACTGGGAGCTGATGTACTCAGGTTAAGTTTTTCCAGAATATTATTCATAAAACTGAAATTCACTGGATGTTTTGTACTGAGATATGTCTGTTGTGGTCCGTGGTCTGTGTTAAATTGTGTGCTTAGTAAACACCTGATGGTGAGCAAAGCTGGTGGGAAATGATAAATGCACATTTTAGCTGATATTGACAATATCAATCTGAATCAGTCACTGTCAATGTAGTTTCAGAAAATTACACCTTCACCAGCCTCAGCACTGTAGTGCCAGTGCCTGTGCTTTTGGAAGGGAACGTGAACCAGTCTGTTACGTTCCTCCCTGTGCTAAATGACCGAGTACTTAGTGTTTCATCATTCAACAACACTCATGTCTTGTCACTTCCCAGTGCAGAGCGCTGATTTCAGTGATGGGGTAGGAAGGAAGATTTCTTCCTACCTCAGAGCTCTGAGAAAGAGCCTCATCCCTTGCAGAATTGAGACTCATGCTTTTGAAAACTGATAATCACTGGATAACATCTGGGGGAAGAAGCCACCTTATTATGTTTTTTGATAAACTGTGCATGTATTAACTGCTGTCTTTCATGTTTCATTAATGTCACCATCTTTTGTACCCAAATGTCATTTCACCACAGTTCAGGTAAAATATTTTCTGCTGGTTTCTTCTCTGGGATTCATTTAGCAGAAATAGTCCTTTTTCCCCGAGATTTTTTTTTTGCTTCTTTTAGAAGACTGTAGTTTAAGAGGAGCCTTACTCTGTGGCTCTCTAGATTGGTTGTAGGAACAAGGCAAAACTGCCAAAATAGACTGGATGGCCCCAATTCCCTCTTTCAAGTTTGAAAGAAATTCTGTTTCACTCCCTTTTCCCCCTCAATTTTGTAAAACTGAAGAAGAAAAGTGGAGAAGGGAAATTTAGATTATGCAGGTGTCAGGTAAAAGTCACATGCTGCTGCTTACTACAAGAGGATGGTGAAACAACTCATGTCTGTGTGTGATCTTAAGAAAGGAAACCTTGTATTGTTCTGAAATGCTGGTGGAATTGTGCCTATAACTTGCTCTCCCTGTTTCTTTCACTGAAGATGTAACTACAGTTATACAAAGGTAAGGACCAACTTAGCTTCAGACATGCTTAAATGGTCTGTTTGAAGTGACTTGGAGTGTGACTTGAAGTGCCTACTCTGAGCTGGTCAAAACTGAAAGCAGGCTTACCCAAGGAGATAATGAATGGAGTGATGTGGAACAGGAAAGAACTTTTCCATCCTCTGGTGTGTCGTGGTTTAACATTGGCTCACAGTAAATAACACTCAGCCGCTCGCTCACATCCTCCCCTGCCCCAGTGGAGGAGGGGAATTGAAGGAAAAGACAAGGAAGCTCATAAAGTTGAGGTAAGAACTATTTAATAATTGAATATAAATGAAAATTATATTCAATTTATATTTATTATATAGTTATACTAATATTAACAATATGAAGTAATTAAAATAACAGAACATGTGATACAATTTCTTACCACTCATTGACTGACACACAGCCAGGTCCTGAGTAACGAGAATCTGAGCCCAAGATCCCCCAGAGCCAGAGCTCCAGGGTGACAACACAACCCCCCCAAGCCCACTGATGAATGAACCACCCCCCACCGCTAAGAACCACACCAAGAGCTAACAACCAGGCTATCAAGCTAGCCAAAATCTTAATGACCCCTCCAGGCCACTTCCCACCTCAGAACTGCACATGTGCCCTGAGCCTGAGTGCCATGGAATGAAACACACTTTCGGATGCTCTGCGCCAGCTGAGAGCACTGTGAAGTAAAGGAGCTCATTCCTGCCTGAAACCAGCACATTTGGAAACAAAACCACGCAGGTAGTCAAAAAGCTAAAATGGTGTCAAATCAGCAGAGGCCTTTCCAAGTTGCCACACCACAAAAGTTGCCAAAAAAGTCACCAAACTCGAAATGGATGGGGGAAAGCCTCTATGTTCAACCGGAAACATGTTTGTTAAAAAATGGCATGTTTAACACGGTGGAGGCTAACTTGCTCTGACCTTACTACTTGTACTGTGTTTTTAAAAGTTATTAAGCATGTTTTGTAAGAGTGTTTTGCTCACACAGGGAAGGTGGTGTGGGCCAGGACAGGAGGACTTCTCCTATGACAACTTCTTAGTCACATGCCTACCACATGCTGCCTGGGAGGGGTAGCGTATGTGGCATTACAGCTTCAGCCATGTAGGAGATTTTTGCACAGGGACTTAGAATCTGAAAGATTGTAAGTGTATATTCTTAAAGCCTGTCTGCTGTAACACTTCTAAAAAATGGAACTGTTTAAGAAACTGCCTTTTCTTGTTCCCCTCCCTTGTGAAACTCCAAGTACTGCATCTCTTTTGAAAAGCAGCAGTAAACTTGAACTCCCTCTGCTGCTTGTCTGTAGCAGTCTGTTGGTTTCCAATGACTGACATATTAATAAACTATTAAAGCAGTTCTCCAAAGGACAGTAATGGAATGATTGTTTGGTATATGCCTATCATTTGTTTGAGTATATTCCTCTGTGCATGTCAATATTTTATTTTATCACTTAATTACAAAATCAAGTAGTAGGTTTTTTGCCACTTTAATCCACCTAAGATGCATTTATGCTTTTTGCTGCATTTACACACGAAAAAACATTCTTGGTTGACTGAAGCTTAAGCTTTGCCAGTCTGTGTAAGTGTACGGTCCATATTACACATTGCTATCTTCCAAAATGGAATGGAAAGATAATGTGCTGTCACTCTCCTGTACTGTTCTAGTAGTACAAATAGAGTAACTTGACTAAATTACAAGAAAGAATAAAATTCTATAACTATTAATGCTAACCAAATAAAGATAAAATACGGTTCTATTTGAAAGGGAAAATACTAATTATTAACAGGAAGAAATTTTCTCTTAGGATACGTTACTAGACTTATTTTTTCATTTTTGCTTTTTTCTTGTAATTTACTAAAAAGAAAACAAATATTATAACATTATATGTGTGCACCTGTGTAAGTATTGAGATCTGGGAAGCAGACTACAAAAAAGACACTATTCTAGAAGGAAACAAAACTTAAAGTCAATCATAGTATTAGTTTTTCCAGATGACTGATTTTTCGGTTTAAAGTGGTCTGGTAATTTTATGTTACCTAACACTGAATTATGTTATGGAATTAATTCTCCTGGGGTCTAGCACAGATCAAATGAAGCACATGATCGGGAAAAGCCAGCATGAATTCACCAAGGGAAAATTGTGCTTGACAAGCCTGATTACCTTCTGTGACAAAGTAACCTGCTTGGTTGATGTGGAGTGAATGGTGGACGTTGTCTACCTGGATTTCTCCAAGGGTTTCAGTACGGTTTTCCACAGCCTCCTCCTAGTGACACGGATGAGTTACAGTCCAGACAAGTGCTCCGTACGGTGGGTGGGTAACTGGCTGACAGGCTGCACTCAGAATGGGGTGGTAAATAGCTCCATTTCACATTGGCAACCTGTCACAAATGGGGTCCCTCAGGGATTGATATTGAGCCCAACACTGTTTAATACCTTCATAAGTGATTTGGATGATGGGATCGTGTCCCCTGATGAAGCCTGTTGATGATACCAAACTGAATGGGGACATGGACACTTCAGAAGGGAGACCCACACTGCAAGAAGACCAGGATAGGCTGGAAGAGTGGGTTAAAAAGAAGCTTATAAAGTTCAACAAGGACAAGTGTAAGGTCTTGCACCTGGAACAATGTAATTCAGGAGTGCAGCACAGACTGGGATCCACATGGCTGGAGAGCAGCTCTGTGAAAAGGGACATGGGGGTCCTGGTGGACCACAAGCTCAATATGAGTGAACAGTGTGCTGCCGTGGCAAAGAAAGTCAACAGGACTCTGGGATGTATCAACAAAGGCATCACCAGCAGAAATAATGAAGTCATTATTCCACTATACTCAGCGTTTGTCAGGCCACACCTGGAACATTGTGTTCAGTTTTGGTCCCTGCTTTGCAACAAAGATGTGGACAATCTGGAGAGGGTCCAGAGGAGGACCATAAAGGTGATCAAAGGACTGGGAAGCCTGCCAGATGAGGAAACGCTGAGACAACAGGGTTTATTCAGCCTTGAGAAAAGAAGGCTTAGGTGAGACATTGTCACCAAGTTCCAGTATTTAAAGGGTGGCTATAAAGAAGATGGAGACTCCATTTTTACATGCAGTCACATGGAAAAGATGAGAGGTAATGGGTACAAGTTACTCCTGGAGAGATTCCGATTGTACAGAAGAGGACAGTTTTTCACAATGAGCACAATCAGCCGTTGGAATAATCTCCACAGAGAAGTGGTAGATTCCCCAACATTGGACACCTTAAAGATTCGACTGGACAGGGTGCTGGACCAGCTTGTCTAGACCATGTTTTGTCAAGAAAGGCTGGACCAGGTGATCCTTATGGTCCCTTCCAACCTTGGATTTTATGGTTCTATAATTCTATGAATTTTAATCTTCACCAGAGGTTTAATGAAAATATAACTTTAATTAGAAAGTACTTTGTTATTATGCGTGTAAATTTGTTATGCCTAATAGTCATGTTGCCTTTAGATTAAGTTACTGTTTTCACTATACTTTTTATGTTAAAGTAGCAGTATAAAAAAATCTTATGTGCAAACTGGTCATGCTTGCAAATCTTGCTTTTTAAAAAAAGATAATAATTTATACTGCTTCCAAAAAAAGTGATTATGTTTATACTGATGACAGATGATAAGACTGGTGAAGTGCTATCCATTGCTTTCCAGATTGCAATGATTTTGAATTGTCTTGGACAGCCTTCTCTGCTGGTCTTTGTTTTATCCTGCTTCTGCTTGAGAAAAAAGCAGGGGTGTTTCCCTCTCTAGGAAGTATGATAGCAGTAATAATAATTAATAACAGTGAAAATAATGTAGAAATAAGCATATGAATGCAAGGTTCTGGTTGCCTTGAAACAGAGAATCTCTGTTTCCTGTTTCTCTCACGCAAGAGCAAAACCACCATTAGTTTCTGATCTCTTTCTTAGTCTGGTTGTTTGTCATCATACTGTTCAAATAGTTATCTTGGTATTGTACTGTTGAAAATGTAGAAAGCAACTACATCTTAGTACTGCATCACAGTCTCTGCCCTGTCATCCTCCTGAAATTTTAGATATGTTAAAAGCCCATGTGACTGAAATGCCTGTCATTCAGCAGTAACAGATGGCTGTCTGCAAGTCACAAAAACGTTAGCCAAGACCTCTACCCACAAGTAGTCAAATTAGAACATACAGTGATTGATAGAAATAGTGTCATTAGAAATATAATTATGCTGCCCAATTTAAGCAGTCAGATATAAGATTTTATAGTCACAAATGTAAATATCTGATAGTTGAGGCCTAAAGTACTCCAAAGACATAAGGAATGAGCTTCATGACAATTAAAACAATATCAGATGGAGTTTCAGAAATTATAGAGTAAGTATCAAGTAGAAAACCCTTTCATGCCAGTATTTTATATCAGTTTATGGGGAACTCAACCTTGGCATACTAGCCCCAGAAGAAATGAGAATTCCGGGAAGAAAAAGATAAGAAATGTAAAGGTATGTGGAAGAAGAGAGTATCTACTCCCTCGAGGGTATCTGGTCAAGGACCTTTTCAATACAAAAGGGGATAATAAGAAAAGGAGGAAGCCATTAAAAGAATATACAGAGACACAAACCTGGCAGGTGAAAATAAGGGAGGCAAAGAGAAGAACAAACCTCCTCAGACACACTAATTGATTGGCTGTGCAGAACCTGCAGGCAAACTGGCACTTTGCATCCCATAACGATGCAAACCTGGGCTTCCAGGGTGTTACAGGGGCAGAGGTGTTGGTGGGACTGTACAGACTTATGGGGGAAAAAGCAGAGGAAGGGGATCAGGGAAGAACAAAAGGGAATAGACAGAAAGGGGTGTGAAAGGGATGGTTGCTTCTAAAACAGCAGTAGTCTGCCCTGTCTTCTTATTAAATCCTTTTTCAACTATCAGTCTCCTACTCCTGCAAATAACTAGGTGCCAGTTACTGGGGGGATCGGTGTGAGAAGATTTGGTGCCAGCAGCTGGAGCCAGGCCCAGGGTGTGAGTGCCTCATAGTCTGTGGTGTCAGCTACTGGAGTGAGTGAGGTCTCATCACCAGCTGCTGCAGCGGGTAGAGGGTCTCTGCTCCTCGTCACTGGGGTTGGAAGGGTCTGTGATCCAAAAAACAGATACTGGGGGTGACCAGCATGAGTGAGGTGAGTGAGGGGCTCAGTGCTGGCAGCTGGAGCTTGATCTTGATCACAGACCATGTGCCTGGTGCCAAAACAGTGTGTGCATGGTGTGTGTGTGTCATTCACTAGGAAACCTCAGGCTGGAGCAGCCAGTGAGCATGGGGGCCTGGGTCTGGGCAGGGGGATCAAGCGGGCAGGGGGTGGTCTGTGCTGGTATTCAGGGGACGTGCAAATCTGTTTGTGTCACTCCAGAAAGTGCCGTGAGCGTGCCTTCACTAACGTGTTGGTAGTGTGTACGTCTGGGGTATGTGCACACCTTCACTATTGGTTGAACCTGTAAACCCAGGCAGAAACCCTGGGTTCTCAGGCATAGCAGGCTGGGATTCAGTGGTTATGCAGGAGGAGTCCTGGAGTGGAGCTGCTGGACATAGTGTCTGTTCCTAGCATCCCTTAATAACAACCACAAAAAAGCTTCTAAATAAGGAGAAAATATAGGACAACACCAGCTAGTAAAAGGTATGTAGTGGAGGATTATAAAACCATGATTAGTTTGGAGTAGGTGAATGGGGGCTGATAACATACAAAAATCAAGGAGAAAACAGTTGGGCATGGTGAAGATAGATTCTTCTTTGACATAATTCATAATAAAATGATTGCATTTGTTGTCACAAGAAGCTGTGGTGGCCAGGAGTAAAAATGGATTCAAAAACAAGCTCATGGAAGCAGTTCCCTTGGTAGCTATTAAATGTGATGGCCAGATGCAATGTCCAGCGCATGAAATCCCTAAGCACTCATGGATGGAAGCTGTGAGGCTATGCTTGGATCATGCTATTCCTACTCTTCCTATTACAATCTTTCCCAAAACATCCATTAGCAGACTACTATTGGAAGCAGGAGTGACCTAGTTTGGCAGTTTTTATGCCCTTATATTACTAAGGCCTGAGCAAGTTGGCAGTTCTGAATTAATCTTGACTCACCCTGACTATTGCTGTAAAAGCTTCAAATATAATCCTCCAGTACTGAGAACAGATGTGTCCTCCAGGACTGTTGCCAGGGGATAATGTTTACCTAGTTTGTGACAGTCTGTGTTTAAACTTGTTCATTCACCATGTGCTGTATTTAATTGTTGAATATATTCCTTTAAAAGGCTGTGATTTAGGAGAAGACAGGAAGGCTGCCTTTTTCTTTTGTCAGGTGATGAGAGCCCTTTCCTGAGTAGCTGGGTATGGAGGCAAGCAGAGAGAGCTGGCAGAGAGAAAGCACGCTCTGCAGGATGCTCCTAGACTAGGAGGTTACTGAGTAGTGAGATAGACCAAAGCACAGCTAAAGATGTGGAGAGTGGGTTTTTTCCCCATGGACCAGAGGAGAATCATGGAATACTTTGGGTTGGAAGGGACCTTTAAAGGTCATCTAGTCCAACCCCCCTGCAGTGAGCAGTGGACAGCTTCAACTAGATCAGGTTGCTCATAGCCCCTGATCCAGGGATGAAGCAATGTACTGTAGAATGTAGAAGTGAGGAACATATTGCAGAAAGCCATTGATCAAAGCTGATCTGTGGAGTACACAGGACTAGGGGGATTTGACCCGCTCGGCAGATAAGAGTTTTTCTTTGTAAAATATTAGAGTTTAAGTAAAATGCATCTTTTGAGATTCAGATTTCGTGGTGGACCTAGGTGTGCTTATTGTAGGAAACTCATCCCAAAGCTTCAGCTACATTGGAGTCCTGTCACATGGCCCAATGTAATTTGAATACTATAGAAAAAGGTTTGTTGAAAGAAGTGAACTTAGACCATAGTGAATATGGCATTTATTAAATCTGCTGTTGCCTGACCTAATTTTCCTTTCTGCTGGCTTGAGCTTCATCCATAGCACTACCCTTTTATGGTAACTGACAGTTCAAACTGCATTACAGTTAAACTATGAATGACAAGCTTTTGGTGTTGGCATAGTATCATTTAGTTCAGCTTTGTAGGTAAATTCCAACATAATATGGCTGTTTGGAATCAAATTGTTTTCTTCTTTGTAGTCTTAATTTGTGGCAAGGATGGAACTAGAACTATATCTCTTTTGTACTTAGCAACTTAAAGTAGAACAAAGATCTCTAGAAGGATGATTTTGGAAAAGGAAGAGAAAGCTAATATTTTTGTGCATGGGTTGAATGCTGCCCACAATTACAGCAAATCATTCTCATACTAGGGAGTCACTTTAGTTTAGGAGACCTTTTCTTTGATTAGTCTGCATGTATATGAAATGTAGTGACAGTCAGTCAAGCGAGTCTCACAGCAGGGAGGAGAGACATATGAGAGAGAACAACAGCTACAAACAGAACAAGCCAGCATCATTGGAGGAATGATCCTTAGGAAAAGACAGATTCTAGACAGAAACTTCCACATAAGATTTTAAAACAATGTAAGAGAAACCTGCGTCGGTTTACAGAACTGACCATTGAAAATAGACATGGAGGAGAAAAAAATGGCAAGTTATCATTGCCAGGGATAAGGCTGCTTGTGGGAAAGGCTGATAAATGTATGTGTGTATTGGAATGAGACTGTAGAGTGAGAGGTTGCTTTGATTTTAATTTATTTTAATCTGAAACCACAAAGTAGAATAATTAATTAATGCGTAAGAGAACTAAGCATTCTGGCATATCTCTGAAACCTCCTACTCTGTAATATCCTCATTAGAAATAGGCTGGATTGTGGGACCTTGATTCCAGGGTATGCGAAAAACTATTTAGAGGGTAAGAGCTACAGCTGCGGAACTGACCCCAAATAGCAAGGTTTTTGAACTTCTCAAGGAAAGGATTAAGATGATAGCCAGAAGCAGGAACCTGTTCTGGTTCCTGGAACCAGGAGAAGTTCTGTTGAAAGAAACCTTGGATTTGGAGCAAGGGCAGACTGTGATGATGTTCTTACTGCAGCTTGTCATGAGAGTAGCAAAGAGGAATGCTGAGATTACAATGCAAGATTATGGGATACCAACCCTCTTTTTTTTTTTTTTTTTTTGATCCCCCAGTATTGCATCAATTTCATGAAGACTAGAAGAAACAGATGCAATAACTGAGGGCAATGGCTTTTTTCACTGTAAGTCTGTAGCTGCAGGGTGACTTGGCAGATCCAAAGGCTATTGAAATACACGTAAGGCCAGAGAATGCTTCTGGCCTTTATGCGGTGTTCACATGGCTCTAAATCTGAATTTTATAATCCCTACTGAGAAGCTGAAATATGTTGGTTTGCTGAGCATTCGTTAACTTGGGAATATTTGCACTGAGCTCTGCTACATGGCACAAACACATCCAGTAGCTTTCTGGGTGGGGAAAAAGTCTTTATGGAGGAAGTAATTTGAATTTTGCAGGAAACAAGCTACTAATTAGAAGATAAAGGCAGGCAAATTCAGGGAAACACAAGTGGTCTTATTTTTAATTATCAGCAAGAATACCTTCTTCTCTAATATGATGGTTTGTTCATCATGCAAAATTTTCTGATCAAAATTCAACATCTTTCTAAAAGTACAGGCACTAGCTTGCCTGGGGTTATTGGTTTGATGCAGGAAAGGGTGGGTGGAACTCAGTGACATATATTATGCAGGTCAGATTACATTAGCCCATTAATGCCTGTTGGCTTTAATATGCTTGAATCTATAGAACTTTGTGCACTGGGGTAGCTAACAATGCTGACATTTTAAATTGTCATCTTCGGATTTCAGAGCTGGAAAAAAATGGGGCAGTTCATCCGTGTGTTTGCTGTTTTCTTAGGAAGCATGAAGGTCAGAAACTTTTCGTCTCAAATATAAAATCTTTGGTTATATAACAAGAAGTCCTTGTTCTAGAGAGGAAGAGGAATTCTTACCCTGGTATTAAGTCCAATATAATCTAAAAATCCACCCTATTTTTGGGGGAGAAGACTTTTTGTATCTTTTGACAAGATACAAAATCTGTGCTCCCTGTTTCTTCATCATATTAAGAATTATTACATTAATTTGAATGTAATTTAATCCTTTAAAACGTGGTGTAAATTTTTAGTGTCAGAAATAGACATACTTTACTTGATTTTCAGCACAGTTGAGTCAGCTGTAAAGCTATTTTGATAACAAATTGGTGATGTTGTTATATCTAGTAGCTATTGGTGGCAGGTGGATAATAACATTGTGTCTGTATGTGCCTGTAAATATACACATGTAATGGATCATTATTTTTGTAGAGGTAAACTGTTCAATGCCCCTAGAACATGGATGTATGAGTGACTAAGTTACGCTAATAAAACTTTAAGGTGTGTTATCAGGAAGCCACAGCCTGAAGGCCACTGCAGAGAAATGGGATTGTAACATAGGCCTACAGAAAGAAGTACAAGAGCAGGATGATAGCAAGAGCTTTAGAAGTGCAGGCATAGACAGATAACAGAGGTCCCCAGGCTATAAACACAAATCACAGTCAATTACAGGTCACTAAAGGAATTTAACCTTGGGAGCTGGGTAAAACTGGTTCTAAGGATATAAAAGGGAGCAAAGAAGTCTCTGCAGACCACACAAAATGAAACTCAGATATAACATGAAATTAGAGCAAATGGTCTGTGTTAGCAAACATAAATATAACCCCAAGCAAACCCATGAGTGACAAAGAACAACCCCCTTTAGCTCCCAGCAAATCTCCCATCATTTCATACTCCTGGTGAAGAACTTGAGGTGCTGACAGCTCACTGGAAACCCTTTCACCTGAGACAGACTAGTACTATCAAACCTAGCATCAAGAGGGACAGGAAAAGTTGTGCATAACAGCAGAAGGAGATACCAGAGTTTGCTTACATCATTGGTGAGAATGAGGTAAAAAAATTTGAGCTGTCTTAGTATTACTGTAAGTGGATGAATCTTTGATTAGATTGCCAGTACTTTACTTAGACAGACTAACAATGAAATCTTGGTTCTGCGTATGAGGCATGCTCCTTTAACTTACTGAATTACATGCGTTGCTTAACCCTGTATTCACCTGTGAGACTTGATTGTAATTTATATGCAATACATATCACGGGGTGTTAAACTTAGATACTAACTTTTTCAAATTTTCATTCTGAATGAGAAAGACTATTCTTAATAGGGGGAAGGGAAAAAAAACAACCCAAATGCAGAGAAACTGTAGAATGAAAAAAAAGGAACACAAACTTCAATTGATTCTCCATTTGAAAAACCTCCTCACACACTTCAGTTCAAATCAGGGAACTAAAAGACTTTTCAAACTTATGGAGAGTTTACATTACTCTAATAGTACTAAATGTACTTCTAAAAGCACCTTCTCAAAGTGTGCTCTCTCGTGCCTCTTGGTAGAAACATGAAAAATATTGTGCTTGTTTTAGAGCCCTTATCTACATTTGAACACAATCGACCATGATGGAAAGTGATTGAATTAGCATGGCTTAATGAGTCAGCTGAGCCTTGGCAGCTGATGGTAAGCCTGTTGTTACAGGCACCTGCTGTGTGTGTAAAATAACACTTGCTAAGTTATAGTCAACTTTTTGATAGACATCATTAGGAACAGAGGAGAAAGAAAGGATTGAAATGTGTTTAACTTTTCAAAAAGTCGTTTCACTTTGGTGTTTCCATGGATGTATTTTCTTTGAATATTTCACTTCGAGCATGAAAGTTTAATGATTATAGTAATATAATGAACACCTCCTAACTTCGTTTACATCTTTAATTGCAATGAAAAGTCTAAGGACTTATGCTGGTTTTAGTTGGGATAGAGTTAATTTTCCTCACAGTAGCTAGTATGAGATTATGTTTTGGTGGTGTTGAGAAGAATATTGATAACACGCTAATATTTTTAATTGCTGCTAAGGAATGTTTACATCAAGTCAAGGTTGTCTTCAGTTTCTCATACTGTCCGTGTGTTGCTGCTTCTCTACAAGAAGCTGTGAGAGGGCACAGCCCAGACAGCTGATTCAGACTGACTGAAGGGGTATTTCATGCCATCAAACGTCATGCTTAGTATATAAACTGGGGAAATTGGCCGGGAGGGGCAATCACTGCTCAGGAACTGGTTGTATAATTTTTTTTCCCTTCCCCCCCCTTTTTAATTTTTTTATGGTTAATATTAGCAGTTTTTTCATTACACATTTTCATCTTCATTATTTTCTTTCATTTATTTTCAATTATTAAAATTTTCTTATTTCAACCCCTAAGTTCTCTTGTCTTTTTCCTCTGATTTTCTCTGCTATCCCACAGAGAGATGGGAGGAGATGAGCAAGAAACTGTGTGATGCTTAGTTGATGACTGGGCTAAACCATGAGAAGACTCAACCATGCAATGGCCTTGGTGTAAATGCCTCAACTTTACCTCAAAGGTTTTCAGCAGACTATGGTATTCCTTGTTTCTAAATAGGAAACATTTTAGCTTATGTTGAAATATCTATGCAAAGATTGCATAATATTAATAATTCTCTGGGAACTCATAATAAAATGCATATTTTAGTTTTAATGTACCTAAGCAGTATCTTCTTACCAGAAATTCTTGCTTATTACAATAGATATGCAATAGATTTATTATCCAATGTACCATTTCTGAGATATCATGAGGAGTAGAACTGATGTAACAAAAGCATATTCCATAATCTTAAACTTGCAAGATTTTTATGAAAAATGAAAAGAAATGGAAATTTCTAGAATTGTGTCCACAGGCTAACTTATGGATAATTTGGAAAAAAACAATAAAATTTGGTGACAGATCAGTTCTTGATGACTCTGGTGAGTCTGTGACCTTTTTGGTGACGCAGTCTGTAGTATGTGTCTCTGCACTTAAATGTGAAGTAGTGGTGGGAAAAAGTGATGGAAGAGGTGAAGTTTCCTTCATGTTTAGGGAAGACCAATACAGCTTTTTAGGGTAATAATTTCCAAGATACTTAGAAGGGGCTAAAGAGGCAGATAGGCCATTTAAATTATTTTCTTTAAAGCACGTAAGCTGAAGTCCACTGAGCTCAATAGGAGTTATTACACGTTTGCAAATCTAGTGCCTTTGCTAGACATTCAGTTTCTTCCACTTCATTCCCAGAGGGTTTTCTGCCTGGCTGCCTTTCCTTGGTTTGTCATTGAAGGATATGGGGAGATTGCTCAGTGTGGATGGATTTAGATATATGGTAATAAGCAATCAACATCTTTTTCTTGGCAAAGGTAAGATGCTCTCCAACAATTTGTTTTCTAAACTTCAAAAAGATTTCCCAACAAAACACAAGCTGGAAGATCTAATTTATTTTAAAAATTTACAACCCAACATCCTATTTTGCCTAATTTGAACTTAATACCATTTCTCTACTCATTTAACTTACTTTGGGCATTTTCTCTCACTCAATCTTCATGCTCTAAGTCTTTTCTGTTAAATTATTCTCTTCACACATTCACAGTACTTTCATGCTTTTGGTCCTCTCAGTTTTCCAATGTTTATTGTGCTATGCTTCTTAGAATGGAATACATTAGTTTAAATTCAACTAGCTTTGTAGAAACAAATTATTTTTTCTTTGCTGTAAGTCAAGATATGTCTGTACGTGTTGCTCAAAGTCATATTGTCCTTTCTGTGCAACATGCTATTGTGTAATTCAGTTTACTAGCCTGAAATAATATTGGTGTTTTAGTTTCTTTTCTCATGTTCTGAAAAACAATTTCATCTTGTTCTTCATCTTCTACCTATTCAGCTGAACCTAAGGAAATTCTATACTGTATTTCTTTACCTTTGTTGTAGAAAGGTCATTTACTAGACTTCCCAATTTATTATCATCTGCTAATTTAATTACTGTGCTGTTTAACCTCTTCCTGATTGTTAATGAAGATGAATCTCTTACATATTTTCTATCTTCAATGCTGTTGATCAATGATGTGTTAAAAGAGTACAAATCCAACACTTACAGACCTCAAGCTCATTCCATTGATATTTATTATTATATTATTACTCTCATGTTTGGGTTGGTGTTTTTTTGTTTCTTTTTTCTTTTTTTTTGTTTTCATTTTGTTTTCCAATGATGCCTGTTTATTTCCAGGCCACACTGAATCAAAATCAAGAGATAGCCCAAAAATACGAGCAAAACTTTTGGTAAAATTTCTGAATTGCCTCTACATGCTTGTATCCCATAACATATTCATTTCATCCAGCATAACTGGCTTTTAATAAAGCCAGGGTATTTATTCCTTATTGTTCAGTCAGTGTCTGGAATACAAGCATTTTTTACATTACCTACCTCATTTTCTACACCTGAACTGAATTTTGCTGAACAATAACTGTCAGGCTCATCTATTTATTTTTGAATGCTGGTTCACTATTACTAGTGTCTCACATTACTCAGCACCTGAACATTTCTAGACATGTCCTCCAACACCTGCTGGTAGGGTATGCAATTAATTTACTGATTGTGTGTCTCATGGATTTGCTAATTTGACTACTACCCCATTTTACTGTATTCTTGTTCCTGCCCTTTATTTGTAGATATGCTTCTTTCACAGTTGTCAGTTTTCTCTTACTAAGTAAATCAAGAAGGATACTTACATGGTTGTTCATCCTTTCTACTGTGAAGTGTAGTTTTTGATTCCCTCACCCAGACAGCGTTCTCTAGAGTGTTTTGGTGATGTCAGTTCACAGCCCTGTGACTTCACTTGCACTAATAAACCACTGCTCTGGGATATTTCCTCCACCGGTTTATCCTCTTCCTTGTGAAGCTTTCTTCTTGCAGATCTCTTTCTCAAAAATATTACAATGTTATACATGTCAGGTAAGCTGAAAAACAGCCAGCCTAAATTCTCGGTTGGGCCTGAGAAGGCCCTTGTCCTGGTTTCAGGCAGGAACAAGCTCTTGTCCTTCACCGTGCTGTTGTCTGGCCCAGAGAGGCCGAGGGAGTGTTTCATTACATGGTACCTGAGGTTCATGGCACATGCACAGTTCTGAGGCAGGAAGTGGCCTGAGGGGGGTCATTAAGGCTTAGGGCTAGCTTGATAGCTGGGTTGTTAGCTACCTTGTTAGCTCATGGTGGTGGTGTTAGCAGGGGACCAGTTTTCTTTTGTTAGTGGGCTGGGAGATCAGCTGGTTTCCTCCCTGCTCTGGGGCTCTCTGACTCTCAGATTTCTTGCTGCTCTGAGACCCAGCTGTGTGTTGGTGTGCACATGGTGAGCTATTGTGTCATATGTTCTATTTTCTATTTTTTTAATTACTTATTATTAGTAGTATTGTTAATATTAATTTCACTGTAATTTTAATTTACATTATTAAATAGTTCTATATTATTAAATAGTTCTTATCTCAACTTTTATGAGCTTTCCTTGTCTTTTCCCCCGACTCTCTTGCTGGAGGGACAGAGGTGAGTGAGGGACTGTGTGGTACTTAATTGTCAGATAAGGTTAAACCACAACACCCTGTTCCTAAGCAGCGTGCTGCACACAGCAAACCCAGAGGAAGTAGGACAGATGAAATAGTTTTCTGTCCTTGTTGTGAGAATCAGAGATAGAAGAAGGTACTAAAAAATACTTTGAAGCCATGCTTTTCTGACTTCATCTGGCCCATGCTGAGATTTGTGATGTCCGTTTTCAGAAGACACTTAGCAGCCAAGGTTACTGAGCTAGCTGCCTTTTGTTGTTTTTGTTGCAGAGGGATGCAGGTCATTACATATGCTGTCTAGGCTAGTTTTTCTACTTTAGACATTTTTATAGTCTTTGAACAGGGAAAAAAAAAAAGCGGGTCTTTCACAGTACTATTCAAAACAAGACCTTATCTAAGATGTTCTCTTTGGAAAAGCCTATTTTGTTTTATAATGGACATTGAGTCTAAAGAGTCTAGCAGCTACAGTAGATGGTGTGGATATCCTGCTACATCTCTAGTAAACCTGATATTGTGAGTCTAGGAATACTGTAAAATGAATTAATGGGATTTAAAAACACATTATAAGATTAGCTCTCAGATGCAGTGTCATAAGTAGCTTCAGTTTATGAAGTGTAAGCATTCACCAGCTGTGGGAAGGCCTTGAGTTAAAAACAATCTGTAGAACAGAAAATGTTAGTTGCATCTACAAATGGAATCATATCAGAAACAAAGGGATTAAGTTCTTAACACAGAAAAATCCAGTAACTTTAAAGATAAACCCAGAAAGACTGGTTTAATCAAATGTCACATTGATGCTGGCAAAAGTATTGTTGTCAAAATGCCTTACAGAGCTTCATCTATGAGGAAAATAAATATAGAAGATAAATTAAATGTTAAAATAGGGCATTGTCCCTGCTGCTAGTTGTTCATGGGCATCTCCACTCTTGTTTGTACATTTACTCTGGTGAGCAGTTTTGTGTGGACTATGGGAAATTAAATGGTGCCACTCAGAGATCAATATCTGCTCTCTGAGGTTGACTCATAAGGCTTTTGAAGTGAAGCTGGGTCCGTTTCACCTCAGACACATGTAAGGGTAACTGTCCTGCAGGTGTTCCTGAACACAAATTGAAAATCACTATTCTATAGTAGGAGGATTCTGTATAATTTTAAAGTCATGTCCTTTAATTCACCTGCAATGTTGCAGAGATTAGGGAGTCGTGTTATAGCAGCTTTAATTTTCAAAATGTATATTTCTATTTAGATGACTTAACAGAAACATTGTCTGTTTTCCAAAAGCAGCCACAACAGCAGCTTTTGAAAGATTTAGAAGCATTTAGTACAATAAGAAAAGCAGGGATTATGTGTATATTAGAGAAATGTCAATTACACTTCTGTTTGGAATAGTAGGTAAGGATTAATAGCAGATTTTCGCAAATGCTGAAGTGGGACTGAAAACACAATCTAATAGTCAATTAAAAGAAATTAGGTCATTTTGAGGAACCATCAAGTACCACAGAAACTACATGCTTCACTGTTCTGCTAAAGCTTCCCTTTCAATCAGCTCACAAGATGTGCCTTTTGAACAGACTTAGATATGCTAATAAGCATTTCAGCTTAAAAGTGTTTGTCAGCAGTTTTAAAATATTCACAATTCAACTCATTGAAATTGCTTTCCTAAGGTTTAGCACCATGCTTGGGAGCATCTGTCACAAAGCTTTTCCATAAAGGATCACACAGTGTGGTAGTTTAGTTCCTATTTCAGGTTATAAAGCAATACAATAAATAGTATGAGGTGAGGTGATTTCACATTAATTTCTGCTGTTGAACATTTCTTCCCATAGAAACTGTTACTCTGGTATTCAGCAGCAGAAAATGTCCTCGAAGTAACGGTCCAGCTCCTCAGTTGCTGTAAACTTGCAGAGATTCACTGACTGCAAATTCATTTGAGGTCCACTGTAGTTTCTAGAATCCTAAAGGTATGATACAGTAAGAGAGTCCAGACAGTTAAACATATTCAGTACTGTATTTCTAAGTAGGGTTTGCCCCATAGTTTTATTTACCACAATAGAGAACCCTACATTTATTACTTTTAATAGCGAAATAGCGATTTAGCAATTGAGCAATACCTCAATTTTTGACAAGTTTTGGAATCATCTGAAGATGAAAACTGTAATTTACCCCTCTCTGCTCACAGATTAAAATGAAAATCTGGGATACAATTCTTTTATCAAATCTTATGTTTATTAATTTCACATTGCAAAGAAAGAACATAAATCCTATAAGTATAGTGAAACTATCGAAAACACAGGGAAAAAAGTATTTTCCCTACTGTTCCTTGAATTCCAGTGGGTTTGTTTAGAGTGACTTTTAGCTTCTTTGCTTTCCCTTGTGAATGGGGTGATGATGTCAAGTGCTGTAAGGTAATTTAATTTATATTTCTAGAGCTCTCCCAGTAGATCATAGATAATATAAAGTGAACTGGACAAATGGCAAGTGAATATGGGAGAGAAGTAATGTGTGCTTTAATAATCAAATACAGTGGAGTAAATAAAGACTAGATGTACTCCATTGGGCTGAAACCTTGGAAGGGGGGTGCCAATTTAATTGCTAATGATGCCCTGGTGTAAGGTAGTCTGAAAATAGTGTGACTGATGAACTGTTAAATAAATGAGAGAGCAAAGAGCATATCACTCCTATTCCAGTATGGAAATTCCCCTCCTCCCTCCGCACATCAGGGAAATGGTAGAGGAATTTCTCTCCTTCATCTCTAATCCTCTGAGCAGCCTGTATAATGCTGGTTTGGATTTGTGATTAAAACAGTCTTTAACACACCCATGTTTTGGCTGTTGCTGGACCGTACTTGCACAACACTGAGGCTTTTTCATTTTTTTTCTCTCTGCGCCTTTGCCCCCAGTGAGTACCTGGGGGTGGGTGAGAAATTGAGATGGAACACAGCTGGTACAGCCCACCCAAATTGGTAAAAAAGATATTCCGTACTCTAAGGTGTCATGCTCAGCAATAAAATGGGTAATAGGACAAGATTGTGTGGGTTTTGTCTTCTAAGGTAGTTGTTTCCATGATCATAGCAGGGCATTGGTCTGCTTGTGGGAAATTCAGAGGGATTGCCTTTGCATCACTAATTTTTCCCCGTCCCCTCTTTCCTTCACTTATTAAACTGTCTTTATGTTGTCTCATGAATTTTATTGCTCCTGCTCTTCCTGTTCTCTCCCTGTCCTACTGAGGGCAAGGAGTGAGTGAGGTGCTGTGTGGTGCTTAGCTGATGGCTGGGGTCAACCCAACACAGAGAGTAAGCTGCAATAATATTTAATGTATCACTACTTTACTCAGTTCCTAGTAAGACTGCTAATAAAATGGGAAATGGCTAAGGTAATGTGCTAGGGTCCCTTCTGCCTCAAACCTTTACCACATTTTCAGCAAAGCACAGGCCTGGTTCTGAAAACTGCAATCGATTTCTCTCAGTTGTCTGAGCTGTGTTAAAATCAATCTGTGCGAGAATACTCATCTAGAATTCAAATATTTTCATGCTGTTCCTTTGCCCTTGGTGAGAGCAGACAAAACCAGAAGGGTGAATGATCCATGTTGGACTCAGGACTGGAAAATTTGGCTTTCATTCTCATAGTCTTGCTAGTGAGCATTGACCAAGCATAACTGATTTTCAGCCTGGATATCCAGCTTGGTAGTAAGTGCAGGACTGAAGAAGATGCTACTATGCATGGTCTGAGAAACTATTACCTTGATGTGTAGGCTGGAGCCTCTGCATTGTGCTTTTTTGTGGAGGGAAGAACAGACAAGTAGTGGGGGTGGTAACACAGAATTGAGAGGTGATGATAAAGGTCTTTGGATAAGAGCAATGATATAGGGATCTCTAGCTTGAGATGCCAGAAGTTCAAAGACATGTAAGAACTAAAAGTTTTAAGTAGTTTGTTTCTTAGAGCATGCAGGCAATATCTCTATGAACTCAGTTAATTCTCCAGAGTAGGTACAGGTCACCTTTGGTGTGCCACCAATGGCTAAAACAGGAGGATCTGATAAGTAAGAAAGGGAAAAAGAAAGTCTCAGCTTTCTTTTATAGTAGAACGGTCTATGTTTTAGAAGTAATCTAATCTCTACTAGAGCAGCAGTAGCTAAGCCTTGTATCTACTTAGCAATATGGTTATTTAACCCCAAGAGTCTCTTGTGGCTTCTTTAAAAACTCCTTTTTATTCCAGCCATGCTACTCTTCTCTGCTACAGTAACCCTTGGGGAAGCTGTGTAGTGTAAGACTGTATTCAGTCTACATTACCAGCAAATCACTTTCACACTTGGTCAGGTCTCTTTGGATTGATTGTCTGCATTTACACTCCTGTTTAGAGCATACTCAGTTTGGCCTCGAGGCAAAACAGCAAATCATATGCTGACAGCATCAGTCTTGAGATCTGTGATGGGCTCTTCCTGCTTGTCTTCTGATATGAAATCCCAGGTGTGTCCAGTGCACCGCAATCACATCTGCTATGGGGAGGGCCCTGGCAGCTTCTCTGCAGGCTGTGGAGGACAATGCTGGCCCATCTGCCTACGTCTGCCACAGTAAGTGATGGGGCATTCAGGCTGCAGGATCTAAACTGAGTGAAACCTGCTTGCCCTAAAGCTGGATCAATCTTGGGAACAGCCTGAGAATGAGCATTAATGAGTAATATGGTTGTAGACAACATGCAGTTTTCTCTGCACTTCAAAGTTTTTCGGGCATAGTCTTCAGGTGATGTATAACTATGCTGGAAACACCCCAAATAGATCCAGTGTTATGAGCAAGCACTGTTCTTCTAGCATCACTTACTTTTTTGGAAGGAGAGTTTAGTGAGCAAGAGATTATTTGTTGGCCAGTGGATAAGTCAACCATTACTATTTCCTTTTAGCAATCTTACCCTTGTAGCATATTTACCTGGTGTATTTTTCAGTGTCACTATAGAAAATAGTTTGTAAACTAGTTTCCATGGCCCTCAGATGATGAAATACTGATCCTATGCCTGTAAAAACTGCAGCAACACTTAAAAATATCAGCAAAATTCTGCTAAGTTTAGGTTAACTGTAGATAGGTCTATGATGCCTTTACAAACTTAACAGATTAAGCTTTAAGAGACAAAAAACGAACAGCAAATCCTAAAGCCAGCAAGTTCAGACTGGGGTAGATCACTATAATGAGTTCCACATGTGACTGCTGCTGAAAACTGAGTACAAGCCGGATAGCAGCTTGCCATCATGACAGGCATGGCCATGCATAGCAAGCTCACCCAAATGGAACCATTTTTTTTATCCCTATTAGCTTGAAGAATCTGAGATACATTTGTTGATGTAAACAGCAAAGAAATAAAATTGCAATACAAGAATATAAGTTGCAAGTGGTATAATTCCTACCATTTATCTGGTCATTCTATAGATCATGGACAAAATTGCAGATAATCTCTCCAGAGCGGTAAAAATGCTGTCTGTTACAAGTGACAAAGATAAGGGAAAAAAGTACTGTTCTTTCAGAGGGGGATTCTAGTCATGGAATTCTTTCTGCACTAAGGCACAGTCTCCTACCCAGAAAAAAGTACTGTATTACTTAAACAGTTGCATATGTCATTGCCCAGTGTTAAAAGGACTGCAGAGGAAGAAAAGATAAACCAGCTGTAGATTCTTCTTGTGGGCAATTTTGGTTTTTTATCTAATCATAAAGCACATGCCCAAGTGTGATGTTACCCTGTCTGTAGACTATCCAAATTGTTATTTATAGACATGTTACGTGAGGGCTTTATGTGTTTGTTTTGCAGTCTTTTGGGGATTCGTATTCAGACTTCTGAAGATGGATTTTTCGTGTCAAGTGGTGCATCCCAGAAAGTCAACTTTTTTTCAAATTTAGCACTAGTTTTCATTAGCAGACTCACTCATATGTTCCATTTATTATTCTCAGGTACCTTTTGTGTAAGGTTTTATTTCAGTGTTTCTGGGAGCTCAGGATAGCTGTGCAGGTGCATTAGAATCAGCTGCAGAAGCAGGTAAAGTGCTTTCAAATATATGATTTCTGTCTTTCCCTCTGTCTTTCTCCTCTCTTCCACCCTCTTTGGCTTGGATTCTGATTGTTCACATTGAACAGTGCTTTGGCTCTCTACTTGATATCTGTGGCCTGCTGAAGGCATAGGCCTTCATTGTGAGCTGTGGTCTCAGAGTGCTTCCCTCTGTGTTGCAACAAATGTTCATTTGCAATAGTTTTTTTATTAATTTTCCTTTTTTTTTTTTTCTAAAAACAGTATTTCTCTGCTTTCTCAGAATGAGCCTTTGTGTGACTCGGTTGAGAAGGGGAACATTTGAAGGTACTTACCTTTAATATGCAACATACTCCAGCTGCAACACAGGACCAGTGTGCCCTTCACCATGACTCTTTTGTCACCACGTTGTAGACATATCTTTCTGTGAACGCCAAATCCTTATGCATGAGCTTGCCTTGAAATGTGCAGATCGCTTGACACTTTGCTCGTGAGTTAATTTTACAAACTGCCCTGTGATTTCTGAGATGTTGCCTGAAATTCAACCCACTTATTTCTGCTTTATGCAGACTGTTTACTTGCTGATCCTGATTATTTTTCATGTCCTGTAGCTTTCTCTATGCTAGTAAACTGAGGATATCCAATCTATATGTTCTTAATTGGATTGAGAAACACATCAGCTTTTAGTTAATCTTTGGTATATGTGATGTGGGTCCCTACCTTTGAAAGTAGTGAGGGGGACCTGTGCCTATGTGAAAAGGTGCTTCCAACTGGAAGAATTCGGGGATGAGCTGATTTTCTTCTCTGTAGGGTAAGGTGTTAATCACTTATGTAGAATTATAACTAGAGATTAAGACTTAGATTTATGGGTATACAGGTCAATGAGGTCCAAACTTCTGTTATGGCAGATACCCGGTCAGTGCAACAAGTAGAGGCTAGGGACATATTTAGGTCATCAGTTGCTAACTATGAACTTTAGGATGAGCTGAATTGTTCCACTGGCTGTATTGATTATAGTGGAAGTTGACATTTTTGCTTATTTGGGACTGCAGCAGCATTAGTTGCCATATTGCCAGCATTGGTCTATAGCACACTGTATAGGGAAATAAATGGAGTTGGGCTCATTACCATTTTTTGCTGTACGCAACAGAAATCAGTGAGAGGGAGAGGGAGGAAGCTAGAAGTTTCTGTGAAAATTTCCCTGTATCTACTGCCTGCTACACTACATTGTATGTCTCTTTCCCTACAGAGTGGGCCATGAGGGAATATTTACTTTTCAAAGGGATTTTCTTCTGTTCTGTTTGTTTTGTATTCACTCTGAATTAGAGCAAACAAACAAACAAACAAAAGTCAAACTCCTTCAAACCTTTGAAGTTCTCTACCCCCACATTTGGGAAACTGCTGGTTTTTTTCAGTGTCAAGGCCACTGTCATGCTGTTTTTCCAGGGAGACTCTGCAGCTTGAGGAACTTCTGAGGCTCTTTGCGTGTTTTGAAAATTTTTGACTTTTTGGCAAAGCCAGAGCAGATAGGAGATATTAGAGCCTTCTGGCTTGGGACATATTGGACAGAGCATTTCCTCACTGAGCTGAAGTTTTGAAGTGCTTTCTGGATTATGTGTGTCTTTATGGCAGACCTCAGGGACTGTTGCCTTGAAACCCTGCTTTCAGTAATGAAAATTACTTGTCATCAAGACCTTTAGAAAAAATGTATTTTTGGACTTGTTGAACCCAATATTTTTATAAAAGGTTTTCTCCATTAAAATTTCCAGTCGCCTCTATTCCCACAATACAAGTTTTCTCCATTGTAATTCTACATTGACTGTAATTGTAAGAAAGAACCTGACTCTTAGTTATTACAGTGGAAGATTTAGTCATTACAGTAGAATGAAATTTTAACAGAAACCTAACATCACATTTGCGTTAAATGGTTTTCATGTTCCTAGACAGGATTTTCAGGTGAGTGCTGCTGCATCCTACCTGCTACAAATAATAACTGTAAATAAATCTTAAACTTAAGGAAAGGAGTGTGTGAGCATTTCTGTGTCTCAAAGATTGTCTTGTCGTACCAGAATAAATGTTTTTCTGTGTGCTGTTATCTTTCAAAAGCTTAACAGGCTGAGTATTTGAAACATTAATGCACAGTAAAATCTTACTGTTGCCATAAGTAAAGCCCATCAGATATTTGATTCCCAGATGCTTTCTTCATTCCAACAAAGTGCTGTGGTGGCAGTTCACTACGTCAGTTGACTCAGCTCCTGGAATCATCTGTGCCATTGGTATCAAGTATGCTAAACACTACAGCAGATCCCCTTGTGAATAGCAACTGAAAGTGGAAATTGTATTAAGAAAAAACCCTTGTGCTATTTTCAGATTAAAATGATTTTTTTTGTTATCCTTTTTGCTGTTTCTATAATCTTTGATGGCTCCCAGAAGAGTAAATTAAAGGCAGTGACCTAAATTTCAGAAGTGATTAGGAACTTGGTGGTTTACTTTCAGGGCACCAAACTGCTGCAACCCAAAACAGGCTGAATTTCTGGGAGAGTGTCTGCCTGCCTTATAGTTCAGGACACTGGCTTTCACTGACATGTAATTTCTAGTATGTTTTTTTATCTCAATATCCCTATCCAACAAAACCAAATAACTGAACACACAAAATCTCTGCTGGACATAAATAACGATGTTCAAGAAATTCCCTTATGTTTACAATCCTTGTTCCTCCTTCCCCCTTGCACCATCCCATTCACCCACTTACAAATACAAGCCATGCCACTGATGGTTTCTTTTCCATGCTAGCCCATTGCTGTACATGTGGGCGTGATTTAATTTCATGATGTCGTTTTTGTCCTTGTTCAATCCCAAAAGCTGCAGTGTCCCAGCACTTGAAAAGCCCCCAAAATATGTAATGCCAACCTCTAATGTGCAGTCTGTGCAACTGCCTGGCTAGGAGTATGAGGTTAATATTGACACTGCTTATCCCAGTTATTCCTTGTGCTCAAGAGCTGTAACTGTTGCCGTCCAGATGAGGGTCCTTGTTCGTAGGCTTGGTTCAACCATGTACTTCTACGTGACCTCTGCTAAGCTCTTCCTGCTCATATAAGATTCATGGGCTGCAGGAGTATGTGGCTGCAAATGGAGGGGAATGAACAAGTGGTAGTGAGAAAAGTCACTTCAGTTTTTCTATGGGTAGAGCTCAGCAGAGTGAGGAAGGGAAAAAAGGATATGCCTTGAGTAAGAAACTTGAAATGCTTCTTTTGCAATGCCTTTTATCAGCTAAGTACAATGCTGGTAACAACTCTTGCAGGGCTGATGGAGGATGCACCACAAGATGCTATGGGGCACTGCCTTCTGAAAAGATCTGACAAAATGCTGCATTTCAGTCACCACACACCTCAGAGTGCCCCAAGCTCTCATTGAAAATAGACTTACTGTGACCCAAGGTAGTCTCTGTGTCAGAGAAATTAGTCCATAATGAATATTTCTACTGCTGCTGACAGATCAGACAAGAGGATGTTTTGCTTTAACTTGCAAGACTCTAAAGCCATTTCAGAAGGAAGGCAGAGGATAGACAGGGTATGCTTAGCTGGTCATAAAGTATCTTTTCCTTGGCAAATATGTTGGTATGTAAGTCTTAATAGAACAGACATGCAGGAGCTGCCTAAGCTCTTCTAAGATGAAAGATAGTAGGTCTTTTATGCATAATCTAACTAACCTGTTTTCAACTTTGTAGTTTCTGACGTAAACCCTTGCTGATGATATGTATAGTTGTTATCTGGAAGAACCTCCTGTGCACTGTATATGTTGCATATCCAGACTGAAAATCTGACAGCTTCTCTTTACCCTCCCCCCTGCCTACTCATGCTTTTGTCTCCTTTTTACAGAGTATCTGGTATTGGTATTTGGGTTTTTAATAATCTGTTTCACTTTCAAAGCTCTTAGAGGAAAAAAAAGGAATACTACAGGGTTTCAAAACTATACTGACAAAAGAGGGGAAAGGGATGTGGTTCCAGCTGATATCTGGAACTTTATTGTGTTTAGAAATATTTGCTGCTCTGTGCTGTGTGACTGACAACGCCAAGGAAGCAGTATTTTTTAATTGCCAACTGCCTGTCCTAGTTTTGTGCTGATGTAAACCACTGCCACTAATTATCTTACTACAACAAAGTTTTATTCTCTCTCCAAATCCCTCCCTAATTAAGACCCTGTCCTTGTTAAAATCCACCCTACATCATTTATTTATCTTGTTAGTAACTTGCTGTCCCCTTGTTTCTTCTGCAACACTCATAACTTTTGTGTTGACATTGACAGTGTCTTAGGTTATAAATTGTTTGGGGGCAGATAGGGTAGTTTCTGGTTTGGTGTTATTTTTTTTTTTTTTTTTCTAGAATGCTGAAAGTGTTGCTTTTCAGGGGTGCAAGGACTTTGAAGTATGGAAGTTTTCCACATATATGACTCTATGAATGAGAACTGTAATGAAATAATCAAATGCAAAAAATGTCTAGTTCCCTATGAATTGATTTTATTTTTATTTTTACTTCTCTCAAAACCTAAAATCTGGGAAGAATAATTTCAGGAAGAATGCAGAAAAATGTATCATGTGTCTTATAGGAGTTTTAAATAAAGTGAAAGCAATGGAAATGGAAGAATGAAATACATTTACATTAACAGTAAGGAGATCAAGATACTTCCCATTACATACAAGAAGGTTGCTAGATAGGACAATAGAAACTTTCTTGGTTTTGAGCAAATACTGGTTACTTTCATCACATAAATATTCAGTACTTGAGCCACAGCTTTGGTAAGTTCTTCTAAGAGTATGAGGATGTCCCAGCCTATAGCAAGACTTCAATACTGTTCTGAAAGGGTAGTACAAACTTAAAGTTTCTGTAGCTTTGTAAAGAAAACACAATTAAGACTGCTTCACTCTATAGAGATGGAAAATTAACAGAAGTCTGCTGGTCAGCGGGGCCTATATAATCTCGAGTGTAAAGAGACAATACATAATGACTTTTTTTCCCCCACTGTAAATGTTATATAGAAAACCATCTCTGATATGCTACTAGTCCCAAGTACAGATTCTCCCCTTTGAAATTACAGGGGAAGAGATCAGCATCTGATTTAAATAATTTTCAAATTTCAGCACTATTAATCTGAGTGTATTGGTCAAGGTTTTGGTAGCAGGGTCCTGCAGGGGTTGTTTCTATGAGAAGACACCAGCAGCTGACCCCATGTCAGAGCCACATTTGGCTCCAAAATGGATCTTCTGCTTGGCCAAGACTGAGCTCATCAGTGATGCTGGTGGCAGCTCTGCAGTAACATATTTAAGAAAGGAAAGGGTAAGAAGTGCTGCACAGCAGCTGTGAGAGAGGAATGAGAACATGTGAGAGAAACAACCCTGCAGACACCAAGATCAGAGAAGAAGGAGATGGAGGAGGTGCTGCAGACTCCAGAGCAGACATTCCCCTGAAGCATCTGGAGAAGACCATGGTGTAGAAGATTATTCCCCAGCAGCCTATGGAGGACAACAGTGGAGCAGATATCCACTCTGCAGTCCATGGAGGACCCCATGCCAAAGCAGTCAGACATGTCCTGAAGGAAGCTGCATCCCATGGAGAACCCAGGAGGAGGCTTCTGGCAGAAGCTGTGGCCTGTGAAGAGGAGCCCACACAAGAGCAGGTTTTCTGCAGGAACTGTGGTCTGTGGGGTGCATGCTGGAAAGTCTGCTCCTGAAGGACTGTACATCTCGGAGAGGACCCATGTTGGAGAACTGTATCCCATGGGAGAAATCTCATGCTGGAGCAGGGGAAGAGCATGAGGGGGAAGGTGTGGCAGAGACAAAGCATTATGAACTGCCCACAACCATCCCCCTGCACTGTGAGGGGTAGAAGGATGAGGCAGAAGTCAGGAGTGAAGTTGAGCCAAGGACCTGTCACGCAGTGCAGCGATGGTACAAGCTCTTTCCACAGTGCACTGCCTGTAATCAGGACTTGCAAAAACAGAGGTAAGTTTGCTTGATGGAGCACTGTGTTTTGAAATACAACCTTTCTGTTTGTTTATTTTTAACAATAATTATCTTTTTGATTATTTACTCAGGGCTGTAACTTCAACTTCCTCTACCTGGAACATAGGCACAAAAAACATTATGGTGGTAACATTGTGAGAAAGTGTTTGTAACACCAGTGTTTCATATAGATTCTCTAGGGAAAGATGAGGACTTGTGTTGGAGACCAATTGCATCTTTCTGAGGAAAAAAAGAAAGAATAGCAGAGGCCTAATCGAAGCGTAATGTAAGATTTTTGCTTATTTTCAAGATAAGTAACTTTCACATACAAATGGTTGACCAGCTGTGAAACTGATGCACTTAGACTCACGGGAGTTAAAGCCACCAGTAGGAACCAACAGAGATGAAAGGCTTGATAAGAAGCTATAATATCTATGTACAGTGGCTTTTGCCTCTTGCTATTCCCCTGGGTATGTGGAAAGTTTAATTACTCCTGTCATTTCTTCCCCTGTGCTCGTGTTCCTCTTCTTTTGTGAAGAACAGGTATGATGAATCAAAATGTCTTTTTCTTTCTGCACAGGAGGATCAGTAATGACTCTTACGTAGCCTTTCATGATTAGGAAATATCAAGTTTTTGATGAGCTTCCTTCCAAATTGCACTGCGTATTCATTCAATATTTGTTTCTTTTTTTAACCAATACTTTGAACTTTTTTCCTTTGGGCAGGTTTCTCCAATAAAGAAACTTGAAATAAATTGTTAAAACAGTCATAGGTTGGTTGTATGTTTCTTAATGTTAGTAACAATAGTATTAAGCTGTTGGCAATGCCACTCATTTCTGAATGGGCAGGTAACTTCATTGAATGGAGGGCATAGCTATCGCTTCCTTGGTACAGAGATTTATTTGAACCTACTATGATATAATGCTGTCTGAGTGGTGTGTTCATCTCATTTTGAACATTTTGGTAAAAGCTCTTCCAGAAAATTGCTATAGATATGTATTTTTCAACAGAAAGGTTAAAAACATTTTCCCCTCAATTTTGAGCTCTGTTTACATGGTGAGATGAAGAGGCTGGTGATGAAAATTTTGCGTGTGAAACAGGAAAAAAGGAAATTAGTATCAGAAAATATGGCCTTTACTCTGTTCAGTCAGATTTTGAAGATCGTTATTTTTGATGTTATGTTTTTTTCAAATTAGCATTTTAATATTATATAGCTACTTTTAACTCTCTAACCATCTGTAACTAATTTCCTTTTCTGAAAAAAACCCCAGCTAACATCTGTTTATATGCAATTACAATTGCAAGCATGTAGCATATTACCTCAGACTTAATATTTGGCTAAAAGCTTGGGACTCTGGTATGATATTAAAATTAATTTGCAATTTATTATGCTTAGACATGGGTTTAGAAAGCATATCAAGTTAAACAGTATGTCTCTTGACATACTGTTAAATCTTAAAGGCACATTACTATCTTATTTTAGTTTTAGCCTTTTCAGACACTTACTATTATAAAATACATAGTAATATCCAAAATTCATCTTCCTTATTCCAATTTAATGAATTTTCCAAAACTTAAAAAGTAGTGGAATTTCTGATTAATCTATCTAATAATTCAGGCTTATTTTGGTAATGCTTTAGCAATCTAGGACAAAAAAATCAAAAGGGAAAATATGTAGTGATTGAAGAACAAAACAGAGTTTTCTATAATTCTACACAACCTGTTTATTTTATATTAAAAGATTCCTCTTCCAGGGATGGAGCATCCACCACTTCTCTGGGCAACCTGTTCCAGTGCCTCACCGCCCTCTTTGTGAAGAATTTCTGCCTTATATCTCACCTAAATCTACCCTTTTTGACTTTAAAGCCATTGCCCCTTGTCCTGTCACCACATGCCCTTGTAAAAAGTCCCTCTCCAGCTTTCTTGTAGGCCCTTCAGATACTGGGAGGTTGCTCTAAGGTCTCCCAGAGCGTCCTCCAGGCTGAACAAGTCCAATTCTCTCTGTCTTTTTTCATAGGAGAGGTGCTCAAGCCCTCTGATCATCTTTGTGGCCCTCCTTTGGATATGCTCCAACCAGTCGATATCCTCCTTATGTTGAGGGTCCCAGAGCTGGATGCAGTACTCCAGGTGGGGTCTCATGAAAGCCAAGTAGAGGGGGAGAATCACCTCCCTTGACTTGCTGGTCATGCTTCTTTTGATGCAGCCCAGGATATGTTTGGCTTTCTGGGCTGCCAGCACATATTGCTGGGTCATGTTGAGGTTCTCATCAACCAGCATCCTCAAGTTCTTCTCTTCACGACTGCTCTCAATCCATTCTGTGCTTAGCCTGTATGAGGGAAGAAGACAAGAAACTATCTGAATCTCTCAATTAACTTTCAGAGACAGACCTACATCTGGCGTTACTTATTTCTCAGGTCTTCCGCAAAAGCATTCCTTCAAATGTCATCCTAGACTGTGTATTGCAAAGGATTTCACCCTGAAAGGTACAGAAGTATTACATCTGTTATACAGTAGCTGTGATCTGGGAACATCATGCCTACTCTGATCATCTTTTCTCACAGAAGAGGAATTCTGGTTGGATTTGGACAAAGAAGAAGGACAGTTTGGATGAGCAGAGAACAAACAACAGATATCCTGTGAAGAAAGGGTGAGAGAATATTTTTCCCTCTTCCATTTCTTACCGTAGCAAGAGGGACTTGAAGGGGATATAAATGCTTTCTGTCAAAACATCAAGAGGGTTCAACAGTTCTTCCTTCTAGTACTGAACTAATGTACAAGATTTTCCCCAAATTCAAGCGAGTTGAATTTTTAGGCTGAAAATGACAAAGCTTCTAATCAAAAGTTTAATGAGGTTTTGGAAGAGACCTTGAAAGGAGAGCACAACACAAACAAGACATTAGCTTATGTTAAAATGGAGCTTTGATGGAAGAGACTATATAAGCCAATTGCTCTCACTTGGGGATTGTACCCCAAAAAGCATGCTGATGGCAGAGTTCTATATGAGATGCCCTATAGAATCCCACCAAGAAGTATGCTCCCTTCTGGAGGGTTCATGGGAAATAAGGTAATTGTACTGTTTGTAATTAGTTTCCATGATAGCTCTTCAGTGACTGGCTATAGAAAGTAGCCAAACAGCTGCAGAGATGTATTCTTTTTGCATCCTGCTTGCATCTGTTTTGCTTAGTATCAAAGGTGGGATATACCAATACTGTGGGATAAAGACTGGTCATAAACACAGTGTATATGTGGGCATATTTAATTATTTTCATTTTATTGCGAGTGAGACTCTCTTGTGAGTCACTGAACTTTGGATCAGATGTGCAAGCAAGCAATTATCTTGTCTTCTGCCTGATCACTTTCAGTCTGATCACGCTAAATAAATCTTCAGTTGGAGGGGGAGGGGGAAATTCAAGCCAGTCCCCTAGTGAATGACACTTAGCACTTAATCCTTAAATTGCTGATAAGGCTTTCTTCCCTTGAGCCCTCTCTAGGATGCTTAAAAATAAAGCACCTGCATGAAAAGTGCTGTTAGGTTATTCTGTCTCTGTCTTAGTGTCTTTGGTGTTTTATAAACAAAATAACTATTTGAATTTTCAGGTGCTGATCTGGGATTTTTGGACTGTAGTTTTTTTAGTCATAGAAAATTTGTACTGACATTTCAAAATCCTTTGGAACTCCATCTGGAGAAGAGATGTTTAGGAACCTTAAGCCTCCTAAAGGCTGCATGGCAATATAATCTGAAATGGTTTGGGGTTTCTGCTTTAGTATGAAATAAAATTACTGGCAATTTCCATCGATTTTTTTCCCCTCTTTTTTAGATAAGGGTCTTATTCTTTTTATGATGATATTCAAACCATCCCTTTCCATTTTCTCTCTTTTCTCTTCCTTCCTTTCACCTTCTCTCTTGTCTCTTCTGTAATAATTTTTTAAAAAATGTTTAATGTCAAGATTGATACAAATCTTTCTTAAAGAATTCTGATCTTATTGAAGATCTGATTTTTTCAAACTGAAGTTTATCTCTGACCTCTGGTACTGCAGAGGACTATCTATATTCCTGTTGATGAGTCATATTACCTCCTTTCCTTGACTTGTGTAACATTCTGTAAGTAATTTCACATATGGAACAGAGTAATTCTATATACACTTCCAGAAATTCTGCATTAGTGAGGCCCCAGTGGAGAATACTGCCTTCAAAGGATGTTATTTGTACTAATTTGGTCACAGTAAGTGGTAGAGGAAAGTAGGCATGTTTCACAGGCAGGGTTTCTTCCTTGACTACTCCAAAGATAGTTCTTGCCAGTGCCATGGTTTCTTACTTTCAGAAGTAAAAGAACAAACTAGTCTACTGAACTTAGTAGGACTGAGTGTCTGCACATGGCTTAAAATACAATCACTGCAAGAGTCTGCAATGAAAGAAGGCTGAGCTGAATTACACTGCATTTGCCATAAACTTGGAGTATGCTGGTGAACAGTATAATACATGATAGTATATTCAGCTTCAAGACCTGAGCCCTCATACTGTGCATTCATATGAAAGGAATGAACTCTCTAGCACTGTGCATTTCCTGTGTGTATCCTTCCTTGATATTTACTATATTACATTCATAATGAAAATACCTAAATGTACTTGGTTTCTCAAAACCTAATATTAATGTAAATGGTCTACCCTCAAAATATATCTGATACAAGAAGTCTTGGCAACATCTCTCTATATACCTGTAATTGCTCTTAAAATGAGAATATAAAAGGTAATTGTAATTAATTGGGTCAAATCTTGTAGATTCTCAGATGCATTAAAATGTAACTGTTTCTACACTGAAATCAATGGGAACCTCTACCCTTTAAAACAGTCCAGCTACATAGTGAAAATGTGTAATAGAGGACTATCATTAATATTTTCATTCGTCAAAACTGCTCAGTCATGATATCAGCTTTTACATGCACATCAAAGCGCACAGACCTATGTAAAACTTCAGTTTAATACTGATGTGCAGGAACTAAGCCTAAGGAAAAAGACCCTGCTGCAGCAGTACATATGCTTGAGTATATTGTTTGAGTTAAAAATCTAGCAACTGCTTATGTTATGAGTCAGAGCCTTAGGAATCAATACAAGTATCAACCAGCTTCTATCAACTGGCATAGTCTAGTTCTCTGCACAGTCCTTCAGACTTAATTAGACATGGACTGAATTGCAACAGTGTCTTTATCCCCATTCACTCTCACCACTTACCTCCCCATGGTTCCTGTTACGTTCTCTTCTCATCATGGCGTATCCTGCTCTGACCATACCCTGCATGGTTGTTCTGGCTTGATGTGGGGAAGAAGTCTCCAGAAACTGAGAGAAGTTATAAGGAATTTGAGGAAAAGCTGGATGAGCTTTTCAGGTTCCTATCTTATATCAAGAGTCTGTTTGCTAATTTTTTGAATCAGGTAAGAAAGTGTTTCAGATCTGAAAGTGTTTGTGTATACTCATGTACCTTCACTGTGCATGTGCTCTTATCTATTTATACATAATTGTTAGCATTTTTTTTTAATGTTTCTGAGCTCATATTATTTATATAAAGCCACATGTAAAATCAAGCTATTTCTTGATGTGAGTGAATGTTTCCTCTCTTTGCTGTATGTGTACTTCCTCTGATATTTGTGAACATTTTTTCCTCTGTGTTATTTATTGTAGGAGAGAGATTGTCCATTAAGACTTTCTAGGTCCATTCAAAAGCTGTTATTTAGACTCCTGATTCCATTAGTGCTTACATCAGTTAAAGTGCCTAGAAGATCATGATGAACAGTGCTCCCCAAACCTGTATTCTCTTCTTTGAAAAACTACCATGCGTAAACTCTGGTTTTTCCCCTCTGATGATAATTTTAGGTAGAGGATAAAATGGATGAATGAGCTGAAGCAGGGGGATGAGATAACATTGGCTGAACTGTATAATGCTGTATAGGCAGGTCCATTCAGCTACAGAAGGGCCTATTTCCTCACTTGATAAAGTGCTCTGTGAGTGCACTATTTTTCAGAAAGGTATGGTGTGTAGTCAGAATAAATGGAACTCAAATATGGTGAAAAGGACTTTGCATGTATATGGAAATGCAATTACTTTCCATGAATGTGGCAAGAGAAAATCAAGTACTGTGTGCTACGCGAAGTCAATACAACTAGTTTTTAGTGAGTTTATACTTTCTTTACTGTGCTCATACTGGAAGGAGTGGTTGACTTTAGGTCTGATGTCCATATACCTCAACAAAATATCTCTCTGATTTAAAAAAAGAAAGGAAAGGCTGGCCTTCACTAGATCTACTATTTTACTTTCTTACACTGCTTATTAAAAATCTGAAGTCTTCTGATTAGAAAGCTCTAATTATAAAAGGCAATATCCTGAGATTTTGGTGACCCATCACACAGCCTGAATACTGAATTCCAATACTGAGTTCTACTGAACACCAAGTAATATTCTCAGTCATCAGCTCCTAAGTTCTGGAAGTCTGCATGTATTGCTCTCTGCAGTTTCCACCCTTAACCTTTTTCAGGTTTACACCTAACCCTAAAAATGCTCTTGTGAAAAATGCCTAAAGATACCTTCACATGTATGACAATATTTAGGATGTTATACTGAGATCACCCCCTAACATCTTGGCCAATACTACCTCATTGTTTCCTGTGATATCCTTGCCTGTCTACATTAATTTTTATGTCTTATATTTAGATTGATGCGAGGACAGTGACTGTCTTTCTTACTGATCTCTTTTCACAGTGTGTAACATAGTAGGATCCTGGTTCAAGAATAAGGGTTCCTAGAATTATGGTAAAATAAATCACTATTATTAAGAAACAGGGGATGGCTTTTCAGTGGTGAGGTAGACACATAATTTATAATGGATTTTGGAACCTTTGGGACTGAAATGGTTTTAAATTTAAACATTATCTTTTTCACCCTACATTTTCTGATCAAGTGTATTCATGCAGATTTTTGTTTTTTATTATTTCAGTCATTGTTCTTGTGTTTTTCTTTAATAGGAAAATGGTGTTAGTTTCAGCCAGCACCTGAACTTGACTGTGTATTACTAACATCATGCTGGAGGTCACAAATGACTTCAGATAGCTATACTCCAGTGGGTTATTAAATTGTGAAATGTTCTCAGAATATTTTGTTCCCACACACATCACTGGGTTGTCCCTTTAGGTTAGTAACATCCTGTGAGTGAAAACCTGGTGAGTACTCAGCTTGCTGCTTGATGTGCAAGGGACAGACATCAAATCATATCACTGAATTCACCTCTGAATCTTCCTCAGAATTGCACTCTGCTAGGCTGAAGAGTTGCACTGGGAATAAATATTACATATTAAATAATTCCTAGGACCCATTCTACTGAGATGTAGCTACTTATTCTAAGATCACCTTACCTGTTGGTACGAAAATAACCTGCATTTGACATGTGGCATGGCGTAAATCAGTAACTAGGGTCTCCTATTGCCCTACATAAATTTGTTGCAATTACATCTGAAGAATCCCTGGAACAGATTAGAATTCCTCCCTTTGGTCTTATGAAGAAGCATAATTTGATTATTCAGTTATAACTAGCATGAATCCTGAGGAAAAAAGCCACAAAAGATTTATCTATTTGTTTTTAAGACAGAAAGGCAGTAGCACTAAAAACCATCTGGAGTGATCATCCTTAGATTCTTAATGATGTGGTATTTCCAGGACGGATACTCGTCTGGTTTCTTTCTCACAGGAAGGAGTATCTTTATGAATTCTCTGGTACTGATGCTATATAGACAGTACCTTGCCTAGACAGTTTGCATACTTTTGCATTTGAATATTCTTTACTCAGCCTTTTTGGAAATTCACAGAATCAATTCACTTTAGTTCAGATATGCCAGTCAGAAGCATACAGATGCAAACAACATTACCTGCCTCCCTCTTCCTCCCCTCCCTTTCCAAAGAGGAGCAATATGCTGTAGTCAGCCTGATCATAGCTCACTTGGGCCTGACCATTTAGGAGAATAAGAGTCTGTCTTGCCTGCCAATACCTCTCTGAGCATTGCAATGAAACTGTATTGCCACAGTGCTATTATCCTTTTTGCTGAACAACCCCGTGCTATAAGTTGCTATCCTACTGGAGTTTCAGTTGAGAAAATTAAATGGATATGGTAATTTAACAAGAAACTGAAATGTCTGAGAAATGCTGAAAAGGTTCTACAGACATGTCTTACTTTACAATGAAATAGTGGCAGGTTTCAAAAAATGGATTCTCTTTCTCTTACAATGCAAATAAACACTGCTTTACCCTAGAGCACCTGTCTAGCTACAGAATAATAACTCTAGACAAAAGCTGTATATTGTCATCTTTGACATTTTACCTTTATTATATCCTTAGTTTTTCCATAAATTACAATGTTCTTCCATTATGACCAGGGTATGCAGTGGTGAAGCAGGTATTATTAATTAAAATAGCTTTAAACAGTCACTTATGAGAACAGGTATGAGCGCAATATGAAAAAGGGCATGATGAAGACAATATCTGCAGTGTAAAAGGCACCCTTTAGCATGATGCCATTTTAAACAAGGTGTTGAGAGAGGGTGGTGTATATTCAATGAGCTGGCTTAAAGGTTGAAGAAGATATATTAAGCCAAACTGACAAATGAACACTTTAATGCTGCTCCTTTTAAACTGTAATATGAGAGAGAAGCAAAAGGGAAGAAAGAAGAGGGTGGGGGTGGGAGGAGAGAGAGAACCAATGACCCCCCCAAAAATACACTGAGTATGCGAGGTACTTAAGCATGCCATTCCAGATACTCAACTACACTGGCACAATCTGCATCTGCTGGAGTAAAAAGTGAAAGTAGGACTGAATCCTGGTACTAGACCTCTGCTAAGGATATTGGTCTGGTGCGTGACTGCTGCCTCCCACGAAAAGAGACGCATTTTTAAAGCAATCTGTTCCAACTTCAGCCCGCTTTCGTTGACTCTTACAGGCTACATACCTGCTGCCCATGGGCTGGTTTCTGCCTTACCAAGTGCAGTGACTATGGTCCCAGATCTTTACTACTTAGAGGATCCCCCTAACAAAAAGTTTCCTCAGGTAGCTAGTCTGCAAGATTTTAGTTGCTTTGCAGCATCAGTGTACATGAGCGCACACAATACAGGTTAGAATACTAAAAAAGTGATTATAGTTACATTTTTTAAATCAACATTTCAATGAAAAACTTTTTCTTTTGGTCCGTATTTTGTTCAGTGCGATAAATATTATACACTTCTTCTAACTCAGTTTTTTGAGGATTTTAATTTCTTTCTATTTGGCTGTGATATAATCAAATTAGTAGCCATCTAGAAAAACTTTGTTATTTCTTTGGAAAGGGGCCTCTGATTTGGTCCGTATGGTCTTGCTGGTAAAGAAGTTGTTTAAACCCTATCTCTGTGGCTCTGTTACGTTTAACATTGTGTTCATTGATGTAGTGACATATCGTATATCTTGTATATGGGGAGCAATCAACAGGTTGCTTTGTTGACACACTGGTTAGTCTGTGAGTTTGGGTTCTGCCATTCTGCTTTGTATGCACAGGAAAATCCTATTTATGAGATAAAGCAGACAGATTGGCATCTTTGACATTCTCTTTTTATCCATCAATGAAGATTTAGTACACATAATTTCCCAACTTTTTCCTAACAGTATGTCCCAAACTTCAGCTGTAGGGATTTGTTCTCCAAGTATGTATCTGAGCAGTTCAAATCCAGAAGTCTTTAGCTAAAATTTAAAAAATATTTTAAAAATTAATCAATGATGATAACTTCTGTTCTGTGGGTTTTGTTCACCAGATTCAAATGTCACTTAGTTGCTTAAATATCTTCACAAGAGAGTTAAGATCTTACATACCTTTCGCAGATATTAAACTGAAAAGAGACTATACTTGTAATTTTGTATAGGCCAAAAATCCTGCTTGTTTTTTATAATATTATGATATAAATCTATATATAAACATAGCATATTTTATTTATAAAATATAAAAATATTTTCAATGAATATACCACCAAAAAATCCAGAAGAAAAAACTATACTGTGGGATATGTGTGCTTGATTTTACTTGTATGAAGGTTTAGTACATATATTCATCAGAATGTGAAGAAAATGCTATTCAATCTGCTACAAATTGGAACCTGGTTGTTGTCAATAGCCTTTAATGAAATTCAGTCCTAGGCTTAGGATCACTCCTGAGCCTATGTAAGTCCTCCAGTGCTTTTAAGTGGGGGATTGGACCTGTGTTCTTAACTCCCTTAGCAGAATGGAGCCGAGTGCCAAATCACCCTGCAGAGTTGGGAGAGCTTCCCAAAGAAAGGGGGAGCAGCTGATTAGTGGGAAAAGCAAAATATCCTTGAGTACAGAGACTGTCAGTTGCTAAGAAAACTTAATCCACTTTACTGTCAATAGTAACAATGTTGGAATGACTCTGCTAAGGCTCTGCTAAGACTTCATGGCTTGAAAATTGTTTTTCAGGCAAGCAGAGGAATTGAGCAGTGCGTCCTCTTTTTAGTTTTGCACAAGCAGGGTGGGTTCAGCTGTCAGATACTAAAGATGGCTTTAAATATTTCCACTTCTTATAACTTGTTAGAAAATAAACACCCTACTGCGTAATTTGTCTTCAACTTTGTTTATTCTGTAGCAGATCACACTGTAAAATTTGTGTAGGAAGCTAGTTCTTTTCATTTTGAATAAAATGTTAATTGTAGGCTTAGATACTTTTCTGTGGTTATGATGGCTTGTCTCAGTCTATGTAAACACCTCACACAGGGTGGGGCTGAGGTATGTTGGGGCTGAGGTATGTTGAGGCTGAGGTATGTTAAGGCTTTTCACTGAAGCCCTCCTGTTTTCCTGGAAGACCAGTAGACTTCTGCTGTCCGAGGTGTGAATGAGGTATTGATTCTGAGGGGATCAAAGCCTCTGGGATGCTTCATAAATCAGGAAAACTTTAATGAATCAACCAAGTTTTTATGGCTGGAAGACCTCAAAAGAGAAGTTACTCGCTTTCCATGAGAGCTGTTCTAAAGAAATAAGATCAATGCCATTCTTAGTAGAAAATCTAAGTACTGTGGGTGAAATTATGGTTCATGGCCACCAACAGAAACAGGAATTGACCTGTGACAGGCTTGATGATAAGACTCAACTGCTAAGCTTTGATTTAATCTACTGTTCAGGTTTACCATAATAGTTTATAATCCCCAGTGACCTCCTTAGAAGTATCTAATATAATTATGAGTTATTTCACTGTGGCTGTCAGTACTGGTGATTCATTTACACTTCATACAAAACTTTGCCTGAGTTGTCTCAAGCTGGTACACAAGTCCTTTAGGAAATCCTCACATGAGGTACCTGAATATTAAAGTTCAGATGTATAAGGTTTGGAGCAGCAAGTTTCATTAAGCATATTTTTAGGTCTGCACAACTTGATTATTGGGCATAGCTCTCTTGCATCATTCTTATAAATGGACCTTAAAACTCCAGTTACAAACTAAGTATTAAGTGGGACACTGGCATTTTCCATGCTGCCACACAAATGAATGTATAGGAAGATGTAGATGCCTCAAGTCACCAGTAGCTTAATTAGCTGGTGATTTCCATTCCACCAAAGTGCTGTTATACCAACCTGATGAATAAAAATATATTTACAAAGAAAGCTAGAAAATAGTGTTATTTCTTCTTACACTGTCATAGGAGTCTTTTTACAAGGCACACACATGCTAGGGGAGCAGAAGGTATGCCACTCTTCAAGTGTAATGAATGCCACTCTTCAAGTCTGGTTAGGAAAGCATGAAAGACTGTGAAGCACATCAACTTTTGCTTTAGGTTAAGTGGAGTGCACATTTAAGCCTGGAATACAGATGTTTTCCTCAATCAGAAGTTTACTACTTTTGTTGGATAATCCTTTTTCAGCACAAGAGTGCTTCAGTCATTAAATACTTGAAAATAACAAATAGCTGTTTCTGTCTTGTTGCATTCCTAGCCCAAGCTTCATGGTCCTATGTGCTGTCTAATCAGTGGTACACATAGTTACTTTTGGCAGAAGGTACTGTGCCTGAATAATTAAAATTGAGAGACTGATCTAGTCTTGACTCAAACTAGTAGTTTGTGGCTATTGAAATCTAGGGGCAGAGATGGACTCTGTGCAGCTGACCTTAGAAAATCCATGAGAACTTCAGGACTCTTTTGAGGCAAAATAAGAGGCAGACTCTGCCAACAGGAAGGAAACATTATGGATCTTGGACTGCATGCATGAAATGTCATTATTGTCAATGTATGTATATCTCTTTCTCTGTATAGACACATTACCTTCTATTCTCATTCATTCCTAGCATTGACTTTGATTTTAACTTTTCTCAGAATTTATTCATGCTCACCATAAACCTGTCAGCTGAAAACCTAAAATAATCCAGACAGGGAAGAAGAATGTACCAAATGACTGATATATCCAATTAAGCTTTCTCTGTGGAGATATGAGACACTCAAAATGTGATGCTGGTAATCAGTCCACAGAGCAGAACTTAGTTATATGAAATATTATTTTAATAAATAAATTCATCTAGGGAACCCTTGATCTACTGACAAACTTTTTTTTCTCTTGTCAACAGGAAATAAGGTTGAAAAACGTCATTCCTATTCTCATACGTTCTTTGCTGGGCTTAAAATAACAGCTATTATATTGTTTCTTCTATGAAGCTAATTTTCACATGAATTGTTGCTTCCCTTTTCTCCTGCACTGCAGCTTCTAATTTCCATAGAAAACTTCACAGTTTCCTCGTGTTCAAGATGATAGGCATGTTCTCTCCTTGCACACTCACTGTGAAGAATGTCTTGGAGATCTCAGATAATTTCTTAAGTATTCATTTGTCTTGGGTAGGAGTGTGTGATGTAGGTAAGTGCACATAGGACTGCTGCTGTGAAGGATGAGACAGACACCTGTGTCATTGGCTTGCACTTACCAATTAAGTGGTGTGGAGAGGGTGAAACTTCATTTCTGTGTAGCAGGAAAACTAGACTTTGAAAAGTTATTTATATTGGTTCTTAAAGAAAGTAAGTCCATTCAGCATGAAAAAAAAAATTATGAAAAACATATTAGAAAAGAAGGATCGTCCTGGATTCTCCTTTTAACAAAACAAAATAAAACAAAAACATGGAACTTCTTGTGCTATGTCTAAGCAGCCACCACATCCCCAAAGACTCACTAGGTTGCCTCAAATTCATGACATATACCCCAAAGCAAAGGACAGCTGTGGTTACCCATGGAGCTGAGAACCCACATACCCTGAGGAACACAGTTTTAAGACTCCAGTCTGGGATTGAGACTCTTGACTGTAGGAGTCACAGTCTCTAGAGCTGTGCACACAAATCCCATGTCTTGAGATATGCATGCAAAGCTGAGGGCTGCCATGTGTCCTGCACCTCCTGTTGCTTGGGTAACACTGCTGAATATGCTGCTAGTTCCAAGCCCATGATGTGAAAGTTTCAGAGCTCCTATTCGTGAAAGAAAATCTTAAAGTCATGAAGTCCTGGAGTTCTGAAGCAACCATCTTGTTAAGATGTGATTAGGTTTATACCTAATATTAATATTAGACTAATATTAGACTGCAAGTGGTTAGGTTTATATGTGCCTTGCTAGTTAATTGGGTTGGAGCTCATTTTTCAGCACCCAAGTAACTAAGGGGAGTGGAGTTCATAGGACCACACTAAAGAAAGTCCGAAGTAAAGCAGCCTGAAATGCTTTAGTATGGACCTCAGTCCATCAGTACCAATGTTGTGGATTTAGCCAATAATACAATTCAGACTTGACCCAGCTGGGTTTCGCAATTACATTCCTTTGGTATAAGGAATTCCTTGGTAAACTGATAAACAGCACTGCTCCAAAGTACCTCCTGCAGAGGGTCAGAATTAAACAGTATTTTGTGATAGCAGTTTTAAGGAGTATTGCAGGAGTAAATATTTCAGATACGAGAGTTAACGGAGTACAGTGACTACAGGGAAACCATTTGATGGTGGTAGGAGGATTGAGATTGTGATTTTTCCCTTTAATTTTAGCAACATAAAAATCACTTAGGTGTGTAATCTAAACCAGCAATCCCACCTCATAGGTAGACACCCACCCAAAGTTTTGGGGTTTTAATCACCTCATCCTTACTTATAGCTTAATTGTCAACTTCCAGTTCAAACTGATGTAAATTTACAGATTTACAGATATTTATGGTTAAAAAAAAGATAGCATAGGAAATAGAAGTGCTATTTAACACAGAGGATTATAATTTTCTACTAATAATCTACTGGTAATACTTGGAAACAAGTGGGAAAAAATATTCTTATGTAGTGAAATGGTTCTCTTCTTCATTTTCTAATATATTTGTGGAATTCCATATTAATTTAACAGAAGATTTTTTGTTGTCATTTGAGATATGCTGGTATGTCCTCAAGAAAAGAATTATTCTCCTGAAAGAATGTTTGCTGTCTTTACCCTCTCTGACTATACTGGCCATGGTAATGTACTGCTCTATTTTCTCCCTGTATTGGGTTTCTGTGGTGGGGTTTTGGTAGTGGGAGGGGCTACAGGGATAGCTCCTGTGAGAAGCTTCCCTGGCTCCAGGTCAGGCCCACTGGTGGCCAAGGCCAAGCCAATTAGCACCTAATTAACATATTTAAGAGGGGAAACTAAGGAAAACATGCAGTGGGGAGAGGAATGGGATGTAAGAGAGATAACAAGGTAGACATCAAAAGTTGGTGCAAGGAGGAGGTGGCTGGAGCAGAGGTTCTCCTGCAGCCTGTGACTCTGCAGCTATGGAGGGTCACAGGGGAGCAGAAACCCCCCTGAAGCCTGGGGAAGGCCCCATGCTGGAGCAGGTGGCTGTGCCCAAAGAAGCTTGTTGACTCTGTGGGAACCCCATGCCAGAGCAGTCTGCTCCTGAAGGACTGTACCCTGCAGAAGGAATACACACTGGAGCAGTCAGAGGAGAAAACTGCAGCCCATGGGAAGGAATCACAGTGGAGAAGTTGGTGGAGGACTATATCCTATGGGAAGGACTACACGATGGAGCAGGGACAGAGTGTGTGGAGTTTTCCCCTGAGGAGAAAGGAGCAGCAGAGTCAATATGTGATGGACTGACCACAACCCCCATTCCTTGTCCCCCTGCACTGCTGGAGGAGAGGAGGTAGAGAAATGGGGAGCAAAGCTGAGCATGGGAAGAAGGGAGGGGTGGGGGGAAGGTGTTTTTAAGGTCTGGTTTTATTTGATTATAACGGTGAGTGATCCCTCCCTGTCCTTGTCTCTACCCACAAGCCTTTCTTTATATTTTCTCCTCTCCATCCCGCTGAGGGGAGGAGTGAGTGAGCGGCTGCATGATGCTTACTTGCTGGATGAGCCTAAACCACAACGTTCCCTATCCATGCACTTACTTTCAATGTAGTGTGAAAAATTAGAAATAAAAACTGCATGATGTTGACTGTAGCTGCCCTTGTCAATAGTATGAAATACAAAGATAATAATTATTAGGTAATAATTAACAAGTTCATTCAGTTATCAGACCACTCTGACATACAGGCTGTTGATGAAAAATCCTTCCTCTCCCTCCATCATCTACCACTCTTTCACTGTTACAAATGTGATGGAGCTCAGCTGAAAACATTGTTAGCAGATTTGGATCTGATTACACAGCATATGGAATTCTAACTTAGAAGTTGGAACTCCTATTGCTTGCTCTGAGTGGTGCAGGAGGATAGGGAATGGGCATTGTGCTCAGTTCATCACATGTCTCTGCCGCTCCTTCCTCCTCAGTATGGGGGACTCCTCACACTCTTCCCTTGCTCCAGTGTGGGGTCCCTCCCATGGGAGACAGTCCTCCACAAACTGCTCCAGCATGGGTCCTTCCCATAGGGTGCAGTCCTTCAGAAGCAGTCTGCTCCAGCCTGGGTCCCCTGTGGGGTCACAAGTCCTGCCAGCAAACCTGCTCCAGCCTGGGCTTCCCCCTCCACAAAACCACAGTTGCTGCCAGAGCCTGCTCCAGCATAGACTTCCCACAGGGTCACAGCCTCCTTTGGGCATCCCCCTGCTCTGGCTTGGGGTCCTCCCCAGGCTGCAGGTGGGTCTCTGCTCCCCCATGACCCTCCATGGCTGCAGGGTCACAGCTGGCCTCACCATGGTCTGCACCATGTGCTGCTGGGGAATCTCTGCTCTGTCTCCTGGAGTGTGTCCTCCCCTTCCTTCCCCACTGACCTGGGTGTCTGCAGAGCTGTTCCTCTCACATGGTCTCACTTCTCTCTCTGGCTGCAACTGCTGTTGAGCTGTTTTTTTCCCCCCCTTCTTAAATGCATTATTTTAGTGGCACAACCACCTCTCCCTGATGGGCTTGGCCTTGACCAGGGGTGGGTCCATCTTGGGGTCAGCTGGCATTGGCTTTGTCAGACATAGGGGAGGCTTCCTGTAGATTTTCACAGAAGCCAATCCTGTAGCCCCTCTGCTAGCAAAACCTTGCCATGCAAACCCAATACATTTGGGAATTCAGACAGTAATGGTTTCTGATTGTGCTGGGTTCAGTCAGGAAAGGGCTAACTCCCTTTACTCTGGTTGCCAGGGAACTCTGTTGCTGGACACTAAGAGAAAACATTGATAAGGCCTCAGCTGGTGCTGGTGCTGGCCTGTACTGAACTCAAGGTCTTTTGTCCTCTTCGGATACTGTAGCTGACCCAGACTGATCAAGGAAGTATTTCATCCCATAGTACGTCATGTTCCAGGCTCTTGGGGCAGGGAAGAGGGTCTGGTAGCCATTACTCTTCCCTTCTCTCTCTCCCTTACTCCCTTGTTCGTTTATTCCCGGGCACTTACTAACTCTCCTGTGTTAGCTGCTTTGCCAACTCCTGTGCTGGCTCGTTCATGTGGGAGCTGGTGGGTTGTTTTGAGTTTTCTGGCTGTGTTATCACTGATAGGGTTTGCTCGGAATCTGCTGTGTTACCTCCCAGGCTCCAGCCTTCAGGCCGCAGCTCTCGGGCTGCGATCGCTATCAGGCTGTGGTTCTCAGGCTCTCGGGGTCTGATTTTCATCACTCAACATCTGGGTGTGCATTGGTCAGTGGATGGTGAGAAATTGTATCATATTGTATCATGTTGTATATATTGTACTATATGTTTCATTTTTTACTATTTTAAGTATTTATTATTAGTAGTATCTGTATATATTGATTTAGATTTAATTAGGAAATAGTTCCTATCTCAATTTTACGAGCTTCCTTATTTCTTTTTCCTCCGATTCTTCCCCTCCACTGGAGGAGGGGAGGGGGATTTGTGAGAGCAGCTTCGTGGTGTTCTGCTAGCTGGAGTTAAACCATGATACTGATGAAAAAAAAATCACTATTAGTTAGTGAAAAGTGATAAAGCAAAATGACAGACAGTTACTTTTATGGGCAGGGGAATCTTTTATGAGTCATTTTATGACCAGGAGAATCTTTCTTTCTTGAGGAAGTCCTTGTCAACTGTTCTCAGATGTTGGTAGTGGGGCATTTGTTGGTAAAAAAAATTAAATTCAGATGATGTGTAGAATAGCACATTATTTTTTATTTTAGGGCAAGATAAAAATGTAATCAATAGCTATAAGTACATTAAAAAAAATTTAAAAACACAACCGAAAGCTAAATTAGGTTTGTTCTATTGCAGTATTAATATCGTATATTTTCACACAACTCTTTTACTGTAAGATTTTAATTTGAAGTTTTGTCTAGGCTTTTAATCTTCTATTTTCATGAAATTATTCCTTCAATTGTCAGATTTATATTTTTGCTTTAATTTTCTCTGTTGATCACTTTCATGCTTCTTTATTTGTACTTAAAATTCTATCTTCTCATCCTCTAGCCTGTTTTTATTTTCTATATGTCTCTATTTGCTTCTTACATTTACTAACCTCCCTATTTTGACCATGGTATTCAGCATATTTTATTTATACAAAGGTGCTTTTGTCTTCTGTGGCAATTTTGCACAAGATGAGAATCTGTTCCTTTCTTGCACTGATTCCTGAAATAAACTGAATACAGCAGTGCAATCATTTGGAAAAAAAAAAAACCAACACAACCCAGGTACTGAAAATAAAGGAGATCTTGACTTTAATGAGAACTGTGCCTGAGACCCTCATTTACAGTCAATACACTTTGGTAAAATAATTTCCTCTACTTCTTTTACAACGGCCTTTGGCTTTCCAGTAGCCATGGATAATGACTGTCTATAATTGTAAATTGATACTTACAGAGTAGAGATCTCAGAATACAGAATAGATTTCTCAATACATATCTGAAGTGGATATGAGCTAAAAGCTTATATCAGTCTCTAATGTGGCGGAGAAAATGCACATTAGCAGTACATGAGCATTATGTTTAGTGCTCATGAATTTGGACCTTCTATATGTTTTTCCTTACAATGAAACTTGTATTTTATGATCTGCTCTTAAGCTGGTCAGCATTGTCTTCAAGAACTCATTTTTGGTAAGAAGAACTGTTCCCCTGAAGTGCTGTGTGCTTTCAGCTAATGCTTCCAGGAGGTGCAAGGGTGGCCACCATTGAATGCCTCCTGCTCCTGTATTTTCTGATGTTCAACCATAATGGTTTCTGTACCGAACAGGTGTGCATGAAATGAAGAGCACTGCAAAATGTTTCTGCATTAGTTGTGATGACTGAGAGATGTGCTCTTGTTTCCACTGCTTTTGTTTGTCTGAGGGCTCATATGCAGAAGAGAGTGGGAGCATGCCAGAGGCAGTCACCTGCCACGAGTCCAGTTCTGGTGTAGGGTGATGACTTGAAGATGATATTCAGAATTGAAGGATACAGAGGATGAAGAAGGAGGAAGACACATGTTTGTTTAGCTATAAAAGGCTGCAGCTGTCTCGCAGAAATTGATTTAGACTGAACTTTTCATCTTCCTCTACAGGAACCTCTTGAAACCTTTACTTGTCTTATTCCTGTCCTTCAGCACCCACTATCTGTTTTGGAGCTCTTTGGTCTGTAATAACTCATTAGTCTCATCCTGGAGTTGCATGAAGATGGACTGTCAATTAATTTCCTCCTTCACCTTGTTTAAGGAGCAGGTACCCTGGAGTAAGGACTTACAGGAGCAACAGCAGCTATGTTTCCTTCTGACTGTTGTGGAGGCCACAGTGGAAGAAAGATGATGCCCTTGGAGCTGTTCAAATTCAGCGACCCTGATTGAAGACAGAACAGTTTAAAAACTGGGATTCTTTAGGCTTTGAGTGCTTGCCAAAGAACTAACTTTAAAAAAAATTAAAAAATCTGCATAATAGAAAGTTCACTCCAACGAAGAAATCTTCACATTTATGATGGCTTTCTTCTGTTACAGAAGGAAAATAAATGTTCATTTTTCTTTAAATAAACAATATAAAAGCTAGGAATGAAGTCTCTATTGGAGCTCATCTATTCTCAACAATTATATTAATGACATGAAATATGTGTGCCATTAATAGTTTCTGTAATTCATCAAAAGCTTTATCTGAGTTTGAGGTTTTAAGAAATTTACCAGCCATTGGTTGCTATATAATTTCTAATACCAAGAGCATTATGCCTGACATGATTTCCATAGAGCATACAAATAGGTAGATGTGCTGGTTTCAGGCAGAAATGAGCTCCTTTTCTTCACAGTGCTGTTGGCTGGCCCAGAGTGGCCGAGAGAGTGTGTTTCATTCCATGGGTACCTCATGCTCAGTACACATGCATAGTACTGAGGCGGGAAGTGGCCTGGGGGAGTCGTTAAGGCTTTTGCTAGCTTCTTAGCTCAGTCATTAACTCCTTTTTTAGCTCTTGGTGTTGTTAGCAGTGGGGTGGTTTCATTCCTTAGTGGCTTGGGGGGTCTGCTGTTTCCCCACCCCACTCACCTCCCCCACCCCAGGTTATGTTGTCACCCTTGGGCTCTGGCTCTGGGGGCTTTCGGGCTTGGACTCTTGCTACTTGGGACCTGGCTGTATGTCAGTTGGTGGGTGGTGAGCAATTGTATAATATGTTCTTTTTTCTATTATTTTAATTAATTATTAATAATAGTAAAAGTAGTATTAATAGTAATATTGTTAGTACTAGTTGTATCACTGTCATTTTTATTTATATTCAATTATCAAATCGTTCTTATCTCAACCTTATGAACTTCCTTGTCTTTTCCTCTGACTCTCCAGCTCTCCTGTGGGAGGGAAGGAGGTGAGTGAGTGGATGAGTGGTACTTTACTGGTAGCTGAAGTTAAACCATAGTATATATGACAAACCTAATAAGAAAATAATGTAATTGAACTACAGGTAGTAGTGAGAGACAACTAACTACTATAAATATTCCTGGAGAATAATATTCTGCCTAAAACAAACCAGTGTTTCTCTGAATTATGGGTAAAAATCCAAAGAATTGGGTTGTGTGAAAATAAAGTGTTTTGAAATTTTGTTAGGTTTTTTTTTTTACATGATCTTTCATATCCACTGAAAAGCACCAGTAAATGTCCCTCAAATATCTGATATTTCTGTCACCTGTCCAGATTTTGTAATCTAGTACTATACCAGATCATTGCCTTGAAATAACTACTGCTACAGCTTGTGAGCAGCAACAGGGTGGCTTCCCTCACTGTAGCCCTCCAGACAGTTACTTAAATAAAAGCTTCTATGGCACAGAGTAAGCCACAAGCTATGGAGGACCCGGTGTTACCAGCCTCTCATGAAAGAGGTGTAACTGGGCTGCTAAGCACCATTTCAGAGGATTGTGTTGATAATTTTCACCCTCCTTCTTCCTTCTGGCTTCAGGAAGCATTTTGTCTGAATCTGCAACTAGGCTTACATCCATAATGCTCATTATAGCCTAGATCCCCTGAACATCTAGGCCACGCAGAGCTACACTGCTGTGTCACAGCCTAATGGCATTGCAATGAGTTCTTTCTTAAACAATATACAACATTGGATGGTACCATGTTTTTTATTACAGTCTACTTCTTATATGCTGTTACAGTAACTGTACAGAGCTTTAGGTGAAAGACAGGAAGAAATATTTTGAATCTGTCTTTGCTGCTGTAGAACTAGATAAGAGCTGGTTAAATACATAACTCTAGTTATATGTTTGACTAACAAATATATAGAGAAAATAGTATAACATTTAAAATACACATGACATTCTGTGACATCTCTAGCAATCCTGATCTAAGAATTCTGAGATCCAGATTTGTGTAATTTTTGTTTTCAAGTATCATATTTGTTAATGGCATATCTCATCACTTATAATGGTTTCTTGGTAACATCTTTCTTAGAAACAGCTTAAAATGGTGAAAATTTTCAACAAAATCCTTCCAATGATAATGGAATATAGACCTTTTCTTTCTGATTCTTCAGAAACATGAGGACAAAATGTCCTAGTATAGTCAAATTAAATTTCTGATCATAAATTGCTCATGTCATCTCTTAATGAAAGATTGTGATGAAGCTCAGGTCACTCATCCAAATCAGAATTTCTCAGTGACCATAGACACGTGTAGACTTCATCCTGAAAAATGCATACTGACATTGGCTGCTCCCACCCAATCTCATTGCAAGATCAAGACCCTGAGTTTGTATCTGTGTCTATATCTAAATTCCCACAGGTAATTTTAGAATAAACATTTTGATTCACAGCTATCTTTTCTCTAATGTACTGTGAAGCCTGACTTTCCTCCCTATTCTAGTCTATCAAATATAGTGCTGCCAGGATTACCTCTACTCCTGTTGTAATGACCATATCTCTTCCTAGTTTTTTATACCTTCACTGGCTTCCAATTTTCTTTTACATCAAGTTCAATCTCATGCTTTGCCTTTCTCTTCAATATTTCATCTATGTTTTTGCTCAACTTATTTACCTATTTCTTACCTATAGCTCTTTGCATTGAAGAGTCTAGGTGAGCCTAAGAAGTTCGGTAAGGAAGATCTGTGTAATGTGTGACCTGGGAATGATTTTCTCACCCAATTGGGAGTTCCTCACCTAATTTCAGTTCACATTCTAATTGTAATACTGCTGGTAATGATACTCAGTTTAAAAAGTGAATTGGAATCTAAATATAAAAACACTGTAACACCTATTATTTAATAGATAATTTCAGTTGCAGATTGTTCATCAGGATGGCAGTTATAAGATATACCATTAGGCTTGCTCTATTCAGGGCTAAATACAAAGAGACCTAGATGAGAGCAGAATTCCTTAATCAATAAATATCACTATTTCTTGGGGGTTTTTTTAATTGATTTGTTCTTTCTTGTTATGAGCAGATGTCATAGCAAATGATAAGTGAACACTTGGACACTAAGAGTGCTGAGGTTTCCCAAAATGAAGGCTTTGAAAGCCAAATAGAGAACGATACAAAATCCACTATTTTTGAGTGAAGAAGTCATTCTTCATTATCTAAGTCTGACAGGAGGCTGGCTGCATAGAGGATCATGCCTCTTTGAAGAAATAATCAGAAACTTCATCCATGTTTTTGTAGATCACAGCAGTCTTGTTTGAAATGGCTTTGCAAATGCAACACCATATGAGACATAAGTCTCCAGGGAGGTGATGCATCCTAAGTCGATATTATGTATGCGAAACATTTACAAAATTGACCAAAATTATTCCTTTGATCCTGTTATGGCATCTTAAAATCCTTTACTGCATATCTACACAGATGGCCAAAGCACCTCTGAAGCCAGGGTTGTTAACCAAGCCAATAATTACTATTTTAAAAAGTCATTAAGTAAAAGCTCAGGCTTTTGAGACAATTAGATTTTATCCCTGGTATACATGGAGATTTTGAGCCACACAACGTGTCATTATAGTTAGCAGTACTGATTGTGATTTGTCACAGTAGAAAGATATGTGTGCTTTAAGTAAGAGCTATCCCAATCCCTGAACAAACCCAATGCTGTTTTCCTAAGTGGTTAATGATTCAAACTGCTACTGAACTGAGTGTTATAAAAAGCTTCTTCCCTGGCTTTGCTGGAGAACAAGCTGACCAATGCACATGAAGTGTATGACATATAATACATCTGTAGTGGGAGAGAAGGTAATACCTAATCCCTTCTCCTTGTTAAAGCTGAAGAAATCAAAAGGAAGAGAGCTCCAAATCTGAGATGAATGCATTTTAGCTTATCTTACTGTATTACAGGTGAAGGGATTCTCAATGAGCTCATGACATTGAACCTACAGGGTTTTTTTTATGGATAGAAACTTCTACTGTTAATCAAAGTTGTACCTGTAGTTATTTTAACCAGTTTTACAGGTCTGAAATAGCAGCACCTGATATTTATTGAAAAATAGAGATGTTCCTAAGGGTAAACTGTCTTGTCTCTTCTGTAACTGATGACTTTGGTAGATTTATTTCTTGAGTTACAAGCATTCTTTTTTTGTTCTATTATTATTCTGAGAGGTCATCTCTGACCAAAATATTCAGTTTGTAGATGTTAGTATCTATAACAAGTTTAATGATAGAACTTCTAAAAACTTTGAACCTGATGAGCTGATTTACAGAATTTGCAGAATTTACAATATATTTGTGAACTACATTGTGGAATTTGTAATCATCCTTACCCAAAGTAAGTACTTCTCTTGCTGTTTTTCAAGTTTTCAGTACTTTGAATCATGTAATGAGAATTGCACAACTTAAAATCATGGCTCTTGTGCATCTGCAGACTTAATTTTTCTTTCTTGACCAAACCTTCCTGTTTAATTTTTCACTAACTCTACAAATTGTTTAAGAAAGCTCCTTTTTAAACACGATTTTTTAGATATCTTGTTTCATTCAAGTCCAACTTTCTAAGTGTTATTTCATCTGAGTAAAGTGTTAAGCATATTTCAGTTAGAAATACTGTTTACTTTAGAAAAAATTCTAGACATGAACAGTGGAAAATATTTAATTTTATTTCTGCAGCTGTTTGTCTCAGGAAATCGATAGATGCTAGAGACACAGTCATGTACCCTTTCATCTCATGGAAAGTATAAGATGATGTTCAGAGTCTTTCACAGTGCTCACAAATGTCAACAATATTTTACTTTCAGTAAAACCAACTTAGGCAAAAATGTAGTGATGAGTGTGATCTATCACTATACACTAATTATACGCTATTACACTAATGTTTTTTTTTAAATTTTGAAAGGAACTGGATTCTTCCATAAGTGACAACATTTTCAATTATAAGTTTTTGAAAAGAAGGTTTGACCATTTTGTCAGACATAAAGTTTTGGTTAACGGTCACACATAGAATTTCCCAAGGGTAAGGAGATATTTTTTCTTCAGAAAGAATGATTAAATATATATGGAGATATCAATACAGACATACAGAAAACTGTGTGAAATCATATAGGTTTAGTTTTGTAATTCTATAATGCAGAATGAGTTATTTTTATCTGACAGTTCTTAGATTATATATGTGGTTTAGTGGGGAGGTCCTTAAATTCTGATAGCATATACAGATTTAGTTATTTGTATATAAGGGAACATAATCCTGAGTTTGTAACTCAGTCCCACAAAGAAAAGGAGATCCTTTCTATCCCACAGCATCTCTAATATTATCATGGGGTGGGGGATGCTGTATGCAAGTTTCGTTCGTTTTTATAATGGGATAACTCATGTTAATATAGTTAGTCATAAACACAATTATCTACAGTACTGAGGACTCACTAGTGGGCATCGTCTTTAGGTTTGGATAAGGATCAGATTTTAATAACCTCTTTTTTTTTTTTGAAACGAGAAAGATGTGAAGGGAGAAATCAGTTTAACGTCATCCAAAAGAATAAAAGCAAAATAATGACTTAAAAAGTGATTCATTTATTAACTACTGTGCTTTTCCTTCCCCATTGTTCTTCATCTGAATGTTTCATTTCACCATTTTTGTATGTCCTGTTTTTCTTAAATATAATCCCCTTTCACCTTAAGCAATTTATAGCTTGCCATTTTGAAGTAGCATTTTTTTATTTATAACTTAGATTTTTTAATTGGACAGGCAAAGAAATGCAGAGATTTCTAAAACTGTTATTTCACTTAAGAAATATCAACAAAAACCAGCTTTTAAACTTTTCCATTCTTCCTATCCTGTCACTTCCTTTCAATCAAAACCATTAGAGATATAATCCAAATAAGTGGATGATTTGGATTATATCAAATCCTTTGATTTTCAAAGGATTTATATAAAAACCTTTGATTTTCCTGAAAATATGTTTTCTAGCAAACCAATAATTTTCTTCCTTCTGCTCCCTAATTATGTCTGTATTATTTTTACCTAAGTACCTCTCCCTGAAAATAACTCTCTGCCTACCTGAACATTATTCCTAGAAATAGAGGATAGTGGAACATCAGTGAAGAAAGGCTGAGAGAACTGGAACTGTTCAGCTTGGAAAAGAGAAGGGCCAGGGGGATGTCTTCAATGTGTACAAATATCTGAAGAGAAGGTGCAAAGCCAGGCTCTTTTCAGTGGTCCCCAGTGACAGGGCCAGAAGCAGTGGGCACAAACTGAAGCATAGGTTTTGTCTGAACATAAAGAAAAAATCTCACTTTGAGGGTAATTGACCACTGACACAGATTGCCAAGAGAATCTGAGAAGTCTCCATCCCTCAAAATGTTAAAAATCTGTTTGGATGTGATCCCAGTCATCCTGCTCATGGTGACCCTGCTTGAACAGGGGTGTTGGACCAGATGACTTGCAGATGTCCCTTCCAACCTCAACCATCCTGTGATTCAGTGAAAAGGGATAAATTTACATAACTTTATCTGATTTTCCTATTATCTTAATGCTACCTGTTGGACTCTTCTTTCTTTTTGAAAATGTCTTACCTAAGTGAATTACAAGAGCTATTAATCAATGTAACTATATGATTGAAAGGTACAGACACAGAACTTTTTTTATTTCATAAAAATGAACTTTGTAAGGGACTGGGTATGCTGGATTATATATCCCAAATATGGGATGCAATAACTCAATATTTTGACAGTACAAAATGCACTCACAGAATATTATAAAAATACACTCAGAGAATATTATCAAAAAGCAGTGCCATTAAAAGCTAAAGAGGTAGGGGGCTTTAGTTCTTAGGATTAGTAGCCAATTCAAAGTCTTATCAGCACAGAAAAAAAGTTGTCTATGTATGTCTATGTGTACACTGATATTGACAATAATTTAATATAAAACCAAATAAAAAATGAAATTGCCCCAGAGCTAATAGAAAATAAATAAAAATGCTGCACATGCTGGTTTTGTATGTTCAAACTTGCCATGCATGGATGATAGTTCTTGCTTTTTACTATAGTTGATGCTATGATAGCTGAGACATTTACATGAGGACTGCATGCAGATTATAAGCGAGTCATATAGAGCAATATGTTTTGAGGATGTATCACCCATTTACTTAAAAAATATGAAATGTGAGCAGAGCTAACACACATCTTAACCCAAGAAAAATTACAAGAATTTAAATATGGGGCACTGTCTCATTTTTTGAAGAAAAGAAATAATAATTCCATAAACTGACCTATTTATGAAAAGACAAAAGCTGTGTTACTAGCACTGAGATTTTCACATGTTTAAGGACTACTGGACTGTACACAAAAGTAAATCCAAGAAACATCTTTCATTCATACTGTGCTTTAGAAGGCTATAAATAAATTACAATTCTGTGTAGATTTGGGTTTTTCAGCATTGTCGTATTACTTCAGCAAAACCTGTTTTCCCATGTTGACAGACTTATACTCAATATCAAAATTCAAATAGGATATTGCAACATTTTAAAAACAGGAAAAGTCATGTTCAGAATCATGCATATTGAAGAAATCTTGTTTTGCTGAGAGGCAGTGTTGAATTTGTCCCTGAAACAAGTGTATGGTCTATAAATGGGAATTTAGCACTCATGTCTGTCTTTCTTTCATACTGACTTTTAGTGAGGTTTCATATACATCTGCCAGTGCATTTTTTGAAAGAATCATAGAAACATAGAATGATTAGGGTTGGAAGGGACCTGAAAGACCATGTAGTTCCAACCCCCCTGCCATGGGCAGGGACACCCTCCACTAGACCAGGTTGCTCAAAGCCTCATCCAGCCTGACCGTGAAGGCAGCCAGGGATGGGGCATCCACAGCTTCTCTGGGCAACCTGTTCCAGTGCCTCACCACCCTCTCTGTGAAGAATTTCATCCTGATATCTAATCTAAATCTCCCTGCTTTCAGTTCAAACCCATTACCCCTTGTCCTGTCTCTACAGGCCCTTGTAAAAAGCAGCCCGCCCCCACCAGCCCAGCTTCCCTGTAGGCCCCCTTCAGGTACTGGAAGGCTGCAATAAGGTCTCCCTGGAGCCTTCTCTTGTCCAGGCTGAACAGGCCCAACTCTCTCAGCCTGTCCCCATAGGAGAGGTGCTCCAGCCCTCTGAGCATCTTCGTGGCCCTCCTCTGGACCCGTTCCAACTGGTCGATATCCTTCTTATGCTGAGGGCTCCACAGCTGGACGCAGCACTCCAGGTGGGGTCTCATGAGAGCAGATTAGAGGGGGAGAATCCCCTCCCTCGATCTGCTGGCCACACTTCTCCTGATACAGCCCAGGATACAGCTGGCTTTCTGGGCTGCCAGCACACACTGCTGGCTCATGTCCAGCTTCTCTAAAGAAAGAAAGAACTGCAATGATCTTTCAAGTAAGAAATACTAACAAGTCAACCAATCTATTATCTTGCAGTCATGAAGTATATCTTCTACAAGCCCATTTATATACATGACACTTCTTAATATATCTTCATTTTTTATAGTAGCTTCAAAATCATGCTTTGGAGCAGAATTACCACCTCAGATTTTTTTTTTTTTTTTTTTTTTTTTTTTTTTTTTTTTGGTACCCTCAAAGTTACAATTGATTTCTATAATTTTCTTATGTAGCCTACTGATAGAGCTGAAATGTAAGTTTTTAAGATCTTGGTGGCAGCTCTGGTGCTTTTTAGGCAGTAGGGATCTCACCAGCTAATAGACTTTGACCACATTTGTGCGTGCACATATGTTACACAACATGTGATTACGAGAACAATATTGCATGAATAAGAAGGGCCTTTGCAAGACACCACAATATTCAAGATATCATCTTGTGTAATCAAGACAATACTATCAAGATGAGAATACTTGGAAAATCTTGGAAAACAGAAAAAGAAGGTAATTCTTTTGTCAGAATCCTTACAACTTTCTTCTATATGCCCTTAATGTGCTGAACACAAGTTGCCACATGCTTTTTTTCTGTAAGCTTAGGGAAAGCCAGCAAAATCCCTTCTGAGCGCTGCTACACAGGTGCTACACAGTTGCACAAATGCGTGAGAGCTCTTATATTTGAAGATATATGTAAGGGTAAAAAGAAACCCTGCCTCAGTCCCCAAGGAAAATGGCTCCAGGTTGTAACTTTAAATACCTTCTAACAAGCTGGTACAAGCCTTGCAATTCTCACTTGTTGCACACTGGACATAAATCTCCTTCGAGCTATGCTGCTCTAGCAAGTCCCCTTAAGACAGTATGCAAAAGAAAGATTTTAATGAGTGTTCTTAGTTTCTGGTGGGGCTGGGCCCCTTCTCCCCCCCAAGACAAGAGCAGCACTTGCTAATGTAGGAGCTGGAACATCTTGTTTGGCAGGATGAACATCTGGAAATGTAAGGGCTGTGGCCATTTTGGTAGTGGCATCTTATGCTTCTGAGTCAGAGCTGCACTGGGAGAAAGATGACAGTTCTTGTGATGTTCCCTGAGCTGCTTATAACCTTACTAAGCTCTTTCTTAAAAGTCTTAAAATTTTGTTGTCCTTGCTCCTTCTATTGGAAGTTTTTCCTCAAAGTCTCACTCTTTTGATGATTAGGATCTTTCTTCTGATTTCTATCCTGACTCATGGATAGCTTATATTTATTTGTGTCAGTTAGCTGACATATTTGAACATCATTTACCTTTGCAGCATTAAAGAAACCAAGATTTCTGTCAATCTCTGGGAAGAAGCGTATCTCTTGCTGCAGACATATTGTAAGAACAGAGCTGAAAAATAAACATAAAAATATGATGATTAAACAAAAACACAAATCTGAAAGTCAGATTTCTGTCTCTGCTGGTACATGGTTATTTTCTGCTTGAAGTAGTAGTACTTATGAATGCAGAAGTGAAATAAAATGATTTCTTAAAGGCTGCACTAAAATGTTCTTTTGTGAAATAACAACTTTGACCTTACAGGTTGTACTTAATGAAACCTTCTCTTAGTTCCAGTATAGATGGACCTGAGACATTGGTTTTGATGGGTCCAGAGCAATCTTTAGTTTGTAGACTCGTGACTCAATGCAGGGCCAAATGATACCATGTTGAAGCTGCAGAATGGAAAACAAAAGCTGTTTTCCAGCATGTTCCACTTGATTGGCATTATATACTCCAAGGTACTGTTACACAGCTCCAGAGGGCTGGTGCCTCAACCTATGAAAGTCTGAATTTGTAATTCTTTAATTACTGATCTAGTACCAAAATAATAACTCTGCTTAAGAGGACAGGTAATCATACTGGACTAATTCTCAACACAGGTAAAGATTTTGTTGGCACTACTGGAAGATTTATTTCATCAAGTACTGAAATCTGCAGATTTAGACTCAATGAAAAGAAGACCTTGCATTTATCAAGGTATTATTTTTGTCTTCTAAATTTGTTCTGGGAACACAAACCCAGTAATGATACTGACTTTTGATAAGTCATGACCTCCTGAAAAAACTCAATGTTTTGAGGTTCAGGAAACATTGCTAAAAGTAAAATAACTAACTCCTTTAAATTTAAACTCTGAGAAATCAAGAGAAATACTACCTACTGCATTCAGACACATAAAGAAATTCCATTCTTCCATACACAAGTTAAAAGCACAAGAATGTTTGGAAGTTGTCTGTCATAAAGAAAAGCTTCCAATTTTCCGATTGAAAATTTTATCTTAAAAAAAATTGGGACAAAATCTGTATGGGTGAGAAATGAAACTGAATGACAATCCCTCTTTCCCTTTTCTCTTTTAGGAGTTTGGAGATAAAATGAGAATTAAAAAAATCAGCAGATGTTACTTTCTGTTTCCTAAAAGAAATTAATGTAATAAGTAAAGTTTTCTTAGCCAAACTAATAATACAGAACATGTAAAGCATGAGAATGAAAGAAAATATGCAGACGACAGGCCGGAAGTTAAAGATGGAGGGAAGGTAGAGCCACAGGATAAAATGACTACTTTTCTTCTGTTTTCAGTACAACTGCTGACTTTGAACGTGGGAGTGAAAGCAGACCTAATTAGAACGGAAAACAGAAAAAAGTGAGTAGCACATCTGCAAAGCAAAGCTCTGAGAACTTGACACAAGAAGAACTGAAGATCTCGCTCCCAGGATAAATCAAATTGTAGGCCAGTGAGATTTGTTAACAAATCTGTGAGCTTGGGGACAGCATTTGTTAACAAAGTATCTCTAGTAACTGCATCTGCTGGAGAAGGAAGCAGTGACTTAGGCAGCTAGAGACTCAATAGTTTATTTTCAAAAGAGACTGTGCATTTTTTAAGAGCACTTTTTGAGGAAAATAAATTGAAGACATGGAAGTGAAAAGAAAGTATAGTAAAACTGAGCATAGTTCATAAAAGACAGCTCATATCTGAATAATAGGATTTCCTTCTTTGATTAAAATAAATAGTTTCCTAGATAAAAGGAGGTAGTAAATCTAATTTATCTGCTTGGCACTAAAATGTTTGATCTGTGTCTTCACTGGAAAATGTTAGTCAAATTAGAATAGGAACTCTTTATAGTATTATGTGGTGGAGAAGAAAATGCAGCACATGCTGTGATGAAAGGTGAAATCTCAGGCTGGAGAGAAGTTACCAGTGGACTACATTAAGTATTGGTCTTGGGATCAAACTTGATCAATATTTTCAAAATTGTACTAAAATGAAGTGCTATTAAGTAGCCTGATTATTTAACATTTGATGATTGTTGATATAAATTAAATTCTATGTACAAATAAAAAGAATAATGCTAAGAAATGGTAAAAAAAAAGCAATTACCAAGGACCTGATGTTTACACATCAGTTTAAGCACACACTGTGGGAGTCAAGTGAAAGGTAATGTGTAAACATATAACTGTAACCTTCCAAATGGGTGTAATCTTAGTACCTAGCTCCAGAAGTGCTATAACTACCTCATTATTTCATTTTGGTTTCTTAATATTGCCTGGAGTGCCTTGATTTTGGCTGTGCTCAGAAACTTTATACCCACTTTGTGAAAGAAGCAACATTATGTAAGCATGCAGAACATGACATTCCTTTACTAACACGCTTCCACTTCATACGTGCTAACACTCACCAAGAAAAACAATTTACATAAATAGGAAAATGGCCTATTTATTTATTTAGATATAAAATATAGAAACCATACAAGGAGCAGGAAGGAAGGAAGGAAGGAAGGAAGGAAGACAGGAAGGAAGGCAGGCAGGCAGGCAGGAAGGAAGGAAGGAAGGAAGGAAGGAAGGGGGGAAGGAAGGAAGGAAGGGGGGGGGAAGGGAGGGAGCGGGTGGGGAGGGAGGGAGGGGGTGGGGAGGGAGGGAGAGGGGAAGGGAGGGAGGGAGAGGGGAAGGGAGGGAGGGAGAGGGGAAGGGAGGAAGGGACCCAAACAGCCCCCACCCCCCCAAAGAAAAGAAAGCAAAAATACAGTTCAACCGCACTTACCATGATGAAATTTAAACTAAGACAAGCTTCTTATCTTTTCATCTTTTCAGTCTTCTGAGTAAAAGTTAATTTTTCTGATATGAACTTAAGTTTTTGAGTACTTTTTTTTTAAAAAGAAACATTATGGACACATTAGTGCAACCGATAAAATGAAAATAACTGAGAATTACTAAATTAGAGGAAAGTAGATGGAATTTGCTTAATTAATCTACAAAGTTTTAATTAACCTCTCCAGTGGCCCAATTAAGGTTCAGGAGATATATCAGAAGATATCCTTAAAATAAAACCACAAATTACTTTAAATTGCACATCAGTTCATTCCACCAACTAATTAGTTTCATTCCTGGTTTAACAAGCTAAATTAGAAACATCAAATATGTGGGGGAAGAAAGAATAATCAAAATATTGTGAAAGTATCTTTGACTGGAAGAAAATATGCCCAGGTTGCTCCAGCTGGATTGAGGCACATTGAACACTTTTAGAAGAAGATGATTTTAGGAAGGTACTTAAAAGAGAATAATAGTGAAGCCCACTAAATTTGGAATTGAATCAGCATGATACCTATTCCCACACTGAGTAGAAAATGTTATTAATATTTTGTAGCTACCATACATTTTTAAACTTTGATTTCTCAAAGTATGTGACTTTGTTCTAACTATGTTTTTGAACTCTGGCCTTTTAACCAATCTCTCTTTAGTTTACTGCTGCAAACTGAAATGACCCCAGTGGATATATTTTGTCTTGGAAAGGTGAATGTTTCTAACCCCGGATGTTGTGTAGGCTGATATGATTGCTGAAGTCTTTGATCTCTCCCAGTTCTTTCCTGTTGGGTGTAATGACAGTAGGTTTTGGTCATCAAATTTGTTGTGAATTTATTATGTGAGGTTGGTTGAAAATGTCCTTTGGTATGTGGTCCGTTGAAGCTCAGAGAATAGAGGCTCAGCAAACCCTTCTGCATTAAATGTTTATTTCAAAATGGGCTTCAATTATGGGCAACTGGACTCAGGATCCCTGCAGCCCATGCAGTTCTTATGCAAAATCTACGGCATAAATGATATGGCCAGGCTAGCATCCTTACAGTGAAATAGCTAAACTACAGGTTTAGGACGGTAGTCCTAAACATAAGGTTTGGGACTGGATATAAAATGTTTTCAAGTCTTCTGAGTACTCAAAATTATTGAAAATTATATTGCTATTATGTGCCTTATTTGGATCTTTAAGGTAGACTTAAAGTTTTAGTTTTTAGAATAAATTTGTAGTCTGAATTTCCTCATGCTAGAAAAGGGATAATAAATACTACAGTTTCAGGACCTACCAGCCAAGGAAAACAGGGATGAAGGCAGAAGTAGGAAGGGGTCTTATTCTGAGATTAATTATTTTACACTACATTTTTATGTTCTGGAACTTCTGCTAATGTTAGATCTGATTAATTCTGACTCAAAAGGACTGAGAAATGCAATTTCATTGAAAATTAAATGTTTTATGTGGTCAGGGAGTTTTCAAAAACATTTGTAACAAAATGAAATAATTTCTGCTTCCTCCTTCAGAAAATATCAGGATGTTTGATAACACTTAAATAATTTGCATGGGAGTGATCACATGTGACAATAGCTATCTAAAATTCATTTATCTGTCTTGCTAGTTCCCTGAGATCCCTTAATAGACAGTGAAGATTCAGAGGTAGAACCTGAATAATCTCACTTCTCTGAGGTATGTTTTTCAGAGTGACATAAATGATTCCCCGCAAAAGCCAATCGCTTTTCAGTTAATGTAAAAGGAGCCTATGTGACTGGGTTTTATTATTTTTGTCCTTTTTCTTTCCCTAGAAATATAAAAGTTTCTGGGTTTAGTTCTGACAAACTCAAGTGTGACCAACTGTAAAAAATTTTGGGTTTCTTTTAAGAAAAATTGGTAACCACACACTGAAACGTCATAGTGCTATTAAAAGCTATTAGTTTTAAGGAAGTATAAACAGGCAAAAGACATGAGGAAGTAAGAGCTTTCTGTGATACTGATGTGGAAAGTAAAAGGTGTTGGTCCCTGGGGGCACCCACAGGCCAGGCTGACCCTGACCAGCCCCCTGGGGACACCCACCCATCCCCTTGCCTACAGCCCTGCCCCAGACCCATATTGTGGCGGGTGGGCTGGGGGCTCCCCTCTGAGAGGGAACCCTGGAAGCATGCCATCTCCAGTCCTGTCTCCTGCCATGTCTTCTGCTCCTGGCTGCATCCCAGCCCTGGTTCATCATTTGCCCTGCCCAGTGCTGTTGATGGACCCTATTCATAGCCCCAAGCTCTGCTTGCCATGGTCAATCCCCACAGGATGGAAACTGTTGGTGAGGGCATGGTAGATTCCAGGGTTGCTCCCAGCTCCTGGTTCCCATGTGCCGAGGGAGCAGCTAATGCTCATGGTGCCCTGGTTGGGACTGGCCTGTGGATAGGTTCTGGCATCCAGGACAGTCAGGAGTGGAAAAAACAAGACGTATGACAGTAGATATGCAAAAGCAAAACAGAAGTGTTGTTGGAAGTTGGATCACAAAAGTTGAAAGCTTGTGCAGCAGCCAAGGGCTGAGCCAACAGGCTGAAAGAAGCAGAGCAGGCTCAGCTCTTGGAAAAAAGATCAGCAGTGTGCTCATTAATTATTAACTCCTTCAGAGCTGCAACAAATATTTTCTGGTAGAGCTTGTGAAAGTTAGCTTTTCATAGTTAGTAGATAAGAGTTTTGCTATGCTTTGTGACAGCCTAACAGCTGCTGGTCCCTAGCGAGCCTCTACAGGGTGTGCACATTCGCTTTGAGACACAGCTGTAGGGCTGGAAGTTTTTGAATGGAGAGAAAAAAGCAGTGTAATTCTTCCAGAGACCACCTGACAAAAAACACCAGAGTTTTCCTGTGAGTAGTCAGTAGAAATCCATGCCATCAACTTGATTGTAGTTAAGAGTTTTCAGTGTGTTAATATCTGTTTAGAAAAGCTCACAGGGAAAATATTGTCTCTCCAGGCAGCAGATGTACAATCTTACACCTCCTACCTTTTCGTTATCTAGTTTATCAGTCAGAAAATTAGAATCAAATTATAAGTAGAAAATTAGAATCAAATTATAGGTGTCAGTGTTGTCTAGTGTAGAAAGGGAGAATAAGGGCAGTATAAAAAAAAGATTTTGGCACAGTCCCTCAGATAGTCAGATGTTTTTGTAAGCTGTTCTAACAGAACTAGAAAGCTGTTAGTATTTAAAACAAATTATCATCAGTTTTGAAATAGTTAAGATACAAACGTATTACATGAAAATGATAGGATGCATAGTAAGAGACTCAAAGTGTGAAACAATCTTTCAGCAGAAATCTTCTAAGCTCTGCAAAGATCATTGGGCATTTAGATTTGCACCATGTAACCACCTTCACTGCAGGGTTAATTCATGTTGCACTGGACTGTGGGTCATATTGGCTAGCAGAAACTTGTAATTTTTTTCCTAGAGCTTTAAATCCAAATAATATGTCTATTTTTATTTTTTATATATTCAGAGTTTCATAATCCCTTATACTAAATGCGTATTTAAATAGAATGTGTCTATAGGGTAATGGATAATAAATAGGTGTTTAATGCATAATATGTGGTAACAATTTCATACATTTTAATGAAATTTATTACATAAAAGTATTATTAGATTTATGGGATGAGTCTAGGTATCTTTTGAGAGGATTTCATCATTAATCAATGTCTTGTTCACCAAGATGCAGCAAGTGAATGTCAAGCACACAAACTTCTGGCAAATGGAATTGGGAGAAGGAGGCAGTCATGCTGAAAGTCAGCTATTCCATCTCAAATGTTTCTCTCTATGCTTTATGATGTGTACGTTTAAAATGTAGATGCTCTCAAGAGATGCAGAAAAGTTCTTTACTTATCAAAGACCTACCTGAAGGATCCCTCTCACCTTGTACAACCAGGGAATAGGCAGCACTAATGAAACATCAGCATCACTCTAAAATACTACTATTATTTCTGAATTACATATTTTTCTTTTTACAATATAAAGCACATTTTAATTACAATTCAAATTATACGGTAGAGCCATAAAGCAGTAAACAAAGAACTAATTTGTGTTCTTTCTGCACTTATCATTGACTAATTAGTTTCTCTCTCAGGTTCTGAGTGACTCTTATAAGAAAAATCTCCTGAGGATACAAAGGTTAATTTTGAAGTGATTACAAATATTCAACTAACATTATAATTAATAGTAATACTTACAGCACAGAAGTCATCTCCTGTGCCAATAAGGAACATTTGCTAATTAGCCAGGCTATTGGCATTACTCAGGATATTTAACTTTTCACAATTCAGTCAATGGAGCCCATGAAGCTGAATAATACCTCTTTAAGCTATGAAGCTGATAGAAAGTTTAAACCTATTAAAAAACGTAAGCATCTAAACAAATAAGTCTTAAACTTCTGTATTTAATTTCATACTGACAGATCCTCAAACACTTCATAAAATACAGACCAGATCATACCATTACATGCATATAAATATTCCATGGACTCACAAATATTTTTATGTTGTTACCAAATAAAACCAAAATAGTTCTAGGCCTACATATTATAAAGAATAATTTATCCACCAGATTAATTTTTTAGTAGCAACAGAAATGATTACAAAGTGAAAGAAATTGTGATATTAGGCATGGCTTAATATAGAAAGATACTGATTTTTTTAAGATGAAAAATATTATATCCAGTTAAAACTAATTCTAGACTTAAAGAAATTTCTTATTTAATGTAACATACATGCATTTTATTGTAGACTGTGAGAAGTGCTACAATAGGAATTTCTGACCATGGTCAGGTTAGGATACAGCACAGCCTTTTCAAATCTAGAGTAGTTCTATTGACCATAGACCTATCATTAAACAGAAAACATGTTTGGTTGACATGTAAGACATTCAAAAGTCCTGTGAATGAATGCAGTTAACCCTAAATGTGAACTCTGCTCTGAGAGCTGTAATTTGGCCTGGGGTGCTCAAAAGTCTTCTAATTCTAATTGCAAATTAGGACTCTGGAAAAAGAAAAACTTATACCACCTACATGTTGCTGGCCATGCCTAGTCCACATTCCTTATTGAAGAAAAAGGTCTTACTGAAGATGCACCTGCTTGGATATACAGACACATCACAGTAAAACAGACAGCAGATGCAGCCATAATTTGTAGGTACTTAACAATCCATTCAGTTTGTGTTTTGCAGAGAACTTGTTTTGGTTTTGTTTCCCTGACTATCTTAATTAAAAATACTCAGTTATTTATATTTACTTGTCATCATTTCAATAACAAGTTCAAACTGACACATTTTTATTTTCTCTTTTATTATTTTTTTTGTTGTTGTATGGAAAATATTATAAAACCAATGTGTGTCAAAGGTTGCTTGCAATGGTCTTTGTTTTTTTCATTTTTATATCCTCGGCAGAATAAGAACCGGGCATGAAATGTGGGCATGCTTGACTAATATGAGTCTTATTGTAACCTTTGTGAAGAAAGGTCTTTTTCTGATTAGAAGCAAATCAATTTGAAAAGGTAATAATCTTTTTTAATGTCAAATAGAAAGATGACACATGAAATAGGTATTTTTTTGGTAACATTTTAAAGTTCAACCAGAAACTGCAGTAGGAAGAAGGGCTGCACAAAGCATCATTTAATAAATTATTTTTTGTTATGATTATTTTTTTACTGAGCTCATACAGTGTATCTATTTTGTTCTTGTTTTTAATAAGTGTTTTTTAAACAGTCATAAATTCTTGAGAAATGAGGAAAAATTTGCATAATATGAAAGCAGAAGTTGAAACAGCTACTTAGAGAAACAATGGTGTCTTTATGCTAATTATTTTGAATGTTGCATACATATGGAAGGCATCTGCTGGAACCTGACCTTTTCTGTAAAACTTGTTTTATATCATGTCTTTAAAACATACTGCATTTTCTTTTTTTTCTTACAGGTAAAAAAGAAAATCATTATTATTTCCACTGGGAACTTATAGTTTGTCTCAGGATTGAGGTACATTGTTAAATCATAACTACTGAAATATTTCTTCTGTATGTTTGGAATTGCAATGTTTGGTGTCTTTTTTCTTAAAGGTAGGAGCTGCTGTGGAGCATGGGAAATTGATATTTATAGATTGGTGGTTAGCTTTGAAATAACATTAAAACAAAAAAGTAATTCAATAGAAGACCAAATATCAGGTTCTATAATGCACTGATGCAATGGGATAGAAAAAAATAATTTCTGTGTAGTAGATCTTACTAGGTCATACCATTTTGAATCATTCATTAATATGAATATGTTCCTTCATACTGACCGAAAGGTTTAATTTCTTAAATTATTATTGAGAAAATACAGGAAAAAAGTAGGCCAGGTTGGCAATATTTTCCTGATGGGACATACAGTTCAGAAGTTTAAGGTCATGTGAGATTAGAGACATTTTCAGAGTGATCTGAAGGAGAGGTGGGAATTGTTTATAGTAGGCTTTGAAGAAATGAGAGGGTAAAATGCTCTACTGCAGAAGTTAATATTGTATTTATTTGGCCAGACTACTGTGTGTATTTATAGAGACCACAAGCGAGCTGATAACATGTTCCAATAAAGTATTTGGAGCATCTAGAGTAATTATGTCATACAGAAAGTGAAAAATAAGCAAGATGATAACTTTTTCAAAATTTAACACAATCTCAGTGGGTTGAAATGCTATACCAAAGCAATGAGAGTATAGTATTAGGCTGACAGTAACAGTAATCATGGCATACTAAGAAGATTTAGAGAGTGGTTAAGGCAGAAAATTAATTGTACCAGGAGACTTTGATTATTCTTATGCTGACTCTGTAACAAAAATTCATGATGCAGACTGTACATTTTAGATCCCCTGAATGCTTACTTATTGGAAAAACTGGTCACTTAGCAAGCAAGAGGAGACACGAGTCTTGATTTACCTTTTTGTTGTGCACAGGACCTGCTTCTAGAATTGCTTCAAGCAGATGCTGGGGAATCACAGTTGTAACACATCCAATTCACCATCCGTGTAGGAACAGAAAAGCACATAAACCCAAGACAGCAAATTTAACTTGAGAAAGGAGACTCACAGGAAAACATTAATATGAATTACATAAAAATGTAAGCAAACAAGTTAAAGAGGGAGCTGAGAGGGTAAAACATTCAGAGGCAGCATAAAGTTTGTTTAAAAATTCTACTATATAGACATGGTGAAAATATAAAATAATTAATAGTCTCTCTAAGGAACAAAAGTGTTTACTGGGGTTAACAGCAGGGCAAAGGAAACTGTTAGAAGCAAAAAGATTTTGCTTCTTTTGAAAAGTGGAAATCTTGTCTACGTGATAAATAATTTAAAAGAACTTAAATTTTGGCATCATAAGAAAAAAAATTTGTCAAATCACGACATGTTTTGAGCTGCATCTTAAAAAGCAAAAAGAATAGTTTAAAAATAATGTAAAATAATTTACAATTATGGGGGAATTATGTTTATAAATTAAGATGCTGCTGCACTAGAGCCATTCTTTACAGGGAATGGATATCAAGAATAATATCAAATTAAGCTCATACAAGAGATTTTAGAAAAAATCAATACAATGATCAGTAAGAAATCACCAAGAGTGGATGACATGGGACCTAAAAAGAACCAATTATGAAAGTGCTGAACTAGTAACGTTATGTACATCCTACTGTTTAAATAAGGGTTAACAGTCTTATTGTAGATTCTTCTCTGAAAACATCAGGTCAGGACTCAGCTGTGCCCCAAAATTATAGTGCAGTCTCAGGAATCATTAGGAAAAGAATTAAGACATAAGCATTGTGATGAAAATAGGTTTATAAAACAACGATGGACTCAAATGTAGAATACTGAGTGATGTGCTGGTCAATCCATCTCAAAATTGTTTCAGTAGAAGCAGAGAAGTTAGAGAGAATGTCTTTTTTTGCAAAGAGAGATCACATATACTAGAACAGGAAAAAATAGTAAAAAAGAGGTATGATTGAAATAAAAAATAATATGCAAAAAGTGAATAGAGAATATTGACAGAAAGGATGGAGTGCCTGCACACAAATCAGTATCTGTCAGCTGGTTTAATATAAGCAAAAGGAAATACTATTCATTTACACTGTGGAACTTCTCTTCATACAGGCCAAAACTACAGAGGGACTTCAGCAGAAATGAAACATTTCATGGAGAGTGAGTCAGTCAGTGGCTCCTAAGTCTGATAGTCCAGACCGAATGTTCAGTTCAGAATCCCAGACTGTTAATTGTCAGAAGCTGTAAAGGAAGATTTACTCTACTAATGTCCAGATGTATAATAACATACCTTCATGTTAGTGTTCTCCATGAGTGGCAACAGGATGAACTAGAGGGAGTTTTGCTCTGACAGGCTCAGGATTGTTCTTACATTTTTATGAAAACACCCATGAAAATAGATTCAGAAAATTGTATCAAATAAAAAAAGGAAAATAGTTACAGAAGCCAAAATGTTTCACTTCAAAATTTTCTGGATAGACCTTTCTATTTTTATTTGATTAATCAGACTAATAAAATGATGATGATATTTAAAGCTATACAGCAACAAATGCTAAATATTTTATTTTGTATTAAGAGCATTTTTATTTGACCATATAATCATGCCCATAGCTCTAAGTATAATTAATTTAAAATTTAAATTTTATTTCATTAACGGGGAAATTTTTTTTAGTTGGTTGGTTTTGGGTTTTTTGTGTGTGTGTGTGTGGTTTGTTTGGTTTTTTTTTTTTAAATCAAACGGATGTCCAGTAGTTTAAGAAAACAAGACATTTTGTTGGCTACAAACCACTGTTACTGAACTTCTGGCAACATTTTATCAAAACTGGGAGTGCCTGAAGAAGGAAGACACCACCTGTACTGTTAAAATCTGTGTTCTACAGATGTGCTATACTCCCAAATTTGGCTTACCCTTGGTTTTGGAAAGTTTCCCATCTGCCTGGATCTCATTTGGATTGTGAGCTGTACATTTATAGATTGTTTATATTCATGGATATGAAAATCTCTGTATTTGCACAAGTACAGTTTCTAAATTTGCTGTCACACTTTGACTTCCACCAGCTCAACCTGAAAATTATTTCCGTGTAAGAGAAAGCAGGTGAAAACAGTCATTATTTCTCCATATTAAAGCAAGGAAGCATGGGGTATTTGGCCATTCCTGAAAGACTGAAAGGGGCATGGAAGTGAACTCGCTGGCGAAGTTGTTTGTATCTACCACCATGCCCTGGTTATCCTCTGCCCATCTTTTACTCTTTAGCTTTCAAATCTCTTAGTCTGATGATGAAATTTAATTGGTCTAATAAGAGAAATTTCTCCTGTAAAACCAGGAGACATTTGTTGCAAGGTGCTAATTCCTAATATTACAGCAAATTTCTGCCAGCTGGTGGGGTGATGGGAATCGTATGTATTATGTGTGTGGCTTTTAAGGCCAGTGTCTCACATTATAGTACAACAAGTTTCAGACAGCAGTGAAACAACACCTTCTTCTCTTGTGAAAGCAGGATGCAATTACATAATGGCAGATATTAAATTGTAACAATAACCTGTTGCTGGAGACATATGGGAAGAGTATATGCAAGTTTCTTTACAGGAATAATATAGTGTAAAAATAGTCTGTTGGCATAGGGAGGCTTTGATATCAGTGGAAAAAAACCCCTCTAAAAATGGGAAATTCTCATCTTGAGCTAAATGCAAACCAAAATAAGACAGTTCTCAAAGGAATTACAGAAAGTAATAGGTGTGGTAGGCAACCAACCTGCCAGAGCCAGCCACTGTGTTTATTTTTCCCTGTTTGTTTTCTTTTGTGGTTTTTTTTTTTTTTGTTTTTTTTTTTGTTTTTTTTTTTTTGTTTTTTTTTGTTTTTTTTTTTTTTTCCCCTGAGTTGACCAGAGGGATCAGTTTAAATGCAGGCTGCCTGCCTGAGAAACCATTTCTGAAAATGACTTCTGTGGAGGTGGGCTGGTAGGTTAGATTCAGCCAATTAGGAACATGAGAAATGCTTTGTGACTTGGCCCATTTGACACCTACTAATGTACCAGTCTCAGAGGTAAGATACTAAGAATATATACTAAGAACATCAGCCTGAAAAAGTTGTTTTGCAATGCATGTAAAAGGAGAGAAGGAGGGAGAGATAGTGAGAGAGAGAGCGCACTTGTCTGTGTGAAGGCTGAGGTGTAAAAAGCTAAAGGCAATTTCTGTGAAAAAAAAGAATCAGAGAGAAACCCTCATGTTACTTCTTGGATAAAATTCAGACTTGAACCAGGACTAGTTCTGAATTCATCTAGGACATACATAAAGCTGTTGGTACCTCAGTTGTAATCTTCTGTTGTGGAGGGAACTTCTATAGCATAAGTTAATGCAGCACACAATGTTTGTGGTATTAGAATCTCCAAGACTTTGAGCAAAATGTTATTCATGCAAAAGATAACATTACACAAAAATATTTCACTTCTATGAGTTTGACTAAAACATATTATTGCCTACTTGTTTATATGCATTCACAACTCCACTCTAGTATTCCAAACAGTTATTATCTGCTCCTCTATCTATCCTGCAATTTCATCTCTTGTCTTATTTATTTATTTATTTAATACTCTTAGTTTCCCCTTCACAATACTGTCACTGGTTAAAAGGTATAATGCTGTTGAGAGGAAGACAAGTAATATATTTTGTCTTTATAATGTTGGCCAGTTTTTGATAGTATTTTTTCATACATAATTCCTTCAAAGTTTTGGGGAATTTTTATTTAAATTAAATATTTTTTAAAGTAATTTAAGTAATTGTTGTGAACTAATTTGTGTATATATCTGTAATCTATTCAGTTCTGAAAGAATGAATCTTAGTAAGAAGCATGGAGTGATATTTTGAATCATATGAGTTTGTTATCACAAAAAATATATTAAATATATACATTAAAATTTACTGCATAATATTTTCTGGGTTTGTTTTTCAGTATGATCCCCAAATTAAATATTCTGGTTTGAAAGTGGCATGAGATTAAAGGGAAAAAGTATAGAAAGGTATATACATAGACAAGTTAATTTTTCAGTCTCTATTTGTTTTTTTAATTTCCTTTGTGATTTCTAGTAAACAGTAGACCACTCTATTCTTGTTTTGCATTCAGAAACCAAGATATTCTTTCCAAATTCAGAAGGAAAAAAATGTATTTTGATTATGTTTGAGTGATCTGCCATGAATACATGATACTAAAATTTCCTCTCATCTTAAAAATGGATATAGTCCATATAAAGCATTTTGTACTTAGCAAAAACTTTGAAAACTTTCATGTTATATAACATTAACCTGCTTTCTTTTTAGTTTCTCAGCTCTGGTAAAACCAGTTTCAAATTTAAATTTTAGCACTGGCTGGAAGCTTAAGCAGCCTTTACTGGGTTCTTGTTGGCAGGGTGAAAGTATTGCTCTGCGCATTATATTATGCTTGACTGTTGCTGCAGGCAGCACTGCAAAGTCATCACAAATGGTAAAGAAAGGGCAGAACTTAGCTCAAACCACTGATGTTGGACTCTGCTTGGTCCTCACCAGCAGGGTAAATGCTGGGGCTAATTGGAGGCGGATAAGGTAGCTGCTTGGCATCACTGAGGGCAGTGGTAACCAAGAGCTGTGAGACAGGTTACTGAAAGGGTTGCACCTTTGCTGTCGCTGTTTTTATGTAAGACAGTTACAGGTGGAGAAAATGAAATTGAATTAAAGTTTGTGACTTCTGCTGTCTTGACAGAGTCCATTGCCTTGATGTTCAGAAATGCATTTTAGATCATCAGTTAAGATGATTGTCAAATATTGCACAGCTTTTAGCCAGTTTATTTAGGTTACAATTAAGTTTGAAACCTATATTTTGTGATTGCTGTTTAAATCACCATGAAATTTGGGTTAAATCTCATGGATGTGGACAGCAGGGGAACACCTAAGGAAAAGTTTAGATTGGGACTGCAGTGAAGGCGTGTTCATAGAGAATGGTGGCTTAGCTAAAGATTTTGCATTAGGATGAGAGAAATTGCATAAAAACATGCTGTCAGTCGATCAGAGCAGCACAGCATGGAGAGAAGCAGACCATGAGACAAATCAGTCCAGCCCTTTGGGCTGATAAGCACTATTCCATTTGTTGTTGTAGACTATAGTTTCATGTATTCCTGGTGTTGTGATTTCAATGGTAGCTGAGTAAATTATGCAAGCTTCAATTAATTAGTAGTATTAATTAAGTACTATTAAGTACTGTTATGTAGTAGTATTAGAGTATTTTGTAATAGCTTAAATCGAAGATGATCAATTTACAGACAACAATGCTACTATACAAATCTAAAAAGAAATGTGCAATGTCATATCCAGTGTGATATAACATTCTTTTTTTAATTGCCTTTCTCAGCAAGGGATTAAACCAGCTGTAAGTTGTGTGCACCATGAAGCAATGTCAAATGAACTTCCTGAGCCAGACATCTTGGCACTATCTCTATGTTCTACGGGTATTCTCTGTTTTACCTCAGGCCATGTTTGAAATGAGCTGCAAATTTTCTCAATACCCCAAACATGACTAAGCACTAGTGGAAATAATGAATTATGTTACCTAAATCATGCAAAACCAAGTATCCATAGCCTGATGTCAGTCCTGTCTCACAAAGTCTTACAGTCACTTCACATGAGTACTGAGCAGAACACATGCTTGAATGCCACACTGAAGAGGTTTTATGGAGGGGAGCAGTTTCTTTTAGTTATGCTTTAAAATATTTCTTTTGTGAATTTAATTTTAAAATTTACATTTCTTGTTAATAACAGTAAGGTCTTGATTATCTTTTTAACCTGACCTACAACCTTTAATATGGGAGAATCACATATACTTTCTGAGAGATAATCATCCTAAGCAACAGACTGGCTGCAGAATGAAATAATGTAAATGATTTAAAGTCAATGGCAATTTACTTAAAGCCATTTTTTAGAGGGATTTAAGGTCATCTATTCCTTTGCCTTTGTTATTACACCTATCAACACAGTATCTAAATGGTATCCGGTTAAAACATCCAACAGCCTGAAATATCATTGCACACCTTTTTAAGAAGAGTAGTTACACATTTTGTTACTTGCTACTGAAAGTTATTTGTTACTGACTCATATCTGATACTGTTCTAGATCAAACAGAAATAAGAGCACACTCATTCTGTAATAGTTGTCCATATGTTTTTGTATAGTAATCTTTCCAGTCTTAGTGGAAACATGTCTCTTTTGGCTCAACAGATATTTTAAGCATCTACACTATTAAAGATAAAGGAGTTAAATTATAAAAGGAAGTATTCACTGTTCTTGGATAAAGCTCTTTCAAATGGCTCTTTCTCTTCAAATGATGTCTCATAATTTCCTTATATGTCCTGTTCACTATATTCCTTTGTTATGCTTCCTTCTGTGATTTTAAGTCTGCAGACAGACTGTCTTTTATGCATATAAACATATGATAGGTGCCTTGTGACTGTCACATCTGGCAGGGCCTCTAGAATCCAGCACAATGTTAGTAATAATTAGTGTTAGTGATAACAGTGTTAGCAATAAACATATACTCCATCCATATTATGAATGGAAAAGGATGATATTATTTGGAAATTTCTTTGGTATTCCATGCATAATATGGAACCCTGACTACTTTCTATATCAAATTAGATTTGAAAAGACAAATGTCAGAAAAGTTTGGAAAGAAATTTAAGTTACTTGGAAAACTTTCTTTGCCCTAGTTTATAGGTTTTTTCTTGCCTTGTCTTTGGGACACAGTTTGGTAAAAAGTGATCTTGTTAAGGCCTGTCAACATTTGGAACACAACCATTAGCACCTGTTCACAACTTTTGTAAACATATTTGATATAATTATAATGCCATATGTTACCAATGGTTGACAAAATGTGATTAATACACAGTACTAGCTCCAGTCTTCTCGTGACACTTAAGTGTTACTTAGCAGCATTTCCCTAAACTTTGACAAGGTGGGGTTTTTTTTTGCTTCTGAGACATGTAAAAGTTGAAATAACAAATATAGTAAGAGTATTTATTGAAATAGGGTTTCTAGCTCTTGAAAAAAAAAATATTACTTTTTACATAACAGAGGGGCCCTATTTTTCCATTACCAAATCTCTCACATGCATGTAGAGCATATATGCATGTTTCTACATGGTCTTGTAGTAACAACAGAAAAATATTGTAAGGGACTGCAAGCTATAATCTAACATGATATGTATTTGCTTTTATTTTCTCTCATTCAACTGTTTCTATGTTTGTTTACCTGTGGAGTTTTTTACAGTCTTAAACTGCAGTACCAGCTTATCCCTATTTAACTATAATCATGGGGTCCTGATCCTGCTGGTATCTTTGGTACCACACATTATAAAAGAGTTTCTAAGCAGTGTTTGGAATCAAAATTGGGAAATCTTGGCAGGAAAGCCCTCCTGCAATCCATTAGCTGTTGTCTCATTGGGAGAAAATGTTGATGGTATGTATCTATTGTGCTCAGAGCATTACCAGCATGATATGTTGGTACATTTTTGCTCATACAATAAAGGATTGTATAAATCTAAGCCTGCCTTGAATAAATTGAACAAAAAGGGTAGGAACATATGTCGAAAAATTTGTGGAAAAGGAAGGTATGTCAAACTTCCAGGAATGCTCTGGTGAAAACTGTGTATGTGTTTGGTCAAAACACAATCCATTTAGAGATGATGTTTATTGTGGACAAGCTGGAGTTGTGAAAGCATTTATAGATTAAAGCAAAGGGAGAGACAGGGTACAGAGTTAAGGTTTCAGAGCTTTTTGTAACAGCTGAAAGCTTGGACATATCTGTTATGGGTTAGAACTTTCTGAAAACACTAGTTCAGGGAAAAAAAGAATATTTCAGAAGACTTAATTCTTTGGTGTTCTGTAACATTAAGAATACCTTCAAAGATACATATAATTTAGAGTTATGTTGAGGTCTGAAAAGCAGCAACTATTTCAATTCTTCAACATTTCTAATCATATGTCCAGATTAATGTGAATGCCCTGAATGAGGACACAGAACTGTAAATAAAATAAAAAACTCACCAGCTTTTATCTTGACATAAGATTCAAGTTTTCCTTGGAAGCCTTTAATCTGACTGTCATCTTTTTTCATTCCCAGCAGTGAGCTTGTAAAGAGTTCTGCCTCTGCAGTGAAATACTACTGTACAGAAAGAGGGTTATCAAAAAGCAATGTTTGCTTGTTTATTGAAATCCCTATCAACAGAATGTCAGTGCTTTTGAGAATGAAACATTTTTACTCTGAATTCTGTGTCTGAGCAAACTGTTTCTATTAGATTTGGAAATGATAACGTCTGCTGTAATAAGTCTTTGTCTGAGCATGTTTTTTCCCCCTAAGGACAGAGAACTCTAGCAAAATGAAAAAAATAGAAGTGCCTAACTACTGCTACCAAGTCTGCTTTGAGAAAATCTATCTTACAGTATTCTCAAAACTCCCCATCAAAACCAACTGAGACTACTTTTTGACTATTAAAATATGAATTATTTATGCTATGAGTCATCCTTTAAAACATGCTTTACATATTAAGAATCACAGATACATACAACTTCTGACAGTAGTCATCTCATTACAACTATCAATAAACATCCAAAATGTCTTGCTTTTTTTAAAACTTTGTAAATTCCATTTGTACATTGACCCATGGATGGAGGAAGAGATGTTAAGAACAGTTTAAACTGACAAAGGCTGATTATGGTCCAAAACACTGGAGTGAGATTTGCAAGCCTGACAAAAACAAAAACATCAAAACAAACAAAAATCTTGTTGTTATATGAAGAGCATTTGATGAAATATACTGATTTATTTTTACATACCTGTGGGTAAGGGGAACAATGTTGTTCTGTTAGTGAAAACATGTTGCAGAGAACATCTGCCTTAAACGCAGCTTTTTTTTTTTTTGTTTGTTTGTTGTTTTTTTTTTTTTGTTTTTTTTTGTTGCTGCTGTCTAATTCAGCATTAGTTGGTCTCCTAGGTTGCTCAGGTGAATGATGTCGTTTTCAACTGGGGTTGCTTGTGTGAGAAAGTTTTCAAGACAAGGTTCTGTGTGCATTCTTCAGTGTTTTAGGAAGAGTTTCCTAGGAACTCTTAAACAACTGAAGAAAAAGTTTATTTGTTCATATTCTAAAGGCAACCCTGTGCACCAATGAAGTCTGCAGCCTCTCTAACATCAGAACAATTAGAATAGAAAGAGGCTTGGGACCTCATGTCCCTGATGCAGGTTTTATTGTGCCTGCATTTTAACCATCCAGCTCTCAGAGGGAAGGAAAGATGATCTTGTCCTTCTTATATCAAGTATCTATGTTTTCAGTAATCGGTCGAAGGGGATATGTCTGTAAAAATCCCAAGTTGTCTATTTAAGACATCCATTTAGTGAGCAGGAAACATCATAGTTACTCTTTGAAGATCACCTGTTCTACACAAGTTACTCTATTGCAAGAAAAAAAAAAGAAATAACAAATGTTTGCATATGCTGAGGGTTTAGTAATGAAGAAAGGGATAAAGTCAGGCTCCTAAAACAAGAATGTGGCTATAGTGTTTATCACTCACTTCCCTTTCAAACCAATGATATCATGGATCAGGCATCCACTAGAAAGGATCCTAAATCTTGTTGGGACAATTTGAATCGGGTCTGTAGCTTTGAGGTTGGAGTAGGATCCCTTTATCTTTTCTCTTTGTGATGGGTCTTGGTTTACTGGACACACATTTATGTACCACGCCAAAGACTGGCATTTAGCCTATGGACTTACATGTTGTTTAGAGAAGATATCTTGATGTTAATAAAGGCTTCACCAGTGGAAAAATAACTTGCCCTCTATTACTAAATAACTTTTTTCCCCACAAAAAATGAAGGGCTATCTTCCATGCTGTTAATACAGACACACGAGGCTCAGTCATGTTTGGCCACATGGCTGACATCTAACAAAAACACTGAATGTAAAATCGTCAATCTCCAGAATTAGTCTCAGAAACCTCTTCTACATTCAGGTTTATATATTATTAGGGAAAAAAGTGTTGCACTAACTATGGTGATGTGGATAATCCTCTCTGTTTATAACTAGTAGATGTATTTGGCAGGAAATGTTACTAATGCTTTCACTTAGTTAAACTCTGATAAATTTTCTTTTTGAGTATACTAACAGCAGACACTACAAATTCAAAATATCATTGTCCTCCTTCCTAATTAAAAGTGACTGTAATTGTCTCCAGTATCAGTAATTTTGTTTACGACATTCATCATTCTCCCATTTTTAAATAGCTTTTTTTGTGTTGCAAATATAAATCCTACTCATGAAAACAGTAGGCAGTTTATTTACATTTAGGCTAAGAAAGGATTGCAAGATCAAGATCAGACATTTTACTGTCTGAGAAAGTATTTACTTTACAAAATTCTACATGCAAGGAGGCAGTACAGACTTCAAAGCATATCTGGTGAAGACAAAGAAAGTACCACACAAAGTGTAGAACTGAATAAGGTACTTGAAATAAGACACTGGATCATTTCCAGACCTAACCTGAGTCTGAACTGAATATTCTTGAAGTTTGCCAGGCTTTTACTCTCTTGTTGTAAAAGCTTTCAGCTTCTCGTCTGGCATCTGAGGCTGAAGCTGAAGGTGGGGGTAGTAGAAGGGATAGATTCCAGTCCTGGAAGGGATAGTCTCCAGTCTGTGAGAACATGAGCAAGTTCCTCATCCCCTCATAGTCCATTCAATTCTACCATACCTTCTCCATTAGACAGAGGAATGCATGGTAGGGCAAGGCTTCTTCACTCATTCAAAAAAATGGTTACTTTGCCTCACACTGTAATTGAAGAACAAAGCCTAACCATAAAAGACAGAAATGTGCTGGTACTCCTGTAATTATGGATTTTGATCCTTATATCATAAAATATAAATTAAATTGTAGTTGGAAAATGGCAAAAACAACTAGTTTACCCATATCAGGAAGACATCCTTGTGTACATTAATCTTCTTGGTTACTGTGCTAGCCCAGGCAGTGATTTCCAAATGGAAGGTAAGGAATCTTAGGACTGGATGACTGCAAAATATTATTTTAAAGTTTGGATAACCTAAGACCTAATGAATTCAAGATTTTTCACAGGTTTTGTTAAATTGGTAAATACTGAGGAGACAAAATACAACATTTTCTATTCCATTGCCTGTATACAGTCTAGGTGATGAAAATTAAATTATTTCATTTTTACAAACTACAACATTTTCTTAACACAATATTTCTCTATCATTCTACTCCAGTTTCAAGAATAAAATCTAATAAAAGAGAAAGGCTTAAAAAGCCTAATATTCTTTTTTGTTTGATTGTAAATAAGTTGCTGTGTTTGTTCTTCATGTAGACAGAATTCCCAATAATAAAGATAGAAGCCAGAATGATGTGACAAGAAAACATTGTGATACCTTTTCTACAGGACCAGGTGTTTTACTGTAATTTTACCTTCTTCCCCTTTCTTCGCATATTGCATACTTAACTCTTTTACAGAGATGTCAAAAATAGAAAAACATAGTGTTGGGGGGTTTTTTTGTTGCTTCTAAATAGAATTCAATGCAAAAACATACTTGGAAGCAAGAAATATGTATAGTTGAATAAAGTTGATTTTTTTTCTGTTTTGGTAAGTTTATTACAATTTTTTTTAACAGAATGAGAAAAAAATGGAAAAATTAGATTTTCAGTGGAGGGATCAGATACTGTACCATCCTTTTGACTAAAAAAGTTGTTTAAATGAAATTTTGGACAAGAATGAAAATTCTGTCAAAAATGACGCTCTTATTCTAGTAATATTTGCTGCTAGTATAATATTATATTCTAGAAGGATAGTATTATCTCTTCATCAGGAGAACACTATGATAATATTCCCTTCCAAACTGTCTTGCCTTTTTTTCCAACAACCTGTATGTTACCTTTTATACATGCAAATGATTTTGAAAAACATAAGATTTAAATAGTTAATCCACTAAGGAATGTAAAACTGGTAGTTCAGATAATTAGTTTCTTATACTGCAAGATCTGTTCTTTTAACTGACCTAATCTCCGTTCTTCTGTATTTGTGAGCTTTGGGAATATTAGAAGAATTCAGATCAGCTTCACATTCATGTGAGATGATTTGCTCTGGAAGTTAATGTCCATTACGTTTTGCAAGGTTTGTACACCTACAAGAAGAACTTTCAAAGCCACCAGTTCTTCAATATTAATTTATGTTTACTCTTGAGATTTTCTCCACATTTCTGTATCTTCCACATCTTTCAGAACTTCACCCAAATGAGTGCTTTAAGGGACCTGAGGCCAAGGAATTGGATAAAATAAAATCAAGCTCAGAAAACAAAGAGCAACATATTTTTTTCCCCCTCTCAAATTGTCAAGAAATAATATAATTTGTTCTTTCTTTCCTGTATGTACATGCATTTATAGTTTCATGTTGAGTTGTCAGCTTTCTTTGTGCATCAGCTTGTTTTTGGCTTTGAAGTGGTTGATTTGCTTGATTTCTTGAATAATGAATGCACAGTCTTTTTTTGACAAACCATGCAACTGTATGTCCACTTGCTGGCATACTGTGGGAAATTCCTACTCATTTTTTGCTGGCAGTTAATATCAGAATTTCTTTGTACATCTCTTTTTATTTCTCCATTTTATCAAGATAATGTTTTTCCTGCTTTCAAAATATGAAACTGTTTGGTTATGAATTTTGTCATTATCAAATCGTCCATATATTGTTTTTTTCTAATAACGATTACAGTGGTTAATAATTGTAAAGCCTCTGTAGTTCTTGGAGCATTGATTAGGGTATTCATTTTCTGTAAAGAAAATTGAGGATGAATGTTGGCATAAACCCATCATAATTAACAAGAAATAAACTGGAAATTTGTCCATTTGGTGGATATTGAAAATTACATTTTCTTATTTCCAGTTATGAATAGAAATTGGAAAGCACTGGGAGAGGAAGGCAAAGTATAATGGTCTCATACTGTTTCTAGCTACCTGTACCTGAATTCCCTCATTAACACATTCAGCTGTTTATTAGAATGCTACTATTCTTCCTAAAGTCCTGGTGTGGTCCTTGCTGCTGCAGCTATATCTGTTAGTCCCTTCAACAGATTTCAAAATCATTTGCTGTCTCTATCATCCAGTGCTTATACTGCTTCTGGGACCCACATGCAAATTTAAGGTCTCTGCTGTCATCAGCTTCCACCCCCACTACCCTTCCTTCCCATTCCTAAGGAGTGATCAGTGCAAGATCTTTTGGCTCATTTTTTCATGGGAAACCTGTAGTTCCTCCTGCTGCCTCCTCTGGCCCTGTCAGACAAACATGTGGCCTTAATCTGTCCCTAACCTGCTCCTGACCTTTTTGCCACTCTATCAGGACACAGTCCTGACCTTTTAGTCCCTTTCTTGCTTGTTTAATAGGTGTATTCAAGCTCAGTCTATTAAAGGGTGTGCACCTATAGATTCATTTGCTTATTCTAAAGCTTTTATGTGGTAAATTCACCTGTTCTTTAGGACTCTGAACACTCTCTTCAAACCAGTTCTGATCTATGTTCTCTGTCTCCCTGTCTCTTCACATTTTTCTTTATTTTTCCCCAGCAGTGGACTTTTCACTCTCTTTATCTTAATGTCAGCTTTGCTCATCTTCCCCTGTTGCAGCCTGCAAAAGTCACTGGCTATGCTCAGCTCAGTAGCATAAGAATGTATTATAAGCATTCTGACATTTTACGTAAATAATATAAGCAATGTGGTGTCCTAGAGCACAGGATTAATTTCAAAAGGCTTTTTAAAACTTTGCTATGAAACTGTAATTTCAACCAATTCTCCTTCTGTCACTTGTATACACCCTCAGTTCTATTAGAAGCCCCTTTCAAACAATGCCTTACAGAGGGAGGGGCACACCTTATCAAGCAAGGGAAAAAATTACTGCTCTAACCTGGTGCTATTGTACCTAATTAAGGCATACACTTCCTAATGAAATTATGAAGAAGGAAGGTGGGTATAAATACATTATATTGTGTTGCAACTCTGTGGTTGGTATCTAGAGTTTCAATCCTAAAGTCCTCACATTTAAATGATTTAATCCAAAACTCACGTTCTCACTCAAGCACTAATTTCAAAATCTGCTGCTTGCTAAGCTGGTTTCAAGAAAAAGCCAAACCAGCTGCCACCTCCCCTACCACAGACTTTATCTCCTTTCATTCGTGATTTTATAAGGTTAGTTTGTTGCAAGTTCATCTGTCTGTGCCATACCAAGCAGGTAGGCAATAGCCGTGGGTAGACAGGAACTCCCGTGAGATCAACTTTCTACAGTTTACTGCGAAACTGTGCTTTTAGAGTTGACAGCCTCAGCTCCATGTATAAATGACAAGAAGTTTATGTTACTGAGTTTCAAGAAGTCTTATTTACAGGTTCTTAGAGGTTATGTTTTGGGTTTTTTTGTCTACCATGTTATAAGTCACTAGTCTCTACAGTAGTGCAGTAAAAACTCAACTCTCCCAATCCATGAATCCATAGAGGTTTAAAAGAAATATGTGAAACTCGCTATAATTTTGCCATAACGGACTTACTGGATACACAGGAGAAAATACTAATCACCAAGAAAGGCTAGACAAAATGTGCTTATGTGTCTGCCATCTTTTACCACAGTAATTAATGAGCTGTAGCCGCTAAGAATAATTTTTTTCTAATGAGGCCCTGACAATCCTTTTCAAGTTTTTGTACCTTTTTTTGTGTTTATTCTTCTCACTGTTTTGCTCTATGCCTATGATTTCTGTTTGGAAAAGCAAACATACTTTCTACAGGTAATGTCTGTGAATGTACCAGGGCACAAACTGCAGCAACCCAGAGCCCTGGGCAGCCTACGTTCCACTTGATTGGCAGGTGAACTTCATCCTGGTCCTTAAATGTTCTTGTCTTCTCTCTGGTTTTGTTAACAAATCATAAACTATTTTCCTGGAATAGTTCAGCTGCAAGCCTAGAAAGAAAGGCCACTCTTTAAGAACAATCTACACTTGCTCACCAAGGGAACTTTAAAAAATCCATCAACATTTGAAAGCAGTACCACATTTAGCACTTCAGTGTTAAAACCAGGACAATTTAATTAAGTATGATTACGCACACATGAGAGAGATCCCTAGAAGTAGAACTTCCAAAAGTATCTGTTTTCTGTACTTATAAAATATTGAGTATTTCCTCCAGAAATTCAAAGGGACTTGATGAAATGACAGTTTGAGTTGCAAAGCTCCTTTGTTGATCTGTTGGACCACTGCAGCTTATAGAATCAAAAACCACAGAGTACAGGATAGTTGAGCCAGTGTAAAAGTTGCAGATGCAGTGAAAAGACACAGAAGTTCCCTCTTCCTGCAGAAACAAGACACTTGCCCTGGAGAATGAACACATCACTCATTCTTGGAGTAATGCTGGCAAGCTTCTGAGCAAATTATTTTGGCAATTGGTTTTGTTGTTAGAAAATCCAATTCTGGGTAGATCGAAACCTGGAGGGAGCTGTGCATACACAGATATAATTGCACTCTTTTTGCCATGATGATTACAAAAAGCCTCAGACACCACACTATCAGGTTTCTAGGTACTGGTGTCACACATAAGATGATATTAAAATGTTCTAAAAATGCTTCTTTCCACTTCACCTACAGGATACCTCCCTCCTGTGTTTTCTTGCTGCCTGAAACAGTATGTTTCCATTCCATGAGCTAAAAATGGGTACTATAATTAATTAGTGATATTTGAACACCATGCTCACAGAGAGTATGTAATTTGGCCATGACTCAAAGAGTTGTTGAACCTCCATAAAACTGGAGTGATGATATATCCCATTTTACAATTTTACCTCTGCCTGTTTCTCACTTCCCGTTTTCCTATTATGCTCGTATTTGGAAACAGAAAACTTTAAGCAAATTCAAAATACTAGAGAGAAAAGCAGCCCAGAATATGCATGTTCAGATCATCAAGGATGTTATTGTTATCTTGCTATTCTCCAGTATCAATTCTGTCATCTGCTTTGCTTGTATTGTTGTTTGACTTTTGATGATGTTGATAACAGTAAGTTTTGAAAGAGGGAGTGAAGATACCTCAGGAAAGTGAAGATCCTGGAAAAAAAATGGAAGGAAAAAAAAAGAGAGAGAACGCTTTAAAGATCATCATGTTTCCCTATGATTTTGTCATCTGACAAGTTCGCTTGGAAATTAAGATGGATTATAATGGATTATTCTGCTTTAGAAAGCTGGCATAATTTTTTTTTACACCAGTATTTTCTGTGGCTGCAATAGAGGTGCAGTAGTATAAAATGGATCATACATTATAATAATTCAAGTACACTTACGTGCAATAAAAGATCTGTGATGTTTAACTAGAACCATAAACATTTAGGTACTATGGCTTGATACTATTCAATGGTACTACAGTGGTCACTACTTCAGGATTCAGGCAGTATCTTCCTGGGTGAGTGACTTTAGTGTGAGAGACTAAAATATGGAAAATAATTATTGAAGGACCAATTTTAAATGGAAATTGAAACCACTGACTATTTAAGCACGTTTATATCTCTTCATTCCTAGTTTTATAACTTTAACAGGTGTTCAATTAGGCAGGTACTTGTCTGTGAAAAAAATTTAAAATGTTGGATTTTTATCTCAATATATCTGTTGAAATTCAAATATTTTTAAAGCTGAATGTGCTAATAGAATAAACTGTGAAAAGATTAGAATGCCAGTGTGCTAAAATTGCAATTCCACTAGAAAGTTAACATGATGGAATACTACATTTTTAAATGGAATATTTGTTGTGTATCAACCCAAAATTGTATTCATGTAGTAGGAGAGTCCTCTGAAAGACATCTGTCATTGCAAGAAAAAAACCCCAACATTTAAGTTTGAAAGAATAACAGTTGAATAATTGTGTCGCAATTTGAGAAACAAAGGTGACGATAAAAGCAGGACAAAATGAAATTGCAATAAAGCTCTTCCATCTCTCCTCTGAGACTAGAGACTAACCTACATTTCTGAAGCAGTGTCCCAACTTACTGATAATTCTGCAGACAAAGTTAAATTTTTACAGACAGAATTGTTTGGAAACTGTTTGTTAGACATCTTCCTGTCAGGTTACACCTACAAACCAGGCTGCTGATCTTCTGAATTTTCCTGTTTCAGTAATATTCAAGTCTACTTAACATACTATGGCACTTGGTGGTTAGTTCAACCTTTTCCACTGTCAGAGTCACAGCTCTCATACCATATTTGATGATTAGTAGTTACTTGTTCATCTCCCTCTCAGTTCTGAAATGGTGAAAAGCAGTGATAATTTTGATTAAATAAATTAATGCTGGATTCATGCAAATTTTACTTTAAAGACCTGAGGGGAAATGATTTGTTGTCATTTATTGTGAAAATATGAATGCTGCATTTGTGCTGCTCTTAGAAGGTTTGAAGTCTGTCATGGCCAAGTCTTAAATAGCTGCTGACTTCAACCTTATAACTTTTTTAACTCAGATAAATAGTTCTAAAGTTTTATTCCTCTGTATTTTCATTTTGATCAAAACCAAGAAGAATAGTTTGACTTCTGAAAGACTGAAGATAGATTGAAAGTATTTTGTAATTCTCCCCTTTTTGCTTGAATATTATTGATTGTTTGATAATAGGATCATATAGGAAACAAAATGGGTTAGTGTTTTACTGATGTGCAGAATAACAATTGACATAATAAGTTAAATAAAATTAGGTTTTACTGGTCTGGCATCATAAATTGAATCTAATCGATGGAACTGGCAATTCCATTCAAGATTTTCTGTTAACCTCCTGTAGCACTCCTTTAATGAGAAAGCAATTTAGATGGTATTCTTTATAGCTAAACAATGAAAAAGTCTGAAGCTCTTTTAAAGGATTTTAGTTCATTGTTTTAAAAAAAATTTATTGCCTTTGTTCCATGTGATTTAAAATGTGGAGATCTGAACAATCTCTTCTTAGTAATGTTTTATAGCTGATGCTAGTATCAGGGTTAGAACTTCATTGAAGTGTGTATTATTTTGGAAATATTACCCAGAAGAAGAAATATGAATTCTGCATGGAATTTCTGTATGGAAAAACACCAAACTAAGAGTGGTCAGAAAGCATATAAACTGGATGTCTACGATTTATATGCCAGAATGCAAATAAATTTTTGACTAATGGTCTCTGACTCTTAGCCAAAATATACATGACAGTTATATTTTATCATCTTCTAGTTGGCTTTATCATATTAATGACCAAGTGCTCATTCTTTTCAGTTTATATATCAGTAAAATTCCTAATGTGATGTGACCGCATAAAACATGTTTCTATAGGGAAATACTGCTTTGAGTACTGCCATAATGCTCTGTTGTCTTACAGCTATTTTATAGGGTGTTATGCTCAACATAATGTGCCTTGTTTCTCTCATTTGGGAAAATTAGCTTATACACAGGTAGGGGGAGGCATGGTCTGGGTATCTGTGCATAACACTGCACTGGGAAGACTAATCTACAGAGCTTTTTCAACTTGCTTGCTGAAAGATTAAATCCAAACCAATGTTTCTCATTCAATCTGGCACCTGGAATCTATTAACTTGCTGTGCACTCAAACAAAAATGTAAATTGTCTTCTTTTTGAGGGAATAATTTAGATCTAATCAGGGCAGGTTGCTTGAAGGTAAACTGTTAGGGAGTTGTCATAGTGAATTTAGCAATCCAGCATACCTAGAAACATGAAGAAATGGAGACAGCTGGAAAACAAGGCAATTGGACAATGAGATCCTATTTCCTAATATCTTTATAGAAATATTTTTATAAAATTGAATTAACATCCACAGTTGTTTGATAACGATAGGCTGTGCTGCATCAGAAATAAAGTGTCTGTTGTGTGAGTCCTTACTTCTTACACCTTGAATGAAGTCTAGGCTCAGTGTTGACTCTGGTCATTACCAGATCCTACACCAAGGGTGGTGTTTCAGAACAGAAATTTATCAAGAACTTTGCTCCACTCTTAAATGCTTTAGCCCTTAAAGAATTATTTGCCTGGCAGAAAGTGAAGCAGCAGGATGAATTAACCCGTTAGTGACTAGACCCTTAGTAATGGAAATATTCCTTAGTTAAACTTGTAATCATCATTGGTAAACTATGCAAGAAAATATCGGCTGCAAAAGCAAAGAAGCACACAAAGCCATTTCCCTGGGACTAGGAATTATTTACCAAACTGCAACATTCAGAAATCTCTCTGATAAGACCATTTTTTCTTGACACTGAAATTTCCCTTTAACTAAGGATGTGTTTTAAATCCCCTCTTCCCCAAGTCCCAGTCACAGCGTTAATTAGCTCCAGCTGATCCTGACTGTTTCTGGTACATAAGCCAGCTTGTTAAGTGTGTTCAGTACCTCTATACTACATTTCAGCCTACTCTTAAGTGAGTCAGCAAAATCTATTTAGACTTTTCCCTGCAGGATTAACTCCTGTAAATGTTGTTAGTTGCTTGTGTTTTTCACCTCCAACAGCCAGGGGCCCAAGGTAACATCAGTTCACAAAAGAACAGTTGGAAAAGCTCATTATGGAGCATGGGAAAGAACCAAAATAATACAATAATTTTTACCCATCTTTCACCGTGTTCTTTTAACTGTATATGGCCAGTATCAGAGATCACCTCTTAAATGTCTGTGAAGTTTCTTAAACTCTGACTTCTTATATTCATCCCTCTCTCTGTTGACAGGGATATTCCTTGTTCTCAGATTTTACATTCACCTTTCTGCTCTCTCCATCCAAATTGTGACTCTTGCCTTTCCTTCTTTCATCCTCTAATGCCAGTCAAACTCCATTCCTGTATTTGCAGAACATCATAGGCTCATCATTTTTCTCCATTTCTCTCTCCCTACAACCATGAGTTTCAAGTCCTTTCACTGACTCTTCTATCTGTCACAAAATGTGTATTCCCTATATAAGGCTCTCTCTAACATCCCACTTATAATCTCTGCTGCTCCTCTTCTATCTAAGACATTTTTATATTCCTGCTATGCCTCAAGCAATTTCCTACCACCTATTCCAGAAACAGCTTTTGGTCTGCCTTTTCCTCCTTTTTTTTTCCTGAATCATCCTTACTTCAGTACTTGTTGGCACTGAGCCTGTAGTGGTTGCTGGCATTTCACAGAAAGTGCTTGTTCCAAGAACGAACAGAGCCTGTCTTTCCGAAACATTTAAACATTCATACGTGCTTAGGTCCACATTCATCTTGCCTGTCATTAGACACACAACAGAGGGCCCTAAATTCAGAGTAGAGCTACCTTATGGTCTCCCTCTTAGGCAGCTGTGAGAGAAAAAGAGGCACCTTCTTTAGGATCTGAAGTACCATCTGAAAGTATTAATTTCATTGCACTGGCAAGAGGCATACAGTGATTAGTCTCTTTGTTAGGTGCCTAAAGTGACATGGAATGAGTCTAGATCTGGCTTTGACATAGTAATAATTACATTGTTGCACTCAGCTAGTAAATTTATTCTGTTAAAATCTTCTTAAATACAGTTCATATGAATCTCATTAAAAGGAAAAAGGAAAAAATCTAGACAAGGATTCGCAATACTAGCAAGCCAGTGCTTTGGACGAGGCATAGTCCCAATTGTTCAAAGTAACAAGTGAAGTTAGAGTTTCCCACAGTGAAGTAAATACTATCTGAATTGCCCATATGTCATGCTTGACTTTTTCCCCATTAAAATAAGTGTGGAAATTTAGCTTACAGACATTATAAATGTCACCTGAAACAACACTGCTGTGAGTGAGACAGAAGCAGAAAGGGCAGGTTAAGTACTTGGAGGAAGTAGCCAGAGGGTGAAGTCCTATCAAACAAAGAAAACATCTGAATAAATTAATTTTGAAGTTTCTTTCAGTTTTTAAACTCTTTATTCACCCAAGATTTTATTGTTGCTACTAAGTAAGTCTGACAGCTCTGAAAATAGCACACCGCCAGATATCAGTATTCCCTTCTGCTACAAATACTTTTCATATAATTAGGCAACTTTTCCCAGAGATCTCTGAGAGAATGAGGATTAAATTGAACCATGAGAGGGTTAAAGAGACAGGGGAGCAACCCTCTGTTTCTAAGTTTTGGGTTCTGTACTATGCTTCCAACTTACTTGCTTTTTTTCTGACATTGCTGTTTGCTAAGGAATACCCTGGAGAAGGAATGAGTGAGTGTTTTTCATTTGTACTAGATAGGGGCTCTCAGTCTCAACTTTCCTCTTGAACTGACTTGAAGTAGTGGAAGACACCAACAGGCTTTGCAGGACTTACAGTGTCAAGTTCTGTTATTTCCACAGAATATTTAGGGGCTTCAGTGATCGTTAAAGTTTTGGAAAAAAGTCTTTCATTTTTCAACTAGGAACATGATAATCTAATTCAGGTCTTGTTTAACTGTTGCCATTTCTGAGGGGAAAAAAGGATATTTGGAGAGAACCTGTCTTCTGCTTTTTAGTTACATTCAGTGCTATATACCCTTTGAATGACACAGTATAAAATACAGTTATGTGGGATGTATTGCAGGACTGATACTATGTTGGCCTTGAAATTTATTTGCACAGATTGATCAAAACTGAATGTCAGAAAATCATGTGTCAGTCACAGCTAGAGATGTCTTATGAAGGTTTTTTAAACCTTTTAAGTTGATGAAACTTTACATTTCTCTCTCACAAGCTGACCTGTTACATGGATCTTTTTGATATCACGGTTGGATTGCTGCAGTGCGCTTGATTGTGTGCTGCCGAAAAGGTTCATCCATCACCTGCAGCCAGAGCAGATTGCAGCAGAGAATGTTTGCAGGTGTGGAACGGGAGATTCTGCTTCTCTTTGGCTTTGCTCTGTGAACTGAGTACCATAAGTTTAGTTGTTTTTGTTTTGACAGAGTGTCTACCTTTAAAATCTCTGCAAAAGCCTAAGGCTTCAAAAGTTTCCCTGCTGTAGAACCCTGTAAAGGGAGTTCTGCTGGTGAATGCATGTAAGACATAGCTCTCCATGGCACCTTTGTGGCTCCCTTAGCCCAGTCTATCTGCAAACACTGCATGAACACCTGGTGGGAATCTTCCTAAGCCTCCCTTCAACAGGAACTGAATCAAATCTGCCCCTCTACCAATACTTTTTTTTAGGCTTTTGTTTGAATATGTCTTGTCTTCCTATCTCTTATTATCACAGTGATTACTTCTTCTAATAGGTTTGAGAAATGTTTTTTGAGGGTTGTCACAGGGAAAAAAACCAGCTCAGTTTGTGTAGTTTAAAACAAATAAGGAGACAAGTGGTGCATTGATTTGTTAATGACACATAATCAACGAGGAATCAGCAAGCTATAATTCAGTTCCGGTATCAGCAATACAGCAGATAACCAACAATACTAGACATTTACAAAATGTTAATAGCACCTTTCTAAATACCTTCTACAATGAATCGCCAAAAGTGTAATACTCTCCATCATGTATTCACAGTTAATTGCATACCCTGCCCCAGGCCATGTGGGTGACCAGCACCTTTCCTTCTTCAGGGAATGCAGGGTCCCACAGCTACACAATCCCCTCTCTGGGGATATGTGGGTGCTCCAGTTCTGTGCTTACCCATATCATTCTAAGCTGTCCATGCACCAACTAGAGAGCAGTCCATTGGGTGCATAGGCAAAAAGTGTGGGTTCCTCTGTGCTCCACCTATTGGATGCAGGGTACTCATGGTGACCAGTGGGGTACAAACTAATGCTGTTTCATTAGCTAATAATTTTAATTTAAAACTCTTGATATCTGAGGAAGCTTCCCACCCTGAAGGACTCTACTACATGAGCCCCCAGTCTCTGAGCAGCGTTACTGTGATGAGTGTTCAGAGACCTCACTAACCAATCTCCTTTCTATTATTATTGGGTAATAATTTTCACAAATTGTGTTGCCAATTTAAACCAGAAATTTCTGGAGGTGCAGCCTTTAATAACCTCAGCTGAAAATGCACTTTGTGTTCTTGTTCCACTGAACTTAAAAATGCAAACTGAAATAGCCTTCCATGTAAGGCAATGTCTAAATATTACCTTTATTTATTTATGAATAATAGAACATAATTAGTTTGGGAAATTCTAGTCTAACCAAGATTTTCCACAAGCAAAACAAGCTACAGTTTCTGGCAGTGTAAATGGACATAGCTCTGTTTTCTTTCGGAACTGGTTATTCGTATCAGTAGGAAACAATTATATCAATTTACTTCAATCATATTTTAATACACAGAAATCCAAAAAGTATTTAAAAGAACTAAAGTTTAACAAAATTTAAAAACTTGAATAAAAATAATAATTCTAGAGCTTTATGTGCTGAATTTGTCTCTGTTTTGAGAGTAATATGCTTATAGCTGACCATATACCAAAAGTAACCATTATTTACGTATGATAGGTGTAAGATTACGATGAAGTGATGGTGTGGCAAGTATAGCAAGTAACATATGATGTATGATGAATATTTGTATGGTAATATTTTCTAGTACTGGGAAGTATCTTTCTACTTAGATTTCTCATACAGTCCTACTTCATCTTGGTGTGTAAACCAGATTCTGGTTGTTCTCCTGTTCAACTGGGATGAAGTATACAGTCATTTACCACTTGCACTGGTATTTGGACATCTTACATTTGATATATATATTTTTAAATGTAAAAAAATATTTTAATTACCTCTTAATTTAGATTCATGAGGGAATTCTATGAGATCTTCACTGATTCATTGGAGACTGAATTTGACATTGTGGACTAAGTTCAGAAGTGTTATAACTGAATTTGTAAATAAAGCATGTGGATATGAACTGATATAACTTCAGTACACTAGGAGACATCTGATGTGCAGAATTAAAACATAAAAAATGGGTCAGAGTGTGTAAAATGTGATTTGGGGAATCAAGATATATTCATATATATGTAATTCTTCTGCCCTCTTACTTCATTATAACTATTATATACTTTGTATATCCTGACCTTGATCTTCCTAGATACAAGCCAAGTGAGTTAGAACAAACTCATCATTTGCTAGGAGACAAATATTGGGGAGACTCTGTTTGAAAGAGATCAGAGAGAGACCTTGTGCTAAATTTAGATGAGCTAAGGTTAAACCGTATTGATCAAACATTATGGCTTGAGAGAGGGATTCTGAAAAGGTTTCATATAATTAGTATTATATAAGCTCGACAGAAAGGACTGTTAAGAATGAAGGTATCAGAAGTAATACTAACAGCCTTTGCAAATGCTATGCAGATCTTCGATTTGTCTTTGCATGACTTTGCTCATCTCTGTAAAAGGATTCTCTGTGTCTGAGAACAATATTATGGCACCCTTATTAATTCTGAAACTCTTCTGGAAAGATGTTTGCAAGCAATCCTTGTCCATAATTCACCATCTCCACATGGTGTAACAGAAATAATCAATAATAAGAAGTCATATACGAGAGGAAAGTTTTAAGATAAAAGATCAAAGGATAATTGTCAAATTAGAGTGTAACAATTTCTATATGGTATTTCTGTTAAGCTGTGCTATTTGAGGAATGCAAAACATGACTAACTACATCAGCAGGTGTGGTGTAGGTGTAGTACAATTATACATTGACATTTTTGCTGAAGCCTATAGAGTATTATTTTGTACTGGCTACTGCTCTAGAAGTAGACCTGATTAAAAGTAATTGAAGGCTCAGTTCTCTATTGGAAAATTAATTTTCCCTGCAATTGGAATTCTTAACAAGAATGGATTGATTTGAAGATAGTTTGGACAGTCATATGGACTTCAGTCCAAAAGGGAATTTTATACTAGTTTTAAGATTTCTTGTTTTGTCTTATGCTAGTGTTCTTTGTTTTAATAAAAAACACTTCTAAATTTATTTCCTATTGTGGTTTATCTATGTTTACTATTTGATGTTAAGTTTAATCACAATATGCAAGTAATATTCTGAATACTGTTAATTTTGTTAGATTTAATGTTTTTCCAGAAGCAAAACATCCTTGATCATTGCTATCTTTGAATTGATCCTCATATCCTTTGTTAACATAGACTCACATTGCCAACACAAAACATGTTGGTAAGTTTCAGCCATTTTGTTAGTCTCGATACAGTATCAGTTTATTCGTGAGTCCATATTTTGTCCAATCTAGTTCGTAATGTTTCTTTCCAGAAGATTTTTCTGCTGGAGTGAGAAGAAGACAGTTCTACATTCAAAGTATCTCACTGCCAGGAGGCTCATCTTTATCATTACTTCTGTAAGTATCTACTTACTGTTCTTGCCGCTTAGGTCAAATATATTCGCACAGAAATCTCATCCCTTCCAGTCAAATGCTTTCTGGTTGTTACATGAAAAAGATATAATACCTTAGGTTGTCTTCTTTTGCAAAGCAGCACCAGAAAAAATTTTCCTAGCTGAAACTAACATTCTAACATCTTTTCCTAACTAGTTTCCTATAACTAAAGGTAGTTACAGTGGAATGTATGGAAGCACTTTCCAACTTGTTGCAAAGGACCATAAACTGGTATCAAAAGTACCTCTAACTGGAGCCAAAAAAGGCAGAGTCCTATCTCCTGTAGTATATACTGCTGAAGATGCTAGGCAACTCAATAAAGGAATGGATCACATTTATTTACTCCTAAGCAAGTAAAACATACTTTCAAAATGAATTCTTAGAAACAGAGAAATGTTGAAAAACATCCATCCACATCTGAATATTTCCAAGTGATCAGGCAAAGGCGAACAGTCTTCAAAAAGTGTAGTATGTGTAAGTTCCAAAGAGATTAATACATAATATGAAAAGATGGACCTATCTGTCTCACAATAATGTTTTTCCATCTCTTCTGTGTTGCTAAATACAATAGGAAGTGATAGTTTGAAAAATATGAAAAAAGAAAAAAAATCTTCAGAATACCCTCAAATTGAAAATGAAAACTTTCACTGCCATGTATTAATCTATCCCTAGATTCTGCAGCTCTTGACCTTACGTACTGTATCACAGTAATAGTCTTATAGTTATGAATTAAAAGATAACTAAGTAAATGATCACAAGATGTAAGCAGTGGTAATTATACATCACAACTTATCATAGATCTAGATATAATCCATATAATCAAGTGTTCTTTAAAATAAAGAATGATAACAAATATGAATTTAATGACTAAGGAATTTTCCATATTAATTTAATTTTCTATGTTCAGTTATTAAAGTAATCAACAGCCAAAGAAAGAATTCTGTAAGCCATGCTGCACCTGAATAGTTTATTTCAAGAAACCTTCCAAATGGGTAATTTTTTTCCTACATGTTGAAGAAGTAAAAATTAACTCTTGACTAAGAAAGAATGTTATTTCTCAGCAGTTGTTTCGGAAATGGTTGAGAGCTATACTTGACCCTGTAATAACAAGAAACATTTTGAACAAGAAAATTTCTTCTTTTCTTTTACATGAAATGAAAGAAAGCACATAAAGGTGACAGCTACAGAACCAGCTTTGTCAAAGGGCAACAGAATAATGTTTCCAGTATGAATAATGGCTCTCCTGATGGGACTGAGACCCTTTCTGACTTCTGTGCTCATGCTGCAGCCCCAGTTATATGATGCAGACACAATTTGAACAACTAACATGAATGCTGGTGGCAGCATCAGTACAGAACAAGACCACAAAAGTCATTTAAACTGGTGATAACTGGACTATTAGTTGTATAATGCATTGTGCTGTCATGGCCAGACTTACTGGTAACTGACTTTAGAGCAAACTTGGTCATGTATAAACTATTTAGTGGCCACTACTAAAGTAACATACTTCTATAAAGGAGGAGTGACAGCATACTGTCATACTATGGACTGGTATCGATTTTTAAGCTAGCCCAGTATGGTCTAAGTGCTTAGCTGAACAACCCTGTGTGAGTTGCTTCCTTTTTTTCCTTTGCCGAAGGCACTGCTTTTCTGGAAACTATCTCAATGGAGTTTCAAGTGACACTTGTGGTGGTTATGAAATCACCACAGTAATTGACTTCAGTCTGGGTGATTTTGTATGCAGAAATAACCTTTATGTTTGTGATGCTGGTGGCTACCTGGATAACAGCAGAGTTGATACAATAGGTAATGTACAACTGCATTCCCTGTTAAACACTAAAAAAGAAACATCTGAGGAAGAGGAACAGGAGAGAAAATACAATGAGGAGGGAAGGTGGAATAGAAAAGGGTCTGTATCACTGAAAGTGGTGTGCTTTAGATGCCTTAGTATCTATATGTAAGTTTTACTTTGCAATCCATAAGTAGGGTTTGGTACAAGAGATTATTCAAGCATAGAACAGAGATAGGAACAGGGATCTCTTTGTATAAGAACTCTCATAAAATCTTCACCCAGGCAAAAGATATATTAGCAAGGTTATCCAGAAACTTTTCAGATACCATGTAGGAATCATATGACATGCAATGAGTATTGTGTGTTGGTTTGATCACAGACCAATAAGACCATCTGCAACAGCAGATATACATGTCAGTGAAATTATGTGGTATGTGCTGACATGTCAGAAGCAGTTTGATTTGGGACAAGATGATCTTAGTGTAGTGCAGTTACCAAGTTCTTGATAGTGTACCTATTTGATAAAAATAGAATGGAAGGAAAACCAAAAGTATAGTTGTGGGTTGGTATTGTGTCATGCTAACACCAAATAACAAAGAAAGAAAAAACATACAAACAGAGCTGTTTTGAATAATGGCATGTACCAGTCAGACACAGCATCTATTATTGAGTTAAACCATCCAAGGGACTGGATTGATGGAAGACATGGATCATATGGAGATTAGAAGTGGATTCAGCACAGTCAGATGGTCAAAGATGAGGCTTCTGGAGTGAGTGATCTGGTACACTTTGGCTGAAGGGCCAATGCAGTATAGACCTGTATCAGACAATCAAACAGGGCAAAACCAGAAGTGTGTGCACTTGGACTGCTAGCATCCTTGTTAGAACATTCTCTGGCATGTATTTCCCTGTGCCAGCTAACAGAATCCCAGAGAACACTCAGCCATGGTCTGGGTTACTGCAGGCCATGTATTGTTTCCAGTGGTTGTGTTCCTGGCTCAGGTGTGGCCACTCTGTTTTACAGAATAAGAAAGTTTAGGTGTGTGGATGTGAGTCAGGCTGGGCAAAGTGGCCTCTGGACTGAACAGTAGTGTCCCAAGACCTGCTCTTTAAGACAGTCCCTAAGCAAACTTCCAGATTTTGATATTTTCACAGCCATGGAATGGATGGGAGAGTGGTACCCACACCCAGACATAATTTATTCTGAGAGTATAAATGTAAGAGTTATAATGTCCTGCCTTTTGATGTCTATGCCTTCCTTTAACATTTGTCAGTTGATGAATGGAGACTTGACCACTGGGGAATTAATTTCCTTACTTGACATATATTTATTGTGGCTCTATGCTGCACACTCGGAACCGTTCTTCTAAAAGAAGTTTGGGCTTGTGAAAGGTACTTGAAAGGCAAAGGAAAAAAAAAATCTTTGTTATACTTAGGGATGATCCTGAATCAAAATCCCAAATCCAAACACCTTTAAACTCTTCAGATGGACATACATTCTTTTCAGAGGATATTTCTACAGAAGAGATTGTCTTATATTTTAGAATGTCTCTTTAAAAAACATTTACCCTAAACAAATATTATGACAAACTTGTTTTTGTTGGGACACTATTTAAAAAAATTGTCTAGTAATTAATGATTCCATTTAATAGAAAAGAAAACAAAGAATAAAGCATTCTCTTCTCCAGTAGTCATTTCTACTCTCTGTGCTCTCATAGATTATACTAAGTGTTTATTGTTTTAAAAACTGTCAGTTGAAATCTAGCACAAACCCAAGTGGCACTAACAAGCAAATTGTTTCCATTTCTGAAACCTATTGTAGTAATTGCTACTGACCCCAGAGACATTCCCTAGGCAGGAGCAGTAATGATAATTTGGTAACTTTCTTTTAAGTAGTCTTTGTTTACAACAGCTAGCAGATATTTCTGCCTTCAGGGCTGAAGAGAGGTTTATGGACTGCAGTAATAGCTTCTCACTTTTAATTTTTCAAAAGAGGTTGCTTTAGTAGTGAGCAAACAGCCCTATGTTTTCCAAATGTAATTTTTTAATAATTAACATTAATGTCTGTTTTTGTCAATCTTGATCCTTCTTTGAGGCACCCAAAATACACATGACAAAACTCGTCAAAATTTCCAGAGACTATTAATTAAGCTTCATACTAGAAAATCAACAGGGACTCCTTTATTTATCTCAGGAGGACCATGCTTGATCATGTCCCAGTTGTTAATGACAAAAACTTACTACTTTATTATTCACTGCCTAGACTGAAGGATCAGAGTGTCATATTTGGGGAGCAAGACCAAGTTGTAAAAAACAATGTAGAGCAAAAGAAAGTCTCTGTATTAAATAATTTCTGAATTAATGCTAGTTCCAATAAACAGTTAACTGATGCTTTTACTCTCTTTTTCTGTTCTGTTCTAAGAACTAAGCATCTTTAACAGATTGAACTTCTTTAGGACCCTAGTTTAGGTTAGTGTTAAAAAAAGAATTATTTAATTGACAGAGGATCTTAGCATAAAGGGTAAATCTGTTAGTAAGTGTTCATAAATAAAATGTGAATTTGAAAGCTGACTTTTAATTTATATCCAAGTAATTTTCAAAGTAAAAAAAAAAAAAAAATTACAATTGCACAATATAGGCAATATACGCAAAATATGCAATCACTGCTATGGTTTTTGGAAATCTGACCTGGGATCTTTTTTCCCTTCCATGGGAGCCTTAATTGACACAGAAGGTGAAATTCTTGCAGTAGTCACTTCCAATCCTTGCTGCAATGTCCAGTCATGACTTAAAACCAAATCCCAGTAAATGTGTCAAAACTTTTTATGATGGCTAAGACCTTGTCCTCTTTTTTCCTATTCCCCTGTGCTAATATAGCAAATAAGAAATATTTCTGTAAGTAGTGTAAATTAATATGAAGAAACAAAACTGAATAAAAATAAGAACAGTAATATAAAATCTGTCATCTGTTTGTTTTATCAAAACTATTACAGCATGAATTTTGACACTGATTTACAAGAATCAAACCATGTGTTGACAGTCTAAAGTACAAGTATTATTAATAAAAACGGTGCAGAGAGAAATCTAAAAAAAAAAAATAAAAATTAAAAGACAACTGTAGGTGGCTCACAAGTGGGTGAAATGTTTAAATGGACTGATTTAATTGCTAAATATAATTTTCTTATTTATTCTTTTCTCATTATACGTATAAAGCTGACCACTTTCCAGCCTGTTGTGTTTACTTGTGTTCTATAGTTAAATAAATAAACTCCATGGGTTCTTAGTTCAGTAGATATTCTGAAAGAATATTTTGGGCATCCCAGTGTTTTTCTGCTGGCAGTAATGATTATTTCTTGAAATTGGAGCTAGTATAGGAGGGATGCCTACCTCCTGCAGTCCTTTATGTAAAGCAAGTGCTGGAAAAATAATCCTTTAAAGGAAAATGCATCGAAATTGGCATTTCATACCTTCATATCTGAATCCCAGTCTTTCTGGGATTGTTTTGTTTTTGTCATATTCTCATTAGTTTAGTTTATCAAGGGCATAGAGACTGGAATAGTAACTAAAGAAGTTATTAATGCCAAGAAAACTATTTCAACCCATTTCTCAACAAAGTTTGTTCCTCATGTTCATTTAGGACTTAGTGATAATTGAAGGCAACAGAGGAACTTTTTAATTACATAATATCTAGCATGTTCAGAACTATTCAGAATCACTTTGACACTTCTTATTAAACATTCTAATTCTAGAGAGGGCCTTTATTAAAACCTCTTATTAAATTTTTTTTTTAACTAAAGTAAAAGGATGTAATGCAGAATTTGAAAGAGATCACAGGGAAGTTTATACTACTACAAGATTGCTTGAAGCAAGTGCATTGTTTTAATCCTTTTACTGCTGATCTATCTTTTTTTTCAACCACATTCTACTGTTCTCCCTTTTTGTTCTTGAATAAAATATCTAAATGGTAGCCTCTTACTCACAGTGACTCCAGTTAATTCCTGGTAACTGGTGTATTTCTGAGGGAGAATATCACAGAATAACTCAATTTTCTACTTTCTTTCTTGTACTTCAGTACCTCAGAGAATTACTCAATTGCTCTTCCTGTTGAGTGGAAATCCTGAAATGGACTGTTTGTGTTGTAGGCAAAATTGTTCTTGTTAAAAACAGCAGTCTTCAAACTTAGCACAGTGGGATCAGCAGCACCTCATTTTCAGAAAAGGTTAGAAATAGTAATATGAAAAAGTTGCTGATGTATTTAACAACTGAAAGAAAAACTCTGGCTGACTTGAAGCTGAGTTCTAGAAAAAAATGGTTCTACTTTGTAAATAAAATACAGGATTGGATATCTGTTGTTGGTGATGACTGTATGATATGAGGATATGTTTTCCACTTATTTCCTCTAAGTCTCCACTTTTTTTGTACACATGCAGTTATACCAAAGTGAAACCAGTGTATCTTCTGACTCATCTACTGGGAGTAATTATCAGAGATTATGTCCAACCTGATAGCCTTCTGCATTGATATGACTGGTGTGGGGAACGAATGGAGAGCAGGAGATGTTTATCTTGATTCTAGCCAGTTTTTTGACACTGACTCAAAAAATGACCACATTGACAAAGTGATGAAGTATAGGATGGAAATATGGACAGTGTGGTAGACTGAAAACTGTTTGAGCTGCCAGGCTCAGAAGCTTGTTATCAGTTGCACGAAGTCCAACTGGAAACCAGTACTCCAGAGTCAATACCTGCGTTAAAACTTTTGACATCTACATTAATGACCCCAGATGTATAAACTCTCATTATAGTAAATGCAAAATTTGTTCATAGAGCTCACAGACCCTACAGTCGCTGTACGTGCTGGCTAATAACTTGTGTCCATTCCCTAGGTTTTATTGAGTTTTTACCTAGATGTCCATTACCTATAATGGCAACTTAGACAGCAAGCCCACTTAGACATAAAACATTACCTGTACATATCTTAAACTAAATCCCATCCATGGAGATCATATCTCAGAAGCTATGACTTTATATTAACAAAAAATTAAAATAAAATAGGATTCAATCGCTGTGATCTGTGGTCCCTGAGATGGAATTATTACAAAATCATTTACTTTATATTTGATAATCTAATCATGACAGAATTGCATGTGGATGTGTGTAGGTAGATCATGTTAATGTTCATGACTCTGAATATCAGCTGTCTCTCTTTCAATTCTTGAAATACAGAATTGGCGTTACTTCAGGAATGCTTTATGGCTGTGGATTTCTCTAAACTCTGAGCCCTCATTTTGGTTGTGACACTTCAGGCCCACCTTGCTTGGCCTACTCTTCATTTCTCTGTGCAGCCCTTTCCTCATTACTGTCAGTGAATTCTGGTCTCTCCCTAGCTTAATCATTATTTCTTTTCCCCTAGTCTGGAAAATTACTTGTTTATACTTTCTTCTTCACCATAAGTTCCTTATGTCTACTTCTGTATAGGTTTAAAGCATGATCACCTTTAAGACATGCTGTGTTTCTGTGTGCCATCATGTTGTATTTTTGCTTCGTTCCTTTGTATTCTCTCAGGATGCACCCCTATGGTATTCACTGTTACTTCAAATTTTACCTATGTCAGAACCATCCACATTCCCTGAGCACTGTTCTGGATTTCCTTTTATTCATCTCCAGTGTATTTCATTTGGCATTTTTGTCCAAGAAGATTACCATGTGCTATCCCTGGTATTTTTTCTCATTGTCTGTTATATAATTAGCACAGACTCCTGCCAAAAAAAAAAAAAAAAGTTGCAAAACTGTCAATTTAAAACCTTATGTCATTCATTTGGACTTGAATTCTGTGGGTGGCACTTGGGGGCTGGTTTGTTCCTGCCTAAAAAAACATGTGCCTTTTACAAATAAAAACACTGCTACACGACAACACATTGAAGGATTCAAATGAAGAGTGAGTACTTGTACTTTTATCATGAAACATCTACATGGTAGCAACAGCAGTCATGCTGCCTTGCTGGGCTGACCTCACTTTGTTCACCTCCGAATGCAACTGCAATATTTTCCCCTCACTAGGCTTCTGTGTTGGGAAATGTGATCTGCGTTAACAAATTTCTAGTGAAAAATTTTTACGATTACTTGTTAAGTAATGAAGACTAGTCCTTGGTGTTCAGCTGGGAGACTAATGACAGTGATGTCATCTGACTTTCAGAACCTGTATCCTCTGATAGTCAAAAATGAGGGAATGCCCACAGCATAGTTTGTTAAACCTCCTGAAAGGAGCAATACATCCCTGGAGCAAAGTCTGCTTTTCGTCTCCTTCCATTTTTCCCCAGACATACTATTTACTGGTAAAAGTATTCAATTAGTGCTAAGAAAGGCTGAGTAGGAGTCTTTCAAGGGTGTTATGTCTCAAATTTTTTTTCTCCCCTGTACCTTGGGAAGGTCAGAACACCTCTGGAGTCTAGTAGTGGCCTTATATTGCTAACTCGGCTTTGCATCTCTACCTTATGAAGTCATTGTGGACACTGAAACATGGCCAAGTTTTCTAACTTCAGGCAATTTTTTTCATAGAATCATAGAATGGTTGGAAGGGACCTTAAAGATCATCTAGTTCCAACCCCCTGCCATGGGCAGGGACACCCTCCACTAGACCAGGTTGCTCAAAGCTTCATCCAGCCTGGCCTTGAACACTTCCAGGGATGGGGCAAGCTAATTTGCCTTCACTTCTACTTGCAACAACGTACAGAAATTTGCGAAAAGCATGACTTAACAGAATTTGATGGCAAGGTCCACTCTATTACTTATTCAATGTGAAAAAGCATACAAAATCAAATTAGCATTGGGTTAAAATGGTTTATACACATATCGTGAAAAATTATTCACGTGGATCAGGAAAATTGAATCAGAATTGCCATGTGTTTAAAATGTGTGTGTACATACAAATTCATGTGTGCATGTTGGGCTTAGTCTTGACACTGCCCAGAGCTGGGGACATCGCATGACCGAAGTCCCATATCTACATCGTGGGGTTAGGATTATTTTCTGGGCCCAGCTGACCCTTGGGTTGGGCAATCTCTAATACACAGACACTAACAAAATAGTGTGCATCAGCCAGGTATGATCTGCTTGTAATCTGCAGCCCTGTGAAATTAAAAGAGACTCATAATTACCACTATGGAGTTTAAACAAACACATTTCATGCATATTTCAGTAGTTTAGTATTTTTTTTTTTTTAAATATGATCTCCACAGTTACTTGAAATAATGATCTTGTTGGGCACAATTCTTGCTATGGGGCCAAACAGGAGTAATCCCGTGATCTGCAGCAAAGATGGAAGGAATTGAATCAGATACACAGGAAACTTTTGTTTTAAAGGTGCAAGTCACTTCCCACAAGCCCATAATAGATACAAATCTGTTAAACAGTCTATAAGTTTATTGTTGTCTTTTATAAAATGTAATTAAAGTTTGGATCATTCCTTCTTAGCTTTTTCTTTTTCTTTCTGTGTTGAGCTCATAGGGTCTGGAGGTCATGTTACCAGTGTGTTTTTAAGCTGCGCACAATTACCCTCAACCCTGTAAAGCATTGCACAGCAGGAGTGTATTTATGACCTGTCACAATGAAAGCCACTGTCTTATGCAGCCCAACAGGAGTCCAAGTATAATGCAGTGGTTATGAAGAATATGAAGGTACAATGTAGGGATAACATATTTAAACATCACATTACTATGCCTTTGAACATAACTTTTTCCAATCTATATTTTCCACTCAGAAGTTAAGCTGCATGTGTCCTCGGCAGGTTGCTGAAATAGAAATTCTATTTATCTACTACCTATTATTTTCTTAGCAAAATTATCATCCTATATCCCATTATTTGAAGGGATTATTAACCTTAACTACTGAGATCCAAGGGCACTTCACAAGATATTGCTCACTTAGTCCTTATGATGTCCAACAATTTGTTTTATTTATTTATTTATTTTCCTTTTAAGAACAACCTGTCAAATAGTTTTAAATTAACTTCAAAGTAAGTCTTCATGGAACAAAAGTTGTTCAGGTTATATATAAGGAAATGGATATATATTCACACCATGTGAAAATAAGAAAGTCATTAAAGTGGAACAGCATATCAGAAAAAGATATTATGCTCAATGCATAACCCTTTCACAATATGGCAAACAAATGTTGGTATGACAAATGCAGAATTTTAGTGTCATTTAATGCCTTTCTGAAAACATTTTTCCACCAACAGTATCACTTTAATTCCTCCAATAAGAATTGTGAGGGGGATTAAAAATAAAAATCATAAAAATGAAGTGGAATATATTAAAATATGTTCTCAATTTCTTTTAGCTCATTTTGGTATTATCATGTTGATGTCTTTCTGCTTACAGTCTTGCAGTTTTTCAAAAATCATTTCTTGGTTCTACTTTTTGGATGCTTCATATGAAACCCCTTTCATGAAGCTCTTATTTCCCTCTCTTTGGTTCCCCAGGAATCTAATGAACATCCGTCCTTTAAAAATCTGTCATTTAAAAACTGTAAATCCCAAATTATGACATACATTTAAAGTGTCAGAATGCGTAAAGTTTTCACACTAGTTTTGATATCATGGAAATTTGTTTTGAGTACTTCTTTATGCATTTGTCTGAAATCCATCATGCCCATGATTAGTATCGTGGCTTTAGCATCAGAATGAAACACATACTGATAGTTTATTCAAGCTGTCAATGGTTTACAGCCAACCAAGTAAATACCCTAGAACACTAAACACTTTTTTTTTATTTACGAGGAGATAGAATATCTGTTAATGATTTTGTCTCAGCAGACTAACAACTCTGGATCAATGTCAGCTGTCACTTGATTAATTGCGTACATAAGGCAGCTGATCACAGACATTTTCCACCTTTTCCCCTTAGTATTTTTATTTGTTCCTCACAATTAGTCATAGTCACTCAACAGAGGCATATGATGAAGTCAGCAAAACAAACCTTAGCAGGATGTTAAATACTGGGTGAAATAGAATTTGTTTAGTGCAGTATCTGGAAGAATGATGACAAAGACATTGCTATTTTTGAAATTAATTTTTTTTATAATTTTATTATCTTGGAAAATGTACTATTGCTCCTTTAAAATGCAATTACATTCTTTTTGTGAATACTTAATGATGTTGACTCTTTCCTCTTATCACTACCTGGTTAATAACCTTTTCTAATATTTTTCTTCATTATTATGACTTAATTTAGCAATGTAGAATTCAGTGATTTCAGTGATACTTTTTTTTTTTTTCAACATAATTGTTATGCTTAAAAACTGCATTAGACACTCAATGGCAAATCTCAATATCTGTTCTGTTACTGCAAAACAGACTAAGTAGCATTTTGCAGGTCACTCTGGTCCACCATAAGTAGCATTCTTCTGTGATTTTTTGGGGCACTGTGTGTTTACTGCTGATCAGAGCTGTTGTCAAGAGTAAGAAGGAAAATATGGATGAAGATAGCACAAACATTGGGGCTGCACTGTAAGCTGCATCTCATCCTGCAGAGTGAGCTCTGGCACCCATCCTCTGTAGAGCTTACCTCTTACCTCTTTTGGGATAGCATGGTTCCTCATCCCATGCTTTCAGTGTCTGTTCAGACATACCTAGTAGTCCTAGCTGTTCCTAAAGCTTTAAGTGAAGTGCTGGTTTCTAAATGCCTCACCAGAAAAACAGGCTGCTACACTGAAAAAATAAACAAGTTTGAGGTAAAAGTAAATAGGAAAAGGGGTGAATTGTGAGAAGGTATTTTTCTCTAAAACATCTTCCTGATTGACAACACTTGTTTTCAAATATTTGAATCAACTAGCTGGCTTCTACATTTTTGTAAATCTGTTAGATATATGATAGCCATACTGACTGGAACGCCCATTTAACCAGTGCAGTTATTAGTAGCCACACATGACCTGCTGGGTGTCAGCTCTCCTTGGTAGACCAGGCATAAAAATGAAACAAGTTACTCCTTAAGTAGGAATAATCAGCATCCTAGACATGCATCCTGTGTATATATTCATACTCATCCTTGAGGTAATACAGCCAGTATTTTTAGGAGGAACGACTAGAGTTTTATCTGAAACAACATAAGCACTACCCAGGTGCTTTCTTTCCATTCCTAGACATCACCAAACTATCTATTTGCTGCTGAAAGTCTCCTACAGACCTGTTCCTACTGTCCTGCCTTTCTTTGTGATTATGACATCCCTTACTACATTCTGCAAGGATGCCAACAGAGGACCATATGTCTCAAAATGAAGATGTAGATGACTGCAGGTAATCTGAAGTTGACAAACAGATAAAAACACTGTCTATATAACCTGTTTTATTATCAGAATGCTTTGCAAAAATAGGGCAGCTACCACACACATACGTATAAAACAAATACATACAACTCAGTCATGCATTTTCTCTTACACTATACAAAGGACGAAAAAGTGTGAGATTTTTGTTGTGGTTATTGTTGCTAGATATAAGGCAGCATTATAATACTATGCTGTGGAAATAATGGAAGTAGTTCAAACTGAAATATTGCAAGTCTGTTTTTTGTTTGTTAGCTTATTTGTTTGTTTATTTGTTTTCTTGAGGAACAACACAACAAACCTGCATCATGGAGAGCAGGGTAAGGAGCTGAAGTTTGCACTAGGGCAACAGAGCCTGCTGGGTGGAAAAATCTGGGGGTTGTTGAACATTAGGAATTCTGGATTAGAGCATCACCAGTTGTCAATGTTTCAATAAAAAAAGCAGACTGTATCTTCAAACATTTATAACGAAGAAGTACATCTGAGAAAATAGGATGGGAAGATATCTTCAAATTGGGGTGATAGAAAGCAGTTCAGTTTCCCCATTTATTCTTTCTCACAGTGGAAGACAAGAAAACAACCTAATTGTGCTGGAAGTAAAACTAAAAGGCAGATAAAGAAAGGATTAAGAGCTAATAATTTTACACTTAATATTCAGTCAAGTGACAGAAATTACTGTTAAGGTCTTACAGAGGGTCAAGAGCTTAGACAGAGTCAAAAGAAATTAAATATTTTTATGAATAAGGTTATCTATTTCAAAAGTTACACTAGCTGTGTTCAAAACCACAGAAAGCAAGAGAACCTCATGGCTTACTTCTATCAGGAGTGGAGCTACCCACTGGACCGTAGAGTTTTAAAATCTTTACCATTGTGGGAGATTTGTGCTCATCTTGATGGCCTGGCTGAGCTAAGAGCACCATTACTTAGGCTTGGTATGTCAGAGTAAAACAAGTTTTACACTGCTACAACACAGTGAGAATAAGCAGTGGTTGTGGTATGTGAGGGGGATACAAGTTGTGGTGTAGTTTCAGGCAGTTAGAGTGGCACACATACATCATTTCTCCAAACAGCAGGCAGCTAGCACCTGCTTTTGTGATTCTGTAACTGATACAATTACTTTAAAGGATTTTAATAACTGAGCTTATAAACAACCTTAAAATGAGTAGTGGCACATTTCAATTATAAATGAGTGACCCTGTTCTTGTTTGTTGTTGAAATATAGCTTTATATTAGTTTAGCATTGTTTTTTATGGCTTTAGTTCCAAATATTTTTCCTTGAATTTAGATTCTTTGCTTTGAGTAACTTCTTTTCTTTTCAAACTTTCCCCTTTATATTTTTACAGTGATAGTACTTAAGTCCTCCTCCCTGTTATGTGCTCATATAAGCCTCATTGTAACATCATGGGAAAGGTATGTATTTGTGAATTACATTTGCTTTTGAAAATTACAGTGTTGCTACAGGCACTATGATAAACATTCTGAAAGCTTTTTCTAACTGGTATTCTTTCTTCCTGGATGGATCATTTTATGGACAGATAACACTGGTATGAAAACTAAAGCTCCCAAATAAAATTTTTGTACTACAGATTTGTACATGTTCTTTAAAATTTTATTTTCTGCAATGGATACTAAAGCTTTAAATATTAATGGGATTTTAATATTGCATAGAAAAAGACAGAAGGTTGAGACCTTCTTACATCTTAATGTAATTCCTACAAAATAAGAAAGTTACGTATTATCAAGACTTGATTTAGCTAGTGGCACATCAATGAAAAATAACAAATCTGAATGCAGTGCCATGAAGAATGTTGAGCTACTTTTTCATTATTCACTCCAATCTCATAACTTCAGTGGCATACAAGTCATGAAATGCATTGTCAAAAATATATAGTTCAGAATACAATATCATTAAATATTTTATCCAATAGGCAATGGTGCTGCGAAAAGACTGTACATTAAACTGAGCCCTGTTCTTAGAAAAATGACATTGCACTGTGCTTTCCAGCTCTGTTTCTACAGACAAAAGTTTTCTGTCAGCAATTTCTTTTTAACTAAAGTGAAGCAAGTCTTTCTCTTTTTTGCCCTCTGTTTTTTTTTTTGGTGAGTATACTGGAGAAAGTCTCTGCCTCTGTAGAGAGTCTGGTGAAGTCCCTAAAACATGAAAGGGAGTTTTTCACTCTGACTACTGACGTTCTGATTTGCCCCTGAGTTAACAATTGCTCTCTTATGAAGTAAAGTTGGTATATTTTCGTATGTTGATAGACAGTAAAGAAATTCTAAGTTCCAAAATGTGATATGTAGACCATGCAAGGGAGAGATTAGGTACCATAATTAGTAGTTCAAGATTTCCTTATTTCCTCAGCTCTTGTTAAATCACAACTACTCTATACACCAGTTTCTTACTTGTTAACTTGTTTTATCTATGGCAGTGGGACACTGAATTATGCTATAGGCCTTAAACTAACAGCCTAATATTTTTTCTGCATGGTCTCTCCTACCTTATTCTATATCACCGATGCTTGTATGCATTATGGACACCAGCACATTTTAGAAGATTGTCCAATAGCCTTTTGAAGTCTACATTGAATCCAGTACAGGCAGAGGACAAGAAAATATGCACTGTTCACACAACCAAATAACCAGATTCTTTTAAGTCTGTAGTAAGATTTTTGAAGATTGTGTGCAAAAGGAATTTTTAAGATGGGACTGTGCTGGTTTCTACAAGAAGTTGGGAGGGGACACAGCCCAGACAGCTGACCCAAACTGGCCAAAGGGATAATTCCATTTCATGACATCAAACATCATGGTATATAAGTTGGGAGAGTAGATCAGGAGAAGAATTGCTGCTTGAGGACTGGCTGGGTGTTGGTTGGCTGGTGGTAAGCAGTTGTATCATCTTTTTTACCTTCTTAGATGCTAACTGGAGCTAAACCATGATAGGAACTTAAAGGATAGCACTGAGATGTCTTTACATAAGTTTAAGGAGAACTTTTCCCAGGTAAAAGTGCATGAAAGTTAGTGTGGGAAAAGGGATTTTGTCTGAAAATCTGGCAAGTCAGACCTGCAGAAGCCTATATAGAATGTCCAACCTTGACTCTTCTACCCAGCCAAACTTACATTGCTATGAATGTGAATTTATATAACTTTGTATGACCTTATAATTTGAAGACATATAATCTTTCAACTTGTGTATGGAAAAAGAGTCCCTAACCTACTTAGCCATTCAGATAACCTAAAGTGTAGCCAGTTAGTGACTGTGAGCGGAGGAAAATATAGTTTCGTTCAGATAGATAGCTGGTCACATATAAAGTGTGATATATTCAGGACAGATAGAAGTTGCCAGCATGCATGGTCTGGGGAGTCTTGTCTGACCAGCTGAGGATGCCTCCACAAGGGAGCCTGAAGAAAGGACTCCTGTTAACACCGCAAATGGTGACTGCCATCCTGTCCAAGAGCTTTCTGGTTGAGCTGTACCCTGTTCCAAGCATCCAAATGCATTGCTGCAATTCATGTAATAAAACTGCAATATGGTAGAACATGGAGTGAGAGATTTTCTCTTCTACTAGCTAGATACTAGTACATACTTGTATAGCTTTGAAAATAAAAACTAGGAGCTCAAACCCACGATTTCTTTACTATTCTCATTTGCTGAGTTTTTTCTTCCCCAATAGCTAGCTTTGATGTTTCAAGGAGTTTGAATTAGTCCACATTATAGGTAATAAGAAAGTTGATTATAGATGTTTTGGGGTAGGATGCAGCTGACCAAATTTTCATAAGACTAAGGGTGATTTTGTCAGCAGCTAGCTTTGGTGGCAGATATACTTTGTGTTGGATAATGATTCTCTAGATTATTCTATCTTCATTACTCAATTAATAAACCGTATGTTGCTATTTCTGAGCTCAGGAGTTTTTGATTAGTACACAGTAAGTGAAAGACCTTTTGAGGACTTGGGGGAGAACTTTAATTCAAAATTATTGTAAGGCTTTTTGCTTGTACAACATTTTTGCCAGGTCAGAAGTGTTCAGGGGAAGGTGACATTTGTATTGTTTATAGAGAGATGAAAACTTGTTTAAACAAATACCACTCCAGCCTTTGTGCATGAATCTACTGCCTATGCAGACATATTAGGTGCATGGGGCAAGGATTTCATTTCACTGCATCAGAAGCAATGATTTCCTACCTTGTCATTGCAATTTTTCACACGTTTTCAAGTTTCTCTGTTTTCAATAACTGAGTGAACTCATCTCTTCAACCTACTGCCACAGGCTGCAAAAGGTAGCAGCCAACCTCAGCTGAGATTCACACCTAATGAAAACATAAAAAGTAAGAGTTAATAGCCACAGCTATTTAAATGCGTCTTTTACCCATGGGCTTTGCATGTTTTGGAACAAGCTGAGATGATGACCTGATACTGTTGTGGTTTTTTTTTTGTTTTTATTTTTTTTTTTTTTGTGGTCAATCTTGTTTGTAGTCACTGGGGAATTTTCCAGCAAAAAATATTCTGGAGGAGAGTACTTCAGCAGCACTTCTTCTGAACACCTCTAATACCTACTAAGCTTTTCCTAGCTAGTGAGCTGTTAAAAGATTCCTAGATTTTCTGAACAGGGTTTAGACAACAGTATGCCAAAGCTCTTGGCACAGGATGCCAAAGCTCTTCCAAGGACACGCTAGCTGTGTACTAGCAAATACTGGTAGTTGCTGTAGCTAGTCTGTTCCTCACACCAGGGGCTGAGCGGCCCTACATTACACCAGTAACTTCAGTGGGTACATGCCCTTAGAAATGTAGGGTACCTTTAACCAACCGAGCAACAGAGAGAGGCTGTATCACATCATATATAACAATAATAGTATCCTGCTAAGAAGCATAGCTTGCAAAGAGAGCTACAGAGCAGGGGAAGTGCTTCTTAAGCAGATCAAGTGTGGCTCATGCCCTAGGATGAAGGAATGTGAAGGTGACAAAGACAGGTTAGCTTGGGTACGTCAAGCTGCTGGAATGCATTTGCTGACATAATTAGGTTATCCTAAGACTAAACTGTTTGTCTAGCAGGAGGACAGTGCAGTCTTGTTTTCATCCTTGAACCACTTTCTGAAGTATATGTCAGTGTGTGCTTAATTTTTATCCAGGAAAAGATTTTAGCATTACAGGAACAGGAAGTATGTACAAGTCATCCAGGAGAATACTCACAGTAAGAAATAACTGTACTGAATTGGTAGAACTACTTCATTTAAAAAAAACCAACCAAACAAACATAAAAAATGGAGTCTATTAGTTTTAATCAGAGCGGGCTTAGGCTGATGCTAAGAACTTTTTATGAAAATGTTATCTGAAAGTTTCATTCCGTCTTGTATATGCAAATATTTAGCAGAGTATCTACCCACTGGTAGTATCAACATCTGGTAACAGCTATGAAAACACTGTTGGTCACAATGCTGTTTGCCTTCTATTTACAGTTTTTTATCAGTGGAAACTACCCTCCAAGCCGAAAAAAAATCTGACTAAATAATTCTTCAACATGTTTTGCTGGTATCCATGAAGCAAAAAAAGCAAAAACCAAAATACAACCAACAGATAGTAATGTTTACAGTATTTTTTTATTACTAATACAGTTACAACAGTGATTAAACATAATGTCATACTCAGGGGACTTGGGTCCACACCGTATGGGTGTTAGCAGAGAGAAAGTAGTTACCCTTTTACCCTTACACTGTTCAACTCAATAAATGAAATTAGAGTTGTAGGAGGATAACAGGATTATTGTAGAGTCATCATTTCCTGCAGCATTTATCCTTTAAATTTGACCTTTGCAGGAGTTCATTATGCCAAAATTGATAGATCATGCTCATAGGAAGAAGTCATCTGTAATACCTGAGAGCTATTGAGCTAACTAAATAAACAACTCGAGGCAGTTATTGTATATATTTAAGGTAAGTTTGTGTGTCTGCATACATATATATCTCTATATGCATATAAATGCTGCAGGACCTGTCCCAGTAACTTTCTTTTAATTACCATTTGAGAATATAATATACAGCTTTAGTTACAGTGAATACTAGCACAGTGTTTAAAAAAGATAGAAGGAGATGACAGAAATATGCCACCCCATTGTAACGGCATGTCACCAAATCTTTATAGAAGTCAAAAAAAAAGTAGTTTTTCCTTTTTTTTACTCCGTTCCTGATCTAGATAACTGATGGGGTGAAAAGCATCAGGAACTAACAAAGACTGATGTGATATCTTCAGGAGGATGGAAATACTGTAGAAAAACAATGCTCTCAGTTCGATCAGTCCCACCGAGGGAGCTGCTTCCAGGCCTGACCTTAACTTCAGAATTCGCTTCTGACGAATTAGAGTATCCATGATGTGAGTGCCTTCCAGCAATTGTAATATACACATCTTTAGACTCAGTGGTCTGCATGAGTCACTGCATCAAAGTTGGGTTTAAAGCCCAAATCCACTCTCCCATGCCTATCCCAAGACATCTCAGCCTTCTGCAGGAATAATGACTGTAATAGGTGGATGTCTATCATCCAAATTACAGCTTCTATAAACAAGCATATCACTGTCTAATAGATGTAACCGGCTACCCACTGTTTAGTTTAATGATTGAGTGTTTTAATTGCCTGGTTCTATTGGAGATCTAACAGTCTGTCTGGGATACAACTTTTAGAGAGTTCAGTGACTTCTTCAATTGTTTCATTCACTACTGAGAACCTTAACTATTTTTTTAATCTTGTTTCTTGTTATTCCCTCTCCATTCTGAGGTTGAAATGACAATGTCAAGCTGTAGCATAATCCAACAATTTATATTATTGGGAGAAGGTTGTAAACAAAACAAAAATCTTCAAACTTTAAAAGAGTTTAGAAGTTCAGTGATCAAAATGCTGATTACTGTCTCCCTGCTATCCTCCAATTTAGGGATGAACTCCATTCTGCTTCTGTAAAATGACAGCTCTGGAAAGACCCTTAATGCACTGAAGTGTTGGTGGATGCCTTGAAGTAGAGGCAGCAAATAATCATTGACGTGTCTGAATGTTTTGGAAATAGTTTTGATTTTGTTCTCTAATGTCACAATCAAAAAGAATAGGACCAGTAAACTGAAGTGGCAGTGTGTTGATTAGAGCTTCTGAAGAAGAGAGGAAAGACAACAGGAGACACTGAATGTTCACCTGCTTATTGCTAATTGGGGTATTCAGCAGATAATCCTATGACTGATTCAGTTTCAACTTTTTTATTGTAATATTTGCTGGTGACCTATAAAATTGATTAATGCTTATTCATTGTGAAAACTATTATCCTTTCACTTTTTTTTCAGATGAGTAACTTTTATAAACCCATAATATACCAATTCATTATGTAATAAGTACAATGTAGCTCGTAACTCTTTTTAAAGACATGGTTTGAAAGATCTAGTGGATGTCTGACTTCGATTTTCAGAATGTAATACTAATCTGGTTTATTACTTTTATTTTCTTATCAGTGCATATAGGTTATACCACAAACGAAGGATCCCATGTTATTTCCTGGAGACCAGATTCTGATTTGCCTGGATCAGGGTACCTCTTCTGAAAATGAGACAGGTTCATTCTCATGTTAAAATTAAATGTCTTGCAAACATCATGTATTAAAATTAGCTAGGATAAGACTGGTTCTGATAAACAGTTTTTCAGATTTGGTTACAAAATGTAGATTAAATCTCTTTCAGCAAGCTTTAAAGCTCTTTATTCTGGGACTTCTAAGATTCTTTTAATTTCTGTTTTTTTTTTTTTTTTACTCTTGTTCTATAATAAAATATATAATTAAAATTGATTTTGCTTAAAATTAAAGATGGTTTTAAAACTAAGATGGCTGAAGATGACTGAGGGTGATGAATATTAATTACTATTGGAGATAATGGGGGTAGCTTGGGGCTATATTGTACTTCACTACCTCCTCAGGTGACACTGAGTATTTCTGATAGCGATGCTATTCTGGGGAGGACACTGATGGTGAAAACCATCCTTGATGAATTCTTAGAGAATTTTCTTATGCAATTGAAGCTCTTTCCCATGTCTTTTGTTACCTGAAAATCTATGTATATTAATTTCAGGTGAATGCAGAATAGTTTAAAAAATAAGAAAATATGGGTAAGTATGGTTTAGTCATAGTTTCTCATATATGCATCATACTGGGAAAACTATTGTCACTTGAGGAGTTGTTTCTTCATTACACCAGAAAATAATTGTACTGATTCCTCATACATTACCAGCCAAAAGTAATACTCATGGAGTTCTAGCTATTCTCTTGGGTACCTGTATGATATTTGTTTTCTTGCAGAGAATAATATTGTATTGTCTGAACTTCTATGAGTTAACCTACAGATCAGTGGCAGTAAGATCACTGAAAAACTGTCAGCTATCAAACCCAACAACACATTCACATACAGTTATCATATATTTGAAAAATCTCTTATTTTCTTACCTTGCAAAAGGTTCAGAATGAGTTCCTTCTCCCATAGTTAGTAAGCAAAACCCTTTTTCATTTGCAGTGTCTTAGCCATAATGGCAAAGGTGGCTGATCATATATACTCTGCTATATTAGAAAGAATGAAGCCAGCAGATTAAACAAATCATTACTCAAAGGTTTTATTACTCGAGAATATAAAAAAAAATCTGCACTGACAATATTTTCCTGGATTTAATAAATTTTAATGCAGTGAAAAGGGTCTAGGGAACATATATTATAAGAATAAAAATAGGGCATCATTGTAGTTATAATGAAGACCATCCCCAAGTTGATAACATTTGGGAAAGTTTTGGCTTTTTTTGGAACTACTCATCTACTGAAGCAAAATTGTAGAATGAGGAACTCCGAACGTTAGCTTACCTCTTATTGTCTTTCCTTCCAGATGAAAATTATAGGAAACTTCTCTTTTGCTTTGAAGTTCTTAATGTACATGTCGGTAAACAGTTGTAGCTCTTTTCATGAGTGAAGCTTTAAAAGGCCCTTCAGATACAAGGAACTGGATAACATTTGTCACATTGTCAATGTTGTCATCTTTTCCTCTTTTACATATCTGTATAACTGACAGCAGCTATGGTTTACATATACAATTCTTATGTAACATCGTGAAGTATTAAAATCTGCCTTCCTTTTTGACTGGTAGCCACTAATCTTTCTACGACTTCTGCAATTATTTGGTGTCCTCTTGCTATTATTTTATCTTAAGAAATACAACAATACTTCTTTGGGAATGGAAAGAACAAACCATTAGAAAGTCAGTGATGAGTGTTATCTGCTAACAAAGCCCTAACAAAGATGTTGTCTTATGGTTTAAAGGAGGGAGAAAGTGACATCTAAGTTACGTCTAGGTGAATGCAAGCTGGTAAGTATTTTTGTATGACAAGAGCCCTTTACCTGAAAAGCATTATACTGCTAGCAAAACAGAGCTGTGCATGCCCTTTTTTGCAGGAGTGTGGAGTGCTGTGTGGAGTGCTGTGATTCTATCTTCACTCTGTGATTCATCCACTTGTGTCTATTTTTATTCCACCTCTATGGAATCACTTATTTCTCTATTTAAGGAGTTTTGCCCACATCAGAAAGACATGTTGTTTTGCCACCCCTTCCCACCCCCCCTTTTTTTTTTTTTCTCCTTTCCCCTCCATAAAGGTTCAATCAGAAAAGCACTGATTCCTGTTCATGGAATCACTCTGGCCTCTCTGAGCTTATCACCCTTCAATCATTATTTCTGCTCAAGGCAGAAATCCAGACTCTCTATATGGCCAAAAGCTATATAAATAGTTCCCCCAGAGGCAGTCTCATTCAATGCTAACAGACACTTCAGGTGGGATAAGGGCCTTCAGGAGTTGCCTCTCCCTGCCTGTAAGGAGGACCTGGATGACTGGTTTATGTTAGCCAAAGAAAGGCAGGTGAGTGGGATCCTCCCCAGGTGCCTCCATTTATTCTGGAAAGTGAGGTCTTCTTGGGAAGACTGGATCCACCACCAAGACTAAGGAATGAGAAAATCTGCACATAAACTACAGCCCTAAGCTAATTTCATTGTGTCTGAGACAGAAAACTCTAAACCTTTAACAGTCTGAGCATACCAAACACCTCCATTTCCCAGTGCACTCTGGCACCAAATGTTCAGCAATGTCTGTGCGGCGATAACTATCACAGGAATACTTGCATAAAGTCTCTTGTTCTGTGGCTTAAAAGAGTAAGTAGGTCAGTCTTGTCTCCCAGCTCTTCTTTGTTTTCCCTCCTGCATGTTGCGTGTGATATGTTTCTCAGGACCAAGTGGGTTCTTTTGCTTGAAGGGGTTCATGGACTGCAATTTGTCCTTGTGGAGCTATAGCAGAGGTTCAGCATCTCCAGGCCTATATAATTCTTTACAGACAATATTGCTATTTTGACATTGTTGCTACCTTATTATTTCAGCCAAGCTTTTCCTTCTGACAAGTAGCAAAATAGGCCATTTGAAGCTGCTAACAATTTCAGAAGTAGTCTTAACCCAGTACTCCCTTAAGCAAGGGATACTTCTTCACAGCTTCTGTTTTTCTTCCACCAGAACTATTTTCAAAACACAACCAGCTCAGATGATTGTCCCACATTCACAGCAATTTTCACTTAATTTGCTCACAGTCATGGAAATTAGTTTAGCCCTAGGAGAACTTATTCAGCACCATTTATTAGGATGATTTGCCATAGAATAAACTGCAGTCTTTCCAGTTTTATAGCATGAGGAGTGTGAGCATTCTTGGAGCTGGGAGTGCTGCTAGGAATACTAATAGGAGAATCCTCTTTTTGATGCTCATCTTGTCCAAAATTTTTGAAAGCTATCCCTAATGTCTGTAAGGCACATATGCTTGCAGTACCTATTTTATCTATGCTTGATGTTTTCGTGATATAAAGTGTATTTGTGCAGCAAGACAACTCTCAGACCTTTCCAAGATCTTGTTGCAATTAAAAGGATATACCTTTAGGTGATTGATGCAGCTTGTGAAGCTAGCTCCCTGCAGACAAGTACATTTCTGCTTGCGGACTATCCTCAGACAAGCTAACATTTTGTATTTTTTATTTCAGTAACAAAAAAATATCTATTTAGTAAGCCAGGAAATGTAAGGTAGAAAATATAGATAGCTTTTGCTGCTTCTACTTCTTTCTTTCCCTCCCCTCCCTTTTTTTGTTTTTAAATTTCAGATTGGATGCCTTCTTTCGATTTGCCTCTGAATCAGCAAGGGAATTTTTAGTTTGCTAATCTGCAGAGGAAGCTCTAATTCTTGTGGAAGAGGTGAAGCTTGAGTATTTAATCTTAGGACAAACAAGGGAGAAGACTGAAGGTCAGGAGCCTGGGTGAGCAAGCAAAATCGTTTGTCTAAATCTCTCTCTTCAGTAAGATATTGGAAAGGAAGTTAAACATCCTTCTCACTTTTATTCTTTATGAGTAAATTTTTGTATTGAAATGATATTGATATTGAAATATCACAAACATTGTCAGACTAAAGATTTTGTTGTTGAGGAAGTAAGAGTGTTTGTATAGGTAGCATTATCATTACTTTACTGGAAATCTGCACAGTCACTTAGTCTGTTCAGTAATCCTAGTGGTTCCATGTGGGACTCCTCAGGGTCCTGTTGCTTTGAAATTACCACTCTCAAAGCTTAAATGTTTATAATAAAAGAGGGACACTTTTTACAGTACATACTGACAGCCTGACTGATTCTTGTTCCTAATGCCATTAAACACTTTGGAGAATAACTCTTAAGTGATTGTCTTTTGTTGAGGCTTGGTCAGGGCCTGCAAAAATGCATCGTCTCCAGCCTCCTTTATGGTTAATGGAGGGAGAGAGATGCTTTTGCAGAGAAATTCACAGTTGGAGCCTAATTTTGGAGGTTTTCAGTCACTTTCTGCATGTATCCTTCCCTCCCCACTGACTAAAGAAGGACCCTGAAGACACCAGTCTTGCCAGCTAAAATTGGCTGCGGGGATACCCTCACGAGGCTTGTAAATCACATAGGTATTTTCAAATGTTTTAGGGAATGCCTTTGCCCTTCTATTTGCAATCTATCTATCAGATGATCATGGTGCATTCATTTCAGGACTGCTGTGAATCAATGTGTGTGTTTTTAAGCTGCATTGTTACTATTTGTATGACATTGAATGACTATAAATCTTCACTTATATTCAATTCAGAATTTAAAGATTCACTTGTCCTTTAAAATTTCTGTATTTGCATATGATTAAGAATTATAATAAAAGTTGTCTAAGCAATTTATGTTGAATCAGTATTTTCATTCCTGAGCTACAAGGTAGTACAACCAGCTTTGAAATTGACATTTTTGCTAACTTAGTTTTATGTGAGGCTGTATAGGGTGCTAGAGATACAATTGTCTGGTGTTTATTTTTTTGGTGGGGAGGGGGGATTGTTTGTTTTTAGAAAATACTGTTCTGTTTAAATCTTCAGAAGAAACTCGTACATAGAGAAATGTTTCTTGCTGCTCTTCTTTTAAGCAGAACAATTCAGGTGATGGTAAAATTCAACAGAAGCAGACTTCCAAAATGGCAGAAAAAGGTAGAACTGGGAATAAATAACGCTAAATGTCTGCTTCAAAAAGAAAAATTGGACTAAGTTATAGTACATTTGAAATATGTTGCTTTTGTGATATTATTTATATGTGTTTTTTATGAAATAAATTTTACTACTTCTGAAGTGTGGTCAGTGTGGATCTGCCATGATAGTTTAAGGAGAGGTTAATTCTTACAAAGTTATTATCTCTCTCTTACATTTCTTCTCTGTTATTATTACCATCCCTAGGAATTGAAAAAATGCTTTAAAAAATAGGAACAATTTATACATAACAGATGAAATGAACATTTGGAAAATGCCTATATGTGAGGAAGAAATAAGGGCAAAGACTTAATGACAAATATTGTCATTGCTTTAGGCAGTGTCAGATAAGGAGACGATAGTACAAACTTAAGTGAAAACACAATTTGGGCACAAACTGAGGTCTTCTGTCTGGACTGGTATAAGCAGGTGAAAATACCTGTCAGGAAGAAACATATGTTGCCTCCTCGAGTTCCCATGGTTTCCCATGCTGCCACCAATTGCTACCTCTCATCTGTCACCTGTTGCTGATAGGTCCAAAAATACTGTTCCCTCTTCTCTGTCTTACAGAAAATTGATTTTCTAATTTAAACACTAAAATAAGAAAATTAGATACCCGAAATATAAATATTACTCACTAGTATACAATCAAATTAATTTTTGGCAAAGGAAATTTGATGTTAAGTAAAATTGGTGTACTAAAACTGGCAAAATATGGGACCAAAACTGAAAATTTTATAGCTGCTGAACTGCTCCTGGTTTTATTGTAAGAGGCAAAAGCCAGATGTGTAAAGATGAAGCAGAAAAAACCCACATACAGTCCACTGAACAGCTCTCATGGGCATTTAGGAGGCTTATTAGGAATGCATTAATAATGATCAAGGCTGATCTATACATCGCAGGAAATGTATTTTGCAGCCAGTAAGTTATATTAATTCAGCATATCCAGCCTATACAGGTTTCTTTTAGCGTCTGTGTGTTTATTAAGAGAACTGTGGGTGTCATGATGCAAACACTGAAATGTTCATATTAGAGACAGGAGAATAACAGAAAATTTACTGGAAAAACAACCCAGTTTCCTTTTCCAAAACTGATTTTTCCATCTGAAAAAAGTATGAAGTCCAGGTTCCTTGGATTCCTTATGCATTATTTGCCTTTATGTTCCAGGCATATGACTGGCTATTCACGCTTGCTCTGTTATTCATTTCTACTACTTCTGATTAGGAGAGAAAAAGTCCCTCAGCTAATATGGTCTCTTTCTAAGCATTAAGAATGTAAATATTCATTTCATTGATGTTTTAAAGCTTGCTTTTACTTTCCAGGGTCAATTCTGTTAGCATTATTTTGGTTCCAAAGAAATAGCTGTTATGTGCCCAGGCTTAGTCCCACTGTGCATCGGTTATCTTCCATTTTTTTATGGAATCTGAGTTATTTTAACCTCAGCGAACAAAAAAATAACTGTCTTCTGTATTTTTATAATATTGGTTTAATTATAGTTTCTTTCATCATTAAAGTCTCAGTTGCAAACACCTATGAAATATGTATTCCCATATAAATGTATCTTGTGTAATTGTTAGAATGTAGTTGATCCACATGTTTACAGCATATTAAAACTCAGATTTATTATGGTTTTTGTAGTACAGGTAAAAAATACTATTAGCTTCAGTATTTTCACAGCAGAGCCAGCATTTACTTTTGTTTTGCAGGGTTAGGCTTTGCGATTGCTTGCAATATAAACTCTAGTGAGCTGAGCAACAGCAGACCTGCTGGACAACAGATTGCTAGCTGAAAAAGGAAGAATAACAGCAGTAAGAGGAGTAATAAAAGTGATAAAAGTGTTGCAGACTGATGACTACTGCTTTTGTTTCATTTCTATTGTAAAGTGTGTATCAGTTTTGTATATAAAAAATAAAATAACTAAAGTCTCAGGCCAGGTGCAATTCCCCCTACTGAACTACTCAATCTATTACATTAGCAAAGCTCACATTTATACTTTCCCTTATCCATCTTTGCAGTGCCAGGTAGCAGTTATGATGGTGTTCTAGTAAAAATTCCTTTATTAAATGGAAGAACTTAAACCTGACCTATGTTAGCAAAGCAGATTAGGTGATATCAATGAGAGAACAGAAAATAAAAATAAATCACACTTCCTTTCTTATGCATGCTGTGGTGCATGCAATGATCCTAGTCCAGTGTCCACCCAGAATGGCACTTTGTTGGGATGTGCTGTGTTTCCCAACTGTATGCTCAGCCTAGTACCAGGGAAAAAAGGAAGGATCATCACTTTAGTGGATCTAGTGAACTATCCAATGTGTATGACTATCAATAAGGACTATTATAGCTGTGAAATGGAGCAAGTAACTCTGAGGCTGAAAATAAAAGGGATGCAATGCTCAGCCAGGTTTTGCAAGTGAGAGACTTAATGCAGAAGAACAGAAGAGTTCTTAGGAGCAAAGTTGCACAAAGCATTCTCAATCTTCTTTCTTGGTCTGTAGTGCCTCAGTGTTCCCTGTTGTGTCACTCCAGAATAAACATGCTCAGTGGCTTACTTTTCCATACTAAAAGAGATTCTCTACAAGCCTTGATGAGTTCACAAGAATTTCCCACTAATTTCCCTGAAAAGTAAAGAATTCTGCGGTGGGTTCACCCTGGCTGGATGCCAGGTGCCCACCAAAGCCGTTCTATAACCTCTTGCACAGGAGAGAGAAAAGCTGGACAGGGGAGAGAAAATACAATGAAAGGCTTTTGGGTCAAGATAATGACAGGGAGAGATCACTAAGCGACTACCATAATGGGCAAAACAGACTCGACTCAGAGAAAAATATTAATTTAAAGAAGTACTAATCAAATAATATTAGGAGAATGAGAAATAAACCCAAATCTTAAAGCACCTTCTCACCACCCCTCTGTTCTTCCTGGGCTTAACTTTAATCCTGATTTTCTCTACCTTCTCTGCCTGAGTGGTGCAGGGGGAATGAGGAATGGGGGCTGTGGTCAGTTCATCACACGTTGTCTCTGCTGCTCCTTCCTCCTCAGGGGTAGGGATCCTTACACTCTGCTCTTGCTCCAGAATGGAGTCCCTCCCATGGGAGACAGTACTCCATGAACATCCCTGACATGAATCCTTCCCACAGGGTGTAGTCTTTTAAGAGCAGCCTGCTCCAGTGTGGGTCCCCTGCGGGATCACAGCGTCCTGCCACCAAACCTGCTCCAGCCTGGGCTTCCCATGAGGTCACAGCCTCCTTTGGGCATCCCGCTGCTCTGGCATGGGGTCCTCCCTGGGCTGCAGGTGGGTCTCTGCTCCCCCGTGACCCTCCATGGCTTCAGGACACACTGTGACTGCGCCATGGGCTGCCAGGGAATCTCTGCTCTGGTGCCTGGAGCACGTTCTCCTGCTCGTTCTCTAGTGACCTGTGTCTGCAGAGTTGTTGCTCTCACATATTCTCACTCTTCTCTCTGGCTGCAATTGTGGAGGGTTTTTTTCCCACTTCTCAAATACGTTATCCCAGAGGTTCTACCACTGTCACTGATGAGCTCGGCCTTGGCCAGCAGCAGGTCCATGTTGGAGCCAGCTGGCATTGGCTCTGTGGGACATAGGGAAAGCTTCTAGTAGCTTCTCACAGAAGTCACCCCTGTAGCCTTCCCACTACCCACTCATTGGCACAAAACCCAATATAAACACACAAAAGATGTACTTTTAACAAGTGATTTTAAGTTTAGTCTTCCTGTCTTCCATCATATTAGCACGAATGGGGTTGCAATACAGACCATGACTGAAGAAGACTGAGAGCAGAGGGGACTTTCCTTATCTTATGTGACTTTAAACTGCATTTCATATTCACAAAAGAGAAGGAATGTTGTAAGTTTAAGATATTCCCTGCATCCTCTCTCAGTTGTCTCATACAGGTCATGCCTCTCTTCTAAAAGGCTAGATAAGTAGTGTGGAGAACTTCTTGACTACAGGGGATATGTCTTACTCACTTTCTAAATCCTATATTTCTGATTTCTGTTCATTTGAGGTGGACTTAAGAAGATGTGTAAGAGCTTGAGAGGACATAAATTTTCAGAGATTATGTCTTGGGATTTCTTAGGTGAGGAAGTAACATTAATAGTACTAACAAGCAGAATGTGAGGTCTTAGGTCACATTTTTTGCATTGTTTATAATTTAGAATGATTCTTATGCCCTCTCTACTGTTGTACTGGGTTTTCCTTTACAATACTTGGATACCAACTTAGCTCCAGGCAGTGACTACAATTGAGTAAGTTTGTACTGACATAGTTTAAGAGGAAAAAGGAGAAAATTTGACTTAGTAATTAGTATTAAGTATATAGAATACTAGAATTACTTCCAAGAAAATTATAGATTCATAGAATAGTTTAGGTTGGAAAAGACCCTTAAGATCATCAAGTCCAACCATTAACTTAACACTGCCTAGTCCACTATTTTAGATTTTAGACAGACTTACAATTTCAGTTAGATGTGAAACATTAACAGTCAGTCTCTTTTCCCAGTTTTTAAACTCTCTAGTATTGGAAACAAAGGGAAATTTTTGTATGCATATGTATATATCTGTACAGGTATCTGTATATACTTGACAGGCACGAAATGCACAATAATTACATGGAGAAATCAATAGTTTAAAGAATGGTGTGATGGTTTTGAGCTTTGTGTTGAAATCTTGGTGTCACCCTAGGCAAGATAGTCTTAAAAACATCTTGATTTTAAGATCTTCCATTTTCCCAGTGAGTGAAATACTGTGAAAAAGAAGGCAATCCATTAAAGTGGAATATGCAAATAATACTGTTGTGGGAAACCTCAGCTGCATGAGGAATATTGTGTGTGTTCATCATTGCAGCATTTCAGTGTCTTATGCATACAAACCAGTGAAATCTGAACTCACCAACAGTTTACTCTCACCTTTTGTGCCCCTGTGTGAGATCCATTGTGTGGTAGTCCTGGGGTATGGCAGAAGGACATTTTACAACCAGCACACTTTCAAAACACCAGCAGTATGAACTTAAAACATGTAATTCTGTCTGTAGTTCTGTCTGACTATATCTGTAAAGTGGCATTGTTGAAGTAGCTCTGCTATTAATCCCTTAACTGTGATTCATATTGAAAGTGAGAATGGGACTGTCTGTAGGTAAATATAATGTCAATGAAAAAGCTGTATCTGATTGTCATGTTATGCAGAGGCTGGAAGTTATGCAGTAATGAATGAAACACACTGCTGCTGGACTCCTTCTGGCTATTTTAGCAGATTAAACAATGTCTAGTGGAGTGCAGTCGTCTGTGCTGCTGAGCTGTGAGAATGATTGCTAGCCTGCTTTTGGCTTCTGGTGTCAGGCACTCTCCCAGATGTTTTCTGGGCATGGTTTGGGACTTATGACATTCCAGGGACCACTCACAATAGACATTTTGTATATAATCACTCTTTTTTAAAAGTTAAGAATTTACTTGCAATGACAATGACTCTTTCATAGCAGTGCTGGGACTGTTCCTGGGAATGTTTAATTCTTTGGTTTACATGCAGACCTTGCCTTTTCATACTAAAAGATACCATAATAGATTCAATGTTTTCTAAAAAGCGAAGGCAGGATGGACTGGACTTCATTTTACTTTATTTCAGCAGATTGCAATTGTATACCCCAACTCTGTTTTGCAGGATATTCCTGTAAATCTATGTCTTACTAGTGGGTTTTGATACATCAACACCATTATTAATAACAATATTGGTAATGCTAAGGATGAGCAAGTTAGGTTCTTCCAGGTGTGAGACATGCATGAACAAGACTATTAACTTGCCTTTTACTTTTCTAGGCTTTATTTTTCACCCTGTTTCCTGAAACTATGAAGATGACATGACTAGCCCCTCCTTTTGTCTTTTTCTAACTTAAGCTGAAATTTTTACATGTACATAATAATGTTTTATGACAAAAATATCTCCAGTACTTGAAAGTCTAGTAAACACAGAAGAAAAAGGAGGGTTTTCTAAATAACAAGCTTTCCCTGGGATCTCAAGGCTATTGATTACATTGTATTTCACTGTTTTTCAACCTTCATTTTAATGGATCTGTTGAACCCTTAAGGAAATTATCAGTGAAAAAATAATGAGAAAAAATATAATTTTATTTTATTTAATATAAAAAGATGGATCTATTTGTCAATGTAGTTTCTGAAGTTGCAATATGTCTCTATAACTGCAGTTAAATGCCACCAGTGATGGTAAAGTATGCCACATTCTGAGCAACTGTGTGTAGACAACAATAGGGAGGGAAAAATAGAACTTATTGTTGCTAATGCCAAGGATATAGTTGTAAATACTTTCAGGAACCAGATGAAAATGCCATTCACATACACTTAACTTTACCAAGATCATGCTGTAGTACTTGTCCAAGTTATCTTTATATTTTTAATAATACATAGGCTGTATATGCAACTTTGTGTGTGACTTATTTGTTTTAGTGCATACCTGGCTAATTTATGTTAGTGCAAAATGGGAAGGGGTGTATAGATTTTTCTCCCTTGTTTAGGAAAGAAGAGCAGTTTGCTGTCACTCGTCCACTTGACACAGAAATAGATAGCTGCTTACTTCTGATGTTCAATGGCAATCTATTTGGAGATTTTTTGCCTTCTTTATTAACGTAACTAATATTGATTTTTATTTTTTTTTTGAAAGCCACTAATGTCACACAGTGGAATCAAGGTTGAATAAGATTAAATAAGGGTTGATGTTTATTCAAAGTTTAGGTACATGCAGTAATATTTTTCGGAATGTCATCACGTATTTTTGTAGAACTGTGATATTAGTGAAACTGCTAGAGGTACAGACAATGTATTGTTCAATTAATTCTACTTTCTTTCAGATTTATAATAAAATTTATATGAATTAATAACACATCTGAAAGTATTTTTCATGTGATTTTGCAATTACATCCTTCAAATTGTAATGTGAAATATAACCTGCTAGTACCCAGCTCCTTTGAGTTCCTGGTCTCATTTGTACAGTTTAACACTGATACTGTGGGAAAAAGATTACCGTTTTTCAATATTCGATAGGGTCAAAACTCTGTCAATTCCAGAATGTATTAAGATGTTTCTTTAAGTCTTGAGCTGTAAAATTATACAATCTGTTCAGTATCATGTTTGTATGATTTTTTTACCTTTTATTTTCTAAGTAACATATAAGAACACCATGATGAAAAGAAATTAAATTAAAGGATGTTTTTTACAGCTTTATGTTTTGGTTTCATTTGATAGACCTCTATATTAAATGAATTTTGGTCTTTCTCTTGCATAGCTCAGGGCAGAAAGAAACAAAACCCTGGGAAAAAAGAACTGTAAGTTTGTTTTGCAGATTTTAGTGGGGCAAAATTTGATTTTGATATATGAGCACCGAAACTGATATTTTAGTAGCAGCAGAAATGTTCTCATTCATCACAGGAACAGGCACAGTTCCTGATCATTTCAATGGGACTCGTGGGTGCTTCATACCTCCAAAAATACCATCTCTCAGTATGTATTAGGGCTATCATCATCAGACAGTCATTATTGTTCAGCTTTCAGCAAATTCCAGCTATTTTTGCTGCATTTTAATATTTTGTAAGGATTCACATGTAATTCATAGGTGTTTTAAAAGGTCTGAGCTATGCTGATTTTTCTTCTGAAGTGACCCTTTTTATTTGATGGGTGTAAACCATAGCCGTAAGACAGAGATACATTGATTTGACTTTGACTACATTTTTCTTGGCTGCCCCAATAATTGGATATCTTCAATGTACTGGGTTAAGCCACAGTTGCAATTATCTGTTTTGCTGCATCTTTCCCACATACACCAGCTGAACTCAGCAGAACCTTTTCTTCGTTATGTTTCACTTTATCTCTACTAATGCAGATGAAAAAGTTGAGAGAACAGAATGATTCCTATTAATTAGGTCATAATTCATTAATTAAATAGATGCAGAAAGTAATATATATTGTTATCCACTGGGGTAATCCAGCTTCATATTTTTATAAAAGAAAAATATATGTATAACATACCATTCACAGAAATCCTGCACAACATTTATGGGAAGATTGCTGGTATGACTTGAGAATTCTATACATATGTGAAAAATACTACTATAATCTTTGTTTTCCAGAAATAGATCTGAAAAATGAGGAGATGTGAGAAAGGAAAAATGAGAAGGAGACAGTGGTGGTCATCAACATATGAATCTGAGCCTTTAGAGATAAACACGGATAGACTTACATGCTTTCTGATAATTTCTTTTACTAATAGTGTGTTAAATGTTTTCCGAGCTTGAAATGCAGTTTTTCAGGTCTATTCTGTTTTCTCACTTCTTGTAATACGTATCCTATCCCTTTAGAAGCAATGTCTTGCTATTGTCTAGTGTTCTTTGGGGGTACATATTTTGTACATTTCTTCTAGGTCTTTTTACCAACCTTAACAGTCAATCTTGTCTTTCATTGGAATTCTTATGCATGATAAAACACATTTTCTTTGGAATATCCAACATTAAATCAAAAAAATCCAGAAATAATAAATATGCTTTAACTGCTTACTGCTCCAGTGATTACAAAGTTGGTCTTTCTTCTCTAATTCCCACCTGGTATTTTCACAGGGAAATAATATTCCCATGGAAGACTACAACATCTGCAAAACTGCTCTATGTTGATGTTTCAGCATATCAATACCTTGCTTATTTAGTTATGAATTATATCTTCAAGTCAATCACTATTCTAAAAACCCATTCCTATACAATGTGGAATTCATATTCATTTTGGTTATTTATTTTTGTTCCTCAGCATTACTACTGAATTCAGACATGGTCATCTAAGGCATGAAGAAGCAAGTCCAAGAAGTTATGTATCTAATTCCAAAATAGTTGTCATCTAATTACTTACATTTCAACCCTGTAGCCACTTTTACTTTGATGTTTTATAACTACATCCCATAGAACTGTTCAGCCTTGTCATTGCTAGAAAGGGTCAAAGATCTAACTCCAGACGCTATGTCTATTGTGTTTATCTACAGCTGTGATTCTACTAGGAAAAAAATGGTGTAAATATTGAGAACTTAATGTTTCATCAGGACAATTTACATCTATACAACCTCAAGGTGATACTAATAAATTACTTGGCATATAGTATATGCTTTCTCTTATGTGTTTGAAACAGTGATTTGGTGCCGCTTAGTTGAAAGTATGTGTCCACAATAAGCCATTTGCATTCACAAAAGTGTTTCAGTGGTCCAAAGCATTTTCTATATAGTTGATGATATTATGGCAAATTATCACTGGGAGATCATTGGATCCTCTGAATGCAATATGGTTGGATTGTGATACAGCTGTGTTTGATTCCTTTTGCTTAGATTTGCATCTGAGTGGGTGTGGAGGTTCGTAAGCTAGGTCTACAGAGCCATCTTACTGTAGTGCAATACCTCAGCGAGAGAATAGCTAAGATCTCCAAAATGATATAACCATGATGCTATAGTACTTTGCTGAGTTACTAAGTGAAGTTCACCTGGCCTGGTTATTTTTGGTGTGATGCTGGATTTTGAAGGTCAGTTTCTAAGATGTGTGCAACATAACCTGGACATTTCGTTAGTTACCTTTTTATATAGTATATGCCAGACAATGTAAGTGCCTGAAGTGCAATATAAGTGCACACGGAAGTGTTTCATAAGGGAGTGATTTCTTTTTCCTCAGTCTAGACTAATAAATTATGTATATATGTATCATTTTATCCATCATCTTTAGAAGTGTTTTCTTGACCTCCTTTTTATCGTGCACTGGGCCCAGACACTGATTTGGTAGAATGATGCTTTGTAAATAATGGGAGAATTATCATCAGAATGAATTTATTATTTGCATTTCTGTTCTTCCCTGTTTAGTCCTCTGTTGCAAGTGATGTAATTTAGATATTCCCTGCCTTACATTTTACCAGGACTTTTGGACTAGTAAATTCCAGTGTTCTACCATAAAGCTGACTTTACCTGGCTCAAATTGACTCTCTCAAAACCTGTGTTGTTACTGTGACAACTATAATCACAATTTGGAATTAAAGACAATTTTTCTCCGCCTTTTCCTCCCCTATCAATTTGGTAGTTTATGGTTCTGTTGGATTGTCTAATCCTGGTCATGTATTTACAGATACAATGCAACCCAATACAACTGAGCAGCAAATGTTAATGATGGAATTCCTAGACAGCACCTGAAGATTTCTGCAGTACTGAAAGCTGAGAAAAATAAGATTTTAATTTTGGAGTTATACTCTGTCTTTTGATCTGGAAAAAATGTCTTGTTTTTAAAACAAGACATGAACAAAACTCTTTGATTTTAGTTGTTTGGGCCATGCCCAAACCTTTTCACTTCTCTAGGAAAGTGTGTGACAAATGGCTGAATTGTTAGGTCTTGTACCACTGTGGTACTTTGCCCATCTACTAATTTCCTCCTCATCCCCTTTTTCAGTAAGTGACTTCAGTAAAGCATTTTAAGCTTCCTTCACTGGCTCCTCATGACTGCCCCAAAGCACTAAAAAGCAGATTTTGACAAGAGGGCCTGCAGCTTTGGCAGGCTGCCAGCTTCTGGGGAGGAAAATCCTTTTTAGGGATCAGCCTAGTGGAGCATGAATAAAGGAAGTGCACCATTCTGCCTGCTTACCTGGCAGTTCATACAACCTTTAAGGCCAGCTCTTCAGCCCTCCTTATCTCCTTTATAAATAGGACAAGGATTCCAAATAGGCTCAAGCTCTCAAACAGGCTCTTACTTTCCCCTGGGGAATTAGCTTCTTTCTTTGACCAAGCCTTGCTGACAGGTCACCACCCAAGTAACCCTCCCTTCTCAGCAGGGCTTGCTGCCAGGTCATCACTTAAGCACTCAGAGATCCCCAAGTGAAAACTGCAATCATTTGTTTAACTTGGTCTTATTCCTGTTCTTTTAAACTGGCACTCTCAATCCTTGTTGAACAAACCTGGCTACCCTACAGTTTCTCTGAAAGCACACTCTATCTCCTAGCTAATATCATTCACATCAGTAAAATATATTGAGATAGAGCTTGTGTGACACAAACTGAACAAAATAAAGCCATACTGTACAGCCTGTGCTTTGCTACTGAATGCCTGAATGTAGAGAGCAGCTGTCTGATTCTTAGCATTATTAGCATCTTTTTGTTCTAAAGTTGCATATTAAAAAGAGAAATGTAACTTAGTCCATGGATGTAAGATTCTAGAACTAGAACAAATCACATCATCATCATTTGAATTATCTAAAGAAGCTGATTTCCCTATTATATTTATCTCCTGGTCTTCCATCTACCCAGTGCAGAAAGTGTACCTGATCTGACGGAAGGTGCTGCTGCAAGATTCCTTACAATGCAAACTTGCAAAACTACAATCTGGACAGTGACTGAATGTCCTGTTCAGGGGATTTGATATCTCATCTTACTCTACACCAAAATCCCAATTAATTAGGGTATTTATAGCATATATTCTGTTCATGGTTTCTGTGTACACTAGCCTATCAATTTATCAACAAGGGAGGTGTTTAAGGAGGAATAATGGCACACATTCCATTACCCAAATTCACCTTGCATTCATTTGTTAATAAATAAAGCTGGTTAGAGGACCTTTTCCTTTCTTGGACACATGTTTTTTCATAGTTTTTGGTCATTCAGTATGGAAGAGTACTTTCTTATCCTTAATAATAAAAATAATTCTTAATAATAAAAATATTCTTAATAGTAAATTTATTATTAATAATAAAAAGGTGGTTTCCAATAAAAAGATAAAATTAAGCAATACACTAAAATAGGAACATATGATATATCCGGAGATATATGCCAATATAAATTTTTAATATTGAATCAGAATCCTGTTGCAATATCCAGACTGTGTATATTTATAAAGAAGTTCCCCGGTGGAAAGTTATTCAATAGTTCTTCAGCTTTTCTGAAAAGATGTTAAGGAGACATGGAAATCCCTGGTAGAATGTAATTTTTACGTTAGGAAACTGCCAACTTCTCATAGAAAAATAGGTGAAACAGTGAATTAGAAGACCAATGTTTAATCTGAATAAATGGAAATGGCAGAATGACTGAAGAATGTGTGCTGAAGACTGAAGAGTTCAAATGACACATGGAAACTAGATATTTGTGTTAGAAACTTGGAACAGTTTTCTCTATTTCTTTTCCCCTTATTAATAATTTTCTCATGAAGATTTAGCGGGTTTTTTAATGCTTTGAATTAACGTCTTCTCACAACAGACAGCATTATTCTTTCTGAGAACAGATAAGCCATAGTAAACCCCTACAAAAAATTAAATATCTGATGACATGTGATATATTAACATATATGTTAATGGGCAATGAGCTCCTGAACCAGCCTGTGCCCTATAGAACCAGGCTCTTACACCTCAGTCATATTCTACTTAGGATCTTTCTCAGGAAACTTACAGTTTTCCTATCACTAACAAGGCAAACTCCACCTGCATCACACATTCCATCTACACCTCCAGTAAAGGAGATTTATACATCTGCCTTCTCCTTAGCACACATGCAAGCATGCACACGCACACTCAGACACACATTATATTTACAAACTCACAGTATTTAGGATAGTTCAACAGTATATGTAATTTTTCTGACCACTTAAGTAATGTGTTTAAATATTTATCCTTTTGTGTGCATTTGTTGATGGGTGTTTTTTTTAATGCTGATAGTCAGCTGGCAGCAAAGAACAGGGGAAGAAAATTCCAGTAAAAAAGAAACAGTACTGTCTCTGTCCTTCATTTGTGATTTACTCAAAAGCAGTCAAGGCAAATGTACTCTTTTCCCTAGAAAATTGAATATTTAAGTAAACTCTTGAGATTTTATTTTTGTAGGCAACTATTTACTGCAGAAACTGATTTGTTAATAACAAAACCAGCAGTTTCCTAAGAATATCTATCATCTCAAACGCTATAGCCACTTACATTTCTTTAAAAGTAGCAGGGGGGAATTTGCTAGATCCATGTCCTTAGAACAGCCAGCTAACATCACAAGAGCACTGTTTAAATGAGTGGTAAGACACAAATTCCAGTGTCAAGTAGCTCTCACAAGAAAAGGTTCCATAATATGGAGAAATATGCATGCATTTTTGCCTCCTTCAGCTTGAGTGTGTGTCTGTCCCAAAAGTCTTTTGTATGCTGAACAGACAAAACATTAGGTCATTTAATGATTTTCATACTCAGGTAAGCTCAGTTTTAGTGGGACTAATTCTAGTATAATCATCCCTGAAAGGACACAGTCTGGAAAAGAGTAGGATTTGTCTGGACTATTTCAAAGAGAATCCCAGAAGTTCACATGCTACAGAGTGTCTTTCAAAGTATTCATCTGCCAATAGTTCAAAAGCATCTAGATGGACCTGTTGTCTACATGTGAACATCAGCTTGAAGTGGACTTGAATTGGAGAGTTCTTAGAAAGGAAATATTTAAATTCTCCTTGATAGAAATAAAATGTATTCTAAATTTTATTCCTAATTGTCAGTTTAAAAAGCAACCATTCTGTATTTGTTATGTAAGCTTTAGACTTGGAAGACCATTATTAATGTGGTGGACTTTGTTTCAAAAAATTGAGTGCACCCCATATGCGCCTGTGTTGCAGTGCTTCAGTGCTCACCGGTTCAAGTATGACAGGCACATTTGATAGAGCGAACTCTGTATCCATGAAAGATTTCTTTCAGACTTATAAAACAAGATGAGTGGTAGATTTAGGTTTTATTTAATTATCACTTAAATCCTTCATGTGGATGTGAAAAGAAATCACTTGAATAAAATGGAATCAACAGGAATGTATGATGTACAATACTTCCTGGTTATATAACACCTGTTACCAACCAGAGAATAAGGAAGTGTTTTTGCAACCACTCTGAACATAACACTTTACTTTGAAAGTTTACAGTACAGAATGATGCAGAAAACATCTAGTGAAAATTATTCCTAATTTACACCCTTGTTTCCTTTACTGAATTTGAACTATGGAAAATACAAGTTAGAGGAAAATTTGCTAACATTCATGTTTATGTGTATGGAGGGTAGGCAAAAATGGTTTGCGCACTTGTCTCCATGGTGGTGTGAGTGGCTGTGGATCTTGGGAATGTCAGTCTGAACTGCAACATCTCTGGTATACTTTTTAATAAACACAAAAATTAGAACAAGAAAATAAAACACAAAAGTTCGTCCAAGTCAACAACTCTTCCTCTGAAGAGGAAGTGCTACTTGGGAGCTGAATATGTAAAAATTATGCCTTGATCTTGTTTGAGACTGTAATAGCGAAGAGCCAGGACAGAAGCAATGTAAATTTAACACTGCAAAATCTGCATAAAATACACTGGAGAGAAGCAAATTGTATGTAAAGGGAACCAGTGTAAGAATCAAAATGGAAGGATCTAAAAGATGGTGAAAGCATAATTTAGGTATTAATATTCAGGAAATCTCTCTAGATAATTTTGCCCTAGACATCGTGGATAGAAATTTTTCATGCAAAAATTTCATGCTCACTTTCTTGACATCTGTTCCTACTTGTGACCTAAACACTACTTTCATTTTGGAAACCATCCTTCAAGCCCTTAGATATCTTTCTGTGGACATTTGTTGCCTAAGGACATTTGGTGCTCAGGTTTTAGATCTCATTCATTCTCAGAACCTACTTAAAAGCTTGAGGAGCTCAAGCCATGGACAATTGCTTAATGTGCTGGACTTCTTGCTAGGAAGAGGTGAGTGAACACCTGAGTGGTCTTTTGTTCCCAGCTGGGCCTAAAGTATGACAGTATTCAATTTCTTGATTGTGGCATTCAACACAGCTTGAAGAATTGTGGGTCAATTTGAGGGATTATGAAATTCTATTTTTGTATTTACCCTAGATATCTTGGGGAACAAGAGACTATAAAAGAATTGGTTCCTTGAAGGGATGGCTTCTTGTGACCTTAAAAACATTCCAGGGAGACCCATACAACTTCATGAAGCTGACCTAATTAGAATAAAGTAAGTTTGCTCTGACAAAGTGTGGATCTTATTTATTTTAAGTAAGCTTCTTTCTTCAAGAGATTCCATGAGATAAGATCATATTCTGTTTATCCTTTCAGATCATATATTTCTAAAATATTTAACAAGAAAATTGCAGAAGACTAGCAAAGTATTCTGGAATACTAGAATAAAGTTGTATGGAAAAGGACACCATTAAAAAATATGGTTTAGTTTAGACAAACTGCATCAAATTTATGTGATATGTACTATGGCAGGAATTTATTGAATTGCATTGAGTGCTTTTCATTACTTTTTATGAGATTAAATATTAATAAATTAATAATAAATAACTAAAAATAATTAATTAATACATGATACAGTGGCATTCTATTCTATTCTATTCTATTCTATTCTATTCTATTCTATTCTATTCTATTCTATTCTATTCAGCACTGTAGAAAGCCATTATATCATTAGGAAACTGAAAAGTTTAGGAAGAAACCTTTCTTATGTTGGGGTCAAAGTGTAGTTTAATTTGAATATCTGGCAAAACTGACATTAGATTGAACAAGAACAGAATACAGTCTTTAAAGAAGTTGCAGTGAATGAGGATCACTCTTGTTCACACATTTGGTGAAGATATGCATATATCCAATGCTCTGAGCTAGCAGCATAGGGACACTTTGTCAATATTGCTACAGTAAATGTTGAAGTGAAATGACAGATCTTCCTCTTGGGGCTCCCACGAGAAGTTGATGTGTAATCATTATTGAGACTTAATTTCTTTCGTGCTCTTAGCTGGAAGGAATGTGGAGTTCAAAGCCAGAAAGGAATCTGCAGTCCATCTGAGAGCAGGAGTTTTGTGTGAAACTTTCAGAATGTGACTGGAATCTATTTTCAACCTGGAAGATGATGCTAATTGTCTATGTTACAGTCCAATGCATTCGTGATTTATGTGTTCCTTATGCATTGTTATAACAGATAAATACAATCAAATGTAGGGTTTAGCATCAGGGAACATGATCCCAGGACTGAATCCCCATAAAGGCATGGCTAACGAAGTTCGTAAACAGGAACAGAGTAATTGACTCACCGGAAGACTTGACTGAGAAGAAAACTAACAGTATGGTAAGTAAAAGAGGACTGATTTGGGTAGGAAAAGAGAGAAAGACATTGATGGTTGGACATACAGGAAACTGCCAAAGGAAAGTTTAGAGCGAGTGATCTGTTAACTGGGAAGAACAGTGGCAAGAAGGAGATGTCTCTGTAGGGCGTGGTTGGCATGGCAGGGCACACATCGCAAATATGCATTTTCAGCTGGGGAGTTATCAGCTCTTCAGTTGTAAAACTCAGTGTATGACAAACTTTAGGTGGAGGAATTGTAAAGGATGTTACAAAACCAAAATGAGATGATTGAAATGTGAGGAGTGGAATGTATAATAGTGATCTAACATAAATAAGCCAATAGTTAAATGCAATATGGCAGTATTCAGCTTCCAGGAAAAGTTTGGCTACATGGAATGGTTATATGTGCCATGTCTTCCCTCTACAAAATATGGATGACATACCTCTTGATTTCGGTGAGGAGACAGGTGTTCAAAATGTTCCTCCCAAAAAAACCTTCTTAAGACATAGAGTTCTCTCTCTGAACTGTCCAGCACAGCCCCACAATTGCCCCCAGATCTTGAATCTGTCATCACATTATGACAATCTTTGTTCTTCTGATAGAACAACAGCACTGTTCATTTTCAATCAAATGAGACAGTAGTTGGCAGAGATGGTTAAAATAACCCACATAGCAAGGAACATGAATGCAGCAGGAGAGGAATAATCTAAATACTGATTTGAACACAATGAATTTCTAGAATCTATGCTGTGTCTTTCAACCTAGGTCAGTCTATCTGGGTATTCAAAGAAACTGAATATTACTTAAAGGTACACTATAGATTCCTTCTTTATACCCATATTCTGAAGGTAAGGTAAATTTTCATATCCCTGTGCAGGTACCTAAAACTTACTACTCAGCAAATTCCTTCAAACATGCTGTACACCTGAGTTTCAACCCAAACCCCACCTGCTGGTGTTGGATCTTTGATCAAATCAGTCAGGGAAAGTGTTTTGTAGGGTTTTTTTCAGTTAGGCAAGAAGTCTCAGAAGAGAAAGGGCAAAAATGGTAAACATTCTGGCATCAAGAAAAAGTAGACTCTCTTCACCTTTTATTTTTCCCACGGCTGTTAATGTTTTTAAGGGCGATTCCAACTTTCAGTAATGTGTTACTGTATAGAAGCATTGAGTGCTATCTTAGTTTCACTGGCCTGAGCCTTGCTCTGTGGCATTTGTTTGGTGGAATTAAATAAATCACAATCTGTCCAGGAACAAGCAACAGACAATTTAACATTCAGGAATAGACAAATGTGTGATAATAATATTAACATTTCCATTAGAAAAGAATCTGCAGTAATGAAAGTGCTTCTGCTATCAAAGACCAAGAGGGTTAAAAGGACATCTCTACAAAGAGTCAAAGCCTATGAACAAACACTCTTAAGCTATTTCCATAACAAGAATTCCTCAGTGTGTTCCATGTATATATGCTTTAATATTCCAAGAAATTCTTTAAAATCTCTATTCTCCCATCTGGTGTTTGTCCCAGCACTTGCTTTTCTGGAGATGAACAGGTATCATGCTTGATACCTGCTCTCAAAAACTACTCACAGATAATCAACACTTTTTTACTTGGAGGACTTTCTGCATGTTCAGCATGAAAAAAAAAAGGCTGTTTTCTTTTTAACACTTCTGATGCACCACACTTCTTTAAAAGAGTATTGTCAGATAGAAGTAAATGTGTCATGTGATGCAACACATTATAATACAAAAGGACCTATCATAGAAGCTTTTATTGCAGAAGTACAATGTAGGTTTGATTTCAAATAGCTATTCCTTTCCTCCTATTGACAGGCAGCCCTTGAGATTCAGGTATTTCTCAGCACATTTAATTAAACAGGGTTAATATTGCTCATCATTAGCTTTCCTCTGTACTGATTTTCCATTGTGAGCTCATAAATGCTCTCATTAGAAGAACCTTTCAAAAGAGGTTACATTTTTGAAAGCATTTAATGTGCATTTCCGGGTGGGTTATTACTGCTGTTATATTATTATCCAGCATAAAGAATCATACATCGGGTGTACTTAACATCAATCTGTTTAACTAAGATTACTCCTGTTGGAGATACACTGTGCATAATATTCTGTACCATGTAATACAACCCAAGAAGCAAAATCCACAGCAGCTGAAACAATGTATAACTTTTTGTATCTTTCTCTATTTTTCAATTTCAGTACACAAATCTGCTTCCAATGAACTTAATCGCAGAATTATGTTTTTTAAGAATCACCTGAAATAATGCTTTTTTTGTCATGCGTGGAAAGAAAACTCATTTTCTCTTTTTTTCCACACTTTATTATTTCTAGTTAGTAGACTGAAATGATTGCTTCTATCTCCTGGGTCTAATAAAGCAATTTGCCTCTTTAATGGGGCTTGTTAGGGTTGAAGACCAATGTCTTTCTGGTACTATTTTTTGCATTATTGGTGCAGTACCTGCTGAGCCATCAGCACAGAAACCAGAGGTTAATTTCACTTTTACTAAATGAAGCAGATAATCAGCCATCAGAGGATGGCTCCTGTGCTGTAAATAAGTCTTGACAAGCTGAGGGACAGCACTGTGCATCACTCAGCCCTCTTCACACCATCTGTCCACAAATTAAGACAAAGTAAGGATATTAATTTGTTACATTTCAAAAGCTGTACTGACAAACCCACATGGACATTTTTAAATGGTGATGAATATCTGAAATATTTTACTAATATTCCACTGAGTCATGGGTTATAGTTTTGCAAACTTCTTTTCCAACAATGAACGTGTGGAAAGTGTTTTGACCAGGTGTACAGCTAATGACTATCAAAGCAGATCCATTCCAAAGTATTATGCTACAGAGCATTTTTTACTTAGGTTGGAAGTGGTATGGCACAAGAACCTGATGGCACAAGGATCAGTTGGATTTCCCAGAGTGTTATATGCAGAATAAACTTTCAGCTAATGGGGAAGCTGTTACAAGGTTTCAGGATCCAGAAACATTTATGAAAAATACCCGAGCTCACCAAAGTAATGTATGGTGGAAAATAATTCCTGGAAATTGCTGAGGTAGAGCATGCATTATCTATTTCACTAAATCCATGCAACATGAAGGCAGAGCAGTGGTTCAATTGATCTTACACTAAATCAGGCCAGCTTGCTGTGGTAGTGTGAATGGATGTATCTGCAAGAGAATTAGTTTTACAGATGTATTTTAATTATTCATAACATGATACGTCTATTCATGTGCAACTGTATTTTATTCTCAGATAAAATAGTTCAAAGGGCTCAAAGGCCAAGTATGTATTAATGACTGAAGTATAAAAATATTACAGAGTTATTCTAATAATCTCCAAACTTAGCACTATGAAAACAGGGAATCCCGAGCTGGAGTTGAATTGAAAAGAAAGGACGGCACAAAGAAATTTTCATTTTTCTTTGGAACAGTGCCACACAGTAACTACCAGGCTATGATTAATGTGTAATAATGCTTCCATACCAGATTAGGCTAAACAGCTTTCTAAAGGCAGTGTTTTTAATTTTCCTTCTTCATTACAAGACAGAGATAAAATTGAGCATCTAAACAGAATTTAACAAGATACTTTTTTATGTAAGGGGTTTGTAAAATGGCTTTGAGGTTTGAGATAACAGGTCCATAATGATCCAGTATAATGTGAGCTTGGACATCTAGTTTACCTGATGACACCTGAATTTAGATGTCATAATCTACAGCTGCATCCTACCATTATACAGCTCTCTTAGAATAGAATAATGCCCGTTAATATTGGGTGTCTATACATTTACCCTATGGAGATCAAAGGTAATAGGCTTAAATTAAGGAGCTAATTTTTCATTTGTTAAACTTAGATGAGATAGGAACCACTTACGGTTCAGAAAAGTACTTTCCAAGAATTTTTAATTAATGGTGATCAGATTCTCATTAAAACCAGAGGAAAGCATGTCACCGAACTGTGTCCTCAGTTGAAAAAAAAAATAAAATAGAGAACGAAGCTGTTACACCAGAGTTTTGGCCAAGGTTATTATTGAAGTTTGTTTCCATAAGAAGCTTTTATATTATTACTTGAAATTTTTTATTAAATTTTATTCTTAAATCCTTCAGAGGTAGTGCAGTTGTAAGGTGCAATAGGTGAACACTATTAAAACCTGCAGGATTCTTAAGCATTATGAGATGACTTATTAATTAAATAATTATTCATTAAATTATTAAGTTTTAGTAAATTAATCCACAGCATCATTGAACAGTGAATAATTAGATTAGAAATTATTATGATGGTTTAAAAATGTATTCATGTTAAAACTTTAAAAAATATGTGCACCTATAAAGAATACATAATGTGTAAAACTATATGCATAAAACTAAAACTGATTTCTAATTAAGTGGAAATAGGTGGCTTCACAAGAGCGATTTTACCCTGTGGTTGGCTACTGGGAGGTTTCTGTGCTTTGCACTGAAGCATTTGATCCTGATGACTTCTTGGAGCCCGGGGCCTGTTCTCATTAGGCAAAGTGATGAGTCATACACCAGTGGGTTTTGATTTTTACCGAGGCCCAGGTGAAATGAACCTCTGTAATCAAATATTTAATGTCACTCTTGCTGACAGCCCCTTCTAGTACCACAGTCTTCCCCTTTATTCCTAATATTTCCTGTTGCTTATTTACATTTAATTATCAAAGCTAAAATCCATCCTACAGTCCACATTTTACTGTGTTTAAGGTTAGGCACACTTAAGCGACTGGACACAGAAGCTGTGAGACTTCCTTTTAGTCACTAGGAGGTGGGAAACAGAAGACAGTTGAAATAAAACTTATTTGGAAGAGATGATTGTTAATTTGATTTTACTAATGCTTACCTAAACTGTGCTTATAGCTATTGCATCTCTAATATTGCTTAAATAACAGGATATTCTTCTTTGGGATAAATGTTGAAGTTTAATTGTATGTGTCCCACTCAGCGATTCAGGATGCAGTCTTTGAGTGTAAAATGAAGATTCAGAATATAGTAACTTCTCAGTTTTTAGGGTAAGAATTCATGAGAACTGGTTTTGTAAAGCTCTGTTGTTAGCACAATAAGCATACAAAGAAGAGAAAAAGGGAATCAAGTTCTCCTAGCAAAATAGCTTTTGAAGACTCCTGTGATTGCATATAGTTACAGTAGCTTAGCTGATCACAGCAAAGATGTTCTCCTAGCTTAGAAAGTGTGGTTGAAGAGTATGTTTAAATGAAAATGCTTGCTTTACTTACCTCCTCTGGGATAACTCTCCACAACAAGGACTCTGAGGTAGTTTACCAATGGGAAGCAGAATAATCTCTTACATGTTACTTCATGCAGCTCTCCTCTCTCCTAAATGCCCACAGCTTTGGTTCTTATTTCCGTCAGCAAACAAGAAGCACAAAGCTCAGAGACAACAGTACAGATGGCTTTTTCTAGTGGTAACTAGTGATCTATGGTGTTACATGTATTTCCCATCTATCTAAAATATAGAAAGTGAGCTAGCTTCCTTATAAATTACGGCACACTAGTTTATCTTGAAGAAAAGGAAATTGAATTTATTCTTCAAAACCTAGAGAGTTTCTTCCGGCAAGTTTCTTCTTAATTTTATATCATTGGTATTAGAATACATACATTACTTTACTTAACCTTTCTCAAAATATTTGTTCTAATATTTATTAAACTGTATTTTTCTCCAGCCTATTCTACATTGAGACTAAGAAGTAACATACAAATTCTAGGTAATTCTTCTTTAAAGCTAATAACTGCTCCATTTTTATAATAAGCTGATATTTGGGAAATATTTCACTATTCCACAGCTGTGCCTTTTTCTAGTAAAAATTATTTGGGAGCTGCAAACCAGTAGCCTGTTTAAGTTTTGAAGCTGCGTCTATAAATTGGAGTAGAGTTCTTCAGTATTTGCTTGAGAGAAAGAGACAGTATTTTATAATGTTTTTTATTCTTTTTTCTCACACTCTTAGCTGTATCTAATTTTACTTTTAAATGTGCTCATACTACACAGAAATGAGTTCTCTCCATGGAGTGCAAAAGAAACAGCCTGCATCAGCATGTAAACACGAAGGACATTTCCAAAGTTTCCTCTCTCTTCCCTTTTTTTGTCCATGCTTACATGGATTATCAAGATGAAACAGAAGTGGTTTAAAATAAATTAAATCGTGATTTGCATGCAAGCAGTGGGCTCATTACCATGGGCAAATATCGGCCTCGTTTGCTTTGAGAAGTCTCTGGTATTATGACTTTGAGGAGTAGCTGCTTGACACCCCCTTGGAGCATTGTGCATGCCACTATTCATTCAATGTAAGGTTTTGAGACGCATAAGAAAGAGCTGTTCACATACTATTTGGAAAAGCCTGGTCAAAACACGAGCTCTTATTTATTTATTTTCTGGATAACACATCTGTCTGGGTGTGCAGGACTGCTTTGCTCTTATTCCAAGCAGAGCTTACCTGGTATCAATATCCTGTTGTGACTGTGATCTGGCCATTACTTGTATTAAAGCTGAGATAACAAGTGGAATCCCAGAAGAGGCAGGAGAGTCACAGGAGAGCACAGGATGGCATTTGGGAGGCTTGTTGCCCTTCTTTTTGTTCACATAGTAACAAGCATCTACAACCTCTGATGGCAGACCAACAGGGAGTTATGGGAACCCGTCAGACCTGGCAGTCATTCAAGCACCACAGACTAAAGGGCTTTGAACAAGTCCTTTCAATTGGTCATTTTTATTCAATGCTGGCTTAAATGATTTCTCCCTTCAATGTGCTTAGTCTGTGATATGTATACTACCTCTCTTTAATCAACAGTGGTTTCATTCATCAAATAACTTTCAACAATCATCCTTTTGCACACTAATTACATTTCTACTGATTTATCCTGCTTTTATTAATGAGCCAGCAATGTTACTCTCATATTTCTTTCAGTTGTATTTAAAACATTTAATTTTCTGTGTGCTTTCCCTCTTTTTAAAAAAAAAAACAAACAAAACAAACCCTTATCCATACATATTAAACAAATAGCAATATTTTTTATGTATTGATGCACCTTTGGTACTGCTAAAAACCATTGGCAAACTGGAGACTTATCCTCTGTAACTCAATAGCCACAGGGACACACAGATTAGATACACAAAGTATTGGGGACTGAATCCTGCACTGTTCTGAGCAACTCCTATCAAGTGAGAAATTGAGTCAGTTCTTGATCAGCAATTTGCAGATCTCCATGCAGAGAAGTCCAAGGGAAAACTGTGCCTCAAAGAAGTATTTCTTTTGGCACAATACAAATGTATATAGTTTTCTTACTATGTGTACTTTGCAAAATAATTTCCACATTATTAACAAATGTGGAAAGCAATATGATTAACAAAGTAACACTCATCTTTGCAAAGGGCTTGTTATGTATTGGAAGGGAAATGGATTATTTCTGTTTGAAAAAAAATTCTTCCTTAGTCCCATTCCTATCACACCAAGGTGAAAATTTTTCCCCATTGTAAAGGCTTGGGAAAAGCTTATACTGCTGGTGTTCAAGTATTTTAAGGCCTTTTTCTGTCTGCCTTTATATTTCAGATTTCATGTGTTAGGAGGTTAAATTCTCTATTCTTATCTGCTATGAATGTTACCTGTTGCTAACAAAAGCTATTGGTAATGGATAAGACTAAAGAAATATTAAAACCAATTCAAATGAAAATATGGACAAGGACAAATCATGTTTTGCACTGCTTCAGAAACAATGTGTAATTCTAGATCAGAATCAAATCCTGCACTCTACATCATGTAGACATATGTCAATCATGTTCCGTGCCATACAGAAACAGTGAAGAGAAGACAAAGGATATTCTGCTTGTCACAGAAAAATGAGACTTCAGGAAGTAATGGCTAAATTGTTTGTTTATCCATTTCAGAATTTTTATGTGTGTTCAGCTTTAAACATCTTTGCATGGCAATCTTTGAAAAAAAGGACTTTTTTTTTTTTTTTTTGTCCCCACATTAGCACTAGGTATTTACATATATATTTAAAAAGTAAAAAGTATTTCCTCTCATGGAAAATATATAAGAGGATATCCTAATTTTATTCATGGTCCTATTGTCAGTGAGTTTTTAAAATGAGATGATGTGTGTGGAAACACATGTAACTAATTCATCATCTAGTTTAGGACCGGGGATACCATTCTTTCTGAGCCAGAGTGAAAATGTTCATTTTTCTTCTGAAATGTCATTTAAGCCAGCATCACAATGGAATATTTAACTATTAAGTAATAATTGCCATATTTAATAAAACACTACTTATTATGTTTTGTACATATTGTTTCATACTATATGCAACAAAAGGAGGTAGGAGGGACAGGATTCAATTTGAGATTAAGACAGCTAACTCAAGATGTCTGTGTTGTGTTAACTTCCCTTCTAGTCAAATGTCAATACAGTCAGGGGAGCCTAGAGAATTATTCATCTGGCTAGCCAGTGGACATTAACTTTTACATTGAATTTAATCACATTACCTAAGCTCTGCTGTCTTTATTGACTAGATTTCTAGCAGCTACCATGGCAGCTGAAAACACTTAGCTCACCCATAGACATGTAAATGTAAGTATCTTATTTAGTGACCCTTCCATCACCAGTTTCTATGCAAGTTGTTATTTCTACAGTCCTTTCTTGTGTTGATGTCCATCTGCAGACTACTTTTAAAGATGATGAGTGTTATCCTCCATTCAGGAACAGGAAAAGACCTATACAGATTGAGTAATTGGCTTAAGTTCACTTATCTGAAACTGACTACTAGGAGTTTTTGCATGGCATTTGATATACAGATGGTCAAACAGATTTGCTAGCTGTTCACAGCATTCATATTTATGGTCTGGTGACTTACAGGCATTCATACATCCAGTTTCTGAAAGCAGTGGAGACAAATGAGGAAGAGCTCCAATTATGCAGAACCTCATCCTTTGCTGCTCGTTGGATTGACTCTGACTTTGTAACACTCGGTTTATAAGCTTATATCATCCACCACTGTGTTTCATGTGGCCAGCTGGGAAATTAAGTGGTGGGGTCCCCAGATCATCCTCCTCTATTAAAAGCATTTACACTTTCTAAAATTAATTTGGGATTACATCACCTTTCAACACGAACATCTTTACATTTTACCTATTAAACGTAATTCTGAATAAATTATTCTATCTTGGGCTATGCATGTCTGTAGCTCTTACTTGCTTCACCAGTGTACAAGTTAACAGAGTAGTCTGAAAACATCAGTGTTAGTATAGACTCCTTTCCACTGAGCTGGCTGATCCACTAAAGAGAGCAGAAGCTTTTGGAGATCTCCAATTCTCAGTTTTTAGATGACTCTTCAGGCCAAATACACAGACTAGGTGACACTTGTAAATATCAGTGATTACACTTTGAGAAGCGAGGATAGAAAGATTACTGAAAGTTTATGGATACATATGTTTTGACAGGAAATGACATTTCTTGCCCTACCAGCTTGCAAGGCATAATAGATTTCAAAAGTATTTGCTTTTGTTCCCAAACTGCCTTCAAATGCTGTCAGTTATTTTCCAAAGATTGCAGTTGATCTCTAACCTCTGAACTGCTGTTCAATTCTCCAAGTATATGGATGCTAGTCTTGGAATAGATTTGGAATCAATGTCCATTTTTGTAAGGTGTATAAGGATGTGGATATTACAGGTTTCTTCCCACATAAATTTGAATTTAACATAACTGTTGGCAGTAATATATTGATGGTCAGATGGTTATCAATGTTATATGGTATCCTGGATATGTCACCAGAGCAAATGCCATACATTTTTGTTGTAATCCAGCAAATATGTGTAACAAGGAGTGCATTATTCACGAAAGATATATTAGCATCTAAAAAAGCATTTGATGATAAGGTGTATTGAGACTATTGATGTTAAAGATACAATTCAGGTACACTGAGACATCAGAGGCTGATAAATTACAGTGACCTGACTCAGGGCCAATTTAAGGCAGTTGCTGAGGGTTTTTGTAGTGTAATGCAGAGGGACTGACATTCTCAGGGTATGATTCACCCTATCTGAAGTGGTGGGTGAAGCACCTGTTGATGTTTATTGCTTTCCAAGAAGTTAAACAAGGACAAGGGTGGATGATCAAGGAGGTTGATCTGTGGCCAAATATGAAGATACAGATGTTTTTTGACATTTTTGATCGGTAACACATGAGAGTGCTTCAAGAGACTGTTCATAAAACATACAGGCATCTAACAACACTTTCAAAACCACATGTTATTTGTGCCACCAGTTACTCAGGAAGACTTTGTGAGTGTCATGGGCATTGTATTTACTTCATCCATAATTGAATAGTAGGTAGTTTGCGTGATTTCCTAAAGTTTGCTTTACTAAGTAAAGACAGTCTATTGTGAGCTCTGCATACCTCTGAATCATTAGCACATGGATCATGATTAAGGTGCTTGAAAAAAGCTGTCAAATAGAAGCATCTTCCAGATTACTAGTTATCCAAATTGCTGGTCACTTTTGTATCTATTTTGCACATCAACCTGGGATCAAATAAGTAAAGAATTGCTATGATAATAACATTTCGGGTTCCATTAAAACTTTTTTCTTATTTCTTCCCTTCTCTGCACTATTATTTACTTCATCTTTCTTCTGTACAAGAAAGTATGCTAAGCACAAAATTAGCAAGAAAAGCACACATCAACTCTGAAAAATATTGCTACTTACTGCCTGTTTTGTGGAAGTTCAGTGATAAAACTGAATTAATTTACTAAGGTAAGAATAGCCTGATTTCAAAGATACGGCACATTTTCAGTCACAGACTTCACCAGATGGTTTTCCTGAGGAGAGGCTTAGACAGACTTCTAAATGAAAGCAGAATAGTTAGTCACAATAAATTTGAAACCAGTGCCAACATTTTGGCCCTTTGCTGGGAAGTTTCTGCTGCTTCATGCTTCATCCCAAATAAACATGACCCAATGCACACCCTTCCTGTCAAATCCAGCAAAGTTACAGCCAAAATAAATTTCACAGAGGGAATGCTAGTAATTTTAGAGTTAACAAGAAAAGAACCGCCTAATAAATGACAATCAATATTTTATTAGGTTTTTTTAACTATGAAGAAGAAAAAAGTATACAGTTTGGAAAAAATACCATTCTTTATTAAGATTCTTTACTTTCTATTGCTTTCTACATTTTTAATTTTGAATTTTTTTGCCGTTGTTGTTGATTAACATATTTGGCACATTAATAATTCACTGTCTTTTTACTCTTTACACCAAATAATTACTCTATTGACTCCATCACTTAATCTAAAGATCAGTGTACCTTCATCCTTAATTGGCAAAATATTCCAGGTGGAATTCTTCCAGTTTAGCTTTACCTGTGTGACATACAAACTCCCACTATAATACGAATCACGTTGCTAACAGAGACAGATAGACACCTCCAGAGAGTGCTCATTCCAAGGATAAATGAGATGAAATATCCTTCTGCACATGATACCCTTTCTTTATTAAATATCTAAAGTGACTGAACCCCACCTTAGAAGACAGTTTTCTATACAATAAAGTAAGAGGTGTAGACACATCTAGGGGATGGATGTTTCGAGATAAGTATCCTTGACTCTGAAAGTCGGCGTTCTCAATATGCTTCATTATGTGGGTACAAATTCAGTCAGGTGCTGCTCCTTCCTGATTTGCCATCAAAACAAGTAGATGGTCCTTCTGAGATAGCTAAGGATATCTGATTGGGAAGCATAATGTATAAATGTAACATAAACAGATACTGTATGGCGGTGCTCTCTCTCTCCATTGACTTTTCGGGTATAGAATAAACTTAGGCTGGACGTTTGACCTTTGGACAATGTCATGGTTTTACCTGAGACAACAACAGAACACCACACAGCTGCTTGCTTGCTCTGTTACTTCCTCCCATTGGGATGGGGGAGAGAATCAGAAGGTAAAAGTAAGAACACTCATGGATTGAGATAAAGACAGTTTAATAGGCAAAGCAAAAGCTTCATGCACAAGCAAAGCAAAATAAGGAATTAATTCACTACTTCCTATTGGCAGGTAGAGGTTTAGCTGACTCCAGAAAAGCAGGGCTCTATCATGTGTAACAGCTACTTGAGAAGAAAAATGGCATAGCTCCAAATGTCCCCCCCTTCTTCCTTCTTTTCCCCCAGTATTTATTGCTGAGTGTGATGTCATATGGTACAGAATACTCCTTTGGTGAGTTGGGATCAGCTCTTCCAGCTGTGCACTCTCAGAACTTCTTGTGCACCCTCAGCCACACACTGGTGGTGTGGTGTGGGGAGCAAAAAGGCCTTGGTGCTTTGTAAGCACTGCTCAGCAGTAACGAAAACATCCCTGGGTTATCAAGACTGTTTTAATCGAAAATCTAAAACACAGCACTACACACACTACTATGAAGAAATGTAACTCTCTCCCAGCCCAAACCAGTACAGATGGTCATGGCTAGGTGAGATGAACCTACAGCTTAAAATTTTGTTGAACCTAAGCCCATGATGGAATTTGACTTTGCCCTACTGGAATCAACCACACTAATGGTGGGAATGCTCACTCCTCTGTTCAGATCTCTTACAGTTACATGCAAATATTAACTTTAAGTACATATTTTTCCCTTTTAAAAACAAAAATAAGAAAATAAGATTATACATTAAATTTAACATTGTCAAAATCAAGAGGAGAAATGTATTTACTATATCTATTAATTACATTAGATAAACATACTGAAGCTTAAGTAGTAATGAAACAGGATTTGTGGTGAATCATGTGGTTTTGTGTTTGTTGGTGAGTTAAGGATTTAAACAAACAGAAATGTAAGCATGTAAATCTTTTTAGATTTATGTGAAAAATCAGCCATATATTTGCAGTATATATAAATTTCCATGTAGATACAACTGTGAAAGAGCATTTAAACTGTATGTTTCCATTTAATATGTATGGTTTACATTAAAAAGCATGTTTTATTTTGAGCATCAAAGACCTTCTTTATGACAACTTCTTGAAATGTCATACATGTGTTATGTAAATCCTTCACATTGGCTGAGCTGGCAGAGCTGTTCTTTTTAATTGGCAGAGAAGCAAATACACTCTGCAGACTATAAATGAATAAAATCAGGTTTCTAGAGAATGACATTATCGGCAGGTTGGTAAAGGGGTTAATAAAATTCCACAAGGGATGTTCCCTTTAATCAGTGAAGTAGATACCTATAGCAGATTGTTGACCCTGCTAAAAAACGTGGTCTTCTGTGTTTGTAAAGGAGACAAGGTATTTCTCACTTTTCTTATGTTGCTGATTTGTGTATTGTTTCAAACCAAAGGAAACCAAAACAGATTACAAATCCCTGATGTTCATGTCTGCAGTAAACACAGATAATTCATAACAAAAGGTTAATGTCTTTATCCCTAAAAATATGAAATTATCTGGCTTCCATGAATGAAAATTAATAAATTCCAAACAGAAATATGATTTATGTGCCTACATTTCTGGGTAGGTATTTGAAGAGATACAGTTAAGGGGGTTTGTTTTCTAAGGTTTATTAACACATAATTTTAAAAATCCACAGTATCTTTATGATGTCTGAAGATCACCAATCAAATTTAGTAATCAGGGAAAATTCTTGCCCAAAGTGATTAGCTTTGTCATGATCTGTATCTATGTGTCCCAGCCTCCTTACATGAGTTTGCCTTTGAGAACTGTCACCATGCAACTGGGTTTAGCCTATACGCTCTGTAGCTCCCTGGGTTCTTCGGGCTGCATCAACCCCTTCTGTTTCAGGCAGTTTTGTAATTCACCTCTGGCCTTTCTGGTACCCTGGTAAGGAGTCAGCCACCTGTGACTCAACTTCCCTAGACTCTAGAGGTTAATTCTACTGTCTTTAACCACTCCAGTAACTGAAGGCCAGACCATAAGTATTATGGGTAATTTAGTTATTGTTTAAAACAAGTCCTGTGTTTGAAAGAATTAATGTGGTTTCTAAAGATGACTTTACAAACCTGTCATTCTGTAATCAAGAAAAAATGATGAGACGGAGAAATAATACCCTCCCTCAGCATCCTCAACCCTTCTGAGCTTCTTTAAGGTCTGTAAAATACCTTCAGGAATTCCAGGGGCATTTTTCTTTTCCAGTGATTTTTTTTCTCATTCATTTAACTTTAACAGCTGGTAGTAACAATGAATCCTTTTTTCTTGCTTAATTTTAAATTAAAAACCAAAAAAAGTCCTGCTCTCCAGTAAGCAAATGACTTTTTGGGAAAAACAGTTCCAGATTCTGTTGTCTGGTTTTCTTTTATCATATTGGTTTTCTTGATGGTCTGGAAATGCCTTGGCATTTTTTCATTTCAGCATTTCCTAGGTGGAAGCCATATTAGTATTCCAAAATTCCTTCCAAAAGGATGAAACTGTATCCAGGGTTGCAACCTTCAGTTGCCCCTGTTGTACCTCCTAGAGTATTGCAGGAACTATATGATAAGTTTGTTAGCAAGCAATTCTCTGAGACTTCTGGCTACATCCAGTGAAGCCAGTAAAACCAAGCAGAGTTCCCATTTTTGACACAGATAAGTCCCCCAAAGTGTCATATTATGCTGTGGAATGACTCCACAGTTGTTTTGTTTTGGGTTGGTTTTTGGTTTGTTTGGTTTCTTTAATTCCTGTTTATGCTGTTAAACTACTATCTTTCTTTTTGGAAAGCACAGACAACTGCTTAAAATAAGGAATGTCTTCAGAACAAGGTAGGACTGATTATTTATTTTTTGGTAGATGGAGACAAGACATGATTTTCCAGCTTCTGTGGACTACGACAGTAGGACTCAGATGATGTCATCCACTGTGAATTATTGGAAATCACCTGCTATGCTCAGTTTAGGAGACAAAAAATGTTATTTCACCGAAACTCAGAGATAGTACTTCATTTTATTTGTAGATCATCTAACAGATTTCATCTTGTGGAAGTATTATATGTTGCAAAAGAGGCAGAAAAGTGCTGAGAAGAGTAAGCTGGGCATTTTAAAACAATTCTAAACTATACACTGCGTAGTCAACAGCATGTACGTGTGTGTATATGTGTACATTTCATGTGCTAAAGATGTTTTATTCAAAGGGATTCAGCTTGAAATGTTTTTCTTTTTTTCTGACTAGCATAGATGGTCTAATAAAATTTATTAATTCTCTTTATTAACTTGCCTTCCTTGTTGAAATATACCAATAGACAATATATATTATTAATTTACTGACCCACATATACAATACAGTATTATATGTTACTATATGTCATTTAACATGACTTAAATTTTCAAGGCAACATTCTGTCCCTCCACTTTTCATGTTGAACAAAACCTTGCCCCACCAAACTTCCCAGACATATTCCACTTATTTATTGTGCACAAATTATTTATAAAAATCTTTGAATACCTTCAGAACCTTTATTAAAATGTAATGGTAATATTCTGTCTTATCTCTCCATTTACTCTTCAAATTGCCCCAGTAACTGTTCAACTCTTCACAGACTAAAGTACCACTTAATGTGAATATGAATGGTAGAATTTGAAATCTTAATGCTTCATTGAAGTCCTAATATTATTAGGATGTGTTACTATCAACACTGAGAAAGAACAAGAGAAGAGCTGTTTCAGTTTGTTTGACATCTCTGATTGATAGGATCTGTAATGCTGAAGGATAAAATGAATTTCATTCGTATTTATATAATCTGTCCCTCTATCTTCCAAAATGCGTATACTTATGCAGCAGGTGTTTATACACGATTTGCACTACTGTCTTGTGGACTAAAGATACCATTATCTATATATGTTTATGTTGAGCACCATTCTTCTTTCTTTGTAATTCTTCTTTTCTCCAGATCTCTTTTCTCGTGCTTTTTTGTTTTAGATCTTGGTAGACAATTTGAGGAGACTTTGGTGCCTGGTGTTTTCCTGAAGACAATCACTTCTACAGCATCCATTCTTATATTCTTTCCAATCAACTTCACTATGCAGGTGGCACTATCAGAAATGAGATGTGGAATGGGATTAGAGCTCTACTTCAGTTCTTCTGTAATATGCCAGTGCTTGTTACCCCACAAACGTCAAATGATGTAAAGCCATCAGCTGATACCCAGTGAAAGAGCAAATTAACTGAAGTTAATACTTACCGAATTGGGATCTAATGAAAAAGTTTATTCCAAAATCTTTAAAGTCTTGTTTCTGAAATGTAATAAATGCTGTACAGGAAACATAAGATGAAGTCTTAATTGCTAATGAAATCCACACTTTACTAGGATACCGTTTACAGTCACCATCAGGGAAAACTCTTCTGACATAACACACTTCCTAGCAAGTTTTGCTATCTATTTTGAAAGGATTTTCTCTTCCCAAAAGAACTACTATATGAAAATGTTATTTCTGAGTATTCTGTTTTACACTGCATGTAGTGTTCATTCTTTACTAAAGGGCAGTAGTTTTGTGAGAATTAAAACACCAAGCAAGACAAGTATATATAGGTTTTCAATACAGTTTATTTTAATAATTTTTTTCTTCTCAGAACTGACTTAATATTTCTTATTTTTGTACTTGTAATCCTGGCAAACACGTTACCAGATCACAATTGTGCATATTTTGTAGCAGCTGAAAGCAGAGCACATTTTAACCAATGCATTCTAAATTATGCTGGGATAGCTTAAGGCATTTTGATCTAAAGTCAGCATGCATAACCTATCTCCGTCTGCTGTGCTTTCTAATTCTATCATCTGCTTTTCAATTAAATTAATTATGTTTTTTGGCTTCAGTCTTTACATAAGGAATAATTCTATTTGTTGTCACTTTTCCTGAACCTATTCACTTGCAGATTCAATGAGTTGTCATGTATGTTCACCTTTTGTTTTCCCGTTGCATTCATTTTCCGTAAAGGGTACATTTTATTCCAGCCTTCCAAAGCTGAGGTATTGTAGTTATTCAGGTAACCTAAGCAGATGCTATACCACTCCCAGCCTTTGCAGAGACAGTCAGAATGACTGACATCCTGACTTCCTGGGGGTAAGTCAACAAAAGGTCTCCTCTCTTATGATATCATATAAAATTTAATGGAAGTCTGTTCAGTAAAATGAGAACTAGAGATGTGTGTTCCATCACAATAATGCTCTAATACTGCTAAGGCATCAGCTTGAAAAGTTACTTCCTGAGCATAGAGGAACAATGTTTTCCTAGTAAGTTTTTTTTTTTTAATGCCATGTGTAGTTGCAGAGATGTAGAGGTGTGATGGTCAGTGTAACTGAACTGCCTTGGAAGCATTTGCTGAGACCCTACACACACTTCTCAAGCCAATACCATTATTCTTTCAGTTTTATTAGTAGGACATTCCCTCAAACACATTAATATGAAGAATGAAAAGCCCAAATTATCTTGTAGTGTAAATAAGATATCCTAACATCACCCTGCGGTTGACCATTTTACTTCTTCCAAAACTTTTAGCCGACATTCTGCACTATACATCAGTGGACTTTATTAATACAGCAAAATTTAAGAGATCTTTTCTAATTCATTTTTTCAACTCACATTTTTTTGGTGAAACAAGATCTCGGGAATAATCAAAGGTTTCTGTAATACGTTCTGCAAAATCATGTAAAATATCAGAGATACCATTAAAATTGAATCCAAATAGCAATTTCTGATATTGTAGTTAATACTTAATTAATATAGTATCTGTTGAAATATCAGGGTGATGTTATACATCTTCAATGAAACTGCTGTGACCAGCAGACAGACACTACAACTTTACCAAGTACGTCAGGAAGATGGATCCTCTGTTCCTCATAACTTTGTGAACGAATGCTGCTGCCCACCCATTGTGGGAGGCTGAGTGTAGTCTGTCAGAGCAGAGCAAAACAGTAGCAAGTGGGGGTCATTCGGTGCAAGTGTTGAAGAAATATGTCCATTTTAAATGTGTAAAAAATAGGAAAATCTCACTTTCATAAATTTGAAAGTCCCGGGTCTCAGATTGATTTCTTGCAGTAAGACACTGAATGTTTAGCTCCCATGAGCTGTGTACTCTGAAAATAGTACAGGAAAATATTCTTGGTAGTCTGAACCTGTGTCTCATAAGAGTTCTGTGGGTCAGTTTTTCAAGGCAGTTAATGCACAGCCTGAGTTGAACTGCTTCTGCCATAGAAGCTATATTTGAAGCTTTAGCCATCATCTAATTACAGTATAGTCTCTCTGTGGTGCAATATTACTGCTATTGGTAATGTGTTCCAGATATGTATATGAGCCTCACAGTTGCATAAGTTTAATAGATACATACCACTGGAATACACGAATCTGATCTTTTTTTTATTAGGAATTAAATTGTGTTGGTCAGAGACTAAGCCAATGTGCAAACCAGTAAGGGACATTCAGTGGCAATAACAATTTTTTTCCAAGAAGTGTCATATGTATCAACCTGAACACCAAAATGTCACTGTATTATTTCCCATAAAAGTATGCGTGGAATAATTCAGAACAGGAAGAAATTTAAATCTGCTAAATGCAGTATAAGATTGAATTAGCTTTTCATCTGGAAATTAAGGTTTCAGTATTGTGTTATTCGTTACAACTAGGCTGGCTCTAGCATTACTTCACGTGCATTGCTTGATATTTTACAACCTATAAGCCCGGTGACTGAATGGCATATCAGTGAATAGGGGAGGGAGGTAAGGACCTGCTGAGCTTTTCCTACCCACTAACTTCACTGAGAGGCTTGAATGACAAATTTGAAGCTTCCACATTTCATGAAAGGAAAAAAAATTAGAAGAACACTAATAAAATTATGAACTGGGCAGATATTACGAATCCCTTCCCAAATCCCAAGAAAAGTAACTAACCAGATATCTGTCATTTAGAAACAGAAAAAGATGAGCAGACTGAAAAGCATGGCCAAACACTATGATTGTTAACATGTTAGGCAGGACAGCAAAGCTGCAATCCCTAGTTAATTCTTTCGCAGAAGATGTATAGATAGCAGAACATGTGTTTGGGCTATTTACTAAAGCAAGAACCTGGGAAAGCTAAAACACGTAACTAGACATATAATTCCCATAATGTTAGTAATTATTGCACATAGTACAGCTTGAAATAGCCAGTAATCTTTTTTTTTGTTGTTGTTGTTGTTCTGTTTTGTGGCTTTACCATTAGGGAAAGCCACTAGCAGTCAGGAAAAAAGCAAAAGGGAAATGTTTATACATAAATATCTTCTGTATGTTCAGTCTTTTGCCTAGGGACTAGAATGTCTGTTCTTTACCCTTTATGTGTCCCTGTCCAAAGGCGAACCTCAGGCAGACCATAGAACCAATACTCAGAGTTCACACAAGTCATGCACAACAACATTTTAAATAAAATAAACCCAAGATAACCCTGCAATCTTAACTGAAATATTTCATTGGAGAATTCACTGGTGTATTGGGTTTGTGTGGCAAGGTTTTGGTAACAAGGTGGGGCTAGAGGAGTGGCTTCTAGATAAGAGGCTGGAAGCTTCCTGTTAGTCCGACAAAGCCAATGCCAGACGGCTCCAAGGTGGACCTGCTGCTGGCCAAGGCCTAGCCAATCAGTGGTAGTGCCTCTGGGATCACATATTTAAGAAGTGGGGGGAAAAAAAACCTGCTGCAAAACAGTAGTGGAGAGAGGAGTGAGATTTTGTGAGAGGAACAGCTCTGCAGACACCAAGGTCAGTGAAGAAGGAGGAGGAGGACATGCTCCAGGAGACAGAGCAGAGATTCCCCAGCAGCCCGTGGTGCAGGCCATGGTGAAGCCGACTTTGACCCTACAGCCATGGAGAGTCATGCAGGAGCAGACACTCACCTGCAGCCTGTGAAGGACCCCAGGCTGGAGCAGGGGGATGCCTGAAAGAGGTTGTGACCCCGTGGGAAGTCTGTGCTGGAGCAGGCTCCTGTCAGGACCTGTGGCCTCGTGGAGAGAGGAGTCTAGGCTGGAGCAGGTTTGCTGGCAGGACTTGTGACCCTGTGGGGGACCCAGGCTGGAGCAGGCTGCTCCTGAAAGACTGCACCCCGTGGGAGGGACATACACTGGAGCAGGTTGTGAAGAACTGCAGCCCATGGGAAGGACTCATGTCAGTGGAAGACTGTCTCCTATGGGAAGGACTCCATGCTGGAGCAGGGGCAGAGTGTGAGGAACCCTCCCTCTGAGGAGGAAGGAGCAGCAGAGATGTGTGATGAACTGACCACAAACCCCATTCCCTGTCCCCCTGTGATGTTGCAGAGAGGATCTGAGCCTAGGAAGAAGGCAGGGGTGGGGAGGTGTTTAAAGGTTTAGATTTTATTTTCTCATTACCCTACTCTGATTTAGACTGGTAATAAATTAATTTCCACAGATTAAGTCTGTTTTGTCCATGACGGTAATTGGTGAGTGAACTCTTCCTGTCATTATCTCAACCCATGAGTCTTCTGTTATATTTTCTCTCCCCTGTCCAGCTGAGGAGTGTCATGATAGAGAGGTTTGGTGGGCATCTGGCATTCAGCCATCGTCAACCCACTACAACTGGTAATTATGTTTAAAATATTATCTGTTTTCCTTTGCATATCAATTTATTAACAGCAAAGTAATGAATTCATTGTAATAAAGGCATTTATGAGGTCTGCAGTGAAGTCCCTCAGCAGCAAGAGTTTGACAGAGGCAAGTATTGATTAACATCAAATAGCATCCTTACCTGTTCGGTATTACTCTTTAAGACACTTAAATGAGGCAAGATATCTGTGTCTAAATCAGTTCCCAATACAACAGAAATTTTGAGAGAAATTTGTGACATATTTTCAGAATTCCCGCTAAACACACACTTCTGAATATAGTCAGATTAGATTAATGGCAATCATGTCACACTGCTGTGTCTGGCTGCCTGAAGGGAGTGCACGTTACATTGATGGAGAATTTCTTAGCTGCCCTGGGTAGGTTGTGTGAAAAAATACTTAAAGATGAAAAAAAGGGTTATGAGTACAAGAAGCAATTGGCATATAAAGTGCAAGGTTGAAATTACTGGGTAAAAGAAAGCAACAAAAACAGTTACAAAGAATTTCAGAAATATCAATGAAGGATTATCTGTTCTGGAAATCAATTTTAGGCATCTCACCTTCACCTTGTAAAGTCTTATACCTATCCTAACCTCCAACTGAACTTGCCAGAACAGTCTATTGAGTACATTTATGAGAATACTGATACCTAGACATTAATAAAACTTAGAGAGAATCGTCGATCCTTTTCAAACTTATCACTTTGTACCTCTTGATATCTGTAGGCCTACGTGAGCACTACTATACTATACAAATGAGTCTGTTTTGCTTTCATAGCTCCCATACACACTTGGACTCTTTGTAGCTACTTAAAAATGCTCTGTGCTGTCTGAAAAAGGCACTTTTATGTAAATTGTGATATCTTTAAACACAGATACAAGCAGATGCAAGTAACTTTGCCCACACTCAGAGCTGCCAGATCTGATGAGCTGTGACCAAGCACCATACAGCTGTGTTAAAGTAATGATAATCTGAGCTAATGCATTCATCTGGGAGGCTGAGCTCTCTTTGAACAAAGGACCATCCCAATGTGACTATAGGGTTTGGAGCTGGCTCTCAGTATGGTTAGAATGAACCCAAGTTGCCTATATGGAGAGATGTTAATGCATGCTGTGGGGAAAAATGGGCAAGGGAAATTTCAGTGAAGCCACATTCAGTTGAAACTTGTTGGTTTGTTTGTTGAGGTTGAATGCTTCACACACTTTGGTTGTTTAAGTCAAAATACTAATTCTTAAGAAAAAAAAAAGAAAACATGGGCTGCTTTGCAAAATTCTATTCTGACAGTTTTTAAGTGATTTGGTTTTTATTTTGTTTTTGCAAGTAACATTTATTTATTTATTTAAAATTATATGATTAGCACCGGAGAAAGGATAATAAACAACAGGCTTTTGTTGAAGGGAAGTCCTAAATAAATTTCTTATTTTAAGAATTACAACTCTGAACTATATAGTCCAAATAAGTGATGAGATCTTTATCGCTTTTCAATCTTAAAGAAAGATCTGGCAAACATTCTGTTGTGAAGCTTTTGTGTGCAACTGAATCTGTTTGGAAAAGGAGAAGAAGCTGGAAGGTCCAGGGCATACAACACTTCCACCAAGATGATGGGTTCTCACATATAAGATGCTGTGCAGAAAGATGTTTTATAAGATGCCCTTGAGATGCAGTAGATTGTGAATCCCACTAAGTTTGAACATAATGAGGACTGTTCTCTGTAACAGAAGCAAAGTTCTGCTGATCACCCTGTGACAAGTTTTGAGTCACTGAAGTTGCTGGCTAACAGTACAATTAATTCGTTCATTTCCTAGGGAAAGGAAAATGCCATCTGACATAACAGCTCAGGAAGATTGCTGACCCCTGGATAAAGGAAACTCATGAGGTCCCTTACTGCCTCACTCTCTCTGTTTCACTGTTAGAAGTCAGAAAGTAGCAGAACACTTGGACCGTCATAAAACCAAGGGGAAAAATAATCCTTTTTTATTCTGTAACCACTTTGAGTTATTTTCAATTCAGCTACGTAAGTGCTGAAGGCAGAACATAAAACCTCTAAATGCATTGCAGCCTTGAATGCCTGTTCTCTTCACATGTCTAACAAGGACATACACGAAGGTGTAAATTTACATAGTACTGTCCTGCTCTTTTGTCATCACTGGATAATTTTCACTACCTTAGATTCCTTTAGTCACCCCCACATTGTGAAAGGATTATCTCAAATGGGAGTTAAAAAAACCCTAATGTTTTTAGTACTTCTGAATTTTACTATGAAGCCTTAATCCCACATGTTCATTATGTTTCTTTTATCACCTACACCTGTCTAACCACAGATAATTTCTTATGCTAGAGAAGAAAAATTATTGTCTTTCTGGTAAATGAGCCTTTTTTCAAAACCTGGTAGAAAAAGTAGGAACCTATTTTCATGTTTAGCAATGTTGTTAGTAGCTGTATATGAATTAGAACTGATGAACTCTCTCTTTCAATTCATTTGATGGTTCTGCTTGGTCTACATATTTGAAAATGAGCTCATTTTCATCTGTGTGTCTATATTAAGATTTGACTGGAACTTAGATGGAAGTGTGGGTGAGAGTTTCTGAAATGCTAAATTTTGATGTGTCTTTCTTACCTTTCCTACAAAATGTTATTTTCTCCATGATAATTTTACAATTAGATAAGTTTTCTTTAACAGAAACATAATAAATGCTAACAAGGTTCAACACACCAAATCTACAACTCACGTATGTGCAGTGGACAACAGATACTCTGAGGATAAACTGGGCTGATGTCTGGAGCACTGGGCTAATGAAGTGTGTGATACAGCTGATTACACCTGTGTGTTTGCCTTGGTTTTCCCAAAGAGCGAGAAGTGTAAGTGGTTGGGTATGCAATGCAGGAGTAGTAAGCGACTGCTGAACCCTGCAGCACCTGGACCAGGGCTACATCTCTCCCGGCTTTGGTTCAGGCTATCTTACAAATATGTGAAGTTATACTTCTTTATGAAAATGTGGTGATGTCAATGTAAGAAACATTAAAAAAAACCCCAAAACAACAACAACAAACCCCCAAACCCCAAACAACAACAACCAGCCAAAACCAAACCAAACCAAAACAGGAGGGATGTGAAACACCTCATATTGCATTGCTTCCACTTGTGTTTCTGTTACTGTAAACTAAATATTAAGTGAGGAAGGGGACTGCAGGAAGAGCTGGAAGAGTTAAGGCAACTGAATGTTGATATGGAGAATTCATTTCTGTCCTGGTGCTGTGAGAATTCCTACAGGCAAGTTGCTTGAATCAAACTTTAGGAAGGCAGCCACTAATTGATTGTTTCGGCATTAGTTATGTGACCAACTTAAGATCCTCCACCTTGATTTACATAATTGCTGGGCATGCGCAGCAGCAATCACAATCACTAAGAGCTGAGCTTTGTAAATGTTCTGTACAGTGAGAAAAGAAAACCTAAGTATCTCAAACCAGGTATACTAAGTTAGTAAAAACTTTAGTCTTTAATTTTTTTCCCCAGTGAAGATAATTGAGTTCATATTTGTGAAACAGAACTACTGCAATGAGGACTGCTGTAAGAGTCTGTGTGAGAGCTAACAATTCTGTCTTCAGAACTGAGTTCAAGTAATGTGCTGTAAAAATCCCTGTGGGTTACAAACTGAGAAAAATGTTGAATAACTGTCCATTAATGTAGTACCATTCATACTGTTCACTGAATGATGTAAAGGATCTCTAGAAAATCTGGAAAGACTAGGGTTAAAATAAAAATTGTATAATTGAGGAAATAACCAGAGGTTAAACCCAATTTAAACCTGGTATTTTCTATGCTGTAATCACTTGATTTAATAATAGATGTTCTTCAAGGTGAATGTTTGTGAAACTAATAGCACTGTAGATATTGAAAATGACTGACAGCCAATATATAAAAAGAAAAGTAGTTAGTAAGATGTTTTGTGGGAATAAGGCTTAGAGATGCTTTTAGAAACATGTCCAACAGAGGAAGACTTTGTAATGTAATTTTGTAGCTTTGATAAGGCAGGAAGAGAGAAAGATGGAAAATAACAATTTAAAGAAAAAATAATGGGAACATGTAAGAAAATGCTGGTAACAAGAAATAAATCTCATTTCAACCTTTCACTTGTTTGGTCTCTTTTCTGTTGAAAACCTGTAAGCCAGGCACATAATTAGACATTCGTGCTGCCACAATAAATCACTTTTCTGAGCACACTGATGCACCCTGACACACTAAGCCCAAGCTAGCAGGTTGGCTCTAAATAAGGATCTGCTGAGTAGCTGACATGAACTTCTGATGCATTTCAAATAGAGACAGCGAGAATCCTTTAACAAGTGTCCTGTTTCTCAAACAATCCCACAGAGTCTGAATATTACTGATTGATCAGAACAGTCCTGTGCATATACTGTACATCAGTGAACTATGTATCATCACAGCATTTTGCTGATGAACTATGACTCCTGTTCTAATTTTCTGGTATTTGTTTTTACTTCCTGTAAACAGTTTGCTGCATGCATGAGATGTTTCTATAAATGCAAATGCTTCTTCATGCACACAGGGAGCTCTTTGACCAGATGACATTCAAAAAGAAAAAAATAAATACAGCCTTGAAAAAAGAAGTTTAACAAATCTTTGAAAGCAAAGACTGCAGTTAGAAATGTTGATCATGATTACTTTCAACTCAATACATAAAAATCATCTCAAGTCTTTCTCTGGAAACAGAGAAGTACTGAAAAGTATATTTGTATGGTAAAATAGAGATCCAGCAGAAGCTCTTAATGACACCTTAACAATTAAAGGCATTGCTGGTGCTTAGGGTGTCAAGTAAATTAAATGCCTTTATGGAAGATAATGTCCAAATGTAGTCCAGAAGAACAAAGGCAATGTGTGCCTTTATGTTCATAGTTCTTTCCTTGATGTTGTGTAGATGAAAAACAAGTGACAGACTAATACCTTTGGCAGAGTCACAGTGTTATTGGACTTTGCCAGAAGAGATGGGCAGACTGAACACATTTGCCAGCTTGGCATGTCATATTGTATAATCCAGTTGTTCTGCTCACCGATACACTGAACCTATAATCAACCAAGGTATGTTGGCTGGTGCCAAGCAAGTATAGCTACAGGAGAAACAGGTGAAGGAGGAAGAAACAAAATGCAGATGTTTTAATTTGGAGACACACCTTGGTATGTGCTGTTTTGTGTAATGACTCCAGATTTGTATGACAAAGTGTAAATTAAAGCTGTTATTCTGACAATTTGTACACTACTTTCTATTACTATCAGAAAGGATAGTGCATACCTATTTTTTTAATATGCTACACTACACTACAATTCCATCTCTCTGACATGGAGACAAAGACTTACCAAACAGTTTTTCTAGTTGTTCCTGCTGCATCATAATCAAGACTGTAATTTTTGTTCATCCCTGTTTGTCAGTGTTCATCATACTGTGTTTCTCAGGACTCTCCTTACAACAACCTTCAAACAAGCTTGTAGGTCTACAAATCAGGGTGTATAGGAAACAGGTATTAGTAACTTGAAAAAAGACTTAAGTAGCAAAAAATTTGCTGTGTAGTTTCTAAACAAAAACAGAAAACTCTCTAGGCATTTTGAGAATGAGGTTTCTTCTAATGCCAAACGCTATTATTTCAGCTATTATATATCTGAATATTCAAGTCCCATTACGTTTTTATTAATTTTTAATTAACACCTTACTTAGACATCAGACTATATTTTGATCTTGGTTTTGTAATAATTTTCCAGAAAGTGTAGGTTTTCCTTATCAGCTCACACCTGCATTGAAGGCAGAACACAGTGGTGCAAACCATTTAATAAAGAGGAAAATAAAGCTACTAGCCCCCTTTTATCTCATAATCTACAGTCAGATGGTGACTCTCATCAGTGCTGGCAAGAAGAAATGAGGCTGACTGTTGATTGATTGGAGAATGCTTTGGCAATTGGACAGTTTTCTGAGGCAATGCAGCAAGCAGCTTTGGTCTTAATAACTTTCTATTGCACACACTTCTTGTGGCACAAGCAAAACGAGGTTTGATTTATTTTTGATGGATCTTCTCCACACCAGTTTTAAAACTTACTGCTTGAGAAACACCTGAAGATATTTTATTGCTTCCATAAAAACATTAAATGGTTTCAGGTGCAGAATCCCTCCATGTTTTACTGTTAGTAAGAAAAGTCACTGGCTAAAAAGTGGTTTTCTGCTATTTTAACTTCTGACAGACTCAGGTAATCTCTTTTTTGGTGTCTGGGAAGTAAGAAAATTGAAAATGCACAATAGACCGGAGGTTATTTTGGCAAATAGCTGTAAAATTTTCGAGGAATCTTCTGGCTTATATTAAGGATCCATCACAATATACTGCAATTCTGTCTTCAGTAAGATGGCTTCCAACAAGCCATCTTTTAGACTTTCATTGTTAACCTGATAAAGGTCTAAATTCAGCTTTGATATCAGCTGATCTATGTCATTTTATTTCAAAAGAGAATTTTATCTTATTTTTGTTTCTGTGCACTGGTGGATTGCTTAACTGTCTGTATGTGAAATCCATACTCATGTCAAATAATTATGTTGTATAGCCTTGTTGATACCTTACTGATGTTTATGTAGAAAATCAGCAAGGATTGAAAGAAAGAGCACAGAGAAGAGAAGTGAAAAGATTGGATTCTGACAGACTGACAGGGAAAGGAGGACAGAAAAATAATGCGGATAACCATTAGACACATTTGAAGCAAATAAATAAGCGTCATGCAGAGTGAAAGAGGATGAGTGGATTTCATTCCCACCTAAGACTGGGACTCCTCAGTTCAGGAGTGGGAATGCTGGGATAGCTCTTTCCCAGTGACAAGCTGGGAGAGAAGCTGATAGGGACAGACAAATACATTAAGTAGGAGGAGATTATTAGTGGAAGACTGTGGAGCTGAACAGATATAGAAGGCATAGGAGCTAAGACAGAAGGAAGGATACAACAGGGCAGGACTGACAAAACTAACTCAAAGGATGTTGACACAGGAGTGGACCTGGGTGGAAACATATTTACAGGGATCTGCATAGCAGCATGCAAACCTGAAAATGCATGCTTTGATGCGATCTCCTATTTTGGAAACACTAGTTTTTCACTCCCACATGAATTCTTGGAATTAATTGGGATAAGAAGTAAGACCTGGATTTGTAACACTTCATACAAATCATCAGGTAATACAGATATTTTCTGGGCTTTTTCACTAGTTGTTGGAGGAAACTAAGCATTTCAAAAATAGTTCATATCTTAGGTGAACTGAATAACCACCAGTATATGCCTATTTCCACTGACAGTGGAAGGTACCTTACAGCCAGGTGACGTTTAACTTGGCCTCAGTTATTGCATACCTAAAGCTATAAGTGGCAAATCCTGACCTTAATTATGCTGTGGTTTCCCTCTTTTGTGAGAGAAGTTGAAAGAAAGGGATCACCAAAGGAGAAAGGACATAGTCTGGGCAATTAGATTATTTCAATTCATAGAGATGAAATGAAAATGGCTCCAGAGTTTTACAGCTGGACAATTAACTGTGTATCCTTCTGTTTGCACGTGCAGCAGAAAGGTCTTCTTACCTGCTCTGTACAAGTACTGACATGTTTCAATACACATGAAACTGTGTTGTGAACAACCAGGACTCTCAAGGAGAATCCATCATAATGGTGTATTTCTGACAGGAACGACACAAGTTTTCTAGATTTTGTACACCATAATGGGGACTGACATAGCTGGCTGCACATGGAGCTCAGCTTGCTTCCAGACACTGCCTATGCCTGGAAACAACTGGATGAAGAGTTTATGTAAACATAACCCAGCAGCCATGAAGCAAGTGGCTACCTTGGTGAGAAGAGCATAGAAATACCTGTGAGAAAATCATATATTCTTAGTTCTGTCTTCTGTGAGGATACATGTAAGAGATGAAATAGATTTGGGTGAAAAAAGGAGGAAATGAATCTTTAATTTAGTTACATAATTGGAGATTTACTTTCACAAAAATATTAAAAAAGCACTATGATTCAACTCACATGGAAGAAGGTTTTAAAATTTGACACAGGCAGTTCTAATTGAAAATCTGAACTTTTTACTACTTGTCTTGGTATCATGTATATGATGTGGGAAATCTTTACGGTTTTAATATGCAAATTATGCTGAACATACAGCTACATTGTAATTTTCCACCATGACAGCTATTGCTGGATTCTTGCACAGTATTTTTCAGTTTACATAAAAGAAAATTTAAAGGGAAGATATTCTTGTGCTCAGTTCCTAAATCTGATAACTAAGATCCTAAATCTTATCTTTATTTCTTATTTTTTAAAGTATCTGTTTGGTTCACAATTTTCCCCATGTTCCATTGATTTAATTACTTTGATTTATGTGTGTTTTGAAGTCTGATTAGAGCACTGTTTAAATACTTTCAGTCCTCAAAAGTCCATTAAATGAGTCTTCAATCGATTAAATCAAATTTTATTGTACAGGCAACAGCCTTTGTAAATAAAAATAAATATGCTATCATTACATTTAATTACAACTGAGAAATCAAGATAATATGAACCTGTTAGATGGCAGACTAAAGCATTGATATGCCTAGAAAATATTCTTCAAGTTTTATATTCATATAGGGGTGGAATTGAGTCTGATAATAGGATTTGTCTTTATTCTGTGTGGGCAGTGGCAACACAAGCAATAGTCTTAATGTAAGATAACCGATGATGGTGCAGCAGGTTGGCTGTATGGATAATGTAATTGATTAAACTAAAGAATGGAAGGAAATAATGTTGCTGAGGGATTCCATTTGTCTGCATGAGCTGGAAGGTCAACCAGCAACTAGATTTCATTGCTGCATTTCGCATGGTCCTTGGTATAAATTAGGCCAATGTAAATGTGGATCAAGTGTTTCTCTATTGATGTCTCCCTGGACCTATCACAGCTACTGCACGTTAGGGAGTCACTCCCAGGAAAAGGTGATCCAGTACTTGCTTTGGTGAGGGTGCACTTCCCAGACACTGGACAAGTGTTTTGAATGAGATGTCAAGGTGCCATTTGCATAACAGAGACACGAAACATTCCTCATGCAGTCTAATTCTAACTGACATTTGCATGCTAATCAATATCAACTTCATATTTGAAGTCTGATTATTCATTTACTCTGCTAACACCCATATGGCCTTTGAGCATTACTTTTTATCTAGCATTTTGAATAATCATATCCCATCCCTGACCTGAGTATCTCTCAGTGTAACTGCACTGTGACTGTGTCCACAGCTCTGCTCCTGGTGACCTAAGCAGCTTCTTTTATGTTCTTAGCAAGAAAGGATGGCATATTATTTTCCCTCGTGATAAGTATTAATCACTCCGTAGTAAAGTGGTTACGGTGTGTGAAGTCACGTGCTGGCAGTCCTTGTGAGCTGTTTATCACTTTGGCTCCTGCTTTGCTAAATGTCAGGGCTTTAAAAAATAAATTAATTTCTTTTTTATAATTACACATTTACATATTTGACTCTAAGACTGTAAATTCTGTAGGGCAGGAGGGAAGGTAGCACCTTGTTCATCACCCAACACGTTTTTTGTCTCATCGTGTACTGTGCCTGGTGCGGTGAGTTTGAGTTTTGGACAGGGTTGACTGATGCTGGCACACAATACCAGCCATTGATCTAAAGGAGGAAAATTGACATAGAGTCAGCCTGTTCTCGACTAGACTCAGGTCTAACTGTGCCCAAAATTTTGACATTATTCATCTCCAGAATTTGAGTTAGATCTTTTTCATGGGATGATTAGAACTTCAGGGCTCAAATACAGATATGAAATTATTAAATTCTAGCATGTATGTAGGCAGTAGATTTGGCTAGATCATCCTAGGAGTGAAATGAATTTGAGTAGAATGTGCTCAAATTAACTGAAGCAAGAGATGTGTTCAATTTAACTGAAGCATTACAAATAAAAGTTGATAGATAAAACATCTTCAAAAATTATGATATTACTCTTTTCACTATTGAGTTGAGAGTTTAGAGACAAATTGGTATTTTGAATGAAACTGCTTTCAACCCGCAAATTTACTAACACTGCAAAGATAAACACACTGGCTGACCTTTATAACATATGTTTCATTAAAATCACCAGCAATATTTTCAAGAATCATCCTAAAATACATTTAAAAAATGTAAAGGCTTGGGGCTATTGTCTGACTTGAGCTAATGTGATGGATTCTCTTAATAGGAGAATCATCCTTGTCACTATTAATCTTCAGTGGCTGATACCATGATTGATCTTGATAGTAAACATAAACATTTTAAAATTTCTTTTCATTGATATAACTCTTATCACTCACTGAATTCAGTAATATTTTGTTTGAATAACAGAGTATGGAAAAATGAAAAGTTTTCTTTTAATTTAGTTAATGACTTAAATACATTGGTCTTCTACTGTGACACACTGTAAATCTACAAATCACTGTATTATAAATCTCTTTGTCTTGATTAAGTATAATATAATTTTTTGCCACTGTAATTTTTATCCTGCAAGTACTATATTGAATTTTGTATCCTATGTACTTGCAAAAAAGGTGTAATTTAATTTAAGAATTGTTGTAAAATGCAAAAAAGGTGCAGAACAGCATAAATGTATGTAATAAAATGTAGTAACTGATGGTAATTCAATTTCAGAATCAGGCAATTAATCACAGTAGTTCAGTTAGGTATCTACTGTTCTTCGTATACATAATATGGAACTGATCATACCATCTACACGTCAGTAGTGATGAGAGCAGGGCAAATGGATTTCAGTGGAAAGATCCCTCTCTTTTCTATCCCTACCTCCCTCTTTACCTTTCAAATTAAGACAGAGTTTCATTAAAATGAGAAGGTCTTCCCATTCTGATGGTATTTTAAACTGAGGCTGCAGTGTTCCCTATGTAGTTGTATCTTCAAATTGTTTGCAGATGTGGAAGCCCACATCAGCTAAACCTCCTGGAGTTTCCGGCTCAATCAGAGGTTTGTGTTGGGATAAGGATGCAGTGGCACCACACCCTGGGCAACCAATCTGTGCTGGGCTGGCCCTGGCTAGGCACCACGTGCCCACCAGAGCTGCTCTATCACTCACTTCCTCAGCTGGGCATGGGGAGAAAATGTAGCAAAAGGCTCATGAGTCAACACAAGGATAGGGAGGGATCACTCATCAATTATTGTCGTGGGCAAAACAGACTCAGCTTGGAGAAAAAAAAAAAAATTAATTTATTAATAATCAAATGAGGGTAAAATAAAAAATAAACCCAGATCTTAAAAACACCTGCCCCTAACTCCTCCTTTCATGTCAGACTTCTCTTTACTTCCATTTTTCTCTACACCCTCCCCCTCAGTTGCACAGGGGGTTGACGAATAGGGGCTGTGGTTGTCTCTGCTTCTCCTTCCTCCTCACAGTCTGCCCTTGCTCCAGCATGGGGTCCCTCCAGTGGGAGACAGTCCTTCATGAACCTTCCTGGCATGAATCCTTCCCCTGAGGTGCAGTCCTTCAGGAGCAGCCTGCTCCAGTGTGGGTCCCCCACAGGGTCAAAAGTCCTGCCAGCAAACCTGCTCCAGCCTGGGCTCCCCTCTCCACAGGGGCCACAGGTCCTGCCAGGAGCCTGCTTCAGCACAGTGCTCCCACAGGGTCACAACCTCCTTCAGTCATCCCCCTGCTCTGGGGTGGGGTCCTCTGCAGGCTGCAGGTGGGTCTCTGCTCCACCATGATCCCTCATGGCTGCAGGGGCACACCGTGGTCTCACCATGGTCTGCACCACGGGCTGCTGGGGAATGTCTGCTCCGGTGCCTGTAGCACCTCTTTCCTCTCCTTCTCCACTGACCTGGGTGTCTGCAGGGCTGTTTCTGTCACATGTTCTCATTCCTCTCTGACTGAAGTGGCTGCTGCATCATAACTTTTTTGTCTTCTTGGAGCCAGCTGCCATTGGCTTTATCAGACATGAGAGAAGTTTCTAGCAGCTTCTCACAGAAGCCACCCCTCTAGCCCCTGTGCTACTAAAACCTTGCTGTGCAAACCCGATATACAAATGCAAGAAACAAAGCTGTAATTGCTGACAGAATCCCAGTACAATTATACTGTTCTCTTCAGTTTCCAGGACCCCTATTAGTTCTTAATCATGTAATTTTACTTCCTCAGAGTAATTGGTAACAGTCTGAAGCACTCTTTGAGATGTTCCTCTTTGTTTGAATAGTCACAGAAAACAGACAGCCAAAGCAAAATTGGTTTTGTATTTTTCTCAGTACGTGGTCTTTTGGGGTGATAAGAGGTTTCCCAGACAATCAAAAAAAAAAAAAAAAAAAAAAACCACCAAAAAACCCCACCAAAAAAACCCAACCAAATGAAAAACCAAACACCACCAAAAAAGACCCCAAACCCCAACCAAACAAAACCCAACAAACAGTGAGAGCAGAATTCATACTCCAGATGTTAAAGTATACATTTTCTGGAGGAATGACTAACACCTTTGAAAATCCTGCACCTGTTGTTACCAGTTGCGTTTGTAGCTGTCAGAACTTAGTTGCCTGAGTGAAGATCCAAAAAGACTTGTAACTTACACAGTTAAAAAAAGAAATAGCTGTAGGCTCTGTGATGTTATTTTTTTCAAACCATCTTTGGTGTTGTAGTCCATGAAGCTCCATTGGGGTGTGTGTGCTGATGCTTTGCTTTTCCTGTTTCTGGTTCTATGTGGATAGATAAGAAAACTTTTATTGTGTTGTATATGCCTTTGCTTGCTGGGGATAACAGGGCAGTAACCGTCTGTAGCCTGGGGTGTTCAGTTATTGGGTTTCAGAAATCTAAATAAAGGAATAAAATGCAAAGTTGTTTTTAATAAGCTTACCACCAAGTGTCTAGCCACAGCGATTTCAGATTGAATTATCTACTGCCCCAAAACCCTAAGGGATGAATGTGTTTCCTGGTACAAGAGAAGAGAATTTAACTGTTTGTGACCATTAAAAAAGACAGTTGTCTCCTTTTTTTTTTTGTTTGTTTCTTTGGGCTGAAACTACAGAGCTCACAATTTTCTCTGCTAATCCTGTGCTGAGCTCAAGAACAGAAGTGGGATTTGAAATGTCTTTAAAGAAACTTTGCACAGACCTTGGCATCAATCAGGCCACTTTCACAGCTACTTTAACTTATTCCCTGCTTCCTAGGACCCATTATACTCACAGTTAGTGGATAATCACCATCATACCAACAGCTGCACTCTTCTCTGTCACTGATGCTTCCATTTGGCCTACAAATGATCCTTTTTCACAAGGGTCCAAGGCATTAATTATACCCCATAGACTTATTTCTACCTTTTTTATGACATTCAGGAAGGCTCTTTCCTTGGGTTTAGTAGCACTGAATATTTCGTTGTTGCTGTGGGAAAGAAAATTAAGATCACTAACTTCTGTACATGTAGGTGAAAGAAAATAGTGTAGATCCCAGTCTTTTGGCTATTATGTATTCTTTACTTTTGAACAAACACTGATCTTGAATAATGTGATTTCTGTTATAGGCTGGTAATTTTCATTTATAGGGGCCAAAATTGAAATGCAAGAGAGGTTGAGTGCTAATTAAAATGCCTTTATGAAGCATATATAGATAAAGACAAAAGCTCATGCAAAGAAATTGTAGGAAGAGAAAAAGATATCTGACTTCTAGGATGTTGATGAAGATTCAAATGCACTAACTGCATGTAACATAAGGTATTTCTAAATCCATGTCACAGAAAATAAACAACACCCTGGAGAGGGAACTTTTAATTATCTCCACTATAGATAGTGATGATTATAGCCTGGTCTTGTCTGCTTCTTGCTCTTTTCAAGAGAGAAAGAACTTCTGGTGGGACCGGTAGGTCCCATATACATATTTTCATCATGGTTTTAGGGTTCAATGTTTCATCCACTGGAGAAAGAGTGTAGCCCTGATGTCATTCAGCAACACCTATAACTTTATGTGGTTTTTAAAAATTTTTTTAAGACTTCGGGCACATTGTAATGGTGGCCCTCCCTTTAGCTGGTTTTGAGTGTGGACCACAATAAGTGAACACGTGTTGCAGGCTCATCGTTCCCCCTCAGCAAATACAGGGAGTGGATCTGAATCAACCTGCTGTGTCAATGTTCAAATAGATTTTCCAATGTCAAACACACATGCCATTCCTCAGGACTTCTTCCTTTGGTGGGCTGTTTCTAAAGGCTGAACAGACACCCTAGGAAACCAAAGTGACAGAAATACTAAGATATTTTTTACAAGTCTGATTTAAAATGTAAGGAATATCCTTGATTTCCATTCCTCATCTGAGATTTCTGTGAAGTTTCACTAGTGCTCAAAACACCTGAGGACAAGGTCACAGTTTGGACTTATTCATAACACAGACTTTGAAGGGTCTGTTAAGAATAATGATCACAGTTTTGTAGAACAATCTTTTTTGCTAACTAAGATTGTTCACTTTAATTAAGCAACAGTATGTGGGATGGAGAGAAAAGTGAGAGCTAAAATGAGCTCTGAACTGAAATGAAAAATAAGTATTGAGAAGAATGAGATAAAAAGACCATAAATGATTTTCTGCACCTTATTCCATCTCAAGGAAGAAACAGTAGCTTAGTAGATATTACAGTAGAAAAAACTGAGATTCAAGTTCCTGTCACAATGATAATTATTTGTAAAAAGCTCCAACAGGAAAGGTAGAAGAAACTTGTTAGACTGCATTTCAATTTTCTAGATGGAGTAGTTAAGAAATGGGTGATCTAGAAATGGTGAATATCAGAGCAGCTAAACAGAAATTCTCTTCTGAATCTGAAAAAAACTTTTAAAAGTGCTGTCTCAGTGATCTTCTGTTGTCTATGCTGTCTGTGCTCCTGCTATATATGTTTTTAAAAGACATTTTGGTTTTGACTAGTTGATATTTTCAGACATAAACTTCTTCCAGTGAAGAGTAGCTCCCTGTATTCTCTCAAGCCAAACCCTAAGTAAATCTCTTACAGGTTTAACTCTTCTGTATGCATGTTTTCTTCTCTGTTTTTCGTTGGTGGAATATAGTCCCATTTGGGTTGGTTTTGGGTTTTGTCTGTCTGGTTTTCTTAATGTGTTTATTTTTTTTAAATATATTCTGGATATCCCTGAAAAGATGTGTTGGGGCCAGGTCTGTATGTCTGTAGGATCAAGACTGAATTTGTGAAAAATATTCCTACAATTTAATAATAAAGAAAAATGCTTACTGCACACCTTAGGCTTTTGTTTCAGTAAAATGCCTAGCCAACAAAGCTTTTAACCTCAGTTTTCGTATCTATTCTTCTGCAAGAATTATTACTCTGTGATATTAAACATTTCCATCTTGCAGTAAGGCAATACTCAGTATAAAAGCCTGGGACTGTGTCTGGAACAGTAAAATGCTGTAATTGCTTGACACAAAATTAAATGATGCACTGTTGAACTGAATATGAGGAAGTATAAAATAGATGATAGATAATTGGTCTTTTTCAAGTACTGGACTATAGGTTGAATATTTTAATAATGTGGTTTGGAGAAAAAAGAGAAATAAAGTCAGTGCACATGTGTTTGTGCACTGCATACATACAGGCACAGATTTTGGTTGAAATGGCAAGAAACTATGCCTCTTTTTCCTGGAAAGACAGTGAGATAGGCTAGTATAATATTAGGATTTTCCCTTACCCTCATGCCTGTAAAAATGTCCACACTGTATCTTTACATGAATGTGCAAAGACATGTACATATTTTTTCAGTTTTCAGATCTATATGCATAGACATGCATATATACCTTGGAAAATCCACAAAAAAAGGAGAAATACGCATGTCCATCTAAGTCTATATACATACAGAATATCCCCTGCCTCCAAAAATTTGTGGACAGTAAAAGGTACGTGTCCCCATAATCCCAATAGTTTTCTTTCTCAGAAGTTTTTATTCTGATATCTTGTTATACAATAGAAAAAAACCATGACTCAGGGTTCCAAACCAAGATTACTGCAGGGTTACTAGTGCAGTAAAGCTTGACCTCATTATGTAGGAAATGTGTTTTAAATTAGACCTTGCTCATAGGACTGCACAACCCATGTATCAATTAAAGTTCATGTAGGTGGGAAAAGGAAAGGGAAGGGGAAAGGGAAAGGAAAGGGAAAAATGTTAGAGGGAAAATATTTTTCATTTGAATGCCATTTGTTGTATTTTCTCTGATTGTGCGTAGGTTTGTTCTACATTGTGCTTCAAATGTGTCCACATTCGTGATATTTTCCTGTGTCTTTTCAAAGAGTCATTTGCCTCCTGCTAGATGCCATAGGTCTGTGTTGAAGGAATTGAGCACCAGTTATTTCTTGTCTGAAAGTCAAGGCCGTGTAAGAATCATCAGGAAGCTCATTATAGTCTGTGTCGCTGGCAGGTTCCTCCAGTGCAAAACATTACCACAAGTCACTTTCCTGACTAGTCACCCTCAGATACAGTGAAGGAAGATGTAATATCACTGTATCTTTATTTAGTGCTGGTTAGAGTTGTTATTTGTGCTGGTTCTTTGTTCAGGTCTAGCTGTCGACGATAAATAAATTGCTCCCCAGCTAGTAAATTGCAGCGCTTTTCTGAGGTTTTTGAAGCAGGAAAACAAAGTGACAAATAGGTGGCCCTAAGAGGTTTATTCATAAATATTCCTTCCATTTCATTCAAGGCTTTTTTTTTTTTTTTTTAATATCTTCACTTCGAGGCTTATTTGCATCTTTGGTGAAGCTTTTATATGGAAGGAAACAATAACAAAATAGTCCTTGTAAGTATTATTATCAGTCCTAGAAAAAATGTGAAAAAGAAATGTATAAGAAAATATTGAGAATCCTGTTCTGCTGGGACAATAAGAGCGTATTTAATGTCCTAGCCCTGAATGTTCATTTTTTACGATCTAAAGTGGAACAAGCATGCTTTCCACCTCCTTTATCCTAAGTTTGGTTTTGTGGGTTTTTTTCCCAGAAACTTTTACGGATTTTCTGGGACTAGAGCAGCTTTCTAATTGTTCTTATTTAGAGAGAAAATCAGAGAAAGTTCTAGTAGTCAACTTAATCTGATCTTAAATGACTCAGATGATAGTTTTTAGTAAATGCCTTTTTCTTTTTATATTCAAACCCAGATCAGCAGAAACTAAAATGACTTTTTTCTCTGACAATGTCGGAGTTCACAAGAGAAATAAATTCTGTCACTATGAACCAATTCATAAGTACGATAAAAAATTCTTGACTAAAATTCAGCTACTAAAAATTCAGTTTACTGAGAAGTTTTATGATCACGAAGCATAAAGCTTGGCAGCAAGACTGCCCAGAGGATAAGTGCATTAACTTTTATTCAAATTTAGGTTTGGGGGAGTATTTTAGAAAAGAAGACTCTTTCCTTTTAGACTTATTGTTGAAGAGGTTATGGCACAATATTTATGAATTCCCTGTTTAAAACAAAAGAATTAATGGCAGAAATGGGTTGAATTAATGTGAGTATTATAGAGTCCTATGATCATTTATAGCTACTAATTAGCAATGTGCTTTTCTATTTTTCCTCTAGGAGGCCAATTTGGATTGAAGACAGTCCATTCTTTCCGGTTAAATTTAAAAAAATATATTGATTTTAAAAATTCCCAATATGTCAAAATAAACCGTTGCAGTAGAATTCAAAATGAGAAGTCAGTCTGAAAACTTCACTACAAATCCCAACTCATATTTATTGTTTTTTTTCTATAAGTCAGTGAGATTCACCACAGCAAATTGGTGCTTGTCTTCACTGCTTTCATTGCTTTGCAGTTTGCTTTGTGCTACTGTAAACAATGCGCAAATCAGAGCAATGAAAATCAGGATGCTTTCCTCCTCTGTCATTTCTCTGTCTTGTTGGTTGTCAGCTCACTTATCCTGCTTTTTACTTCTTTCCCATCATCTACACTGATGCCAACCAGTGTCCTTAGTTCAATTATTTTACCTTAAAATATCCAGCTGCGCACATCCAAACTTTAAAAGAGCTGACTGACTTTGGATCCTGTTAGTTTCAATGGCAGTTGTTAATAACCTTGTGTCAAAATCCAGCCATTTAAAAGTATTGATAAAAACCTCCTTGTGTTATGTCAGCCGATAGTGGAGGGAAGAAAGTGTAATGTTGCATGTGTTTATTAAGATTTTGCAACACAAGCTTAAAAAAAGAAGTGATCAAGCATGTTTGGCCTAGAGGTACTGCTGTTTGAAATTGTTGGGTGAGTAAGTAGGATTGGAATATGTCAGAGCTACTGTGAAAGTGTCCAGCTATTGATTTCCAAAAATTTACTGTGATAACATGCACTTCTGGAGGGAAAGAAAGCAAGATGTTTTGGATATCTGTAAAAAAGAACAAATGCTTATTGGACTGGGTGTTTTGACAACAGTTTCTGCAGTCTTCACCAAATTTATGTGGAAGTTCGTCAGTCTCCTAGTTTTTTCTTTCCCCATTCCCAAGGACGGTTCTATTGGACTAAATTTGGAGAAAAGATCCTTATTCCCTTCTGATAGAGATTTAAATTTAAAAATTAAATATAAATAAGATATTTTTTCAACATATAGAGCAATAGAAACTACCACCTGAATATTTCATTTTCTATCATCTTCTTTGTCTCAGTCTCATAATTTGTATTTATCTGGTTTACTACTCCTGTGAAAAACATGTTGTGTCTGCTTTTCTTTGAAAACAAAGAATTAGGTAATGGGCATATTTGCTGAGACACCCAAGATAATACAAAAAACATACGGGAGCAGAATGCACTTCACATATCTGTTGACATCATCAGTCCCTCAACTATGCATTTTATTTTCAGAAGATTAGGATAGTGCACATGAAAACTGATTGAATTTAAAGCAGAATACTCTAGAAGGTTTGCAGTCAGAAGTCAGGAGGTGTTGAAAGCTTCCCATCTGTTGCTGTCCCGCTTTTTTCAGTTTTGCCATGTGACTGTTTTTTATGCAAATGGACAGAATAGCTCAATCGTGTAGTAGGAAACACAACAGAAATGTCAACGTGATATTTTGGCTGCTGTAGAACATGTGACTGTGTGGGTCTGGTGTGTGGCATTGCTTTACTTGCATTTAACACTGTAGCAGAACCTTAGGCACTGATAATACGTGATAGGACTGGGAGCCACAACTGAAGATCACTCATTTAAAAATGGGAATTCTCTTCTAGCTTTTAATGGACTCAGGAAAGCTTGAAAACTTTTGACAACCCTGATAGTATGATCCATATTGGTGTGATGAAATTGACATTACTTCAATGTAACTTAATGTAGTTTGACTAATTGTATTGAAGGAAATATTGATATTCATGTCAGCAAGCTTGATGTTTAAATGCATCATCTAAACGAGGTTTTACTTCATTAGAAAATGAATAAAGGACTTGAAACAAATGAATAAATGAATGTGAGAAGTCCAGAAATGAGACTTTCAACAGAATTTTAACATCTTGTTTAAGATTTTTCTTGGAGAAATTGAAGATGGGCTTAATTATGGATGGTCTTGTATATTATTCATAAGAATTTACAGGATTCCAAAATGGATTGAAAAAAATCAAACTTCTTCCAGACTGATTTAAAATCAAATATATTCTTAGGTTTCACCATGAGGAATGCTTAAATTTGTGAGCAAGGTTTAAATATGGTTCATTTCCATGTTTCCCGGGCACTTTGCTGCTAGTAGGTCTGGTTCATCCAACTACATTTTAGGTCTCCAAAACTTAGATCATCGTGTATTAAATTATTATATTCTCTCTGGGTGCCTGCCTCTCCTTACTGACTATAAGGGGTGTTCAGATCACCTATTTGTACTAGCAATCTAAAAATCAGTTGAGTTGATTCTGACCTCAGTGTATAACTCCAAATTTCTTAACATTTCATCTCAATTAGTCTCACATGCTTCAGTTTTTAATTTTAATGAATATTTACTTAATGTTAATTAACTGTTCCTTTTATGTGGTGTCACAGCCTGGTAATGATATAAAATTGGACATTCTATTCTACTATAATGGAGTCTACAGGTAGATTCACTCCACCTACTTGTAGCGACAGGACAAGGGGTAATGGGTTTGAACTGAAAGCAGGGAGATTTAGATTAGATATCAGGAAGAAATTCTTCACAGAGAGGCTGGTGAGGCACTGGAACAGGTTGCCCAAAGAAGCTGTGGGTGCCCCATCCCTGGCTGTCTTCAAGGCCAGCCTGGATGAGGCTTTGAGCAACCTGGTCTAGTGGAAGGTGTCCCTGCCCACGGCAGGGGGGTTGGAACTAGATGATCTTTAAGGTCCCTTCCAACCTGAACCATTCTATGATTCTACAACATCAGCTTTTTGATATGTGAACTATGTTTTCAGGGTACTGATTAGGTGGGAGAGATTGATCAGTGTTTCAGACCTGACATTTGACAGTATTATGGAACTGGAACCAAACTGTAAGATGTCTATGCTAAACTGAAAGGCATCTAGCCAAATGTTGACAGTAACGGGTATGTAACGTTTTAAAAGCAGCATGCCAGACTAATCCTGGCAAAGAGAAAAATGAAAGAAGTCTTAAATTTTCCTTAAATCCTAACATTTATGTTTGAGTACTGCAAGATAAAACTGACAGTTGCTGTCAGCAATCCTGCAAAGGCAGAGCACAGTCCCTTTTAGCCCAGACAGTCTGAACAGAAACTGTTTGCAGCCTGCATTACAGCTGAAATGGTAAAAAGGCTTAGCACAGCTACCAAATCTCAGCCTCTGTAATGCCTCACATCTGCCTGAGCTGTGTAGGAGCACTTCCACAGGTTGAGTGTCGTGTGCTGCTTCCCCTGCTTATTCCCTCTGTTTCTTGGGTGCATTGGCAGATTGTATGGCCTGGAGAGAGGTTGTGGAATGCTCTGGTTTGGTCTGGATGATGGGGGGACCTGTCCTGCAGTGTGCAGACAAGGGAGTTCACTAGGTGATGAGTCCAAGTAGTGGCATAGTTATAAGCTTACAGGTTAGGCACTGAGGTAATTCTAGTGCCCACATAAGTAAAAGTTCTTCTCAGTATTGTTACACAAAAGATGATGGCACAGACTACATTACATACATTGATGTAGATGATAGTAAATAAAGGTTACTTACACCATTGGAAAACAAACCAGAACAAAACAAGTGAAAAGGAGACAGCATTAAAGAAAAGGAAATTAAAACCTTTCCACAGCAGCCAGCTGGACAGAGAAGTGACTCTGCTGAGTGTCGTCTCCAGTGTAGCAGGAGGTCCCCAACCATAGTTCTTTCTTAGTACTCTACAGTTTTCACAGGGGCCTGGCAAGGTTCCCTTGGCCAGAGCCTGTTCCTGTTCCTTTCATATTCATACCCCTGCTCCTGTTCCTGGTGCTGCTGATGCTGGCTGTTGTGTACTTGGTCGTGACTATTTTCTGCCCTTGTTCACTCGCCCTTTTTCCTGTAGTAGAAACTAGAAACTACAAAATTGGAAGTATAAGAGGAGATGGAGACAATGGATGTCTTACGTCAGAGGCTATCACCTCCCATGAGAAGCCCAATGTAATGTCTGGGTATTCACAGATGCAACATCAGGGGAATCAGGTGGAAACACTGGAACAGCAGCTGCATGATCACAAGTCCATAGGTAAAAGATTTCACAGTGCAAGTGGAAGACAGAATTAACAGCTGAAAGCTGTATGTCATACATTAGTTCCACAGTAACATTAACAAACAAAGGACTAAACAAGAGTTGTCAGTATGAAATTAAACTGTTAAATGATCAGGCGTATTTTGTTCTTAGAAAGAACAAAAAAAACCTAGTCTGTTTCACAAGTTTAAGCTTTGCTCAAAAGGTTAAATAAGAAATCAGCTATCTGCCCAACAAACAGTAAATATTTTGAGAAAATTACATAATTGTTTTGAAATTGTCTTAACTAAGCTGATATATCAGAACAATTATGAAAACAATGTAAATTCTTGTAGCAAAAGATAGATACAGTATTGAAAAATTGATGTTTCCAACTTGCATTGTGTTATTATTATCCCACTTAAGAACTTGGAAAAAAATGAAATATTTTAAAAATACTGCCTTATTTAAGGTAAAATGCTCCTGTTAAGTTTGCTGTTATACTTATCTTGAGTACTGACCCTAAAAGAAGTCTGTTGTGAGCCCAGGTTCCAATACCTTGGGGGATTTTATCATATGCCTCAGTGTGCTCCAGTATACCAGTACATGTAGATATGCTGCTTCCACAGCCTATGGGTCCTCATGACTAACACATTTCAGAAAGCTGGGTTCCAAGGCAGGCTGTGATTTGGTCAAACTGGGAGCTCTCGGATACGATTATTGAGTTTTTATTGTTGATTTGGCAATATTTTTGCATTTTACATGGACAAAATCACTGCAACTCATCAACATTGTGTGAGGACATGGCAAATAAAAGTTAGAGATGTGTAGCATCTAAAGCGCATGGTAAATTTAACAGTGTATAAATGTTGTGTGCCACAGGACATGGCCTGGCAGCATACTACAGCTGAGAAGCAGGCACTGGACTATTTTTTTTGGTCACCATCAGCTCCTCCAAACCTGTATCTGGATATGCTTCAGATATTTTCATCTTGGTAAGAGGAAATATGCTATTGATAGCAAATTGGACATTATATATTTAGAATTTTTTACTTACCAAAGATATAAAATTTTCAGACACAGAGGAAGTGTGTTCCTTTGTTTTGAGGGAAATGAACGTATTTTTCAAATCATGCTTCAATATATGAAAATATATTTTCTTCTTTATTTGGGGAAAAAATGGTAATTTCAATGTAGAAACAAACTACAGCATTCACAGATAGTGATCAAAAGTGTAATTTTAAAGTTAGATATTGGATAACTATTAACCACATGCTTGCAAAATGAGGATCAACAATCGAGTTGGAATTTAATTTCTTCCAGACTCGCCCCTCTCTCTGTCTCTACTCCTGCTGCCCCGCTGACTTTGTATGCCATGGCTGTTCTTGTTTATATAAAATACGGAAGGAAAAAAAAATAATTTTATCCTTTGGCAGTCATTCTTCAGCTATTGCGTTGGAAGATTTTTGCAAATGTAGCCTTATACAAGAATCTTATGCAAGGCTCTTCCGTCACATTAATGACTCTTTCCACAAGCCCTCCAGCAATGATACACATCCTTCCCACGATTGTAACATAGTATGTCACTGATTCATTTTCTGACTGGAAGTAACAAACACAACTGGTTGGTATCCTGCTATAAGGATACACTCTGCTCTAGCACAGCATTATAGCTCCACAACCATCATCTGACCTGGTGCACCGGATATGTATATGTCCCATGGGTCCTCTGCATGGGAAGAAGGAGAACTTGAGAGGTGTATGTTATGTTCTAGAAGAAGATGGGTAGGAAAAAAAGAAAAAAAGAAAAAGCACAGACATATCACTGGGGCAATGAATATAAAAATACCAACCACATTTTGTGATATAAGAAGCAGAAACATGAGAAGGGCATGTACGGAAATAGAGAATAAAAACTTCAGGCTTTTGTCCCTAAGGGAGATACAGGCTTGACAGAGTTTACAACTGGTCTGAACATAAAAGCTTTATTAACTTAACAACAATAAGAACAAAGGTTTTAAAACATGTCCTGTTTCCCGCCACAGATTTTATTAAAAGAAACACTTTAAGATTTCCCTCAGGTAAGTGATGATCATTGCTCAACATAAACAAGTGATGAGTTTCAGATTCTACAAGTTGTAGTGATTTGTTTGGTGTGATAAACCAATTTCTGCTTTTTACAATGAAAATCTTCTTCTTCTTACAATGAAAATCTTTTGGTTTTTAGTGTAAGTACTATTTTATTTCAAAATCCTTTTCATTTTCCATTGCATACATGAGTTGCAACCCATACAATACACATTCTATTAATGCTGTGTTCAAACCAGCCATCTGATCACATTCTTAGTGGTATTTCTGTATGGGATTCAGTTGCATTTTTGTTGTATTGATTTTTTCACCTGCATGCTTTTGAATGGCTAGTAGGAGCTTTACCAAAGGATTAAGACATGGGGTGACAGTGTATCAGTGGATGTGTTGTTCAATGTTGCTCCCTGAACTATTTAATTCTCACCTTTGCCTTTAGATTGTTAGAAACTGAAGGCTTTTTCTTCTATGAAGTCTGCCTCACATTCAAAAGAATGTAAGAGTAGTATTCAAAAAGCTGCTTTTTCATGTAATTGGCCTTTGCACATGGGTTGCCCCTCTTTTTCTGAACAAAATTCAAAAAGCTGATGGAGCTTCTGCTTTAAGCGTGGCAAGGTTCCTCCACCCAGCTTCCAGACTGAGCTGCAGAGCAGAATCCCAGTTTACACAGAAACTGCCACATGGAAGGAGGCATAATCTCCTTTCCGAAGACACTGGTGGCTTTTGGTGACCTGGATGAATCAGAATGAGGAGCCATCATTGATAAAATTAAGTTGTAGTGATTTATGTATTAGCATATTTCTATAGGTAAGATATGTATTCAAATATAAGCATATATGTATCTTCACTTCCATAATCTTATAATTTTATAATCTTAAACTCTTCGACATATAGAATGACACCAAAAATAGAAACCAGAAAATATTTTAGAGGGAGTTGTTGTTTGTTGTGTTACACAGCGTATGCTAAAAGTCAGTTATTTTTCTTGTTCTGATCAGTTAATATAGTAGAAGTTAATTCTCCAGACCAACTCTGAAATTCTTTTAAATCCATGCAGCTTTATCAAATTCATTACCGTTACCCTGCTTCCCATACACTGAGAATCTGTATCATTTTCCAGAACAAATTTCATCAGCCTGATTTGTTACATGTGCATAGGGGGTGATAGAACAGGAAAATGTTTTAAGCTACTGTGATCTTTAGATAAAAGACACTTCCGTAAGTTAAAAAAAGTATTATTATTTTTATAATGGTGATAATTAAAGTGTACATTTGATTTGAAATTTACCAATTTGATTGTAGTTTTATTTTCTTACTGAGTTTTTTATTCCGCAAATACCGGCTTCTTCCATATCACAGTCCCTTCCATGGTTACAAACTATTAAAACCACGGAGGGGTATAGTTTCAAAGTACTGTGTAGGTGGTATTAACACAAATCCTGTTATACATGAACAGATTTTAGCACATACCTCCCTTGCAGTACATTTTCCCTTTGAAAATATATCCCTTCATATAAAAATACCTGCATGGATGGTAATATAGCCAACACACTTTCTCTGTTTTAAGAGCTTTGCATTCTTTGACGTGACAAATATAATTCAAATTAACCCTTTTAGTAACAAACAAGGGAGAAGTCTGATTATACAAAAGTTCTCCAGAGATTTATTCAAAAACCCATGCACTTTAAGGTGATTTTTTTTCCAACTTGATCCACTAATCCCACAAACATTAGAGAAACAATATTAAAACTAACAAAGAAAATAAAAAAACTCAATCAAAACATAAAGTCAGAGATCGATATAGATGAGGAATAGGTAATTATTATTTATGTCACCAGGGATATTTGGGGTTTATTTTTTTAACTTAAAACATGCACAGGCACATGACACAGATGGCATCCCTTCCCTCCAGCATGTCAGCCACACCACACAGCTTGGTGTCGTCAGCAAACTTGTTGAAGTTGCACTAGATCCCACCATCCATGTCACTGATGAAGATGTTGAGCGTGACCGGTCCCAGCACTGACGCCTGAGGGACACCACTTGTCACTGGTGTCCACTCAGACATTGAGCCATTGACCACCACTCTTTGAGTGCGACCATCCATCCATTTCCTTATGCATTGAGCAGTCCATCTGTCAAATACGTGTCTCTCCAGTTTAGAGACAGGGATACTGTGCGGGATGGTCTCGAAGGCTTTGCACAAGTCCAGGTAGATGACAACACTTGTCTGTCCTCTATCCACCAAGGTCATGACCCCATCGTAGAAGGCCACCATAATCATCAGGCAAGATCTGCCCTTGGTGAAGCCATGTTGGCTGTCACCAATCACCTCCTCATTCTCCATGTGCCTTAGCATGGTTTGCAGGAGGATCTGCTCCATGATCTTGCCAGGCACAGAGGTGAGACTGACTGGCTAGTAGTTCCCTGGATCCTCTTTTTTTCCCTTTTTAAAGATGGTTGTTATGTTTCCCCTCTTCCAGTCAGTGGGAACTTCACCAGACCACCATGACTTCTCAAATATGGTGGATAGAGGTTTCGCAAACCCATCCACCATTTCTTTCAGGACCCGTGGATGTATTTCATCAGATCTCATGGACTTGTGCACCTTCAGGTTTCTCAGGTGTTCCCAAACCTCATCCTCACTAACTGCGGCTCTCCATTCTCCCAGTCTCTGCCCTTGCCTTCTGTGACTCTGTGGGTATGGCTTGTGCCCTTGTCAGTGAAGACCGAAGAAAAAAAGCATTGAGTACCTCTGCCTTCTCCATATCCTGGGAAACCAGCTCTCCTGTTTCCTTCTGCAGAGGGCCCACGTTTTCCCTGATCTTCTTTTTATCCCCTATGTACCTATAGAAGCCCTTCTTGTTGGCCTTGATGTCCCTGGCCAGGTTTAATTTTGTCAGGGCTTTAGCTTTCCTAACCTGATATCCGACTTCTCAGACAACTTCCCTGTAATCCTCCCAGGCTACCTGACACTGCTTCCACCCACTGTAGGCTTCTTTTTTTTTTCTTCAGTTTTTCCAGGAGCTGCTTGTTCATCTATACAGGCCTCCAGGTGTTTTTACCCAACTTCCTCTACACTGGGATTCATCACTCCTGAGCTTAGAGGAGAAGGTCCTTGAATACTTGTCAGCTTTCTTGGGCCCCTCTTTGTCCTTCCCCCTCTCCCCCCTTCCACCAATAATGTATGACATTATTCCCTCCATGTCATAATGTATGACATGTAAGAGAGGAATCAATGTTTGTTACCATACATGTGGTAACCAAACATTTTCTGGTTTATCAAATCTTTTAGAAGCTTTTTTTCATACAATGGAGTACTGTACAATTATATCCCATGGTGGGATTAACTAAAAGTTGAATAGCTAGGCTCAACTGGTTTTAGGACCATCTTAGGAACCTGTCTGAAGGCATCAGAAAGAAGAATCCTAGGTAATTTGCTTTTCTTTCTTACATCACTTTTAAAAAAACTATTGTCAGGTGAGATGAATCTAATCCCAGAAGGTTTATGATATGCTCGGCTGTAAGCATGTGAGGAAGTAAATGCATCTTCATTAGAACACTTAAGACTCTTGATCAAGAGCGTAAGTGCATACCTAACTACTTTACCTAGTAGAAATGGGATTTATATTTGTATTTGCAAACTTTATAAGGATTGTTCTGAACACGTTTGTAGCAATATGATCAGGTTGCATAAAAATTAACCAGGTAATGCATGAAGATTTAATAGATTGCCTTTTTAACTAAGGAATAGAGTACTAGAGAACAGATATAATTCTCTATTAATATATAACAGCTGCTGCAACACTAAGAATAATATTTCACTTTCACATTTTTGTTATAAAGCAAGACACAGGGGTTTATTCCATTTCTCTCCTCCCTCCTTCCTCCCTGTAAGAAGCTTGCAGCCTCATCAAATTCAGATATGCAAACAGACAAAAGTGATCCTCCTGGCTACCTAATTCTAATTCAAGCTGTTTTGCACAGCTACACTACAGGAAGACCATATTCTGCCAGAGTGACTGCCTTTTCTGCATACTTATTAGCTAGCTTGGTGCCTGAAAATGTTTTGTCCTGTACTGTATAATAATTTTTGAATGCCCTTCTGGAAAAGAAACTGCAGCTCAGCTTCATCACAGGCCTTGCTGTTGTCCAGCCTAGCATGTCACGTAGGTCAGATACACCTGGTCATTATGCAGTGAATTATACAGAATATTCTAGTCCTTTATGGGATGAATCTCATGTAATTTACCAGAACAGTACTTTACTACAGAAATCATAAACTAACTTTCAATTGTTTCTGTAGCAGGAGAACAATTAAATGTCATTATTTATTCAATTATTCATTATTCAATAATTTTTAATTGTTATTGAAAAAAAAGAAAAAGAGTAAGAAAACATTCTCAATTAAAACATATCTTAATTAAATAATTTCTATAGGAACATTTCTGACTTTCAATTCTACATAATATTATAGGAGGTTTCTATTAGGAACACATAAAGCCAGTTCATACAGAAAACTACAGAAGTACCCAATCAGTAAGTACTGTTTAAGCATAGGAATAATTTTGAATTATTACCTCCCTAGTAGAAATTGGATAATAATTTCCATCAAATGGTGCACTGAACGAATTTAGCCTCTGTGGCTTGTGAAATGGCCGTAAGCTGTCTGGAATTCCCTCCGGTTTATCCAATATTCACATTTACAAAATTGGGGGTTGTGTGTGTGGTTAGTTCTGATCTATTATTTTTATTCCCTGTATTGAAAAATGGAAGAGAAAAACAACTCTTTCTTTGTTTATATAGCATAGATGAAAGACAAACACTGCTTAACCTGGTGCACTGCTTCTCTTGTGTTCCTCCTGGGACCCTGATTGCACAAGCAGTGCTTTGAAGTGTGTTTCGAAAGATAGCACCTAAACCCAAGTAGTCACAAGTATCCACATTGACTAGTGCTTTCAGCCCTTTTTCTGCTTTAATTATTGCCCCTCAATAAATAAGATATAAGATCATATTTGCCTGTTAGTCTGATCATGTTGTTAGGACCCATTATTCATCTATCATCTGAAGTACCTTAGCTGGCCACATGTTGTGAAGAACTTCAGAAATAATTAATAATTATTGAAAATGGTATCAGCAAATCACTAATTCAATTATGTAATTTCCTCTGAAGTAGAGTTCTGGAAATTACTTTAGCAATGTCTTCTTCTGCTGGGAAACAGTCCCATCCTGTTTGAAACAAGTGTCTTTCTCATGTTCCTCATGGATATGTGTCTTGACTGAAATCTTTCCTGAGCTTTGCCTTATATTTCATCAGTTAGCTCAGACTGCAAAAATTTCATCAGTAGACATGCCTATAAGAAACACACAACGTTTCTAATAATTTCTGGGAATTTAATATTTTTGAAAGTCTGGTTTCCGTGGATGGGAATGTTTAAAGGTTTCTGAGCACACATGTCTAGGAGGGAAGCCGATACTCAGATATACCTGTACACAAAAAAGCAGACTCTGGTTTTACACTCTTTTCATCCTTGGAAGGTTTGGTGGCTAAGCTGCTATTATCACAGTACATGGGTGGAATTTCCTCTCTGTCAGACTACAAAAAACAGATGGTTGTGAGGATGATCCAGATACTTAGAATAAAATTTCAAAGTCTGTCCAGCTACGTGTCAGTACAAACAAATAACATGAAATATTTTGAATGTAAGCACTGGAAGGTAATTTACACATACCTGAGGTAAATTTTTAAACTCCTTTTTAATAGATGAAATAAATTAAAGTTAGTGTTCTCTCGTCCAAATATATTCATCCAGAATCCAGATATTTGTTAGAAGTTATTCACAGAGGTTCCTTCTATGTTTGATAAAGGAGATAACTCCCAGAAGGTGATTCATCGCATTTGTCTTAATCACTTCTTTTTTATTCTTTCAGAGGGTATTAGTTACTAGCTTGGTATAGGTGGCTGAAGTTAGGTGGAACAAATTCCGCTCACCGGTTATTATTTTCCATATCACTATCTATATTATCCTTCAACTCTCTCATCTGCAGCAGCTTTCTGTGAGAGACTGGATGGATCTAGATCTAGGTAGAACTACTCAGTGCAGTGTTGTTATTACAACCATAACTGATATGGATTTTTTAATACGGCTTTAGCAATATCTCTAGGAATTCTGAGTAGATTCCTAATGAGTGGAAATCATATCAGAGATTATGTTACGAAATTTAAGACACATATTTTAGTGTTCCAATGTTTCTGGAAGTCCTGTTGATGCCAAGTGGAATTCTGGGTGTGACTGAGCCCTCTATGCTAATCAGAAAACTTTTTCAATATCAAGGAGAGATTTGTACTGTATTCCTCTTATATGGAGTTATCTATGGATTGTCATCAAGCAATAGAAAAATGGGAATTCATCACAATGACAGATGTATGAATCCAAATTCTTACAGAGTTCACCGAGGATTTCTGTTTTAAAATCTAAAGGGCAACACCACAGAACAGGCAGTATATTGGAATAGCAATGACGAAGTTGCTCTACATGACATTTCATTTCTGGATGGCAGCAAAGATCAATGTACTTGCTTACACCATCTGAATTAATATCCCTTGCTTCCAAGGAACAAAATACTGTTACACAACTTCCTGCTCTACACTGCAAGCCTCTCACCATAATGAAGTAATAATGCCTGAGTTTCAGAGAAGAAGATTCTTTCAGATTAATATCAACTTATAAAAAAATTTGATATTATGATGTTCTGAGTTGGTCTACGTTAGTATTTCAAACAGTATTTTTATTGCTGAAAAGCTCAAATGCCAACAAATACCAAATGTTGTGTTGCAATGTATTTTTCCCTTAGTGAATTGTATGTACAAATGAGGTGTTATTAATAGTTATTTTATTAACTCATCTGAGATATCTTTGAACAAAGGCCAGATTTTTTTTTTGACAGAAGTTTTCTTGGAGAAAGATAAAGATGCTGCAGTTCAGCATTTTTCAAGAGAGTTCCTCCTTTACCATATAATTCACTTATGAAATTGAGTTGTAAAATCTCTTTTGAATATGTCTATATGATGAACATATTCTTTTTTAATATATTACATTTTCATTTAGAGTCAGATTTTTTTATTCAGATATTATTAGTAGAAATTTGTTCTTTAAAATTTGTAAACCAAACTCTGTATTTAAAATATTTTTCTCTAGTGAAATTTATTTTTTTAAAACAGCTTTTGACTTCATGAATATAAAAAAGACATAACTCTTTATCTTTGCTATTTTATACTTTTTTTGTGACTTGACCTTCAGAGCTCCTGATGAACACTGTTGTGCTAAATTGTATGGATACAATGTTCTATATGAGACATAACATTAAAAGAGATTTGCTTGCTAGAGTATTTGTATGTTTAAACCATCTTTTATGGTAATTTGGACATGATAAACACCTCTCTCAAGGTGGGCAAATGAAAGAGTGTATTGCAAGATACAAAACACTAACAATAATCTAAGCTTGTTCTCTAATTGTTGGTTATTTTTTGTGATGATCAAGGGAGTACTGCTGTATTTAAATACAGTAGGAAAAAAAGTTACAGAATAAATACTATGGCTTTATTTGAGCATCTTCTTGCACACCCACATCATTTGAACTCCTCCTCCTCAAGTCGCATTCAGGCAGCCTGAATTGCCAGAGCCTGGAGAGAAATAGCTACCCAGCATCTGCTCCCCTGCAGCCTTTAACAAAGAATTTGACTGTTAGGTTTTTTTGCTGCTGGTCTTAGACATCTACTGGGGCAGCAGGTGAAGAAAATGAAACCTGGAAAAGGGTCTTGAAGTATGAATGGTACCTGTGGGAACTCAAAGGGGAGCAGGCAAGCTTCAGAAATGATAGAAAGAAGGAAATTTCCGTACCGTCTACAGGAATGGCTGTGATATAGTTTGTTGCTACCCAAGCAGCCATGGAAAACTGCTGGGCTAAGAGTAAAGCCACAGCAAAGAGATCACTCCTTCAAAGACAGGGTGGATTTGTAAAATATTTGTTTCTGAACTTGCAAGTCTTTCTCACCCAAAAAGATGAAGTTTGCTCTATCTAAAGAGTCAGTACATTCTAGCACAGTATTTTGTGACCTAAGGAAATCTTGCTTTGGAGACAGTGGCCAACTTTAATGTCTTCCTGTATTTTGTCTCTTGGCAGCTCATACTAAAGAAAATGTGGAGGTAATCCAAATTACACAGGTCTAGTAAATAGAAGCTCTTTTCATATCTCCTTTACTCAGAGCTCAAGGGCTGTTAAGACTCACACTTGTCCTTCCCAGTGCCTCCCTTTGCTTCTCAGACTGGAAAGGGAACATGTGCAAAATGGAGACGTTTAGACCCACAGTTTTCTTCTTCCCCTTCTAGTATCTGATTGCTTTGAGTTGTTTTCAAAGTTGACGTTTGATAAACCAAACCAAACCAAACCAAACCAAACCAAACCAAACCAAACCAAACCAAACCAAACCAAACCAAACCAAACCAAACCAAACCAAACCGTTAGCTTTACCTGGATACTGTTGTACAATTTTGCTATTCTGACAGGATAACCATGAGCATGTTGTAATTTGTTTTTCACAGTCCAATGAAATCTGGAAATTTGTCCCATAGAATTTAATGTTTTATACCCAGGATCCTAATGATAGAAAATTATGGGTTTTGGCATGTGCAGATTATGGCAGTGTTTATCGGGTTAACAAATTTCCCAGTGTTGAGTTGCACATAGCTAAATTGAATTCATCTCTTAGCAGGGCTTCTATAATATGAAGCAATATAATCTAATGGGATCTGACCTGAAACCACAACTTCCTAATATTACATCACAAACTTAAAAGAGTAGCAAGTACTTGGAAGGCAGTGGAGTGTTTCTGCTCTGTTAAAACTCAGTGAATATCCTTACTCAGTGCAGCTAATGTCTTAGGTACATTAAATTACCCTGAGCACAATATTTTTTTTACTTTTTTTTTTAATGATGTTATATAAAATGGCATCAAAGCCTTGTACAATAGAGATCAATTTAAATTACTTCAAAACCAGTAAAGTTTGATTTAGACTTTAATTGAAAGTTTAGTTCTTTCCTCCTCCTCCTCTCACTGATACCAAATTATGTCCTATTAAAAAGACTTTCTGTAAAGACATATAAAAAGTGAAGTAATAGCTGAAGAATATATATATACCCATGATTTTTAGAGCATTTTTTAGCATGAAAAACAAGGGATGAAACAACAAGCCACAACCACCAATATTTCTATAGTTGTCTGTTAGGCTGGCCACCCAACACATCCAGAGTCCAAAGCCACACTGAAAGGGCTGGCTTCTAAAGGCAAAGAGGTTTTCATGTTCAGCATTGTCTTGGGGTGCTACTGTGCCTTGGCAGCCATTTGGAAAACACTGGTCTACAAGAATGGTTCACATCACTTTTGCAGTCTTCAGAGTGACTTAATTCATTTTGTTTCAACACTGAAAAATAGAATCACCAAATCTTTTAGTTTGGAAAAGACTTTCATGAACTTGGATGGGAACCAGGGTGTATAAGAGTTGCTTTCTGTAAATTTGGTGCAATAGGAGGAAGTTATATGGCAAAATCTGTCTATGCCTACCTTTACAACTTACCATCATGGTCAACTTAATTTTAAATTTTTGCAGAGCTGATAGACTTGTGAAACTGTTCTGTAGTGCACTTTTCTCATTTAACTATGCAAAATTGATTCTATTGCAGGAGCTTTAAAATATACTTTTTCCCAAGAAAGAAAGATTTAAAAGTTGAATTAAGAGGTCACCATGACAGAATAATTTGATGTTATATTTGATGATATAATGCACGGAATAAGCATATCAAGGATAGAATCAGCATTCAGGTAAAGGTGTTAACCATGGATAAGAATAAGAAAGTTTGGTGTGAAAAGGATTGTTGTAAGATGATCAACAACACAGCAAGATAAGTTATATAAAAAAATATTCTAGGTGCCTTACTCAGACTAGATACCTAGCTTTGAGATATCTACTGTTAGTTGCAATGAATCAGAAGGTAAGGAGCTGTAGGAGGAGATAAACATTCATGAAGCCTTTTTTCTTGTTTCCTAATGAAGATAAAAAATAATACTGGTTGGTCTTGTTATAGTGCTGCAGAGGTTAATTACTATTTCCCATAAATTCCAGAAAAATAATTAATGAGATTAATATATAATAAGCTGTAGGTGGAACTATACAAAGGTAAAAAACAGATGAGTTCAAGGAATTTCTGTCACCTTGATATCATGCTTCTATGATTTTTTTCCTGACTTTTTTTTCTTGGTATAAAACCTGTGTATTATCTATTTTTACCTACTAATTTTCCAATTCTGATCACTTTTGAGGTAGGATTCTGAGTACGATAGGGATACAGTCTCATCTTTGCAATCACTTTTCTCTAGTTTATATTGTTATGTTTGCACTTAGACTGGTCCTTGTACAAGACTCTGTGTGCTGAAGGTATCTGACAACAGTGCCCTGCAACGCTCATGAAACTCCAGGCACAGCACAGTCCTACAGCATCTTAAGGACTGTACTAAGTTTATATTGGGCATCTACACCACCAACAGGACCCAACAGGCTCCAGAGTCAGAGGGGGCACACTCAAAGGCTGGTGGCTGTCTAGGCAACCTGTCTGCTGGCTGCCTGTAAGAAAGCTTGTAAAATTGAGATGGGTACTTTCACCTTGTGAAAAATACTCTTGGACTCTGGTCTTGGCTTCAGCAAGGTAAAGAAGCAAATGTTGCAGTTATGCCCAAAGACACAGAAAAGAACTCAAAATCTTAAACTTTCCAACCAGGGGTGAAGTCAGGATGTCATGCTACACTTTCAGACAAAAAAGCAAAATAGCAAGGAAGTGTTTAATTAAAATAAAAGCAAACCCAAAAAGTTTCTCATTAGTTATTTCCTCCTCTATTTCTTTGCTTCTGTCTCGAGGTTTTATTCTTAACTTGAGTGGAAAATTCTAAACAAAATGAAAGCTTTGCCCTCAGAGGGTTGTTTGCAACTCATTCAACCATGGCAATCTGTAAAATTCCAGCAGCAAGACAGAAGAAGCAATTAAAACAAAATACATGTGTTGTGATTTAGCACAGATCTATTGTTTTCCTGGTATAATACCACAGTATTGCTGCAGTCACATCTGTTGTAAATTCAGCCCCCTATAGCTGTCTATTTATTAAGTCACACAAATTCAGCCCCCTACAGCTATCTATTTATTAAGTCATGCGGGATCTTTTGAACATCACAATAAAATATAACTTGAAGAGGATCTTAATCTGTGTCAGAGGAGGCTAAGGGGAACAAACTCTTTTCAGTATTTCTAATACTTGCTTTTCTGGGACCCCTCCCCTTCATTCACTTGAAAAGAGCTGACAGAAAGATCTAAAAATCCGAAAGTATTTATTTTTATATTATTCTTAGATATTTTGGTTTACTGGATAATTAAAATCATCTTTCTATGATTATTGACTATATTTTTGTGTTTGTTGTCCCATCAGCCTGAGTACAAAGTACTTTGGACAGTGCTGTCACTGTCTATGCTGAAGCATATCACATACATTTTTAGGAATCTCTTGAATTCATTGAGACATTATTTACATTCCCAGCTTTAACTGTTCTTATTTGTATTGAAATTTTATTTTTTTGTGGAAGTCTTTAAATTCTTTCAGATGGTCACCTCACCTTCCTTTAAGGCACAAAAAATGATACCTGATTTAAACTAAGTCAGCTATACTCCATTTGTAATGAACTGACGTTACTCCAGAGAGATTTATTCTTGAGTGGCTGTAGAGAGTAACTAAATATCTGGAACTCTACATTTGACCATGTAAAGGAAGGAATTTAACTGCATGTTCCTCTCTACTAACAAACAACTAATTGCTGATTCCTTTTTCCTTTCTTTGCTTTGCAACTGAAGAATCTTCCCAGTTCATGTTCAATATTTTCTGTGTTACAATATTTGCAGTATTCACAGTGAATGAGTCATGTGTACTGATCTAATACAGCAAGAACAAAACCTCAAATTCTTCTCTGTAGGGATATGTCTGGGATCAGGCGACAAGCAAACATTTAGAGCTGACTGTTCCTATCACTAGTGCCATGCTGATGTGGAGAGACATGTTTCTAATACGTTCTTTATGCCTAATGAATTGAAAAGAGACTAGGGATGTCAGACGCCTCTCAGTGACCTACAAGAAGATGGGAGAGTTTTTCTGTACTCTTTATTCAGGGTTATGACTAATACAAAGAACTAAAGCTACATGCTATCGAACCTCTGAATGGGACACTAGGTAGTGGTAATCCCTGCAGCTTCTTTCTTTCTTTCTTTCTTTATTTATTTTTAAGAAAACAGTGCTTGTTCTGTTACAATGACAATTTTTTAAAGGAGTAAGTATGTCTCTGCCTGCCTTCCTCATTGGCCAGTTTCAAGCAGGGATCTTCAGGAACTAAAAGTTTTATCAGAAAAGGTGTCTGAAAAGGAGCAGGTTTTTAGTGATCAGCTGCTTCATGGTAAATCTCTTCAGTGCCTATAACAAGCAGTCCAAGTTGGTAGTTTCTGCTTCCTGGAGCTTCCATATCTTTCTGTGCAAGGCTGCAGATCTGTTTCCAATTGAGTGTTCCCAGTGTCACTTTAGCTTGCTATCTTAATTTTTTTTTTTTTTTCCCAGGATTCTCAGCTCGCATTCTGCATACATGTAAATGAGTGTCTGGACTTCTGTCTGGAGTAACTCACTAGCTTCCTATGAGATAAAGTTGTTACATTTTTGCTGATGTGAGAATCGCTGTTTAGCACACCATATCCCTTATTTATCCCACTGAAAGCTCATCCTTTGGCAATTGTTTGCTTATAGACTCAGATTCATTTCTAACAAAGCTACAATAAGTGAAAAATAGCTGTCTAAAGAAGACCACCCCTATAGTGACATTCTGCATAGTTCAAATAATAACATATTATTTATTACTTATTTTAATGAGGATAAGGTCGGTTGTAAAGTTGTTATTAGGACTAGGTCATGTAGGTTTATGCTTAGGTGCAAATCCATATTAACACAAATTGTTCAAAAGAAACAGAGGAACTCATTAAAGGAAGTGCATGTGATTTATTTCTGTAGCATTCAGTATTAATTACTATATCTAAACATAATCTTATTTATGAAGTTAAAAAAAAGCCAACATGATTATTTTCAGGGTCTGAAGGCCTTGAAATTGCACATCAGTTTTGGGTCTCATATACATGGATGGCAGCACAACATTGTTTAGCTCCACTTGCAATATCTGCAATTACAAGTACAAAAACTCAGCTGTCAAACAAATTAAACTAAGCCTTGCTGCATAAAGCATGTTATTTAATCTCCACAATCTGTTTGCCACCCATTGCGATACAACTACATTAATGCATTAAATTAAGTGATTTTATTTTACAGCTTGCATACAAATCAGTACAGCAAGTGAGTGAATATTAACTAACCTAAGCCCTAATTAAAGAGCAATGAGACACTGATGGCTACTTTATCTTTATATTTGAAAGTTATTTTTTAAATTATTATCTGAGGTCAGACACTCATAAGCAAATAGAATATGCAGCTACTTGCATTATTAAAATGCTACACCTCATATTAATAACCTGGGCTAAGGATAAGTGTATCTGCAAAAGGAACAGAAAGTTGTGCAGTCTTGTAGTAAGTCTGTTAAAGATTATCTAACAAATATTGTTTCTTACTCTCTTATGTTTTCTCAAACAGCATAGCACACACCTTATTTGTATTTGAACAGAATTAAAGAATGAATTACTGGTGCAATCACTGGTCACTCATTAATGCTTGTACATTTTGCATAAATGACAAGATAAAATTAGTTTTAAAAATGTGACCATGCAAACTGTAAGTTATATATTTTTATTTTAAAGGTAAATGAGCTTGCAACTTCTTAAATATCTTACAGCTCCAAATGTGTTACTTAAGGAATTTAAAAATCTCAGGGGTTTACTCCTCTTATCTCCAAAGTAGAATCTTTCTTTCCACCCTGTTTAAGCAAAAGTGCTTAAGTGCATGCTAAATTTTGTTTAATAACCTTTTGATTTGAGTGAAACTGTTCTGTTGTTATTAAATGTATATCTATTTTGCCAACTTGTTCATATACTTCCTTCCCTCCTAGACATTTCTGCATCTTGAACTAACATATAAAATGTGCCAGATGAAAATGTGCTTTAGCTTTGTGCAAAACTAGCAAAGCCAAATTAAGACAGGGTGGCATGTGGTAGACACATTCTACCCTATGCTGTAGACACATTCTTCACTGAGTTGCACAAACTTAGGAGTTATGATGAATGGGCCAGTTTGTCAGTCTTTGGGGGTTTCAGTTTCTCAAGAGAAGACAACATAAATTAGTTATACCGCTCGCATTTACAAATATTTCTCTGCATCCTTCAGGGGGACAAACTGTGACTCTGATTTGTGTGAACCTGAAATGCCAATGCTTTGATACTGTCCTGGAAATCCATTAATTTCTGGTTGTTCCATATATTGTAAGCCTGAGACTGAAGTCAGTTATGTAGCAAAAAAGTTTACTTCACTTTGAACCCATTCTGGCAGTGGTTTTACCATCATTTTCTTATGTTTTTGCAAGCTCAGTGTCTCTTTCTTACAAGACTGCCAAATGTCACATTAATTTTTTGAGGAAATCTTATGAAGTCACTGATATTATGTTAGGAGTCATGTACACTCTACTATTGAATTCTGTGCACATCATCTCCATGTGCTTTTCCACATGAGAGGTTCCTTAAGTATCTTTTAAGGTATCTTGAGCTGAAGAAACAGGCATGGAGTTGGCTGAGCAAAATGGAAGTTTGAGGGTAGATATTTACCTGTAAAGGGGAGTCAAAAGAGCACAGTCCTTCTTTTTCCATGATTTTAAAAATTAGATTAATAGTTTTTTAAGGAAAAAATAAATTACTTAGTAGTGTGAAAGTTACAGAACATAAATCAACAGTTTTACTGGTATCCCTATTCTTTTTCAAGTTACAATACAAATAATTATTTTTTACACAAAAATGCCCACTAGTGTCTCTTGATTTACAGTAATAAACTGACATACTATATATCTTCCAGAGTAAACTGTAGTCTTTCCTCAGGTTATCATTTTCTTGTCTACTGTGAGAATTGAGGTTTCCTTTAATCATCTTTTTTTGCTGTTCGATTGCATTTCCCTTACATGTTAGCTCTAGTTCTGCCTATGTATGTATCCTAGGGTTGAGCTGAATACAAAGAGAATTAGTATTATAATATACCTTTAACTAACAAACCCCAGATAACTTATTGAGCCACTCCCCTCTGAATTTCATAGGTATATTTGTTAAATGTGACTCAAAACATTGTAACTCTTGATGGACTCATGATGTCAATCAGAAACATCGGAAATGGGATCAGAATTTCTCCAGTGCTGAACATGTAAAAGAGTTTTTTATTCATTTATCTCATCTACCACAAACTAGATTATAGAAAAGGTGACATTTGTATTGAATACGTCTTTTACTATGACTTTTGTGAAATCATATGTAAGGCAATCACATATTATCTGATTATGTTGTGAAAAACTAAATTATAATATGTAATTTAAATATTATAAAAGAGAGACAAAAAGTTATCATAACCTGAATTTTTTTCTTGTACCCTCATGAAAGATTCCTGAGTTGTTTTATGCAATCTGTATTTATCTGACAGTGGAGATAGATAGAAGGACAGACAGAAAGGTTGAGGGAAAGAAGGAAGGAAGGAAGGAAGGAAGGAAGGAAGGAAGGAAGGAAGGAAGGAAGGAAGGAAGGAAGGAAGGAAGGAAGGAAGGAAGGAAGGAAGGAAGGAAGGAAGGAAGGAAGGAAGGAAGGAAGGAAGGAAGGAAGGAAGGAAGGAAGGAAGGAAGGAAGGAAGGAAGGAAGGAAGGAAGGAAGGAAGGAAGGAAGGAAGGAAGGAAGGAAGGAAGGAAGGAAGGAAGGAAGGAAGGAAGGAAGGAAGGAAGGAAGGAAGGAAGGAAGGAAGGAAGGAAGGAAGGAAGGAAGGAAGGAAGGAAGGAAGGAAGTTTTGAGTAATGTTTTCAGTGTTGCACAGAGAAAGTGATTGAAGATCAATGTTTATGTAAGAGTTTACCTCTGTAACTTTGATTACATTTAATTTACTGTATTGGGTTTGCATAGCAAGGTTTTGGTAGCAGGGAGGGTGTAGGGATGGCTTCTGTGAGAAGCTGCTAGAAGCTTCCCCTATGTCCCACAGAGACAATATCAGCCAGCTCCAGGTCGGACCCGCTGTTGGCAAAGTTTGAGCCCACCAGCAATGGTGGTAGCGCTTCTGGGATAACATGGTCCTGGCAGGACCTGTGACCCCATGGGGAGAGGAGCCCAGTCTGGAGCAGGATTGCTGGCAGGACTTGTGACCCCACAGGGGCCCCACGCTGGAGCAGGCTGATCTTGAAGGACTGCACCCCATGGGAGGAACCCATGGTGGAGCAGTTTGTGAGGAACTGCAGCCCGTGGGAAGGACTCACATTGGATAAGATGGTGGAGGACTGCCTCCTGTGGGAGGGACCCCACGTGAAGCGTACAGGTTCCCCTTCAGCACCTTTGGCTGCCCATGGCAAAAGAAGGAGTGACTTGTCCTTCAGAGTGTGATTCAGAGTGTGCAGGTGAGGAGCCAGCCTGGTCCCTTGCCCACCAAGGGTTTTTTGGCAACTTAACTGCTAGCAGGAGGACAAGGCTGTGCTTGCTGCTTCTCAGATGCCACCAGGACACTCTGACTCTCCTTAGGGGGATGCAGAGAGGAATTGGAGCTAATTTTTCCTGAAGGATTCTTTTTCTCCATGCATCAGAAATAGAGACTTCCTGGGATGCAGAAGTGTGTTAGGCTTTATGAACTTCCCTTTCAGTTTAGAATTGTATAGGTTTTCTTCAGCATTTCCATGGTTTATAGGAAGGGGAAAGAGGCTGTCATTTAAATATAAATTAGTTTTTGAAACAAAAGTGAAAACAACAGAATGCTGTAAGCAATGAGTGTGTGACAGTGTACATAGACCAATGACAAATTTTAATTGGCTGTCTATTACAGGATCTCTGATTTTTCACCTCACTTTCCATAATGTTAAATAAGCCTGGAAGCTTTTATCCATTCTTTCACCCTGTAATATAAAATTGTCTGACAAGGACTGATAGCCTCTATAAAATGTCCTAAGCCTCTTCTTAATGTTTCTAATAGCAAATATTTTCATTTGAAATAAAAGGAGTTGTCAAAGTATAATGTGCATTTCCCACACGCTTTGATTGCATTGCACCAGGAAGCCAGTATTCTATTTATTATATTAATTAAAGACCATTTCCTTCCACCATGCCACCGTGTTTTAGTAAAATATGTCAGATGAGTTCTTTATTTTTTGGAGGGGAGAGGGTAAATTGTTATCTCAGAAAGCAAGTAATCTATGACACTTCCATGATGATATCTATTTGTTCTAAATTACTATGAAAACACATCAAATGTATTTCATGGGATGGGATTTAAACAGTAGCTAATGTATAATTATTCAGTTACTTTTTAGAATAGACCATTTTTTATACCCTATATGTTTTTTCCGAACCACTCTGGAGTCTAAGCCTATGTTTTATCTACCAAATGAAAAGAAAATATGACCAGTACAGGCCAGTAAAAACGAGCTGTCTTACCTTATGCTTTGTTATTTTCTTTCTAAACTAATTCCAGTATGAAATGAGAAGCGAATACTGACAAATGCAGAGTCCTGCCGCAGTATCCTCCCTATCTCTGGAGCATTGCATTGTTTCACTTCAGAGAGAGCACTGTGCAGTGGCAGCACTGCTCTTCTCTTTAGGGTCATCACACTGACTCTGTATCACCCAAGTGTGTGCTAGTCCCAGCAAGCTGCTCTTTGTCTGATTACTAGCACAGCACAGCCATCACTAACAGATAACACTAAACATATCAGAGGCTTTAAGGTCAAAAACAAACTAAATAAATCTTGTTAATTCAAGGAAAGCCTTTTTTTTTTGCTATCCAAACAGTTGTAACATTGTTTCCCAGCAGACTTTTTCATCTAGCATGAAATGTCATCAATGCTGAAGAGAAAACCAAAACCAATTACAACTGAACTATTCAATAGATGCATGTAAGGTAAATTATCAAACTGCATAGGACCGATGATACAGAGAAACTGGTAGATGCACTGAATATTTAAGCATGATTAAGAAATCTGCGTAAGGTGAATTTGTCACTATCTGCTTTCCCCCATTACTGCCATTTATCCCCTTGTCCCCCTACTGCACGACCTGTCATAAATTAGATAAATGACATGAGGAGAACTATTATATAGCCACCAATACTAGAATAAATGAAGATAGCTAAGTACAGAAGAGCTATTAAAATGTATCATAAACAAGTATTGCATCAAATACAACAGTATGTAACATTACACAAAGAATTATAAGCAAAATTTTAGAAATTTATAAAATAGTAATAAGTATAGTCTGAGGTGGAATGCATTATTTCCTTAGAAAAGATAACTGGAAGGCTATAAATGTATGCAATATACTGTCATATGTTAAGGTTATGTGATCATCTGGTGAGTTTTACTACTTATTTATATTCTGGCTATCAAGATCAACAAACCAAAATCTGTTAAATAAAGAAAAACAACAACCACATGAAAATAAATAGAATTTGCCTTGTAATAGAAGTTAGGCCATAATTCTTAGTCCAACCTGTATGTCACAAAGGCTGCAGACCCACTTTCGGTGTTTACAGCATCACCTAGGCATGGATTTACTGGGAGAAGTTAAGTGGGATATAGGTGAGAGATATATATTCTGTAACACCAACATTGAAAACATTTTCCTCAGAAGATCCTTGTTGTGGATCTTCTAAACTCTATCCCATTTGAAATGAGCACAATCCTGAGAACAGAAAAACTGAACGAGAGAAATAAGAGTTTAGAGGAGAGGATCTGAAAATGGAAGTGTTGTTTGGATACTTGTGAGGAAACAAAGGCAGTGATGAAGACTCAGTCATAGCTTGCGAAGAGAAATTTTTCTGCCTTTCTGATTTGTATCTTATGAGTCACTAAAAAATTTCTACAGGGTCACACATACAAAAAATTGTTATAAAGATGGCTAACTTTTTTTACAAATCTGGTGGCAACAGGTAAATATTTCTAAAGCTAAATGCATAAATGCATATACGTTTTACAAGAAGATGGTAATGCAGGAAACATTTACAGATCAAATATAAGACAGAGAAGGCAAGTATCAGATGAATTAAACAGGTATGTAGAAGATACTGATGCTCTATACCTAAAGATTTCAGTCCTTTTGAGATGTACAGACTTGCCTACAAAGCAGTCCAAAATGTCCAAAGTCTACCTTCCATATCGAAAACGTCCCACTTGATATATAAGGCCTAGTTGTTTGTACAGCTAAGTCTGCCTTTTGGAAGAAACAAGTGAATTTAAGTGTCAGCTCAAGGCAGGATCATTTTCGGGCACTCAGCATAAGATGTTTAGCTGTTCCTTGAGACATACTTTGAAAAATGATAGTTAATTGTTAAAAAACAACTAATAACAGTGAAAGTGAACAAATGGGGAGGTATATGAGGTACTGAAAGAAGACCTAAGAAGAAAATAAAACTTCAGTTTGATACGAAGGTGGGAAATCCCAGAGGAACTCAGATTATATTGTGGGAGTAACAGCATCACTGGTGAACAAATGGGGTGACAGAAGCACCTCTGTGTTACACAGCCCAGAGGGAGGAAAGTATATACATTTCTGTGTGAGAAAGACATCAGATGAGAGAAGGTTATGTACAAACTCCAGATGATTGCAGCTGCAGCAAAATGTTTGACTGTATAGGCAGAAAACAGAGATAAACTATTATTTCAGGCTATTACAGACCAGAAGCACAGTATCTGGGTACAGCAAATTCAAAGAGATAGATGAAGATTTTCACAAGTTAGGCCTATCTAACAAAGAAATCAGTGTTGTCAGTAGTGAAAATAGGAAGCCTTTGGTAGCACAGGGAAATGTCCTTTTTGTAAAAGCCTGATAATTCATGGTTCTTGTTTCTCTCCTTCTTGAGACCATAACTGAGGAGGAGGAACTAAAAAAGGTTTTACTTAGATCTACCTGTCTTAATGTTCTCCCTTCCTTTCTTTCTATGTTTTTGAGGAATAACAAGTTCTTTAGAATGCTTTGCAACTTTTTGTCAGTGCCGCCTTCATCCCTTTCTTGCCTTTAGGAGTGCCTTTAATCTCACCAGTCTCACATACATATTGAAAACATTTTATATGCAATCTTGATGCACTGATCATATTGCTCTGAACAGTTGCTGACATTTAGATAGCTCTGTTGCATTCACTGCCAGTTAAATTTAATTTTTTTGCTGGCTCAATGACACCATTTTTAATTATATTTTTATAAAGTTCATCTGTATATTGTTAGCCTAATATGTACCTTCTAGTTTACAAAAAAAAAAAAAAAAAAAAAAAAATACTAGAAGTAAAAAGTCTCTCTCAATGCTTTTGACCCATTAATTATTAGTAAATATTATCAGAACAGCTACTTGCCTTGGGGAAAAGTCTAAAGTTATAGTAGCAAGTTTTTAATACTAACTTCAGAATTCACCTTGTAGATTTAACATACTTTTTACTTTCTACTTTATTATTAACACTGTTCCTGTAAAAGTTAAACCATATGTTAATATGTAATATCCTTCCCCTCCCATCACCAACTTCAATTTAAAAACAGTATTAAAAAGTCCTGCTTATATAAAATAATGAGATATAACCAAAAATAAAACGAAAGATGGAAATAAATCTTGATTCTCTGTTTCTGTGGTGATTTACACATATTGAGAATCTGACTCATACGTTTAAAAAGAAAGTCTACTGTAGATTAGAAGGAGAGAGTAAACTTCTTCGCTGAGAAGATTTTTATAATAGTCTTTGTCTCACAATGATGTTTCACTTGAAAGACTTTGATAACCAGCACTTTCTTTGAAACCTATTCTAACCCCTTCTTCAAGCTTACGTGGTATTTTAAAAGTTTTGCATAGATTCTGCCTCTGAAAAGGTCAAGGGGGGAAATAGACTATGTAATTGGAGGCCAACCTGTCATTACTGACCTTCAGGGAAGAAGAGAAGGAAACACTCTATAATGACAGAACCGTTTCTTCACGTAAAATATCACGTGCCTGGAATCCAGCATCCAGACTGGCTAGAACTGTGGCGTGTATGCTCAGGTTAGATGGGTCAGCTGGCAAAGTTGTGGATCCATACCTCTGCTATCAGCTTTCTAAACAGAATTAAAAAAAGCTAAATACTAATCAGTCCACTAAATACAAAGTTAATATCTCATGGGTTTTTGTTGGTTTTTTTTTTGGTTTTTTTATCCCTTCTCATCGCTTATGATGTTGCGTTCACATAGTATAGGATTAGCATCTTAAGACTGTTGCCTCCTGTTACAGCACATGTTCATATCTCAGCTTTTTCCCTACTGACTTCAGGATGACAACTGAAAAAAAAAAAAAAGAAAATCTAAAAAACAGACAAACAAGCAAAAACTCTGGTTCATGCACTTTTATGTGTTTTTGGCTATAACAGTGTAAACCCACAGTGAATCTTACCAAAGCTTGACAGCATTCCTTTTTAGTTTGAGTTGTTATCATATTTCATATGAACATTTTACACTATTTTAGAAAGTAATTTCTATTCCAAGACAATACAACTAAGTGAGGTTGGAAGAGGCTGAAAGAAGTAGGAGGCAGAAGTAATGAAGAAATTTGAGAGTTTTCCAAGAAAAACATTTGTTCTCATTTAAAGGAAGAGTTGGTTAAGGGCCTGATGATGTAGAGGGAGGTGTGAGTCCTAATGAGAGTAATGATATGTGAGATTAACAGCAAAGAAGAGCAAAGAGCAAACAGCATGGGTGTGATCATGTGATCTGTCCCATCCATGGAGAGTATAGTTATACTGTAACTACTGTGACTACATACAGGCATGCATATATTATACAGATGTACCTAAATTTGTTGTGAAACAGATAGATAGATCAAGAAATGCTTATATGTAGTAATATTGGCATATATGTACAAGAAAGTAAATATGGGAACTTTTGAAAAAACAGTTGTGTATAAGAATGTGGTCTGAAGAAGTGATAATTAGGTTAATATAGTCTGAGGTCTTCAACTCATATAGAGTGAAGATAACAGAAATACAATGTGCATTTATTAATATCAGATAAAATGCGGTGATAGGTTCTGTTCTGGAATTTGTATTTTGGGACTTAGTCACTAAGCTAAAGTTAGATTCCTAAATTTACTTCTGTTTAAAATGCAGCATTCTGTCTGCCAGTGTTTTATGATTGATTTAAGGTATCTAAATTAGAATAAAACTTAGATTAATCAAAAATATATACAGATACTTGATGTGAAGTATACACTGAAGTGAACCCAAATGCCACAGCTCTACTGTGCTTCTGTGTCTGTCTATGTTAGTGTGAATTTCTACATCCAGTCAGCTCCAAACTCCCAAAGCCACTTCATGCCATACTCACCTCTATGCATTGCTTAAAGAAACTAGACAAAACAGCGGCCGTCTCTGTCATGCTTGCATGGCCAATGCTTTGTGCTCTGTCTGTTCATTGCAAGTTGTGATTCTCTAAAGCCAATACTCCTGTAGCAGTGCTGATCTTGTTGAGCCTGATGAACATCACTCAAAGATTGTTTTGGCATGAGACACTCTATAATTTGAAATTCTTGCTAAACAAAAGGTTTCATTTAAATTTCAGTTCCTTTCTGAATTCTGGAATAAAAAAACTAAAGGAAAAAAAAAAGGACTGAATGTTTATTTACAGTGATTTCATCTTCAAGAGGTCATTACAAGACCCAAAAGGAGAACAAAAATTCTGAGCTAGAATACTTGACACTGTACATTTCTGGTAAAATTACATCAAGTAAGTAAGCTTAAACCTGTGCAATTAACTAAAGTATAGCCTCTGAAAGGGATGGTGCTGTGAAAGAGACAATGCAAAATTGTCCCTATTTTGTAAAAATAAGTACGCTTATTAACATAATTCAGAATAAATTGGCTGAGAAGGCTAGTGTTACTGTAAGCCTCTTCCATGTCTGCAACAGCAGGGGTGGCTGAAGGCAGAAACTGTGCAGAATAAGGTCTGCTGCTGAAGATGTGTGTGTGCCAGACCACTTAGAAAGATAGGCAGGCTGGGGCCTGCTGTGATCACATTTACATTTACATCTGCTTAACACCTGTCCTGTGTGACATCTGTGGCAGGATCAAGGCAAAGACAGCAGCTCTGCTGACACATCTGAGCTGGCTTTAATGCACATGGTGTAGGCACTGCTGGAAGTTCAACAGGTGCTACTATTCATTCAGTATTGCCAGTTCTTAATACCTTAATGTAAGACATAGGCTATTTAGAAATCTTAAAATATAAATGAGTTTGGACAAAAGATTCCTTCCATGAAAATATTGAAAACAATATATGATTAAAATCTACGAATGCAGAAAACATAAAGTAAATCAACTTAAAGATATTCCATTTTATAAAATCCCATTATTTTTTTCAAGACACTTATATACTTGCTTATAACTTTTGAATGCCTGGAACTTTCAGTATTGTATTGAAACACTAGATGAAATATTGCTTTGAAACAATTCTCTGATGGAAACCCAAGTCAAGAACTATCTGATCAACAGTTCATCCAGAGTTCCATTTTTTAGGTACAATTGACTTGAATGGGCAGTAGTGAAATCAATACAGCAATTGGGGTTTTGCCTTTATGAAAACCTTTGATTACATTCTTTTATCACATGTATTCATTCTGCAGAGAGTACTTTATTCTCGTCAAACTCAAATATGTTATACCAAAAAGTCTGTCTACTACATGAAAATCCCCTGTGCCAGCCACTGTGCAGCTACTTTAATGTGGTTTAAACACTGTTTTTTTATTTGAAAAACAAACTCAGTTACTGCACATTGTTCTCCTGAAAAGAGATATGGTGCACTTATGACTTCATAAATTGAAAGGGACACTGTCTATCTGTGGTATAGCTGTAAATGTCAGATGTTGCTATTAAACAAAGGTTGCCCTTTATGGATCTCATAAGGTGATGAAGAAATAAAGATGGCTGCAGGCTATCTGTGAGATGACTCTTTTAAACCAATTTTAGTTCCAGGTTTTCATTAAATTAGTATTCTAAGCAGCCTTCTCTACTTTCCCTTGACTTCTGTTATAGGGATCTTTAAACAGTTTTAGGATTTCATATGTTGACTTTGTCCATACATTTTTAAATGTATCAACTAGGAGGGATCTGGGATGTGTTCACCTTTCAATTTATGCCATTGTTTGTAAAGTTCAGTAACAGGGTCCAAATTCATAGTTTACTGCTTCAACAGTGTATGCAGATCACTTACTCAAGAAGGGCAAGGCTTAGCAAGGTGTATCTATTCTTCAAGGCATGCAGATTTTGTTCTGTGTAGGATGGTGCTTAATTGGTGGTAAGCTAGTGTTGGGTGGGGATGTGGGGGGACAAGTTTTTGTTGCGATTTTTCCTCAGCCCACTGCTAAGCCAGAGCAATGTAATGAAAACTGAAGCGGGTTGTGTGGAGTACCTATCCAAGCATTGTAAGACAGGAACAAAATGAATTTTTGAATGTGTACAAAAGATGTGCTTGTAATATTATGCAAATATTAAATCTAGTCCTGGTCAAATGGGAGAACATATGGTTCTTATGGACCCATTGAAATAACACTGTCTAGCCCATGCAGGTTTTAAGGCACAAGAGTCACCTTTGACTTTATGTATATGAAGTGTAACACGTCAAAACCTTAGCTGGTGAACAGGACTAGAAGGTTGCCATTTCTGCTAGCACTAGCATTAGCATTACTGCTGGTGCTACTATTAACAGGCACAAAATTATCCCGAAAACTAATGAAAAAGTAAATTGTTAGGGCATGATACTGAAGGAGGAAGCAAATGTGAAGTCTATTCTTTGTCTCCATTCACAGTGATCCAGATAGTGTAAGGAACAATGTCTAAGTTAGGTTTTCCTAATTTCAATATAAATCTCGAAAGGTTTTTTTTCCTCTAATATATATAGTAAAAGGCTAAATAATGACATCAAGTCTTCGAGATATATAATCTTTTTTAACATTGAGCTATCCACATTTAGCTTGACTCAGCTTCCAAATTGATACATTTTGGAATGTCTATCTAACGGTTGCTTAAGAAAAAAGAAAAGGAAAACTTTATTGTTAAACTCAAACTAATTTTATACTATTATTTTAATTTGATATAATTAATTAATAATAGAGGCTTTGAGCAACCTGGTCTAGTGGAAGGTGTCCCTGCCCATGGTAGGCACGTTGGAACCAGATGATCTTTAAGGTCCCTTCCAACCCAAATCATTCTATGATTCTATGATCCTATGTTAATTATTTTAATACCCAAACAAATTAAATTACTTTTAACTGTTCCTCCCTAACAGATTGCTATAGTTTCTTAAAGACTTTCCTTTTACTCCTCTCAGTGTTGAAGTTATGGTATGAGATATAAAATATTGTAGACTGATCCTATTAAAAGAAATTTGTGACTGTTCTCCATTTTAGAGTTTTAGTGAGGGCTAAACACAATTCACAGAATGCAGATTTTCTTTTGCCCTGCTGGGTTCCTGTTAATTTTGAACAACATTTTTGATTTAAGTGGATTTTAGTTCTACACTGACAATTAGTTTGCTGCTGATACATAGAAGTTTGTCTCAGAATTCCAGGAAAATCTTAAGCTCTGTACTCATATATGTTTGAAATTAAAGGGATGGAATCTGGTGGTTTTTCTTGGAGACATCTGGACAGTAAAGTATTTCAATGAGGATTTTTTTCATTCTTTCTGCTGCATTCTTTGATGCTTCCTTTCTTTTCATTCTTTATTTGTGTTTTGCCTTTCTAGACTGTAAAATTGAGAAAAGTGTATACGCAGTACTTAAAATCATGAAGATGGTGTATCAAGGTAATAACAAATAACAACATCCATTGTCAACATTCAACTAGATGAATATTTTAAGATATAAACTTCTCAAAAAAATAGAATCATTATTGAAGACAGAATCTCTTTTAGTCATTTAGAAATAATACCCAAAGTAGCACCACATATACTTAGTTGATTCAGGCTTTCTCTCTGACTTACATTCATTTATATCACATACACAATCAGAATGTCTGACATTTCTGTGACAAGGTTTTATAATGACAGTTTAGAGTCACCTATTCAGTGCAAATTCTCTAAATTTAAAGTTTGATTTACATTCTACTACAAGTGGTAATATATGTGACTGAGAGTGACATGAGCAAATATTCATATTTTTTAATTTCTGTTTAAAATTGATGGAATTTTATCTTTTTTATACCATGACTGTAAAGTTTATTTTCATTAAAATTTTCTAAAGCAGAAAAAGGTAAATTTAGATGGTCTCTTTCCTTACTGTTTTTATTGATTAATATTTATAAAGCATGAGATCAATTAAAAGAGTTATATTTATGTGTATGATTAATTATCCGGTGTGAGGAAAAGCATGTTGTTAACAAGACCTTCTAGTAATATGTTAATTCTGATTGATTAATGCCAATAACACAAATGTGAAAGCTATTTGTCTGTAGAAAAGCTTTTAAGCACTGAACTATTATTTTTTACTTATGCCATGTAAAATTTCAATCTTGTATTGTATTGAACTGAGTTCTAGTTCCATAATGACTTTTAAAAAGTATTATAAGTAAATCATACTACAAATATTTTCAATTTAAATCGCAGATGATTACTGGCTAACTCTGACCTTGGGAAAGACTGAACTTTCTTATACCAGCTCTGTCACTAAGCTTAACTTCCACATAAGTAGGGCACAGATCTCTACTTTTAGAGAGTCCCTCCCCATCCCAATTTTTACTATTAACTATTTCTGAAACATGTAATTTTTTTACACCAAATTATTTTTTTTCTTCTGTGCATAAGTTTTAAAGCTGGGAATACAGCCAGGGTTCTGGCTGATCATTCCTATGTAGTTCAAATGAAATTGCCATAGCAAATAATACACCCTCAAGTCTTTACTTCTCCTAATTGGGCCATATGAGATGGTAATGCCTTTTTTGTCAGGACTTATTATTTTGAAATGTGAATACAAGGGGAAAGTAATTTGGATTCATTTTGATTTTATTTAATTTGTCTTGAGTGTTGTCAGAGAGGACTGAATAATTCAGGTTTAGGTCCTCAGGGAACAGATCTTATCATCTACATAAGCAAAAAGTAATTTTTCAGATACTTATGATATTAAGCATTGAAAACTATGGGAAAGAAATGTGAATATTAAGGTTTATGAAATTATAAAGGGTCTCTGATTTATATAACTAGTGTAATGAATATTACTTTATATTTCTAGGTAGTCACAACTAACTTTTTATTTCTTATGTGAAATAAAAGAAGAGCTTTTAAGAGTCTACCATTTAATTTTAGCTATAGAATATTTAGATGATGAACAATATGCATTTTTCCTAAAGGAATTAATAAGAATCTATATTCCTGCAATGAATACTATGTTAATCTCTACGATTTCCCCTCTTAACCCAGCAAAATACCGATAGAAACAACCTCATGCAGCAATTTGTATGTTAGATCTCATGTGTAGTTAATACAGATCTACTGTCTCCTTGCTGAGACAATAAAGGTATCATAGCTTTGTTTCCTCCCAGTTTCTTGTAGAGGAGAAACTGGGAACACAGGTGCAGTATGAGAAACTCAAAAAGTCCTTGTCTTAGTGTAAACATTGCTTGGCTACAACTAAAAATGTTAGTGTGTTGTCAATATTCTTCTCAGTGCAAATCCAAAACAGTCCCATACTAGCTACTGTGAAAAAAAATTTACTCTGTCCCAATCAAAACTAGTACAATGCTGCTGCTCATCAGGGTTGGAACATATTCAGCAAATTCTGCTGGTGAATATAAACCAGACAGAGATTATTTCTTGGATGCATCTTGCCCATTGATAAACACTAATGTGCTCTTGTCAATAATTATAATATTGTCCTAAATCTAACAGCAATACATTTTATTTTGGAATTTGTCAGAAATAGGATAGTCTGACAATGTCACCTTGTGTGAAGCAATAACAATGAAGGATTTCTATTCTTCATTGTTGCAAAGACAGAAGCTCTTTCCTCTTATTGGTTTCCTATAAAAATTTATTTAATATACACATAAAATAAAGAGGCAGAAAGAGTGTAAGATAATCATCAAGCCATAGACTATGTACCAACAGATCAGAGAATATAAAGGAATGGCACAACAGGAATGAAGAGGAACAGAATGCTAGAATACTGGAATACAGAATCCTCCTGAACGTGCAAGATGTAAATCAATATAGCTACTATCCAACATTCGAATAAACCACTAAAAGCTGAGTGCTGCACAGCCATTTTGTCATTCAGAACAAGAGAAATAAACCAGTAGATGCAACAAAGGAATCCAGTGAGAATTTCAGCAATGAGAAACTGTTCACAGATCCCATAAAGCAGTTGTCACAGTAGACAGGGTGAAGACCACCGTACTGTCAGCAAAGTGCAGCATGGATAACGGCTGCCAGCAGTCCAGAGTTAGTAGTGACAGTGGATATGCAACAGAGGTCAAAAGTAGGCTTCTGAATTTCAGGCTAAAGGAGATAAATAAAACTTAAATGTGACAGGAAGCCTGTTATGATGGCTAACATTTCCTACTTTTTAATCAAGCAGGAGTGTTGGTGGTTGAAAGAAAAACAATGTGTTCAAAGCAGTCTTGTTCTGTCTGAAAGAAGTAGATGTACAGGAAGAAGAGGTTGCTCATCATATAGCTCAGAATGGGTTCTGAGTCAGAGAAGTAGCTGGAGAGATATGAGACCAAGCATTAAAGAATTATTATCAAACAGTACATGGTCTTGTGACATAATTTCAGACCATAATCCTGGGGTTTTGTATTTCTCACTCCACAGAGAAAATTTAAATAGACATGTCTGAATATAAATTTTTGTAACAGTGAATAAATTAGGAGTGAAGGTCTACAACATTCCTTTTCTTCCAAGGAGACAGATGTGTCCAATAATGGATGTGTTTCACAATTCTATGCATAATAAAGCTGTAAGGAGTGCTTTAAATATTAGTCTGAGCTCCTGTGACAGTGAAAAAAATGTATTAAGCTTGAATACAAAATTTAATTAAAATAATTAAGTCTTCTCCATTAATACAAGGTGGAGGGGGGGGGGGGGGGGGGAAAGCATTTCCAAAATCAAAACAGATATGATCAAGCCACAGCCAGTGGCCACAGGTTTGCAATGTCAAGTGATTTATTAGAGGATTTAAAGATTTGTTAGCAGAGAAGGGGGTAATGTGAGAATTTAAGAATGAGGCTTTGCTTTAATTTAAAAAAGTCTCTGATCTTAAGGGAACTGGAGATTGAGGAAAGTCGATATTGTGTCAATTACGTCTTTAAATTAAATTAAATTAAATTTATTTTTAAAAATATCTGTATTAAATACAAAATGTTGTGGTTTAACACCAGCCAACATCTAAGCACCACACAGCCACTCATTCACTCTGCCACAGCAGGATGGAGGAGAGAGATTCAGAAGAGTCAAAGTGAGAAAACTTGTGGGTTTAGATGCAAAGAGTTTAACAATTAAAATAAAATAAGAACAATTTTTATTAATTGTAATGAAAATTAAAATACCAAAAAGAGACAGAAGTAAAACTCAAGAAAGACAAGTCATGCAAATGAAAAAAACCTCAATTGCTCACCACCAACCAACCGATGCCCAGCCTGCCCCTGAGCAGTTGCACCTCAGCCAGCTTTCCCTTTGTTTTACATGCTGAGCATAATGTTGTAAGGTATTGAATATGCCTTTGACCAGTTTGAGTTGGAATATACCTTTGGCCAGTTTGGGTCAGCTGCCCCAGCTGTGTCCCCTCCCAGTTTCTTGTGCACTGCCAGCCACCTCACTGGCAGGGGAGTATGAGAAGCTGCAAGGTCCTTGACTTAGTGTAAACACTGCTGAGCAACAACTAAAACATCAGTTTGTTTCCAACATTATTCTCCTCCTAAATCTAAACCACAGTATTGTACCAGCTACTAGGAAGAAAATTATCACAGCCGAAACCAGGACACTGTTCTTGCATCAAAAAAAAACTTCTTGGTGCATATGGAGGGTTGCACAGCTCTTCTACAGGTGCAGTGAACATTGCATCTAGCCCACTTCTAGCAAGCCCTGACAGTACCTCTCAGACTGCTGCTGTTATAATCCAGGCTCCCTGACTCTGGCATTTAGGCTGACAAAAGAACATTAAGTGTCAGGTGTAAATGGCTGCAATTTGCCTAATATTTCAATATCCATTGTATAACTACGTGTGTGTGACTCTTACCCACTTTGACAAGGTGGTGTATTCCACTGGAGATATCATTACTATTTCTGCCTTATGCTGGGCTAATGGCTGCATTCATCAATACTTGGTCACTACAGTGGCTAAGCTTCCATTTATACCTAGTTTTGGAAAGACTTGGAGGGCCATGATTTACTCAAAGAAATGTCTATATCATCACTATTAATAAAAAAAAAAAACCAAAACATTTTATAGGGCTATTCATTTATATGGAACTTTACAAACTTTTTTTCCCTGCACAAGTGAAAGTATCCTGAAATTAAAATTAACAGGAAAAAAACAGATGTGGGCTAGGTGCACTTTCTTTACCGAATAGGAATGTTGAAAAGAGAATATTAGTCAAGATGAAATAGAGATGCTACAGGTTTATATTTCACCTGGCTTATTTTCACTGTACTTATTAATGGTCATCTACCTATGTAATACAATAAAGGAGAACTGTAATATCTATTTCAAATTTCAGTAAATGATAAAGGCAATGGTGTAGCATGTTGGAAATGGGCTTTGAGGCAAAAGAAGGAGCAGGTTTTGTCCATCTACTTGCATTTTAGTCTGGCACCTGTCAGTCTAGGAACTTTTGGCCCACTGTATGTGACAGCTGTACCACAGGCTGTTGGTCGAGATTCAAGTAGCACCAGCAACATTCATGGTGTCTGTTTTTCAGGCACTATGAGGGTATATCGTTTACAAACATCATAGGAAATCTTTTTTCATGCTATGAAAATGACTATATTAACCAAATTATATTCTACAAAACTTACTGTCATGCTTCTTGAAACAGAGAAACTTGCTGATGACTGGTGTGTTCTGGGAATGTCAGCAGTCACAAATTACATTTAAATCATGATTCAGTATAAATTTTGACTAAGAACTTGCTACAGGAGCTACTTTCATTCTTGTGAATAATTACAAGAAAGTGATTTTTTATCAGTTTAGGATTAAATGGCTTATAATTCAGAATAGGTAAACAACTATGTTTTAGAAAAATAAAAAGCCTTGAAAGCTATGGAAAAATTTCAACTCTAATGAGATGTACAATTAATATTACATTTGAGAGGTGCACCACATTTAGCAGCACTCATAAAGGCAAGTAGGCATATTTTTAAATTATCTCTAATTATCTTTCTTTAATGCTCAACTAGAATTAACATTATTTAATCATTTAACAGATCTATTTTTAGTGCTGGGTTATGTAATCATATGTGTGTTTGGAGAATCCTTCAGAAAACCAGCAATACATCTACAAATAAATGCACTGATTTAACCTAATGCAAATGCTGCTCATTTGGTTTTGTTGCTAAAGCTACAAGTCCTACTTATAAGGATGAATGGTGGATTATGGGGTTCAAATTTTTAGCAAATGTATTTAAAAGAATACATTTATGTATTCTTTATTTTATTCTTTAATTTATTCCTTAAATACAAATGTATTTGAAAGAATCCTTAGGAAGGATTTTTTGATTATTTTTGGTGACAGCTTCTAACTTTACTTACTGGCATTCCACTGCAATCAAGCGAATAATGTTTGTGTTTTCTTTAGCAATGCTTCACAAGCTTGGAAAAAGATGACCACAAATATCCATAAAGACAACAAAGAGTTAGTTGTAAGTTTTATCTTTAATAGACTGCTCTTTGACAAAGTGTAAAAAAAATCCCCATATACTGTTGTGCTGACTACTGTGGTGACAATCAATATCATCCTGTTGTAGCCCTGTGCTCATTGCTTTGTTTGCATCAGTCCAGTGCGGGCATTCTTTCCAATATTAAGGATGTAGATTCTCTAGTGGCATGAGGTATTAATTTTGTTTTGTTTGCAGACAGACATTAAGATCCTGTCACAATGTCCTGTGTAATAAATAGTAATAAAATAGTGCTAATATTGTAATTGCATATGTAATAAACAAGCAATAAAAAACAATTCCTGAATGAAGACATGATGGTGACAGGTGAGAGGAAAACAAGAGGATTCACTTCACCTGCTTATACAAAGAATGTCTTAATGAACTATGGAAAAATTTTAATTTTGATGGAAATTAACCAAAATTTTCCAGTGGCCAGAGCAAGGCTTATACTCTTTGTAATATATCGTTGGCCACTATGCAGTTAAGTGAAGCACACCCTTTATATTGTTAGTTAGCACAAAGTTGGAGTTAGTATTTTGTACATTTTCTACTGCTATGTCAGCAACCTGTAGAAGAGAAATATGATTCTGTGAATGGAAATAGTTGCATTCTTCATTTCAGTGTCCTTTGAGGTTCTTCTCTGCTGAAATAGGGATGTAAATCTAGCAGATGTTCTTCTATTATTATATAAAAATCTAACTGGTTTTTAGGCAACCGTATTTGTAGATCCTAAATGTATTTCATTTTAATGTGCACTGGGAAACACTTCTGCTAGGTTGGAAATGAATTCAAGAGTTAGCTAGTACATCTTTCTCAGTCCAGCAATGAAGCACTTGGCATAAAGCAAGATATGTGACATTGTCTCATCATTTTGGTATAGACCTGGCAAGTTATCTAGATTCCAAAGGATGATAGTGATTTACTGAATACGGTTGTTGCATCTCCCTCCTCCATAATGCAGACTCAAGAATCCTTCTGTGGACCTCCTGAGCAAAAAAATTCTGGGGTGAATATAAAGGGGTTGAATAGGAATGAGAAAAATATTGCTCACTGCTCAGCTGGAAAAGTGCATTCTATTAAAAGTTCAAACACTGAATATTTCCTGATCCCTTCTTTTGTTAATTATCTGGGAGATTGTACATACTTCAAATACTTCTTGGTCTAGGGAGACAATTTCTTCTCCACCTCTTAAACTTTACACATACTGGGATATTTGATGAAACCCACAAAACCAAAATATAATTATTTTTATGGATATTTATTTGCTACTGTTAGAAGTTGGTTTCATATTTCCAAATCAAAGAACTGACTTGAACTTTAATGAATGTCCTGTATCTCTCCCTATATGACTTAAACAAACAAGAAGTAGTATAAGAAATCTACATTACTGTTTATCTATCTATCTATCTATCTATCTAACTTAACTTGAAGTTATCTTTAATAAGAGCCTGTGAATGGAAATACGATTTGCTAACTTTATGTTCATCTAACTGTCACATGTATCACAATAGGTCAGTTTCTGAGCATAAAATGGCAAACATCAGATTTTTCAATTTGTTCGATCAGATATGGGTATATTTTGGGAGACACTAATCAGCCTTTGTTATCCACCATTTTTATACTTAGAGACAATGATTGTTGATGATGTTGTCATCATTTTTAAAACCCCATGGAGAAGAGTGAATATGTGTGACTAAGTGCCAGCTGTTCAGACTACAGAGTTGCAACAGGAGGTAGTTGTGCTTTAAAGCACCACTTTTTATAGCCCTTGCAATGTAGTATGTGCAGCTATTACAGTGATTTAACATCCATGTAAACCTTTCTTTCAGTCATTGCATAACACATTTTCTGGCTTTCCAGCCATGTGAATTATGGACATTAAATATCAATTCTCTCTTAGGCGACCTGTTGTTTGTTGTTTGAATGTGTGAGCTTGTATTTTTGCCATATCTCCCTGAAACAGATATGCCTTGACTTGAAAACTTCCCAAAGCTTTAGCAGAAATTAAGCAGAGTGTGAAGAAGCCTTTGATTGAAGACATTTATAGGTTTTTGGAACAAACTTGATCTGTGCAAATTATGCACAGGGGGAATGTCAGAATTCTGCTCCAAAACAACTAATATTATAGGGTTTTTTAGGAAAGATCATGCTTAACTAGAACAATAGGATTTCTTTTTTAATTACATAATGGTTCATTTCAATAATTTAATATACTCCATTTGGGAAACACATGGACACTCAATAGAAGGCCACATTCTCTTCTATATAACCATGCTTATATTTTCTGAATGTGCCTAAGAGAATAATTTTGTCATTTATTTATTTTAAATTCTCAGTATAGGAAATTACTTCTGATTTACTAAAAATAGAGATCTGTATGTTATGTAAAGTTTGTTTAATATGTCCCTCTTCTGTGTTTAATGAAATGTGAAATGACCTGCTCGCATGAACTCAGAATAACACTAAGACATCTTTTCTACCTGTCCGTGCACACCTGGGTATACACACACATATATTGATGCTGATGAGATCAGATATGAAAATCACTTACTTCCAAGCTTCCACTTGCTTCCTCTACTGAGGTATCCCCCAACCCATTTTAGTTTCTACATATGATAGGATGACAGATGTTCCTTATGGATATGGATTCCATGTTTCTGCAGGATACCTTTTCTAGAATGAGAGATTTATTTTTTCACTCTAAATGTTTTCTATCATTTGAAACTATATGCTTGTCCAGAATTAAGCTGTGAATTGTGTGAATACTGGAAAAGTATCCAAGCCTTGAATCTCAGACAGGATGATAAGGATGATCACCTAGCAATTAAGATTTTTTTTCACCTTCATAAGAACTGAGACCAATGATTTGATTTTCTTCTTCCTGAGAATTTTTTGATCTACATCTCTTAGACCTTTGGTAAGTGTGGTAAATATTAAGATATCTGGTATTTTGAGAGGAAATATGCAATATTTTATATAAAATATTGAAGAAGTCTGGTTATTCAGCCCGATATTCAAATCACCCTTACAGGAAATTATATATTTGCTGATCATTCCAGTCCTTGCTGAGCCTTTGAGAGGAGAACAAAATGAACTAAAATTTTCTCAGGCAAAAGAACAAATAAAAATTGAAGTTCCTAGAGCCTGAGTGAATAAAAAATATTTTCTTAATCACTGAGATCTTGGACAGAGTACAAAGCACATGCTTCTTGTGATTTGTGAAATAATTATTATTCTTAAGATATTTGTTATATGAAATTGCAGATTTAATTCTGTGTCAGATGGATAGAAATTTGAGTATTACAGAAAGTCAAGTACAACAGTGTGGGCTGTGTATCAACTTCATTAAGAAGAAAAAAAAATTAAAATATTTTCTCAGTTTGGAATTCCATTTCTTTTCAATTTCTTTTTCTGGGCCCATCTGACATTCATGGGTTTCAAACAGGATGGAAACATCATACATACCCTGTAGGAAGGAACTTAAAATTTCCTCCATGCTAGTACTGTCTGGGAGTATATTAGCAAACCAACATAATATTTTTTAACTTCAGAAAATATATTTGTATGGTTATTCTGTAGTCTATTCATTGAGCTTTCTCAACGTTTTTTAAAATACCTGAATGTACATGGCCTATTGCAGCAGATTTAAGTAACGTGGGTTGTTTCTTTTTTTTAATTATTATTTTGAATTTAATCCTCACTTTTGCTAAGAGGACAATATTAGAGATGACAAAGCTGATGATACACATTATTCCCTGGTAAACTAATGGGAGTATAAGATTACATTATCAAAGATGGGGACCTGGCAAAGAAAGCTGGAATGCAGAAGCTAAACAAGGAAAAGAAACCAGAAGTGATATTCTACAGGAAAATGTGGTTTTGACTGGCTTAACCACAGTTATTATAGCTCTCCATCTTAATCACTATCAGTACAAACTTCCCCTGCTTTTCTCAGAGGTTCAAAAGCCAGTCCTGAGACCCTCTTCTGGTCATACCAGCATCCAAATTTTTTCAGTTTTTGGACTTAATGGAACTTAACCCAAGGTGACAACAAACTGGCAGTGACTACAGTCTACTACTGCTTATAGATCCCTATGAAGTCTATTGCAATGCCGTAATCTCCTGACCATCCTCACTAGCCTTGATACTAAAGATTTGAGTCCCTTATTGTCATTCCTTTTCCTGAATAGGCTGTTCTAAGGAAAGCTGTGTGTTTGTAGCCTTCCCTTCTCAGTGGTAGGCTCATTCTCTCTTTGCCCCTAAGCAAAAAATGAGAACAAACAAGTCCTTTCTATTCAACTTTGGTGATTTCTTTTATTATTATTGCAGAGAGAATGGAAACAGTGCAGCACAAAAAAGGGAAACGACAGCATGGAATGCACCTGGCAAAGCATCACTTTTCCACAGCAGCTGTGTATGTAATTGTACTAAAGATGTCATCAGCTTCATAAAAAAAAGAAGAATAGGCATTTTTCCTTGGTGCCAGCTGAAATTCCCTTATGGGGAAAGTAACTGAAAGATACCAACTATAGCAGCCATTTAGCACAGGGAGCAGATTTGTAGAGGACAGAGTTTTGGCACACAAGACATCTTGCCATCAGTTATCTGGAAAATCATTGCCAGCTGATATTAAGCTTTGTCCCAGTTGTGGTTTGGTTATTTTTTTTCTTTCTTTCTTTGCATTAGTTGTGTTATAACTGTTGTGCTACAAGGTTCTTTGGAGTATTTAAAATCTAACAGTTTTAACTACAGAGAAACTCATGCCTACAACAACCTCTGTTTGAATTTACATGTGTATCTGTATGTAAAGCATACATAAACTGTTTCTCATTCACTGCCTATGGAGTAGATGGGAAGATTTCTTTGGCCTCCTGTAGACTTGGAGAAACTATCTTGATTGATGAGGACATGGAAAGAGTTGGCTGATATGATTATGAGGCCAATATCAATTATATGTGAAAAAGCATGAGGATTGATAAAAGGTTCCAGGGAAAAAAATCATCTTAAAAAATACTGAGAATAGGACTTGGGGAATCTGATCAACCTCATGTCTCTCCCTCCAAAGGTCTTGGAGTGGGTTTGTCCTCTAGGAATACCCTTCCAAACATGTAAGGGTCAAAGGAAGCTGAAATAGATTACCTCCAGACGTCTTTTGCAACCAATAATTCTGTAGTGCGATGATTCTATGAGTGCAAGAAGTTTACCAGGACATATATGAAAGCTTTTGTACATATCTGTTTAAATCTTTATAGTATAGGCATTTGCAAGTATGAGTAAGTAGTGGAGCCCAGTCATCTTTGATCACTTTAACTTTTTTCTTGCTCACCAGATACTTCTAACTGAGAAGTACATTTGGGAGTGAGAATTTCAGATGAGGAGGAATGAACACTCATTTTATTCAATCAAAATGAGCAAGCTCATTTTGTTAGATTTTAGAGTTGAGTGTGTAATTTGTGACATCACATGGTGAATTCAATGGGAATGCAGGTGCCTAAGAAGGAGCCACATTTTTAAACACATCTGCTTATTTGGATTCTCTGTAACTTCCTTTCTCTTTGGAGACAGAAACATAAATTGCTTAAAGAAAGAAATTCTTAAAGAAAGAAATCTGTTTATCTCAGTTTGGTTTTAGGGTATAATTTCATGGTGTGACTTTCTTAACATATTGAATGCTTTTTTTGGAAACTTTTTAGAACATAATTACAAAACTATGTTTGGGCAATTATTCTCTTTATTACATTTTGACTGGAATCATAAGTCTACACAGCATATTACTACATTAAGAGCTGCTTTTCAGTCTAGTAACATGACATTTTCCAGCTTGACTGGGAAATCTTCTCTTTCAGTAGTGAGCTGGAAAGATATTTGTTTCACTGTGTCCTAAAACACAGACAGCATGATACTCTTGGGTGTTTCATGCTCTTGTAAGGAATGTAATGTTATGTTGATTCCATCATGTATTATTCATGTCTATTGATTCTACTTGTTCTCCACCTCTTTTTCATTGGTGGTTTTTTGCTTTGGTTTTTTTTGTTCCCATAAGAATTTAGCACTAACAAGTAACATAATCTATGCTTAGGAAAGCATAAGAACAAGAAGCTACAGTGGCAATGTACAGAAAAGTTCAGGGTCATAAAATATCTTCACCTTGCTAACATTAAAAATAATCACAAAATCACAGAAAAAGAGGTTCAAAGAATGTTAAGGGTTTTAAGGGACCTTTGGAGAGCATCTAGTCCAACACTCCTGCCATATTAAAATAAAAAAAAGATTGAGTAAACAGTTTTTTCCATTAATTATGAAGTCAGGCTCATCTTTCCCCTGGATAATATAGTGAAGAGGAGGGATTCTTCTAATGTGAAGAAATCCTGAATTGAATGCACTCTCTGCTGTCCTCCAAATAGCAATGAGGCTTGCTCTGTTACAAAGACACACTTCAGCTGTTGCAAAGAAAGGTCCTCTGTTGTTCTTGCCATATGGAAGTCATCTTCTCAGCTAAAGCAATAAAGACCTTTAGGTATTTTTGCACTCAGCAAAATCTGGGGAGAGATATATGATTAAGTGTAAAGCCATTGGGTCTTGACCCTGACCTAGACATAAATGTTTTGCTAATATATATCACAATCACTTCCTCATTGTACAACTAGGATTAATTAAATGGGTCATTCATATTCCTTAAAAGGGGCCAATAACCTTCTTATGCAGGGACAGACTGTGAACCTTTACTCACTCTGATGTACTCTGATGAGTACTTTCTGACATTATTGACTTCTGTGAATAATTGCAGAGGTAAAGGTTTCATGGTCCAGCATTTAAGGTATATTAATTGCCCTTAGTTACACTCCTGCCTGCTGGAACAGATCCTTTTATGGATCCTTTAACTGATCCTCCTGATCCTTTTAAAGAGAGGCATATATCCTTTATTTTTTTATGAAATATCCCTGTCAGGCAATTATAACAGATATGCAGAAAAAAAGAACAAGTGTATGCACAAGAATCATTTGTATACCTGGAGCAACCCTAACACAACAACAACGCATTGTTATAAATGTTTGCTGAACTTCTAGTCAAATTTGCAGAATAACAGATAAATTCACGTCTTTGACAGCTTTTAGACGAATACCTTCCTCCATGGGTTTATAAGCAAGCTAGTGTGGAAGTAATAATTTTAGCTACCTTTGAGATTTTTAGATACCTGTCCAAAAATTTTTAGTATTTTTATCTTCATGACCTAAACTCAAACATTGTTTATGAAAAGATATTCCAAAAGTTTTTACTTTAGACCCTTCTGTGTAATTTTATTTTAACTACTACAATTTTTACTGAAACAACACCCACACTGGTGACTTAAGTATTTTTTCGTCTCTTAATTATCTAAAATGTCTAGATTTCTGCCTTTGATGAGGTAGAAAATTATTTCTGGTGTTTCAGTGGGATATTTCTAAGGATATATTCCAAAATATAGGAACCGTACCTATTTTCTCCAGGGACAGATTTCCATGGTATTATGTACTGTAGTACAGAAAAACATTTCTGAATTAAGTTACTGAACTTACTGGTACTAATTGGCTGAGAGGTACCTTGGGTATGAAGTATATTCCCTTCCCAGAGATCTTTTGGAGAGAGCTCAACAGAAGAATCTTTATGAAATTGAGGTGCCTATGGAAAAAAATTACATAATAACAGCTAAAGACATCAGGTGTTTTTTATGCAAAAGTCCCAAGAGGATTAAATAGCTGGTTTACTAACAACAACAAACCTCCTCAGCATCTAGTGACTGCCTGCTGGCAAATGTGTACTCAGGTATCAAGAAATCCTCCACAGAGTTTCTGTGGAAAACTTCTGTAAACTTGATGCCTGTAAAAGGTAATTTAGCAGAAACTGGAAAAAGACAGAATTAGTGGACACCTGGATAAAATACGAATTACTGTGAAAGAATGATCATGGCCCTCTGAAGACAATTCCTGCATTACAGACTTTTTTTTTTTTTTTTTTTTTTTTTAAGCGATCTTGTTCATATATTCAGATTTCAAACAGATTTTTGCTAAATTCCATGATCAAAGACTTTTAGGAAACTTAAACAAAACTAATGGAGGAATGAGGAAATATGCCTGCTTATGTAAATGATTTGAGTAAAAGATGATAGTAAACATAAGGCAGGAATATATTAACAGGTTTGTCAAAGGAAGCATGTAACAAATGGAATTCAGGGATTAGCAATGATATAGGTTCCCATACAGCATCATGGATCACGTTTCCTATGTATGTATATTCACATACTCCACACTATCACACACCTCTAGTGCAATTATTCTTTCCACATACATTGACGCTTCTAGTGCAGAAATGTCCTCTTCAGGTTCCACTTGAATCTGGACTTCAGAAATTTTTATACTTGTCTGTTTGGCTCTGGTCATCACCAGGTAGATGTATGCAATCCTCTCTACCACTTGCATAGAATTTTTAGGCTGGTTCTTGAACCTGCAGAGAAGATTACAATAATTTGAAAACATAGCAATATGATGGGTTATATTTCTGATGAGAACTAGGTAATCCACAATTTAAGTATGTCTCAATCCAGGTCAGAACACATAAATAGACAGAGCTAACTGTATTAAATCAGGTAAATGGACATGTTCTTTTGCTTTAATTCACATAATCCCTATAGGGAACTGTAATCAACATGGCAAAACCATGCTGAATTGGTTATCAGGCTAAATTTACACCTAGATTTTAGGAATTGTCCAACAGTGGATAATTGTCCTATAGTGGATAGGAATCCAGATTTGAGTATCATTTTTGGGCACTATCTCTGAAGGCAACTATAAATCATTATTTCATTTCATGTCTTTGAATGTTATAAAGAAGCATTATGAACAGAGGTCCTGAAAAAAGGGTGAACTTGTCTGTTGCCATCTCAAAATAAACTGGGGGTGAGCGTCCATTGTTTTTTCCATTCAAAATACAACAAGAAGCTGAAATTAAATATTCAGACTATAGCAGCTTCTGAGAAAGACTGAGATTTTAAAAACTGTTGGTGCTCTAATAAGAGTAGTTGTAAATATAAAGAGCAATTTTTTTCCCCTCTCTTAGCTTAACACAGAACGGTGAGAGAGAAAGGTTTTCTTTTGTTAATATTTTCATCCTATCACTTGCTCCTGCAGTGGTAAAGTTGAAACATTCATGACAGAAAACTGTGCTGTTGCAGTGTGATCTCTAAACTAGCGTTGACCTAACCCAGTAAATCCACTGAGCGAAGAGTGAATCATGAAGTTATATTAATGCATCTGGAAGGAAGATCATCTTCAGAAAAGCTTACCAGCTTTGTTTCAGTACTACGCCAGTGTAATTATACTGCTCTCTGCCTTTAAATACCCTCTCATATCCTTTCTGCCATTAAATTTGATCAAGATGGTAGAAGAAATGTAATTCTATTACAACTGCACACGTAGAGAATGATTAAAACATCAAAACACAATGCTGTCCTCTCAGATCACTTCAATGTACACTTCAGATCTACTTAACCAGAAGTTGGAGACAAGTCTTAGTTTCATGATAGATGAAAGACTATCCTTGCAACAGTTCTAAGTAAAATGTGAATCTTCACTGACATTCCACTTTACCGTATATGTGATATTATGTTTATTTTCAGCTGGTCATGAAAGGAAGTGTTGTGGTATCTGCACACTGCTGTATACCACTGTTTGTAAAGACTGATGTTCTAGAACTGGCCACTACCCTTGTTCTTGAGAAATGAATCATCACATAAATTCTCAGGATGGGTCACAGATCTCAGACCAGAGTTATTTTACCTTACTCTACGTGTATTGTTAACATTTCACTTTGTACTTTGCCAAGAGCTATGTTTGCCATTTAATCTTGAGCTTTATTCTCAAACCTATCAGGTGCTTTTTATGTGTAATAGAACTATATCTAAAATTATATTTATAAATGTATATTATGCTTCCTCATTCATAAATACACAACATAGTTCAGTATTTATGAGTATTTGTCCTCCATTTCCACCCTTATCCTCCAGACACAATGGATTCTGTTCCCTGTTACTGAAGGAAATTAATGGAATAACTGTTTTGCAAGAAAAATAATATATTCACAGAATGTTGAGTGTACTGCTGTGGTGCCATCATAAAACTTATTTCTCCGATCTATTGCTTTGTTTAATGAGAGCAGGGTCAATTTTAAAGACTCCCTGAAGGAATGTAAATAAATATTACTGGAGAAGTGTTAGTTAATCCTCGTGAAAGTACAACATCATCTCCTCCCTTTACAGTTACTTAAATGATATAAATATTTTGAGAAGTTCTCATTTTTAACTTGAATAAATGAGTAGCCTTGGACAACTGAATATGCTTCTATGAAGACTGAAACACACTATCATGAAATATACATTTAGTCAAATAATTTAAAATAATGATAACAAATTGACAGTCATCTTACATTTCCTTGTCACTAAGTTCTCCAGTCGTCCTCTTCACCCTGTGCTTATCCAAAATTCCCTTTTCCAAAGACAAACGTGGTATCACTTATTTTCTCAAGAGAAACAAAGTTTGACATTATTTATCTTCTTAAGAACTCACACTATTATGCTTCAGTGTTACACAGATGCTGTGTGTTCATGTAGTACAGATAATAAGACCATATGTTATGATACGGGACCCTTTGACATACTGGTTAGTAATATTCCCTACAAGAAGGAAAATTGTCACAATTTATCTCTTCCAAAGAGTTTTCATTTGGCTAGAATTTATGGTACAGTCCGTACTCCAGTATATCAAGAAGAGTTATTATGAGGTAAATGCACAGAAGTGTTGTGATGCTTGACTTCAACGTGCTTTTTTTTGCAAAAGGTACCTGAGGAGTGCCCAGAAGGAGTTACATATCTAAACGGAGAATTCACAAAAGACTGCAACCTGAATAGAACTTAAAAAATGCTGGTCAATGGGAAATGAAAGGAGGAATTTATTGGGGATAATATATTCCTGTAGGTGGGATGGTATTAAATTCCCGTTTTCCTATATCCTTCTGGTACTAAGCTACTTAATGTTTTAGTTAGGGATTACAGAATTCAAACTGTTGCAGAGATATGTGATGTGATGGGATATGAATATCTTGATGGCAACCTACAACGGTGCCATCAAAAGATGTATCTGGAGAGGCAGGAGTTCCCTTCAAATCTTGTTCCATGTATAATATCTACATGATCTAACAGTGAGTTGTAGATTACAACTACAGGAGATCTTGGCTTACCAAACTGTTTTTCTAACAGCTTTCTAATATGCAGAAAGCACTGGAGCAGTTAAGTTTGCTATTGAAAAATGTAAGACAGTTTTATATGAAACGTATATATATTTCCTATTTATGGATGCAGACTGTGAAGATAACACAGAAATTAATGTAAAGAGCTTTCTGCTTTGCAAGAAAAGATACAGTGCTTTGAATAGCACGTGAAATCACAAAAGACAAAAGAATGCTAATGAGGTTGTACAGATACTTGTAAGGAATCTTTAAAAGGTAAGACCTAGAAGACATCCACAATGAACTGCTACATGAAATGATACAAAGATTGAAAATTATGTAAGGCAGCTGACTGTTATAGCAAGTAGTTAGGAAAAAAGAAGAATAAAGAAATATGTTGTAATTTAACCTTGATATTCACAAACCCTATTTTGTTCTGGAAAGCAAATGGTGAAATAAATTTTAAAAAAAGAATACAATGAAGTCAGGAGTACAACTGACCACAAGCTGAATATTTAAAGGGAGAAAATGAAGGAAAGAGGGAAATAAGTAACAGTGGTGACTTCATCACGGTTAGATGTCTGTGTCTTAGACTGAGGAAATAGAATAATGTACTGCTCTCTGCATATTAGCAAAATGATGTGACAGTAATACTGCTGGATATCTGAAAGAAAATGCTTGTAATGTGCATGAATGACCCAAGCAAAAATACCTGATATCATTAAAAAACTCTCTGGAACAAAAAAGTCATTTTGTGCTTGGGGTAAAACAAATGACCTTCACAGAGATGCTTGTGTTATTTAAGAAGAGCAAAGAAGCAGAGTGATATGAGACCTCTTTTGGTACTTATACCAATGTTGTAGGGGAAAGAATTTTGTCTTCTTCAAAGAACATAGCAAACATTTCTCAGACAATAGCTTAGAATCTTTGATTTCAACAGCCTTGCTGTAAGCAGTTGTATATATTATTATTACAGAACTTACAAAAACAGGAGCATCAGCATGGGGGCTTAAAGCTATTGAAGGAAAGAGGTAACAGCATATTATTTGAATTAAAAGAAGCCTTGGAAGCCATGGCTAGTGCACAATGTAAATGAGAATGTAGAGAATTTGGTAAACAAGCATTGGGTTTAGAGAGGCAAAACACAGAAGAATTTGTACATAAAATTAGAAGTATAATAAACCTAAATATGGAATTAAATAACATTATGATTCTAATGTTGGAAAAATGTCTGTAATCCAGTAACAAAGCTTGTATACATGGATTTTTGATAGTAAAATTCATGTAAAAAGCAGAAATTTAAGAAAAGGCAGAAAATTAGATTTACATGCCAGAAATTAAAATATCATTGAGACACAGAACAGAAACTGAAAGTGTTGGTGAATTTCCAAGGGTGAGGATAAGAATTCTTTCTCTATCACTTAGACCTGGGTATTTACTAGAGGCCATCACGAACAGTAGTCAAAGAAGTTTACTTCTAGTAAGTACTTACTAGTTAGCAATGGTCAATATAAGAAGAGAAAAGGACACCAAATGAGACAGAATATATTTATTAAGTGGAAATGCTCCATTTTATACACATAAATTGGGTAAACATTTTCACTGTAAAAAGATGTTTGAAACTATTGGTAGGAACTTAATATCCTCAATTGGACAATAGAGGTTGACAGTTATGGAAGAAAGACCTTATGCTAAAGATTGCTTTTCTGTTGTCCTGTAAAAGTTTATTCTGATTCGCTGAATTGCAAATAATTACTTCTTCCTCCTTAGTTTACATTATACCAGAAATATTTGGTATTTTTGGCAAAATAATAGTAGCATGAGAGTCTATGCTGGTTCTCATTGCAGCCAAAGAAAAAAGGACTAATAAAAAAGCACATAATTTCAGCAATTAGAGATATAATTTAGAGATTTAGTAATTAGACTAGAATAAAGTAGGTATCCAGGTTTTTATTCACAGCTATGACCTCTTATCTCAAGCTAGGTTCTTAATAGAACTTGCTTTTCTGCTTAAAAGATATGATAAAAGTTGTTGGGTCATTTAGAAATCACAAAGCTGGGACAATGGTGATTAGTGTAGCAACATGTTTGTCAGGCTCCATTCCCATTTCAATTAACTTTTTTCTTTTTAAATACAAATCAGAACATTGGCAATAAATGAATAGAAAATTCCTTCAGGCACATCTTGGGCATCCCAGTGACTGTCTGATTCTCTGGAAAGGCAGGAGACCATTTCAGACAACTGTTCCAAAAGGATCAATCCAAATGATTTAACTTGGCCTCACTGCTCACCCATGTGAGTACCCAGCTACGGAACAGCTTGCTTTCTTGGAGCACAGGTAGGTAGGGAGGACAGCTATGCAGCTCTGGAGTCATAGAGGCAAGATAGTTGATAATTGCATTTGGTCTCAGTGCCTAAATTCCTTTGATGACTCTAATTCTCTGTTCACAAACACTTTCCTCTTTTTCTCATCTCCTCTGTGGTCCACAGCTAATGCTGTAGTACCTAATCTTTCAGATGATGAGGGACAGACAGCTGCTTCTGGTGTCCATTGGTAAACATCTGGCTGGACTGAGCCATATGTCTTCTGATGAATGAAAGCAGCACTCAGTGATTATGTTTCACCTGGTTTTCTTACCCCTTCCAGTTTCTTGTCTGAAACCAACTGTCTCCATGGAATTTATGATCCTGTTACCAATATCGGTGAATGAACATACAATTTTACTCTTCTCCATTCAGCCTTAACAGAAGCTGTCCACTTTCCTTAAAATTAGTCAAATGTCTTGTGGAAGATTAATATTGAAATGTTAGGGGAAAAAAGGAAGATTGCATAGGACAAAGTGCTTGTGGTGCAGAAACCATAACAGGAAATGGTAAAGGCAGCAAACAAAACAGTGAGATAAAATAGATTGCTGAGTACAAAAGTTGATGGTTTGACCTCTATACACTAAAGGGAACAAAAAAGAGTTTTAAGATTTTGCCCGAAAAGACTGAGTTCAGTTTACCACACAAAAATATATAACCACAAAAGCATCCTGGGAGTTACTATGAAGATGTAATTTATCCTTTTCAAAATTTGGTGGACTTTTTTCATCATTGGTGTAATTGAATTTTTTAATTTACTATAAGTCATAAATGAGAAAACTATTATAAGTTTGAGACAGAAAAAAAATCTATAATAGTGCCCCTTTCTCTCTCCCACACACCCCAGCATTTAGAATTGTTTCTGTATTCTTGTATATGCTATCGAGTACAAAATAAATGATTCCAGTAATGGGGACTTTAACTGTCCCATTGAAAGAATGTCCTCTGCTTAATAGTCTGGACATTTTGGGTATTCTTCAAGATATTTACCCCAGATATTCTAAATTCAGTTTCATTTTGACAGTGTAGGATAACTCAGTGGCACTAACTTTTGCACCCATCTTAGAAATTCAAGTGTTTTAGAAATCCCACAGATTATCAACCAACAGAGGCAGAAAAGGAGAAAGGAAAATATCCTTTGTGATAATCTGCTATCTACAATCACAGAATTAATGATGACAGGTTCCTCAGAAACACTGATGAGTAGCAGCAGTAGTTGTTTGTTTGCCATATTTTGGCTGCAGCCCTCTGGATCAGGAATTATCATCTGAGGTTGCAAATTCTACTTTTTGCCTTTACAGAAAAGCATGTGGTATAAGCCAGGAAATAAAATGTAACAGTGTAGGAAGCATAAGATCTAAGGATAAAAATGCACTTACTTCCACAAGAGTATTAATATTCTGGAACACAGTGAGAGATCTATGCACTTAGAATATAATCTTGATCTAATGAAAAGCAATAGCAGACTTTAAGGTAGGTTAATAAAGTCTTTTTGTCCTTAAGATAGCTCTTTAAATTTGTTTTCATTTTGTTCAATGGTGCTAGGATTTTCAAACATGAAGTCAAGAGGTTGGAAATGTCTATCACACTGTCAAGACTTAATAAAGTGTCATAATATGAGTGTAACTTTTATTGAAAATGGGGGCAAGTTTTTTTAAATACTTAAACATTTTTCTCAGTTGTCCTGGGGATAGAAATGGTATGAACATTTGTTTAGATAAGGAGATAGTTTTTGAACTATATATTATATATAATATAACTTCTTAATTTAGATTCCCTTATTGGATACTGCATCATGGTCAGGATAGATTGGTCATATATTACATTTATGTTTATGATTCTATGTATGTACATGAGAAACTGGCAGAGAGTCCCCCTCTAGATTGATTTTTTTCAATATAGATATATAAATTTTTCTTTTCTTTCAGTGTTTCAGAGTAATAATGCATTTATTCATTTCATTCCAGGTGCTCATGACAGAAGCAAGCAGTGAGTTCATATCCAATTGGGGATGTTTCTAAAAGAATTGAACATGGCTTTTACCTTCAACCATGTTGAGATTTCTATTCCAGGGAAATTAAAATTCCCCTTCCCACTTTTACATGTGCTCACCAGCATTCAGTATTCAGTCACAGAAAAAAATCCAAATAGGTACTTAAGCCCCTAATCTTAAGTATATTTATAATTTTGTGGTGCAATTGGATACTAGTAGAATGGAGCACAGAAGGTTTTGGCTAACAGGAAAGCACTGTTCCAACCAGATAGCATGCAATTTTCCTCACATAGCTCTAACAATAAAAATCAGTCCAAATTTCCTGTACCCAATATTCAAAAACTTGGGACCAACTTTAAGCAAAGACTAGCAATCATGTTTAGGTGTTTGGTAGTTCAGACAGGTGGAAAATGCCCAAATACTATTTCTAAATTTCTCAGTTGAAGTGCCATGTATTCCAGTGCATCATGTCAAGTCATTTTGTATCACATTGTCTAACACAATGTGACTGATGCTATGCCTCAGAAATTGAAATAACTGACAGTGCCTAATCTAATTCATGAAAACATGACCTTCAGAAGATGTGCTTTGAGATACATGCCACGCAATATTTTCATACACCCTTTCCTTTAATTTTTATTGACCTGACTGCAGACTTTTCTCAGGGGCTTGTCCCTTGTGACAATGTATTTGGTGTCACTCCTTTTCAGAAACTTCTGCTAATTTCCACTGCATTTGAACCAGGGTTTCAATGTTTTTCCATATTGTGATGACCTAACCAGCTTATCTATGAATATTTCAGAAATTTGGAAGAGAACTTCTTCATTTTATCTTTGGAATGGTAAGAGTTTAGATGTGATAAATTATGCTCATATAACCATCTAAATACAAATATATATTCTGCACACAGATTTATTTCATGCATACTTTTAAGTGGTTCTATCTTTAAAGAGCTCAGTGAGTGTAGTAAATCAATTCATAAGCTGTAAAAGCTTTCTAATGACTGGGCTTCAAAGGTAAACTAAATGAAAGGAGTCTGGAATAACATACTTGATTCAACAATATTATCTATTATCTTCTCAATATTTTGTATTCTCAAATATATTTCTTAAACTATGTGCTGACACTTTACATAAAATTATCAATAGGTATGAGTTATTCATACAATGAACTGTATTGGGTTTATGTGGCAAGGTTTTGGCAGTGGGGAGGTACAGGGGTGACTTCCGTGAGAAGCTGTTAGAAGCTTCCCCTATATCTGATAGAGCCAATTACAGATGGTTCCAAGATGGACTCATTGCTGGCCAAGGCTGAATCCATCAGCAACGGTTGTAGCACACCTGGGATCACATATTTGAGAAGGGGGAAAAATACTGAAGAGCAGAATTTGCAGCAGAGAGAGACAGAGCAATATGTGAGAGGAACAACCCTGAAGACCCCCAGGTCAGTGGAGAAGGAGAGGAAGGAGGTGCTCCAGGCACCAGAGCAGAGATTCCCTGGCATCCTGTGGTGCAGACCATGGTGAGACCAGCTGTGGCCCTGCAGCCCCTACGCCGGAGCTGGGGGGATGACTGAAGGAGGCTGTGACCCCGTGGAAAGCCCACACTGGAACAGGTTCCAGGCAGGACCTGAGGACCCATGGAGAGAGGAACCCAGGCTGGAGCAGGTTTGCTGGCAGGACTTGTGACCCACGATGGAGCAGTTTGTGAAGAACTGCAGCCCATGGGAGAACTCACGTTGCTGAAGTCCATGGAGGACTGTCTTTCATGGGAGGGACCCCACCCTGGATCAGGGGCAGAGTGAGACTAGTCCTCCCTCTGAGGAGGAAGAAGCAGCAGAGACAATGTGTGATGTCCTGACCACAACCCCCATTCCCTGTCCCCCTGTGATGCAGCTCAGGGGGAAGTGGTAGAGTCAATGGGAGGGAAGTTGAGCCTGGGAAGGGTGGGGGTGAAGATGTTTTAAGATTTGTGTTTAGTTGTCTTTTACTCTGATTTACTTGCTTTTTTTTTCCACGCTGAGTCTGTTTTGCTAGTGATAGTAATTGCTGAATGATCTCTCCCTGTCCTGATCTCAACCCACAAGTTTTTAGTCATATTTTCTCTCCCCTTACCCGGTTGAGGACAGGAGTGATAGAGTGGCTTTGGTGGACATTCTGTGTCCTCAAATTTAGTCTTTGATAGAAGGTGACCACTGCAACTGAATAGTTGCAAATTATTTCTTCATTTTTTTTATAATTATGAATAATAAAATTCAAAATTATGGAAAAAATATTAATATATTTTGGGCTTTAGTGTAAGCTTTTTAATCTGAACATCAAATACTGTCAAGAAACATAGCTTTCTGTGGTGGTGACATTATTTTGGCAGTTGCACCAAAGTACTACATTTGAGCACAAAAAGGAAATCTGTGATTGCTTTGTTGATCTTCCTATGAGAGAATTATTTTGCTGTGCTGCTATAATCTGATCGTGTACGTTAGTTAGAAATAAGCCTTATGAAACATCACCCTGAAGGTCAAAAATAACTCTGTTATGAATTTAAACCAAGTATTTGAAGGAAGGAATAGAGGTTTGCAAACACACAGCTCTGTCTCCTGCAGATCTCATGGGGATTCTCAACTGCTGACTCCTTATCTTAACATGTAACATAATAACCAATTACTGTCAAAGTTACCATACTCATCAGACTCCTATTGCATTAACCTTATGCACTGGTTCAAGAAAAATGCAATCAATCCACTGTTAAATTAATTACAAATTTTAAAGTTATCATTAAATAATATGATCCCAAAATTGGCATAAATCATGTGGTTAAGTATCAAATTAGATATCAAGAAAGGCAAAGGAGTGGCAAGTCCTATTCAAAGGATTTCATTATATTCATTTGCTTGAGCACAGAGAGGTCATAATTTTAACCTTGTATGGGTCCAAACCATATGAAAATTATTCTTGTCACTGAAGGCCAGCAATAATTCTTTTAATTCCATGGCATATTAATGACCAACAACGAATGAGCCCCTTAAGTGTCTCATTTATTGTCTTAAATATGAAAATGTTTTAGAGATTAGAGAGGAAATTATTAGAATTAATTAACTGAACTGACGCTCAAGGGAACTGGTACAAGATTTTCAGACAAAGGCTGAGAATGTACAATAATGACATTTCTTTCATGGTTAGAAAATATAGTACCAGAGGGACTTTGAGGCACTCTTAACATTTTAGCTGATGTCTGTTGAGAGCTTGAGATTCCTCTGAAAGCATTTATTTTATTCTTCGGAGACTCCTCTCAATTATGACATGAAAGGCATCACATTAAAATAGCCATGAGGCCCACAGATTTCACCATTTAAGTGGGATCACATAACTGACACAATAAAAATTCAGAATGTAAATGGAGACTATTAAAGTAACAGGACCATTTATAAAAAAATGCTTCTCTCAAGGAAGGTAACGTGTGAAAGATAAAAACCAGTAGTGTGTTGAACGATGCTAACAATCAAAATGTGTTGAACAAGGCTAACTTAATCACTTTCCCCCCTTCTTTTTTATGATATCTATTAAGAGAAACTGCTTGTTTCATAAATGCAACTCTGCATACTTATTCTTTACAGTGCTCCAGGTGCTGGGTAGGACCAGAGTGGATGATTTGAACCAGTTTGAGATTCTAGCTAATGTTGGCGCTATTTTTGAACATGACAAGTTTTCAGACAGTGTGTTGTTTCTTCCTTGGTTTCAAAGTCATAATGAACATATCTCTCTCTCTCTCTTAGAGGTTTTACCCATAAATGAGTTAGGAAAAAAAGCTAAGGATGACAGTGTCTCTGGTGATTTCAATTTCTATTATGATCAAATATATATTAGAATATCAAGCAAGTGATCTGCAGGGATTTTTATTTTTTATTATTACTCAGCTAAAGTGACTATCTATACTACATAATAAAGAAGGATGTTTTTTCTCACTTTTTTTTTTTTTTTTTTTTTTGCAATTACTCAACTTTTGATCTAATCAGCAAAAGAAAGGGTAAAAGGTTACATCAGGTCAATGAAGAATGTCTGGTTCTGATGATTTTTATCTCACATTCAAGTCTTAAGATTTTCCATTTAAAAATCTTTCCTTTATGGGAGAGTCCAACTCTCAGAAAATTCCCTTCCAAAAATTTAGCTAGGTTCATAGCTGATGATGTGCAGCTACTCCACGGTTGTATGGCTTTTCTTTGTTTTGTTTTGGGGGTTTGGGGCTGGAGTTTTCTTCCTATTTTTTTAGTGGTGGTGTTGGTGGGTTTTTTTAACTTATTGACTTGGAATAAAATTAAAAATTCAATTAATTATTTGTCTCAGTTTTATTCTTGTAAGTATTTTCCTCAAACCTATCAGTACAAGATTTTCCAAACCTTAGCAATGAACTGAGAGACCTAAGCTACCTTTACAGTGTTTTAGCATATCTTAAGAGTGATCATACTTTCTAAAGGATGTGTGGAAAGGAATTTATGGAGGCTATATGGCAGAGTATGCTGGTCCTCATTCAACAGAGGATAAGTGCCAATAACAACAGAAGCTTTAGACCATGTGTTAATCATCAGAAGGCAAAAGATAAAGATACCCCTTCAGGTCTGAAAATATACTTAAAGATGTACATCTTGCTCAGCATCAGGTAGGAAGAAAATTATAGCTTTCTTAACTGTGAAAATATATTTCCCTTAAGTAATTAAAGGACACAATGTTCAGGAGAAGCACCCTTCTTCTCTTTCTCCTCTTGCAACCCTATTCAATGAAACCCTGTCTTGCATCTGTCTGGTTAACACAGTAAAAGCCAGTTCCCTGAATTAGTTGTCTATACTTTAAAAATAGTTAACAGGAACAACTGTGCATTAAAATGGTCTTTCATACTCACCACTCTGGGCATCTATCTAAAATGGACAACACAAAAGTATACAAGGAATCACAAATCTCTGAAAGATATAGGAACCTTATTAAAGGGTTCTGCTGGTTGCACCTACACCCTTGAGGGACTACAGCTTAGTAACATACTACTTTCTTTTCTGGAAGAACCAAGCACAATATCCTCTTCAGCTTAAAAAGACTCTTCAACCCTCATGCACTGGGCAGAGTGATCTGTTGGGTTGCAGGAGAAGTCTGTAGGGTGATAGGAACCTTTCTTAGAACTTTAGAAGTAAGTATAGTAGAAGTCTGAGATTATTCTTTTGTTTGTTTTTGAGAATCATCACCCGCTTGCATTGATTGATACTGATTGTCCCACTCTGAGGTCTTTGTCCTTAAGAAAGTAAAAAAATAGTTAAATATTCCAGAATGGCAAAGTATTTCCCCATTGGGAAGAAACAGATTGCATAAATGTTTCCACTATCCAGAGAAACACTCTGTGTTGCCATGCAAAGTTTCCACCTCCTTCTATGTTCTCTGCTTTTCAAACTGCATGACACTGCTCACTTTGCTAAACTATATACTTGGTGTTTTTTAAGAATATGTAAACATTTCTACCAAGTGCATTAAGTGAAGATTTCTATGACAAGTATGCCTGTTTCCTTTCTAGGTTTTATGTAGTCCATCTTTTCTGTTTGCAGGCATGTTTTTGACAAATGGAACAATATTTTGTAGAAACTCCTCATTATTCATTGTTTATGTATCTTTGGCTTTGGCTGTGTTTCTCAATATGTTTTGTTAATTTTGATGACTTTTATTTCAGGTTTTCAATTAGTAGTTTTCCCAGAGGCCACCTAAATTTTCTTCTATGAAAGTAACTCCTTATTCCTCTTCAGTGAAGAGCAAAACTTGCACGGTCTGGATGTATCTACCTAGGTGTGCCTAAATTTAGGCTAGTCTCAGATATCCAACTTAAACCTAGAAACTTGAATATAGAAGTCTAAAGGTTAGCATTTTGCACTTAAAAAATAACTTCACTGGCATTCTGACTTCCTTAGGTTTGAATCCTTTCTAATTATTTGTTTATTTGGTGAAGTTGTTGACTGCTGTAACTGCTTAGAATAGCAGCAAAAGCCCTTTTTTGGCTATTATACCCACAGACACCTGCCAATGATGCTAGGGCACTGTATGAGAGAATTACCTTTGAATAAGTATCCTAAAATAATTAAATTATTATAAAACATTCTATTCATATAAAACAACAGTGCACTGAGAAGTGCAGAGGGACTTGACCTGGTGGCTGTAATCAGGCAGAAACAGAAAACAATGATCCTCTGTCATATCTATACCACCTATCTGAGGTCAGTACACAACTACATTTATCACTCTGGTTCATCTTTGCTTACCAAATAAAAAAATATAAACCAAAACTCTAAGTATCTGGTCCAGCATAACCTGTTAGATAAAAATATAAATATAATGATTCCTCATCCTGTGTATACATATCAGTGAGTGTGGTATTCCATTACAAAATATGTAATTTTTACCTGTGCAAATAAAGCAGATAAATCCTTAAGTATATGTCAATGAGGCAGTGCTATGTGAGCATTTACAAGCTGGTGCAGACACATCTCTATGTAATGCATGTCTTCTGGAAAAACCCCATAAATCTTTACATTGACCTGCCTCCTTTTATTTCACTGAGTGATAGGTTTAGTTATCTTTTATAACGTTATGGTATACTGCAGGGCAAGAAAATTTTGTGGGAACTGATGCCTCTGTTGTCAGTCATTTAGTTTGAATATTTTTAACATTTATTTTTATCAATATGTCATTTAACATATGTCTTAAATAATAACATGAAAACAGACAGTCTTGAAAAAACCTGAAATCATTTTCTAGCTGTCCATCCAATAAATTTTTGATAGAATCATAGAATGGTTTGAGTTTGAAGGATTACAAAACACCTTTAAAGATCATATTGCTCACCTCCCTGACATGAGCAGGGATATTTTTCACTAGATCAGGTTACTCAAAACCCTGTCCAAGCTGACTTCCAAAGACAGGGCATCCACAACTTCTCTGGTCAACTACTTCCAGTGTCCCAATAACATTATCATAAAGAATGTCTTCCTTATGTCCTACCTTAATCTACTGTCTTTCAGTCTAAAACTGTTGCCTCTTGTCCTATCAAAACAGGACTTGGTAAAAAGTCTATCTCTATCTTTCTTAAAAGCCTCCTTTATATATTGTAAGGCTGCAAAATAAGTTTTTCCTGGTACCTTCTCTTCTCCAGGCTGAACAAGCCCAACTCTCTCAGCCTGTCTTCACAGGAAGGGTATTCCATTCCTCTGATTATTTCTGTGGCCCTCCTCTGGACTTGCTCCAACAGGTCCAAGTCTTTCCTGTACTGGGGACTCCTAGATTGGACACAGTACTCTAAGTACTCACAAGAACAGATTACAATGTCAGAATCAGCTCCCTGAACCTCCTGCCCTGGAACCTGGGACATGATTGGCTTTCTGGGCTCAAAGCGTAGATTTTCAGCTCACGTTTAATTTTTCATCTACAAATATCCAGAAGTCCTTCACAGGGCTGTTCTCAGTTTGTCCACCAGTTTGCATTCATACTGGGTTTTCCCCAACCCAGATACAGGAGCTTGAATTTGGCCTAGCTGAACTGGATGAGGTTAACATGAACCCAGTCCTCAAGCCATCTCTTCTCTCTAGCAAAACAGAGAGAAAAAAAAAAAAGTGATATAAACCAACTCAGCAGAAACGGAGCTATAAGTGTTTCAATTATGACTTATAATATTTATAATTACATGTTATTATATGTATCTGTCCAAAAAACCTTGTGTAGGTAAATCTTGGGAGACAAAGCCTTATAGGGAGAAAATTTATTGAATTTTCTAATATAAGCAATATTTAGTTTCTCAATTTGATTTAATTTCATAAGTATTACCTGAAATACACAGCCCTTTTAAAGACATAAAAGTTTTATGCATACAAGGAGGAACACCTTTGTATATCATCTCTTTGTTTGACTCTTGTAAAATATTATCCAAGGATGATACATAAGAATATACCAAAAAAAATCTAATTACTTCTGTGTAAGTATGATTTTATACAGACTAAAGAAAAGAAAGTTCTTTCTATTCACCCCCCCAGAAACCCCAAACCAAAACAAAAAGTAGAGTTCAATCAAAAAATCAATGTTGACTATCAGCAGTCTGTTGTGAAGTCTCAGAAAGACTGGAAAAAAGTGTGAAATCAGGTATGTAGAAGCTCGTGACAATCTTGTTGCAATTTGGATCTTGAAAATGAAGATACCCTGGCTTGGTAACTTCTCAACAGTATCATATTTTAGAAAAGAGGGAAAGTAAAAAAAAAAACTAGGCAACTCATAATGGTATTTTCCTGGCAACTTTATTATTTCCCTTTTGCTGGAAACTCTTACAGTTCTTGTTCTGAACTGAGCATTTTTTGTCCTCCTTACTACCCACAAGGATTCTGGAAATTTTTTAAATAATGGAAAATAAACCTGTCAATCTACTTTTCTCATATTTAAGTTACTGGTATTAAAATCAATGTAATATCCATTCTCTGAATCTGGCTTTCAGATTCATAGGTAGAGCTATGTTTCATAACAGCCTGAGGTATCAGATAGAAATGATAAGAGATACATCACAATCCCATTTAAGTCAACTTCAGACAAGCTACCTGCATATGCAGCACTGAGCTACAGGCAAGCACAGACTTGGTTCTAAAATTGCTCTTGAGTGAATTTACTCTCCCAGAAGTAGTAGGGAAACAGCACTAAGCTGAATCATGAGTAGTAGAGACAACCACCATCTAAGCTTGTGACAGGTCTATGTGAATTCACAGCCCTTGATTGCAGCCTGCTATCTCTTCTTGCTCATCCATGCAGCAGAAATCACCAAATGACCTGAACTGTGTCCTGATTCTGTGATGTGAACATATAAGAGTTTATGTCAACTGTGAACAAGCAAGAGTTTACATCAATTGTGTCTCAGTATTGGCTGGCCCATGTGGTCTTTGAACTGGTTTCCAAAGGATAAGGGCTTCAATACTCACACAGTCATACATGTAGTGACATTATGCTTTTAAAAATTGAGTTTGCTGTGATAGTTCAGAAGAAAAAAAAAAACCCAAATAAAACAAAACAGATTTGGAAGACTGTACAATGAGACATCTTCTGTATTTAATACATTTTTCTTTTATTCTCAACACCACATCTTACTTTATTCCAGATACTCTCACTTTGACCCATCCTCCTTTTAACAGGGGCATTCCCCCTTGTAAGACAGCACTGGCCAATGTGGCCAGCAGTGTCTCACTACTATTTGCTAACATTAGCTCCTGAAGCTGGAGCAAGCTTTGTGCCACTCTCCTGACAGCAGGAAATCCAGTCTCTTCTGAATTTAAAGGCAAGACAGCTAAAATCCAAATAAAAACTTTACAACAAATTTATTTCCTCTGTGTTAATAGGCTTGATTGGCTGAGAAAGCATGTGATGTGCATGGGAGAAGAATGAACAACATACAGTTTCTACTGGAAAGAGCCCAAGGTGTCACTGCTGGAGTTTTCATTACCGGGCTTCTGATAACTAGTATGTCCCAGGAAACTACCTAGTTTTAATCTATTTTACACTGAAAAATTACTAATACTGAGGAATACATAATAAAAATAAAGACACCACATTACTGTAAATATCATAAATTCTCCAGTGCGGGATAGAAACATATACTAACATCCAGATTTTACTCATGCCATATATTCTCTTCTTTATAGAAGCAGCATTCTATTAGATACCTGTTCCTATCATCCTCCAGATGTATTTTTTTTTTGTCTTTTCTTTGTCCTTATTTCAGATGGGCCAGAAAACTGAAATACAAATTATTCAAATAGCAGTCTATAAAATTTAGCATTACATGCATACTCAAAGCCACTGACTGTGAATAGGTATGAATATGATAGCTGTATCCATTCACATAGTAAATGGTGAGGAATACTGCTGAACATGCATACACAGTGCTTCGCCATGATGAGTTTAAATAGGGAATGTTTTGATGAGATGACTGAATCTATTTGTGCAATACAATTCAATAAATCAAAAGACTGTTGTAAGAGAGAGGAATAGAGATTTCAGAAGCCAACAGAACAGGATATAATCCCTAAGAATTAAGCTATGTGGAGTAAATAATAGAGACAACCAGTAAAGCAGTTAGAGAAATAATTAATATAGTATCATAACTACAATGATTAATTTATGAATATGAACATTAAATATTTATATTCATTAAGCATTTGTATACATTAACAATTTAATTATTCTCTTACCTCAGCCTTTAAGAAAAGTTGCTGACATATATCCATACTGATGAAAGATGCACATCGCTGGAGACTCAGTATATAACCCTCTAAGAAAATACTGAGCAAGGTGATCTGTCTGCCCCATGAACTTAGTATTGTCATGAAGATTGGGTTGGTCTTCTGTTTCATTCTCATGGTCCTTTCAGCTTTGAATATGATATGAAGAAATTCTTGAAAGTCCCTGTGATTGTCATTCACATTTTACCCCTGAAATCTGACATTTCTTTAATTTCAAAACAGATTTTTAAGAAATATGTTCATATAAGATTCAGGCCTGATAACTAGATTATTACACCAGTTTTTGGAATTTTATTTGCAAAAGATTTCTAAGACTCCTCTAGTTTCATATGTGTTTTTTATCTCATTTTATTTTTTTTAACTCTTCTTTTTACTGTTAGCTATGACAATGAGATTTTGACTCTTTTTTTTAAAGAACAAAATTACCAGTTATTTCACTTCAGCTGCAGTGAGTTTTTGCAATGTTCTTCATACAACATTAAAACAAAAGTAAAGTAGACATTTAACAGACTACAGAAAGAAATATCTGAATTATAGCTGAATTTGTCTCAGGCTTCTTGGTTTTCACTATCAAGAAGTTATATTGTGAAAAGCTGATACTACAGAATTTGTAATTGGGAAGATCTCTGTTATCAAATGTTTACAGATTTTTAACAGCAGTTTAAGAATCAACTCTAACAAACTGATGAGAATTATAATAGTCCTGTAATATATTATTCTGAAATAAGAACATCTGCTCTACTCAGGCTCCTGAAAGAGTCAAATACTGTTCTTGTATTACACTGGCATGAGTTTGGAAGGTCTCAACTAAATACATCAGGGTTTGCTTTCATACACACTGTGTAGAACATATAATGTTTTCATACATACTCCTGCAGGCTTGTTGATAAAATATGGAAAAACAGAATTCAGACACCTTTGTATCTGTTTCCAAGACTCTTGTACCTCTGCTGTATCATGGTAACACAGTTTAGACTGAGAATATATTCTGACTGTTGATAGGGTTGATTGATTCCATTCAAATTTCCATGATACAGCTGTAATGCCCAGAAGCATGCTATTAATGCAGTGAGTCATGTTTTGATCCAGTTATGTTCTTCTGGCTTCTGCATATGTGACAGTGGTTATATCTTCCCTTCACTCTACTCTGACACTGACACACACAAAAAAAAAAAAAAAAAAAAAAAGAAGTTTATGACTCTGGTCTTACCACATAAAACAAATAAAGTACACCTTGCACAAGAAAAAGAAGACCTAGAAATATATGTAATAGAGACTGCAATAAAAAACATCATATTCTTTGATTATACATTTCTTACCTGACCACAGAAAAATTTAAGTTTCTTGTAATCTGCACTAAGTTTCACAAGACAGAGATTCATAACTATGATCTGTAAATTTTGTCCTCCAAACACCAGTGCAGCAGTTAGCTTGATCCCAAACTGCTAAAATGCACACAGTAAGAAGTGGTTCAACATTCAACAGGTCATATGCCTCAGACAAGTTTTTTATCTTTCCAATATTAGCTTTCTAATATTAATATCTTAATATATTGGTATAATAATATGTATCAATCAACTCTTTATTAGGCATGTGTCAGATTCTGTCTGTTCTTTAGGGTTTTTTTTCTTTCAATGGGATTTTTCCCTATGCACATAAACAATAGAAGTATTAGGTGTCTCCTGAGTTTCAAAATGTGAACTGTTGTTTTGCAAAACAAATATTATCATTTTAATAGCAACACTATGTTTAAGCACCACTGCTTAATTTTCAGAATGAAAAAGTTGGTACTCTCAGATTTTAGAGTTTTTAAATAGATCTTGCCAGTAGCAATCACATTTTGATTTATTTTGTAGTTCTACAATTTTCTGGTTTATAGTTTTGCTGTTTTTATTTTTTGCTTCAGCACTTTGCCTGCTTGAAGATGAATAAATTTGATGGAAAGGTAAGAAATGTATCCCAGGCTTTTTTTTTTACTTCTGCTTGCTTTAGAAAGTGATCTTAACAAGAATGAAGGGATCATGTTCTGTTTTATGCATTTAAACAGTATAGGCAAAATCTTACAGTGCTATGTACAAAGCCAGTTTAAAATTATCTTTGTCTTCCCCATTTCCTTTATTGAAAAAAAAACTAAAAATAGCACAGTGATTACAGAATCTTTGGTATAACTTACTTTTTCCATCCACTGAGATCCAGTTCTGTCATAAAAGTGTAAATGTATGAAAGTTTGAACTGAATTCAGATTTTCTGCAATATGGTCTTCACACCCTGCTTTATAGAATGAATTAATCCACTTTAAAAGCATTCATATTCGAATGAATTATTTTGGACACAGCAATTTTTTTTCCAAAATGAAAGAAAAACTAAGCCTAACACCACCGATTTTGTCAGTTAGCTTGCATATGTGTTCATGTACATACATATATATGTATGTGTAATCAGTGAACTTGCAGTTTCATACACATTTCTTGGTTGTCTGCAAAGCTTCTGTTACAGAAACGGTTTTTTCCATAGTGCATATAATTATTTTGTATATATTCACTATAAGAAAAATCTATGCAAAGCGTCCACTTCATAAATATGAACTTTTTCCTAGAATGATTCACCTGCATTAAACTTCAAATGCTCTGAGTTTTCTCAGTGAGGTCAATTACATTGTACACAGATATACAGCCATTATTGGATGTTTAGGTAAAGATGTATAACAGATCAGAATACCTGCTGTCAGTCTGTATTTAGACTCATATTAAAATTAAAATAACTTTAAAAATACTGAAACTACAGAAGCAACAAAGGGAAGTACGAATTCCCAGTCACTGCGTTAGTTCCTTATATTCATAATTTCTTCAACTTCTGTATCCTTTGTTATACATGAACTCTGTTTCTAACCAGAGGAGGCTGATCTGGAAACAAAAAATGTAAGAAACTCTTTGTTGCTGGAGTTTCTTCCATGTGGTATCATTAACCTTTTTCAGGAACTCAACATATGAAGGCTCTGGAGGTACATCTGTGTACAATCTGCATTTCCACACGTGCATTAGGTGTTATTTTTCCTCTGTGCTTAGATATCTAAAAATATGGAATATTTTCATATGAAAATATGAAATTCTGTGGCGGCTGTACAGAAAATTATCTGTACTAGATAATTTCTTCTTGTTATTATGGACCTTTTCCCTACCCATAGGTTTCTACATGCGACTGTAGTGCTCTGTGGTATCTAGAGTAGTGGACTTACCAGTAAGTGACTTTTCTTCAGCAACAGCTTGAGGATACCTTCTTGCTTTATTAAGATATACATTACATTTTTTACAATACTTTACACACTGCTCAGTCTACAGCTAAGTGAACTTGACTTCAGTATCTGAGATTTTTTACCAGTATAATAAATATATGAATACACTGGCATACCGTTGACATGTACCAAATAATTCTGTTAATGGTGAACAAACCAAAAAAACCCAAAGATAATTATTTGCAGAAGTTCCTCTTCTCAGTATTGCCTGAAGACTTGAGAGGTAAAATGTCATGTTGTTCTGTTCAATACACTAACTACACATGGGCCTGAAAACTCAAGGTGGAAGTATTGTTGGGATTTTTTGCATAGCCACTTTCAGTGCAGAACCATAGTTTTATCCAAATGGTGTTGCAAGAGAGGTGTGAAAATACTGTGTCTGGATCTCTGAGGTGCTAACTGTTTGTTCTTAATTTACCTAACATAAAATATACAAATAAATTAGCTTGACAGTAATGCATACATCCTGTAGTTATAGAGTAAGCCAAAGAAGTAGTTTACTGGATGAGAGCCATAGGAGTTTAGCATATTTCAGAACTCGTATTTTAAACTTTTAGATGTAAATCAGTATGTTGAGAAACTACTCAATACTGCAGATACTGTTTTCTTTGTAATAAGTTAACTTGCATAATGTGTATGTTCCTTAGTTAAAGAAACATGATTAATAGGGATGGAGATAACTTTTCTCCATTTAATATAACCTTTTTAATGCAATTAATGGAAGATTGTGTTAAAGAACATCAGTTTCATGTGCTTTCCCTGTAAATTTTTAATTCTATTGTTTCATTAAATACTCATTTCTTATGCCTTAGAGGTTGCAGCAGAAATTGCACAGATCTGTTTTGGGAACAATTAGTCTGTCAATCCTGCATCTTTCCAATAGACAGGAATAATGATCAGGCTTTTCTAGGCTAATTAGATCACAACCTGACAAATTTGCTGAAGGTACAGGGTCAAGTTATTATTTAAAATGCTTTGTAGTGCTACTTTCATATCAGTTTTAGTCCCTGTTACAGCAGCACAGCTAAAACAATCCTTGCTGAAATGCAGCTTTGAATGCCACCTAAAAGATGAAAACTGGTCTTTGGGGTTTGCCTTCAGTTAATCTTTCATTTAAAGTATTGTACTCTCGCAAATCTACGTTTCATAGCAGCTGCCATTTGTTGGAAGTAAAAATAAGAATATGAGACATCACTAATATTAGAAGATGGAATCTAATGGAAATCAAATCATCCCACAGAATCCATTTGATGCTTATTTACAGAGTTAGCCATGAGTTTATTGACAATTAGGAAAAAAGGATTTTCTTACTGCTCTTAAATGGAAGCTGAATGAATATTTGCTAGTCAACCCACATATCTGTGGTTGCAACTGTATTTTGAAATGCTAGATAAGGGACTCATAATTTATAACAACACTTCCCCTCTCCTAAAAAAATCTGTTTAGTGATTGGAACAAAACAAGCTTAGTATTTGCTTTCTCACTTGCCTGATTTGGTCTTGGCAAGGGAATATGAAAATCTGCCAAGTGTGACTGGCTTGCCAGGCTCTTGGGGCATTCAGTACTTACCAAGCTGAAGTTGGCATTTACTTTATAAATCAATAAACATCTGACCAGCTGGCTAGTAGTCAAAAAAGATCACTGTTCTACTACTTATTAAGCAATAACTCACATCCACTTAAATCTGGATGGTTTTATTCTCTATTAATTCTATTTTTTTAATTCTATTTTTTTCTATTTTAAAATCTCGAGATTTTTAAATCAATGGAAAATCTATGAGATTACTACATATGGATACTGAAATCTTGATTCCACCCATGTGATAGGATCTCTGTCATTGACTTCTGTTGACTCAGGATTTCCCATGTAATATGCATGTGGCTTTCTATTTCATAGGAAAAATTCTTTGCTCTTGATGTCTGACTAGTTTGAAAAGTCTGTGAGGATTCTGAAGTCTTCCAAACCATATGATTGCTATTGGGGGAAAAAAAAAAAAAAAGAAAACAAACTGGATTTGAGCTGTTGTGTAAGAGGTATATATAAAAGATATACTTGAATGACGAAGGTGAAGCATGCAGTCTTCTGCACTGAACAGCCTGACATCAACAAATGTGCTAGTTGAAATCTCATCTGGAAGAGAATGTTAAGTGCTGTAAGAGCATGGCTTCCTTCTCCAGCTGTTCTGGCCTAGGACACTCCTACCTGCACACTGGAGCCCAGACCACTGCACTGGGGAGCTAGGACCTCTACCCAGCCTGAGGGACATGGCCACTGCATTCCTATTTGCAGGTCCAACCAGTAACAAATATGAGCATTGATCCCAGAGACACATATGGTCACAGATGTACTTGCAGCTTTAAGAAAAGGTAAAGGAAGCAGCACTTTTTACTGTAAATGTAGGAACTGAAGCACTGAAAGATTTTGGTACTTGTCCTGCACCCTTCAGAGCCATAGGACATTGACCATGGCCTTCAGTAAATGCAAAGGGATAGGGTATTTAGCCAGTCCTACTCCAGCAAAAAAACTCAGATCTTCATTAAGGTGATCTGGTGCCCTAAACTGTATCATGCCTCCCTCCACTCATAATACTATCTTGATTACACATTTACACTTGTTGATACCATAGGTGTCACTTTTATTTTACATCTTACAAAATATTGCCATTATTTTTGATCTCTGTCAGACACTGATCTGCTTGTTGCCACTGAGTTACAACTCAGTGATCTCCAAAACCAGTTTCAGTTAGGAATAATATTGGTTATCACATTATTTTATTCTGTTAATGAAAGAGTTTTTCAGTGTTTTATACAAAAGCCATTAATTACCTTTTCATCCTGAGAAGCCAAAATTTTGTGGTTGTCACTCTAATAACTGATGATCCCTTTTATTTCAGCCTCTTTTCTTCCAAATTCCTATTTCTGGGGAAGAATGACACCAAAGATTGCATGCATAACAGCTACAGGATATATGGGCCTCTGTCTATCAGAAAATATTTTGAGTAGGAATTACCTTACCTGTGTTTTAGAGCACCATAAACCTACTCCCACATTATTAATGTGTGACAACATGCCTTGAACTGTTGAGTATATCCTTGATAATGTTTTTACATTTGAGATCTGTGGAACTGCTCAGTCCAGGACTCTGCTTTGTCCTGTTGTACATCTTCTTTTGGACCCCAGTTAGGTTTTTGTGTTCTGAATCAGAATGACTGAGTGAACTCCAGAACCCTCTTCTCTGTAAATAAATAGCATTAGTTTTTTTCACAACAGTGCTTGAATGTCAAGGATTCACAGCCAATGTGTTACCCTTCTGCAGTGGAGTCTCACGTTTTAGAATTATACCTTCAATTCAGAGTTAGAGAGCTTCTCTGCTGTGGCAAGCTAGATGATTCAGAATGTCCAATGGAAAATTATAGCCATTCATCAACTAAGGCTAGGGAGTCATCTTTTATTATAAAACCTTCTGTTTCTGGATGATTGTAAAGTAGAGCAGACAGAAATAACTCCTGTTGTACTCCTAAGGGACTTCTTGCATCACAGGAAAGAGAAACAGTGATACTGAGGTGGGTTCTTTTTTTCTTTTCTTTCTTTTCTTTTCTTTTCTTTTCTTTTCTTTTCTTTTCTTTTCTTTTCTTTTCTTTTCTTTTCTTTTCTTTTCTTTTCTTTTCTTTTCTTTTCTTTTCTTTTCTTTTCTTTTCTTTTCTTTTCTTTTCTTTTCTTTTCTTTTCTTTTCTTTTCTTTTCTTTTCTTTTCTTTTCTTTTCTTTTCTTTTCTTTTCTTTTCTTTTCTTTTCTTTTTTTCTTTTCCTCCTCCCTATCTTCTATCTTTCCCCCCCCCTCCCCCTTTTTTTTCTTTTTGCTTTGTTTTTTGCTTTTTGTTTTGTTAAATTACAGTCTTCCAGGATACTTTAAATACAGGGATATGTCAAACACATTCCAGATTATAGTTTGTGCCTGTTCAGTGCCTGCTTTAACTTCTGAAGAATTTGACAGTTACGATGAATATAGGCTTCCAAATGTCTAGGAGGATTGGAAGCTGTGTTCTCTCTATTGATTGCTTTGGACAGAGACAGAAGAGATAGTTGACTGTAGTTGTTTCCTAGTGGGAGGGTGAAAAAAAAAGGAAACTGTTTTTTGACAGAACTGTTTGGCTCATTGCAGGACAATGAAAGAGGTTTGATAACAGTTGCAATAAAATATATTGTTTCAACTGTTATCCCACATAAAGTGCAATGATTGTTACGATCTTTGCTAACTCTTCCTGAGTTTAATCTATTTCTTTGGATTCTTTATAGGGAAGATAGAACAGATACATGGGAAATCAGACTTTCATGAATTAAGTCCAAGTAGCAGTTACTTTTAGCTTTTGTCAGTCGCTTAGCCATCACTTTAAAGATCCTGCTAAAGCATCAGAGGACTTCTGAAAAAGTGTTTTAAGCAACAGAATTGTGTTTGAGTAGAATCTTGTGTAGAAATTTAAGGATTTATGTCTGGCACTGAGCAGCACCTTAACTTCTGAAAGTAGAATTCACAGAGTTGAAGTCAGTAGAGTAGGAGATACAGACTCGGATCAATTTAATTGCCTGAGGGTTAAACCTGTATCCTTAAATTGCTGCTTGCACATAATTGCTTATGTCTTCCTTAGTGGCATAATCTCTGGAGCTAGAACACATATCCACAATACATGAACACAGAGATTAATATCTTTTTTCCTTCCTAAGATTATTTAATAGTTTATATATTTTTTTACTAGTATATGCTAATGTAAAGGCTTGAAACAGTGGAATAAACCATTCCAGATGATTCTGTTGTACATTACATGAAATTTAAGAAGGCTCTTCAGAGGGATCTGAAAAGCTGAATCAATGGGCCAAGGCCAACTGTATGAGGTTCCACAAGGCCAAGCGCCAGGTCCTGCATTTGGATCACAACAACCCCCTACAATGTTATAGGCTTGGGGACAAGTGGCTGGAAAGCTTCTGGGCAGAAAAGGACCTGGGGGTGTTGGTCAACAGGCAGCTGAATATGAGCCAGCAGTGTGCCCAGGTGTCCAAGGCGGCCAGTGGCATCCTGGCCTGCATCAGGAACAGTGTGGCCAGCAGAAACAGGGAAAGGATTGTCCCCCTGTACCGGGCACTGGTGAGGCTGCACCTCAAGTCCTGTGTTCAGTTTTGGGTCCCTCACTACAAGAAAGACATTGAGGTGCTGGAGTGTGTCCAGAGAAGGGCAACAGAGCTGGGGACGTGTCTGGAGCACAAGTCCTGTGAGGAGAGCTAACCTTCTCTTCTCCAGGCTAAACAAGTTGTTTAGCCTGGAGAAGAGAAGGCTCAGGCAAGACCATATCACTACATGATAGGAGGTTGCAGAGGGGTGGGTGTTGGTCTCTTCTCCCAAGTAACAAGTGATAGGAGAAGAGAAAATGGCCTCAAATTGCACCAGGGGATGTTTAGATTTGATATTAAGAAAAATTTCTTCACCATAAGGGTTATCAGGCATTGGAGCAGGCTGCCCCTGGAGGTGTTCAAGGAACGTGTAGACATGGTGCTTGAGGACATGGTCTAGTGGGTATGGTAGTGCTGGGCTGATGGTTGGACTAGATGATCTTATCAGTCTTTTCCAAACTTACTGATTCTGTGTTTCTGTGATTCTTTTGATAGAAAATAATACCTGGATTTAATTTTATCCCCATTCTACACTTCATAGTGGAATGTGTAGTGATGTAGGAACAGGCATCTCCTCAGTCCATAGCCTAAGCTCAGAAAGTATTACAACTTGGTAATGAAGGCACTTTTCAACGAGAGTGGAACTGTGGTGCTGAATCCCCGAAGGATAAAAATTGTAATGAAAGAAAACAGAAAAAATAAATTCTTCCTTCAAATGGCAAAAGGGTTAAAGCAGAAAAAGAAAATTGTTAGGAACTTTTTCCCAAGAGCTAGGAGAATATTATCTTGAACAACTCCACAGAGATGAAAAATATCTTCTAATTTACTTCTTCTGTATGCCTATGATAAAGGTCAGTGAATGTGTTATGTTAGGTATGTCCCTTTAGAATTCTGGCAAGAATAGGATCATCTTTTCAATGTTCTGGAGCTTTTTGGGGTGGTATTTAATTTAATTTTGTTTTTGTTTTTCCAGGTAAAGATGTATCAACACATTCATTGGGCAATTGCACCACAGAAAAAAGAGGCAGTACACTTTATATACATTTAAGTAAAGACAATAATTTATTGTTGGTATAATGGAAATCTTAGAAATCTAATAATTCTTAGTCCAGACTGAATTGTTATGGAATAAAGAACCACTAATAATGTACTTAAAATATTTATACACCCATTTAGTTTTTGTATTTTTTCCTGATGAGCTCACCCTTCCCCTTCTCCTCTGGGCTGTAAGGTTGGAGGTTTAATTCTGTCTGTGGGGTTTTACAGTGAGTCATTGGCATCTGGAGTCTTTCAGCAGGAGGAATGTGATATTCTTGTTCATGATTACTGCTTCCTCACTCTAGGATTCGCTGGGGGTCATTTTTGTATGTTTGCACACTTTCACACCTTCCTCTTGCTTCTTTAGTCTGCAGCTCCAGGTTGCATTAAGATTTACTGTAGATGGTGACTTTTAGTATGACTGACATTAGTTCTGTCTTTTCCTTTAACTACTAAATGCAGTTTTGTGCAGCCCCAGGTCTGCATTGCTTTAACTAATCAAGGTTGAGTTTTTTATAGCTGTGTCGTCTTCAGTGACCACCTGTGCCCATGTCTTACCATCCCATGTACTCCTCTGTCCCACACCCTGTGTCTGTACTCCTTAAAGCTTCTGGTATCTAGGTCTGTATTTCTCTACACTATAACATCACATGATAGTCATAAATACCTCATTATAGATGGCATAACTGCTTGTTACTGCTCTCCATATAAAGCTATGATTGTACCATACAAAGATATAAAAAGGAAAGCAAATTAACCATAGACACCTGCTTAATTAGTGAAGATACAGTCATGCATAAATCGACTAAAACAAAGTTACAGGCAGGTCAGGAAATGTTTAGACAGAGAAAGCCTGACAGATCACAGTCCTGAAGCCTTTCAAATTCAGTACAAAACTTACGTCTTGTTATTACAGGCTATATGACAATACTTCATTACAGGCTATATTGTTACAAAATGAATGACGCTGGTTTTGCTGTACAAATCAGCAACTGTCTTACAATGTACATAGATCATTTAGAAGAAAATGTGAATAAAATAACCCCTTGTAATGAAACTACAGAGGGACTACAGAAAGGCAAAATATATTTTTCCTCCTAATAGGTTTGGTTTTGGAAACAGTAGAATCATGCTTGATATCCTTACAAATGAACCAAACCTAAATCTTTTACATTTTCTGAAAGGTCAGAAATCTTGAAGAAAGGAGTAAACCTAAATATCATAACAGTGAATGGATTGGTGCCTAATAATAATAAAGTGACATAGCAGCACCACTTACTGTAACATATTCAATATCCTTCTCAAAACCTTGTCAAATAAGTATTAAACAAAGGATGTTTAATAAACAAGGTCTGGTAAGTATGCAGCTGATGAGACAGTGTTCTTTTTATAACTTCTAGGTGTAACAAGTAAAATACCCTGTAGATAAGGGGATATTTTGATGACAATTTTGAAAGGTTGAGGGTAGATGGAAGATAATCTGAGGCTTCCCTGATAAAATAAGGTGTAGTAGTAATATGTACATGATTTTTTTCAGGGTGTCCAACAGATGAGTAAGAACAGAGACAAGCAGCCTTCCTTTTCAGTACTGTCTCTAATTTGACGTGCTCAGAAGACATGCACTTCAAAATATGCCTTGCTGTGATGCCCACAACAAGTACACAGAAGAAAGACAACCTGACAGCAACAGTTTTGTAAATCTAAGAAAACTAAAGAAGGTGAGTTACACTGGTACTGATGATTCATACTTAACCTTCGTGGTTTGCTTGCTTGCCATACGCCAGCCTGACTAACCCAAGGGTGCCAAAAATTACCATTGATCAATAGTTTGAAATTGCAGCACTTGAACTTTCACCTTTAATTCTGCTGTGTGTTAGCATGTGTTCAAACATCAGCCTTTTAGAATTATTCATTCTGGCTGCAGATCAGCATTGCAAAGACAGCTGCAGAATGTTAAATACATTTTTTCTAGCATGGAATAGCAAAGACAATTTCAATATAGAAACATGTTAGAGCTCATATTCTCAGTTTAAGCAGATGGTCTGGGGAGATTTAGTATCTCTGTGCAGTCAATTTAAATTTTCCTTCAATTCTGATGTTACAAAACCCTTTTTGAAATGAACATAGTTATGTATATGAGAGGTGGAGTGTGTGTGATTTGATCCAGGGCCTTTTGAAGTACATGCAACGATTTCCAGTGACCTCAGTGGGCTCTGGAAAGGGGTCACCAGACCACATTTTCAAAGATTCTTCAAATCTTCAAAGCCTCCAGACTTCTCTCTGCAGTTCTGAAGTGTAATGCTGGGCTCTGCAATGTGTGAATAAGATTAGTGAGTAACAAAGGAGTTTGCATGGCCAAAGCGAAATCTGATTTTCTCAGTGATGAAATGTGGACAACTCTCAAAACAGACTCCCCACGTAACTATATAATTCTAACTTGATTGTTATAAGAAGTAATGGATGAAACAGAAGGTGCACAATGCAATAAAAGTGGTGTTCATATTTTCATCATTTGAGATTTGTGGAAAACTCCCACTAAATTTAAGCAAATTTGATCACAGCAAAACTGATTCTTCATCTTAGATTTTCCTGTTTAGTGCAGATATTCAGTGTGAGATTTATTTAACTTCAGTTGTATAAAATTTGGCATCTGGTATAAGCAATTTAACTTATTTTTTGCTCTTGCCATTCGAAACAGTGAGGCATCTCTAGCTGGTAATTTACTCCCCCTGTTTTAGACACCTACACACTTTCCCCTCTGGAACTGTTTGCCTCTTTTCACTGGCTCTGTAAATTGATTAGATTACAAGCTTACACCAAACACCTATTGAATAGCTAGAAGAAGATAAAATGATGACTCATTTGCAATGACACTCCAACTTTCATATAGGTAGCTACGCTGATGTCAGAAAGAGTTTTCTAACATTTAAGAACAATTTAAACTGTGTACCTCTATTACTAGAGAGATACTAATATCTCTAAATATTTCATTTTAGGTAAGTGCTTGCTCATTATAAAAAAAAAAAAATGAAGTTCTCTGCTTTCCCGTGGAGTTTAGTCTTCATGTATTGCCTCTAGTCCAACACTAAAACTTTTCTTTGTGTGGTTGGCAGGCTTGTTTGGAAAAGAAATTCCAAGGTTTCATAAAGCAACTTATTTAGAGAAATTTTTCACATTAAAAGTAGAGTTCTGCAATCCAACCTTTTTGTTTGTTTGTTTTCACCAATGCAGTGTAATGAGCAAAAAGCTACAGAGTACAGAGCAAAGTAGTGAATACTAGCCAGAACAACAACTCAGGGGAAAAAGTCATTAACAGTGCCAATCACAGGAGTCATTACTGCAGTCCTACCAAGCCTGCAGCTTCACAGTGCTAACTGCTAATAGGTGTTGGCTTGCGTCTGAAATACCGGCGACTGGAAAGTTCCTGTTCCAAAGAAAACAGAATTTCTCTAATAAGACTAGATCTACAGACTTCATCATAAGATCAACAGTGCTACTACTGGCTTTCTGAAAGAAAAGGCAAATAATAATGGGTATTTGAAGTTTACCACGTCTTTCAGTGTTTATGGTAAAATATAGAAAGTGCATAATAGGATAAAACTTAAAATTACATATTTCATCAGCCGACCTGTCCTTGTTAGTTCACTAGCAGTTGTTTAACAGTTACAAATATATGTTAAATAGCTATGAATAGTATGGATTATAATTACTGTCTTAAAAAATTATTCCAGTCCGAGAAAATATGTTAGGAAGATATATAATACAATCTGATATTTATACATGCACACACATGCACAATGTAATGTATACCATCATTCAGTGTAAAACATATGACGTACATATATATTTTGGTAAAAAGTGAGCGTTTTCTTCAGGGAATCATCTGTGCTTTTAATCTACATCTTAAGACTTCCAATTTACTAAGAATGTTTTAGTTTGGTCCCTGTGCCCCTACCCTGTCTCATAGGAATTGTTACATTCTGGTGACTTATACTTTTCTTTGTATCTGGCTGTCCTGGTTTAACCTCAGTCAGCAACTAAGCACCACACAAACTTCACTCACTTCCCCCCCTCCCTCAGTGGGATGGGGAGGAGAAAGTGAGGAAAAGACAAGGAAATTTTTGAGTTGAAATAAGAGCAAGTTAATAATTGAAAATAAATCAAATAAAAATTATTTTGTGTTACAAGACCTCCAGTTACATTAATGATAAGTAGTTGTTGCTAACCTTTTTTCACTCCCATCCTAATAAAGAGCCAAAGTGAATTTTATTAAAGAAGGAAATGGAAAGAAAAAAAAAAAAAAAGAGGAGATATAGGTAGCTTTTCATATATTTGTGGATACCATTTTTTCAGGTAAGCAATCAATTCAATGTCAGGTTAACTTCCCATTCTATTCTATCAAGTAATTTTTTTCCTCTTTCTTTCTTCAAGAAAAAGCAATTGGCACAGCAATTAATTCAGAATACTGTAGTAAAACTAACACTCAGAAAAGCTGTCTGTGATGTTTTATGATAAAGAGAGAAAAATTTTTGTTCATCTGCTAATGTAATCCTTTTGTTCGTATGGTCTTCTATACTTATTTATCAATGTAAGTCTTTGCATTCCCACATGAAGTTATTTCTATACCTGGACACCATGCACCGCATTTTGAGTAAGCATCACTGGCAAGAAAATGGTATTCACATCCTGTGTCTGATATCTAGAAATATTGCCCTAATCAGAAATTGAGGCTAATAATTAATAGTTTGTATGAAAAATTTGGAAATGTTTTATTTCTATAATAACCATATGTGTATACCATGTTTGGTTCAGTTAATTTGAGGAAGGAAGTGGTAAGCGTGATGTGTGCCTGCCTGTTAAGAGCCAGCCACCTTTTCTAGTGTCAGTAAGAAAACATAGAGAAAGAGAATGAGTGAATGGGACCTCCGGCATTGCCCTGGCTGTGGTAGCTATGCTAGAAGATGCTGAAGGTGCCCCAGCCTGTGGCTCAGGTGCCCAGGGAGCCTATCTGGCTATCTTAGGCTAAGTATGTAACTTTTAGCTAAACATGAGAGACACTTCCCACTGAACAGGTAACTCTGTGGCTGAGGCTAAAGGAGTAGGTGAAGTCAGTCTGGGCTTGAGAGGGAATACACTTCTACAGAAGCATTTATCTGTGGGAGGACAGCCAAGTATGTCTGCAGCCACATTAATGGCAGACCATGAGGTCAAGATTAAGTCTACAGAGTGTTAGCGTTTTCATCTCAGGAAAGCTCTAGAAACTAGAAAGCTCTCGGAACCTACTGATGTCTTGGGGGCCTGTGTTAATTAGTTTCCACTGAATCTTGTCTGCCACTCCAGATCTTGTGTTACTACAGTCTTCTATACTTCTTTATCAATGAAAGTACTTAATTACTGATGTCAAAAGGAGCCAAAATAAATTTACTGATATAGATAATTTTCAGCATACTCTTTCTCAGTACTTAAGTTTGAGACTAGTGTAGGTTTATGTTATTCTCATAAAGAACTCTTCTGATATAGTGTTTGCAATATACATTTTACAGTATTTGTAGATCACACTATTATATAGTGTATTTTATATAACTATATGACAGTTACATAGTTGTATATGTACTGTCAATAATTGTAAATAATATATGGCTATGCTATCACATAGTACAATATTTTATCAATGGAATGTACTTATACATGTGGTGAAATAATTGATGATCTCTTGATTACTCTCAAACCTGCAAAATTGTCAAGAAAAAAGTTTTCAGAAATACTTCTATCAGAGTCCAGTTTTCTGACTGAATGTGACTTTCACGGTATTTCATATCTCACAGCAGTCGTAACCAGACAAAACAACTTAACTACTCTGAACTTTAAGAATTGTTTGCACTCAATTATTGCTAAATAAAGTGAAGAAAGATGGTGAATTATGTATAGGAAAATATATTATTTGTTTCTATATTTTACTTATATCCCACAAAGCAGGAAAATAACAGGAAAAGTGACAGGCTAGCTTTGCTCTGTTAATGTCTATATTCCACAACATTCTTCTCAGCAACTCTTGTGTCTTTAAATTTTGCTGTGCTTCGTTCTGTGGGCTTTCAGGAAGTACTTTAAGAGACTAACATTTGGGCGTCTGTGTATGATTTAGTAGATTAAGTTTCTGAGATTCGAAAAATGGCAAATACCATACTGGCATTTCCATGTCAGTAAATAACACCCAGAAGACTGCAGAAGATTCACCCATTTAGAGAGAATTAGTGGGAAGCATCACAATTTCTCCATTATTGTTGTCTCCTGTGATAAATTATACAAGCAAGGAAGTGAAATAGATCTTTACAATTATCTCAGCCGGAGGCCCAGCTCATAATGATGAGGTTTTTTTCACCCTTTAGACCCCTGTCTGGATGATTTCTTTAACCTGCTGTGTATGTCACTGTATTAGCCAACCACTCTTTTGTAGAATTAAGGCAAGGGTGAATCTGATCATGATATGTGAGATAGGTATTATCACAGGAAAAAATGTCAAACACCCTTGAACTTAACTTATCAAATAACAAACTTCAAAGGCAAAGGTGAAGTTCATGGACTGAATAATCAAGGAATATTTCCTATTGATCCCATTTAGTAGGATAATAGTCTATACATACAAATACAAATGTTGAGATGTGTCATTAAATCTATTTTATTAAAAGTTAATAGATCTGTATTGTGGAAGTGCATTGTATATTTTGACTTTGGCATCTTTCTTGGATTTTCCTCTATATTTTTTACCCCTTCAATTATGTACTTTTTTGCCTATTAATAGCATGCATTAAAAATATATAAAATGTTTCAGCATGAATCTTTTTTATCAACTTATGTAAAACAATGCTGCTATTTACAAATCATGCGGAGACTAAATGATCAAATTTCTTATTTTAAATGACATAATATTTTGCAGTATTTTTTTTTTGTATTTATAAACACAACACTATTTCACAGCTATTCTATAACAAATATTTCCAAAATGACTATTTGTCTTATTTAGACTCTCCAGCTCCCAGCTGTAAATGGGTTCCTAGTCAGATGCCTTCATAATTCAAAGATTTGACTTAACCTTAATTTCATTGCTAATTTGGCTACTATTAGGTGGAGAAACTGCCATACCCTAACCATCATACCCCGTGGAGCAAACTAGACTTGAGCAGGCTTGAAGCTGAATATTTTTTTAAACAACATTCAAACATCTTTGCTTTTAGATACTTTCTTCCCTCTTGAATGTTATATTTATGTTCTTCTTTTTTTCCCAGCTGTCAGTTTTCTTTGTGTGTGATTTTACAGTGTGGATTTATTTTCATTGCTTCACCATATGTTTTGTTTCTTCTTTTTTTCCGTGCCTATACACTTATTCATGCCCTTCGTATCCTCTCCTTTCTGAAGCCTTTCACCTTTATCATCCCCTGACACTGGCTGGCAAGTAAAAAGCAGTTTATTGACAGTGCATATGATAACTTTTGCCTTCTTTAAGAGCCCTTTGTTGCTTGGGTTTTAGTCTAACTTTTGTGGTGGAAACCCATCCTAAAATTCATTGGGATTATCCATTTTCTATGCTCGTTATTGATGTGGTTATGGCATGTTTGGATTAGGTGAAGAAGACCTGCAGCTCTAGGTTTGTAAAAGCAGTGACCAGTGGCTAATGCAGCGATCAAATAAGTTTACACACACACACACATACGCAAAGCCTACCCCACCTTCAACATCCCCCCTACACCCCCACACATCCCCTGCTGTTTTTCTGAATACTGTTTATTAAAATATAAAAACAATTACAATGTTTGGCATGCCTAGATTCCCAGGTTTCTCTTTATCTTTCACATGGAGATTTGGATAGAACTTAGTATCTGCAGGGTCCTGCCAGCTCTATGATGTGGATGGCATAATAATGAAAAAATTAGTTCAGTTTTATTTCAGAAAGAATTTTTAACACAACATACATTCCAGTGTTCCTCATTCCCAGATAATGTTTTAATTGTTTTTTAGACATTTGACATGCCAGTTCCACATTCCAGAGAAGGACATGCTCAGGTTAAAAGAAACCGCCTGTGAAAATCCCAGAGCTAATGACTTGCATAGTAATATTTTTCTGCAAATATTGCTTAGGATGTTCTTCACTGAACTACGTTGCTTGTGCCCCTGCTTATTAGACTCTTCTTAAATTGGTTGGTTCTTTTTTTAATTAGAAAGTCTAATAGACGTTCCAAAAGGCCATTTCACTGATTCATCAAACACACAGAAAGCCTGTAATTCATAAGTGGCATCCCTGTCTTCCCTGTGACGTGTTCAGCTGCATTTTGCTCTGTTTTCTGATCACTTTAATCTTTTTTGCAGCCTTGTTAGCTGATGATTTTCTATTTATTTGCAGATGTAGAGTCACTTTCTCTGTTGCACCTGACTTCTCCAGTCCAGGCTGCTTCTCAATCTCATCATGTTCTGGGGTGCTGCCAACTGTCCTCTCCAGGCCTCGCTCTTAACAGAGAGGCAAAAGCCAGTGCTGAAACACTGATGGGAGAACCTTTCTGAAGGAGATAAACACCAGCTGTTGCATTACTCCACTGAGTTTTTTTAAAAGGTTACCTCTGCTGGAGAGCTTAGAAGCTGACTAGAAAATTTTGAAAGTGGTGATGATTCTGTCAGAGTCTGTCTGGGGTAAGAAGGTAGTGAGAACAGAGATTTTTCTTGCATATTTTACCTACCCCAGTGGCAATACCCCTTCTGACCTAATCAAATCCAGAACTTGCACTAAATCACTCTATAAGGAGCATGATTTAAAGAAAGTTTTCAATCTAGAAACTCCTAAGCTATTGTATAATATTTACAAATCATGAACAAGTTCACTATTGTAAGAGAAAAAAAAAAAAAAAGCATGGAGGAATATGTTGCAGGTACTTGCAATCGGCAATTTAGATGTCATTAGTCTGTAATATATTCTCTTGCCTGTAGTGAAAGGTCTGGACATTTTAATATATAAAACCATTAATTTGGCATGTGAATTTAATGCATCTATCTGCAGCTGTCTCCTTTCCTAAAACACCCAGTGGCAGGATATTATGGCAGCATTCTTACAAGTCTGACCAAAGAACGCCACGAAGACAGAGAGTTCTCAGTGCATACAAGTTCCCATTCCCCTTTGACAGAGGACAAAGAAATTTTTTAAGGTTTTAATCATATCTGAAGACACAGTGTTAATTTATTCTTGTTCTTAATATTTGCTATTCTAGAAAATTTTTTATTTCCTTTCACAATTTTATTCTTTTTCTGTTGATAGATTGGTTTTTTCAACAATGGAAAATATGACCAAATTAGATGTTCTAGATGCAGATTTAAGTCTATTAAGCACACTGTGTTTTGTTTCTATCAAAGTGAAGTTATGTGTATGAGAGGTTAATCTGTCAATGGTTCTACTCATGATTGCCTCTAGGAAACTCCCTTTACTGGAATGAAGAGATTTCAAGCAGAGAGAAATTTGAAGCTTGTTACCCAGATGGCATGCCTATTATGTCAAAAGCCCAAATACACTTGCCAGCTGATGTGATAAGGGAAGACTGTAGTAAAAACGTTTGCAGCCCAGAAGAATATGAACTGTTTCCATGCATGCTGTTGCTTGGTGCTGAAGTCCTTCCTCGATTTCCTAGCTGCTGAAAGGAATGGTTTGATTCTGCCTATTTACCCTGCAGGAATGCACAGCCTTCTCTTCCTGTTGCAGTTTATATAGAAAATCCTTTCTTTGTTTCTCTATTTATTTGAGTAAGAGTTTCTACACCTTCAGCTTTTCTCTCACTGTGTTCCCAGACATGAAACAAAAGGAACAGCAACCAATAAGTACAGTTCTCTGGAGATATGTTTAAGGGCTTACATTGGTAAATATACATGTCAACATACTACCACTGGTAGGCCTTGGAGTCGTCAGAGCAAGGTCCCTGGTGTTACAATTGACCTATTCACATGTAGCATCTCCAGCCTCTGCAGGACCTCTGCAAATCAAGTATAGAGTTGCTCAGAACTTACCTACTTTGCCAGCTGCTTTAACACTTTGGTAACTTATCTCCCAGTCTGGCAGGAGAAAAAGTTTTCATAAGAAGTGGCAATCCCCACCACTGTTTAAGAATATTGTCAGGTTTTCATATGAACTCCATGCATTCTAATTCAGCCTTTCCAGCAGAAGTGGTTGTGATGTGACTCTAACTTTGCTCTGTGGTCTGTGATGATATAAAAAGTAGGTATTTCTCTGGTGCAAAACCTAGAAGTTGTAAGATTCTTTAGTAGTGGGAAAAAGGATAGGACTGTGAGATAATTTAAAAGCTTAACTTAAGGCACCAGAATCACTGAAGCTCAAGTAGTTATTTGTCCTTGGGAGCTCTTGCGTGTATGTTCCTCTAACGATGGTACTCAGCCTATGACCTAAGTTAATAAAGTGTGTGCCAGAAATCCAAGAACGTAACAAATATTTGCTGCTGTTTCCAAATGAGAGCCATGGAGGGTCTTGATGCCTACACAAGGTACTCCTGCTACTAGTTGTGTCTAGCTCTATAACTTTCATTTAACATGGTTTTCAAGGAAGCCACTGAAACCATTGGCTCAAGAACTTGCCCCATTAAGTTTCCATGGAGTGTGGTAGGAATACTGAGTCTACAGTAGCTCATTTGTGACATCTTTTAATACTGAAATAAATTCAGTTAGGAGTCAAATATCATGGCCTTTCACCTCTGTTTTCTTCCTGAACTTCTTCCTGACATTTTTCTGATAAAATCTTTTAAATAGGTATAGATATGGAATCAGTGACCCAGATTTCACAATAGTCTACATCTCGTGACAATAAATCTCTTGTGATTTGTTAGTGAATATTTTTATAAGCATTGAAAGGGAGTTTTGATGTACAGGTTAGAAAATACATGCATGAAAAGGGGAAAAAAAAAAAATCCCCCACTTTTGTGATTATAATTCTTAAATCCCAAGGGAGAAAAAGTTGTTTGTTGGTGGATAAGTGCAGTGACACTCTTTAGAAATCTTATTTTTGTTGAATAACAGAAAAGATATTTTCCTTAAATTGGAAGGTGATTCAATGAATGTTAAGAAAGCCTGTCCATGGCAAGTCCAACTTTATTTTTTTATCTATCTATTTTAAGGATAACCTGTGTATTTCAAGTTGATTATTCCAGTTAGGAAAGATTTTCTGTTTGGAAATGCATGATTGTTTCATCTGATTTTTGTATTGTGAGCCAAAGCTTTAAATATTTCAGATTCATGCACTGATGGACATTCAAAGTTTATGTGAAAGAATGCAAGCACCCCCAAAGATGAAGACTTTGGTTTTGCGTTATTGTGTTTGCAGAATAGTCTCAATGTTGAACTGAGAAAGTCATCATACTTAAGTGATGTCGTGAATATCACTTAGAATTTTCCAGTTACTTTGTGAAGATCTGAAAAATAATAAGAAATGTACATTAAAGAAATAGTGCAGAAAATCAGGAACATATTTGACAGGAAGCCTTTTCTTAACTTGTATACAGAAATTGCAGTAGTTCTGCTGTATTTCATTGTAAACATGAATTCTATGTGCAAGAATGCTTAAACATACTGGAAGAAATATATGTTCCTTAGAATGGCGTGAAACGGGATACAGAAGTTAGAAAGGTGACCATGTGAAACTGGATCAGGTAAACTATTGCCTGACAGTCTAATGGAATATTGTTAGGGTAGTCTAAAACTGAAATGAAACATGTTTATAGAAGTATAGGAAAGAAGTGGAAATAACAGGATGTGTCTTGCTATGTGATTCCTGATAAGGGTGAAATACATTGCATATTGGATACAAAATGATACATGTTCTACATGGAGGTTATGGTGATTTCTTGGATGCTCAGAAAATGTATCCAAAAGATAATAACATAACATAGGCCTTGTCTCCACTCTATATCATATCTATAAATTTCTAAAGATCTGAAGGCTGCTAAAAAGTTGACAACAGAAATTGTTGCTGATTTCAGACTGAGCAAATCTGGATTTTTATGAACTCTTAGAAGCTTGGATCATGGATTTTTATTCTTTTTATTTTCCTGGTATTCAAAATGGCTAGATATCTAGCTGGCTTATAAATCCACTGTTTCAAACTGTGCTTGCAAAGAAACATATATCACAAGCTGTCTCTCAGAGATCAAATACATAATGCTTCCCTGAAAGCCTAAGAAATCTTCCAGGAAACTTTGGAGATGTTATCAAGAAACAAAAAAGACATATTTCAGCACTATGTACCATCATGTCCAATGTTCTAATGCCTACAGAAAACCTGTGAAACAGACGAAACTTAAGAATACAATGTACAAGATCAAGTATCTGTGAACAAATAGCAACCCCTCCCACCAAAAAACCCCAAATTATCCCCAAACAAACAAACAAAAAAACCAACAGGAAAACAAAAAAGTGTAACTGTGGATACTTTAATAGGACATGAAAGAGAAGGATGACCAGCATTCTGTTACCACTGTAAAGTTGCCATGAAAAAAAGAAATGTTAGTGTGAGGAGTTACCAACAAAATATTTCTTGATGAAAGAAAACATTGCTATTGCAGGAAGGAGTGGTAAGAGGTCACATGAGCTATTGTTTACATGACAAGTAGTAAATGTTAAAAAAAAGTGAAAGTTAACTTTTGGCACATGTGAAAAGTAATTTTAGGAAGACCATTTTAGGACACTCTCTAAAATGGGACTGAAAACTCATATGATGCAGCAAAATGAAAATGAACAGGATTGTAACTGCACTACTACACAGATACAAAAAAACAGAAGAGCTCAGCACTGAGGAGCAGTAGTGGTATGAAAAAAAATATAAACTGGATATAAGTTCATTTAGCATGCAAATAAACTTGTGGGCATTAATCTTCAGAGGGTTTTAGAAGAAGGTTGACTGGTTTTAAAATGATACTTTTTTAAGTGTATAGAAGAAATTTTATCGTGCAAATGGAAGGGACTGTATCAGATGACCTGTAAGGTTGCTTTTGTACTGTACTCCTAATAAGGACTTAGCAGTTAGTTCTTGGAGGTATAGTTGAGGTGTAGAATTCCCATACCTTTTCAAAAGAGGCAATCTATTAATAATTATGATTTTTGACTGTCACCTTTCTTTCTACTTCTTCTTTTTAAAGGTCCTTAAACATTCCCAGAAGTGTCAATATCAAATATTAAAATGTAATGGCATGTATAGTTTACCAAGAACTGATACTGCTAAAACTTTATAAGTAAACACTCTTTTTTATGTAAGGCACATTCAAATTAGTTTCTGACAAGAGTTCTCTTCAATTACTTATACTTCTGTTCCAGATTTAATTCCAGCAGTTTAGTTGCAACTTCCCATGCTGTCTCTGTGATGCTTCTTCAGAACTCCTACGGCTCTTTCTGTATCACTCAGAACAACTTTGCTTGAGAGGGCAGATCTGACAGCTGCAGAGGTAATAAAGCTTGGCCAGATCTTTACCCAACTTCTATAGAGTTTGATGAAGTCTTTGTAAAAAGTCAATTCCCTGTCTATCTATCTCCTGCTCTATTTGAGCTAATTTTGGAACTTGTAGTCAGTGATTTCAGAATGCTTCCAAGGGAGGGTAGCTGTGACTTCATACAAATTTTTTTGTGCACAGGCAGTAGTAACAAGAAAGTTGTTTGTTCAGCTTTAAACAGCAGATCCATAGCAAAACTGTGAATAGTTTCCAGGAGTGTTAGTCTGGCACTCCAGTCTTCAGACTGCACTGTCTTTAATGGTTTGAGTTCATGCATTATTCATACTTATCCACAAAATAACAGTATTCTGCAATACTGAAGAATGAAATTAGGCAACTTCTTGTATTTTGAAAAGATTATTTTGAAGGGGCAAGCATTTTTCTAGAGCCTAGAGATATTTTCCTAGCTTTGCCTACTACAAACCAAGTTAATACACAGTTACACTGAAGTGTAAAAGGGCAGACTAGGGCACAAAATCTTTCCAAACACAAACTTGCAACATCTGAATTACAGTATGTTAGCTTTCTTTCAGCTAGTGGTAAATGTATGAAAAAGTAGCAGCTTAAAGTTTCAGTGAAATAATGCCCTTGAAGTTATCAAAGGTGCCTTAGGGAAATAAAATGGACTAAATAACCACTCAAGAGTTTTTCAATTACATCGTAACACAACAATAAAACATGTATATGTTCATTAGATGTTATTTATAATAAATAGTAGTGTTTGTAACTAAGGAGAAACATTTTGATGTTTCAAATTAAATGTTTTGTCTGATTTTATGTCTCATGTTTTCAGGGATTTTATTTTTCTGAACAAAAGAAGAAAAACATTGCTTATATTTCAGAATGAGAGTAAGCTAAAAATATGTGAGTTTTCTAAACAACAGAAGTCCAGTTCTTCTCTAAACTCACCATTCAGTTATGGAATTGCATTCTGTGTGTTTTCCACTGGAAGATAATATACAATTCAGGAGAAACAGAGGAATATTTAAATAGCCTAACTGAAAAAATATATCAAGTAATTGTTGCCAAATGTACTTACAAGCTGCAGAATTAAAGCACTATTTTGAAACATTAGTAACCTTATAGAAACCATGAAATTTTCTAGATGTATTTTTGTCTAGGTTCCTTTTCAATAACAACAACAACAACAGAATTAAATTGACCTTGACAGGAACTAAGCATTAAAAATATTATCACAGTTCACAGTATTGTGGGTAAGGAAGAGGTATCACTGGTTCTCCCACTGCCATTTTTTATTTTCTCTCACTGCATTTCATCATAAAGTGTTTAAAAGGAGAGGCTTCTATATTGTAAGGGAAAGCAATGGTTTATAGCTTACTTTTATGCTATTAAGATCTAACCTATCACACGTTCAGTCAATTGTATTTGACAAGCAGCTTCTTAAACTTGAAGTTTGTCATGTGGTGACAGATAACTCTGCCCGTTTGTGCAATTTCCTTCTTTTCAGAGGCTTCACTATGAAGTGTCTCATTATTAATCACCAGGTTTATATATGATTTATTGTTCCATATAGGCTTAAAAAAGAAAAAAATAAAAACCTCAAACAACAAAACCTGTGAAAAGCCGCAAGATGAAAGGAAAAAAGACGTTATATCATCACCTTGAAATGGTGGCAAACATTATTTCCTGAAGAGACAGAGAAATTGCAATTTGTTGGAAGGTGAAATACATGAGAACTAGAATACCTACTTTTCTCATCTGTTGACTCATGCTCTTGTAAAAATTGTGGAGATAGTGCAAATCATACATTGGGTACATTTAAAGGACCATAAAATAGCAATCTGAAAATACTACAGTTTTTGTGGAAAATATTTCTGGATTCGTGTGGTGAAACAATTCATTATTGTTGGTGAACTTAGAACTAAGGAACACATATGTGTTTGGGTTTGTGGGGTTCCTTTTTTTAGAGCTGTGTCCCAAAGTCCCAAAATGACCTTGCAGGAAATGTGCCCCAAATCCACAGGGCCCATTGTTGCTCATCCAGTGGACCTCAGCCTTGCCTTAAACAGGCCATCCAGCAGTGAGAATAACCTCTGTACCCATTTAAATTTTTCTAAATTTGCTAGCAATATCATCACAGAAACCAGCTGTAATCATATTTCTTTCCCTTCTACTTTGCCAAGCAAAAACCAGTTTGTGCACTATTCTGTCCGTGTGCATTTAAAGAACATTACAATCTATGAAAAGTGGATTTTTGCAACCCTTCTCTTCTGGCATGAGTGGCTAGACAGAGACATAGAGGAAAGACTTTATGCAGGGAAAATACTAAAGCCTGAAATTGTTCTGTTACCTGTTTTGCTTTACATGACATCTTACTTGATGTTTTATATAATTTTGATAAGGATGGCTTTGAAAGACTGTTAGATTTAAAAAGGCAGTGGTAATAATGCAAAAGTTTAGTTCTTGTTTTGGACATAATTGGACACATAAACCATTTATTGTATTCCAAAAGACTTAAAATTATTACATTGTGAATGTCAGTCCTCTGGTAAATGAAGATATGCAACAAGTTCATGTGAAATATATATATATATAAAAAAATCCATTCTCTTATCAATGTATCTACAAGGAATGGTTTTGCAGTTGTGACATTATTCATTCTTTCTCTACTGTGATTTTGGGGAGGATTAGCTGAGAGCTGTTTGAAATTTTACATAGAGATTGAGAGAGGGACAGTAGAGATACATCAAAGCATGTACATTTGCATGGAGGCAGCAGGCTGTTGCGCTGGGAGGTCAGTCAGCCTGCACATTCCTCAGAGAGTTATAGGGTTCCAGGACAGTTATCTGAAACAACCCGCCAAGGTTAAATTACAGAGAAATTTCCTATGCCAAACCTCAAAATTAATCTACAAACTTATTCAATTGTTTCATTCTCATCAGGTAAAATGAAATTTATTAGGCTGCCATGGGATAAGAAGAATTGAGATAATGATTTGAGGGCTTAGCAGTGGTCCAGTGGGGCTTAATTGGTTTGGGGCACAAATAAAGGCAGTTTCCAGAAACCTCTAAACTGAGGCAGAGAGTGGCTTGGAGACACTGATGTCTAACTACCCTCTAAGTGTTGTAAAGCTTTCTGTTTCATCAAAGCCAATTACAATTTTTATCTGAATCTGCTCTCTGTGTATCATTTTATTTTCCAGCTAACGGTATGGGATAGCATGTACAAGTAGTATGTTGCAGTTCTGTAACATTTTATTTAATTACCATAATGCTAGAAAAGTGTGTCCAGAACATATCTGGCAAGCCTGTTAGCCTGTTGTCTGATCTGCCTTTTTTTTTTTTTTTTAGGTGACTCTACAGCTTGTAACTAAATATACAAATATTCACACATTTTGTATTAAAAGGTATTATCTAAGACCTAGTTTATCTCATATATTCAAAGCTGCTTAGGGATATGCACAATGCATACAAGGATATGTCAGTGTCATCAAGCCGTGCAGTGTGGTTGAGACGCTGGAGGGAAAGGATGCCATCCAGAGAGACCTTGACAGGCTGGAGAGGTGGTCTACTGCCAGTCTCATGGAGTTCAACAAGGCCAAGTGCAAGGTGCTGCACCTGGGTCGGGGCAATCCCAAGCACAAGTACAGGATGGGCAGACAATGGATTGAGAACAGCCCTGAGGAGAAGGACTTAGGGTACTGGTGGATGAAAAGCTGGACATGAGCCAGCAGTGTGTGCTGGCAGCCCAGAAAGCCAACCGTATCCTGGGCTGTACCCAGAGAAGCGTAGCCCGTGGGTCAAGGGAGAGGATTCTCCCCCTCTACTTCGCTCTTGTGAGACCCCACCTGGCTCCAACTGTGGAGCCCCCAACGTAAGAAGGATATCGACTGGTTGGAACAAGTCCAGAGGAGGCCACAAAGATGATCAGAGGGCTGGAGCACCTCTCCTGTGAATAAAGGCTGAGAGAATTGGGCTTGTTCAGCCTGGAGAAGAGGAAGCTCCAGGGAGACCTTATAGCACCTTCCAGTACCTGAAGGGGGCCTGCAAAGAAGCTGGAGGGGGGACGTTTTACAAGGGCCTGTAGTGACAGGACAAGGGGTAATGGGTTTAAATTGAAAGCAGGGAGATTTATATTAGATATCAGGAAGAAATTCTTCCCAGAGAGGGTAGTGAAGCACTGAAACAGCTTGTCCAGAGAAGCTGTGGATGCCCCACCCCTGAAAGTGTTCAAGGCCAGGCTGGATGAGGCTTTGAGCAACCTGGTCTAGTGGAGGGTGTCCCTGCCCATGGCAGGGGGGTTGGAACTAGATAGTCTTTAAGGTCCCTTCCAACCCAAACCGTTCTCTGATTCTATGATATCTCAGTCACTAAACATGAATAGAAGAGCATTGTCATTATAATTGCATATATACCTATAGAAGAATTGCCCTGATAAATCCAGATTTGACACTGATTAGACATTGGCTGCACATGGTTCACACACATTTATAAAAAGTTGCAATAGCATGAACTCTCATAATGCAATAATGAATTACACCTGCTGTAAGGATTTGGCTTTAGAAAAAATAGAAAAAAGACACACATCGTTTCATGTGAACAGATTTGTATGAACAAAATCTTGAATGATTCCCATTTTTATCAGAATGTTGCCCAGTTATTGAAATAATAACTTGCTGTTGTCATGTCTAGATGTTTACCAAGAAAATGAAGGAGTTTTATGATTCCTTATAAATGGTTTGAAAATCTCTACTGTCATATGCAATGAAAGGCATGGAGTTGGGTCAAACATCACTACTAGGACCTGTTTTGTTTTTCAAATGTGTGACATTAATTGGAATTTAGGATGCAGGACAATGACTCTCTGTTCAGGTTTTTTAGATCAATTTCTGCAGTGGTTACAAGACATCTGACTATACTAGTTAATCTGTTGGCAGACTTGAGAAGCTTTTTTGGATTTACAAAAGGTAGCATGACGTGACATTTCTGTACAGCTGATCTAAGCTCTGGAGAGCATCACATTCTTTTGCATCTTGGATAACATTTCTGAGCTGAGACAGTGCCATTCTGAAGGGTGAACAAGAAGTATAAAATCCTTCACAATGCAACTTCTGTTCGAATTCAGCACACATGGTCAGCTAGTACTCATGTACTTGAAAATGATTCACGCTTTCTGCCACAGTGCAACAACCATGCCTTGAGATATGCTGCCCATAATTTTATTATATTTTCTGATACTACGTCCAAGAGATACAAGCCCTCTAAAAAGAGGCAGATGGGATGAAGAACACAAGAAATCAAGAACTCAAGTTCATAAAATGATCCCGTCTGGTCCTTTATATACGTTTGTCTGTGGAATGTGCCCACTGCTCTGATTTTTTTTTTCTTTTTTTTTTTTTTGTGTGTGTTATTCTATATATTATTTCCTCTCCAGATTCACATGGCTCTATTCTAGTAAATAATACACATCTAGTACTATCATCTGTTGGGAATATTCCTTTGTGCTGTAAATTTTGGTTTTTTGCTACTTTTCTAACATCAGATCTTTTGGATCACGCCACACTAAATATTTCTCTAAATACTGAATAATTAGGAGACAGCAGCAAGAAATTCTTTGGCATGAAATATTTGATCTCTCTTTTAGGAATGAAATTTAGTGAGCAGTCTCCACAGTCACCGGCAATAACTATTCTGCGCCTTAGGTCATCCTCCTAACACGTCCTAAATGTAATGTAGGCAATTGTTTGAAGAAATGGACATGGAGAAAACAACACTTGTTTCTGTTTAGAAATATCTGATTAAAAAACCTGAGTGAGTACCAAAAGGTATCCAGTGGCTGTTTCCATCATTAAATTATTCCACAGTCATCTTCGGTATAGCCACAAGGATTCCATAACGTCTCTTTCCAACTGCCCTCTAGATAAAGGGATCATAAGGCTATTGTATGAGCTAAACATAAAATTTTAAAGAGTAGATACTCTCAAAATCAGGAAGTAACTTATAGTTGTAAGTTTGAGAAGCCACTCTGTTTCAGTGGATTCAGTGGATAACCTTCTAGTTGCAGATTTGGACCAAGTTAAACTCTTAAGACAGACTATTCCTTTGTAAACATGACAACAAATTGCTGAGGTACTTCAAGACACTGAAATCTATTGAACTCTTTCATATTCAGCACTGGGAGACTTACTTTTTTTATTAGCTACTTAAATTCAGATCCATCCTCTATACAAATCAAGGTAATAATTATACTTATGGCATTAATATTTCCTTGTTTTATATGTTCTCTTCCATTTGTGCCATTGCTTTATTTCTGTACAGTGTTCACCATTTTTAGCCTTCTTGAATCCAGCCCCAGGAATATCTGCTCAGACAGAACTTGGGAAATGTGTAAGATTCATAATTTTTGACTAGGACGGTATCCTACCCATGGCATTTCAAAAGAGAATTTGTGTCTTAAACAAGAACTTCTGTAAGACATGTAATACTAATTCTGACCATATTCCCAGGTAACAAAGTTAATGACGCCTAATGACCATTTAGGATAATAAAGTTGTATTGATCTTCCAGGTGATATATTTCATGTAAATACTTCAGATTATGAGATGGCAGTAGACAACTTGTGTGAAGACAGGCATTTTATGCATCTTTTTAGTCTCCTAACACTTAATGTGTTTGTTATTTTTGGAAACCAACTAATGCCATTGGATATCACAAAGTCAGTCACAAGTTACTTAACAGTCTGTAGATGTGGCAAATTTAATTAACATGAAGGATGTTTTTTTCCACTGTAAATACATTTATGCAACTTGAGTTCTGTAGATAGAGAAATGAATGTATGAAATGCATCTATAGGCCAGAACAAAAACAGTGAACCATTGCATATCTTACTAAAAGGTGGCCTATTCTATAGTTTTCAAATTGAAATGGAATTAAGAGACATATTAGACGGAAAATAGATTTCAATGTCAATGTTTTGAAATGCAACTTTAGCGAGTGAGTTCAGTAGTAACTTTAGCCAGAAAGCAGAACTGAATCTGCTTTCCAGGAATTCACAGACAAGAGAAAAGATTCCTTATCCTGCATTTTATGTTCTATAAGAGGGGTGAAACTTCTTACGTGTTAGAATTGGAGACTGTACTTCTACTGAAAAGGAAAACTGTAGCCTTCTATAGGCTGTGTGTATGTACATGTTTTATTTTGGACTTTTTTAGTACTCTTACAATAAAGGTTATGAGAGATCTCAGTGTCATTTAAATAGTAGTTCATGTGTTGTCTTAAAGGTGCTGTTATTTTCTATGATGTCACATGTTCAAATTGATGGTTGGGTTATTGTAATGCCCTTGGTAAACAAAAATGTGGAACTTCAGTTTTAGAATTTGAAACTGGGGTTTTTATCTTAAGATGGACCTTTCTCAGAAGGACTCTATTTACCACATATAGGCTTGTTCTCTATAATTTAGAGTTGTATGCATAGTCAGATGGAAAGCAAATTCTTTTCTTTGAGACAACTAAGTAAGGTGTGTGTTGAAAGCTGGCAAAAAAGCTTCTTTCTCCTTACTTGTCCTTTTCTTCAGAATTTTAATCTCCCATACCTGTGATCAAAACAGCTGTTTGAAAACATGCATTAAGTGATTTAATGTAAAATGTAATAATTTAATGCAGCACTGCATTTCTTGTCAGAGCCATGGCTAAGAGCCATGGCCAAGAGCTAGCATAAACAGCAAGGGGGTTAATAATGCTAATAAGAATAGAAGGGTGGGAAGAGTTAAAAATACCTGCTTTACTTTTCTATAAGGCATTATTTCACAGACAGATATGGGGGTTAACAAATAGGTCTGTATCTTTGGGAAGGTGTAAGAGATGAACAGGAATGGTCAACAGGCTGTCAGAAGCCAGATCAACCATGATCTACCATTCATAATGTGGTACTATTCATAAACCAGGGACTTCTCATGTTAAAAATCCTGATGTCATTTTTTATGATAACTTCCTTAGATCTACTTCAGACATTCCAGAAACAGATGCCTCACCTATCAAAGTTAGAACTCAGTTGTGCTCATCGCAATGGAAATGACAATGAGTTCTTGAGGACTGAAAATCTTTTTTCCCTCCTACACATATCAGGCTCATTGACCAAACGTAGGTTTGCCTATGGGGCAGAATTAGAGTCTGGAGGAGAAATACAGAATCCTATTCAAATGAGATGGTTAAGGTCATTAGGTACTTGATTCAAATAAATTAATGAAGTGTAATGTCTTGATCCAGTTATTATGCATAACAATTTGTCATGCATTAGTTGAATACAACCAACATGTGCACAGTTTTAGTTCACTGTCAGTGTGGATTAAAGTGTCTTAATTTAGCTTGCAACAGAAGTAGACTGAAAACATTAATTCTACAGCTCCTTAAACATGTTAACTTACGTTGTAGCACACAAAATGTGTACAAATGAACAGCCACTGCGTATCAGCCAAAGTTAAGCTGCAGCAACTTGATCAGGAGTTTAAGCCATGAAATTTATGAGCAATTCCAAGGGTGAAGGCTGGTGTCAATAGATTGAATGACATGAGTTAAAAGGGGAACTAAAGAAAAAGGGTAATGACCTAATGGCAATGTCAGGTCATGATATTGAATGAACAAGGTGCTTGCTATTGGAAATAAAGCTTGTGTCAACTCCTGTGTCTTGATAGGAAGAATTGATCGGCAATTAAAGAGGAGTTAGAGGCAGAATTTGAGTTGTAAAAGTCCTGTAAATTGATTGTGTTGATTAGGACAAAACATAACTCAAAGTGTACAATTCTGGCCTAAATACAATATTGTTGAAGCAAAATGTGACATGCTTTCCATTAGATTGCAGAAATGCTATTAGGTGATCATCAGGTATATTCAGAACTTGAAAGAAATGGCTATAGATCTTTTCATAGCTGTATTTTCCACTATATGGGTGTGTGTGTGTGTGTGTGTGTGTGTGTGTGTGGTGTGTGGAGGTGGGGAGAGGAGGGAAGGTTTCAAGTATTGCTATTATTTCTGCTGGTGAAAACCTCATATTTTTATCCAAAAGTACTGCCTCTGGACACACCTTCAAATAGGAGCTCTGCCGTTCCCCTGAGATGCCTAAAAGGGAATTACAGGCAAGATACCTTCTTCAAGGTGAGGTGAATTGTTATCAATCTTGCCACCTTGTCAAAGGCACTGAGAATAGCCTACAGAGATGTGCTGGATATTATCTCTCAGAAGCACTTCTACTTGGAACGAAATTTGTTTGTGAAGTACAAACAAACAAGTGCATGTACAAGTAACCATAGTTCCCTACAAGAGCTATTAGTTAACTATACCTCAGGCTACATGATTTCTCTTCTTAATATTTTATTGGAGTATTTTATACCCTGTATGTTGATAGTTCACATAGGCCCAAGACAGAAATGAACACAGTTCTATAAGGAAACATAATTATCATAATTATTTACCACTTATCTGTTTCCTGTGACTGTGGCCAGATGATAAGTTACATATTGCAGTTCTCCAGATGTTCTGCCAGCTGTTCTGCCAGGACTTAGCTGACAAATCCTTCTGCAACATATTTCTGCAGAAATATGAAATACATAAAAGTTTGTACAGGTCTCAAGCTATTTTTCATGTGTTTTGTTTTTTTTTTTTTTTTCATGATTTGCAACAAATACATTAAAAACTTAAAAATACATGTTACTTGATGGTTGAGAATGACCTGAAGATATTTCTGTTGTATTTAAAAAATAATGATAATGGCAGTATGTAATTAATTTTTTTGTTTGGTTGGTTTTGGTTTGGGTTTTTTTGTGGGGTTTTTTTTTTTAATCTTTTCCTACTGTTTTCTTATTTGGATGGAAACTGTGTGATCTCTAAAAGGAAGAAAGCATTGTACTGTTGTTTCAGCACTCCAGGAAACATACATCTCCAAAAAGTGGGTATAAGATCTCTTGGGATTCCTTTGTTTCCTGAAGTCTCAGTAGTGTAATGGGGTTGAGTGATAACTACAGTCTCTCTGGCCTCATTCACTCTCAAATAGCAAGCTGTGAATTTCAGAAGTGAATATTGCTGTACTTCCTGTTAGCCCAAAAGGAAGTCTCTCACAGGCATTCTGAAGTTAACAAGTGGAGATAGGTACATTGTTGGGAATAGGAAACACAGATCCAGGATGCTCATGCTTCTTTCACTCTGAAATAAGATCAATGGGAACTCCTAAATATTTGAGTGAATCTATTCCTTTCTGAGTCTGGGTTTGTTTTTTGGGTGGGTGTTTTTTGTGGTGTGGTTTTTTTTTTTTTTTCTTTTTTTAAGCAGCCTACACACAGGAAGCTGTGTCCCTTCCAAAGCAAAAAAAAAAAAAAAAAAAAAACAAACCCAAAAGCATCTTAAGTAATCATCAGGTCATATAAATTGAATCAGTCAATGGCTAGTTTCTAGAGCTAGGTGACATGAAGAAGACCAGATAACTAGCATCTCACAGGCCATAATCCTCTCAATTTTTCTGTTCCCCTACAGTGCTCCTAGGACCTTCAGGTCTCTCCTGCACTTATCCACTACCAGATTTGCAAATGGCAGGAAGTTTTATGGCAGGATGTTTTGTGTCGGGTGCTGCTGATCCAGAGTTACACATGCTAATTCTCTGTGATGGGATTGAACTCAGATTGCTGCCATGGGCAATTTTTTTTTAGAATATGAAAGCACTGAAAGGAGTTGCAGGTTTTATTTGGACACAATCTCTACAAGAAACTCTTTTGAATAACTTAAAGGCTGTGATAAGGTAGAATAGCTTTGAAAAAAATTCTCCTGTCTCCTACCATGTCCTTGAAATGTTCTTAAAAAATGGATGCAACCATTTTGCAGTCACATATGGATTCTTGAAAAATCACCTCTTTACTGCTTATGTTGTGTCTGGTCTCTGCTCTTTTCAGGAGCCTCTTGGTCTGTGTTGTGCTGCAGACTTCAGGTTTGCCCACTGTCACCATTTGTTGCCCTCAGGGAAAGAGTCATCTCTTCAGAAGGGATCTCCTCCCTTTGAACAACATGACCTTCAGCTAAGACAAACAAGAAGACAGCTTTTTCCTGCCCAGCTGACTATTTTAAAAAGACAGTTCCCTACTAACAGACAGAAGTATTGTGCTAATGGACACAATAGCCATCAGGCTAAGAAAAGGTAACTGTTAATTTCCTTCACAGTGCTGTGAAAGAAAAATATGACAATTCAATATCTTTGGGCACCTAAATGTTTTTCTTGGTTTTGCTTTCAGTGGGTCAGTAGAAGTTATTGGAGAAATAACTGGAAAGTGAAAGACAGAGAGGTAGACAGAATGCAGCCTTGAAAGAATCTGGAGTAGCATATTGAAGAGAGAATTATTAAGCTACCCTTATATTTATTTTCTATATCTTAACTATTTTAAATCATACATATGGTTATTGTCCTACTACTAATGCTGTAATGCATTTTATTTAGATTTTAGACTTCTTAATTCTCTATTAGACTCTAATACATTGTGTATATAGTTTTTCTATTGCAAAGTTATCATTAAAGTTTAGCTATATTTAGGGAGAAAAGAATACTGATCTATACAGACACACATGAGTTATCTTCTTTATTTGTGAACACCAGTTAACCACACACAGCTGCCACAGAAATGTCTGTTTCAGCTTATATCTGAATCATTCCATTCACTTTTTATATATGACTACATCCATTCACAAGAAGTAATTACTAGGTTTCCTTTCTTATACAGAAGCTGTGTGTACTTTATTCTCTCAAATAACTCCACTATGAATAATCAGTCCATTTTTTCTCACATAAACTTACAAATATGGTGTTTTTTCTTGATTTTTTATTTTAACTGTAACAGGTGGAGAAACAGCTAATGCACTAATGGTCAGCCTCATCCATGAAGACCTGAGTCCTACGACACTGTCAGGGCAGGTGTGAAGAATAACAGACTCATATAAAACAGCTCTACACTGACAGCTATTCTCTATTTTTCAGCTCTACTATACCAGGAAAAGCTGAGGCTTGCTTTCAGGCAATCTGATACAGACTTCTTCTAGTTCACTGCTGCAAACAGAATAAATGCCAACTCCCTGTATTGCGTTTGTGTGGTGGGGTACTGGTAGCAGGAGCAGGGCTACAGGGATAGCTCCTGTGAGAAGCTGATAGAGGCTTCCCCATCTCCAAGTCGGACCTACCAATAGCCTAAGGCTGAGCCAATTAGTGCATCTGACTAACGTATTTAAGAGGTGAAAACAAGTAAAACCTGTAGAGGAGAGGGATGTGGGAGAGGTCACAAGGCAGACACCAAAGGTGTTGGGGAATGGAGAGGAGGAGGGCTGTAACTAAAGGTTCCTTGGCAGCCCCGGGGTGCAGACCATAGTGAGGCTGGCTGTGCCTCTGCAGCCATGGAGGGTCAGGGCGGAGCAGAGTCCCACCTGCAGCCCAGTGAGAACTTGTGCCAGAGCAGGTGGTTGGGCCCCAGGGGAGGCTGTGACTCTGTGAGAAGCCTGTACTGGAGCAGGTTGCTCCTGAAGTACTGCATTCTGTGGGAGGGACCTATGCTGGAGCAAGTTTGTGAGGAAACTGCAGCCTGTGGGAAGGGCTCATGTCACAAAAATCTCATTGTCTCACATGGGAGGGACCTCACCCTGGAGCAGGGGAAGAGTGTGAGGAGTCCTCTCTGCCAACAACATGTGATGAAGTGACCACAACCCACATTCCCTATCCCCCCCGTGTCACTGAGAGAGAGGAGGTAGAGAAATCAGGAGTAAAGCTGGGCACTGGAAGAAGGGAGGGGTGGAGGGTAAGTTTTTTAAGATTGGTTTTGTTTTGTCTCTCATCATTTTACTCTGATTTGATTTTTACCTTATTAAATGAATTTTTCTTCCCCAAGCTGAGTCTGTTCTGCCCGTGACTATAACTGGTGAGTGATCTTTCCCTGACCTTATCTCAATACATGAGTCTTTCTTTATATTTTCTCCTCCCCATTCCCCTGTGGGGAGAAGTGAGTGTTCGTCTGCATGATACTTAGGTACCAGCTGGGCCGAAAACATGACACTAATTCATGTGAAAGCCTCACATCAATTTGTCTAAGAAGGTAGAGAGGTAAAGTAATTGTGGACATACAGAAAGCTCTTGAGTTACTTTGACTTGACAGGTCCTTTATACTCTGCTTGCCATGTCAGGGTCCATGAGAGTTTGGGGTTATTAAATATTAACTGAACAAAAACCAGAAAGAGATTTTTAAACACCTGAGATAGGAACTAAACCCACTTAAAATGTAAGGACCTCTTTTGCAAAACTGCTATTGTAAGAGAGTATTTGCTAAATTAGAAGAAAAAGGAGTCAAACAAGTTCATGTGACAACTCAATTCTGAACTCCAGAAATGAAATGTGCTGCTCAGTGGGCCACTGTTACTGCTTACTTTCTCATATCCTTTAGAGCAGTGTGAAACAGGACAGACAAGTGTGCATCAGCGATTCAGACTCTGAAATAAGATTGCAGTTGTGCTTCTAAATAGGTAAATTCTGTAGTGTTTTAGCACAAGTTAGAAAGCTCTGACGTTGTTTCTGTTTAGGATAAGATTAGTCACAGAATTTTACCCCTGAAACTTTGCCTTGTCTTACATGGCATTGTGTTCATATTCACTCCTAAGAATATGGAAGTATTAAAAAAAAAAACAAACATAATTAATGCAAGACTTAAGAAATATGTCAACATGTCAGTGTTTATTCAGGAAAAATATTCATACTATTGTTGTACCTTTTCAGTGCATGGCAAAAAACCAACAGCCCATAACACTTCTATTTTTCTAACCATCAGTAACATTCATCTGGCTGCTTCACACAATGGGTCTTATTTTTCTTTTCATATTTTTGATTTTTTTTTTTGCTTGTTCATTTATTATTTCACTACAATTGTCATTCTTATTTTCTTCCTACCTTCTAGGCATGGTGAATGTTCATAATTTGCTAGCATGACGGCTTTCAACTTTTGTAGAAATTGATGTATCAAAGGAAAAAAAATAACCATGCTACTTACATACAATGTCTTTTGTGCTGTTATGTTTTTGTTTTTCCCTCAGGATTTGCTTTGCGGTTAAGAATTTGATATGGTTTGCACAAGGAGAAATGGAAATATGCTGATTTAGATCATAAATTATATGACAGTTTCTTGATACTTCTCAGCTTCATGAGACAGACACTGCCATATCACATCCGAAGCATGCAACATAACACACTAGATTAAAAGCTGTATACTTACACAAAAACAAAAAGTATGTGACAGGCAAAGCGTTTCAGAAAATGCAGCAGCATTTCTTGTTTGTAGTTCGTGGGGATTTGTTATAAAAGCAAAAAAAGGATACCATGAGGCTGAATTTTGCTGACCTTTCAGGGTATCATCTGAAGCTCAGCGCAGGTTATTCAGCCTGAGACATGCCTGTAGTGATGTGTTTTCAGTTTACCCACTAGGACAGCATGAACTTTGTGTAAATGCTGTCCCTTCTACACCAAATATTGCTCTAGATGGACCCTTTGGAGATATGTTGCAGTACTTTTAACTGATGTTTGGACATTCATTACAGTATAAAATTGCAGATGTGTATACATGAGGCAAAATGTGTGTTGTGATATTCAGTTATAGGGTATGTATATGTACATGGTATGCACTGCTGTGCTTAGCTGTGGATGGTGATCTTCAGAATTCACCAATGTTAGATATATTCAGAAGAAGGAAGGATCACAGAAACATGCTAAACTGGTTGGATGTTCAGCAGATGCACATAAACAACTAACTTGCACTTGCTTTCAGAGATGTCAAAGGATTTTGGATAGACCCCACTGTATTTTATGGTGTATAAGCACTGTGTTCCTGAGAGAACCTGAATACTGATCTGGTTACCATTTCATTTACTAACTTCTCAGCTTTCATTTTTTTTAACATTTTTAATATACATGGTAAAATTAGAAGCTCTCCATGTATGTGGTGCAAGTGACACAGGGCAAAATCTGGATTTTATTCAAGCACTGAAAGATTTGAAAATAGATTTTAGTCTGAGGTTTAGTGCTTTGCTTATGCTTAAAATAATTTTTTTTTTTCTTAGTAATATAAAGCAGGAAAAGCTTACCAACACTAGGAATGTTAGTAGAGATACTAGTTTTCAACAGTTTGAAAAGTGTGACAAAATTTTTATGCCTCCTTATTCATAAATACAGGCTTCTGACTGAATGCATATGCATCTATATCTGAATTTCCACAAAATACTGTCCAGCAGGAACCTAACATATTAAGAGTTGACTTCCAAATAGTGAGAACTCTTTTTAGGCATCTAGCTAGAAGTTCATCTTATGCACAACTTTCACACATTTTCAAAGTTTTGGGATTGTTTTTATTATTCTGAAAAGCAAAATGGAAGATTATCAGCAATTACTGCTACAGTGCTCTTTAATTCAAAATATATACAAAGCAATCAATCTGCAACTCCTAACAAGAATTTTTGAAAAGGAAGACAGTGTTTGCTTTCCCCTTTAATATTTTTCATACCGCCACTAATGTATTCCTTACTTCTTTCTCTGGAATGAATTGAATGAAGTATTTGAGAAGAAAGGCTATCACCATATGCTTAACATTTCCCTGCTTTGTGCAGTATTACTTATTTCTTTTAAGTCAAAATGCAGTATTATATGCATCTTTGATTACTATTTTTTGAAGAACCTATTTGTGGTTTGATCTTTATGATATGTTAGACCATGTCACATACTGGTAAGAATAAGAGGTAATGATGATTGTAGTCTATGAGGATCACCATGCCTCAGTTCAATTCTTACTTTTTCTTTTCAACAAGAATTACATAATTTTGTATTTCTCAAAAGAACAACAAAAAGATGTTCAAAATTAAATCACTTCAGTCTTCTTTCTAGCATTGCTTTGATAAGCTATTATAATAATACAATAATCTGAATTGTTACTCTTTTGATCCATTTTGGTACAAAGAGATGCATGAAGAGATGAGTGCCTGAGACATCCCAGAGACTTGATTGCCCCCTTAGAAGTTTTATTACAGCAGCATTGCTATGGAAAAGGTGGTGTCAGCACTTCCATTATAATGCCAGTCTACAAGGGTTCATAACTCAGCTGTCAAAACTGTTATAAGCTCAGACTTGGCATGCAAGGTCTCAGTCCTGAAAGTCAGCTTTCCTAAATGGTCAAAATATCTGAAAAATTAAAGAAAGTAATACAAATTATACAAACGTTTATATATGTCCATTAAGAACACGAATATATAATTTGAAATTAAAAATTAACTGTTGTAATTTCTTCTGCATTTTCTAATCTAATCACTTTTCAGATGTCTTTCATAACTGTGATATTGTTCCATAATTTAATTCCAGACCTGTGAAGAAAAGTCCACGTGTTATTCTCAGTAACTGAAACCACTCATAGACTTCAGCAGTTCAGAATGGAAGGAACAACCTGTGTTCATACTTGGACACAACTTTTCATGTAGTGAACCTACTATTACATTATCAGCTTCCTTTTAAAGGAGAAATTAAGTCTGGTACTTATCTGAATACTCATTGTACACTGTGGGGCGCACAGACATTATACCCTTTCATTGCTAAGGAAACCACCAGCCAAAACCCCCAAAGAAATTTGGATGTTTGGAGAAGACCCAGCTATACATTTACAAGATGCTGTGGTCTGCATGTATTTTTGTAGTTGCTGCTGAATTCTGAAGGCAGTCTATCCACACTTCTTGGAGGCACTCCATAAAACACCTTAAAGGTTGTTTTCCTCTGATGTGTACAAGGGCTGTATCATCTTGTAGCCACTGATCCATCATCTCTGAAATGAAAACACAGAGAAGGCTCTAGCCACTCCCTTCTGCTGTTGAATGCATACCTGACCTATCTGTGTGGAATCATTTGACCATTCCTAACAAAGAAATAACTATTTATTCACAACATTTTTTGGGAAGTCTGATCTCAAAATTATGCTTCTTAGAAATTTTATTCCCACACTGAGAAAGATTAGCATGGCCCTTCCTACTGTAGGCTAATAGATGTGTGTGTTTTCTGAGAATGGACTTATCTGAAAATTTTATATTGTTTTATAAGGAAGAACAAAGAAGAAAGGAAACAGGACCTTATCTTTATTTGTCAAAACTAGAAATATTTTTACATTACATATACTTTTCATTATAGCATTAATAAGCATAGGAAGAAAGACTGCCTAGTACAGACAAAATGACGACAGCAGAAAAGGTAAGGGATGAGAAAAAGACTCATCTTTAAACAATAAACTATCGATTTACCAGCTTATGTAACTTTTTAGTAATTTATAAATTTTGATTATTTACTATTTGTTCTGTTTCAATTATGTTTGCTTATGTCTAAGGGTAGAGTACAAAAGTACTGTGATGAAGTGGCTTGATAGGTTTTCCTAGCACATGCTGGCTTGAATGTTTCTGAGTATGGGCAACAGATGAACAGCGTGGTGTTTTTATTTTTTGTTCCTCTCTGAACTGATCTTCAAAGTAACAGTTAGATTTAACTTCTGCTCTCTGTGAAACACTGCATAGGTCTTACCTTGTATTTCAAATATGCTTCTGAAAAGCTAATGCACTCTTTTATTATGTCTCGGCTGGTCTATTGTAACATTCTCAGGAGGTCTGCTTGACAAATTGATCAATAGGCTTTGGATAGTTCGGGACTCAGCTGCAAGGCTAAGAAACCAAAAACCATGAGTATATTATGCCAATTTTAGTCTTGTTACATTCACTTCCTTCTTGAGTACAGCATAGACTTTGAAGTCTTATTGCCCATGTTAGAAGTATTAGAAAAATCTGAGTGTAGAAAATAGGCCCAAATTGATCCCCCACTAACTACATGACCAGAGACTAGAGTGAAATGATGTAGGAAAATTAACATTTTTCTGAAGTTTGAAACACCTTCCCTTATAAAATAAGCTTTATATGTATCATGCAATGAGAAACTTGCCTCTTTATATCCATGTAATAAAATTGATTGACTCTTAAATCAGCTTAGGGTCCAGCTACTCAATTTCTCAGAACTGAGTGCATGTGCTCACCTCCTTTTCTTGTTATTAAGGTCTCATTAATGTTTGTTATCTCTACACTCTTTTCTATGAGCTGTTTTTAATTTTTAAGTTACGGAAATCCTCAATTTCTGTGCTTGCAGGGTTATTTGTCAGTAACACTCAGACCTCAATAGCCGATATTGGAAGGATGTGGATGGGCTTGAAGCGATGTGTGGTGATGATACAGAAGTAGCTTAACAGTGATAGCATGGACTTTGTCTGTAAAATATTGTGTGTTTTTAAGTGGATGAGTTAAAACATGATGAGAGTTTAGGCAGTTTAATCCTGTTAGGGAACTGGATCCTAATTAAGCAGCTCAGCATACCTGCCTGATGTGGTCTACCCCACTTATTTAGGGTGAAGGATCACTTATTTCTGTGAAGGATCCTTTGGCAGGTCTTCCCTGGGAAACTACTTTGAGCCTGATTAAAAGTTCCAAATGTTGATCTTATAGTAGTGAAATTACCAAAAAGAGATTAAAAGAAGAAATACAGACCAAGTAGTATAAAGTAATGCCAAAATAAATTAAATATTTATATTCATTATATAACCTGGTATAACATTTTACACAGTTATTTTGTTTAATACCACATAACAGATGTGATGAAAATATTAATAGGTTGGTTGTGGGCTAATTATGTCTCCACAGAAGCTTGGAATATGAACCTGAGCACACCGTATACACTAGGTTTTCTTTTATATTAATAAAAAAGGTTTTCAAAGGTAGGCAACTGACACCTGTTGAAATCCATTGGGTTTTCACTCACTTCCAATTAGACCACCACAAGTCCACCTTACAGAGCATTTCCTCCTGAAAACAAAGAAGAGAAATTGAGCTTTTTAAAAATCAAAATATACTGATTGCCTCCACTTCCAGTTATATCTCATCCTATAAAATGCTAAATACTCTTACTTTCCACTAATTTTTATTTACTGCCTTAGTCAAGACAGTTCATTATCTTATTGGAGAGTTTCACACATGGAGAGGTTACAACATTTACATTTTGAACAATGATTTGATTGCATTATATCTTTTATTCTGTTTTCCACCAGTACCTCACTGGCCTCATCTAACTTTGCTAGACAGTGTCATCAACAACATTGCCTTTTCTCTTGCCTTTATTGATTACACATCAGAACTTACAGCATCCCTAATGTGAAAAAAAATTGTCTTTATGCAAGACAACCAGTTATTTTCTACTGTTATGAGCTTTTTAGAACAAGCCACTACATACACACTTCAGCATCTAAGGACTGTCATAAAGCATGGCATGAAGGTATAATGAACCCAAAAAAAGCCCATCTGCTATGTTTGCAAAACTTAGTACCCATATACATACAGATGACTTTTTGGTATGTGCTCAAAATATTTGCTTCTTCGAATGCTCATGTCCATTATGTACTGAAGATTTTTTTTTCCTTTTTATTGGATTATTTATTGTATTATTTTGTCTGCACACATAATTCATTCACTTTTTAATTATTAGTCTAAAGATATTTTAATTCGTTTAGGGAAAAATTTTGTATTTTTGTTTCAGGAATTTTGCTTAATATTCATCTTACCTCAAATACAAACTTTTTTAAAAAGTTATATTTAAAGGGATTATTTTAAAAGGAAATTAATATAATCTATCCTCCATGGTCTTTTAATACTGAAAAAGTAATTATTTTTTTCCTCAAATAATTATTATTTTGGAAAAAAATAATTAAAAATATATAAATTTTTAGGAATAGTACATTTAAAAATAATAAACAAATATTTCATACACAGTCCATTTATGGTCTAAAAAAGTAGCAAACCAATCAGCTGGCTTTTGTTCTACATGGTCCAACACACTTTATGTAATGTCTGCTAGGAAATAACACAGATTTCCATTTGAAAAACTTTTCAGAAAATATTAGGTAATCAGGTTTTGCTTAATGAAGGTAATATGTTTAATTGTTTAAGAAGAAGAAATTTTTTCTCAGTTACCATGAATTTTTCTATCAAGGAGTAATATTTAAATAGAATATAAATGAAAAATGAGAAGTTCAACATAATGACTGAACAGAGCAAGAGAGATTCTTTTGTTACTGTACTATACTAATACTGAACATTGCATTCAACACAAATATTTTGCATTTTGTGTCTCCTCCTTTGGTAGTGTCAAAATAGCTAATGTTCAACCACTCAATTTTTGAATAAGAAGTATGATAATTTAATTAAAGTTTAAAGTCTAGGAGCTGCTGAAGATCATACATAATCCAATTACTTTTTATTCAATTAATTTAATAACAAACCACTTTGCTATAATTATAGTTAATCCCCTGATTTTTCTCCTCAGCTGTTTATCAATGGCCTGTATGATATCTTTGAGGAAATCATACTGGGATATAATTATCAACAATCTCCAATGGAATTAATGTACTAAATAGTACTTAATTATGAACAGTATTTCATTCCTGGATGGGGTAGATTTGAAGATGGTAAAAACGCAATACATGGTTTGAAGTTTCTTAGCCACTTTCCCTTGAGTTTTTGTGAAAAGGAGACAATAGGGTTGTTTCTCCCACTTGCTGATACTGAACAAAGAAATGCCAAGATATAAGCTAAATTGAATCCTAGAAAAGAAGAATTGCAACCAGGCCCTTCTAACCACTGTGGCTGTTTACTCGATTGTAAATACCAGAAATTACTTTCAGCAGTATTATAGTCTCCTATGCATAGAGCAAATAAGTATTCGTGTCTGTAATGTTGGATCCCTGACAACCTAAAGACACAATTTCATTGTTTTATGGGTGAAGGAAAAAGGACATGCATAATTTATTAACTGATTTTGTCAGCGTCTTGGAATTTTTCAAAGAAATTTTCCAAATTTCTTCATTGTGGAAATATGTCCACCTAGTGCTGATTTTACTGTTTTGTATTTTATTGTTGAAACTGTAGCATCCTATTTTTTCCAAACAGGAAAAGAAAACACAAGGGATTGCTGAAACTGAAATTAAAATCACTTTAGGACATAAAAATATGCACAGGGTAAAAGACAGCTTTCACTGAGTGAAAATAATGAGGCTGATATAAAGGAAAAGAGGCACATGTCACTTCAAATTTCAAACTTCTTAATGAGGTGATATGAGGGTCTGGCTGTCAAAGTGGAAATAATATCACCTGCCTGTTTCATGTTGTCCATGTCCATATTTTATTGAATGAACTTTGAGCATGAAAGAAGTAGACTCAGTATCGATTATGATCAAAAACTTCTGGCTGGGGTGGTGTTGGCTGGCTGTGTCACAGCAGCAATTACACAGTGCTGCTCCCTGGAGACTTTCACCTACTTATTAGATGAAATCAATAATACACAGACAAGTACTGAACTGACATTTTAATGTTCACAAAGAACATTTACACTTCAGGGCTGCCTTTGAAAAGGTTTGTGACATCTATGGAAGGGGCAAATGGGAGGTTCTGTGTAGCAGGTAAAGATGATTGCTTTCAAACACAGCTATTAGCTGTCCTTTGCGGGGCAGGGGGCTTTGCAAAGACTGTGTATTTAGAGTAACAGCTCATTTTGACAGAAATTAACTGTTTGCAAGGAGTTTGGGGGAGACAGTACATATAGCAGCAAGGTGATACTGAAAGATTAGAGAGGAGAGGAGCTGGAGGAACTTGCATCTTTTCACCTTGAAAGAGAAGGCACAACACAACATGGCAGGGGCCAAGGCTGCAAGTGGGAGCACGTTCCTGCGCACACCCAACCTACTCGCTAGTGGGGCAGTGTGAGGAAGCCCAAAACTTTGATGCTGTTTAAGCACTGGTCAGCAATAACTGAAACACGTCTGTGTCATCAACACTGTTTTCATCATAGATCCAAAACACAGCACTGTATAAGCTACTATGAAGAAAATTAACTCTATCCCAGTCAAAACCAGAACATTCACTTCAATTTCATTGTGAGTTAGGAAGAAGGCTGCTAAGCACTTTTATTTTGCCTCAGTGCTTGTGGGTTGTGGGAAGTCAGTTGTTCCTGCAACCTGGAAACAATTGCTTTTTCAGACAGACATGATTTAATACCATATTTCTTATTTTTAAATTTAAATACTTTCAGTACCAGGATAATGGCAAAACCCAACTTAACCTTCTTATTGAATCTAGGCCTATAGACCTTTCAAAATTTTTGACATTACTCAGGTGAAAATAAGTTAATTAAAATTATGTTGATTGTTGTAGTTAAAAATAATGAACAACTTATTCCTTCTCTTGCAAAAAGGATAAAATTAAACTCATTAAAGAAACACAGAGGTGAGATTACCAGGATCTTCCCCATTGCAGTGTAATATTATAGAAGTAATTTAATTCCTGAATACCAGGAACATACCAGGTTAAACTATGCCTTTTTGTACTTGTGCATCAGTGTATACTCTATAACGCATTTGCCACAGAGGTTATTCTCTGATATTTTCTCTTCCTTCTACAGTTTGAAAAACATATTGAAAACAAGCAGAAAATACAGATATTTAATCTGTAGTAATTCAGATCTGTAGCAGTATTTCTTACGTCAGCTCAAAAAATCAAGCTTTACAAAATACAAACAACAATCAAAATTTCTGACTTTGAAATGCATCAGATTAAATGGACAGGTGATATGAAAAATGCCCAATACCTTACTGAACCGTGGGAGATCTGTCACAGTTCTGCCAGTGTGAACTGAAAGTCCTGTTAGCTCATGCGATATTTACTGCTGTTACCTCAGATGGGTCTACTTGTTATACTAACATAGCCAGAACCGAGAACACTGCTGCCTTACAGATCAGTGAACAATAGTAAATCTGTCAACAACTGCCCTCTGGAATTACTGTATCTACTGAAAACTTATCAAGTATCAACAGAATTCCAACTTTCCTGGCTTCTTCAGGAGTTGTTGTGGAATGGTGGCAGGACATAGATTTGTTCCTTTTCTTCTTCACCTTCATAATTCATAAAGGAAACCTGAAAGTTTATGCAGTAATTTTTTTCAATGGAGGTTCTTATTACTCTTTTGTTTTTCACTCTGGAAATGTTAAATCAAGTATAAGGGACTTAATATATTTTTGTTTAAGACCTCCATTTCTCTCTTTCACAGAAAAATTGGTATAGGTCATATAAATAAAGGTATCTAAAGTCTGCAAGGCTATGAAAATGGTTGTGTCTTCTAGACCCTGTTTGAGTGCACCCAGTTTCAACGTTCAGTAGTACAGGTGGGTACTCCCTCTTGGTTTCTGAATAATACATCTCCACCATCACAACCTTTATGGGAACATGTCTGAAATGAAGTAGTAACAGTCAAACTGTAAGGCAAGTTTATGATAAAATGAAAGCTAACACCCCCCAAAACCCAACAACTCAATAATTGTGTGTGCAATCAATAGGAGAAAGTTCTTTTCACTACAATTTTCCAACTGCATTTTAACTTTTTTTAATTAGATCTTTGAAGAAAAAAAAGTATTTTTTGATGATGTAATAACAAAGCCATTAGATTAGGTAGTAAACGTAACACCATGCATTCTCTGTGACTTGTAGTATAATCATGGAAGACCAGCATTGATATTTTCCTTGGAAAAAACCTGATCAAATGTATTCATTCCACCCTCCCCCTCGAAAAAGTAAACAATTGTCCTGTTTTCTTCATAAAGGCTTCCAAAACCTTACTTTAAAAGATACCCTTTTGACACTCACCTTTATGAAACAGAATGTCTTGTTGAAACATAGTTGTTTTTTGTATAATGAATTATAACCTTAAAAGCCAAGCAGTTCATAAGAACGTGTTTGCTGTGAAGTCAGTAAGACTGTGCATGCATGTGCTTTAGTTTTGGATGTGGCTGCCATTTCATTTTCTTAGAATGTTAGTAAATTTTTTGTTAGAAAACACATTTGCAGTCAAAATGCTGTTTTTAGATTTTCATTTAAAAAATATGTCTGGCTTTTCATGTTTTACTCTTTACTCACACAGTTAAATCAAGATTCTATACCTTCTATGGGTTGTAGTATTTTGCATTCATTTTTAATTCGAATAGCTGGAGATGGTTATGTGGCTGGAAAAACTGAATCTTAATATACCACCAATCAATGAACAAATCCACATGTCTATTGAAGTGGGAACCAGGATAAGAACTCTTATTCTTTCTTATGTGTGTCATCAGTACTGGAGGTGATCCTGAAAAGCATTCAAGTCCAGTCCATGTAGTAAAAGAGGGCACATCCATGTTAGTGTTTTGAGAAATGCCATTAGGATAAATGCTTGGCGTTTGTTTTGTGTTGTGGTGGATTGGTTTTTTTTGGTTGGTTGGTTCTCTTTGGGGTGAGGTGTGTGTGTTTTGTTTTGGAGGGTTTTTTTTGTGTTTATTTTAGTTGGGAGTAGAGTTTGTTTGTTTGGTTTTGTTTGGTTTTTTGGTTGGTTCTTTTTTTGGTTGGTTGGTTTTGATGGTGGGGATATTTTTTGTTTGTTTGTTTGTTTTTGTGAAAGATCTGTGCTTTTGGAAAGAATCTCCTGATCATCTCTACTTACTAAATCTGGAGGTGCACATTTTGGAGTGGAGCAGATCAGCTACAATGTTTGCTAATCTGGGTGTGGTCATGTGGGGCTGCTCAGGATTGTTTAAATTTACAGTAAGAAATTTTTATTCTAAAGAGTTTGTCATTGGCAAATAATTTTGTATCCCCATTATATTTTTTTGTTTGGTTGGTTGGTTTTGGTTGGTTGGTTTTGTTCTGGGCTTTTTTTGGTTTTTTTTTTTTACTGTTGTTACTTGGTTTTGCCATGGATGAGACACTTTGAATTTTGTATCTGTGCTTGTTGCATGTCTGTGGATTAAAAAAAAAAAAAGAAAAAAGGTCTCCAAATATTAGGTAATTTGAAGGTCAAAGATGAACCTAGGAGATGGCATCAAGTAGAAAGATTAATATGAAAATGAAAAACCACAAGACAAAATCATAATTACTTACTGTCAGGTAATCCTGACTCTCCACTAATTTTCATTTTGTGCTGTCCCTTATGTTTTTGCAACCAATATTGTAAATAAAATTTCAGAATACTCCTAGTTAAAAATTAATGGCAACTAATACTTATTTTCCAACAATATACATGGCTCTGCAAGACAAAAAGTAGTTACGGGTCAAGCTCATTTCATTCAGTATGCAAGGGCTGTCATGTTTTGCTGCTTAGGCAAAACTGCTGAAATAACTATTATCCTATCTGAAATTTTTGCAACCATTTTAAAGGAAGAAAATTCAGGTTAAACCATGTCTTTATTTTGTCATTGATGTGATTCTAGAATAGGATGTAGCATGTGAATATAATCAGTAGATAACAATGTGTACACTTTTTTGTGTGTGTGTAATCCTATGGCAATATGATTCATATGCGTTCATGTGATCTTGCTAATGAAGTCCAGTGTGTGATTAATATTCATCTACAGACGTCTGACTTGCTGACATGTCCAAAACACTGCCTGCCATGGCTCCTAGGTTCTTCTGTACAGAGCAGCTTCCTAGCCTGTTGGTCCCAAGCTATAAGGCTGCAGTTACTCCACTGCAGGCACAAGACTTTGCATTTGCTTTCACTGAACTTTGTGAGGTTCGTGCAAGCTCCCTGCTCTAGCCTGTTGCAACTGCTACCCTTAGTTGCTGAGAGCACTTTCACCCAATCATGTTGTTCAAACACTATGCCCCTGTATTGATCTCCTGTTTTGACCAAAAGAGCAATTGCCTTATTTTAACGAAGAGAAAATGGGTGTCCAGGTTGAGGACATAGACAGTGTTACTTATATTAAGTTAGATGTAGGCTTCAGCAATTCAGAGTTTTGTCCAGGTAACTGTAAGTATTGCATTTCATATCAGTGATCATTAATTATTCTGGTGATGGTTATCAGTTACTGGTCAAATCCTGAGGTCTTTAATAATTTTATTTTCATCCATTTTAGGAAAATTTCAATTAATTCAAACTGTAACAATAAGCCTTATATATATATATAAGTGGGTTTATTTAATGTCTAATCCTAATGCGATTAGCATTAGTGTGTTCTAAAATGTGTAGCATATATGTATTGTAGAGTTTATGAAGATTAGTGGAAATGTTTAGAATTTGGTTGGTTGGTTATTTTCATCTTAGTTGGAGTGGTTGAACTGATGAAATTTCTGAAGTGATTGTCTTCACAAATTTTACCAAATGTATTCAGACATTAAGTTTTCAATCCAGATTCAGTTGAGCTTTTTGAAAAGTCTATTATCACCTATAAACAGGGTTACAGCAGGCTTTCTGTGTAAATGTTGACTGTTTTTTACACTGTTCAGCCTTTGTATTTTCTAAAGATGCATTGTTTTTTTTTTTCATTGTCACCAGAGGAAGTTCTTATTCCATATTAGCATTCTACCAACATATTATTTAAAACATACATTCTTAGACAAGTTCAAACCTCCAAAAGCAAAGTATGTTTCTTTCTAAGGTTTTAATACATTTGTAAAAAATTAAATTGCATTTTCACTCTAAACTGGAAAGTAATACTTTAATCTAAAATGAAGTTTTATTTGCATTATGAACTTTACATGGAATAAGAAATTGATCTATGAATAAATACTACTAAATATCTTATAAAGTTTATAGTAAACTCAGGTGCACAACCATTCCTACCTGCTAAAATTGTTTTTACTTATTGCAGTGTAAACCTGAGAAAATTTGTTTGTATTCTTTTATGGTGTCAATTAACTAATCTTGTTCTATTCTGCAGTTTCTGAAAGCACATATGAGTTGTTTAAAATAAAAAAGACCCTGTGATCAATGTTCCCATGTTTAATACTTAAATAAGCTATACTTATAGGAAACTTACTTTATAACAGAATTAAAAATAATCTTTTATTCCTTATCTAAAGTTAAACAAAGATAGCAGAATGTCATTACAGAGATGCTGGGTGCATCAGTGGAAAGACAACATTACCCTTAAAATTGTTCATGACAGTTACATCAGCAGGCCAGAAAATTATTCACGCATGATATAGATGCTCAAAGATGAGACAACAATACATTGCTCTTTTGAAGCTCCAAATTATCAATAAAGTCAGAGGAACTAACATTCAAATGAAGCTTCTTTTCTGATTCTGCTGAGACCGTTAAAGCAAAACAAAACTTAACCAGATACATGATCAGGAAGACTGAAAAATGTGTCTGTTGCATCTTGTGATGCCAGATTAGCAAATGTTCCCTTTTCTCTGCTTCTTTGTCTTATCTATTGTAACTCCTAAAATAGTACAAGAATGGAGCTATGGATAAAGGTTGCCATTACTGTGTAGAAATGTTGTATGATGAAAGACACGCTCCAGCTTCTTAAAGATGTGTAGATGAACAGCAAACCAGTTTAACTGAAATCACTGAGATAGTTCAATGTAAGTTTTGCACAAACAGCCTCGATTTGACCTTGAGATATCAATCTCCTTCCTCTTTGCTGTTTTAGATTCTCTTTAGGCAAGAGATAATGATATATGGTTAGTTATGTCCTCTTCTTTGGCTCTTGCTCTGGCTGTATAGTGTTTGAAGAAGACAACCATTATCAAGAGAAGACCACCTTGTCCGAAGAAAACAAACAAAACATTTGTGTTTGTCTTCAGCAGATCACACAGTCAGAAAAAAAGTTATTGTTTCTGTCAGTCATCTCCTGCTGTTTGAGTGGTGAATTGTTTCTCTGTGACTGAACAGTGTTTGTGTGCATGCTTGTGAGAGGAAGAAGAAAAAGTTATGGCATAATGTTTCCATAATTTCTACATTCAAAAAATTGTTTAGTTCTTATTTAAATGACAAATTAAATTATTATTTAGTATCTTAATATATTGCTCCCATAGCATTTATGGGACTGAAAGGTAGATGCCTTTTCCAAACAGCCATCATCTGAAAACCTGGGGTATCAGTCCTGATTGCTTAAAAGCTAATCTTCAGAACTTGTTTTCAGCCATGATATTTACTCCCTCTTCACACCAACACACCACCTTGCAAGCGGGCATGCTGCCAAAGCTAACAGATGAGAAAGAATACATTTCTAAAAGTGAACCAGCAAGTGCTTCAGATAACAGGAGAAAGAACCAACCCAGAAAGAGGAAAATGGCACCTTCTGAATACCTGTATCTACAGGAAAAATTACGCTCTCTGACAACAGTGAGGAGTTGAATTATCTTCCACATTTTAGAGAATGTGCAGCCACATAGGACACAGTGGTGGTCTACTAGAAAAAACTGTGCTGCAGCTCCAAAGAATACAGGAATGCCATATCTAAGTCTTAAAATTTGTATCAAAGGGAGATTACAAAATGCTAGAACATAACTGCATGCATTGACTAGACCTGACGGACTGCTGATGTTCTAGTAAGAGTCATTGAGCTCTTCTTTTATAGTTTAGGTGTAATGCTTCAGAAAAAGGTGAAAATAAACAGAGAGGAAAGGGAACTTGTCCTTTTACATTCTCTCTTCACAAACAAATATCAGAGGTAAATCCTCAGAAGTTAGCTCCTTAGGGCAGGAAGAACATTTTCCTAAATGTCTGACAAACGACATAGGAAAGCTTAATCCTGTTATACTAAAATTATAAAATACTCCAAGCAAAAAATTCATTGAGATAAATTTATGCACGAGTGATTTGCAAGAACACAGATTACAGGTTTATAATTCCCCAAATAAATACATTTTTCACAAAATATTCAATATTAGAGACAAAATTAATGTATTAAACAGTTTTCTGTTATGAAAATGTAGATACTGTATACAAATAATATAATCTCTGATAACAATAACACTAATAATATGACTGATTAAAAGCTTCTTAATATTCTAGACATCAGAGAGAAAAAATTAATTTGAAAATGCATCAAGTGTTTTCTTCCATCATATCATCATTACTAGACAGGATTAATGTTGTTTGGGCATCTTCTCATATATTGATACTGGAATATATTTCAATTTCCATTCATTTTAATCATAATAAGATGCTGGAGTACTACAGGAAGTCTCTGTATTTCCAGGAATCAGAAAAAGACTCTGTTATACTGAAGTAGATGGTTGGTTTTGTAACTGAAAATAATTGGAAATTTAAGTCATACAGATACAAGTACTTTAAACACAGTCAGTTAAACTGTAGTTACTATTTTGAAAGTGGCGAGTGCTTCACTGATGTCTACCATGAGATTATATTTGCTGCTGTAGAAGTAGCTTTGTGTATGAATTATAACTCTACTAAGAGGCCATTAATCTTAAAATATGTAGTGTGCAAGCAAGACCTCAGGGAAATGAAACAGTGTAGGAATTGTGAAAAACAACTTATTCTGTTCTTACTTTCACTATGTATATCTATTTTGCCTAGCAAAAGATTTTTATGAAGAGGTTTTGCATTAGCTGTTATGCAACCTAAGTTTCAGATACCCAACTGTTAAACTAAGATATAGTCCTCTTAAAGTAAGAGTATGTACTGATATGTTAGTAGACAGTAAAAACCTTCCAATTTATTTCAATATTAATTCTAACATTGGTTCATAAAGCATGCTGAATAGCAGTCCCTATTAATGCCTTCAAGAGTAGCATATTCTTTCTTTCCCATCCAACCTTTGAATCAGTGTAAACCAAGCTATATCCTTGGTTAGAATATATCTTACCTGTATGATGCCCATAATTAGGAGCCCAGAATTACAAATGCAACTCTTTACAGTCTCTGTTATTATGCTTTAAGGTATAAATGTGGTTCTAAAGATAAGCTGATCTGGCTGCAAATGTACTCATTAAAGTCCTAAAATACAGTACACCAGCTCAATCCTTTTATTCTTATCCTATTAACACTTAAATAAAAAAAAAAGAAACAGAACAGTTCATTTGTATAATACTATATCACTCCAGCAGTATTATTACTATGCATTTTACTATTCAGTTTTATGAAAACACAAGCCATCTAAAATATTATTGCTCTGGGTAAGACAGATGTTTATGTTGATGTTTATAGGCAGTTTCAGCTTTTATTAATAGAGAGACAGAGACACAACTCCATTTCTGAAAACCTCATAAATCACGTTATTAACAACATCCTTTTTTTTTTTTTTTTACCTGTAAATGTTAAGGCAACGTAAGAAATTAAAAGTAAAGACTAAAGTTGTTTGATTAGGTTAAACAGTGGTATAACACTGTTAAATAATAATATTAATATTAACAACAACAATTAGAAAAAACACATTATGTATATTAACGTTGATAATTTTGTACTGACAACACTAGAAGTGATGAAGCCTTATTTTATCCTTTGCTTTAAAAAAGCATTTAATACAGGTTGGGTGCACTCAGTTCTAACCCAGGTAAACTCCCCATTTTGTCAGTTCCAGAAAATGAGGAATAAGAAAAATACATGAGATTTCTAGTTAAGCTGATCAGAGTTTACCTGAGAGAAAGTGAAAAAGAGCTCATTAAAACCTCCATGATTTGGTCGTATTTAAAATGAGTCAAATATTAACCATGTTGACAGGATTTCTCTGCTCAAAACTTATTGCCTTGCACTATGTTATAAGAAATCACTGACATCACTCTCATTTTTTTTAATTTGGCAATTATAAAGAAGTATTTTTAAATTGCTCCTTAAAAAGATTCTTCACCTGAATTAGCTAGAGACTTTTTTCCTTTGAAAACCTAGCAAGTAGAGCTAATTGATTCAAACCAGCAACCCTCTCTTTCAGTTATGAGCAACGTAATTGAGAATGGACAACAAAATTAAATAGCTGTCACAGTTTCCATGGCTATTGTCTTTGGAATTCAGAAGATATGCAGCTTATAGTTTATGTGCTACCTGCTGCTACTCTAATCAAATACTATTGCAGTTTAGTGAATAATTCAACTTGCTAATTTTGTAAACAGAATTATATTAGGAAACAAAGGCATCAAGGTATATATTTTTTTAATCTGGAAGTTTCCCCATGGTATCTCCATGTTTATTGCCAGCATTTCTCATCCTGTGCATCTTTACATATTCTCTTCTCACACACAATATTACTGTTGTTAACAGTAAAGTATTATCAAGGCCGAGTGCAGGGTCTTGCACCCACGTCAGAGCCAACCCCCAGTATGAATACAGGCTGGGGGGTGAGGGGATTGAGAGCAGCCCTCCGGAGAAGGACCTAGGGCTACTGGTGGATGAAAAGCTATGCATGACCCAGCAATGTGCTCTGGCAGCTGTCATGATTTAGGCCCAGCCAGCAGCAAAAGACCATAAGGTGGCTCACTCACTCCCCCTCGCGGTAAAATGGGGAGGAGAAATTATAAGGAAAGGCTCGTGGTTGAAGACAAGGACAGGGAGGGATCACTCACCAGTTATGGTCAGTAACTGGTTATCACTCATCAGTTATGGTCAGCAAAACAGAATCCACTTGGGGAAAAAAAATCAATTTAATTAGATATCAATCAAAAATCAGAGTAAGATGATGGGAGACAAAATAAAACGGATCTCGAAACACCTTTCCCCCACCTTTCCCTTCTTCCCAGGCTCAGCATTGCTCCCAATTTCTCTACCTCCTCCCCCCCCACCAGCACAGAGGGATGGGGAATGGGGGTTGTGGCCAGTCTATCGCATGTCTCGTCTCTGCTGCTCCTTCCTCCACAGGGGGAGAACTCCTCACACTCTGCCTCTGCTCCAGAGTGGGGTCCCTCCCACAGGAGGCAGTCTTCCACAGACTTCTCTTATGAGAGTCCTTCCCACACACTGCAGTTCTCCATGAACTACTCTGACATGGGTCCCTTCCATGGGATGAAATCCTTCAGGAGCAGACTTCTGCAGCCTGGGTTTCCCACAGAGTCACGGGCTATTTGGACACACCCGCCTGCTGCAGTGTGAGGTCCTCCCCAGGCCGCAGGTGGGTCTCTGCTCTCCCATGACTCTGCATGGCTGCAGGGGTATAGCTGGCCTCACCATGGGCTGCAGGGCAGCCTCTAGCTCTCCTCCTCTCTTTTCTCTGCCACCCTTGGCGTCTGCCTTGTTATCTCCCTCACATCCCACTCCTCTCTTCATGCTGATTGTCTTCACTCTTCTGCTGCTTATTTTGTGTTTTGTCCTCTTAAGTACGTTAATTTGCAGAGGCACTTACAGGCTTGGCCATTGGCAGAGGCATGTTCGACTTGGAGCCAGGGTAGCTTTTCTCAAAGATTCTCACAAGAGAGATCCCTGTGGCTCTTCCCCTGCTACCAAAGCCTCTCACAACAGAAACCCAACCATATCGTGGGCTGCATCAAGAGAAGTGTGGCCAGCAGGTGATGAAAGGTGGTTCTCCCCCTCTACTCTGCTCTGGTGAGACCCCACCTGGAGTACTGCATCCAGCTCTGGGGCCCTCAGCACAAGTGTCGTGGTTTAACTCCAGGTGGCAACTAAGCACCACCCAGACCTTCACACACTCATACCCAGTAGAATGGGGGAGAGACTCAGAAGAGTAAAAGTGAGAAAACTCGTGGATTGAGGTAAAGACAGTTTAATAGGTAAAGAAAAAGCTGTGCATGCAAGCAGAACAATGAATTCATTCACCACTTCCCATCAGCAGGCAGGTGTTCAGCCATCTCCGGGAAAGCAGGGCTCTATCACATGTAATGGTTACCTGGGAAGACAAACGCCATAACTCCGAATGTCTCCCCCTTTCCTTCTTGCTCCAGCTTTATATGCTGAGCACGACATCATATGGTATGGAATATCCTTTTGGTCAGTTGGGGACAGCTGCCCTGGCTGTGTCCCCTCCCAGCTTCTTGTGCAACTCCAGGCTGCTGGTTGGCAGGCAGTGACCCTGTAAAAGCACAGCTCAGCAGTAATGAAAACATATCTATGCTATCAACTCTGTTTCCAGCACAAATCCAAAACATAACCCTATACTAGCTACTGTGAAGAAAATTAACTCTATCCCACCCAAAACCAGCACAACAGGAAAGACATGAACCTGTTGGAGTGGGCCCAGGGGAGGGCCACAGAAATGATCAGGGGTTTGGGATCCTGTGGGATCTTACTGTGGCCTTTCAGTCCTCAAAGGGGGTTTGTAAGAAAAATGAGGATAGACTTTTTAGCAATGCCTGTCATGAGAGGACAAGAGGTAATGATTTTAAACCAAAAGAGAGTAGATTTAGACTAGATATAAGGAAGACATTTTTTAGGACCAGGGTGGTGAAACACTGTACCAGTTTGCCCGGTGAGGTGGTAGATGCCCCATCCCTGGAAACACTTAAGCTCGTGTTGGAAGAGGCTTTGAGCAACATGATCTAATTAAAGATGTCCCTGCTCACTGCTGAGGGGTTGGACTAGATAACTTTTAAAGGTTCCTTACAACCCAAATTATTCTATGATTCTATAATTATGTGCATAGCATTTATATAGAGAATTATTTTTACTCATTCATACAAAGTAGTGAGTCATTGATGTTGTGTTTATGTCTGTGTAAAAGACTGTCTACATACGAAGGCTTATGTAGTAAAGGACTGCAAAAATAGCGAGCTATAGTTCCACATATAAAACTTTTGAGCTTTATGACTGATACATAGCAATCTGACTCTTACAGGATGGAATTTTCTTGCTCATTCATTTTATTGTAAATTATGAATATAATATCAAATGCTTGACCTTCATTAGTGCTTTGAAAGTCTTGGGGACTAAGGCTTATCCTTCTTCAGGATGATCCACATTTCTGGTTATTCTGCCAGCAGCTATAGTTAAGATCTATTGTTCTCCGAATCCTCAATTATCTTTTAAAAAATTAATTAACTACTTTCTTTTCTATTATGGTTTCTTTGCTTTAAATTGTATAAAAAGAGATTGTTGAGGGTTATTTTAGTAATTTCAAGCAAATCATTCATGTAAGTTAGTTTCTAATCTAGTGTATGAATAATAGTATATTTGTGGGAAGATAAAACCATGTATTCTATTTGTGATTGTTCCTTTGGGTTTCTGGGGCTAACATTTTCAAGATGTAAGTGATTATAGCAATATGTTGCTTGGAGGGCAAATTTATCTGCCATCTCTGCCTGTTTCTCACAATTTACATTGTTGGCATTGCTGTTTCCCTCAAATATTGTCAATATTAAAAGCATTATCTTCTTGCAGATCGTGTAAAGTCCTGTCTTTTTCTGACTGTACCCTTGCCATAGGCAATTTAGTGGTAGGCTGGATGAAGTTATAAATATGCAGTTACAAATAGCTGCAGACAAATCTTATTAAAAATGTTTACTTTTCTGATTCAGACAATTACTGTTACAATTATCTTCTCTATAGTGGAACAATTTTGTATCAAATTTATTGTTAATTTGTGATAATTTTAGAAAACTGGACATTGGTCACTGGATTAAAATTAGGTGAAAACTGATCTCAATAGATTTTATATGATGCTGAAATATGAAGATTATGGTATTTGTGCTGATTTCTCTGCCATATTGCAGTTAGCAGAAGTCCTGGGGGTGGTCCCCTCCTCCTATAAAAAGGAAGACGTAGCTGGTGGAGAGCATTCCTAGCTCAGTGAGATTTCAAAATATTGCACTACCTACCTACTCCAAAATAGCTCAGATCTGGTGACTTTCTGGCATGATACGAGGGACCCAGATAGTATTTAAGGAAAGAGCAAGGTAACCCAAATGCTGGGGGAAGAGAAAATGAGCGTTTGTAGGTGTTTGGTGGGCTGTGTTCCTGCTGAAAGTATTTGAACCCTGATTACTTTAAGCAGTGTATTCATCACAAGGAGTATTTGTTGCCATACACTAATACAGCAATTTCATCAAAACACAAGTGTTAATTTTAGAGGTTTCAATTTTATTCATTTTTGTGGGGTAGGAAACATTTCTAAAATGATGGAGAGTCTGCGTTCTGCCATATACCCTGCATGCTATTCAGTGAACTTAGGGCATATGCAATCACTTTAGCACATAGGAGATCTGCTTACACATGATTTCAGCAAGCAAAGTTTTGGGGGGAATTATGGCAGGTGATGAATTTTCAAGATTGTAACTGTGAATCACAGCTGTTAATATAGATAAGAGTTTGGTGACTAAAGCTACAATGTGCATTCAGGAAAAAGTGGAAAAAGAAGTCAAGACTAGTGGCCTACATTAGTGCACCAAAACCCAAAAACCTGAATTCAGTTAGAATAATTCTTGTGTGTGTGTGTGTGTGTGTGTGTGTGTGTGTGTGTGTGTGAAAGCAATTGTGGAAGTAAGAAACTCATTTACAGAGGACTTTCCATTCTTTCAGACTAGCCTTCAAATATAAGTCAGATTTTATCTTTATTGAAAGAGAAGATGTATATTTATGGTCAATTTTTAGTATTGTTGTTGTCCTGTTGGTTTTTTTTTGGTGTTCGTTTTTGTTTGTTTGTTTGTTTGTTTGTTTTCCTGAAGAGAAATTCCTTATTCTGCTTCCCGAAGCTGACCACAGGACTTAGCCTATTTCAAAACTCAGGTTATTTTCGTAAGACCTCCATAGCATCTGTCCTCTTTAGCACTTAACACTGATTGAGCAAGTCTCTTGATTCACTCATCAACAATGAAAAAGAGACTAAGCTAAAGCTCAGGTCCCAGTGTGAAGTTAGGTGTTACATTCCAATGATCCTTTTTTCTGTATCTGTGGTTCTGCTTCCTGTGAAGGTCTCCATTTCTATATGAATGCGTATTTGCACATTTCCCAGTAAGCTGGGATGCTGCAGATGATTTTCCACTTGGATGAAGGCCCAAGCCTTCAGAGATCTCAGTGTGTAATTGTGCACATGTATTTGAAAAGGTGACAACTGAATCAGTGTTGTCCTGAATAAAATCCAATCGTGATGGTCTATCACAGGTGACAACAGTTTCTTGGTATTGAAATGGATTCTCTAACAATGGAAACCAGTCTGCCAAATGAAGAATTACTGAACACATGTTAGCATTGTTATTTAAAGAGGTTCTGCATGCCAAAGACTGATAATGAAGCAGTAACAAACATCGCTAAATCATTTTGTAAGAGAAGGGGGAGGGAAAAAAGTGGAAGGGGGAAATTTTGTATTTTGAGCTCTTCTGCATCTGGTTCCATTGGCTAAACATTGTGCTATTTTGTAACGTTGGCTGAAACAAAATTGTTTTTCAAATTACATGAAAGTGTATTTAAAATTTCTAAGTATTACTCTGGTGGCTTGGAAAGTTTTAGTCATTGTGCCTGAATACACTCACACACAGAATGTTAAATGTAAACTCTTTTAACACATTCAAGGTGGATTGATTAGGACCATAATCTTTAAAGAATGATTTCCACCTTTGGTGGCTTTGATCATGTGGACACATTTTTCCAAGTATATAAACCACTTTCTAATCCTATACTTAGTTTGCCACAGATAATGATGACAGACAATCAATACATGCATGCATCTGTTCCAGTTATACATACACTTGGTACGAATAATTATGCTGGTGATGTTTTAAAGCATGTTAAGTTACTAAAGGTCCCTGTTCCTGACTCTGCAGAAAAAAGGTAACTGGCATCTGCTCGTGGCTGAATAAGACATTGGCATTTCAATACTGAATCCTCAAAACTTTTAGATGTACAACATTATATCTAGAATGCCGCTTATAATTGTCTGTATGTCTTGGTTTAGAACTTCAGTATACATTCCTTGTTACTAATTCTGTTTTGATAGACTGTTGCCCCCTGAATGCTTCCCCATTAAAAATAAGAAATTTAAAATCTCAAACCTGTGAGTTATCAGGTTTTTTTATTTTACTTTTACTGTTGATAGTGGTGAAAGCCAAACAATGAGAAAATTCAAGCAGGATAACAGCACACTTCCCACAGTCTTTGTACTGAATCTACCATGTTCTGACGAAATGACATATATATTGTACCATATTAACAAAGTAATGCAACCATTTTCAAGCAGTACCTGACTCCATTTCTCGTTGGGGCCAAACTTCTGAGTGAGAACTACATAGAAATTGATTTGTTATATCCCATTTTTTTTGAAATATAGTCATTGGATAGGAGGACACATGTGAAATTCTTATTTAGACTTTAACTTTTAAAACTGTTTTAAAAGGAAATAGTGTACTTCTTATGTGATCATGCCTTGGGTATGCTTTCACAAACCGTATTATCATGTGCACACACATTTGCAAATAATATGCAAAACAGTTTTCAGTAGACACATCAGACAAACAAATACATATAACTGTAGAGCAGATGTGATTTTTATTTTATAAATTACTTCTAATTTAAATTCCAGGAACTCTAGTATAATGTGGCCACGCACATAGTTAGTTTTTATTTCCAGAGAATTCTTTTTAGAAGAAATCAAAACAATTAATGTAAATATCTTCGTTTTTATGAAGCGAAACTTGAGATAAATACTTTTAGCTCAGAACCAGAGATATTTTATTTTTTATTTTTATTTTTATTTTTATTTTTATTTTTATTTTTATTTTTATTTTTATTTTTATTTTTATTTTTAGTACTATTATGGTTAAGATCAGAAGAACTAAATTTCCATGGTCAGCCTGTTTCCTAATATTCTAACAAGTAAGAATTTAGGATCATAGATAAGATTAATACTAGATTTTGTGGTCTTACAAAAAATAAGTGTCATCTGTGTGTGGTGTTTTTAATGAGGAATCAAATATGGCCAGTACTGGAAATCTCATGTATGGGATACATTTTGTCACAGAGATTAGTAATACCTAATTTGTTGGTTTCAAAATAGTTTTGTATAAGAACAGTAAAACACTTTTTAAAAAAAAGTTAAAAAACTAAAGAATAGGTGATTCTGAAAACAATTCTAAAGGATGTATTGTTGTTCAACTAGGCTACTAATAAGCTATTGCTCTTTCTGTTCATGTACACACACATTGTATTTTTTACACGTGCATTATACATACACATATCTTTATATGTCTTCACACATAATGCATTTATGTTATATCTAAAAGGCTAAATTACATTTGTATAAAACAGTCTTTTTATACTAATTAAACAACTAATAAAAAAAAGTGAGTTGATATCTTCATTAAATAGCTTCTATTAAATGGAATAATTTGTTTTTAAATGCAATTGCTGCCTTCAGTTAATTTTCAGTTCATTTTCTGGTTATAGCTCTTCCTATAGGGCTATAACCCCTTCTGACAGGACAAGGGATAATGGGTTTAAACTGAAAGCAGGGAGATTTAGATTAGATATCAGGAAGAAATTCTTCCTGGAGAGGGTGGTGAAGCACTGTAACAGGTTGCCCAAAGAAGTTGTCAGTAACCCATGCCTGGCTGTCTTCAAGGCCAGGCTGAATGAGGCTTTGAGCAACCTGGTCTAGTGGAGGGTGTCCCTGCCCGTGGCAGGGGGGTTGGCACTAGATGATCTTTAAGGTCCCTTCCAACCCTAACCATTCTATGATTCTATTATTCTATATGCTTATTTCTTGAAGATACCACTTGAGTAACTACAGTATAATTGTCATATTAAGTTATACTTAAATTAGCATAGAAAACCACAGCACTAGGTTAACCAAGGTTAACAGTAGCTAACCAGTAACTGCAGAGCTAAAGCCCAGGCCATCACTGAGTCACTGCTGAAGTTCTGCAGGTTTCTAGATGGAAGCTGACTTAGGCAGGCTGACACGCTCCACAGTTTAGTAAACAACCACTAAATTTCTCCAACTATGTGCTTTATATCCTCATTCCTATTGATTTCTGTATGAGAAAAAAAAAAAATTAAATCTAACCAAAAAACTTCAAAGCATTCTATCACGTACAGAATAAGAAAGCACTTTCTTCCAGCATCCATTTTCATCATCCTGTTCTGATTTTTGACTTCAGTACTACATCTTATTCCCAAATACAGTAGGGGAATAATATGCATTTACTCTTCTCACAGAAAACACTCTACATTCACCTCTATTGGGTCACATATAATTGACTTTGTCCCTTTCTTAAATCATGTATTTTTAAGGAATTTGCTGTAATTGTTAGTCTTCTATCAACAACAAATTGCATTAGTGTATGGGCTATACTCCATCTTTCAGATTGCTAACAGGTATACTAAGTAATACTTTACCAGACACTAGCTCCTGAGGGAGCAAGTCTAACTCTCAAACACTGTAAATGCTGTGTTTAAAGCAAGCTGTATCTTCCTTTCTTGCTGGTACTTGGTTCATCTGAAGGCAGAACAGAATTGGCTCCAGTACCAGTCACAGTTCTACAGTCTTTGATTACCTACTTATTCTCTGACCTTTTACTTTTACAGTCTGCCCTCCTGCCCTTATCCACTTTCTAATAAATTAAAATAGTGCCTTCCAAGCTACTTTTGCAAAATCCCCTCATGATAAAACTCTGCAGAATGCTGTTCATTCATTGAAATGAAAATAGATAGTACCCTTTTCTTTCCTCTTATAACAAAATAGCATATTTATGGAGGTAAATGAGCATATTTACTCAGTCCGAATTTCTCCGGATGTTGTCTAATCATGCTCTTGGTTAAATTCTTTGAATGTTTGCTCCTATAAAGACATAAATCTCTGACAAAATGCTTGGGAAAGACCTCTGAATAGTGGACTCCTTCTGAAGAAGAGTAGGAACCAGAAGCTTCAGAAATCAAAAACCTCTCTTCCTCCTCTTGCTCTTTCAGTAGCATATTTAACCCACCTGTCAGCTGCCACTGAGCTAGTGAATGATGCATATTTACAAAAGCGGATGATAAAAATAATACAGTGTTAACAGGGGTTATGATTCACGGTTCAAACAATCTTTTTCTTTCTTCATTGCAATTCAGAAGCTCTGCTGCTTTTTTGTGTGCAATAAATGGTAGTCTTGTACTTTACTCGATTACAGAATCCTGAGGAAAAAATGGATCAAAAATTGTGTTATATATATCTAGTCAAGCTGCAAATCTGTGTAGGACAACACTTTTTTAGTCAAAGAAATGGCAATGACCCAAAGTTGATCTATGTTTCTAATTCACCATTGATTATGCCATCCTACTTCTTCTGAAATATACCTGATGTTCAAAATAATTTCTTTTGATCTTCCATGGTATGTTCTATGAAGAAAAGGAATATAATATATTCTATGCCTATGGCTATTGCTCCTAAATATGAACCCTATTCCCTGAAATGGTCACCATCTGAAATAAAAAAGTGTCAATTAATCAGTCAACAAAAATGTCAATTTTAATGCATGACCTCGTAAGACAAAGCTATTTGGGCTTGCTTATATTTGGTTCATTTAATGTATTCCACATGGATTTGACATTTTCAGTGGATATACAGAATGCAGTAGGCTCCTGAGGCCAAGCCATACCTGACAGGGTAGTAGTAGATCAACAAAATTCAGTGGAGATTTATAACAGAAGATCAGTTTTTCTTATAGCTTAAAGTGTTGGGGAAAGCAGTTTAGAAACAAAGCTTATGATTCAGAGGCTGTCAAAACTGACAGTCATATACTAAAGTCAAATGAGACTGGTAAATGTTATGGGTAATGGCAGGTGACATTAAAGTAATTACATTTAGAAAGCATGCATATAAATTAAAGATCTGATTGTTATTAGTACTGAATACTCCTTGTCTAATACAATGTCATGTGAGAAGTTTATTGTTACCTTGTATATATAATGTCAATACAATCGCTATTTGAAATAAGTTTACACTTAAAGACAAGGCCTGAATTACAACTTGTGGGGATTAGAGTGGTGTCCTCTGAAGCTCTAAACAATCTGTGCACCAGAGGGACAGTAGAAATGAGTATATTAATCTTTTGGTCTCCTAGACAAGCAACGAAAAGTGAGCAAGATGAAGTTATCATCTGGAAACCTTGTTGACCCATCTGTTATTTAAAATGTACCAATGGAATCTGGTATCACCTATTCACATTTTTGTATTCAAAGAAGTGGTTACTTTAAGTCAGGAATTTTGTTTGGTTCCAAAAAAATAAATGTGTCTACAAATTCAGATAGCTTAAGTTCTGTTGAAAATTTTCCAACCTTAAAGATTCAAGTTACTTTATTATTTTTCATTAAACATTTTACCATCCTTAATTGAAGTAGAAATAAAAATGAAGAAAAAGGCTTTTAGTGAGTTTAATATGTGCCTTTAATTATTATTCAGAACTAATACATGGTTTTAGTCCTAATGCAGAATAAACAAACATTTGCCACAGTCCCTCAAAAAGCTCCATAGAAGTAACAGTTCCAAAAGATTTTCTTTACTGTCATCAATGACAGTTATATAACAGTAAGCTTAAACCACCCTTCTTAGTATTCAGTAACAGGTTTCCATGTTATTCATTAATGTATATTAAAAAAATGTAAATGATTTCATTTCATATAATTGGCTGGACCATGAGTATTTCAGTTCAGTGTATTCTTTATTGTCAGAACTTGTAAAAACTAATTATGATCTTCAACTGAGTGTTCATTTCTTCCTCAATTAAAATAAAATTGTCAAAATACAGAGCAATTTTGGATTTTACTAGAGCAAACTGGGGTTTGATGTAAAAGAAAATACAACGAATAAGAAAACATGGATTTCAATGCTTTAGAGACCTTTTATTGCTTCAGGGAAACAAAAGAAAAGACAAAAATCCACTGCAGAATATTTTATTTACTGCTTAACATGAAAGATGTATTGACTCTTTTCTTTCTGAAGTTTCTCTTTCTCAATCTGAAAAGCTTTTGCTTTCAGTCAGCTTTAAGACAACAGAGAAAGCTCTGACTTTAAAACCATCTCTTCTCTTCGCTTCGCTTCGCTTCGCTTCGCTTCGCTTCGCTTCGCTTCTCGGCTCGGCTGGCTCGGCTCGGCTCGGCTCGGCTCGGCTGCTCTTCATATTCTATAATGTTTTCTTATATATTTCCTTTTTTTTTTTTTTTCTTTTCAGTATGTACAGCCTAATGAAAACCTAAAGTAAACCTCTCATAAGTAAAAAGGAACTAGGATTTTCTTCCATCAGAAAGTGCCATAAAACAGCTCCATGCTGTGTGCTCAAAACAAGCTGAGTGATCAGTACAGGATTAACTGAGGGAAGCACTGACATGCTATTCACTACTCCTAAGGACACCAGTTCAATCAGCACATTAATATAACTCTAGATGTCCCTCTCAGCACTTGATACTCCATATGTAGAATGACACTTCTGTGAAAAAACGTGACACAGTGCAAGTAAACACACAGTGCAAGACTATAGGGAATATTTTTCACATCTCTTGACATCTCTTCTGGAAATGTGTGTTATGCTTTCCGCTCCATATCCAGTCCTTGTCTTTAGAAGACACTGCTTTGATTAAGTACCAGGATGTGGGAGAACAAAATCTTTTGAGTTTAGGAAACCTTTAGTAAATTCTGTCTGCTTCACTTTGTCTTCCTTTGTTCCTGTTTTTTAATTTTCAGGTTGCTATACTGAGATTACAACTGAAAGCATCAGTGCTTGTGCTTGCCTTTCTAAGTAACCCCTCTATATTACATTTTCTTTCACTGTATTAGATGTCCTGGTCATAAACACTTTAAAAATGCTGCAGTAAATGGACTCTTCTTAAAATCCCTCTGACAGTAAGATTTTTATAGCTTTGATTATGTCTTGTAGATTATGTCTTGTAGACATATTTTCATCCTGTCTGAATTAATCAATATTTAATACCCAAACTAAAGCTACCTCTAAGGCTTCTGGATAATATGAATTGTAGCCTAGATATTAAAGAATCAAGAAAAAGATGTTCCCAGGGACTGGGTTTTCTTGATTTTTTTTTTTTTTTTTTTTGTATAGTGGAACTTCCATAAAACTCTAAATGCCAGAAACCTCATGAGTTTAAAGTGTATCTAAATATTATATTTTTCATAATCACTAATGCTGACTTGTAGGCGAAAAGGCTATTAAGAGAATAGAAGGTATGAAATGAGTAAAATATGAAAAGAAAATGTCTTTAAACTTAAAAAGGGTTGTTAAAATAATTCAAAATATATTAACAGCAAACAGAAAAACCTTACTTTATAAAGTTGATTTATTAGATTTTTTTAGGAAATATTTAGATCTTTCCAATAACGCCTCTGTAGTGCTTTCCATTCACCTATTTTTATGCTTATCTCATCTTCGAAAACCAGGCTTAATGGAAATGATGGACCACAATTGTCTTTATAATGAAAAATAGGTTTCACCTTTGAGGATGACATTGAAGACGCCCAACTGTATTTAATTTCCAACTTATAATTATGATGATTGTAGTATGACCTATGTAACTGCATTACTTCTGTCCAAAATGATGATTTCCTTAGAATAAGGACATTCAAGAAAACACAATAATACTTGAAAAGTGTAATGATATTATTCAAAATCCAATAACATTGCTGTGGAAGAACTCAAATTAGTGCTCATGGACATTGAATTGTACCATACTAGATGCAAAAAAGCAAGAAAAGTTATAAGATCATAGTGTGCCCTGCAGCTGGAATATAGTGTAGATGCCCCCAAACTCTCTTTAGAGTAACTTGCATGAGCAGTCAGGTGGTTGGGCAGCAGCAGCACAAAGTGCTATATTGCTTGAAAAATCTTTAAGGACAGAAAAAAATCTATTGATGTCCAGCTTATTGTCCATCTAGGTGAGTTAGGTAATTTCAGACTGACTTAGATATGCCTGTATTACTCTGCAGCTTAGATATTAACTTTTGATTTCTGGACAAGGAAGTTCTTGGGTGACAATAATAATCAGTAAATCCATAGCATAATTTGAATGTGTAGCCACTGTCTTCAAGAGCATGCTTGCCGAACAAGGAAGAGTTCTTTAGTTGTTACTCAAAACCAATGAACACAGTACTGATTGCTGGACGACTGAGCAAGTTGCATAGAAAATGGAGAAACATCTTGACTAAGAAGACTTCATAGCTTTGGGCAGTCTATATAGGCACATGAGAATGTATAAGCAAAATATAATCAAACAAAACTATGAAAAGTTGATTAAAATCTGAAACTGAGTAAGTTTATAATTAATCATTCTAGAGCTGTAAAACTTGTTATATATTAGCCATTAAAAATAAGTGAAAAGGAGTTTAATGGCTTAAATTGAGGTTTAAAATTTTCATTAGTGCTCAAATCTATTCCAGCAGAGGAGATGATAGCCTCAATTGATTCAGCTCTAAAGATTTACCAAAGTATCAGGAAGGTTTAATTAGATCAGTGGCAGTCAAAGAGAAAAACTCTCAAATGACACAATATAATTTGAAGAAAAGTTAAATATTATTAAGAAGCTTGTTCTCAATAGGCTTAAAAGTTACAGGACAGTTTAATAATATAGATTGTGGTATTTTTAAAAAATATTCCAGCTAGTAAGAGTCAGTAGAAACTGCAAATGTGTTAGAAATGTTAAAGCATCTGACTAGAATTCAAAACTTACTTTACAGAGAACAACATTTGTTGCTCTTAAAGCTGAAACATGGAAGGAGATAAAAGTAAATGTCCATACAGTACAGTATCAATGCTATTTGTTAAAAAACACTTCATAGTGGGTAAACACTGATAGTGAGTAGAAGTGAACTGAACACAACCCCTGCTGGGCTGTTGATGCTGGGTTAACTGAAGTCAGTAGGACTCTTTTTTCATTGAAATGATCAGATTTTGAAACATATTGCTAATCACGGAACATGAGTCTTCTGATAAGTTCAATACAGATATAATTAAAATGTAGAGGTCTTCTTACCTACCTTTACCCACATTAAAATTAGATATTTTCTTTTTTGTTTAAAAGTAGAATTTTTTACCTCCTCAATATTCAACAGAGCTGGATAGACATAATCAGATTATAATTCATTCCATCCTAAGGGAATGGCAGTTGACTATAGATTGCATCTACACTAATTTACACTGGCTTTAAGATGTGCTAATCAGAATATATTATTTTTTTTCCCATAAAAACTTTGCTAAAAAGAATTATCATTATAGCCATTAAATTTTCTTCATATCCTATGGAAAAATAAGGTATGAATTTTGTTAGAAATTCAAAAGAACTGAGTTTCAGCTTTTAACTGAAACCTTTAAGCTTTTCAGTTTTTAGCTTATAGCTGTTTTCTTGCTTAATAAATCCTGTGTAGCAGCCCTCGCTCTCTAAACAAGCACCAAGTTGTTTTTGGTCAAGCAGTGGACCAAGATGATCCAAGGGAGAAATCTGAAAGTTTAGAAAACATTTTAATAAATAAATCAATAATTTTCCTAGAAGACAGGATGATCTGAGACAAAAATATGAAACCAGCTTATTTTTCTGATACTATGTTTATTTTAAAGTCACAGAAACTGTAGAGTACATCCAACTGAAATACTAAGGTACATGCTTGGAAACATGTAAGGCAACACTTTCTTATGTGTATTCATAGACACACAGTATATTCCTGTAATACAGAAAATTTCAATGTTTAAACACATTTTAGAGGCGCCTTTTTTTTTTTTTTTTTACCGAAATACATATTTTTTAATCCTCAGATTGCTTATATTTCAACATTTTGAGCTTAATCTCATTTGGAGTCATCTTTCTTCCACGTATCTCTCTATCTTATGCAACCAAAGAATTCCAAAATATGAAAATTTGTTTGATCATCTACATCCATCCTCTATTTTTTTTCCTTGTACAGGATGTTTTTCAAGTATTTACCCAGTCTTAGTTTAAAACTTTCCAAGAGTGATTCCTTATTTTATATGACTATCTAGTAACTACAATCACTATTATCCTGTTTGAGTAAGACAGTTCACCATGTGCCTAATTTTAAGCATTAAAAAAGTGTCTTTGACTTCAATCAGATGCTAGACTTAACATTATGCCTCTGTTTAAATGCCTTGTCAACTCAGACTGTTACCATGATGAGAAACATAGTCAGATAAAAGGAATAATAGGTCCTGACCTACATAATTTAAATATGTATTAAAGTTGGCAATGGTCTTTCCTGAAATCATGCGCCATGAGTAGTAGTTTCTATTTGTTGATAATGCAAACACAGTAAAAATATCACTGTCAAACTTAAATGAAAATTGTTGCCGACTATTAAAGTTAAACTTGCTTATTATTATAGTTAAACTAAGGCTAAGGTTCAAACTAAGCATTTCACATGAGTTCAGTTTTTAACTAAGTTGATTTTTAAACAGGGTTAGCATATAATCACAAAATTCTTTCAGTTGTCATCTACTAAACCTGAAATGTATAATCAAATTTTAAGTATGTGCTGATCCATATCAGTCTAGTAAAAAATCATGCCAAATGATTGAAATGATAAAAAGGAATATTTAGGGTGCATAATGAAAGAAGGAATAAGTAGATCAATAATTAAAGGAAGATTTTATTACATTTCTAATACTCCCAATTAGTGAAAACAGTGTTTATGACTTATATCATAGATTGACAAGGATTCTGAGTTCTGGTTTTGCTATCTTGAATACCACATTTTGGTATATTTGTTGTAGATATCTATAGTTTCAGAGTTTTCTGAAAGTCCCCAAATTTATAAGGGATTTTGTTCATGAAAAAAGTAAAATTATAAAAAGCCAACTAATCTAAGTGGTCATTACTTTAAAATTTGGAGGTCTGAGTTGGACTGATCACTGAAATGTGGGTTTTGTCATCAAAGGTTTCTGCAGTGTAATTTCCTTTAAAAGACAGAAAAGATTTTTTTTTTTTTTTTTTTATCATGCATTCTGGTGAATTAAACAATGCTACTGATGAAGATACAAAGGGTCTCAATTTGCCATTGATGGAAGTCTGGCCATGCAGTAGGGATTCATTCAGCTTGCATTCATCCAGTGTTAGCTTGAATCCAGAGCCTGGCAGAAAACATAGAGAAGAAAAATGGTTCGTGCAATCTGCTGTTGTTAAGGGGCTTTCTCTGGGGGAAATACAATTGAGTGAAGCAGCAAATTCAGACAATAGACCGACTATTTTCTAAAAGATTATCTGTTGAACAAGCATGTATTTTTGGAGGGGTTCTTACAGTTGGTAACAGATGGGAAAAGTGATTAGGAAGGATAAAGAAGTTGGGTAAGAGAATGAGACTGTGGGACATATGACAGGAGTAGATGGCAGGGTAGATGAGAGGTGAATAATAGGAGGAGGTTGGCAGACGTTCTTGCCCCTGCAAAGCAGTGGCAGTCCCTTTTTGGCTGGATTGCCTTTCCTTGTTGTTGGATTTCCAAGGTCTTGCTCCTGAGGTTCCTTTTTAACAGGGTGACATTTGAAACTGCTTTGAATGAAATTAATGTTATTTAGTAAAAATATTTGCAGCATATTGACAGACCCTGCCTTCTAAACTGTACCTGAGGGAACTATGTGAAGTTCATACTGCTCTCAGTTTTACCATAGCAGCTGAGACTTAGTCCCAACACTAGGACTTCTTTTTTTGCCCAGAAATCCTAGAGTTGCTACAGACATTCCAGAAAAAGAACCTCTGAGGATATCCCAGTAAAAACAGGGAAAGGATATTTGGCTATTTGAGAGCTGCACTTTCCTCATAGTCAGTATGTTTAGCTGATATTCCTTCAGGGAGTCTCAAATGTGTTGGTGTGAAATAAACCCCTGATGTAAGGGTATATTCGATAAGCGATGGTGTGGCAGCTCTACAAGGAGAGTGTCTTCCTCCGGTGGAAGTGCAAGGTGTATCCAGGTGCTAGGACTAATTAAAAAAAAAAAAGTAGATAATCTCATTTATTTAATGATCCATAAAATGTTCTCAGAAAGGAATACATTTTATATTGCCTGAATGAAATGTGGATAAATGCCATTGAGCTTTTACTTTTGACTATTTTAGCACATCTGTTTGCTAAAAGAGAGGAAGGCTGCTTTGTATTTAGGGATAAGGAAAGAGACTGCTTGTGGTTGTTCCTGCAGATGCCTTGCACTGACATCCACCCTTGACTTATCTGGATGTTGTACAGCCATGGAACCAGTCTGGTCACAGTAATAAGTTATCGACAGAGGGAACCAAAACTGTTTAGAGAGCAACAGATCTAGTGAAAGAAGACTGCTAGAAAAAGGGAGATCATTAAGATGGAAACAGTCAGGACAATCATATCATGAATACCACTTAAGGGCACAAACCAGTCAATGGGGAAATGGTAAAGAGAGGAAGACTGTTTATCTGGGAAGGTGACAGAGTAGTGATGGAGATCAAGAAAAGAAATAAAACATGAAGGAGCAGAAGCAGTCAGGACTATTTAGAGGTGCCTGTTGGCAGCCCTGTTCTTGATCACTGCACCTCAGAGCAGGACAGCAAATTTGTTGCTTTGGTCATAGTTCTGTCTAACAGCTACAGTCAGGGAATGCCTCAAGCACACATCCTAACAGAAGTGACTTTTTGGCTTGCCAGTGGCAATCATTGGCCTGGACTCATTTTGCATAATTTTTAGTAAGGAATACATCCAAGATGATAAAAGTGACATACCTTACATAGGATAAGCTGACTTTTAGAAGTGCTTGTTTTCTCTGCTAACTAAAAGGGAGCTGTGGATAACAAGTCTCAGGTGATTTGAAGTATGTGGGATGAATGTGAATGAAAATATCTACAGCTGGTGCCCTGTTTATGGTTAAATAAGTTGTGGTTTGAGAAGCGTTGAGCCTCCACTCAAACAGTTTTTTGCAATTTCTCAAAGTCGTCAATATTAGCCCTGCTACTTGCACATTTGCCATAACAAAGTCAGTAGAAGGTGATTACCCCTGCTGGAGTCTTGCCAGAACATGAAGACTTAACTCCACTACGTGTGGAAAAAGAGACAACTAGCATCCAGGCCTTCATGTGATGTTAGTTCTCTTGTGCATAGAAATAAACAGATAATCACAAAGAACTCCAGATCACGGTATGCACAAATCATATAGCAAATAATTTTCTAATGTGAGACTTTCAGTCATGTTGGAAGCTCCGTGACTGACTCAATCAGCCTGTTTTATCTCTTCTATCCCATAGACATAGTAATCATCCATGGAGCTCCTGCTCATTAACATCAAAGCATAGTTCATAGTTTATAAAACATTCAGTAGTTTTTTATATAAAAAATGGTTAAATGCAAGCTTCAGGTAATAACTATTTTTCACCAAAGATCTGCTAAATAAACAAAGCATAAAATTAATTACATTTTAATTAGATTTATGAAGTTAATCACTGTAGAGAGTCACCGATAATAGAACATGTGGGGGACACTAGATAACAGATTACAAGACATTGAAATGAAATGGAAGTTCAAGAGGATTTTATTTGACTTTAAACTGGGTAAAACCAAACTTTTAAAAGTAAAATCTGATCAGATATAGTCGACTTCTTTACAGTGTCACTGCAGTCAAATTACAAAATTCCAAGTTACTGAACTTTCCTAAATATGTGTCAGAACTTCAACAAGTGACAGAAAATATACAGCCCTCTAATTCCTAAAGTTTTTATGTGATGCCAGTAGGATACATGATACATTTATTTCTGATTATTTTGAATCATCTTTGGTCTTCTGTGGAAAGTTGGGTGCTTTTGTCAAGATTAAATCACTAGTCAGATATTAGCTGTATATTGAAGAAAGAAGGCAACCTGATAAATTTAAAAGGAGGTCTCATCATCTAAACTAAAATAGTAGTAAAATGCTAATGGTACAATGTGCTAGTGTCAGGGAGAAAAAATATCCTTGTTTTTTGTTTATACATCTTGAAATCTGTGTTCTGGTTTTAGTACATTCTGGTCTCCACTGTATAACTTTTCATTCTTTCTTGACATTCTCTCTTTCCTTTATTTTTGCATTGGGTTTGTGGTGGGATTTTGATAGTGATGGAGAGGCTACAGGGATGGCTCCTGTGAGAAGCTGCTTGAGGCTTCCCTCGTTCGTAGTTAGAGCAGCCTCTGGTCAAGGCTGAGCCAATTAGCAAATATGGTAGTGCATCTGTGATAACATATTTAAGAGGGTAAAGAAATCCTGGTGCTCAGCCAGCATCAGAGAGAGGGGTGGGATGTGAGAGAGACTACTGGGCAGACACCAAGGTCAGTACAGAAAGGTGGGGAGGAGGTGGCCTGAAGTAGGGGTTTCCCTCACTCCATGGTGAGAGGGCAGGCTGTGCCCCTGCAGCCATGGAGAGTCACAGGGGAGCAGAGACCTGCCTGCAGCCTAGGTACAGCCCCACACCAGAGCAAGGGGCTGTGCCCTAAGGGGGATGTGAGTCTGATTGAAGCCCAGGCTGGAGCAGGCTGTTCCTGAAGGGCTGCAGCTCATGGAATGGACCCACGCTGGAGCAGTTAGAAGAAAACTGCATCTTGTGGGAAGGATTAATGTTGGAGAACTTTGTGGGGGATTGTGTCCTGTGGGAGTCACTCCATAGTGGAGCAGGGTCAGAACATGAGGTGTTCTTCCCCATGAGGGGGAAGGAGCAGCAGAGACAACATGTGATGAACTAACCACAACCCCCATTTCCCATCCCCTTGTGCTGCTGGAGGGGAGGAGCTAGAGAAATAGGAAGCAATGCCAAGTCCCAGAAGAAGGGAGGGGTGGGAGGAAGGTTTTTAAGATGTTTTGTTTTGTCTTTTATTATCCTACTCAGATTTGATTGGTAACTAATTAAATTGATTTTTCTTCCCCAAGTGGATTCTGTTTTGCCCATGGCCATAATGATGAGTGATCCCTCCCTGTTGTCTCAACCCCATGAGCTTTTCTTTACATTTTCTCCCCTACGTCCCACTGGGTGCAGGAGTGAGTGAGTGAGCACATGGTCTTTTGTTGCCAGCTGGGCCTAAACTATGACAGTTAAAATTCATCTCACCTTTATTTCTGCAAAATGAAGGTCTCAGCCTTTTTAAAACAGATGCAAGAGCATTTGAATTGGATAGGATGAAAGCAATCATGGGTGAGTTGGTGAAGAGGTCAAGTAGAATATTTCTTTCTGTGCTTACTGGTCCATAATAAGTGAGCACACCTGTGAGAGACCTTATCTTGAGCTGATTGTCTCAAAGCTTGTTGACAAAGTTGTGAAACTTTCTAGTGGCTTGGCTTTTGGTGCCTTGAGGAGGAAGGATTGCCTGCAGGCCTGAATAGATAAGGGCCAAATGGCCTACTGAACAGGTAAGAAGCAAATAGTCTCCTCAGAGACCAGTTCCAACCAAGGACAAAGAACAATCACATCGCCTCATGGGGGGTTCGGACACAGAGGACCCCCTAAGCCTGCCAAAGTATGCAAGTGGTTACAAATGGTCCTATGCACCTGTCGTAGTTTGACGACAAGCCTTCTCTACCACCCCGCCCCCCCCCAACCCCCCCTCCTCCCGGTGAGGAAGGGTCGGAGGAACAAACCAGGAAAAGCCTGTAGGAGCTGAGATAAGAACTATTTAATTATATAAATGAAACTTAGGGAGTTACTAACAATGCTAGTGCTAGTGAGTAATTTAAGGAACAGAGGAAGAGGGTAGAACAAATGATACAGGATCCCACCCCAAGAGGGAAAAAAAAGGAAAGAAAACCCACCCAGAGGGAGCAAACCCCCCACGAAACCACCCGGGGGCCGAGAGAGTAAGAGAGAGAAAAAAAAAACTTTCAAACCCTGACTCCCAGACCGATCTGCCCGGCAAGACGCTGGCTCTGCCCGGAGCACCCACCACTCGCCATGAGGTCCCACCACAAACAAACCCCCAGCCCACTCGGCCGGAAGCCCCCTCAGACCTTTCCCCTTCCCAGGGTCCTGCCCAACCACAAGCCTTTCCACTCACATCCCCACCCCCTCCCTGCCGGTCCTGCTGTGCCGCAGGTCCTGGGCTGGCACTACCTATGTGGCTTGATGTGCTATGGGGTGAAGCAAAACAGACTAGCTGGTGCAAGGCTAAGACAGCACCCCATGGGATCAGCTGCCTAGCCTGAGAGCAGGTGCAGGAGGCAGGAGTCAGTAAAAAATTACTCTATAAAAGACTGTGGGACCAAACTGTGTCAGGGACCCTCTCCACTGAAGACTACGGACCAATGGGATGCTGCTGAATCCATGGTGGTGACTATCTCTTGTAATTCTATCCTGACTGCTTGCTAAATTTCCCCCCCTTTTCTATTTTCTCTCTCTTCTATCGCTATTTCCTTACACCAAAAATAAACTCCTTTGTTAGCGGCATCTGACCTTGTTTGTGTCTTAATCTCACTCTGGGTACCACAATGATTCTCCCCCTTCCCAGGTTAACTGGGTTGGGACAGCACCAAATTGTGAAGCTCAATTGGAACATGGAAACTACTTTTATTTTTAATGAGTAACCTGCCACAAATATCTGCTTACTATTAAATTGGAAGAGGATTTTCTACAATTACAGATAAGTTAATAAATGACATTATATACTTCACAACAAAAATGGGACCAAAAATGTATCTGTGAATATCAGATACATAAATGCAACATGTGTTTATCTGATATGAACTTGTGTATACTAATGAACTTAGGTCTTCTCTCTGAGCTGCATTATCAGCTGCTGTTTGATTTGAAAGCTACTCTGGAGCATCCGAGCACACACAACTGCTGGTTTTCCAAGATATCCAGCGATGTACAGAACATGCTAGGTGTAAGAAAAAACTGAATAGTCCTCTCTTGAATGCAGAGCAATTATGAGAATATCAAATCAGGCAGACATAAAAAGATTGGGGGGTGAAAATGTAACATTAACCAAAATGACTGAATGTTGGTTCCTAAAGCTATTAATTTAAAATTAATCTTTAAGGAATCTTATTTTCTATAGAAGTTGTATACGGTGTCTTTGTGACTTCAGTTGTGTTAGTCAGACCTTTTGAAAATCATGTTTCTTATACTTTTACAATAAAACAGATTTTTACATAGAAGTTTAATTTGCTGCACTAATTTACTACTAATTTCTAGAAGGAAAATCAAGATTATTATTTTTTTTTAAATGTTGTTTCTGATTTTCAGTTAGTAATTTCTACTGAGTCATACTCATCTGTTCCATTTTAGGAAGATTCTGCACATATCTGTACAGAATTAGATGGGGTTTTTTGCTCACTAAATCAAATGCAGAACATTCATCTCTGGCTGCCAAACCCTGTAAGAGAAAGTCCAGCGAATCAGAAGAAAGAAATCTGCAGGAAGCTCGTTACTTCTGTGAAAGTTTAGACGGATGTTTATGGTCTGTGTCTTTTGCTGAAGTTACATGTAAAGGCAGCTTCTTAGAATGTAATATTTTTTTACTTTTCTTGGACAGAAGTAGGTATGCCTGTGTTGTATAGTAACATACATTTGCAGTACGCCAATGTTATTGCATATGATCGTACAGTCTAAATAGTACAGGTGGAATACTGTTAAATTAAAAAATGGTTTTAACTAATTTTTCTGTTATACAACATACACACCTATATGCACATACATCTGCAGCTGTACTGTTTATGGCAGCAAGCCTGTATATTTTCCATTGAAAGGGACTTGTCTAGTCACAGTTTATCAACTGTTCTGCCTTTCCAGCTGTTGTACAGATCTTTATTGAAGGAATGCTGTAGAAATTTAGGATTTCCTTGATGCATCACAAGAGTTATGCATGTCCTCTATCAGTGATCAGCTGCTGCTTGTGTTTTTGTTCCAATAAGCTAACATACAGAAAGTCCAGGGAAGTATTAAAAGCTCTCACGATTTCTAGGTGGGTTTTCCAAATGAAAGAGAAGAACATGGAGAGGTCTTAGTGCAGGTGCCATGGGGACCTCAAGTCTAATTTGAAACAGTTAATTAGAAACTTCATGTGTTTTGGTGTGTTGGTTCTTTCATTCAATCTTACTCCTGTTTTAGGTTTCAGAGAGCTTGTCTCTAGACCTAACCTTTCATTCCTTTTGGATGACAAATGCAAAGAACAAGATGACTCAGCTATTAGGTTACTCTGATACTTGTCATACCAAAGTTTGTTACTTCTTGAGAAACCTTTTATTCCTTCTTCAGAAAGAAAACAAGATAAAATGTTATGAATAATGAAACTGAGTGTTATACTGAAAACAGTTTCCTCTTTGAGCTTTGAAGATATTATAACAAACATAGAATAAACTTTCATAGAGAATTTATATGGCTTGAAAAGAAACAGAATTATAAATAATTTAAAGATTATTTATTTATAAGAAAACCATAATTTGTTTCAGTGCAATAAGACAACAGTATAGGATTTGAATTAATATGTAAATAAGAGAAGGAAAACACTCTGAATATGAGAAAGAGGTTACATTTTGCCTGTTAGTTACTAAAATTATTTCATGTTGAATAGTTTAAGTTCCTAAATTTGTAGGTTTTTACTGAAAGCTTTATCATCTTCTCATCTCATTTTTGCATTGAACAGGAAATTTTCTGAAGGACTTTAGAGAAGTGTATTATTAGAACATTTGTGAGCATAGTAAGAAAATGTACTAAATCCTTCATCAATTATTTTAATTAATGCCATTATGTCATTTAATACTGGGAAAGGTGGATTCTTCAAGAAAGACCTATAAAAGTTAAGTAGAATTACAGGGAAAGTTTTAGAAAGCAATTTTAAGAAGCTTCAGAAAGGTTGAATAAAATGTATCTTAGTAGAAGTAACGTTAGATGATTAAGAAATAAAGCAAAAAGACCCCAGCTAGTATAGGTTCAAAATTCACCAGTATATTTTAGTGGGAAATGGAATAGGAGCTACATGACTAATGTCTATAGATGAGGGTTTTAACAGAAGTGTAATATTTATCAGGAGAAAATAATTTAAAACACAAGGTCAGCTCTGGGGAAAAGGACCTTGGAGTCCTAGTGGACAACAGCATGACCATGAGCTAACAGTGTGCCCTCAATAGCATCCTAGGGTGCATTAAGAAGAGCGTGGCCAGCAGGTCAAGGGAAGTTATCCTGCCCCTCTACTCTGCACTGGTGAGGCCTCACCTGGAGTGCTGTGTCCAGTTCTGGGCTCCCCAGTTCCAGAAGGACAAGGAACTACTGGAGAGGAACCAGCACAGGGTCACTAAGATGATGAAGGGCCTGGAGCACCTTCCATATGAGGAAAGGCTGAGAGAGCTGGGTCTGTTTAGCTTGGAGAAGAGGAGGCTGAGGGGGGATCTTATCAGTGCTTATCAATATCTAAAGGGTGGGTGTCAGGAGGATGGGGCCAGGCTCTTCTCTGTGGTGTTCAGGGGCAATGGCCATAAACTGAAAAACAGAAGGTTCAGACTGAACGTGAGGAAACACTTGTTCACTGTGAGGGTGACAGAGCACTGGGACGGGCTGCCCAGAGAGGTGGGCGAGTCGCCTTCCCCGGAGACTTTCCAAAGCCGCCTGGACCTGTTCCTGTGTGATCTGCTCTAGGTGATCCTGCTCTGGCAGGAGGGTTGGACTAGATGATTTCTAGAGGTCCCTTCCAACTCCTAACACTATGTGAATCTGTGAATGTTTTGAGTGTAGAGTTTTGGGCATGTTTCTTAGTCGTCCTTTAATTAAGATGAGCCATTGTATGTGTTTTTCCAGTTGTAAGGCATAATCACTGGCAGAGGGAGTAGTGGTTGTCAATAACATGTATTTATGAAAATGGAGCTTTAGGAAGTGGGGAACTGTTATGGATATCTGCACATAAATTGATAAATCCAATAAAAATACAAGTTGGCAATTATTCAGCTGACATTATATCTTCAAGACTTTAAATATTTGAACAGGCTGAATTTAGGTCTCTGAAGTCTTCACTGAGATGGGAAGATGCAGAGTTAACTACAAATATTGTGCTTGTGTCTTCAAACATTATGTGGACAAAATGTATCACTTACATGGTAGTGTCTGATATGACCATCAACAAGGATTGATATCCAGCCCAGTTTGTTTCAGGTACCCTTTGAGACTGGTCATCTTCTGCTGGTAGAACACACTAACCTGGGGTCAGGGATGGGGCAGCTTGAGTGAAAGAAGATAGGAAGGGACAGCAGAGGCCCTTAGTGTTCAAGGAATAGGGAAGTTCAGATTTTTAGTGACCTCTGTATACACAAAGAATGAAAGAACTCAGCAGTAACCCTGTGGTTGGAAACATTTTTCAGGACACAAAGTGCGAAGTTATGAAGTGAGTAGACTGTTGAGCAGAGAACAGACAAGAAGAGGAAGTGTTCTGGAATGACGTTATTCCTTTTTGCTAACTTTTCTTTTTAAGTGTAGTGAGAATACTCATTACAATTCATATTGTAAGAAATTTAGATGCTGACACTAGTGCTTGAGAAATCCCTTTAATTATTCTTTTTCTAATATTTTTTAATAATATTTACTGTTGAATATGTTTATTTAACTGGTAGAAAATTGATAGACTAGTTTCTTATTTAACAGTTAAAGTGCACTGGTTTTTAACCTTTATGGAAAGGTAATGCTGTGTAAAGAAACAGCAAACTTGATTTCTTGATTTCTGACTTCTATATTGATTTCTGATGCACAAATGAAAACACTATATGCAATATATTAAGGCTTAAAGCAGGAATGAATGAAGTAGCAGGCTTACTACCAGTTTTATGTCTTTGAAACCCTGGAGGTAGAAGATGGGAAGAATTGGGGAAAAAAAAAAAAGTATTTTTAAAATGTAGAAATTCTGAAAATTTTTCTAATATGTGTAGCTGTAAAAGAGTTTTGGCAAACCTAGGAATTTGTGAAAAAAAAAAAAAATAGAATCTGTGGCTTTAGCATTGAAAGATGATACAGAAAAAGCTGTTTTTAAATGGTATCTCAAATACCTAAAGGGAGTAAATGTCTTAATATGAGACTTAAATTCATCTGCATGTATGTTTTTCACACTGGCTATAGAAAATGGTGGAAAGAAAGCTCAGATACTTCAGAACAATTACATCTAATTGACCATGGTCTATTGCAGACAAATGGTCCTTATCATCTTTATCATCATCAGATGTAGGCTTGATAATTAATGTTGCTGTATGGAATATTGCAATGACCTGCTTGCTTTTGCATTAAACCAACATGTTCCTGTTGTGCAAAAGCTGAGGTAGATGGATATTTACTCTGTTAAGCACAATTAGATTTGTGTGTTTGATGTTTGTTTTTTGCAGGTCTGGTGTGGAGGTGGCACATCATGTGCTTTGAGTACTTTGGGTTGGTTGGCATCCTGAAGATCTCTGTATAATTAACATGGGCTAGTAAGTTACATCTTGAAATAATTTGGAGCATGTCAGATAATTCTGGTATAAAACGTCATTTCCCTCATACTCATATTTGAAATCAAGGAATATTATCGTGCTTAATAAAATAAGTAAAACACACTATTTTGAGAAAAGCCCATTTGTTCCCCCTTTGCCATATATCTATTTTCAAGGGAATTTTTCCTTGTGATAAGAAGTAGCTGATGAAAGACCATTTTTTTCAATTTTTTGTTTCATAATGAAGCTGAACCTTCACTAGTGTAAAGAAATAAAACTGTTGTTTCATCATCTCAGCTTGTGAAAAGGGTTTCAGGTGTCAGTAACTTACTGGAGTCTGCATCTGATGTCTGAGTTTAGACCAGACAGTAGAATGAAGTGTGCTGTTTCTGTGACTACTCATAAGTAAGACTCAGGATTCATTTTCTCTCTGACACTTAAGGTGAAAACTGCAGTTTCTTTTCCCACTCCTGTCTCACTAAGAACTTTATCAACGTTATAACATATATAAGGGGTCATCGTCTGTGATGACCTATAGGACTTGTACAAGAATGTGTGTATGATTGCCCAGTGAGCCATGGAAGTGTGAAATTCAATAACTTACAAGTTATGGATTTTTACTTTGCTTACCAGCTCTTGTAGCCATCAAGTACAACATTTCTCAAATGAATTATTAAAATTAATGTCTCATCCTTATCACCACAATCTCCTCCTTTGACTTCTCTTTTGTGGCCAGACAGTCACATTTTAGGGAAAATATGCCCCTGGATACTTTTTCCTCTTTCAAGGAGACTCTTTTTAAATTTGAGGAGAGTTCTGTGAAGTTTACATTCAACAAAGCTGTCAGAGGAAAGGGCTGAGCATAGGAAGAAAAGAAGAGTGGTTTTGAACAGTTACATGGAATTTAATGGAGTTAAAAACAACAAAAAGAGATCTATAAAAATTTAATAAGAATTCTGTGGAAACCACTCTAAAACTTTGCAGACATTAATAGAGAGAGAGTTGTGTTCTACACCGCCTCTGCTTTAACCATATCATAGACTCTATTCTGATATTACAGTGAGCTTCTAAAGGTTATAAAACTTGAGTTTAGAAACTCAAGAAAAATGAACTCATAATTATGTTCCAGGCTCTGCAGAGTAACTTATGATTTGTGTTTGGAAAATGCATTTGTTTCCTGTTACACTGTTGTCCTTTGCCTTAAAAGTTATTTAAGAAGCAGGTATCAAAAGTGGATGTACCTTCTGTAAACTGGTGGTTATCTGGAGCAGCACATAAGTGGGGTAGTAAAAGGTTTACCATTAGCAGATGATGTAAATAATTTTGTACCCTGAATTTTATATCTTGCATCTTTTTCTATAAAGTGGGAAATACAACTTAAGAACATGTGAGAAGCAATGGACAATACTAAATAAGACACAGTGTAGAGTGTAAGTTAAATTACGTTGTGCAGACTCTGGCAGCTGGTTTGGGGGAATTAATTGATGCTGGGGTTCTTTTGGTCTCTGTTGCTATATGTATGAATCATATTTGATCTCCTGATATAAATCTTTGAATGGACCTATGAGCCTTATGTCTACCTCATCAATGATCAAAACATACATAGAATCATAGAATGGTTTGGGTTGGAAGGGACCTTAAAGATCATCTAGTTCCAACCCCTGTCAGGGGCAGGGACACCCTCCTCTAGACCAGGTTGCTCAAAGCCTCATCCAGCATGATGCAAGACAGTCTCTACTCTGGCAAACCTGCAATGTCTTGTGTTTGTTGAAATAGGACAAGATACACTGGGAGAAAAAAAAATCTACATGAACATATGCACACACTTATGTATTCACTCTGCCTATACTCTGAGTAAGACGTATGTGAGAGTTGTGCCAGATAGATAGCACCATGATGACTCTGCTAACAATGTTAGTAATCCTCTGTGACCTTACTGATATACTTCGTCTCTCAAAAGGCTGCTACCAATACTCTTTTCTACTTCAAAACTGAATGTAGTCTTCCAGTTTTGTCATCCAGGACAAAGCAACAGGAGATAAAACTGTACAGCTTTTCTAATATAGTTTATTAAATAGTGATGTGGCAAAAGGTTTTGAAATATAGCATACATTTTCTTCCCTCATCAGATGTAGATTAGAAATATTTTGCACTTTGAATTTATGGAGTGGGTATATTATTTTGGTGGGCATACAGTATCGTAAGTGAATAGTAGAGCCAAGTGAATAGTAGGCTCAGTAAGTAGCTTTCAGTAACAAAACCTACACCACCACCTTCAACTCGCATCTCAGCTAAGTCCATAGCATAATTAATCATGAAATAAAAATCACTAGAGTCTGATTCTTTCACAACACAAGACCTTTATCAGGGAGCTGTTGTGTATTTTACACTGTCATCAACAGGTGTTGGAAATTATAGCACAACCAGTTCTCAGAAAGTCTAAGAATCTTTACAAAAACTAAAAAGAGTAATATTTTTATGTTTTATACTACTCAGCAATGGGCTGACAGAGGTCGATAACTCAAATTTACAATGCATGTTTCACCACTGTGAAATTCATAATATGCTTTTTAATTGAAGCAGCAAAAGTGCACTTAGGTATATTTCAGATTTATCAGTGGAAGAGATCTGGGAAAAATGTTGGAGAAAAATGTAGTAAAAAATTACAGTTAGGCAATATAACTGTTAGGATACAAGGACCAGAAAAGAGAAGCTAGTCTCTGTTTCCAGTTTTCTGGGCTCAGACCAAGAAAATTCATATCATTTCCCAAGTCTCAGTGCAGCTTTATTTTAAAGTGAAGATGTTAAATCAGTCTGTGGAAAGTTTTTTCACTGATTACATACACTGGCAGAAATGCCAAACATCATTGAATCTTGAAGCCTTTGTGCAACTTAACTGCTAAAACGTGGGGTCACAGCTCTGCAGCAAGCTCTTTAACAGTGAACCCTCTACTCAGAAGCAGACCATTAATGTCATAAATGCAGACCCTCAAGACTTATAATGTTCACATGCAAAGTTAATAATTTTCCATTTCACACCTTTTCTGTTTGTATCTTGATGAAAATCTTTATCTAAAGCAATTTTGGAAAATCAGCATAAATGTTTAAACGTCTAGGGAGCGGCATGTACCACTCATTGAAAATAATGGCTGAAGTTAAGTTCATTCAGATCTGCTTTAATAGCAGTATTTTGTTTTTTTTTTTTGTGGTTTTTTTTTTTTTTAATTTATTTTTAAAGTGTCCTTTAATACTCTACAAAATTCCAGTAGAAGTTTGCAGTTAATAGTATGAAGGGACAATTTTTATCTTTGCTTTAAATTTCAATACTGTAAACATTTTGTTTCCTAAAAAGGATTTGAATAATTCAAGAGATGTTCTATACACAGCATGTTTTCAACTGATTTCTATTTTTTGAAGAAAAACCCAAAATTTTTGTTTTCTTAGCCTAGAATATTCTGCAATAGGCTAAATGTAACTATCTGATTAGTTAGTAAAAATACACCTTCCCACCCACTCCCTCCCCCCACAAGAAAGTCTCACTGCAAATTTTAAAAGGTTACCTTGTTATTTCAGGGTTTAGTCAATTGTAAAATAAATTACCTACATCGACACACATGCTGGTTTATCATTCATATACATTCTGCTTTATAATGGAAGTGGAGAACAGGTTGCACATACTGAGGATTCTGTATTTCATATTCAAGAAAAGAATAAAAGATGCTGGGTCTTTAAAAATTCAAAGTACATCTCCTACCACCTTAATGATATTTCATGGAGTTAGTCCAAAATGTATAAAAGTAAATCTTTGACAATATTTTTTCTTTGTCACCTCAAAAATTATTCCACTGAAATTTTTAAAATGCTGTATACACAGACATGCCTGATATATGTATTGCACAATAATATTAATGTAATAATGTTATTATTATTACATTTAGTATGCTAGATATTCTGTAATTCAACAAAAATATGAATGATGGACTGGTGTATCAACATTTTCATAGAGCAAACAGTATCTCTAGAGCAGATGCTCCCTTGCACTTACTCATGTGAGTGTTTTCAGGGGTGTTAATGGTGCTTCACTGATAGGTAAAGAAGGCAGGACTCTGTAATTAATTTTATTTCCAGCTGTTGAGATTTCAGACTATAATTCTAAGCTCTCTAAGCAAACATCTTCCCTTTCTTTCCTTCTTTCCAGGCACACTGGTGAGAGGTGCTTTGGGGATTGGCTGCGTGCCCAGTTTCCACAAATGCCAAAGACTCCTGCACATCGAGTTAATTAAAATTGACTGCTTGTCTTAGGCAGAAGAAACAGGCTAGATTCTGGCTTGTTCTAAAAACTGATTGAACAATTTAGGCAAACAAAACTTCTTGCTACTAAGCTATGGAATAAAAATAATGTATTGTTTTGCCTTCAAAAAAACATCATATTTTTATTTTGTTTTCAGTTCTACTTCAAAGTATTTTATTTTTTTTACCGTGATGCAGTGAATTGTAAATTGTTAGATCTGTGTATCCTAAGGACAAAATTACATACTTTGAATGAAGGATATAGGCAGGTTTTACAGACTGAAGTTACAAATGACAATAAGAAGTCAAATAGCGCAGGTGTTTAAACCTCACACGTAGCTCCCCTTTTGTCTGAAACTCACCCAGTGCCTAGCATGACTTTCTCATTCAAGTGCACCCAAACTGCTGCAGTCTACACAGCTCAGCAGCCATCACGTCCTTAAGAGCAGCCAAGTACCAGTGTCTCCGAACGACATTTAAGATGCATTTCCTAAGAATAACTCACAGACACTGACAGTAGAGCTCCCAAGGAACTAAAAACGTGTTCAAGATTTATAGGTCAGGATTTATCTACACAGGTTCAACACCCTCTTCAGGTTAAGGGGTTAAAACTCACACATTCCTGAAGGTGTTTTTACTGTGGGATGAGATTAGCAAAGGGAAGCTGATTCTGCTTCTCAGCCGGAAATATGTGATTCATAGGAATATACAGAAAGAGGCAAAAGAAGAAATTGGTGAGGAGTGAGAAGCACTAGAAAGTACATTAGGCTATAATTCAGAATTTATAGTGTTCCTAAATTCTGTCTTTTCTTCAAGAGGCTCTTTTATACTTTTTAGTAATCAGTCTACTAGGGAAAAAAATGAGCTGACTTGACAAGAAACCCATAATTGGTTATTTCCCTGATGAGTGCACATCTCACAGGGTTACAGAGTCATGTGTTGGATGCTTCTAATGGGTCCTGAATTCTTCTTTGTATATGTGTGAATCATCACCTGACAGATGAAGGAGGTTTCTGAACAAAAATGGCCTATAATCTGTTTGTTAGAGGATTCCTCAGGGGGAAAATGATATTGTAACATCGCTTTATTTTAAAAAAAAAGGCTTTGGCTTTTGAAAGGATTTAGGTCAGGTGAGGGTTCCAGCTTCTGGATATAAAATGAACAGAAGTGTCTCCTTGTGAATAACTCACCAGCCACTCCATAGGGTTTCCTATTGGTTTTACATATGTGACTACCCCAGCACACTGGCTGTTGTGGTTTGCAATCTGAGATTTTAACTTTTCCCTAGGGATGTGAGAGATGCCCTCAGATCAATATATACCCATAAAATAAATTTTGTAGTAGTATATTTTTGTGTTTTCTCAAGAGAAATTTGATTTAAAAGCAGATTTTTTTTTTTTTAATTTGTTCTAAAACTATCCATTTGTCTACTAACTGATGCTACTGCTCTGTCTACATAGTTGTAATAGTGTGGAAACATGTCAAATCCTATTTGTAAAAGAAGTGTGATATTAATTTTACCTTTTGGAATGATCTGAGAATCTAAATAGAACAATTAAGTAATACTGGTAGGGTATTCACAACACAGGCCATGGAAGGAATCAGGCAGACTAATATTAGGGTAAGGATTTTAATCTCTCCAGTGCTCTTTCAAGTCATGGTCTTATAGGCCTTAGGAATCACTTTGGAAGGAGGACCCAAGAACAACCTCCTCATATGCAGGGAGTCTGTTTTTACTCAGCATTGCAGGTGGGACTGATCTGAACATACCAGGCTACTAGTACAAGAGAAATACACTTTATCCACTGTTGCGCTTTTCTGGCATTCAGAACTCATTCTGCCTGTTCTCCACTGTCTGTATCTATTGCCAAGTTGATAATGACTCAAGCAGTCAAGCAAGGTCTCAACATGGGTCCTGACAGTCAAGGAGTTATCGCAGAGGTATGATTTTGTACCAGCTTGAACTCAGGTTGGATGGATTTTCTTCCTCTTCAGTTCATTGCTTAGCCTTATCCATACACAAGTAGTAGTTTTCTTCTCATTGACTTTATTATTAATGTGGTTTCTCAAGTTCCATTTTTACTTGTTAACATGAAGTGGAGAAACATATTCAAAGTGTTGCACATGGCAAACGTGTTTCCTACATGTGCCTATGCTTTAACGAAATGGTGCCAAGCCACCAGTCTGAGGAGGAGAGAAAGTGTAGGTCACAATGTTACAGATATGTTCTAGGGTACTGTCAGCATTTATCAGACTGAAGATTCTACATTACAGGTGTTATAAACAAGTCCAGACAAACACAAAGTGTAGGCCCGATCTTGTTTGTTTTTCTTATGTACAACTTTGTGTACATATGTTATGTCCTAGGCATCCTGGCTTCTTAAGGATAAACCACAATCTTCTGCGACTTCCTAACAATTCACAGCTTGTACAGATATGCTTCTAGCATGAATCACTTAGCTCACTTAACTCATAAAGAATGTTCACTTCTTACCAAAGGGTAAATGTGACTTAAAAAACAGAAAAAATTTAGGGAGGGAAGATATACATTTGATCCTAATTCTGTGATGTCGTTCCACAATAGAAACAAGTTTTTGTTACTCTAATATTGAATTATTTTCCATTATACGCACAATTTTTTTTTCCTTAAAATACATTAATTAGGGAAAAGGCTAAATGTTATGGAAAAGGCTAAATGTGTCTTCCTAAAATGTCAGTATTCTTAATAGGGGAACCTCTATGCAGTATACATTGAATCCCCAACTTCCTTTGTAACCTGTTTTTCCATTGTATTTTCTTTTGCCTATAGGATTAAATGTTTCTATTTGTGGGGATTTATGAATAGAGAGAATAAAAGAGAAATATGGGCAAATATGATCATGACAAATAATTGTATATGCCATATTATTCACTATCTTTACAGTTAATTGTTTTCCTTTCTTGCTGAAACTAAGAAGCAAAATACCACTTGTATTGCACTAAACAAATTTGCTGAAATCAGATAAGTAAACAACATTTTAAAGGAAAGAAAATATGATATTTTTTGAGCAATTACAAACTTCTCAACGACAACAAGAAAATTCTTAGATATTATGTAGAAACCTTTTCTTTCTCATTTTTGTCTATATATGCATTGCACAGTGCAATCAAATGTCAGCAAGATAAATTTAACGTGGTCTGTAACTGCTCCTTGTACTTCATTTAGAGCTTGTTAAGAAGGAAATTGGGTATATTGCTGAATTGTAAAACACATGCTCATTATTTGTTTCTTAAACCGTTGCTGCCCATTGATATTTAAACTATGGTGTTCCTCACTCTACCTAATTTTTTCCCCATTAGGTATCTTATCAGTAAGCTCACACAAAAAATGGATTTTAAATTTTTCTAGAATAGAATTTTAAATTGGTGAACATTTTTGTAGCCTTTAAATGTAAATCTATTTCACATCTTAAATAAGAGACTGAAGTCTGAAAGGGGTCAGGAGTCAGATAAATTGTAATACAATAAAAAATTAAATAAAATCCTTTTTACTAAGGAAATTTGCTTGATCTTTTAAAAATTAAATGGTTAAAAATGTAAAGTTGAAAACTAAATTGATTCATTTTTAAATAAATCTATCTGAACTACTAATTTTCTTCTTTGTACTGAGTTCGGTGTTACTTAGATTCAGTAATGAAAAGACACATAGAAATAACAGAAAGGCATCTAATAAGGATATCACTTATAGGGAAAAAATGAATAGGTCTAATACATCTGAAGAATATGATTCTTCAGCAAAATCTATTTACAGTCTTCAAAATGATCCTGTTGCTGTGAAAGGCAAAGTGTAAAGTGAATGATCAAGTTTATCGGAAGTGCTCAAAGAACCATAAATCAGAAATAGTTTGAAAGTGAGGAGATTATTCAAGCTAACTGTTGTATCAAAAGACGTTGAGAAACCCTACACAGCAGCAAGGTAGTTATCACAGCTTTAAGATAAAAATCATTACTTGAAAGAAGAATTTAATTTGTTCTTAAATAAAAAAAAATTGATTTTCTTTTTCATTTTCAGGTTTTATTTTCTTATAGAGGTAACAAAGCTGCTAACACATTGAAAGCAATGTGTTGAAAACAAAATGTGCACTACCTCTTAAAGATGATTTCTTCTTTCCTAATATGGCTTAGTACATAAACATACACTTATTCTCTTTTCACATATATTTTTCTGAAAATGCTGTAGATGTAACTATAGTCTATTATTCATTGGTGTATATCTATATAGAATTTACTAGGTATCATAATAGGAAAAAAAATTTAAAAAGTGACAGTTATATGAGTTTCAGAAATCTTGTGAGCTTAGATTCAGTGGCTCCATACCTACTATCCGATTTGCATCGCCCAAATCCCATTTGGAAAACCAAATGGTCTAAATGACAAAAGGGTCTGGAATTTGCATTCTGTTCAGTTTTGAGGAGTCTATGTTACTTTCAAATATGCATGACTTCTAGTCTTTACTATTATGTTGTCTTTACTTATGTACTGCTGGTAAATGAAACAGGACCCTAGTCACTAGGCTATATGTTTTAAAGCTCAGTCTATACGTTTTGAAAATAGAAGGAGGAAAGCAGGTAAATGATTCTTGGACCTGGAACAAACCCAACTTTTACACTCCTTAAATTCTGCCTACTAAGGTGGTTTACTGTCCTGCTTAGATGCTCACTCTAGTGCTATATGTGAGACATACATAACAATCCAAGGACGGTGTTTGTATTTGAGTGTGGGCATGTGTATCTGAGCTACGACTTTGAGGGAGACATGTCAAAAGAAGGAATAGGTTTCTTCTCAAAGACATCCAGAGAAAGAGTGAAAAAGGATTCTATAAAGTTCCTAGAAGATAGCCAGTGCTATGCCCAAAGCATTGCAAAATGCTGGTCCACAATCACCAGGCAAAGATTAACACATTCAGCAGGATCTACCTTAATTAAACTAAAGATGTTGCGATCAAGACTAACTCTTCAGTCCTGCTTTAACATTCTATTACTTCCATTTTCTTTTTAGCAAAGAATTCAACTCCAAGAATGGTCCTAGGGGACATCAGGAGAAGATTTTTGCCATAAATCCTTAGCTCCAAATCCTGGGCTCTGGTCATAGACATTCTTTTTTTTTTTTTTTTTTACCTTCTCTCTGTACCTGTAAAAATGGATATATGATGTAAAAAAAGAGTGGAAACCTAAAAGCATAGCTGTTTATAACACTAAGTAAAGCCCTATCCTGTCAGGATATGTTCAGCGAGGCCTGAGAATAGTTCTTAAAGGCTAATTTTATGCAGTCACATCACACTTTCCCCTTTCCCCTAACTTTCCAAGCTGACAAGGGAGAGACTAAGATGGAAGAATTTTAACACTGAAAATGTAATTCAGCTGTCTGGAACTTACTGCTGACCTAGGGAACTGTGTGCATTGACTCTATCTAGGGTATGTATAATTTTCAGACTGAACACCCTTGGTATCACCTAGCTATTTGTTCCAGCTCACACCATTCTGTCTGGAGTCATTGCTTGAGTCTCTCTCCCACTGATGTCATTCTCCACTCTTTTCTTTCTTTCTTTTTCTCTTCTCTCCTGTCTGACTGACCTCCCTTTCCTCATTGATCTTCCTTTAATAAAAATCCACTTGAAAAAGCTAAAGTCTAGACACAACTCAAACAGAAAAATGGAGAACCATCAGGTAGACTGCAAACCAAAATATTATTTGCTCTTATCTTGTCAAGCTTCAGTCCTTAGTCTCCAAAAGACTTCATGGTTTTTGTGATGCTTCACAAATTCTCTTGCAACCACACACGATGAGTAAGCAATAAGTAAATTAATGTAGTATCTTTTTCTGTTTAGCAAAGAGGGCAAGTTCTATAGGGCATCTGTGATATGCGATTATTGCTGTAAATACCTGTATCTGAGTCCTGTGCTCAGGTCACAGACAATTTCTATTATGCTTTTTTCTTATTCCAGAGGATAAAACAGAAGCCTGCTGCACTACAATACATTGGAGAAGAAATTACAGCAATTTTCATGTTTTGTCTGCTGTCAGTAGTTACAACATGGTTAAGAATATTAGGACTTCTTCTTTTTCTATTCCATTTGCTTTTTTCTTTTTCTCTAGTACTAATAAAGTAGTGAGGCTAACAACAAAGCTCAAGAAAAAAAAAAAAAGCTTAAATTCTTGTTTCTCACACTACTCATGAATTTGAAGTAACCCCATTCAGGTTGAATGAGTGAGAGGGAACAAAAGAAATCAATTTTTCACTATATTTACCAGTAGGAAATCCCACTTTTTCATATTGTCTTTAGGGTCAGTGACAGAACTAGGGCAAACAGATAAAAAGGAGGAAGAAAACCCTGGATCGTTAGTCAATACTATGACAGTGAATGAAGTAAGAATAATAGAGTGTCTACAGAAAAAACGTGCAGTTTTTCTTGCAATGTAAAAAAATATCTAAACCCCAAACAGTAGACTATTGCCCTGGCTTTGAAATGGACCATAGTGTTTATGCACCACAAAGAATTACAATAATCCTTCAATGGCCAGATGTTAGTATTTGTATATCTAGAAAGGAAGTAAAGGATAATGTGATGTAGCTTTGAGTTACTGTGCAGTAAATTAGTATGCTACAGGTGTAACCAAATTAAATTTAGATAGTATCCCCCTCCAAAAGCCCCATTTTCACATTGTTAGAGAAGGAGGCAAAACCCCATTTTCATTCTATTGGATGTAAGAGTCTCAGGTGTTCATTACAGATGGTGCTGATTTGTCTCATGATTACATTTCTTTTTGAGAATGTTTCCTCCTGCTCTTTGTTAGAAGTCCAAATAGAGAAGTTTTATCTTTCCTCTGGAGATCTGCCTTTTGCATAGCACAATGTACCATTTACAAGGGCTTAAAAAGACCTTCAAGAGGAAATAATAGGATTTCCTAACCTTGCCATAGAGTAAAAGGGTGATAATTCTGAGCTGGTGAGTAAGGTGATATCGACTATATGTTGGCAAGCTGGACACTAGCTTTGGGGAACATGGATGTGGCAGCCTCACAGCTTTGGAAAAGAAGGGTGTAAACATATAAGATAAGTAACTTTTCTCTTTAACAATAAGTTAATGACTGACTTAAGTCATGTTGTACTTGCTGAGGAGGTACCCTTCAACAGGAGTAAGGATGATTGATACAATCAAAATCATTGTCATCTGAGACAGTTTAGAGAGTGAGATGCATTCATGATGGTCATCTTGGGTGACAGTAGGTAAATAACACAGGAAACACTCGCGTCCCTCTTACTAATTTTAGTATTCATTCAGAAGAAAAATCTCAAATAATTTTCACAATTATTGTTCACAATCTGATATTCAGGACTATTATGTGCTGGTTGTGTATGTGCTCAACAATACGTTGGAAAATAATAAGAATGTCTATGAGGTCAAAAAATGTCCAAATGCATCAAAGCCTTGCTTTGAGCAAGACTTCGGAATAGATCAGATGTGCCTATTTTTTCCTATGTCTTTATGAAAAGTAAAAGGTCCCATGACTATGAAATCCATGTGCAAATAATTGTGTACTCCTTGTGTTATATGTGCCAGAAAGGGAGAATGACCAGAAAAGGGCTATAAATAAATTGCTAGGGAGATTTTGTAGGTCTCAGCACAGGATTTGGAGCAGAAAGTTGTTGAAAAGTGAAGCCTTACCTCACAGGAAAGAGTGCGCACCAGTGGCTGGCCTCAAGTGTGTTTCTGAGCTGGGAACTGTCAAATCTTGAATCAGTTACCATTCACAAAGTTTGCTATAATAATTGTTTTAATTACAACCGAGAAAATAACTTCTAAACCCACAGATGTGATTTCTCAAATTTTATTCCAGTATATCTTCAAATACAGTTTTGTTTTTGTTCCCTTTAATTTTTCTCTTACATCTTTTTTCCTAATGTTCCCCATCTTTATCTTTAGTTAGAAGGGTGTTGTTCAATATTAACAATATTGCTTCAAGTCAGATAAAATTATGCAAAGAGTAGACACTGGAAATATTTGATAGCTCCTTTTTAAACTCTTCCCACAACAAAAACTTCTTTTCTTCTCAAGGTTATCTTTTGTATATCAAACCAGTCAGTGATTCTGCCATAAAATAAGAAAAATAATGTTCTCCTACTTCAGATGAAGAATAGAGGCAAAAAAGCTACTTAATAAAATTACAAATGATAAAGTCTCTCAGATCTCAAATTATAAAAAATAAAGATTTCGCTAAGGCTTATCTTGACCTTAAGGCTCAATGATCATCCCAATCACTTTCCAGCTATTGACAATTTCCAGAATTTGGAGCCCAAAATACGAAATTGTAAAACTCATGCTCTGTAATTCAAATATAAATAAGTAGCTAGCTATAGAAAAGTCAAAATACAATGTTCTGAATTGTCATAAAATCTTGCGGAAATTTCACCTTTGCAAATGAACTCTTTCTTAAGGGTTTCAAATAAATCCCTTAAGATATGCAGGAATTAGAGCCACTTGTAGACTGCCTGCACTTAAATTTTGAAGGTCCCACCAGGCAGCTAAACAAGGTCTTTAAAATTGTTATCTAAAGCTCTTATACTAATTTGAGAAACAAATCCAATATTTAATCTTTTAAAAAGCAGCTTGCAGATAATTTTAGGCAGGCTTTGTGTGTCTATTTGATGTAAACAATAAAAAGAAAACCAGTCTGTGAAAAGCAGCTAATTCGTCAACATTACAAGTTACATGTCTCTCAGTGCGTCTTTCTTTCTTATATGAGTACACATAAGTATATATGTACATATGTATACATACATGTTTTTTACATGAGTACATATGTCTGTCTTGTTTACATGAGCCAGCAATGTGCCATTGTGGCAAAGAAGACTAATGGTAAGCTAAAAGAGAAGTGTTGTCAACATGTCAAAGGAGGTGATCCTTTCCTTCTGCCTGGCACTGGTGAGGGCACACCTGCAGTGCTGGGTCCACTTCTGAGCTCCTCAGTACAAGAGAAACATAGGCTCACTGGAGGGAGTGCAGCAAAGGCCCAGTAAGAGGATAAAGGGACTGGAGCACCTCTCCTATGAGGCAAGGCTGAGAAAGCTGGGACTGTTCAGTCTGGAGAAGAGAAGGCTCTGGGAGGGATCTTATTAATGTGTATAAATACCTGAAGGGAGGGTGCAGAGAAGGTGGACCCAGGTTCTTTTCAGCTGTGTGCAGTGACAGGACCAGAGACAGTGGGCATGAACTTAAACATGGGAAGTTTCCTCCAAACATCAGGAAATGGTGTTTTACTGTTAGGGTGACTGAGCGGTGGACCAGGTTGCCCAGAGAGGTTGTGGAATCTTCATCCTTGGAGACAGCAAAAGCCCATTTAGACATGGTCCTGGGAAACTGACTTTAGGTATCTTTGCTTGGCAGGGGCATTGGACCAGATGACCTCCAGAGGTCCCTTCCAATCTCAACCACTCTGTGGTTCAGTACATCCAGTACATAAACATTAAAGACTAGGAATGAAAGAGGACCCATCTGCTAAATGATATAGCCTATAACAAAAAATGTTACTGGTGTTGGAGGTATGATCTAGCACTTCAGTGACTTAAACACATATTTTGGCAACTACACAAGTGGTCTGAAGTTAATATTCATGGAGAACTGAGAAAAGTATGAAGAACTTTTCTTATTCTGCCAGATTTGCTAGTTCTGTTAAATTAACATGGATAACAGGACTTGTTTTTATCTCCCCATAAAATATGCTTTTTAGCAAAGGTGCTCATCATTGAAGAAATAGAAAGAAAAAAGAAATTTTACCAAGGTGTTTGTACATCTTCAACTAAATTTAGTAACCTCAAAACTTTTTACAAGTTTAAGGGATTCATCCATATGTTTTCTGTCTTCCATCTGTTTGTCTGTCCATTCCTTTTCTAGGCCGTCTGGTCAATTTCAGCTGTATTTGAAAAAGTGATTGAAGTTTTATGAAAATATGTATCTGGAGTTAAAGGGTGGTAGAAGTCAGCCATCATGCAATCCGTTTTGTTACTTGCTTTCCCATGAATTAGCAGACGTGTGATGTCCATACAATGGATTAGGATGGCTGCTACCTAGGAAGGTCTGTCAAAAAGAAAGAAAAGCATAGGGCATAAAGGACACAAACAAAACCAGAAGAGGCTTAGCTATTTTTCTGCTTGTCAAACAACTTCCATTTTTTTATGCAACTTGATATTAATTCATGAATAGGCTTTTCAGATTCCTCTGTGATTTAGGCACTTGAACCTTATAGAGATGAGATCTTGGCATCAAACTTCTCAATGCTCACTGGAAATAAAAATATAAAACTTCAGGTGTTAATTTCAGGTATTAACCATTAATCTAACCTGAAATCACATCTTTGTGAATAATTAGTCATGAATAATTTATATATAAAGATGAATGGACTTGGAGCTTCTTTTATTGAACTTTTTTTCTCTGAATTTTTCACAGATTTTCTTCCTTAATATTTTTAACTATTAACAAACAGGTAATTTTTAATTCACAGATACTTTTTATTTCACACTGTTAAGTACAGGGTTTTTTCCTGCTAATTGGCTCACTTATATAATCTGAAATTTAGCATGATTTTTTTTATGTTGTCTTGTATCATATAACTCTTGATTTCAAGTACGATTCAATTATTTACTTAGATATTGCAAAATTTGTAATGTGTTGCTGCTTACAGAGGTGAAACAGTGAGCATTTAAAGAACTATGTAATAAGATCTAACTTTCTAAACCTGTCTATGCAATTATTAAGCATATTATTTCGTTATTTGTTGAGCTCTAAAACTAAATACACACACAATGCTGCAAATCTCTCTTTTTTTAGTTAACTTGAAGGTCATTGTTTGAAATGATATCACCATCAAAGATGCTTCTATACTATGTACTACTTAAGTATTTTTTTTTTTGATAACCAATAGCTGTTCAATTAATAATTTACATTCTTACCATGTCAAACAAATATCATAAGAGAAGACTAGAGTAGCAGTCATTGTTTCTATATTCATTGTTGAAACATTTTGCAAAGGATACTCAAAGAAAAAAGTTCATTCACATGAGAAGATATTTTGATAAATCACTTTGAAAGTGGTGATGTCTGCTGAAAATTTATCTAAGAAATAGTAACATTGGTTATATAATATCTCTTGCCAAGTATTGCTGAAATCCTATCTTGGAAATAAATATAGTGTGTCATTTAAATGACATCTATATTTGTAAAAGTAATGCTACACTGTCAGGCACAATAAGATGTAATAAACAAAAGTTGTAAACTAACATTTAGTCATTGTGCTTACTGTCATTTAAATATTTCATGATATTCAAATTGGAAATTTATGTACTAATAAGGGACTGATGTAATTTCAGATTTTGCCAATTTTTGTAATTTCATTACTTCTCTGCTGATAAATATTCCAGTTTTCCTCATTATTGTTGGAGTAAGCCACAGGAAATGTCCTTTCATAGACATCTCAACAAGAAATGCAGCTGACATGTAAGTAATTCGCTGTCCCAGTGAGACTATGGGCTTCCTCAGCTCAAGACGAAGACAGGATTGTAACATATCTGAAATCAATCTGCAAGTCAGAAAGCTCAGACAAGGGGCTTCAGCATGAAAACAGCAGGAGAGCAGAGGTATGCTGAAGTAGAATACACTAGTAAAGGCAGATATTTTGTATTCCAATGGTTTTGTTTATGACACGCTGTTGGAATAATTAAAAAAAAGTTTCTTAATTTACATACTACACTCTCCAATGTTTTAAAAAAATAAGGCACCGGTTGCACATTTCATTTAGACATAAATAGTGTTTAGCATAATAACTAAAACATCTAATTCACGCTCTAATTGTGTAAAACAGTATTTCTGTCTAAGAAATTAAGCCAGTTTTCATATGTCTTCTTGTCTTATGATTGGATGATCTGGTATCTTATATGAGGCAAGAACTGTCATTCTTCTATTTTATGACAATAAAAATAATTCTCAGGTACCTGTAGTCTCTTGTATCTAATAAGACTGGAGCCTTTGTCTCAAGGAGAGCACTAATGCAGGTTTGTCCTTCTGTTTGGTTGATGATTTTCCTGAAATTTCTAGGAAATAATTTAATTTGATCTTTCCAATGCCATTCAATAGGATTTTTTTTGAAAGATAAGAAAAGCAGAGGGGTGTAAACACACATAGAGAGAAATACTCAGCACAAAACTGCACAATCTTTCATTCCTTGGAAAACTACACTTAAATAATAACATAATTGTGTAAATTTCAGTTACATGTAAGCAACTCTACTAATTAAAACCCCAATTCAGAAACCGTCAATGAATGCCTCCAGCTTATTTTTAATTGTTTTGAATTCTAAACTTATTTAGCAAAGCAGTTAAGCATATGCTTAGTCCTTCAAAACTTAATGTTTTGTGCTTTTTCTCCTGAAGTGCATATAAGTGACAGCTACAAGAAAAAAGTGAAGGTGGAATCAACTGTGGTTTGACTGTGGTCAGAAGAAAATTATTTTGTTGTATCACCTCGTTATTTATATTCAGTGAGCTAGAGCTTGTTTTAGTGATCAAAAATCTGTTATTGCTATTTTTTGGATATCTAAAAATGCACTAGCACTGTGAGATAACTTGGAATCTGGCATATAAAATGCCCAGAGAAATTTTAAATGAGTTCATATTACCAAAGATTTATTGATTTTGATGTTATGCAAGTCAAGTATAATTCAATTAAATCTTTATATTCAAGGAATTGTTTGCATTGGTTAACTGGTAAGTAGAAGTATATTTTGTCACTAGTGCCAATTTATAAAAAAATAATTTATGTAAACAAATCTAAATTTAGGCTGACTTTCTAAAATTTCAGTTTACTTCATTATTATAGTGAGCATTTATCTGCCTTGATATAATTTTCTAGCATATCAGACTCTTTCCATAAAAATTTAATAGAAGATATTTCAAAGATAGCAAATACTTACAGGTTTCCCAAATATTAGTTTCTTGATAGAAGCACAAAGACTTCTCTTTTGCCTCTATAAAGGGAGAACTAAAACATTACTGTTAAGGACTGACTGTACATAGCTGTCTAGTCAGCTATTATGTATCTTCTGGGTGGCTCCAATATGTGTTGTCTCTTGATCAGTGTGCTGACCAAAAGAGTAGATAGAGATATGGGGACAAAAGAAAAAAATAAAGGGGATTAGGGCTTGAATCATGGCTTTGGGTCTAGAGACGCTGAGTATGGGTTTAGGCGGAAAAAGGAATTAAAATGACTGGAATGTAAGGATAGAAATCCATAGGAAACCAGCAATAATTTTATTGCTCATAAAAAAAAGTTGTCAAGTTTGGTCCTTCCCCAATTTTTTTTTTTTTCAGCTTAACCAGTTTGGAATAGTTAATCTCACTTATGACCATGCATCCCATAAACAGTTCGTATATTCAATTTAGAGATAACAGCTCTGAAGTAAAGAGAATAATCAGAAACCTGATAGAATTCTTGCACATACTGCTTGGACCTGTATGGATATTTTACTACTTCTGCATTGTAGGGGATCCAAAATAGAGTAAATACTATTTAAACATTTCTGAGTACTGATGATATCTTTGCAGATTTTTCAGAATTCTTGTTAGTTATTGTCATCTGTGCACACACAGAATTATAACTCTCTTTCTTACCTTTTACAATGCCTAATTATTTGTTTTCCCTTTTAGACCCTTTTTTACTCCTTTCTTCTCCTAGGTTAGACCCATCTATATTTTGATATCATCACAGTACATAAACTTAAACAAACCAGTTACTGACAACAGAAACAGCTTTTGTCCAATATTTTTTTCAACATAAGCATTTAATTTATTTTCTGACCACAATGGCTTCTCAAAAGGCACTAAATTTCTTCATCTCGGTAGTAATTATTTTCCTCTGAAACATATGCATATGTTGCTAGAAAAAAACTCTTACAATCACACTTTTGCTCAAATGTAGAATTTTTTTTCTACAGAGTGCTATTTTTGGGTTTTATGCATATTTGCCTAAGAAAGGATACACCTTTTTAAGTCAGTCTTTATTCAACATAAATGAATCTTCTTGTGCAACTTTCATAAATAGTTCATGTTCTTCAATAGCTCTGAATTTTGACTTAAGAATTCTTTGCCTGCATGGGTATAGCAAGGAGTAAACATGCGAAATGGTTAAGTTATGCCTATCAAAAAACTTACCAGATCATTTTGTATTTCTTCAAGGTCTTAACTGATACTGGATTTTAAACAGGTATTGAGGAAGCTGAAGGTGAGGATATGCCCTTGTTTCAAATACTGCCTAGTGGAATATCTGTCACTACTACTGTTATTAAATTGCAGTTGAATTACACCATGACTAACTGAGAAGTTTTTTAGACTGATGAAGAAAAAAAGAATGAATAACATGGAAATTAAAAAACATAGGAAAAACCCCAACCCTGTTCTTTTAGAAGGAGGATTGATGTGGTCCTAAAATGTCTCAGTAGCCTCCACACTGAGTTCTCAGAAGGCCTGTGAGAGGATTTTGTGTGAGGCTTAGAATGTAGTATTGGCAAAGAAATGCAAACCTATTCCTAACACCAAATAAAAGCATCAAAAGGGAATGAACATGATAAATTACTCAAGATAAAAGCAGTAGGAGACAGCTAGTCAACAGCTGTGAAAACAGAATTAAAACTTGCATAAATTGGAAATGATATTCCCCAAACCAAAGCTGAATCCAAATAATACAGTATGTATAATCTCAACACAGGATTCAAACTGGGTCAACAGGACATCGTGACTAATTCTGTGGATGACTGCCAACATGCTCAGGCAATTGCAGTGTATTGACCAATGTCAAACAGTTCAAGTTTGCTTTCCCAACAGACTTGAATTTTTCAAATAAATATATCTTAGAGCAAATGAGCCAGTAACTAACTACTCCACAACATAGTGCTGAGTGTTACATTTGAAGCTTAAGCCAAATCGCATTTAAACATATTTCAATATGGTATGTGGATGATAAGAGTAAGGATTTCAAACATTCCTGGGTTTTGGAAGAATGAAGGAAGGACAAATTCTACACAGTATCAGGATCGATCAAAGAAAATTAAAAAGGATACAAGACTATAATATAAGGGAATGTGCCGGTTCCAACTGGAGAAATACATTTTCATTGCTTTGCATGATCTAATTAAATGAGTAAGTTTATTTGCAAAAGATAATTATTTCCTATAGTTTTTCTGTCCTTAACACTTTTTTTTTATTTGCATCAAGTTTAAACATTTTTTCCATTTATGTACTTTTTACAATTGTTAATATTCATCTTCCTGTGGCTATCACTTTACCTTTTCTTCTCCATAGAAATGAAATTCCAACTACAGATACTGTTCTGAATTTTCATCTTCCAATTGCAGACCAGATAATTTCTAAGTGGTTTCTATGTCAACAATTCTTGGAAACAAAGTCTGCATCTCAACTAGTTAGTAAAACAGGGACAAGGCATGAACTCAGATACTGGCTCAAGGTTGTATGTACTGTTTATCTGTTAGCATGTCTCCTGGTACTGATTTGGCCAGTGTCAACTAGCAATGCTCCAGACACTGCCAATGTTGTCTGGACAAAACCAGGACCCTTCTCAAAGGAAATCTGAATGTGGCCTTTCAGTTTGGAGTCAGCCATTTAGACAGAGTTAGTCTTCATGAAAACCACAGTCATCTTTCTGATCAAAACTTCCAGCCAAATGTCATGTTACTGGTATCTCAGCTGCTATAGATTTTGGGGTTCCTTATCACTCTGTTTATTACTTCTATGTTCTTTTTTGTTTTCCTTTTTGTTCTTGTGATTTATTCACTTTCCCACTTTTAAGGGGATGTCAACAGATGCTTCATTTTCTGCCTTTGTATTCCTCTGAAATTGTTTCTTATTAAGTTTTCTCCTAAATTAAATTGCCTCCTACTACTATTTTCTGACTCACAGGTCTCTGTCTATACTCTTGATCTGCTAAACATCTGTCCAACCTCATATTTCTGTTTCTCACACATCTTCTGTATCATTTGCTCATGTACTAGTAACAAATTACGAGCATAAGGTAAATCCCTTATGCTTCTTAAACTCACTGCACCTTCTAGGCAGTATCAAACATGCATAATTCATAGAATCATTATTCTCCCCAAACTATTACTTCCAATGTGACTGTACAAAAGGAAGAAAGTGATGTCTATGACATTTTTCATTTTTTCCCCAGGTTATTTCCTCTTGTAAGTTCCATTGCTGCATGAGTAATACCTTGAATCTTCTCTAGTTTCCGTTTTATTACTGTTTGGTTTGAAGAAGATTTAATCTATGGTTTAAATACTGTAAAAGGAGTATCCAGTCTTGCACACATTATCTAAGAATGATCTCACATGAATATTAAATAAGAAAAGATATATCTTGAAGTCTGAGTACTTTTGAAGACGGAGGAGTGTTTGCCTAAACGATGATCATCAATACATCGGAAAAGAATTAATTAACTAAATTTATATATGAAATATCCAACCCTTATCAACTCTTCCTTATAAGTTAATACCACCATACATACTTGTCATACATGTCAAGGGTAACTGCTGATACTTCATATGATATTATAGTTTATATCTTGCCACGGTTGAGAACTGTAAAAAAAAAAAAAAGGTCGGTTTTAAGAAGGTTCTTTTCCTATAATATATGTAGCTTAACTAAAAAACCCACAAAAAACTAATGTATTTATTGAGCAGCAATATTTCATTACATTTAAAATAAAGAAATTGATAGAAAGAATGCATAGTTTAAAGAATGGTGCCAGCTGCACCAAGAAGTTGAGGGCAAATACTTTTAATTTTTGTAGTTCTCACAGATTCCTGAAAGCAATTCTCTTCCATATTGGCTGTATGAATCCAGCTCCTTACCCCACTGTCTCAGGTAATGTTGATAAAAATCTCTGGAGATTAAGGGGAAATTATTTAAAAAAAAAATAATATGAAAAGTTACATCTAGTTTTAAGCAGCAGAATGGGATTCCAACTTGAGAAACAGGAAATGTCAGCCACTAGCTGAGTAATGTTTGGTTGTATAAAAATGAATCCTAATTAAAATCTGAATTAATTAAAAAGCTACCGGTGTACAAATTATTTGGGTTTGGTTTTGCTTGTTGTCGTTTGTTTTTTTTTAATGGAAAGATATTTGTATTTCAACCACCTCCACTGCTTGGTTAAAAATGGAACCCTCACTACATAGTGAGAGGATGCACTCTAACCACAAATGAAATGCACATTTTTAATCAAAATATTAACACCAATGTACCTTATTAACCATATTATGTTATTATTTTATTTTGGATGTTGAACTATTCAAGTTTATTCTTTATTTTGGAAGTGAACTATCATTTCTTGCTTTTACTAAAGAATAGACAGGAGGGAAAGAAGCAAATTCTGCCAGCAAGCTGAAAGAATAATTGAATATATTTAATCAAAAATGAAAGAAAAATAAAATCCAAGAAAGGGGAAATATATAAGAGATCTCTAATGATCAAGTTTAGTTGCTCTGTGCTAGTATGGTATATGTTGTTATTTTTAAAAGAGATGGTGATAAGATTAATGAGAATAACTTTATTAATATATATGTAAATTTATGCATTCATTAATTGGATTACTACAGTAAAGTTCAGCTTCATTAACTGAGAGTTTCAAATAATGTTCCAGTTACTTTGAGTTCTCCATCTACCTCCAAAAAAGCAGTTGTCCTAAGACTGTTTATGCCTAATGACTTTGGGAGGCCACTAAAACCTTAACATTATTTGCAAACTATACATTGTAATTGCTTGTGATTATTTTCACTGCAAGGCAAATTTTGCATGCATTTGAAAATGAGAAGTCCCAGGAAAAGAATGCCTTGTGCTCCTTAACAATGTTTGTGCAGTGTCTGCCCGGCCTCTCCTCAGCCAAGTGGCCAGGATGCTGTCATAAGGCAGGGCTGGAATGAGTGTCAACAGAATATTCAAAATGTCCAAGAGGACATTTGTCCCATATTGACAATGCTAAAGATGAAATCATCCATCAGCCACATTTAACAGCTTAAAAACAAAGGAGTCAGCTTGAGAAGTACAAGAGAAACTTGAAAATTTGTAACAGTGGGAAAAGAGAAGGAAGAAACAGAGCAACAGTCAAAGCCTAGTCTGACACTGCCAGAAATGGCCTCACCGACACTACAGTCTCTACCTCGACCTTTCTGACCATTCTTCCATTAGATGTCATGAGAGGAGTGACAGTGTGGATGAAACAAGTAGGGATTCACACCTCCGATGTATATGTGTGAACTCCAGATGGGGTCTTCCTTATGAGAATATGTTCTGTTGATTTGTAGGGTCTGTCATGAGCACAGATAAGCCTAGAGAACCTACAGAAATAGAGAAATCCACACGCCCAGAATGGAGGTGAGTGTGAAGGTGTATAACTCATACTGTCTATGAGAGGGTGTGCGTTTGTGTGTGTGTGAGAGAGTCTGTCTTTTTCTAAAAGTCAAGTAATTACAAAATATGAGTAGAACTTTGGTAACTGTGTATACACATGCACAGCTACTTGGTGTAACCAAAAGGAGAGAATATGTAGTTTACCTCTATTTTCAGCCAATAACTTTCAAAGAAGTTAGATTTTTTCTCTAGTAAATGAGACCCTAGGCAACACACCTAGAATGTGTATTCAATCAGTTCAGTCTGTGGTTCATAATAGAGTAAGAACATCGGTTATTAATGAACTAAATTTAAATGTGGGGTTTGGTTTTGTTTTATGCTTGAAGGAATAAAGTTCTTCTGAGTTATGTAATGTTTTTCTGTATGCACAATCCTTTGTACATTGCTGTGAGTACATTTAATTTTGTGTACTTGCAAGAAAAGTAAAATGAAATTCAGCTCTTAGGACAGCAAAATTGTCATGGGCATATTGTTGGCATTTTATCTACTTCAGTGCTATCTATCTAAGGAGATATACAACTTCATTCTTCAGCCGTGGATGGCTAATACTGTGTAGAGATTTGGAAATGGTGACGCTGGGCTGCGATCAGGGATTGGATGTTGGTTTTCCTGTGGTCATTGTTTTGTCTGAGTACCTGATGAAGCCATCACAGGAGTTGAAAGTACACGGCAGATGAATGTCTTTAAATTTGTTTAAGAGCTAAATTTCTTTTTCTAATCCATGACTAAATATTTTACACTAAATATAACAGCTTCTGGAGTAGGAATAAAGACTCCAACTATTATCTGTCTTAACTCAGTATTAAGATACTTTGCCATCACATAGTAGATCAAAATCACACAGAAAGAAAAAAGTAATAGGATCCATATGTCACATGCTGAACTTTCTGAACTACAAAAGCCAAGCTGCAGTTTTTTTCAATCTATCATCTAACATTTCTTTTAATCCAAAACTATTTGTCCACTTTAAATTTATAAACAGTTTAAGGATGAGCAAAAATAAAATTTTTCAATGAATAGGAATGCTTCAAGAAAACAAAATCACGTGTAGACCCAGATCCCTGCCTTCTACAAAAGAAGAATGATGAAATGTAATATTTTTCAACTGCACATTTTCATTTGCTTGAAATGACTGAAGTGTATGATCAGTAAGCAGACGCAATCTCCCACATTTACAAGCCTTATCTTCCTCACAGAAATAGTAGGGAAACCTCAGAGGGAATATAGTGTTTGTTTATCAGATCCATAAACTTATAGGTTAAGTTTATCTCATTCCACTGAGAGAACATATGGTCAGTAATTAGAGATATCATTAAAATGGAAAAAATTAAGAAAAATGTATTCTTTAATTTAACAGTGGAAGTAAACAGTGACAGTAAGAACCATAGAAACATACAATTTTTCTATAGATAATGAAATCATTACAAGTTCTGCAGCCTCAGCGGGATCTATATTAATTATCAGAATATAAAAAAAATAATAAGACAGTTAACTGATGAAGAATGCTAGATCAGATTAGATATGGATCCACCTTTTAAATACAGGATGTAAAAAACATTGGTTCAGTTTTGGATTAATGAATGTAATTTGGAACATAAACACTCCTGATAAAATATATGCTTCATCTTTGTCTGAAAGGGTTTTCAGGTATTTTGAAACAGTAAATACACTAAGAGGCTTTGCTGGTTTAAGTCAGGACAGAGTTAATTTTCATCACAGTAGCTGGTATGAGGCTGTGTGGTGGATTTGCACTGGGAAGAGTACTGATAACACTGGTGGTTTTAGTTGTTAAGGAGTTTTTGTACCAATTCAAGGGCTTTTCAGCTTCTGATACTGCACCTGGGTTTCCAACTTTGTCATTACAAACAGTGTGTGGGACGGACACACACACACACAACAGATAACCCAAGCTGACCAAAGGCGTGTTTCATTCCACTGAATGTCATGCTCAGTATATAAGTCGGGGGTGGGCTCGGGAACCATAGGTTTTTTTGGACAGTAGTTCGTTGTTTATTAGTAAGTTGGTGGGTCAGTTGACTTCCTCATCCATGCTATCGCTTACAGGGCTCACTCGGACTCTAGTGCGATCACTCTCTCAGGCTCTGGCTCTCAGGCTCTCTGGCTCTGACTCTTGCTACTCAGGACCTGGCTGTGCATCAGTCAGCGGGTGGTGAGCAGTTGTATAATTTATTTTCCATTATTTTTATTACGTATTATTAGTAGTAATCTTAGTATTATTAGTATTTTTAATATTACTAGTTTCACTATTTTATTCATTTATATTCAATTACTAATTGTTTTTTATCTCAATCCATGAGCTTCCTTGCTTTTACTTCCATTCTCCTTCTCTGCTCTAGTAGGGAAGATATGAGTGAGCAGTTGTGTAGTACTTAATTGATAGCTGTGATGATTAAACCTTGACAGTGGCCTACAAATTTCTGAATCTTCTGGTAGATATAATTTAGTTATTCCCACTAAGGTCCATGACAAAACAACCACACTGAAGTCACTGCTAATGCTATGCGTGTGGAAAACAATAGGAAACAGTCAACAGGCTTGCAGCTAATGTGAGAATAGTATTCTTTCCTCTGAATGTGAGGAAGGGGGAGTGGACATTTATCTCCCTAGCAGATGTTATCTGGGAAGTGATAAATTCACTTTCACATCCCTTGTTTATCTGTTTTAGAAAGAAGTAGGGAGGGGAAGTGAGGAGAGTGGAAGAGACTTAGAGAAAGAAAGAGAAGGGCAAATCTTCCTTTCTTGGCAGCCACAAGCCATTAGAAGAGCTTGGCTGCCTGTGTAACCACAGCCTCAGGCAGCTGAATACATGCCCAGAGCAGAAATGGAGACACAAAGGGATTCACGTGCTTAAGGATTATCCTGAAGCTGAAAGAAGACTTAAGAATGCCTAAATGTTGAAGTTTCTTTCCTATGTTTCTCCAGTGCCAAGAAAGCAAAATAAAAGCAAAAGTTTCCTCTTTCCTTTCTCTGAGACATGGTTAAAAGATTTCTTGTTGTAGTTTAATTTATTTGGAAGCAAATCTGAAGAGTTGTGTCTTAAATTTTGATAAAGCAGGCTAACATTTATTCTGGAGTTTAACTTAAAATGAGCAGCTGAGAATCATATGATGCAGCTGGAGGAAAGAGACGGGGGTTTGATTGCTCAATGAATGCAACTGCTTTGGAATACTATAGTTAGAGAAATGGTCTCTAAATAGCTGAGCCTCAAATCAATTAAGATTTTACAGATTTAGATCAGAATTATACAAGCGGAGAAGAGATGTGCATTTCGCAACATACTGTTTGTTGCATTAGGCTTTTGCTTGTTAAGATGTTACTGATTTGAGCTGTCTCCTAGAATAGCAACACTGTGTGCAATTATAATCAATCAAAAAAACCACAACAACTCTGTTTCTGGTGACTGAGGCCAAGGTAGAAGCACAACTCTGTATTTTCCATATGCTAAAAGTTCTTTGAGGAAATGACTATAAATCTTTTATCAGTTAGTCTGCAAAACTGAATGATGGAAAGCATTCAAAGTCCAGTGGTCTGCTCTGAACAACTGGGCTGTGCCCTAATATCTGTCCTTCAGTATCTTTCTCCCTTGTGCTCAGACCTACACAGATTTGCCATAAATAGAAGTGATGTGCAAAAGCTAATGGAATATTACTTCGGTAGTGTTCCTTTCATCTCAGGGATTTAATGGATGAGGTAGGTTACATGAACCAAACAATTCGATTCCATGTTGAAAGAAATACAAGTATCTGTTCTAACATATTCTTCCTGCAAAGGTGTTCATATAGAGGCCATATCACACAGGTACACGTAATGTGCAGGATGCTGCTTGCAGGTTTTGCATATAAACTATTCTTACTAGAATGACATTTTTCTTGGGAACGTTTGTTTTTACACGTTAGCAGCTGTGCAGGCTCTGTGCTTACGGCGTAGTAAAGCAGATGATTATTGCTCCATACTACACCAGGTGCATCCATATGTTGGGTGAAATGCTCAAGCACGACAGCCAGGTTTAAGACATTATTTAAAATGAAAGATATATTCCCCCTTCATGGTATTGCATGATGGTCAACATGCAGAAGAGTGCCTGGAACCATGACTCCTTCTGTAAACCTAAGAGTGAATAAATTACAAGGGTCACAAACTGGGAGAAGTGCCCATGTAAAAGGCAAATAAAAAACAGTTGGAATAACTACTTAACTTTTTTGCCCAATGGAATGATGGAACAGATATTTAATTTTCAGAATTAGAAAGGATTAGCCAGATGTCATAGCCAGTGCATCTGTTAAAGGCTTTTTAAAGTCACAGTAAGCCAATTTTATCCCTAATACCCAACATTACCATATGAAGACAAACCTACTATGGTAATTTGGGAAACAGATTTCAGATACCATGAAAGTTGCAGGAAACATGTTATACAGGATGCTAATATGTTTTTGGGCTGGTGTTTTTTTTTGTTGGTGGTGGTATTTTGGTTGGGTTGGGGGGGGGAGATTTTTACTTCATACTCCTGCAAAATTTTTTTCATTATGAAGTAGATATGTTTATACTTTTAGATCTGCCCACACGCCATCCTTTTACATTGGTACTCCTGATACATAACAACAACAAATTCACAAAATTAATGATAAGGTTTTACTCCCTCAGTGTCACAGAGGTTCAGGATGGGGCATTCACAGAGTTGGCAAGGCATTCAGAACTTGCTAACAGAATATCAGGCAAGGACCTGCAGAAAACCAAATGTTTATAGGCCTTCTATAATTTGTATAGTAGTATAAATTAGAAGTTGATAATTATCTAAAACATGGAGTATCTGTCTCAAATTAGGATACATGGGAATCCTAAATGCAGTTTAGGAAAAGGTACACACCATATCCTATTAAATTCTAGAAGTTTGTTACTCATAAAAGAATACTTTATTATAGTTTCCTGTGTGCTTAATCTAGGAGGATTAAAATAAAAACTGAGAAATTTTTTTCTGTATGCTTCCCCCACCCCCCCCTTTCTGGAAATTTGAAAATAGGACTTTGGCTTCTACACCTTCTCTCAGAATATGGAGGTTCCCTGAAATGTCTATTGGAACATCCCCAAAATAATCTATTCTTTCCTTAGTTACCCAGAAACATATCTAACATTTGGTGAGCTACTGTTTGGCAAAAAACAAGAAAATTGAAGCCAGTGCCCATTTGGCTGGATTACAGAACTGTGAAAGCTATTGACTGAACTCACAGTTGATGTTCAATGAATCCACTTTGGTCAAGAAAGCGTGACTGCAACCTTTCATTATAATTCTGTCCTCACAGCGCAATGTGGTGTGATTCACATATCAATGATGTGCTGAGATCTATATTGTTTTTTGAATTATTTGGATTACTTCTGGAGACAGAGTAGTCACATACAAAAGACACAGAACTGTGACTTGCAATCAGAGTTCAGTTCCCAGTTTGTCTATCATCCAAACTGAATTGACCTTGAGAATGATATAACTCATCAAGCAGTTGTTTTCCATTACCTTTCTTATCTATTAAGATGTAAATTAAGAGAACCTTTCTATGTGTTTGTACAATACTTCACGTGAACTAGCACCGGTCCAGAACAGGGATGGCAAAAGTTGTTACTGCTCATATTATCAGCTCATTCCTGTTAAGAGCGATCTAAAATGAGCCCAACTATGTGTGGACAAAGATGATGTATACAAAAATGGAAGCACTACATACAGTTTCAAATATAACTTCAATGGTTTCTTGGTGCTTATTTTCACAATACTGTTCTTTTTTGCACTGTACACATAACAGTTCAAAGATTTTTCGTTTCAATGTGATTCCAGGAATGGATTGATAAATAGTTCCATGTATACTCTTTAGCAAAGTAGTGCTTGAATGCTTATGTTTTAATCTAAAAATATCAGGGAAAGAAGAGTGATTAGTTATTGTAAATGGAACTAGTTGGGTTTTTTAACTCTGTTCTTCAATTGCTGGCCATGCCTTTGCCTGTAACCCAAGGATGACTTAAAATTCTTGTTATACTCTCTTATCTGAACACTTTAAATTATTTGATCCACTTCTAGCTGAACCACAAATTTTTTACAACTAACACATGTCCTGATCTCAAGTAATCAGGTTAAAGGCTTAAATCCTGATGCATCCAAAACTGCTTGTTGCTCTGTTTAAAAAATTGTTTTTAAAAGACTTTGTGGTCTTTTATACCAATTTATCATGGCCAGGTGTCAGAACTGACTCTCAGCCTGCTGCCTGCTTCACCAGCAAATTCTGATTCTCTGCACAAAACCAGAGTGTATTGTTGTTGCAAAGGGGCAACAGAAATAATGAGGGCACGTATTGATCTCATAGATTAATGACCCAAGATTAATGAATCATGGTACAGTATTAGTAAATGACATGCAAAAGGAATGTGCTTTAACTATTTTCTTTAAAGGTCCTCTAAATTTTAAGGGCAAATATTGTTCATGTGTTGTCGTGACTTAACACAACAGACTGCTTTAAACTTCAGTCTTCTCAACTTTTCCCAAAATAAAGTGCTGAAACTAAAAGATAGAGGTGATTTATTTCCTAATTTATTAATTGTTTGCAACATTACTGAGGATATTACAGAATAAAAATAGTTTGCCTCAGCATGGTGCAATTACATTACTTTTTCCATTTGAACTACTAAACCCTCAGTGCATGACAATACATATTCTCACCAATTCGAGTTGCCAAATGGTGGCAACAGAATAATTTTCGCTTATTTCTCTCACAGTTTTGTTTGTGACGCATTGCAGACCTTTCCATGGACAAGAAGCAAGAGCTCAAACGTAGTATTTCATATTCAAGCATATAAGGCAAGGTGCTTTTGATGCTGCCCTTTTGTGTATCATTTTGTGGCTGCATGTGCTGGCCACACAGGCTAGGACTCATTGGAGCTGAATTGCTGTGAAAAACTTAAGACGAGCATCTTAGAGGGGATCTTCTAGTTCTGCAGAATTTCTTTCCTGCCTTGTAACACTCCCCTTGTTTTTTGTCCAGTGTCTGCTTATATAAAATACAACCAGACCAGGGGATGATCTAGGTAAAACCTACAAATTATAGCATGAGGAAAAAAAAAAAAAAAGACAAGAGACAAGATATAGGAAATCTGTGTTTGAACCCTTTCCGGTAACAAAGTCTATTCCCTTATTTGACAAAGTATTTCCCAATGCAAATTGCTACCACTACGTAATTTCATAAAACAGTATTAATCCATGAGCTGTTCTTTGAACAGAAATGCATTTGAAAGGAGAGTTTATATGGCAATCTTCAAGGCATGGAAAGAGTGGGTCACTACTCGCCAAGTCTTCAGCACGTATCCTATCATGTAACTTCAAGTGCTCAAATGGCTTTTTGCTTACAGTGGAAAGCCTACCTCACTTTCAACCATGAGTTAGTTAAAAATTAGGGGCATTTCATTCAGAGCTCTTAGGGAATTCTCAGGCATCTAAGACTGATTCTGGGTCATTAGTGCACCTTTCCGTTAGGCAGATACACATTCAACTAACTGCAAAGTGTTCAGCTGCCTGTCTTTCAGTGGGAAGTGCACAGATGCACTCCTGTACATTGGCACGATAATGTACCCAAGGGAATTTAAAATTTCCATTACCTTTTCTATCCTTTTAGCTTGCATTTGTGCTTTGAAGTGTCATAGATTTAGGAAGCAAAACCATGGAACAGCTGTAGAGCCAGTCTAGTTAAATACCAAATATACTGTCACTTTCCTTCTAACAGTATAATTAAACAGGAGTTAGAATTTGCAATGTCTTGACATTTTATCAATTAAAGATAGACAGGGGAGAAATAGAAGAAAAAAAAAATAAAAGCTTTTGTGATGTCAGTTAATTCCAGGAGATTACTCAGAAATGTGACTTCTTGTTACATCCAAGATATAAGGAATTTAGTGCCTTTTAATTTTCTTTTCTCTTTTTAACGTACAAAGTTCAGTAGGTGTTTATTTTCCATTAAGTCTTTTCATTTTATATCTTGGTTCACTGTTATACTTTTCCAGCTGTTACTTTGAAAAAATAATTACAGTCTAGTCAAGTAAATGCACAATGGTGGGCTCTACAGTTTGGTAAATTCTCTAGTGCAGCTTCTGAAAAAAGATTTTCACCTTATTTAGACGGATTTGCTCTACTGCTCTACTATCCCTGAGAATCAGTGTCTTTCTTTGTGATATAGCTTGGAGTATGAATACTAGGACACAGTCTCTCTGCAGGATTTGATGCAGAGATCACACATTCTCGTCTTGGCAGGTTACACCTTGGAGATGGCATATTTTCCACCAGCAAATACTTAAGGGAAACTTATAATTAACTAGCCTTCCATGATCAGCATGGTTTCTATAGTTTAGTTATAGTTTAGTTTTTTATTTCTCGGTAGTACCCTGCAGCAAAACAGGGGTACTTATACATATTTCTAGGCATTCCTATTTATTTTTCCTCAGGCATTGACACTATGGGAAAGAAGAGAATGGGGGGTTATTCTTTGTGTTATTTCTGGGAAGAGGAAGATGCTGTCCATTTGGAGGGTTGGGGAGTTGGGAGGAAACTCAAACAATGAAAACAAGCAAAAATGAAAGATGCAACATATTTACATGATTGTAGAAAATATTTCATCTTAGCACTCTGCAAATAACATAAATGTATTCAATGCAAGTATAGGATAAACTGAAACAGAGGGAGTATATGAGCATACCTAATTGACTTTGAATTGCTGAAGGAATTCAAGCAGCACATATAATTTTCAAAAAGATCTAGATATTAGAAACACATTATAGTAAGGATTGTAGAGCATTCAGAAAGATCACACTCAGGACATTAGGGACAATTTCTGTGCTCAGTGCTTAGAGTGGTACAGAAACAACTTTAATAGGTGGTTCACTTCAAACTGTGCGCTTACATTTTTTGTTTCTGTGGACTTCTGAGAGGTGATTCTTTTCTTTCTTTCACCTGGATCAAAGGACTTTGAACTGTTGAGAAGTTTGCTTTTTACTTGCAAAATATAGCTATTTATCTAAAAGATCACACCAATAGTATTCATTGTCTGATTACAGGTTCATTCTAGCTTTTCACTTGTTACATTTCTCTTTAACCTGTGATTTTAAACATTCCTCTACAGACATAGATGTAGCTAATTCCTGATTTCCATCCACTAGCAATTTTGAAATATTTTAAGTGTCTTCTGTGTGAGGAATGAAATGGAGAGCACTGTGGAGGGACTATAGCAGGAGTCTGGAGATATTAGGCAGCCAGCATAATTTGTCAGGCTAGTTTAACTTCCTCTAATGAAAACAGTAGGTCAAACAGGCTTTTCTTTCATCCCCATATTAAAGCCATAGATGAAGAGGAAACCCTGGCATGGCTACGCAGGGGTGATATTTTACATTTTAGTGAAGGAATGGAAAGCTCATTATACTCAATTGTATGGTGCCAACACCCTCTTGTCCTACTGCACTCCATTTTCAGCTCTAGAGATTCATGTCCTACTGGAAGAAAATACCGTTTGAATATTTCCCAATAGCCAGAACTATCTTTGCAGTGAGTATGACTTTAGAAAGGCCTATAGATGCTCAAAACGGTTCCACAAGAGCAAAGCATTGCTTGGGATACTTGATGTAGCTGTGATTTGACTTTTAAGTCTACACAGGGCACGGAACAATTAGTCTCAAGGATCTGCACCAACATGTTTTTTCTCTTCAGTAAACAATCATCTACATAGAGTATCAATATGAATGAGCCATACATATATGTATATGCATGTAGATGTACATATTTTAAAACCAAAACATTAAAAAAAATGAAACTTTCACCTTATTTTCCTCTTGTGATATCCAAATTTCAAGCAGCACAATCATATGCCATTTCCCACTTCAATGATTAATTCTTCCACCCTCATTTTATGGTACTGGATGGGTCCTGAATAGTCAAATATTGAAAAAGGTACATAATTTTATGAGATTACTGCTTTACTTCACCATATATGCTCTTCATACGGGGTAAAAAATTGACAGGTGTATTTCTGTTTGAGTTCCTTCCTACTCTGATGAAGACAGATTTTCTTTACTATTCTATGAATTTTTTTATCACAATTTCTCTTACTGTAACATTCCAATTATTCCTGGGCTTTGCAGTGACTGTCTCACTGTTCTGTGGTGCCTAGCTCTTCGAATTTTTTTGCTGCCAGACCTTATTACAATAGAAACCATGTTGCTAAAAACATATTATGCTGACCTGAAACAAAAGAAGTCAAATAAATGAAACTATTTCTTATTCTCTGAGATAAAGAAGCCATCTTCATTTGTGGATAACAAGTTATGTTACAATAATTATTTCTATAGAAAAGCTATGTCTGTTAATCAATAGTTGGCTTGAGCCAGGTTTTTCCTCATCTGAAAAGTTAGTGTAACTTTGGAAGTTGACAGGGTGCATTTTGAGTAGAACATTAAAATAAAAATAAAACTTTCTGATCTTTAGTTTTGAAGACAATGAGAGTTGAAACAGTTGTAATAAGAACCTGTTCTGAGGAAGATATTAAAAGTAAGAAGTGAACACAAAAAAAAAACCCCAAAAACCAAAACAAACCACTTTTCCAGAGAAGTAAAAGATTGACCCTGGGGAAATGGAAGACACAAAATAAGCCATCTTCCCTGATGTTCCATAAGTTTTGTGTAAATCTATGTTAACCTGGTATCTTCTGGCAGAAAACTCTAGTTTTATACACTGAATCAAAGAATTTGCTTTCTTCATCTCACTTCTAAATAAAGTTGCATCTTGGAAGGGTTTGTAGGTCAGTCATGGCCTATAAAAAAGATTTTTGTTCATAATAGAACAGTGTTTCACAGAACTAGAGAGGCCATCAGCTTCTCTAATTTAGTACTTTCTATTATTTGCTTCAAAAAGAAGAAAAGGTGTTTTAAAAAAGATACTCCCAGACAATATAACATATGGATACAGAGAACAGGATAATAGACAATTTAGAGGCATTTAGCAAGAAAAAGTAATCAAAACAACCCCCTACACTTCTACCAAATTCTAAATGGTACACAAAGAGTGGTCTAGAAAGTCATAGACAATGGATCCCAGTCTAGGACCCATATTACATTAAATGTAATCCCCATCAGCTCATCTGTCAGCAGACAAGAATCACCTGCTGAAAAGTATGCAGGTTGACAGCAATTCTCAGTCCATATACTTTGAAACTTGACAGAGGCACTCATTCTGAAACATGAATGCTCTTTGCAGTTTAGTCAACCTAGGTCCATAGCATATTCATTTAAACCTCATAAAGATAATCACAGTTTGGAATACAGAGAAGTTAATAAGGTACAGCTACGTTGCATTAAATTCACTTTCCCACTATATAAATGTGGTCTTTTAAGAAAGGCTACAGTAATTGGTTTTGGATAAGATTATGCTGTGCTTGGATTAAACCTCTATAAAGTGCTCCACATGGGATACCCACTTCCAGGTAATTTAGGCACTCAGTTGCTTTAGTGTGAAGCTGCCAGCCTGGTTACTGAAATCTGTGTGAAGAAGGCATTTTACAGTGCAATTATCTGTGCTGACTGAGCATGCTACATCAGAATAAAAGTACATAGGGCAAAAAGATGTCCTGCGTCATTCAAATAAGGCCTGTTCCAGACTAGAGTATTAAACTAAAATGTAAATTTCAGAACACTATTTATGAGGTATTAAATAACATCCTGGATTTTGTTTAAGAGACAGCTATGAACATACTTTGTGTAGATTATTTTTATTATTCATATATAAACACCATTTTCAGATGTATAAATTCAATTTGAAAATAATATCTCTGAAATGCATGCCAAATATTTCATATTAGCAATCATTACAGTTAAAATAATTACTTTGACTAAAGTTTACTGACAGTATGAACTTAATTACTGAAGCAACTGCAATTAGATTGACTATGAATATTCAACATTGACCCTATCATAATACCTGACATTTCTGAGAAAATAAAATCTTTTAATGTTACATTAATTTAAAATATTAAAGTGAAATAAACATGGAATAGAATAAGACATATTAAAATGAGAAGAAAAAAATCCAAGTTTTTTGAGAATTTTTTTGACAATATTTTTAGGAACAGAAACCTAGAATGACTACTTCTTAAGTAGTCATTAGTGAAATGCCTGCAAAAGCTGTGCCCAGGTGGAGGACGTCCTGTAGCAGCTGGCTGGGATGCAGGAGGGGGTGAGAAGGCTGTGTGACATCAGGGAGGCTGAGAGGTATTAGATAGCTGGCTCCAAGTGCAGTCTGTGGTGGACCCACAGCCCATGGCCAAACAGCCACAAACTCTCTCACCAGCACACACAGAGGGGCCAGTAATGCAGAAGAATGGATAGTTGCAATGGGAAAGACCAGCAGGAGAAAGAGACTTCCCCTGAAGCCGGAAGTGCCCTTGCAGAAATACTTCATCACTCTGCAAACTGAAGAGGAAAAACCCATCAAATTAGGACAGATGTAGGAGCTGGGTAAGGCATCCCAATCTGCTCCCTGTGTAACAACCAGCACAACTAAGAAAAGGTGATGGCTGATAGTAGTAGGCGACTCTCTTCTGAGAGGTACAGAAGCACCCATTTGCAACCTGACTTACTCTCTAGAGAGGTGAGCTGCTTGCCAGGGGCTTGTATCAGTGATGTCACCAGGAGACTGCCGAGCTACAGTCCACTGACTATTATCCACTACATTCCACGTAACAGTTTCCAGAGGTAAGACCGTTTGAATGAATTTAAAAGGAATGGGGAAGAAAATAAAGCTGAGTAGGACACAAAGTACGTCAAATCTCAAATATCCCCTTTTAAAGTGCAATCTAGTCTGTCTGCCTTTTGATGTGGAAGGGAAGCAATAAGAATTCTTTAAGGCTTGGGATGTATTCCACATTTTGCTCAATGACTTACTAATTAGTGTTTTAATCTGAAAAATGAATATGAGGTCAGAAAATGTTCTTCAGCTTGAGAAAATTGGAATCCAAATTTCCCATATCTCAGGGTGGTATTGCAGGGCATGTCCTGCCCAACAGTGGAAATTAATGACACATGCAAAATCATGCCTCATCTTGTCTGCTCTGTTTCTGGTCCTACAACAGTCCAACAGTTCAACTCCTTATTCAGGGATTGGGGGCTATGCTTTCATGTCAAATAATGACATAACCTGGATATCAAACACTCTCCTGGGTTGGCAGTATGAGTCAGTCTGTCACAGGCTGAATGGTTTGAAACCAGATCCTCCGCTCTGTCCAGGAGAGCGTTGTGATGTCCTTGGTGACATTTAGATTGATGATCCACATAGTTTAGATGGCAGTAGAGCTTTGGCAGTATAAATGTCTGTATCTTCTGGATCAGATGGTCTGAGTATTTGCAACTCAGTAAAATTAGACATAGGCGTGCATAGGCTGGATGAGGAGATGTAAAACAGATGGACTGAATTCTCCCTTGAATTTCCACGGTAAAGTAGTAACCCTAGTTCCTTGTAGTCCTCACCTTGTTCTTTAACTTCTGTGTCAAATTACTATAGAAAAGACCCAACACTACTTGATGTCCTTGAGTGCTGCATAACACTGGAGTCTTAGGGACTCTGTAGGGAAATAAGTTTATGATCATGTCCACAGTCTGTATGCAATAACACTTCTCTAATTAACTTGCACAAGCCATCTTTATGCATACGTATTTGAAATTTTAAGTGCTTAATTTTCAAACCACAAAAATGGTGTTTTTTTGCTTCGGTTTTGTACACTGCTTCCCCTCTCTTTAAAAAAAAAAAAAAAAAAAAAAAAAAGAGAGAGACTGAAGAAACAGTTTGTCATGTAACATTTTTCTGAAAACATCTTATGGAACCACCTAATCAGTGTCAAGGAAATGTTAAGGAGCATTAACAAGCAACTGTATTACATAGTTCCTTCTGTTATTTCCCTAAAAATACTAAGATACTAGTTCAGAACGCTACACATAATATGTTAGACTGTATGTTACCAGGGAGGAGTTATAGGATAATATATAAATATAATATATATATAAATAATAGGATTTAATTGTGATTTTAAGATTATTTGGATTCATGAACTCGCATGTCTCAGGATACTTCTGAAATAACTTTTCTACAGAAATTATCTTACATGCTTTCTTTGGTTTAACTGGTCTTAGTAAGATTATGCATATTTGATAATTTGTGAAATGCTTTAATTCTTACTTGATATACTAAGCAGATGACTTATTAAATGCTTTAATTTTTGTGTGATATACTAAGCAGACTTCATTCATACTAATATGAAATAGCAGTAATTATCTATATTCTGTTTGGAGAGGATTTTCTAAAACATTTCAAAATACTTTTGTTCTCCTAAATACACTCTCAAATACATGAAATTTATAGACTTTTTACAGGGAAAGACAGAATACTTGGCCAAATACTGTTGAAATCTAGGTATGTTTTCCCTTTGTAGAAACTTCTGGAAATTGTGCTTAGGCCACAAATAGCTTTTTAATCTCTCTGAGATTTCCAAACACTAAATACAGCTGTTAGCTTTTAGATACATTATAGGAATGTAGATCTGCTCTCTGGCAGCTCTTTCTGAGATCTATTAGAAATAGACTTAAAATAATTATTGTTCTCTCTAATCTGATGGTAACTTCTATATCAGATTTCAATTTAGAAGATTTGAAAAAAATTGTTTTCTCCACATGAAAGATTCTTTCCTGTGAAGACAGCTTCACTGAGGTTTAAACAGCCTCATTGTCACCCCCAGGTAATATTCCAATATTAGTATGTCTGGAATTTCCAGCTCAAGAGAAATATAAATATGAGAACACAAGCCTACAATTTAGCAAGATCTCTGATACTTAGTGGCATGTTCCCAGTATCAAGCAAAATTCATAAACTATGAATGCAGGTTCCAGAAGCCATGACAACACTGAACATGTGTCATTACTCTAAAATCTTCAGATGAGATCACGTCTATATCATTAACGATAGTTCTTACCTTAGCCTGGTGATTTCAACTGAATGGTTAATAAAGATATTGCAATGCATTTGGGAGACAGCATGTTAGTCACACTGAAAGGTCTTTGCATAAAGCATATTAAAAGATCAGTCAGACATCTTTGCTTTAGTTTTAAACCCTTAGCTCATACACATCCAGCCTGCTTCCCTCCCATGAGGTAAGGCTGATACATGAAAAACAGAGAGATTCTTATGGATTAGGTTGACAACTCCATGTCAGAGAGGATTACTGAGAGAAAGACGGATAAAATTATCTGTTCCTTTGGGATACACCCAACAGCCTAATAAAAAAAATAGGAAGAAGGAAACTTGAAAAAAACAGTGTTAATCAGAGCACATCAGTTCACATTCAGCAAGGGTGTATGCCTGCCCTTCAACACAATACTGACTTGTGCGAGTAATTCAAGTCACACGTATCCTTTGGTACATTTCTGGATAGGTGTTGTTCCTGGGAGGCATGCTGTGCTGTTAGAAGTAATTATTTTACACACATAAAATGAAAGCTCCCAACACAATTTGAAAATTTGTCAGGGATGGAAGACTTTGAGGTTCCTCTGGATTATTACCCAGGCATGATAGAAATCAGAGTCTGACTGAAGCTGAAAAAAAATACTGATGTGAAAAATGCATGTAAAGACCAAATCTGTTTTCATAATTCTTTAAAATAAGGAAAAATGTATGATTATTAAGGTGAATAGCTGTCAAAATTCTCTAGTGAGATCAGAGAAAATGAAACAGTTGTAAAGTCAGATTCTTTTGTTTTTTTTCAATTTGTCCATGTGACAGCCCATTGAGATCGTTTATGTCAAATTTCAATAAATAAATAAATGTAAATGCAATTATCTGTTATGGGTCCTGTTAAAAAGCAGTGAAGCAGGCTTGAACTGAATGAAGAACTTAGAACTGCAAAAATATCAGTCTCTGAACTCTTCATATATTTTATGTAAGATGGTGTTTGATCATTACCATTGTTTACACCAATTTTCCTGGCTCTTCTTCTACCAGCATTCATAAGACATCTGATATTAAACATACCATTCTTACTCATATTTTTTTTTTTTTTTAATGGAGGATTTTGGAGTTGGAGTTAACATCTCCAGTAGCGTATAGGAACCGTTGTCTCGGTTTTGCTCATCTCAAGTGTAGAATCTTAGACTTGAGTCTCTGAGCCCATCATTATGTCTGTAACCAGGGGAGTTAGATGTGACATAGTCCATTCTCATGCTTACGTTTCCTGGCTGGCACGTAAGTAGTTGACTTGTAAGAGCTAAAACTAATCTAGTTTCTGTGATGAGGGAATGTGGGAGTCCAAACTGACATAACAATATAGATGCACACAGAAAGACCTTTCTAAGTGAGACTTGTGGGCATGCTTAGTGGCAGGCAATTCTTCCTGTTTTACTTAGGTAGGTTATCCTAGAACTGAAAATTAACCGTATTTTAATAAAATATCTTTTTATATTCTAGTATGTTTAATAGCACATCTGTATACTTTTATTTTATATACTAGGCATTTCAATCCACTTAGGATGCTGCAGTGGGGGGTCCTACACCAGCAGTAAATGTCAGTCAAACAGAAGAGTCTTGTGTGCATATAAGCAAATGGAGAGCTTCTCAGGTGTTAAGGAGTGGCTGCAGAACCAAGTGCACTTATTTCTCCATGTCCATTTTCTTCCACACACCAAAGGTCCTTGTCCTCTATCTGAAAAGAGGCACAGAATCTGCCAGGCAGACTAGGGAACCACCTGCATCAAAACTGTATATGTGCACATAGCAAAAGCTGACCTTGAGAAATGCATCATAGAATCCTAGAATCATAGAATGGTTTGGGTTGGAAGGGACCTGAAAGGTCATCTTGTTCCAACCCCCCTGCCATGGGCAAGGACACCTTCCACTAGACCAGGTTGCTCAAAGCCTCATCCAGCCTGGCACTGAAGACAGCCAGGGGTAGGGCATCCACAATTTCTCTGGGCAACCTAATCCAGTGCCTCACCACCCTCTCTGACCAGATCTTCTTCCCGATATCTAATCTAAATCTACACACTTTCAATTTAAACCCATTACCTCTTGTCCTGTCACAGCAGGCTCTTGTAAAAAGTCCCCCCTTCAAGTACTGAAAGGCTGCAATAATGTCTCCCCTCTCTACTCCAGGCTGAACAAGCCCAATTCTCTCAGCCTGTCCTCATAAGAGAGGTTCTCCAGCCCTCTGATCATATTCATGGCCTCCTCTGGGCTTGCTTCAACCAGTCGATCATTTTGAAACGTGCAGTAGCACTGAAAATCCCGGTGTATATGCACAGAAATGTCAAAGAAGAATTATTGTTATTAGTGTACAGATTTTTCCTGATGAGTTACTACTACTTGATGTCCTTGCTTTAGTGCTTCTGTACCCTTATATACTAATGTAGTTTTGAGCACAGATGGTGAAGAAAAAATGTGAAAGCCTGTTTTCCTAGAGAGGAAGGCTCTGAGTCAGCTTTCTGCTGCCCTTTGTCTTTTACTTCAATTCCCTGAAGAATAATGGCTGTTAAGTAGTGTCTGTTGTTGCAGGATGTATTGTGAGGTGAAAGGGTCTATTAAAGGGTCTGTTTGAAGTGGATAGATGATGTAGTCACAACAAGGATACTACAGAGCCTTTCAGCTGAGCATACATACCCATGAGGTCTCCATCTATCCATTGTCTCTATATGCAGTAATCAGATGTGCCAAACAGAGGGTATCTCTCTAAAACCTGCATTACTGAAATAGGACTTTTTTTTTTTAATTGTTGCTTTTGTTTGCCTCTATAGTGTTTTCTTTCTATTTAATTCAGTTTGCTACATTCTTCCTAAGCACTATTCCCTTGGAAACAATGTTTTTTTGACTGCTTTCTTTTCTGGTAATTTCTCAGATCTTTCAGGAGAAGAAAGAATCAGTCATGGATTTTCAAAATGAAGGTTTTTAGGCAAGAAAAGGCTTCTGTATTTCACTGAACTGGACCTTAAGTGTATTCTGGAGTTCTGGTTTAAAGTGTGATGGACAGCAGATGTTTATTAAAGGAAGCGTGACTGTAGACAAGACATAATGATAGAGAAACCATACTGGTGTTGTCTTATACCATCAGAACTTACAAGCTACTCACAGTTTGTCTGTCAATAATCAGTTAAAATATCTCCAAGGGTAAAAAAACAAGTTACAAAACCAGCTTTGAAATAGTTTTGCATCTGTTACAGAAGTCGATCAGTGTCCTGGAACAGTGATATTCACACTGCTGGAAAATTCTTTAAAAATTGAAAATTATTGAAAAACTACTCTCCTAGTCAGCCATTTATTACTGAAAGCATAAAATATCCTCAGACATCTGGCTTAAAGTAGCATGTTAAATAAGGACAGATTATGTGTCTGGATAATAAACAATCATTTGTCCAAAGAAGTCTATTTGTTATCTGCAATTACTGTAGCATTATTTTATTGAATAAACCTTTTCTGTAGTGTTGCATTGTACACAGCTGAGAGGATTCTCACCAGTCACTCTGGTAGTGGGTAAACTGATCTTTTACCTCCATTGCACATACTGGTTTGCGATACTGTTGGTTTCTTTGGAAACAAAAAGAAGTCAGGTTCTTTTAAGAGAGAGTTTGAAATCTAATACTTCCCCCTACACACTTTGAGTCTTTTGTAGGCTTCATATTTTGATATGCTTAGATATTTTTAAATTTTGGTTTGGTATAGCCATATTTCAGTGTTACTAAAGACTTAATATATTTTTTTCTCCTAGTATAATTTCTTTCATTCACCTTCTCCTCTACCTCTGTCATTGTACTTGTCAGACACTTTAATTAAACTCACATCTTAGTGCAGCTTTGTCACTGATGCTATGAATACAATTTCTTGGTCAATAAAATGCCAAAACACATATATGGCATCTTTCTGAAGGCAAAATACAAAATAAACAAAGTTTGCTGAGTCAGTGCTTCTGATTTCAGCAAGATTGACATAGAACTAAGGTAAACATGAATGCTGTAGATAATAAGACTTTGATAGACTGAAATAAATGGTCTGGGGGACTTTGGAACACTCAAGGTCTTTCCAGGTGGCATGGTTGTAATTTAAAGACGTGGGATACAAATGGAGTTGTCAGCTCTATCCTGTCAGAAACACATGTTCTGGATGTCAAGGACTGGGAGCTCAGAGGAAAGATTTAACAGCTGAAGCCTGCTATCTGCATTGTAATAATTTGGGCCCTTAACTGACAAAACAAAGGGGCCTTTTCTGCCCCACTACTATAATTTCAGGTTCTCCAATGACTTTTTTTGTGTTGTCATTCTTGGAAAAGAGATACCAAACAATTATGCCTGGCAGGTGTCATTTAACAAATAAGATGAACGATCCAGTTGAATGTGAGTCGTTGTAGTCTACAGCTCAAAAGGACATTTAAAGTGAAACATTTCCTGTGCCCTGGAATTGTTATTTGTACCAGAGTATTCACATGCTTTTCTTAGCAGCTCCACTTCTTCCATCAGAGGCATTTCTTAGATGAGTTAGATTTGAATGATAAATTACTTGAAAGTTTATGACTGTGTAAGTTCCTTTTCTTGGTGATCATAGTGAGACCAAATCTTATAATCTTTAAGATGCAAGATCTATCTCTTAATTCACGTCTGCCTTTAATATCAGAGTATGACCACAAGGCATTTGTCAGAAAGACAGATGACCAAAGGAAATTGCAGATTTTAAAAAAGTTAAAGGTATAATGAGGGAGGATGTAGGTTGTCTTTCTTGGCGGGAATTATATGTTCTCAGTTGAAAGAACTCTAAATCACTAAATGAACTAATGTAATTTCCTTCCAGAGCTAACCCCACACAGCAGAAGTCCCAGTCATTATGAACCACTACACAGAATTGAACAGTTCCTGCATTTGACCTTTCTATCAGAGGTTATCAAGAGGTCTTCAATCTCTCTTGTCATATTTCCCCCATTCAAGTGCCCTTTTGAGCTGCTGTCTTGAAATTTAGAACTTTCATTAAGCACGGGCTATTGACTGCAGAATAGGAGAAACATGACATTTGACATTTTTATCATAGGTCACTAAAGGTCATTTCTCCAGCAATGTGTAATATCAAGCAGGAAGTAGTCATAAGTATGAAGTCCTCAGCCTGAAGTCATGACCTCTTTTATTATCACCAAATAATTTTAATGGATGAGTAACCGTGTCACTCATAATCACATTTTGTCTACCCAATATCATAGGCAATTGCAAAATAATGTATCAAAAATGTATGACAGGCATTAATTAATCACATAGATAAAATTTGCCATTATGTTATTAAATACAGTGTAGACATCCTCTTTATGTGATATGTGCTCTAGGTATATTTGTGGAGGATGTCCCTGCTCGTGGCAGGGCGGTTGGCACTAGATGATCTTTAAGGTCCCTCCCAACCCAAACCATTCTGTGATTCAATGATTCTATATTATAGAATGTTATTTGGGTGAATCAAAGTGAAAGCTGATTTTTAAGGCTTACAAGTGGATATCTAATTATTTACTAAGACTGTGCCCCCTAGTTATGAGCAAATTATTTGCATGGTTTTGCTGTGACCCTGCCATCTATGCAAAATTTCCCTGGTTTTGCTGTTTTCTTATGAGATGGTAGAGCAATTATCTACTTCATACAAGCATGAGTGCAACATTAGTAACAGTGTAATATATATGATACCATTTAACAGTAAGACCTAATATATTTTCAAAGCCATCTTTTCAAAGAATCCCACAGCTCTGATACTATAATATAGCTCTTACTTAATTTTGGTGTTCATTTTATCTAAACAGACTGTCAGCCCAGTAAAACAATATCTTGGGGGATTTACAGTTTGGATGGATATAAAGAAAGGGCCAACTTTGCCTTCTTTTAGTCAAAGTCTTGCACTGATGGAAGTGTGCTCCGCTGCTCTGCTGAACACAGAGATGTTCTGACACACCTTCCTCCCACTCAACAAGTCAGTACTTTAATCAGTGACTTCTACTGTGAGGAGAGGGGAGGACTTACAGGTAAAAGGAATAGTGAGATGAGATAGCAGAGAAGACTTCTCTCAGGTCAGGCAATGGATGTCCAAATTCTCAGTTCAAGGAGGGAACACTGAGCCATTCACAGAAGGTCTGTGAAAGGGAAATGTAAAAAACCAGTGATATTCAAAAAACTTGAAGTTAGGAATTATAAAGTGGTCTTAAAGGAGACATAATGAAAATATTTCCCTGTAAATGAAAAACAGGTTTGCTTTCCATAAGCTCTACTTATAGATCTTCAAGTTCTGTCTGATTAGGCAGTATATTTCTATTTTACAAAATCTTCACTGTGCAAGGACCTGTGGTATTCTTTTATGTCTTTTTTCAATTAATCATCTCCTAATTGATCAGCTTGGTCTGCAGACGATACTTCTACTTGCTACACCAGAAATGGGAAAAATTATTTATAGATGTTTATTAATAAAATATTATTTATTATAATAAATAAGTGGGATTCAGAAATGAAGAAGACTTCATCTGGAGACTGAATTTTCAGCTACCACTCTTGAAAAGATAACACATGCATAGAAATTACTTTGTGAGTAGCTAAAGAGCAACTGGAGGGATAGAGGGTGGTTTTATCATTATTCTGCCTATGGCAACGTTACTGTAACTGCATCTTTCTAAATAGAACAAATGTTTTATTATATTTTCTAGTGCCCAAGCCCCACAAAAGAAAGATGTAGTAACTGTAGCAGCAGATGGCTAAGCCTGTGTGACTAGCAGTGGGTTTGTGTTATTATTTCTATCAATCACTGATAACTTTTAACTTTGTGCAGTGCTATTTTGGTCATGCCTATTCTTATTGTGCTGCTACATTAGAACTTCCTGTGACAGCCTGTTCCATGATAAGTGGCAATTTAAGAGCTATAGCAGTAGAACGTGAAGTGTTTGCTGCCTGGATTATTACTGAAAATGGGGATTCTTATGTTATTTTGACTACAAATATAATACACACAATTATATTTTTTGTTTAATTTTTGTGGTGAAAGTGGAATTAGGAGCACAGGCAGATGCCCTCCCTCCCCTCCTGTTCACTGAACACTGTATATTACTGTACTAGTACTCTCTTCTTCTTGATCCATAGACATGGAAACCTGCTCACACCTGACTTCTCTTTTTCCTCATCTCTTACTCCTCCTCATTTCCCTCTTACCTTTACATTAATTAGCCTGACCACCCACCCAAAAAAAGCCTGGCTCATATTAAACTCCATGAAAGCACTGTCCTCCTCCCTAGTGAGGCATGTGTGTAATATTTTGAGCAGTTGGATGTTTGAAATTTTAGTGGGTTTCAATAAATCTGTAGTTCTTGGGACACTAATGATCAGCTCCTCACTAGGTGAAGAATTTACTCCTTTCTTGCCTCATGTAAATCTATTTCTGTGAATTTTAATTTGACATACAATAGCATAATCATTAAGATGCTGGTGATTCTGCCATGAATTGCACACAGATCAGCTTGAAGTTGTTAACATTTCTGTTCTGATCAGCTGGTTCTGAACATACACTTTTAGCAGAGCATGCTATTTGAGTTTTCCTTGCAACGAGCTTTGTAAGACCTTTTCCTAAGCTGCAAAGTCCTAAACAATTAAAATGCCCAGGTGTAATGAACAGTTTCGTGCTATAATGAGGTTGAGTTCAAAGTAAAACCGCTCTTTGTCCACATCACTGTGCTTTCTACTCTGTTCAGATGTTTTTCTAATGCATTAGAAGTAGTTTGAGGTGAGTTTTCCTAACACCAACGGTTGACTTGTTTATTTCTTCTATAGCAAATACAGTATCAATAAGGTTGACAGTGTCCTGTCACTGTATGTTGACAAATACAGTGAGCTAATTCTTTTTCTGTTAAAGGAGATAAGTTTGCTTCCCTGTAAGCCTTTTCTGCAGTAATTTTCACCAGGGAAAAAAAGGTATTATTTTCTGATGTTTAGGTATCTGCTTGTTACAGGACATAAGGTTTCTGTGTGCTTGGTAGTGTGTCACATATGCAGGTGAGGTAGGCTGTACAGTACCTTCATATCAAATACCATACTCAGAAGAAAACATTAGTTCTTTGTAAGTAAGAACAAACTTTACTAGTGCTCATATTTACACCAATCCTATCTATCTGACAGGTAGAACCAGCTTCCAATCACTAATAATAAACATTAATAATAAATATAATTGACATTCAGTACCCAAAAGTTTATGTTTCTGGAGACGAAGTGTTAAAATCTGAAAAGACCTTTTGGAAAAATTGTACTGAGTAATGGAAACACAACTTTTTTCTGAACATCCAAGAGTTCTTGACTTATTAAAATATGCAAATCAGTCTAGCACTTTGTTTAATTGCTGTTTCCTTAAACCCATCAAATCTTCTTAATTCTTCTCTTCTTTGTCCTTAATTAACACCCATTCCCTATTGGCTCAACTGTGACCCAGAAGACCTAAGCTTGCGAAATTCCCAACTTATTAAACCTAATTGCTATAATAATCTGCAACCATTGGCAAAATATTCATCACACAGAAAGTACGAAGGCATCTAATTAACACTCAAAATGCTAAGCGTTCACTTCCTGATATTTTACCTGCCATTTCATGCCTTCGTTTCTGGAGATGTATGGCATAATGTGTTGTCCTAAGGAGAAATAAGATGATAGTGGTTTTTCTCAAAAATCTGAAGTTGCTAAAACTGAAATTTATCACTGCAACAACTAAGCACTGTTTTAAAATTTTAGCTTAAATTTCACTTCTCAGGCCCCAGGTAGATTTCTCTGACAATGGAGAAATGCCAAAAAAGACACCAGCTCAGTAGTTAAATTTGCTTCATCACTTCTCTTGAATGTTCTCTTACTCTGGGCTTTTCCATTCCTGATTTCTATTCTGGTTTCAAATCAGACATATTTGCAAAAGGTGGAAAATAAGTCAGTAAATTTAGAATTTAGACACACACATAAACGAACATATACAACCATATCTAAATATCACAACAAAGCAGAAGTGCTGAATGGTGAATCTGGATATGAGTTCATGAAAATTAGAGTCCAGCAGGGTTGTCTACAGGTGAAACAAGATACAGTGTCTATGCTGAAATTGGGTTTCAGCCAAGGATTCAAAGAGATCCTGTCGTCACTTGCCCACGATACTGCTTTGTAGATAAGATGATTCTTATTTTCTTAAAAATAATGATCTGTAAAGATAAGACAATTTTGTTTATGTCTTTAAGCCTTAAAAAATAACCCAAGAAGTTTAATTTTTTAACTTAGTATTATTTTAAATCATGGATTTTAATACTAATAGCAAAAGCAGGTTTTAGAACAGGTAAATTATGACCAGGCCATCAGGGCTGACATAATGAAAGAGATAATTTGTAAGGTGTCATAATATATGATCTAACCATCAATTTATAGTGTCTATATAGATTGTCCTAGGGTGTGTATAATTTCAGGTTTCTATCACTTCAAACCAGTCAAACATATGTTTATAATGCCTACACATGTACATATACACACACACTCAAAAACTGATCTTTAAAAGGTATGTACGAAATTCTTATAAACGATGAAGTGTCTCAAATACATATGGTGCTTACTCAGGTTTTATTTAATATAGGAGCATTTGAAAAAATAGACAGTCTTCAAATTCAGTTCAGTATCCTAAAGTCATTACAAAAGGATGTTCATGAAATCTTACTAGGGGATAATTTCAGAGTAAACTGTTACATATTTTTAAGCTAAAAAAAAAAAAGTAGTCTATTGAATAGCATGAAGCTTTCCAATTTGCATACCCTCTTAACGTCAGTTGAGAACACAGACCTCTTTCTAAAGGATGTTCTCCTAGATATTTTTTTGTTTCCAGACTTAGTGATTGCTTACGGTAACAATGGCAATATATCTTTTCCCTGGCCTCTTTCTTTAGGTTTTTGGCTGAGGATTTTTTTGTTTTGTTTTGTTGACTTTTGGGGACTTTGTTGAGGAGAGAGCTTCTTCCAAAACCATTATGGATGCTACTGTATGTTAAATTAGATGAAGTTATTTCTTCAACTGACTCCTTTTGTTTGATAATTAAAAAATGTGATTTTAGAGACAAAAATGAGGCTGGAGGGGAAAGAAATTTCCCAAACTGTTGTTCAACAGCTCTTCCAGACTTACAGAGCTGCTAAGAACCTAATAAAAAGTTTTAGTTGCATAATGTTGAATTTATATTCATCATTTTTAATACATGGTATTCTCTCCTAAGGATTTAGGTCTCAGTAAGTTTTTATGCATTGCTCACATCATGCCCTTCTCTCACCCTCCCAGCTTTGTGAATTTACAGAGACATCCTCAATACTTTATTTTTTCATCACCTTCTCCCAAAGATTTGTCTTTAAATCTGATTTTTTGTGCAGACATGGAAGATTGGAAGTTGTATGTATAACAATAGACTCCACCCTGTATCTTACCAAAGATTTATTATGATTCCTGTATCATTATGAGATTACACACTTACTACTATGTATCTTTTTTCAATATATCAGTCAGTAGGTGACAAAAATTCATTGAGTAATGTGAGATCAGACATTTACAACTAGGTATACTTTGATTGTCAGGTAGAAATAGGTAGTATGGCATCAGTGGGCCAGTACTTCACTTGTGGTTTTGACTCCAAAATGTCAAGGTCCAATTCTTTGTATCACAACTGGTCCAACAATAGTTTTACTTTTTCAGACTTATTCACTGCAAACCCTTACTTCAAAAGAATTGTGGTTCTTATACAGTCAGCTGAGAGCAGCTGGAGAATTTTAGTTTGGTAAATTGCTTTTATAGTTACAACATTACAATAACTAGCAAATCCCTTAAAAATTTATTTAAAAGAATATGCTTCAAATTCTAAAATTAACTACCTAAATTGGGCTTGAAAAGATTCAATTTAACAAACAGTCCAAGGGTTTTTCTTGACACAATTCCTACAGAACAAATGCTGAGCTCCCTTTCTAACAACCTCTTTTACCTTACCTTGTCTGGAGACTCTGCAGCTAGCAAGCTTTTCAAATCATTGTCAAAAAGACTGAACTGCTGAATCATTCTTTAAAGCAAATATTAAAATAGTGTTTTATAACAAAAGAATCAGCTGTAAAATGGAACTGGAAAGACTGTTTGTATATATTGTAAGCAAATAATCTTTTGTGAAAAATACTGAAAAGAACACATTTTGTGTGTATCTGATAAGCACCATGTTGTTATACACATAAGAAAAACGAGACTCTCAGCCAAGTTGGAGTCACAAATGAAAATAACTTCTGACTATTCATGCAGTTACAGCTTTATTTGCAGACTTAGCCCAATAGTAATGGCTAAAAGAAATGCTTATAATGGCTTTAATTTAACAGGGGCAACACTACCTGTATTTTTCAAGATATCAACTCTGAATATTTTACAGTACATCACATTTAGTCATGAATTTAGGAACATATATGTCCTATCAAACTCATTGGTTAGTTAGTATTTTAAAAATCAAATAACTAGATAACATGAACATTTATGACAAGTATTTTAATATAGTAACAACTCTTGGAAACTAAAATTTAAAAGTTTCAGAAATACATTAAATTGTCTTGTGACATTCAGAGTTAAAATACAATAGGTGGTAAAATGATCATATTTCTTTTGTGTCTGTTATTATGATATATGCCACATGGAAATGTTACTGCACCAAGAAAAGAAAATGCAACAAATCCTAAACACTCTCCATAGTGTAATTTGGTATAACATTTCTGCACTGAAGAGTAAAGGAGTGTAAGTGTTCACGAGTGTACTATTTAAAGGAAAACAAATGTTTCATAGACCTCAAGGCTATTGGTAGTTACTTCCAATTTCTCTTTAAATATTGAAAACTGTGCTTTCAAGGTGGCTGCATTAACTCTTTTCTTTGTTACAGTAGAAGTTAATTACACTTAAACGTCTTCCATTAAGCATGTAAAAATTAATAATATTAAAAAAAATGTTCAGCATCAATTCACCTGGGCAATTTACACAACAATTTGACATCAGTTTAAAAATATAACCCCCAGAAAAACATAGGACAGCCTCCTCTCCCTAATGCAACATTTTCAGGTCAGCTATAAATCCCCCTTATGTGAGAACCTGATGTTCAGAATATTTCTTCTTCTTATCCTCATCTATTTGAAAGCAAAGTTTTGAGGATACACAGCTTCCAAACAATACAGCTTTAGACTCTATCCACCATACAGTCAGCTCTATTGACAGAGTCTGTCTTTGCTGAAGTAACTCCCTGAGAAGTGTGATGGTCGATATATTTGAGTACTGGGTTTTGTTTGTGGGTTTGGTTTTTTTTTTTTCCCTCTTGCAGTGGAATCATTGCCCATGATTTTTCTAGTTTTGCTAAATATGCATTTAAATTTGTTGCAGCAAGTAGGCTGAACTATTAGAGTTCAATTTATCAGCTTTTATTCTTTTGGTTTTCCCTGCTTGTGTGTTGAATACAGGTGTGTTAAATGTCCCATACTTCTGTGTGGTGTTCAGCTTATGGAAGCCAGGGCTTGATTTTGCTTCTTAAACACAAGTGCAATGTCCTTTGAGATGTCCCGTATATCCTGTCTTGTCTTCTGAATGCTGGTCCAGAAGAGGACAGGCCTTCCATGAGTCCTTTATCACCCATCCCCTCTCTTAGATATCATACAAACACAAATGATTCTTTTTTGGTAAGTGAACTAAGTCTGCAGAGTAGTAATCAAGTCAGGATTAAGACATTTAAATTGAGGTGCTTAATAATGATCTTATGGTACATTTATAATCAGTGGGGATCTGGTCAGTGCAGTTTAAACAGTCATTCAGATCACCAGAAATATGCTACTGGCTGATCAGCTAAAATTCTTTCTAGATTCTTTTGACTGTATTAACTAGGTCTTCAGAATAGGATTTGCACTAGACAACTTATGTGCAGACATCTGAATTTAGTTATTTTAACTTCAGCTGTATCACACTCTTTCAGTTACTTCATCAACTAATAGTTACCATGAACCTAGACGAACCTCCAGCTTACCCTTTCTTAGAGTCTTAGAGTCTTTCTTTACAACCTTAAACCAATTAACATCCATGTTGAAATCACTGCTTCTTAGGTTGGGCAGCAACATGTGAACACAGGAAGTCAGGGAACAGCTCACCAGCTCAAAGCAATTGGTACCTTCAGCACGCTGGAAATTACTGTTGCAATTTTTCTCCTAGTTCCTATAGCCATTTCACCTATAAGGCTGAGGTAAGAGTCATATGGTCTCCTGCAATATGGTGAAACTGAGAAGGACCACCAACTAAGGATCACAACTGATTTATGGGCATCTATTTAGGCTGTGGACTTAGCATTTATGCCTTCAAAAACTACCCCTTTTTCTCTGGGTCTGGATGCCATTGTATATTTTCCTGATCTCCCATGCATTTCACAGCTTCTGTTAGAAACCAGTGGACACCGTTCTGTAATAATTGTACCAAATGTGACTGAACATACAAGGCTATAATTTTTCAGCTTATGGTACTGCCAGTCAGCAGGTATGGTAGCTAGGCCTAGTTAGCATAACTGCTAGCATAAACCCATGAACTTTAACTAACTTTTTGCTATAGACACATTAAATAAAATATGATGAACCATCTCTCCCAAACAGAGTTTTGGTGTGCTTAAGCAAGTATGTAGCCAAGCTATGCAAATAACCTGTTTGACCATCAAAAAGTGTAGAAGTGTCCAGAAGTACCTAGAAAAAGCAGATTGTAAGCACCAAAAAGGACAACAGCAAATCAGAAAATAACTGTGTGATTTGAACAGACTAACTGCTAGCAAAGTATTTCTACCTAATCTTTGTAACTAAGGAAACTTAAACCTACTAAGGTGATTGAGAGTTTCTGGAAAGAGTCTCAGGAGCAAAGACCCATGACCTTGCATCAGGACCTCAAACATTCTCTCCAATCTCCAAGAAGACCATGGAGTGGAAAAGAGCTCAGAGAAATTTCATGATCCAGCACCTGGACCAGGCACAGCTAGGCAGGAGTGAGCCACCACAATGGCCTGTCCAACCTCTCTGTGGGACTGCAACATGTATGCCAAGGGACATGTTAGTCATATACAAAACTATCACACTAAGCCACCTTACTTCTTTCCCTCACTCACCTTTTTCCACATGGGACAGAGATATTGTATAATTCATGAAACTAGATATATCTATGATTAAAATGCCTTGATCTCTCTAGCCACCACAGTGCCGTTTGGTCCTACACAACAACAGGAGGGCAGTAAGAAGTCCATATAAACCTACAACACAAAAGCAAGATGCTATCAATTTCCGAATTAATACATTTTGGTCAAAGTGATTCAAGCATTGCTTGTTTTCACAGTATTGTCCCATCTTAAATGTCTATGAAATGAATAATACAGTGTTCTGCAAGGATTGTCTGGTTTTCCTCAGATTTAATAGTGACACTCAAGACATAGTTTTTGTACCCTGAACTCTCATTTAATTAGAAATCTAGGAAAATTATTTACACGTTCTCTGGGCTAGTGATGGCCAACACAGTCCTGTTGACTTTTATTCTCGTGAATGATAGACAAGAGTTCAACAAGGCAGAGACAGGACAGGATTTGAGTTCAAACCATTTTCAAGTTCATGACTGAATTGATTTACTGATAGCTCAGAACAGAAAAAGACACTGGGATTTGCCTATTATTAAAACTAATGTGCAAACCAGTGTGGAGGCAGCCTAGATTTAAGTGGGAGTTTGAGCAGCAATACATACACAGACACTGTGTCCTAATGTGGTAAGAAGCTAATGAGTCAGATTGCAAGGGATTATGGCAGGGACTATTTCTTCTTACATATAATGCTGAGCATGCGCTCTCAGTCACTTTCACTTGTATTAAAAATCGGTTCTATTATGGTTAAGCTATTCATAAAACCTGTACCAGTCTCAGAAAGAGATCCTCCTGTTGTGAATGTACCATCATTCTTCAAAATTAATTACTATTGTTATTTTCAATTCCAATATATATATAAATATATATGTCGACAGAAAGAGGACTGGCTTCTAAAAAGGGTATATTCATTAGACTCTGGCAAAACCACCAATAACTGCCTCAGACACCGAAACTTAATTTGTCATCAATTTATTTCTCATCAATTTATTTTTATTCATTAAAGTGCCAAGATATTTCTTCTCTTTAGGAAAGCAGTAGATATTACAAATATTTGTTCATACTTTTTCAAAGTCACTTAAAACATAAATGGGACATAATAGGATACCTGTGCTATTTTGTATTGTTTTATAGCTGTTTTCATTGAAGAAGTGAAAGAATACATCAATACAATAATAAAATCCAGAAAAATAACTACTCAGATAATTTAGCTGTATTTTCAAAAGGAAACAGCAATGATACTAAGCATTTTTCCCATGACTTCAATGGAAATCTCACCCATAGAGCTGAGAAAATGGTGCAAATCTTGCAAGGGAAACCTGATTAGAGTGAACTGTCATTTGAAAGAATGATGGAAGCACAGTTTCCGGATTCATCTTTGCTGTGATGAATGAAAACTGCTAAAGATCATATATATCAGTCAAGACCTTTCTGTCAGAAACTGGGCATTTTAAAATCTCCTAATGCATAAATAGCCTGTAACTTGAGCTTGAAAATATTGAAAGTTGGAGCTGTTGAAGTTAGCACTGTAAGGAGGTACCATTTGAAGTGGACAGGAAACTGATTTCATACTGAGGAGCTGTGGAAAATTGCACTATTCTTCATTTTTCTTTTATCTCCTGGGTATGCCCTTGAGCAAATCACTTCTTCATGTTTCAGATTCTTTAGCCTCTCCCTTTTGGGAGAGGAGTATTTGGATGCTTTAGCTTCACATGTCTTTTCAAATTAAATTTATATATTTCAAATATTTTTCCTTCAGAAGGATTCAAATCAAAACATGATACTTTGATTTTCTAAAAATAAAACCTTGTGACTGTGCTTAAACTAATTATTTAAAATAAACACTGGAACAATGAACAGTTTGCCCATAGAGGTGGTAGATGCCCTATCCCTGGAATCATTTAAGATGAGGTTGGATGGAGCTCTGAGCAACCTGATCTACTTGAAGATGTTGCTGTTCATTGCAAGGGTTGGACTAGATGACCTTTAAAGGTCTCTTCCAACCCAACTATTTTATGCTTCTAAGTTTTCCATGGGCAAAGTCTAAAAGCTGCTCTAGGCTACCATTGCTATTTTCACCTCTCCTTTATCTGGGTTATCCTGTCCCTCACTTATGATGAAACAGGCAAGAAATATCTTGGTGCTCATCCAGATTTGCAATGAATAATTTGCAATTCAGGGAGTGGAACTGCATGGTGACTATGGGGTTACTGTGTACAAGACAGAGTTCTGAAGAACTGAATTAGATTGATTAAACTTCTACGGTTAATTTCAATCTACTCTCATATCACCCTTAGAAAATGAGCATGATTGACTTGTCCAAGGAATAGCTAAAATTATATATACATCTTCACAATTGTCATTTGTAAACAGAAAATTCAGAAGTTTGTTCTCTAGTCCTCTGACAAGTACCAGCTGGAGGGAGATTCTTATCTTCAGCAAACTGGAAAATATCTGCCACAAATAGACATCATTTATAACACAAACAGTCACAAAACATTTTAACACCCTGTCCTCTCTGGTGGTTTACCATAGTTCACTCATTTAACTGGAGCTGGTGATTCTGAACAGTTCATAAAAAAGGTTGTGGGAGCAAAGTAAAGTGTATGAAGTACACACATGTCCAAACATACCCAAGAGTATCTCCACATACTTTTAGAAAAGCTGTTCAGAAAACTGGCTTTCATGTCATAAGAAGTTATTTCTAGCTTTTGGTATGGTGTCAAAAAACATTAAGTTTTGAAATAATTTTTTTCTTTCAATATTAGAATAATCTTAAAATCTTGGTTTTTTTCACTTCATAAAGATTCTTTCAATTTTCTGAATTTCACTACATTCCCATCTCTATCTGTAAAGTGTTTTAAAAAATTCACAAAGACAATATGTAGGTGATGTCAATATGCTGGTTTTGGTAAAATTTTATTCAGTAGTTGTGACATAAAAGGATCAGTGGACCTTACTAAGTTTATCAATTCCTAGTAGAGTGTGATGTTTAATATCTAGTGCATAAAGCTACAGATCTGAAGTAGAGTTATATCCATTACGCACCGAAACTTCAATTTGGTATATCTAATTATATTAATCCATTAGTAAAGATAATATAATATGACTTTAATCTGAGTTAAAACTTCAGGGCAACCCTAAATTGAATGTGAACTTCTAATTGGACCTGAAACCTAACCAATTCCTTCTACATGACTTATTTTATACTTGATTAACTGAATCAGATGTACAGTCCTGAGCTAAGAACATGTTTCTTTCTGAGCCTCCTGTAGAATACCCTGAATCCTACAATGCCAATGGTATTTCTTTGTTTATGGCTGGCTAACATTTAAATCAGAAATTTCTATAGTAGGTATCTCTGAAGCACAGGTTAAACCTACTGTAACTTAAAGACATTGCAGGCTTAGGTAAAATGCAAAATAAAATATTTGACTTGATAGGCCTGTACATCACACCAGTAAGTAAACCCCATGTTACATAAACTGAATGACACATAGTATGTGCGTGAAATCACACACAATGATCACTAACAGCATATCAAGCACGTGACAGTGATGAAATAGTTTGGGTTGTACTCCATAAAAAGACAAGCAATGTTTGAAAAGGGTTAGGTCAACACCATGATCAACATCAAGGCCTAGCAGCAGAGACTTCAAAGTCTTACACCACAGAAAGCTTTTCTAGGTAGGTCAAACAGATGTCCATCTTGCTCCTTGGCAGTCAGTATATTCATATTCTGCTCTGACTGCTATTGCTTCTGACAGAAGAGACTGTTGTCAAATGTTTCTGTGAGTGGCTCCAGCTCTTGCAATAAACAGATTAGGTGAAAAACTTTTAAATGGTCACACCCAAACTTCTAGCTAGATTTTCTTCTCTCTTTTCCCTTGTCTGGTTCTCCTCTTTTTAATCCTTGCCCGTTCACAGCATGGGTTCTAATAATACTTTGTGATGATAAGCAATAAATGGATTTTTTTTTTTCTGATCAGATGATTTTGATGAATAATAGAAGTTAATTACCTGTTTAAACATCATATTCTCTCTCTCATAATGGCAGAAGCCCAGGATTGCAAAATGATTTGGCTGATATATTTATGCAAAAGAAATGTTATTTTAACAGTACTTTATTTGTAATGTTATTCATGAGACCAAATGTTTTTTTTTTGTTTTGTTTGGTTTTTTTTTTTCCACACCTCATGTTCTTTTTCTTAGGAGTAAAGTAAAATGCATGTTCAGGGATGGAGCTAGTATCTCTCCCCCAAAATCTACTCCCAAAAGCTCAAGAGAATCACTGTGTTTTTAGGAGTGAAATATTGAACAGCCTAATTGGGGATACCTTTTTCCTTAAGGCACAACTTGCTAATAGCAAGCTTCTGGGTTTAAATTGCAGTCATCTGGGAATATTAACAAGTACGTCAAGTTTTCTTAAGAATGAAAAAAAACCAAACCAAAAACTGATGAAAGAGTAATCAATCTACTGCAAGTGTCTCTGAACATTATCAGAAATTAAGCATGAATTTTATTTACAGTCCTGCTATTTGGGCACTGACATATGGATCTAGACTTCTATGTCATTTAGTTATAATACCTAAAGCTGTCTAAAAGAATTATTGTATATAAGTATTAGCCTTTTTCACCCCAAAATAATTTTTGTGTGGTAGTACTGGATATTATGTCAGCACTGTAATGAATATTGTTTAGGAATTTGTCAGTGAAAGAAGCAATAATAAATTTTTTCTTGTGAAATGTTTATCCCAATTACATGAAATAACATTTTCCAGAAGTATAAATAGATCTGTTCTCATATCTATAAAAACTCATTAAGTAACACACCTTGAATGAATCACAGTAAAGGTGTTGATCCATTATGAATTTTTATGAGTTTTTATAACACCTGAAGTAATACTACTGAAAAGGACATCTGAACGAATGCACAAAGTTTTTTACCCTTACAGAGTATCTCATAATTTTTAAAAATAAATGGTCTTCTATATCTGCTTACCTGTCTTTCAGACCAGTAATGTTAACCTGCTTTTTCAGCAAAACATTAATGTATATGTATTTTAATGATTGCAAAAATATAAGTGTAAACAGAAATATACAAACTCACAAAAGGAAACCTTTGTGATAATGTTGTCTTTGCTCTCACTGATTGGAAAATGGGTGAAGTAGCCTTTGTTTCTTTGACTTTTAGTGTTACTTATACACTATACATTCTTGTCCTGCCATCTTTATACTAAAAAATAATAATGTTTTACAAATATGTGTTACAGAGTTGTTAATATGCTTAAGTGTGTAAAGTTTAGAGATACACATTCTTCAGGTATATGAATGGAAGTAATGGCACAATGAGGAGAATACAAATATTTTTAAGTCAAATGTTTTTTAATCTGAAACCAGTTGTTATCCACCTCAAAAGGTAAATTTCAGAAAAAAAAAAAAAAATTAACTCTCCAAAATCCTTTTTGCAATGCAGAAATCGCTGGGAGTTGGCTGGTAAGAGAAAACAAGCAGCTACAAGGCTGCCTAAATCCAGAATGACCTAAAACCAACACTGACAATCACAGCACTTCTACCCACTGAATCTTCTGACCAGCTTTCTACTTTCTTGTCCTGAAGGCCAGTTGAATGCTTAACTACAGACACTCACAGGTTCAGAAATAGTGCTTGCTTTCTGGGAGGCTGAAAATGCAAGATTCAAAGTACTGAGAAAGCAAACAGAAAAGAAGTCTGATTCTGGATGGTGGGTAAAACAAGTAATTATGAACAGTGGAAGCAAAGTTTCCTTTCCAAGGAATGTATTTTTTGTGGTCGCTATTTTTTCACCACCCAGTAATAATTCAAAATATTTACACATTCCCAATAATAGGATTTGGAAACTTTGTTGTTTTCCTTCAAGAATCAGTTTCACTAGTTTTCTTTTCTGACTCTTTTGGTCTTAGATTTATGACCACAGAATCTTCTTCCAGAAGAAGATGATATTACGATGGAGACCAAAACTACTCCACTTTTAGAACTATTTCAATTATTTCTGTGTGTCAGACTATGAAAAGCTATCCTAACATCTGAAAGTACCAGATCAAAAAGGAAGTTTTATTCTGTCATACTACTGACCATTAAGTCAGCACCATAGGACTGTCTCTAAAAAATGAAACCTAAGAGAGCAGGTTTCTCTGTGGTTTGTTTTCTTAGAGATTTATATTCACTTCAAAGAGTTTTACTTCTTTACTGATAGTTCTGTGAACTGACTGTGAAAAATTTATGCTGGTTTACTCAGCTTATTCCTTAAATGTATTCCTTACTTCCACACAATCACTATTACTACTAGTTACACATTTTCTTTGTATGTGTAGTATGGGAGTCTCCTAATTAAAAAGCTGCCTACCCAAGCTATTTCAGACATGGTTTCCTTAAAAAAAAAAAAAAAAAGAAAAAAAAAAGCATTGTTTAATAAACAAAGAAGCATAAACTTCATTATACCACATATTAGAGGGGCATGTGTTAGCTGGTGGGCTTTATTTTATTCACTAGATGAGCATTCTGCAGAGGTGAAAGTAATAATTTGAGAGCCACTAAACTAAACTGGATTCTCTCAGCATACAAAAACACCTGCATTTCAGCAGTTTAATCTGATCAGCTGTGAAACATTCACAATGTTCAACAGACCTAAAATATTCTCATTTCTTACCCATGATATAATGGTCTAATGCCGATGTGTTGGGCTGCAGCATGAAGTATCACTGGGAAAAGATCCAAGACTATTTAATAAAGATCTCTTCTCCCTTTTTAACACTATGTGTGAAGTACACCAAATAGTTATCATCAGTAAACACTTTTTTGTTCTGAATTTATACTTATCACAGGTAAACAGCCTTCAAAGATAATATGCAGAAAAAAATTATGTGTGAGAAAAAAAAAATTAAATATTAATACAAGATTCACAGTGAAACACACACTTAGACATTAAGTTTTCTTCCTTTAGAACAAAAAACGTTTCCAGAAAGTGGTTCCTGTAGAACCTGGGAACTCTGAAAATGTATGATTGCAGTGTTAGTTCACTTATTATACATTTATTAAAGTATTGGGATTCTATTATTTATTCTGTGGTTCAAATATGCCCTGTCAGAGCACCCAGCCTTGTCTCAGCGATGAGAGCAACACATACTTCCATTAGACTAACGGTGAGGTATTCACAAATGTGTTTACGTGTGCTGGCCACTGACAGCTATTGTGCCTTTTATGTATGCTTTTTTGGAAGACTCTATTTAAAATTTCTTGACCTTCTTTCTGTTTCTTTATTCTGCCATTGACATCAGTCTTATTGATGTCTAATCACCTGTTTTAAAATGTGAGGGAAAATAAGCATTTCCCTCAAGAAACAAGTATCTACATCCATAGTTGCAATGTGCCTTCAAAGAAGAAGTATTAGAATAGGAGGTTCCAGCTGACATTGTTCAGTTCTGAATGACAGAAGTAGACCTCACTCCTGTTAGCAGTGACGTAGAGGAATGAATGTAGGAATGAAGAGTATAATATGGAAGAAATAACAAGGATTGAGTTTTCCTTGTCTGTGTTTTTTTACAGGAAATCAGTCTTAAAGGTGGAGATATGGTAAAAAAAAAAAAACAGTTGTACAACTTGAAAAGTTAGGGTTGTTAAAATAAATGATATAACTTAGGGTTGTTAAAATAAATGATATAACTTGTAGGGGATAAGAGGATAGGTATCCACTACAAAATATCTTTCTCTTCAGGATTTTATTTTCCACTGGGTAAGAGTGTGTATCCCACTAATTAGTCCACCTTAGCTGTTGTACATTGACTTGGTACAGCACACCAATTCAAGCATGTATATAAACTCACAGCAACTTTAAAATAGATATTGAGAGAAAACCGCTTTATCAAAGTTAAATAAACGTAGAATATTAACGTGTCTGGGGTTCACTTCTACCTGTCTTTAGTAAGTTAGGCTCCAAATGAGAAACTTAAAAAGAATCACTGTCTGTCTAGGTCAAAATTGTAGTGGGCTATGAACCATAGAATTTCTTTAAGGTCACTTAATCTTAGCAAACACTACAGTACTTAGTCCATATTTGGTTGACATCAGACCTTGAAGAGATCTTTCACAGGTGATGTTTTCATTTCTGAAGCAAACATTTTGAAATATTTTGTTGCTTTTTTCTTTCTTAACTACTTATTTAACATTCTTTCTTTGTTACTCAAAGACTTCCATATCTTTTTTAATGAGACACCTTTGAAAACTTATTTTTTCCAAGCTGTAAATATTTATTTCCTTTTAAACATCTAGAAGAGTTCAGCAGCATTACCACAGCAGTGCCAAAGTCTAAAACTCTGACAGTGTTTTTAAGCTGCAGAAGGGTTTTGAAATTATGACAGTGGTAAAGTACAGCTTTTGGGGAGTTAGAAGAGGAGAGAAGACAAAAGCAAGGAAGAAGAGTGTAGAGTGCTAGTCAGCAGAAGATATAAAAAGAAAAGTAAAACCTTTTGACAAGTAAAAAACTCCTGAGAGACACAGAGTGAGAATAAACAAGAAATACTTTTTTTTCCTTTTGAGCGCTGCCCAAGGGGAGTGCTTTGATGCAGAAATGATGTGTAGGTATCTAAAGCTATGCTGTCCTTGTAGGCACTTTAAACAGGGTGAATGAGCACCTATGTAACCCAGAATATTAAACTGAATCCTGTAATTTTTTGTTCAGTTTTGACTGACCTCTGAATAATGGCTGTGCACCCTCTTCTGAGGTGGCCTGTCCTGTGCACACTGAGGTGATGGGAGCAGGAATGGACAGAAAGTCAGACTGGAGAAGAGAGAAGGAGTCAGGCTGCTGGGCTGAGGGTGTGGCATGCACCCAGGGCACAGGGCTTGCTAGCCACTGCTGTACCAGAAGGGTCAGGGGCTGGCTGTGGCTCCAGCAGCTTTTTGGGCTCAGCAGGTACCAATCTCAGAAACTGTCGTGACTGAACACTTGACCATAGGATCCCTCCAAAACTGCACATAGCCTTTCCATGATAAAACAGAATTACTTGAAGTCTGTACTGTCTTGATGGTATCCAGATACTGTAAATTGTAGCTATATGCCCACACTTTCTTCCTTTTTTTTTTTTTCCCCAAAGACTGTGTAGCTATGTCTAATATTTAACTTGATGGCACAATGGCTTTCAGGGAAGCAGAATCCTGCCAAAATCCCCTAAAGAGTAAAAGACTTACTGTGTGGCTTTGGAAGTGCATTTAATCTCCTAGTCCCTTGATATTCCAATAAAAAAATGCTACCATCAGAGTTTTTTGTTTTACAGCACTGTCAGTTACTTTGATGCACTGGTGGTTAGGAGGCTAAAAAGCTTTAAGAAAAAGTCTACAAATACTGTGCATATGAGTACCTCCAGGATTGAGTGTTTAAAGACCTCTTTTTCAAGGTAAGATTGATATGTAAATATCATATACTCTGAATGGCATTCCAAGGAATGAGATTCTCATAGGAAGCATAAGGAGGAAAACATCCCCTTAGCAATACATTACTAGCTGTTTTGCAATTCATGAATAGTCAGTTCATTTGCATTTGTGTATTTCACTATATGGTAGAACTAACAATATTAGACACATCACATTCAGCAGTTTCTTGGACTGAATAATAGAATTTAGAATGAGGTTTAGATTTTCTGGTTAACCTCAGCACAGATTTTTTTTTTATCAGATTTGACTGCAGTTGTACAGAAAACCCATGAAGTTGAAAACCAAACTAGCTCAGTCCATATTACTTTAGATGCATTGCTTTTATATCTCTAATAAGATGGTCTAATGGCCCTGCATTATATTTATGTGGAAGCCAATAAAGCATTTCCATCAAGTTAATCTGCTTTTAAAACAACTTTTCTGTCATATTTCCTGTTAACCTATATATACTTGATTTGTATTGATTAGATGTTATTTCATTATGCTGTGTGTATGTCATCCTTAGTTGGATACTGTTCAGAAAATGAATTTTGAAATCAGACTTTTTTGGATTAATATTTATATAATTTGATGTAATAATATTATTCTCAATAGAAAAACTAGGTCATCATTTGGTGTAGATCAGCTTCAGAGGCATGTTTTCAGTGATTATTTAACATACATTCCTAAAAATTAAAAATATGAACTCTATAAATAAAGACATTTTTCAAATAAGCACTTTAATTTCCTTTTTTCAGCTAATGTTACGTGATATTTTTAAAGAAGTGGTAGCAGTTTATGGTATGTTAAAAACTACATATGTGATGAGGAAATGTTTTTCTCCTAAAGGCAGTGATTTAGATGATTCGGTCTGACCTTGTTAATATGATGAAGTGAATTTAAAGAACTGCCATGAATGTTGTGGTAATAGGTTTCAATGTTCAGCATTCTGATACAGTCTATCTTATAACAACTACTAATTTTAACACTATTTTTAAGACTTGATACAAAAATTTGTATCAACTTCAATGATTTAAAGCAGAAAATTGCCTTCAGGATTCTTTCAGAATGTAGTGAGTCCCATTTTATTTTCTGGTTAGGTGCATATTACATATGCTGAAAAAAATATTACAGAGGAAAAATTGCTAGAAAACTATGGAACAGCATAAATACAGTGAGACTTGAGGCTTAAACAGTGAAAACTGTTCACCGTCTTATGTAATGGAAACTCTTAAAACCTTGTGTTTATAAAACAACACAAATAAAAATGTATATGGGTTTTGCAGGACTTGCCCGTTCTTTGTAGCCTTGACCAAGACACAATCTCATGGTTTTCAGGTCAACTTCTGGGGTCCACCTCATGTAACATTTTTCAAGCACTGAAGAAATGCTGTCTTCAAAGCACATAAACATGTTCTGTTTCCAATTCAGACTACTGGTTCATGATCTTATTGGTCTGTATTGTCGTTATGACTTTCAACCTCTGTTTACTCATTGATGGTTTGTTTTCATCTACTCTTGTGCTACTACTGTCATTTAGTTTAACTAATTCTTTCCACTGCCTCATGTTTATGTGGCTGATTTATTAATAAATGATAAGCCTTCCTTGTAGTTTGCTGAAGTAGCCAAGTTCATTCAGTCCCTTGTTTTGAATACCATACTGTAAAAGTAGTCCTTCTTTTGAATCTGCTCCTCCTCGTTTCTATTCTAAAACACACTTCAACAAATGGAAGTGAAATCTAAATCATCCCTATAATCATATGTTCATTACTATGCTCTGTAGACTTTGCCCTGTGCTAGTACAGTTACAGAGATGTGCAAGACATGAAAGTCCACTGTGCAGAATGTGGACTAAATGATCTAACCATTCAAGCCAAACAGAAGGTGCACTTGTTAAATGATATTTAAGTGACTTGAGCCCATCTGCAAGGAGAAATAGTGCAGATCAAATATACGTAATCTGATGCAGTCTAATAGGGCTCTCACAAAAGAAAGCCATGTTGCAATCTACCTCATAACAATTTCCTACTACTTTTTTCCTTGTAGTTAATTTAGAAATATTAGGCTTTGGAGGGATGAGGAACAGGAGATGGAAAACATATGGCATACAAGAATACACATGTTTAACTAGTACATGCAAATAATAAAAAGCTTTGCATAAAACAGAAGCCTGTGATTAAATAGACTAAGGCTTTGATTACTAGCCAGTGACAGATTAATTTTTAAAGATGTCAGACATCTTTTGTACTTCCTAAAGATTATTCACTTAGATTCTGATCAAACATTTCCATACAGAACATAAAGAAAACAGGAAAACTTAATTGGACTCTACATCATACACAAAAATGAAGTCACATATACATATTTATATATAATTTGTAAAATAAAGAGACTTAAATCTGCAAGTTGGGATTTGAAAAAAATTGAATACTAAATTATAAATTAATATAATGGCAAACAAAACATATAACATGTTTTGCACAGCTTTCTGAACTTAATAACTGTTCACAGAATATCTCTCATAGATGTTTCTATTCACCTTAGTCAAGCAATGTCTGTCAGCTCCTCATATGCCTTCACAGCAGTTGCACTGAGAGAGTGCACACTGAATTGTTTGTTGTATCTTTTTCAGAGAAGCATACAAGGGCAAATGTCAGTTTAGTTTGAAAAAAATTTTAGCTCCCTGTTGTCCCCACATAATACTTTTTCCAGACCACTCTTGAAAATTGTATTTGTACTTTCATGCAAACATCTCCACTGAAGCTTTCTATATTTAAATACAAATTGGTTACTTACATGAATAGAAGTGGGGGGATATTTTTCTCCCATGGAGGTCAGGTGACACTGCTGTATTGGGAGGCCAGTGGAAGTGGTACCTGGCTGAGGCCTTGGCTTCTGTGGTGAGCACAGTGTCCTGTTGTTGAACTGGTGGGGACAGAGGAATTAGGCATGTAAAAAGTGTAGAATAAAAAAAAAAAAACAAACCACAAGAGAAAGAGAAGAAGTAAGAAAAGCAGCTTTAATGGAATAATGCTGTAGTTCAAGCTAGATGAGAAACTTGGTGTCAGAAACAGTGGCAATCACATAGGTTTGTTTTTACATTCTTTCTTTTACATTAAATATCTCAGTATGGTTTGAACAAGCAAGTTCCCAAATACCATATGTCCTAAAAGACCTCAGTCATCCCTCACTGACTTAATTTTCTCAAGGAATAATGTGTCTCCCAACTCGTTCATCCACAGGCCGTAATTCCATTTTTTACCCAAGAAACATGGGTGTACAGAGAAAGTCAGGAAACCATATAGATCCCCTTTTTAAAATCTGTTTTAAAGTCTGTTTTGTTTTGCACATCTGATCCATTTGTAAGCAGTGGTGGTTCAAATGAAATATCTGACTCTAAAAAAGAAGAGAGATTCAGTGACATACATGGGGTAGTTGCCATACTCCTTCCCAAAAGTCAAAAGATTTTTTCTTTAATGGTACGCTATATTCAGATATGTCAGGAAACTTTCAGTTTTACATTGTTAAGACTTTCCCAATTTTTTTGAGAACCCTGCAGCTGTGCAAGCTTTTGGTGTGATAAAAAAGAACATGAGAAACATGAAACGTAGCCATAGACAATACCTGCGTTGAGCACTCTGTGAGGAATCCAGACCTCAGAGATGCCCCAAAAACTCAGTGCACCAAAAGGAAGAGTCAACTCCATGTATGTTTGGCAGCTGTGAGTTTTTTTATGAAATGAATTTTACTGCTGAGGACCGTATCTTCCAAACGTAAGCATACATACTGGGTGCTTGAGGCAGACATTGTGAATTGTCCTTATATATGTACAACTCATATGTATGTCATTTTTCATCAGATTCATTGCAACTAACAAATTTCGAATACTACCATGATAAACCAAACCTGAATAACTGTCCTCTTCAAATTCTGCATGCCCATATAACAGAAATAGGAGAGTTACAGCAGAACTCTTAAGTTAAAATGTAGCTTTTTGCCTTTACGGAAAATCTACAACAGACAAAATTAAAATATATATTTGTCGTCTACAAGACTAATAAGAAACAGAATTGCATCATTAGTCACACACACAGTGTGAAAATAAATTCCGCTTCATGCCAAATTGTCAGAGGAAATAACAATAATAAACTAAGAACTCTGTTTTGCAGGGAATCTTGAAGAGTTAAAGTATATAAAAATGAAGCTGTGTTGAATAATACACACATACACGCACTGAAAATACACTGAATATATGTATGTGGATATACATACATTTGTCTGCATATATATTGGATATGGACTATGTGATGAAAAATATATATTTATGGCTACCATGTGATTTGCAGATCACTTGTCTTATATAATGTTCAAAGTAACTAGCAATAGTTTGGAAAGGATAACAAGCTTCAGAATAGCTGATGTGATCAGATGTGCTGAAGCATGTATTTCAAACTCTATGAGAATTAATTTAGCTCACAAATGTCTTTGTTACACGAAGGCTAGAGCTTTTAGTACTTTCTTTAGTAACAAGGCCACAAATACTGTTACTGCTCTGACAATTTAGTAAGTTCTTATTGTGGTCTTTGTGGTATGAGCTAGAGTAACGCAGTGGAGTATTTTAACACCATTTTACAGTGTTTATAAGACAGCAGATCTAGAATTTCAAATTCCACACAGGTTACTTTGCTTTGTATGTTTGACCTATTGGATTTAACAAATTTATTGTTTGTGGACATTCAGTACAGTGCACAGAAAACTTAGTATCCCTGTGATGTATCAGTAGTCATTCTCAAAAGCTTAACTTCAGCTGATACTAGTTTAACATGCAGTAGGATGCTCTGAAAATACATGAAACAATACATCTGCACAAAACCACAGAAGATAAAATTTTATGTGATACAGCTGAACCTAATTGAGTTACAGTGAATGTAAGTCAGCAGTGTACTTGGATCACATACTGTATGCCTTCAGATCAGACAATCTCTGGAAGCAACACATCAGATACAAGCAGTTACTTTCCCATTAAATGGGACAATAATTTGAAAGTAGAAAGCTGTGCTAAGGTGGGTTACTCGGGTTTGTCTTTTATTACAGTACAGAAATCTGTCTTAATATCCAATCTAAACCTCCCCTGGTGTAACTTGAAGCTGTTTCCTTTTGTCCTACTGTTTGTCACCTGGGAGAAGTGACTGAGACTCACCTCTCTGCAACCTCCTTTCAGGAAGTTGTAGAGAGCAATAAGGTCTCCCCTGAGCCTCCTCTTCTCCAGGTTAAACAGCACCAGTTCCCTCAGCTGCTCCTCACAGCACTTGTGCTCCAGACTTTTCACCAGCTTCACTGCCCTTTTCCGGACATGCTCCAGCACCTATGCAAAATTTCTTTAAGATTGACTTGACTACATAGGCCTCATTAAAATGCAGTTAATAGTTTGTCAAATTAAAAAAAAACAAAGTTGGGTCACAACAACCCCCCTGCAACATCACAGTGACTGGAAAACTGCCCAGTGAAAAAGGACCTGGGGGTGTTCTATAGTAATATAGTATCAGGTAGTACATTGTATTCCTGCAGAGGCATTGTTTTCTCATTTATTTCTCTATATTATGAAATGTTACTTAGGCTGAACTTTCAGAAGTTCATGCTGTCCATGCACAAGTTAAGTGCGCAGGGCTGGCCACAAAGTATTTTACAGGAAACAGAAAAGCTGTCAGCACCCTCAACATCAGCATCCTGAGTGAAATGTATGCAGAGTCTAACAGATTTTTCTAACAGTAGAGTCTATATAGAATACTGTAAACATTTATTTCATTTAAAAAATTAAAAATTCCCACTCCCAAGGATTTATTCTATTTTTTTTAGAACCAGTAGAGTTTAGATATAGAATTTCTTACTTATAGGAAAAAAAAAAAATCTGCATATTGATATATGATTAAGAATTTTTCTTCATTTTACAGAATAGTATAAATAAAATTTCCAGTGTAGCATCTTCTCTAAGCTATCATAAGTTAAAAATATTTTCTTGAATTCTTTCCATACCACACATTTTACTTCTAATCTATGCATTATATGACATAAAGCTGTCATGTGAGAAATCTGAAAATATTATAACACATCATTTAAAGTTAGAGAATTTCCCACAAAAATATTTTAGAGCACTGCTCTAAATTCCATACTACATGGACAATGTAGTGTACTTACAGGTACATATACAAAACCACCTATAGATAATAATTATATTTTTGAGTACAAACTGCTGAAGATTTTTAAGAGCATGGAATTTATTTGTTTATTTATTTATTTATTGTCTCCATTCAATGTAAGTGAAAAATCTGATTTAATACAGGAATTGCTGAAGTTTTTCAGTTTCACAGAGAAAACCAGCCTACTGCTGCTGTAAATAATGCTGTTTAGCACAGTCTTCTTGTACTGGTTTCTATATGTGTTAATCAGCTGATCATTAATTCGAACCCTCTGAATTACTGTAATCTTGTGATAAGTGAATTCATGTACATAATGTTTTCCTCTAAAAAGGAAGCTATCTACATTTTGCCTTGTGTCAAAGACTTATTCTTTTAAACAATGAATCGCTCAATGAAGAAAATGAAATGTTTTTGATTAATTTTAGAGCAATTGTTTTGACTTCTGTTGTGAAAGTGTTACCATTCTTTCTTTATATGGATATACTGTCAGGAAGAGCAAAGAGAATTACCACCTTCCCAGAAATCCTTCTTCAACCTCAGTGCACTCTTTTTGATAATTTGTATTTCCGTAATTGCTGCTTTGGAACATTTGTAGGTCATATATAGTCTGCTGAACTTGGGTTATCCAATAGTCACATAATCAATATGAAACATTAGCACATACATACAGGATGCATCTAAGGTGTGGTCCTCTGGAATGTTTTTAATTACCGATTCCTAAAACTGACCTTTAATCCTTTCCAGGTTTTCAGATAAATAATATTACTACCCACATGCAACAACAATGACATTCTGAGCACACCAAGATAAAGGTCTCGTAAATCAAATCACCATGTAATTATCCTTTAACACTCGAGTCACCTTCATTATTTACATACACGTTAGAAACACTGCCAGTGTAGTCTGGGACTGCAAACAGTTATTTAAACAATAAAAGTTGGTTTTGACTACGCAGTTCTTGGATAAGAACTTGTCTATCTTTCCAAGGAAGCATTGTGCTAATCTTTGATATCAGAGAGCTGCTTGTTCATGGCTGTTTATTTACCCATGAAGTTCTTAAACTTACTCCTCTAAAGTGAGTTAATCTTCTGCATGGAAATAGTGAGGCTGGCAGCTAAATTAATCTAAAATTTCTGTCCCTGTTTTGACATTGATTTTGAGAACTGGTAGGTGTAATTGCAATAAACCGGTAAAAGTCTCTTAAGGAGTCTTAGTGTATATTAAATGTGGGCTACTCTGAAGTTCTTGCAGAGTTGAGAAATACATTCAAAGCATCATTTGCAAAACAAATTTACTAATATATCTTGGTTTCTTTTTTATTTTTTTTTTCATCGGAACCAAGTTAAAGAAAATGTCATTAAATTACATCATGATCAGATTACTGGAACCTATCACAGCTTCATTGCATATGTCCTCTACAGGGATATCTGCTGAATACATTGCCAGTATTATTGGAATTGATTCATAATGAATAACTAAGGTTTAAAACTTAAAATTATTTTTTTCTCTATTATTTTAAGAATCCAATCACTAAGAATTCATTCAGCATAATTGCAAGAGTTATACGGTTCATGACAAAAAACTAAGCAAACTTTGAAGGATGCATTTAATTTGTTATACTATGAAATGTTATGGTGGAATAATAAACCTCCTAACAGCCTTAATATACTGCACACCACAATTAAAAAACAAACAAACAAACAACAACGACAACAACAACAAAAAACACCAAACAACCCCCAGAAATATTTTTAATGAAAACCTAATGCATACATGATTTTAAAACCTGTTTAATGAACAAGACAGCTTATTTCCCTTAATTATGTGTGTCTAAAGCTTTCACAGGGAATATGCAGAGAAAGAAGAATGAGAAAGATAAACTCTTTCATGTACTCACTGCGTGGTGGCCAGGACACTGACCTAAAATGTGATCAACACCCTCCTTTGCTTATTTCTGAGTAATTTTTACTTCGAAATTTACAGAACAGGATTTTGCTTTGCAGTGACTTGAGTAATGTTCTACTCTTCCACAGTCCATACAGCTCTGCTGGTAGTCTCTCTTTTTAGTGGGGAGATCACTGGGAGAGTGTAAAATAATGTACATGGGAAAATGTTCTTCATTAATACAACCCACTGAGAAGGTTGGTTCAGAGAGACTGCACAGCAGCTTTAGCTTAGGACAGCACCGGTATGTCTGTTTGTAGGTGCCATGAAAAGGCACCGTTTAAATGACTTGCCATTTAAAACATGTAACACCCACATACATAAAACCTATGCGGAAAAAAATTACAAACTCCTTTAGGTAATTCCCAATGTTTGGAAAATACTGGTTTCTATGATCTGAATCTAGTAACATCCATATGGATATTAACACATTAATATACAATAAGCATGTATTTTTATTTTGAAATAAAGTTTCTAATTGTGAGTCACTCCATTTATAATGAAGAGTTTAGAACATTTTACACATGAAATGTACAGAGAGATATCAAGATATCAGATATAAAGTTGGTTATCAATGTTTCAATTCCTTTTAGCAACATACTCAAAATACTTATTGAGAACAGGCTGATTTTCACTCATAAATACTTGATAATTTTCTCTGAAGCTCAGAGAATAACATCAATGCTAATTTAAATAATACATTGTATATCATATAATAAGTATGATACAGAACTAGTTTTGATGGAATAAACAAGCTTACATATGCAAAGGTATTAACCAGACCAGCTGCTTTGTACAATTAACAGTTAAATGTGCTTTGTATTTTTAAGCAGTGGCCAAAGCAAACAGCTGTGATGCTATTAGTGCCAAAATACATTATTTTCTTAACTGTCTATTAATGATAATAATTAAGATAATAAAACATATGGAGTGTTAAGTCTTTCACAGCATTACCTTTCCCCATTTTTTGTTATTCAAAGCAGAGTTTTATAAGAAAAGAAACACCTATTTGATGTTTTAGGATATTAACTATAATTAAAGATGATTGATAGTTAATATGAATATGTAAAAAAGCCAGTTAAGATAGACTGACATTGTGGCTGCGTAGGTTGCTGTGGGTGTTATTGCCACAGAAACACTCCAGTTCTGCTTCCTAAAAACACCCCAAAACCAAACAAAAAAACCCCAAAACCAAAACCAACCAACAAGACAAACCTCAAACCAAAACCAAACCAAAACCAAACAAACCCCCCAAAACATAAACACCCACCTTTTTACAAAGTAAAGAAGAACAGAAAGGAGAAAGTTCTAAAGTGAAAAAATGAAGCACTAAGCCCACATGTACAGCATTATAGGTTTGATTTGGGAAGATGGTGGTAAAAATGTCTGAGAGTCCTCCTGGTCAGCATGGCTGAGATTGTGTTTAACCCTTAGACCCTAAAATTTACATTTATACTGGTGTGTTAAGCATCTCCATCCCCATCAGTGTTAGAGGAGATCGAGTTCATGTTGTCACTATATCCTAGGGAGCTTTTCAGCTATCACCTACCAGGTAACATGAGTATGGTGAGTGTCCTCCTGAGAGCAGTGTTTGCCTATCATTTTCTTGTTTAGCTTACCAGTCTGGCTACATTTTCTTAATGGCAATTTGATCTATTTCCCATTTCAAAGTAATTTATCACCTTCCCTGGATAGTAATTGACATTTTCCGTGTAATAGTCCCATCTTTCCATCTAAAAAATTGCTGAGTTTGAGAACTAATTTATGAAAAAAGATGATCTGAATGTTTATTACCTTGAGCAACTCTGAAACTCTTCCTCCATATAATAGTAATTCTGGTCTTCAATATTTATAAAAATAGCCCTGGCCCTCTGTGCATCTTTTCTACCTAGGAATTAGACACACTTTTTATCATGAAAACACATACATATATATACACAGCCAAATAGACCCGAATCTTTTTGAGCCTATCTATTCAGCATAACTTCTGTATTCACATTAGCTTCTGTCTTGGATGTTTTCTGTATAAATACTATTATCATTAAGATAATTCAATAGAATTTAGTGTTGAATTTACAGGTCCATAAAATAATATTGCTGGATTTTGAGAATTACTTCATCAGTCTTTAGAAACAAATGGGTCTCTTGTTTTCTGTTAACAAATAAGGCAAAAAAAAAAAAAAGATTTTTAAGTACACTCTAAGAAAGTCCATTTATTATATGTTTTGTTGCTAAGATATGAAGTAAGCATCCTTGTTCTGCTTGAATTAGTTTGCATTGGCTCCATGAACTGTACTTTCAAGAAAAGGGCAAAAAGCTATTTACTAAAGAAAGTGTCAGTTACAACAACTATTTATAATTTTGGAAAAGACCAGGAAATTTATCAGGGTTACATTTTTGAACAATGTCAATTTTCTATGTGATAATTGAGCAGAGTGGCAAGGGCAGAGAACCACCAGGGAATTGCAGTTGTGAGGTAGCTATAATTTCCAGCTTTGGAAATATGAATGCGATGAAGATGGAGACAGCTGTAAGGCTGGAGTAGACTGACTGAACTAGATAATGGAGAAGAGGGTGGGCTCAAGGGACATGAATGTGTGACGTGTGAAGCAGCGAAAGAAATTCTTGAAAACAGACTTTTGTCCAGAAAATGTCTTTCCTTCATCTCAGGAACACTTCCTCTAAAAGTTATTTTCTCCCACATGAGGAGTGGTCTGTAATCAGTATCTTAACTCCTGATGGCCAAAGCATAGCTTTAAAATAGAAAACGTGATATCTACACATTTCTTTGGTGGTGTCCAAGACACTGTCTAGACACAGCAGGTTACTGCATCATGCCACCTATCCTAAAGCCAGTGCACAGATGGCATTCAGGTATCCTGGAGTGGAGGCACAACTGGAGAACAGTGTGGATTATCAAGGGATGGTTAACAGTAGCAGAAACGATATAGCTTGCTAAAGTAGACACTATTGCAAAGAAGTACAGCAAAGATTCAAACTGTTTCATTATGGTCTTAGGTGTATGATGTAAAGTCCTTTATCTCCAACGGTTCTGGTAACCCCCTTTGCATACAGAGGTGCTCCTGAGTGTCTCTTAGCCACACATGTTGCACTGTTTCTGAGTGGGTGTTGGGCTACAAAGGATGCTGTCAGGCTGGAGGTAGGAGGGGAAGGAAGGATTGTTAAAGCTGTACTGGGCATGTGAAGACTTGGTATCAGTAAAACCCTGTAGCTACTCACAAGATTTTTGTTGCCAGTCTTACTGAGCTGGTAACTCACATGGCAGCAAGGCTACTTTCTTTAGCAGGAGTGGACCACATTAGAAAAGAACTGTGTCAGTAGTTTAGGAATTTGCATGCAAAGTCTGGCTTAGTAACTCCAGCAGGGAGCTCAGCCGGAATTTGGTCTGCAGAGTTTGTGAATGAAGTAAGATAACGGGGACAAGGTGAACTTACAGAGACCAGTGAAAGGATAGGCTATGATCAATTGGAATATTGTTTTTCTACTTGGGAGCACTCTAATCCTATCTTACCCATAAGAATAACAAAATTCTATACACTAGATTACACATCTTATAAATACAAAGTACTTTAAAACCATGTGGACACGATGATTTAATTCTGGCTTACAGACGAGGACACTGCCATCTAAGTCAACAGTAGCACTTTCAGGAAAGGTCCTTTGCAGCATGGAATTATCTACATACAGCCTTGTTTATTTTGCATAATGGAAGAGGATCATAGCATAAGGTGATATGCCTTCAGGCAACAGCTGTGTAATCTATATTTACAGTACTAAACTTCCATATTTATTTTGCTGCTTACCTGCTGAACTTGCCTCCTGCCAGGTAATATATTGAGGATGAAGTTTATTTTCAGAAGCTGGCATGCCTTCCATTTATCTGTTGATAAAATTATGACAATTTTAACTACTTTTTAAGTCATAACATCTTACAACTTTACACCTCTTGAATAGTTTTGTTGAAAGATATTCTTTTAATGTAATTATATCAAGGATAAAAAAACTGAGTATGCTTTGGTTTTTATGCTTTTTTTTTAATTTTATTTTGTGGTGCCTTCACAGCATTGCTAATGCTGCAGAGGGACATTCAAACAGAAAACAATAATTTTGTATGATTATATGTCGGAAGGTTTATCACTGGAGCTGGAAGTCATCTGTAATGAGGTCTTGTAGACAATTCAGAATTATTTTAAGGGGCAAAGGAGGAATAATTCCAAATTTCATGTGTTTTTTCCTCTTAGGAATCAGAGTTTGGTAAGGATTGTAGTAAGGATAGAAATTAAAGGAAACACAATAAATGTAATCTTCTGAGAAAGCAATTGATAGCTCAAGAAATATGACTGTTTCAGATTTTTGTTATCATTTCTTTGAGCTGCTTGCCCTGTATCATATGACATAGATAATGACATATCATTTTCAAGCTACTTTACATAAAGTTTTTCTAGTCAAATCAGGATTCATAATCTGGAACCGAAATTAAACCTACATAAACTCCAGGGATTTTGTTTTGATCCTAGCAGTAGTATTTTTTAAAATGATTGTATTAACCAGTTTAAGAACTGTTAAGGTCTTAATTCCTTAGCTGCTTTTTCTTTGGTTAAAATTTCATACACACAATAGTGTTGGTTGGTTGTTTGTTTGGAGGATGAGAGTTTTTTGGGGTTTGTTTGTTTGTTTGTTTTTAATATTTCAGAGGGACACACAGACCTCTCAACATCTGGTTAAAATGTTATTCTTTTATAAATATACCCAGCTATCCTGATCCTTAATAGACACACAAGACATCATACAAAGTTGCTGTGAAAAAGGATTATATTAGGAAACATGTGCTACCCAATGGACAAATGTTGAATGAAATATATGTTGGTTTTATATATATGCACTCAACCTATGTATTTATGTTATTATTGCCTTACAGCTTTCCTTTCTCACTGTATATTACTCTAAGGTGATATATTCACCATCATTTTCAAAGTAAGAATATAATTCAGTATTGCAATATTATAATTTTTGACAGAAACAGTGCCTGCTGCACAATACCAACCACTGGCCTATTGAAGCAACTTTGCTGCTTCATATAATTTGTGCTTCCACAAGGCTAATGGTAATGTTTTCTTATATAAAGGAAAGATATAGGAAAGTAGGCAGTAAGTGACATTAATTCTCTGTGCTCTTTTGCCTTTAGAAAAGCTTGTATCTATCATCCCAGTCCATTGTCTTGTAGCATCACATGGAAATAATCCTCCCAAACTTCTCCTGATCATACAAAAAACTATAGACTAACTTACTTTGTTTTGTATTGTTTGGAGTAAAAAGTGTCTTCTTTCAAATAATAGAAGTACTTTATTGGGCTGTGTGATGAAGATGAAATTGGAGGGTCTGGACGTGTTCTGTTCAATGCTATAGCTTAAACTGCTGATTTTGTGGATATAAAGAATTCACATTTCTTATAAGCGCTTTTAACCAATTTGGCATTTGCTCAGCAAATGGAAGAAATAACATTTCTCTTTCTCTTTTTTGCTTTTGTTAGTCCCATGGGGTAAAGTGGCTGGCATTATTTGAAGCAGTAGGCCCATTAGGCACAGTAATATGTGGCTAATTTAGAAGGTTGCTGCCCACATAGGCTGTGGATTCTCACACCAATATATCTCACTTCAATGGGAACAGCGGTGCTTTTCTTAGTTTCTAATTTGAGAACCTGCTTGACCTGTTGTGTCACAATCTATCCTAGATATTAGAGGAATCCTTTGACTTTCAAAAAGGAGATAATTATTCAAAATCTCTGTCTATCTTCAAACTTTTTTTATGTCTGTGACTAGGAAGCAAGGAATAGTTGTTTTCTCCACAGCTAGATAAACCCTCTAGGATTTTTAATGAACAATAGTAGATAATAAGACTTCCAGATGTTTCAGAACTTTAAGACATCAATTAAGTTACATTTCTGAAGCTTTTCTTTGTATAGCCATTGATTTAATGCACACACACTTGCCCTTTTTTTATCAGGATTCAGTTGTACTGAGGAGGATATTAATACTGATCTCTCTCACAACTTAAAAAATGCTTGAAGAACATTTATGCTGTTAGGTGTAAAAATGCATGCCTAGATTAACATAATTATTTTTTCAGGTTTACTGAAACATTTTCCCTTGTTGTTTTATAAACAAACACTGAAGTAATTAAAAAACAACAAACAAACCAAGAACAGCATCTCAACAGATGGATTACACCTAAAGGGAAAGCTTCCACTCCATATTTAAAGTAATACAGGTAAATAAGATCAAATATTTAAGTGGTAGTTAATTCAGGTTTTGTATCTGTTGAAACAATAGTTGCATATTAATAACACCAAGTGGCTTTACAGTTGAAAGACAGTATTTCTGTGATAAAGGGAGCTTCTTTCTAGGATCATGATACATTTTTTTAACTTTGGAATCAATTTTATCATGTGTTATATTAATTTTCTTAGAGCTTGGCCATCAAACTACCAAATTCTGAGAAAATAATACAACCTAAACTAATAAAATCTTGTCTATAAGTTCTAACAAAAGTACCATCACATAAAAGTGATAAGTCCTCTAAGCTTAGCTGCATAAAACACTAAAGTGTGTGTTAGTACTTAGTGAATTAATTGGAACAAGTTTCTCATAGAATAACAGATAGATAAACCCATGGGCATCAAAATTAATGAAGCACAGTATCCCAATAATTTCATTCCCATGATTGATTAGCTTTTGTATCTAACAACAACAGATCTGTAAAAGATCTCAAGTAGAGCCCTTACAGGTTTCAATTCCCAGACAGATCTTTGCAGGATAAGAAGGAATGAACCACAATCCCTTTCCTCTCCATGAAGAAATAAATGCCTTTTCTTCCTGGCCATCTGTTTTCACAAAACTCGTGGGAAGTTGACCATCTATGGCTGTATCTAATGCAACCACACTGTATCAAATTCAAATTTCACCCAAATTGCTAATCATTCTTGTTTACCCATTTTCAACTGCAGTTTCAAAATCAAATTTAGTCAAGTAGATTATAGAATAAAAATTGCAAGAGTGGAAGTTCTATGTAGTAAAACAAGTGGGAATAATATTATAACTTATGTCATACAAAATGACTCAATAAATAGAAAGTAAAACCAGTTACATAAATAGTTACAGTTACTGCAAAAAATGTGGAGAGCAATTCAGGTTAAGAGGTAGAGACCAAGGCTGGACCTAATACCGACTGCTTTTTGGCCTTTTCCAAAGAAAGATCTATACAGTATCAGAAGGTTTTATTCGTTGTTATGTTTTGGGGTTTTTTTGTTTGTTTCTTTGTTTTTTGCTGTGTGTGTGGTTGTTTTTTTTTTTTTTTAATCTATTTTCAGCAGCAAATAAATGCTTGGTGCTAACTTTGGAATATAAAATTAATTAACTGTAAGAAATGAAGCTAGGTTTATTGTGGAGCTCCTATATAAGCGGAAAACTCCCACGGAAGTGGGTTTTTGGGTGGAGGGTGAGTGGTTTTGTTGGTTGGATGTTGTTATTTTTTTAATGAAGTTCACTTTGTAAGCAAAGTGATCTATTTATTGAATTTTATAAACATATACTTATAGATTATTCTTCAGTTGTTGACAATTGCTCAGCTTGGACTTGGCAGTATTACAGTCTGTGTAGCAAAAAAATTTTCCTTGTAAAAATAGTTTAGACCATTTTGCCAAAATTTCACTAATTTATTTCAGTACTTTGTTTCTCCACTCAGTTTATTGAAAAACTGAATTTTTACTATTCCTATTGTTGCCAGAAAAGACTCCATCATGCTTTACTTACATGTGAAATGTCTTCAAGCATCAGGCTTTGCTATACTGAGAAAATATAACTAAACATTTGGACTTTAGGTGAAATGCTCCGAACAGCCTATATTAGAAATCTTTGAATATGCACACGGGCACTGCCTTATTTTTATACCCAGTCTTTGAGAGATGTGCAAAAAGAGGAATTTTTATGACCATGTCTACATTACCAAATTTTATGGTGTCATCATAGCCAATTTGTAAAGCAAAATAGTTTGTGTTGGAGATCCAGAATCTGGTCTACTGGTGTATTGGTGTGGCTCTAACCTGGACTGACTCTAGCCTCATTCTGGAAGAATGTCCATTAGTGGCAATCTTCTTGAACTCATCTCCTAGTTTAGTTTCATCCAAAATAATTCTATTCACCTGCCCCCTGCATGAACCAAAGCACAATAAATGGTGAAAGTTGAAAGATCTTTTGAAGATACTAAATCTAAATCTTAGATTTAAGCGCTAGCCTAAATGTGTCCTCTAGTTAAACATACCTTCCAGTCATGTTCTTCTAGCATTATATATTGTTCATCTAGTGTCTGTGAAGCTTCCCAAAGAAATGGTGTTATCTGAAAGGGATCTGAATAAAATTAGAAACAATAGAAAGAACCTTTAGGAGAAAATGAAATAAAACACCCACACCTTATGAAAATGATAATACCACCCCCATTTCAATCCAATGGTCCATCTGGTCCAGAGTTGTAGTTCTGACAATGACCACAACCTGGAAAAGGCAACTGAAGGAATAAACAAAGCACAGGCTGAGATCTCTGCTCACCTTCTGAGTGAGGACAAGCCTCTTTCTTGTTTGGCTGTATAACTGTTGCTGTTTTGTATATTTATTCCAAGTGGATTACCTTTTAAAAATCCGATAACTTGATTTCCAAATTAACTTGTAAGAGTAAAATCCTTAAATGTTTTCTTAAAGGCACTCTATTACTGATTAAAAGAAAATAATTTAATTTTGTGTTTCAGCTTTGCTAAATATATTTTCCTTGTATAAAAACATGACAAATAATAAACATAATTCTTTGTGTTTCTTTTATTTCTCTTTTATATATGAACTATTTCCCCATTTGTCTCCTTTATAAGTAATATTTTGATTTCATGAACATGTGCAAACAAGTGTGTGCTATTTGTTCAGCTGTAATCTCTGAGAAGAAACATCTCAGTTACATGTAAATTTGAATTAAAGTGCTGTATTCTTGTTATCAGAAAGAACAGTAGAATTTTCTTAAAGTTCTGCTGTTCTTTCTGATAACAGGAATACAGGTAAAAAGTAAATTTTCCAAAGTGAAACTCTTATCTGGGAAATTTATTTTAAACTAAAGGACTTTTTCATGGAACCAGTGTAATTTGGATTGAAAGAAACAGAATTTTGGACCAAAATAAAGAGATTTATAGTTTCTAAATTGTACACAATACTCTTAGTTAGGAGTATCTTGACAAAAATGTAGGACTTATGGATTTAAGATTGAAAAAGTTAAGTAGCTTTCTTGTATTAATTTTTTCAGGTATGAAAATAATTTGAAATTCAAATTAAAATACTTTTTAAAAAATGAAGTGATGTAAGCCTGTTAACAATTTTATTTTAATCATAAAGTCCATTTACGTGCACAAAGAAATTAATAAATGATAAAGGAAAGAAATTTATAGCTCCATTGTGTTAGTCATTCACAGTGGTAATAAGAAGTAATACCATACCTAATTTAATTAAACTAAAAGTTGTTGTCTTAATTTATCTAGCTATTGTAATTTAATCACTGTTAAATGGGGATCATCATTTAATTAAGATTGAGACTAATTAATGATTTCAGTTGTTTGTATGAAACATGTTGATTTTTATGTAAAAAGCATAGAACCTTTTATGAGGTAAAGAAACCACTTACAGCATTGCCTTAGGAACATTTCCTTTCAATTAAAGCATTCAAAGACTATGAAAACATATTATTATGTTAAACAGAGTATAGACTTGTTCCCTGCACTTCACCCCCATCATACACACTGAGAAAGAGAGAGAGAGCGAATCAGCAATGTTTGGCATTGAATTTACTCTCAGGGAATCTTCCCACTCCATCACACTTAACATTTCTTAGTGCTCACCAGGTCACACTGTGCAGGTGCTGGGAACAGGATTAGACTTTGTGCACAGCAGGAGTTTTCATCAAGGCCAAGAAAGAGAGAGAGAGAATGAGCTGACACACAATTTTGCCATAGTTCAAGGCTGGAAACCTGCAGGTCTCTATATGGCAATACCTGTTTCTGAAAAAGGCATATCTTAAATCCCAGTATTTTTTCCAAGAAAAAAAAGAAAAGAGTGCTTCATTGGAGTTGAGGAACTATCTGGGTCATTACAGAGCTGACCCAGAACCTGATTTTATTAGAAATTTCTCAGATAAATAATTGGAAAATCAAGAGAAAAAAGGAGAGGACTAAGATGAAAATTCAGGCTTTGGCAGCTTTTCTTCATGATTTTCAGATATGGAAAGTTACAGACAATTTTGAAGGAAGTTAGCTATGAGAGAAATTAAGCAAAAAATTTTGTCTAAAGAGCTGAAGATAAGAGAGTATTTAGAATTAGACACATTTTCTAGGCATCTTTGAAGCCTGTATCTGAAAGCAGCTGAAGATTTTTGATAGGTCTGAATAACTGACAGTCTTTCCCTTGATGTACCTCGGATGGAATAATATAGATGTATGAGAAAATGGTTTTCATATTATTCACCAATGAAATTGATTCTTACCTGTTGAAAGCTACAGCAGCTTGTTAAATTCACTTGTGTTTTTTCCTGTCTAATTCTGTGGGGGGTTTTTTGGGGGGGGGGGGGGGGGGGGGGGGAGGAGTTCTTACTTTTGGGTTATTTTAAAGTTTTATTACAATGATAAGAATTTGAAATTGGGTACATTGTGAGGATAAAATAAAAGTAAAATTAAAGTAAATCATGAGGTCAAACTGAATGATATAATGGGAAAGATATAAACAACTTCTCAACATCCAGGCTCTTTAAGTATTTTATGAACTCTCAGAGTCACACCAAACGAGTTATGAGGCATAAAGAGGATGTTTTCCATCATTTTCAATAGGATTGCATTTCCTAACTGAAATTGGTTTTGCCTTCTTTTTTCTGTGGAAGACATGAAGCTACAATGTCACTGTCTGAGAAAGTTACTCATAGCATCACAGACTTTTCAACTTCTCACAAAGGTTGACTTTTTTCTTTATTCTAGCTATTTGTCATACTTAATATGCATACAACCATAAGCAGAGAGTATCAGAGGTATAAAGTCAGATGTCCCACTCCCATTTATTTATTTTTTCAAAGCATAACTTTACATTAGTCAGTATATCAGGAAGATTTTCTGCTTCATTAAAACAGCTTGATAGAGACATTATAATTTTCTTAGCCAAGTTTTCCCTTGAACTGAAAAATAAAATATTAGAGGGTTTTCTTTTCTTAAAAGCAGAAAAGATGATAGATTTGTATATCAATATAAAGTATTTCAGTCATGATAAAATAACAAAAACATAATTTCAAAACAAACTGATCCCTTTTCAGAAAGTGTCAAAACACTTCACTGACAATTTTCAAAATTAATGTTTCTTCCATAGCAGTTATTTTAATATCAAAACATAAATTGTAAGTATGTTTGGATCTCTTACAGCTCTGCTTTTGTAAGTTTATTATCTATCTACTTAAAATACCCTATCAGAATATAGTCCTCATGTATCTGGGAGAGGTTTTTATTTATCCATATTGGGTTTGAACTACTTTCATCCAAAGGCAAATTTCATGATTCTGTGGGTCACTCTCCCCTCAAAAAAAAAAATATCCCAAACTAAACATAAAACTTATTTTTTATCTTTTCCTTTGTTATGTAGGAGCACCCCAAATCTTCTGAAATATGAAGAGGATATGATAGAGTATGGTTACTAAGGATAGCGTACTTTCATGGATTGGTGGTCTTTTAAATATAGAATATTTTACCAGAAACCTTTCTATGAAAGGAACATTGAACTTTGGCTGTATAAATATTTATACATATGCATACATAGAAACATATCATTTGTAGGCCATGTAAAGACAACATCTCAGTATATTAAGGAAAGCCTAACAACACCCTAAGCACATAATACATGTCATCATATAAAGTTATGTAAGGACTCTTCTGCAGTAACACTTTACTAGTTCAACACTAGAGGATCTTTAATTGCAGCAATGAAATTACAATTAAATTAAGAGCTTTCAATGCTCATGTACTCTAATAGAATTCATGATACGTACAATAGTGGAGTATGAAACACTTTATTAAGGTTAACCTGTAAAATCTCCTTTTTTCTTAAATAGGGGATAGAACATTGGGGGTTAAAAGGAAAATAAAATGAAGAAGAGAATACAGCCAGTGGGAGACGAAAAATAGCAAGGGCAAGGAATATAGTAAAATAGATTGGCAAGCACCTGTAAAACTGCTGCCTACACAGTACATTGCAAATTACAAGTCATGGTTTATAGACAAGGCATTTGCAACAGCTGAGTTATCAAAAGGACTTAGTCCAAGGCTTTAAAAAGCTATTTTGTCATTTGGAGGGCCAGGGGGTTGGAGGAAGAAAGATAAAGAAATTGTTTGCAAGGAATTGCAAGTCAAAGTCATCAAAAAATACAGAAGTCACATCTGCAGTGAGGTAGAAGCTACTCAGGAAGTAGTGGGGTGAGCATTGCAGAAATAAATGTTAGCATTTAAATTAGGGACAAAATGACTCAGACAAGCTAGCTGACATATAGCATGCATGATGTATATATGACCTCTATATGTCATGCATGAGATCATATTATATATGTAAACTAAATATGGAAATTTTTCTGTGGTATTGCAGTAGTATTTCCAGAGATACTATTGAAAGGAAAACATCCCAGCATTCCTTAAGAGTTCAACCTTAATTTTTAAATATTTATGATTGAGAACATATGATTTTGAGTATAAGATGTGGGTACATAATCATACCAGTAGACTGGATGTGCTTGGAATGAATCTCAGCGGATGAGGCCAGCTGACACAGAATGGACTGTGTCCATAGTATTAAACCCTCTTATTTCCCAAAGCACAGCAATTGGTTGTAAATGCCTGTGGGACATTACTACTGAGTTGTGTTTAGGAACTGCTTGGAAGGATATTTCTTGGCCTGGGCCAAAACTATTTCGTAGGCTGCTCTTACATCTCAAGAATATCATAGAATGGTTTGGGTTGGAAGGGACCTTAACGAATATCTAGTTCCAACCCCCCTGCCATGGGCAGGGACACCCTCCACTAGACCAGGTTGCCCAAAGCCTCATCCAGCCTGGCCTTGAACACTTCCAGGGATGGGGCATCCACAGCTACTCTGGGGAACCTGTTCCAGTCCCTCACCACCCTCTCCATAAAGAATTTCTTCCTGATATCTAATCTAAATCTACCCACTTACAATTTAAAGCCGTTGCCCCTTGTCCTGTCACTACAAGCCCTTGTAAAAAGTCCCCCTCCTGTTTTCTTGTAGACCCCTTCAGGTATTGGAAGGCTCCCATCAGGTATATGGGAGCGTACTCCTGTCAGCCTTAATCTTATTTGTGTAAACACATTCATAAATTTCCAGAAAGTGAATAAACATTATAAAGACAGATCACTAACACGTACTACATCAACAGAGTATCCCATATACAGAGACTGCGAAGCTCCATGTATATTCAGAGCATAGGCTACTCCCTTAAACAATCTGGTTTGCATTTGCTTTCCACATCATATTATTTCTATATTTGACAGGAAGTTTCTTCTCTGCAATGCATTAGGAAACAGTAAATTATTTTACCCTTTTAGACAGCCAGACAAGACCTTTCCAGAGCCTCATGACTTTTCTCACTGACTTTACTGAGCCACTTCAGATGAGCTTCTCACAGTGGTGCTCATGCTCTTGACTAGCTACCTCCTTCAACTTCAGCTTCTTTAACTATTGATAGACAAACAGCCAGCATCAGCTGATTTGTTTTTAGCCCTCCAGTAACTAGATGTTTCAGATAGCTGCAAACACAGTCCAAAAGAGAGTCAAGATGAAAACTGGTTTTGGTTTCGGTTTTTTTTTTTCCTTCTAGTGTTTGGAAAGGGGAGGTGTAAATTCCTCTCCTTTAGCTCTTCTATGGCTCCCTCAGGAATTCATCTATTACAATGATAGTTGCAAATAAACTTAGCTCTTATTGTCCATTAGCTCTCAACCTATCTTGATATTCTTCCACTACTCTCACGGCATGATGTACCAAAATTCTTTTTACCACTTCTAGGGTCCGTCATCTGTTTCCTTTTTCTCTATCCTTGTCAGGTCAGTGTTCTTTAGATTGAATTTCCTTTAGATTGAATTTCCAAACCTTTGCAGAGTCATCAGTTCTTGATTATCCTCCCTTTGAGTACTATTGAACATAAGCCTTGAATCCATGTATTATTAGGAATTATAAAGATTCAAGAAATCACCCAACAGTGTAGCTATACTCTTACATCTGAGGTTGCATAGCTCACTGAAAGATTGTCTTTGATCACTGAGTAATCATAAACCTTATTTGTTTTCTTTCATGTCAGGCTCAGTAAGGGTGGAGTTAATTCCTAATGATGAATGACACAACAGTAACCATAACCAGAGGCTTTTCGTACTGCAAATGTAGAGGGATGACAATTGATTTAGTAACATCTATTTATCAGCATGAGCATGGGAAAAAAGGATCTGAGGCAAGAAACTGTAAAATCAACAGGAATCAAAAGTTGCTAAACATTAACAATGGGGTCACGAGGATAAATCAAGAGAAAGAACTTTCTGTGCAGACTGCTGGAAGTTGTGGATTTCCAGAGCAGATGCTTCTTGAAATTTGGTAATACTACTCTGTGAAACAAACTTTAGAGGTAGATGGAGTTGTACTGGAACAGCATCTCAGTCTGTCCAATTTCTCCAGTGTGGAAAAACAAACTTGCAAGGCCCTGAACATTACCTGACTGTTTTGTCAAAAGGGACAGCAATGCCACATCAAAGAAACTCACTCAGCACATTTAAACAGTATCTTATTCAGGTAATGTAAGTATCTACTCTACCTTAAAATATTACATCATGTTTTAGTCGAGCTATTATCATTGATAAGCAGATTTTTAATCAAGGAAATAAGGCATAGTTAATTATGTGCATGGGTTGTGCTTTAAATTACATTTTATTAGCTGTGTTCATCACCTTCCAGCCCACAAACCAGGTGTGACGTGGCAGTTCTTTAACTACTGCTTGCAGATATTACAGCCAAAACCACTCCTAATCTTATTAGCAAACAGTGTCCTCATGTGAAAAGTGAAAAACTGCTGACAGTTGCAAGGACTGCCATTAGTGCTCTTCAGTTAAGAGATTCTCTAATTACAGAGCCTGACAACCTCCAAGGCACCATGATAGCCTGAATATACACTGAAAAAAATTAAAAAATAGAGGTGTAAGTATACAAGGTATATTCAAAAAAGTAAACCACCAGTCACCATCATAGAAAAGAAAATATTACAAAGTTTAAAACAACTGTAAGTGAAGATGTCAGATGATAAAATGTCTTCTTTAAAGTAGGAAAACAAGTACCATTATTTTACAGAGATTAATTTCTATGAATCTATATAGATTGTAACAAATCAAATATAATTTATTTCCATGAAGTTGCAAGTGCATTTTCTTCGCTGGCCAGAAATATATATTCTCAGTACGGTATGTCAGATTCTGTTTATCCTGGAATAGAGATCTATAGTACAAAATCTAGAATGCCTTTTTTAGGACTCACGGCTTTTCTTATACTTATGAAAATCTGTGAAATAAGATTGACTACTTTGATCTTTATGAGAAATTCTCCGTGCTTAAGTTGCTCCTGCTGGTAGCCCTTATGAAAAGAGTGTCCACACTGACTGTATGGCACAGTGTACCATCTGTATTTCATGCTCAGTGATCAACTTTGCAACTTAAGTTTTGTCCAATATACCTCGGTTTTGCCAGTGTTCTTCCACATTGCATATATCTCATGTTTCATCTTTAGCTGTGACTGTTTCTATGATGAAGAAATAGAAAGTTAAGAAGTATTCCAGTGTTTTGAGGTATTTCACTGCTTCTTCACTGAAAATTTTACATTGGAGGACTTCTGCATAACATTTGTCAAACAAATAATATGTGGATAACACAGAACAACCTTAAAAGAAGAGAAAGTTTCAGGAAGAATATATTTTTTAGGAAAAGGAATGGCTTGGAGTTGGAGTGAAACAATCCCTGAGCTAAGAGCAAAATAACAGAGAGGGCTACTGAAGTTCGTTGAACATTTTTTTTTTTTTTAATAAAATAAAAAACCTGAGACATACAAGACCAGTAACTCCTCCCCTTACGAAGTTTTGTCAGATTGATGCAGCTGTACTCCAGTCACTACTGAACAGTGAGAGAGATGAAACAATGTTTGAGTAGTATAAAACATACTGCAGAGCTTGAAGAGTGAAAAACAATACAAATGCCCATCTTATCATTAAATGGAATGCAAATACCTCTCGTAGAGAGGAAACATGTTAATGAGTCAAAAGCACATATATATGCCCTTCTTGGAAGTCATCAGCATGGTTTAGATGTTTCATGGGCATATCCTCAAGTGATCCAGAGAATCACATAGAATTATTACCTAATCAAAATGCAAAATTCATTGATGTGTGACGTAATTAAGCAATAACATTTGAGTGTGTTCATTAAATTGGAATCGAAAATAGATGAGACTTTAGGGTCAAGGTCTTTCAACAGCTAACTTTACCCTAAAGTCCAATCTGATACAGATGCAATTATTAGTTTAGTAATTTAATGAAATCTCATGCAGTCTGAAAAGGTTAATCAGTTCTTCTTATTGGACTAAATCCACATGAAAAGAATGTCAGGTTTGGAAAAGCTTCTGAAATCAGATACATGCAGCATTCTGGCCAAGTTTTCTTTCAAAGGCTTATGGAAGAGTTCAGTTAGGATATCAGTTTGAAAAAAACATCAAAAAAGCAGGAAAAGAAATAGGAAAAATATAATTTCCTTCATTGAATAGGAAAAATATAATTTCCTTCCTAAGTAATGTTGTCAGCATCAGTAGAAATATAGTATGTTTTTTATCATGACTTGCACGTTTGATGGCATCTCACCTAAGCTTTCCTCAAGTTACCTAATAGTAGTGAAATTTTACTCTTCAGCTTTGTAATTGTCTGAAGTGTAGGCAGGGTTTATGCTATTGCAGATAATTACTGGTAGGCAATTATGGTTTAACCCCAGCTGGTAACTAAACACCACACAGCTTCTCACTCACTACTGCTGCAGTGGGGTGAGGGAGAAAATCAGAAGAGTAAAAGTGAGAAAACTTGTGGGTTGAGATAAAGACAGTTCAATAGGTAAAGCAAAAGCTGTGCATACAAGTAAAGTAAAAATAGAGGGAATTTATTTTCTACTTCCCATCGGCAGGCAGGTGTTCAGCCATTTCCAGGAAAGCAGGGCTCTATCACTTGTAACGATTACTTGGGAAGACAAACACTATCACTCTGAATATTCTTCCTTCTACTTCTTCCCAGTTTAGAGGCTAAACATGACGTTATATAGTACGGAGAACCCCTTTGGTCAGCTGGGGTCAACTGTTTTGGCTGTGTTCCCTCTGAACCTCCTGTGCAGCACCCCCAGCCTACTAATTGGCTGAGATGTGTGAAAAACAGAAAAGGCCTTGACTCTATGTAAACACTGCTCAGCAATAATGAAAACATCCCTGTATTATCAACACTGTTTTCAACACAAATCTAAGACATAGTCCCATAAAAGATACTATAGAAAAATTAACTCTATCTCAGTCAAAACCAAGTACAGTCAGTTGATCAAACATGCTGACAGGTAAGGCAGTACTTATAAGTCTACTAGAGAACTGGTAATGAGAGACTTGGTGGGTCTGTCTTTATCTACTTTATACACACCCACCATGTGATCCCATGTGTCCCCGTATAACTTCGTTACCCTGCATAACTACTTGACATATATTTACTCAAATTCTGTCATCTTACATGACTCCCAGACTGAAAGGTACCTGTAATCAACAGGAAAAAACAAATGGTCTACCCAAGAATGCACCATATAGTCACATCATAGACTTGTCAAATTACTAGAAAAAGCATAAGCTTTGCTGATAATAGATCCACTTCATGAACTTAGCACATTTTCATAGCTATATATTGGCAGGGTCTGTCTGTGGGCAACCAGGGTCTACGTGTGCGACAGCATAGTTGTTGCAGGCCATTGCTGAAGTGCTGAAGAGGAAAGTAAGCTGAAAGATTACATTGTGCATAAATGTTGTATTTGGTTAAGTCCAGCTAGATCCAAACTGTTAAGTTCAGACTGCATAATCAATCTTTCAAGGCAACAAAAGGAATGGAGAAAGGAAAAGGAATTCCTTATAAACAATTTTCTCTAGTTTGCTTTATTCCTAGCCTGTGGGCACAAAGGCCAGATTTTCAGTGCATTAGCATTTACATGGAAATCTCCTCTAGGAAAGCAATGCTTCAGAAGCTTACAGCAATTGTAGAGATCCCCATTTCTTTTCTTATCTACCCAGTGGCCTCTGCAAACAAGGTTTCAGGATTTTATGAATGCTGCTTTCAATATTGTCCTAAGCAAATCACATTGAAATGATTAAGAAAAAGTTGTACCTCAAGGCTATGTACAGCTGGTGACATTCACAACAGCTTGCATGGAGCCTGAGGTTGTAGGAGGGAGAGGGCTGGCACGTACTAATGTCAGGATGTGAAGGCTGAGACAGTGTTTGTACCAGTTCAACCCGGTTGAGTAAATGAGCACCAGTCTACTGTCCATTCTGTCACCCTCCAGGACTCCTTGCTCTGGGGTAGAGAATGGAGAGAAAATAAGCTGTATACACCACATGCTTCCTCTTACTTTTGCCTGTTTCAAATCACTATCCATGAGAGTATTGGGAATGGAGTTTTTTATTGTCTTCTATAACCACATAGGCTTAACATTTCTAGAGCACATAGATATTTCAAGCTGCAGAATGGAAATTAATAAGAATTGTTGTTTACAAAAAGTTTGCTAGGTGCATTTTAAGCTCTTAGGTAAAATTTCTAAAGTCCAAATTATGAAGTAAACTTCCTATTAACAAATACAGAACCATAGGACCATATAATAGTAATATGTTATATGTCTTTGCTGTTGCTGCTTCTTTGCATGAGTTTGTATTTAAAAAAATAAGTTAAAAAAAATTCATTTTAGTGCTGTTTCCAATCTTGTTCATCAATTGTAAATTATTTAAGATCTTATCCATTTCCCTAATATATTAATTTATCACAATGATAAATTATCCATTGTCAACTGAGACCAAAAGGTTTTATTGCAGCACAGATATTTCACTGTAAACACAAATAGCAGCAAATTAATATTGTTCAAAATACAGAAGTAAAGAGCAAAGCTAGGAGATCTGGGGACTATGATTACTTAATGTGACTCCTTGGTGATTTAATTTTCAAGATTTCCATGATGATTTCTCTCACAGAAAACACATCTTCACAAACAAAATGCTTTTGTTTGCACCCAATATCTGCACCCTGTGAAAATATGATTTCTGTTTTAAACTGAAGAACTAAGGCATGGAGTGAATGAAGCCAGCCTTTTCAGGAAGTTTGTCTGTTAAGTGTGGGTACTTTCAGAAAGCAAATAGCCCTTCAGAAGCACTGTATCAGGAAAATGAATGCTCCAAACTCATTTAAATTCCAAGCATGAGTTTTTTTAACCCTACTGTGAATCAGGCCCCAGATCAGATATAAACCAAAAATGAACCCATTGTTACTACAGGATAGGGTTTAAATCTTACAGAACATAGGTACCAGAAAAGAAAGAAGAGTTCCATTACATAAACCTGTGTTAATTAGAAACCTGAGCCAGGCTTTGGATTCACAGGACAAACATCCAACCACTGAGGAAACAAAACAACCAAAGGTGATCAGCCATTAAATTCTGGGTGGACCAGACTCTTAATTTCTTCATCCCTTCATATACATTTCAAGCGTAGTCACTAAAAACACAGGAGAAACGATTCTGTTCTTTAAGAGATACACTGGAAATTTTACATTGGGAATCTTAATCACCTTGGCCTACCTGTTATATTAGTATGGAAAATAAACCACAAAATACATAATTTCCTCTTGTATTAGAGGTTTTAGTAACAGGATTTTATTAACAAAAAACCCCAAACCAAAACAACAACAACAACAAAAAGTCTGGGCTATTTATAAACATGTTAAGCCCTCAACAAAACTGGTATGGTCTTAAATTTCAGTTTTCTAGCAAAATGTTATACTCAGTGTTCTATTTGGCTGCTATTTGGCTGCTTCACATGGGAGCCAGGATGCTGTTCTACAAAATATAGGGAGACACAAAAAGGATTACTTAAACTAATGAGTGACTTGCAGCAATTTTCTTGCATTCAACATCAATAGTATTTAATGGATCTTTCAGATTTAGAGCCTTACTTAGGAGCATTTTACAGGATGGAAACACTAATGACCATAAAATAAAGTTGCTTGTCATATTAGATTTAAATTAGATTAAGTTTGATTAATATACATTAATTTTGCTGGTGCTGACTTTTGTTTGTCGTATTAGGGTTACTAGACATATTCTCAGACAAGGAGTTAACATTTTCTATCTTTTAAGTCAAAGAGTCTTATAAAGCAAAAGAAGTTCCTGTTGTTTTCATAACTCTTATCTGACAAAAAGATGTGATCAAAGGATGTAGGAGGTACACCTTTTTACTGAACAATATATCTGACTCGTATGTCCTTTACAAGCACTCTGCAGTACAGTACAACAGTTTATTTCATGGACTAAAATCAAAGCAATTTATTTTTGTCCCTTAAACATTTGCAACTTTATTAGAGAGTCACATGGCCCTTATATTAGGAAAGCCCATGTTATCAGAACACCTAAACCCTTCAAATGTTTTATGTCATTAACTGAAGAGAAATGGTTTTTTTAATGTCAATCACCCCTTAGTGTCTTACTTAAAGTTTTCAATGTACTCGTATTCTCATATTTTCAATTATTTACTCCACCAAATTTCATGAAAACTTTCATATACTTTATTATATTCATAACTGAAGACAAAAAGGTTAGGGCAAACTCTCTACAATATAAGTCTGGGCTAAATAGCTTGTTGATACAAGATGATGACTGTGTCTCCTCACACCGTGGTTTACCCACACTTCTAGATATGTGTTGCAAGCTACCAGCTTGTTACAACTTCTATGAGATATATTTTTGAAGTTATTACTTCAGTTTTCTCTTTGTGATCTTTTAAATAAAAAGAAGTGTTTATGCAGCTTTTATGTAAGACTTCATCAGGGTACATTGACCAGTAGAGAAAATGTTGGGTCAAAATTCCTTTTGATAACCCCATTTGACTGAGTAAAGACAGATCTAATGGTTAATTATGATAGCAAAAGTGTTTTGATTGGTTCATTTATTATTTGAATAATTCAAGTATTTGTGTGTATGTTCTTCTAATATTTTTAGATATCATCTAAAAAAAATTTCAGTTACAAATAAACCATGAAGTCACATTGTATTGAGCAATTGTAATTTTCCTATTAGCAAGTTTCAAGTGAATAGTAAAGGTTAGTCTAGAATGAGATCTCTGATATTTTTCAATATTACTTTGGAAGTGGAGGTCATTCTTGAAGGAAACTCATTGTTACTGTTGAAACTAGCACACACACACACACAAAAAAAAAACTTCTTGAAGAACTACTTAATGGCAAGTGAAATTTGTGCTTATATTCCAGACATTTCATAGAAATGGAATCATCTCAAAACCTACCTTCACTTTGAATCAGTCACTACTCTCTGATAATGTAGTAACAATCACCCAAGTGCTTCATACAGCTATGTGTTTTCCCTGTCTTTAGGCACATTTGCAACTCTGTTTTTCAGTCAAAAATTCAGAACAGCTGTGACACTGATATAGAGCAGAAGAATCCTATTGGCACATTGACTTCCCTAATAAGAAATAACTGATTTTCCTTCTCTCACTTACCCCACCTTTCATCCCTTTCCTTTTTTCATTAAAAAGCTAGTTCTTCAGCAAATCATCTTCCTTTCCAAACATCCTACAAAAAGAATTTCGAAACCAATGTCAAGTTTATGTGACTACTGGTTATTGTAGTCTATTTTTTAAAGTTGCAACATTTAACACATTTTTGACATTTCCTTAAGGACATACAGTCTATCCTACAAAAACAAGATAGTGAATCACACACACTTAATGACTCCTTAATTTTTAAGAAATCTGACCAACTTCCATTAAGGGCATGCAGCTTTCAGTTTCAAGACAAAAGCATCCAAATCAATATTGCAAAGAACTTCCATTTAAGCCTATAATCAATGCTTGCCAATGCTGAATGAACATCAATTATTAATAATGGATGTGGTTTGAGTTGTTTTACTTATGTCTGCTTTTAGAGTATTATAAAGGTTTGCTCCTGGCAACAGCATCCATTACAGAGGTATCACAACTCTGAACGTAAGAAAGAGTCAAGATTACTAACAAGTAATGTTTACTAGCCACACACAGCTCTGACTGGATTCTAAATTTTTACCTAAGCCTCTATGTCTTCTGTTAAATCTGAACAGCATAGTCATTGAATACACATGCCACATTAGAGAGGGTGTAAGCCTTGATGCAACATATAAACAGATCATAAAAAGAAATACCAGGATTCTGAGAAAGCTGTAGAGCAGAACAGCTTTGTTTGCCTCAGTGAATACATCTACATGGAAGGTGAGTGTCGGCTTCCTGATTTTATGCCTCGGCATTGCTTGCTGTGCAATGATGTCAGGGACTTCTTTTCTAATCACCTAATCAGCATCAGTAACAAGTAAGACTTGTTACTGAGGTTAATCAGGAGGGGATAGATGCTACTATGTAATATTCCAAAAGGAAGTGCTAGTGTAAACTTGCCTCCTGTGGTCCACATCTCATCACACCTGCAAAACTTAGATCTGCACAATATAAGAGAAATAAGAATGGGATTAATTTATGTTAGCCAACTATCTATGAGTTAGGCATGTGATCTCAGTTTGTAATTCTTGCTCCTTTTGCAGGCAAAGGGGAGAGATACACCCTTAGACAATTCAATCCACTTTTGTTAGTCATCCACATGAACATAGTAAAAATGACCATAAGAATTTCTACTTTCTCCATTAAATGAGAGGAATAATCATAAGATGAGGACTGTAAAAGATCAAGCAAACTTCAAAAGTGCTAAAGCTGTGAGAAGAACATATTTTGGTGTAAGAAGAATTGAAAATTTGATACATAAAAGGAAAACAAGTAATTTACTGCATTAATATTGAAATCTCTTTCAGAATTTTTTAAGATTAAAATTAGCTTTATACTTTTAAAAACATATAGTATACACTTTTAAAACACAGACTGACCTAGCATAACTCCCAGTTTTGCCTTCCAATATCAGTCTGTCCCAATATCCTGCCTGTAATTTCCCTTCTCCTTTTCCCTCCATCTTAGTCTAAAATTCTAGTTTCCAACACTGTTTCAATATACTTATGCTCTTTTGGCTCCATTCAAATTGACCACCCTCTACCTCATATTGGTTAGGCACTGGAAAATGAATTAATGCAGGATGGAAATGTTGCTTGCCTTCAGTTCAGTGACCTGGCTGTAGATCCAAACCCAGTACACTATACAAATGCAATTGCAGAAAAATTGCAGAAAGTTTGAGTACAGAATAGTTTGGGTTGGAAGGGACCTTTAAAGGCTCTGTCTAGTCCCTTGCTCTTTTAAGTTTATGTGTTCTTAGAAGGATATAGTGTGGCAGAAAGACAACATACATTCTTAATAAAAATATTCTGTTGCAAAACTTTAAGACTTAATTTAAAAACATTATAAACTAACTGAGGAAAAGTTTACAAAAAAAAGTTATTGTAAACAAAAGACGGTTTCAAAAACATTTGAGTTGTTTGGGTTAAATAGTGAAAGATCAGTCTAAACTAGACAACCCAAATTGTAAATAATAACAAAGCTAATTTAATAACTTCTTTTGATGAGCAATATAGTCAGATCTCAAAGGTGGTTATGATAATAGGTGTTGAATATCTTTAATGAAACATGACAAAATATTTAATAAAAAATGGAGGTGCTGAAGAATAACTCTCAACAAAACTCATTTTGCCCCATCTGAATGAAATAACTTTGGATTTAATGTAAATAAATGTCATTCAGAGGACATAGATGCTGAATAAATTTCCCGGAATATCCCATCCTCCCAAGACAAATGACGTTTTCAGTACATGACATAGTCAGTAGATGTGAGGTAAATGCCTCTTTTGAGTGGTTTCAGACAGGGAAAGTTTCTTTCCATAGAGTATCAGTGCCTTCTTAGGAGACCAGTGGGATCATACCACAAACATCCCACAGAGGCCCCAAAATATCATTAAAGATGGAAGTTGCTTTTAGGTTTTTTACTTATCTGTTTGATAAGCCATGCTTTATAAAAATGATGATCAGTAAGCTGGGAAGAGAGATGACATAACCAGTAACATAAGTGTTTATAGATCTAAAATATAGAGCTTCAGCGAGCAAGGAGAAGACCCCCACCCAAACACTGAAGTTCCTAATCTGGTGCTTTGGTCTCCACTCCTCTTTCAAGGCAGATGTCACTCTGCAAGCCTGGCAGCTATGCAGAGCTATGGTTTCTCTCCAGGGTCACCAAAGCCCCACATAATCTGTAGTCCTTTACGGTGTAAGCAAGTGTACTGTTTTGGTTGATATGATAAATCTGGACATTTTTCCATGATTACACGGTATGAGCTTTTATATAAACACATTGTTTATTTATTTGTTGAAATAAAAGCTGGAGAACGGAGTATTTCTTTCCAAGGTCACCCCTTTTGCACAATTCAGTGTATCTTTTTTTCTTGATGTTCAGTGTATCTTTTTTTCTTGATGAGCTTCTATATAATGTATCTCAATATGTTGTTCTCAAGAGGGATAGCAGTATTGTAACTCCAAATGTGAAATGGATATTATGTTGCTTTCACCATGAAAAATATGGGGTTTTTTCAAAATAAATGTTTGACGTATTGTATTTAATTTCATTCTTTTAATGTCATTCTGACTGAACTGACTTCTCATTGATTTAATTTAAGAATAACGGCAACGTTTCTGTGTTCAGTGTACCCTGGTCATAAAACAAAGGATAGTTTATTTCTGTCTCAAGACTTTAAGTAGAAATGTCAGATGGTATTGCAGTCCTTAAGGTATGAGTAGAAAAAAGCAGAAAAATGATAACAAGTGGGCAGTGAAAAATTCTGTGTTCAGATTAACATGAGGAGGTTTTAATTAGCATAATATATGCAAGATTTGCCAGAAGACATCAGCACATAGACTACAGAATTGAGATGAAATTAGGTCACACAGGAATAACAACTCTTCTTTTAGAAGATGTTCTGTTCATTCATGTCTAAATTCTTTCTTAACATGAACAGTCTCTAGCTTTAGTGATTGTGAAAAAAAAAATTAAAATACAAAATAATCACACATCACTGTAGAGGACAATAATAAAAAACCTAACAACAAAACCAAGAGGGAAGAAGAGAAGCCAAATAATTTCTTACTCTCTAAGCAAAAGATTTTGTCATTTCCTCTTCTTCCTTTGTGACAAGAGTAACGTGATTGTATGGAGTAATGAGTAGCCCCACGGAAATAAGCTATCCAGTCAAGGTCTGCTGAGGAAGCTAGAACTGGATATCACATATTCCTCGCAAAATAATGTAAATTTGTTTTCTCTATAGTTTGGTGTGTGAATTACATGGCTACCTTTTTAATGTCTACCTCTTCCTCCTCAGTGAGGACGTCTACCTCTATCTCCCCACTCTAAAGACATTCTGATTATTTTTATTTTTTTTTTCTACATATTATAAAGATTAGGAATGGTTTTTTCCTCTATATATCTGAGACCACCAAAGGCAATGGTATATGGGGACCTGCTAGAGTAGCTACTACGTATTAAGACATCAAGCTTCACTTGGGTTCCTGTGGATAGAAACTAGGTTTGGAGTATCCACTTTGTCAAATTTTTTAATATTTTTAAATTTACTGTTAGTGAATATCATACTTCAGGTCATCAAAATTCACAGTGCAATTGAATTGTGGACTGGGGACTGAGATAATGGCAGATTTTGATTCTGGGATGGGGGCTTTTACTTGCACCTTGGCATCTTTATAGAGGGAGAAATATATTGCACCAATATTTCTCTTGTTGCTTCAGACTCATCAGGTTATGATGTCAGATCAAGTACTATCTAGAAAAAAGGAAAATCAATGCATCATGTGCCCTTATTGAACAGTGACCAAGAAGACATGAATGAAAGCAAAGGGCACCATGTTTCACATGACTGGATAAATGCTACACAAGAAATTAAATAAAGAAGGAGATGTAGCAAATTTCTGCTTTTCTTGATTATTTTATTTGAGAATTTTTGTTGTTGTTTTTTCTACATTTTGAGCAAAGACAGAAAATGCAAATTATCCTTCAAGATTTTGCATTAAACATTTCTTAAAGAGGAAAAAGAACAAAGTATAGGCATTATATACCCAAGGTAAAAACAACATTAATACAAAGAGATAATCTTTTTAGCAGTCCTATTAAGAAAGTCCCAACATTTATAGGGCAGATTTTAAATAAATTTAAATATAAGTACTCTCACATCTAAAGAAAGGAGTGAAGATTTAAGTAGTAATAATGGAATGAAAGAAGAGGAAAATGAAGCTGGTGATCATGATGACATTGTAACTACTAGTGCTAGTGTGCTTAAACAAGGCATGATTACATACCAGTAGAACTCCACAAGAGGCAAGCCTGCATAAATTGGGGTGGAATAAGAAGAAAACTCAACTTTTTTTTCAAAAAGCTTTTATTTTTCAAACTTAATCTTATATTTAATATTCAGACTAAAAGTATATCTTGATCCTTCAAATATTTCATAGTATAACAAGCATGTCGGCTGATAGTTTTTCCTGGTAGTTAGCATATAAAAGCATCATTAGAATCTCCACTGTCCAGTTCAAGCAACAGCTGTTTCTTTTTTTGGAAGGACAGTAAATTTTGAGATGTAAATCATGCATTTTACCTACACTAGGCTTCTGATCAGACAGCTATGAAAGACTTTTTACTACATCACTTGACCTTAAATGATATAACTGATGGGTTGTTCCTGTTTTACCTAATCCTGAGGTGCCAATGTCAGAGTTAAGATGGGAAGTTATTCCATCACTACAATATAGTCTGATCAAAATAATTAATGTACTTTATCTCTCAACGAAGACAATCCTTGTCACAGGTCAGATCAATGTAACGAAGTAAAGGTAGAGGAAGAAAGAGTTTCTCCAGAGTTTAAATTATATACATTTGTATTTTTTAATAATATATATTTTCTTTTCCTTTAATTCATTATAATTGAAACCAAAATAAATTTAAACCAAATATCAATTCTACACCTATCTTCAGTTAGTTCCATTAATGGTATCTCATCCAGCTACAGAAGAGCAATCCTGAAATTATTTGGACTTGATTCTATAGCTACTGTTTCTCTGCTGACCTGCAGAGCCATCAGGACTCTGCAACCTGCCAAATGTCATGAGTGTTCTCAAGTACCAGAACAACCTAAATGAAATTTTATTGAACCAGGTTGTTTCATTTTTAGATAGGAAATTTCTTTCCAAATTTCAGATTAGTATCCAAACAAAAATTCTCAGACCTTACCAGAGTAACGTCTTGCTAATCTAGGAAAAAAGCAAGAGGAATTCATTGTGATTTGATAAATCTGTCATTCTGAGATCATAGATAAATGAATTGTAACTTCGTTTGGCCAGACTTTATCCCAAATTTGTCTGTAATCCCAAACAATGGCATAACTTCTCATATAGAACAATCTATTGTATAGGTCAAGAACACACCCTCCTAATTCACTTTGGTCTTGATTCAGTAAAAGATTTAACTCCAGACCATCAGCATTTGATTTAGGTAGAATTTAGATGCCTTCTTCGCAACATGACTGGACTATCCAGGTATAGAGAGTATCTGCCTTCCTGAAAGTTTCTAAGTTTCCAGTTTAGAGAACACGCAGTTTTGAAGAGTTTTTGTATGTTAAGATATGCATGAAGATCTGCACATTCTTTATATCTACTTCAGTGCTTAAGTATGTATGTACCTGTTTCATACATCTAAGACCTCAGAGTAATTCCCTTTGAAAGCACATTTAGCATTCATTCGAAGAGGTCAATAGAAAAGAAGCTGAGGCCCATGTCTTGCCATAATGGTTCTAAAATCAAAAACATTGCTAAGGAAAGGAAAATATGAACTCTGAGATGACTCAGTTACTATGCTTCAGGAAGGCACTTAAATCTACTAACATTTTCACCCTGACAGAAAATAATTTTTACTTCTCTTACTGAAGTATGGCTATAATAGAGCCAAAGTTCTGGGGTCAAATTAATAGCAATCATTATAGTTAGACTCAGATAGTCAGTTCAGCTAATACTGATGTGTTTTCTGTAGTATTTATGGTTTTAAAATTAGGCTTTTAAAGAAACATACACACACAATCCACCCCAAACCGAACAGTAAGAAGAACCCTTGTTGATCTGAGTCACTTATCCATTTGAGTTATCTCAGATAACTGGGAAACACTGGGAAATGTGATCAGTCAATACCTACAAAATTTATGATGATCTAAGCTATTATTTTGTAATTAACATTGCTTTGCTATGTGGTTTTTCTTGATAAGATCATGTGAAAGTGTTACGCTTATCTTTTATACAAGATATATCCAGTCTTTATGCTGTTTTACAGAGATCTCTGTCCCAATTATGTTGCCAAATATGTTTTTCATTTTCTTTGATTCACGCAACATAAGTGTGTTTAATTAGACTATATCAGTTTTTTTCTCTAGAAAATGAAATCTTCTTTGCCCTAAAGCAATAAACATGTTTTTACTAATCTTCCTTAGTCCTGGGTTTGTCTTTTTTTAAATGTTTTGGTTGGTCTTCAGGTATTTTCTCTGTCTGTATATGTTATCTTTTAGTATTTTTTCTACACTGCAGTAATGTGTTATTTTTGTATGGCTGTTTAAGTTCCTCAGCTTTTACCTATTTCATGAAAATTTTCATCGTGATTTTGAGGTCTTTCCCTTAACCTCTGTGTTTTCTAAGATTTAACCTCAATGTTTTCTAAGAATTTTGACTTAGGCTTTCAGCTCCAGGGACAGAGATTATTTTTTCTGAAGTCATGCTCAGGCATCAATTTGTATTCATTACAGCACTTTGCTGATGTCACGGATTTAGAGTAGAACTGACTGATTATTATTATTGGATTTCTTAACATAGTTTAAAGTTCTAAATTCTGTACTCTCAAAAATATCCTTTCTGATATACACACACTTTTCTTTGATCTTATGAAATACCTCTTGCAGTAATAATAAACCTTTTTCTTCAAGGTTGTCAATGAAAGAATAGTTTTACGGACCTGGCTTGTTGAGGTCTGTTTTTTGTTTTGTGTTGTTTTGTGAGAGAATTTAAAACTAACTTCTTTATTAATACAGCCATAATCCGAGATGGATTTATATATATATACATATTTTGTTCAAGTCCTTTCATATTAATGACCTCAATTACTTTATGAGTAATAGACCTTCAATGGGAGGTCTATGGTTTTCTAGCCCAGCTGCACCTATGCTTTATGAGGTCATAAACTGAGCAAAAAGGAACAGGATTATTGTTCTGCACTACTTCAACATCAGTCAGATATGCAGTAACAGAGAATAACTAATTTTCCTCTATCATCTGTCACAATTGTTTTTTGGGGTGGTTTCTCTCTTGTTGCTTGGGAAGACATCCATCCTGTCTTCTATTTGACCAGTCACATATACAGCACATTTCTTCTCCAACATCCTCAATGACATGCTTAGAGTTCGATTTTCCTGTCACCCTCTGTTCAGCTATGATTTCTGTTTTTCCTTACTAGCTGTATTCTGGACAGGACTATTTTTCTTTTTATTTCCTCACTATTCATCCTTAATGATAATGATAATAACAATAACTGTTACTAATACACTCTGGTCAGTCTTGGTAGTTGAGAATATCTTGTTCAAACTTGAGTTTGACATGCGAATGTTCTACAAAAGAAAACCCATGTGTTATTCTTCACAATATAAGTGCTACTCCATGCAAGAATTTCATGAGCATGGAATAGAATTTTTACTTAAATTTCTTAAAATATATGTTTGTACACATAATCATATTCTGTCATCATTGTGTCAAAGGGTTTGAACAAGTAGGCATAATTATTTCCTTTTAGATATGAATCTCTACCTCTTCCTAGCTCTAGTTATGTCATATTTAGGATTTAGAAAAGCATAATTCTATGTATATTTTTTTAAAAGCAAGAAAAAAAAGAAACCAAAGTAAGAATAATACACTTATTTATTAAATTATATGTGTCTCGATACACTAAAAAAAGGAAAGCATAATCAGTGCTTTAGAAGTATGAGTTATGTCACTTGCATTAGTTGTCCAGCTTAATGAAGTACCAAACCTAGGCCCCATTTTTCTGCACTGTGAAGTGAAACATTTTTGTTGTGTTTAAGGAACAGGTCTACTATAGATTTCCCTTGTGGAGAAGATCAGTTTTCAATGAAAGCAGAGTAATCTGTATTTATTGACTGTGGGATTCACCTACTTAAGCTTCTTTGGAATATAAAATAAAACATAATCAAGATAAAGCACCAGTTAATTTATACAGGAGATAGCCATCTCTAAAGCAGTTTCTTTGCAATCTCTGCCTGCTACATTGACCTTTGTAGAGGATACAATTAATCCTTTAACATAACCAAGAGCAACAGCTGCTATCCTGAGAAAAACCCCCTCACTGCTCTCCCTGAACTATATGTTCTATAGTATGTGTGTGCATATATAGATATGCATCTAAACTACCATGTATTCATAAGGTTTCAGTCACTTTGGGGAGAGGGGAGTCTTTCTGGTTGCAAAGTAGATTACAGAGTACGTCAGCTCACAACAGGTGTGATGAATGTTTACGCAAGTTTTAAAGATAAAATGGATTGAAGGAATGGTCTCTATTTTCTGCATGATGAATCTCTTTCAATCTGTATTTCATTAATCAGTGCTGTCAAAAACATTTGGTGATTCTGAGTAATTCTGATTCTGAGTGCTTAATTTAACTTGGACTCATATTCAGAAGATGGAGGCTTCCTCTTTTCTAAAAACCAAGCCTTTCTTACAATCTCAATTTGAGAATTAAAAGTATTAGGGGTGTGAAGTATCTTCTTCTAAGTTTAGCTGCTTAGAAGCTAAGAATCTGGTTTGAAGCAGTGATCCAGCTCCCTCTGTAGCTGGCAGAGAGAGATAAGTGCAAACTAAAGCAGTCATATGAACGACTGAAACCCACAAAATCTAATTAATGTTGCTGTGCGAGTGACATAAAAAAGAACCAGCAAGTGTGATTGACAAGCAAACAGAAAATAGACTAGAAGGCAAGATGTCTTTAGCCCATCAAAGGTTTGAAAAGGTCTACTCAAACACCTGTGCTGCAATATTCTAGGTAGGAAAACACATAGAACCAGTAATGTGCATACATGATCTTTAAAGATTTAGAGCATGAACTAAACATATTGTGCTACTAATTGCTAATGTTTGTGTGTGTAAGGATAAAACAATATTAACAAATGAAAAGTATGTCCAGATTGATAATCAATAGGAAAATGTACGCTACAATAGAGGTGAATCATTACAGTGCAGTTCTGGGGAGATGGAGGACCTGGTGTACCCTGAGAACCCATTTTCCAGAGGGAGTTGAGAGTGGTCAGTGGGAGAAAACAGCTGGGGCTCAGCAGGCAGTAGACGAAAGACAGAACAGCCAATCAACAACACCTTAGGAAGCTGGTTCTTCCAAAATATCTGGGAAAATTACTCCATGTCAGTGGTGATTTTCCACTTATTACAGATCAAGGCTAATTGGCCAGTTTCAGTTAGAATCTTCACTTTTGGTGAGTTTTAGCACAGGCCATTCCAAGTGCACTAGAGAGCTTTTGATGCCAGCAGAATTTGCATTAGCATCAGTAGAGCTGTGACATTAACCATGCAGCTGAAGACAGAGCTTTAAAACTGAAGTCAATATTTAAGTCCAGCACACGTGCCTCTAATGATCATAATTAGTGCTGCAGGACAGATACCTGGACCTTCAGCTACTAGTCATCTACAGATGGTAGTAGCTATGCAGGAACAAATTGTGCTTTGAAGAAAACTAAAGACTTCATTTGATAGTTTGGTCATATGCTCTGTACTACATGGAACTTACATTGGAGGTGAATTCATTATTCAGTCTTTCAGTGATTACTGCATAAAATCAAAAGAGAAGGAAAGAAAAAGAATATTATCGTTTCCCTTCTGGGAATATTAGACATCTAATAGATATCACATATTTATCAGACAGACAATAATTTGACCTTTTTCTTTATGATGGAATGCTTTCTGACTTTCACAGGCTTATTTAACCAGTGTATTTCCTTAATTACCTTTCAGTTCACTAACACCTCAATCATCCCAAAGCTGGTCCATCTGCTGTTCCCAATGTTACTTGTGAGATGAAGTGGAATAATTCGTTTTGAATGGAACTGCAGAGTAAATCATTTGATGGGCTTCTAGTGGACTTGAAGGTCAAATATTAAAATCTCTGAAGAAATTTAAATGAAATGAAAGTAAGTTCTTAGCACTACTTGGCTACTCAGTGCAATTTCAAGACTTAATTAAAAAAATAAAAGAGGTCCCACCACTATGAGATATTTTTATGCAAACACTTTCTATACTTAAATAATTCAGACTATACAAACTCTCAGATTTCAATGCAGAAAGAAAAACGTCATTCCATAGCACAACAAAACTGAATATAGTTGATATATAAAATAACAACAAACTCAATGGCTGTGTTGTCAGGTTAATAAGTTTTAAAAGTTATAATATAAGCCAGAAAAAGTCCCAGCTTTTGATGTTTCCCTCAGTTTTGAACAAAAGTCAAGGAACGAAGATCACACACGTTATTACTGTCATAGTTCCATTAGTTTCCTTAAAACTCAGTCATCCTTGAACCAATTTTCTATTGTGTCACTCTTGTTTTAGAATGGTGTATTCTCTTACAATAAGCAGAGTTATTCAGTGGTGAAATATTGGTGAATGAGGTCCTTTTAGTGGTCTCTAATTTCTGGATTTCACCTCTGGATGACAGTTCACAAAACAGACAAGCTCCAGTACATGCCATCAGTGTAATTTCTGCCAGGTTTCTCTATTATGGAGTTTGTCTTCTCCACTGAAGCCTACTAGTAGGGAACAGGGAAATGGAGGGGGGGAAAAAAATGAAAAAAAGATTGTCTTCAATAATAACAGGAAAAAAAATGTTTTTGTAAATATACAAGAAGATACTGACATGGACTCATGATTCATACACTTGTCTTTACAACAAAATGGTGTTAAGTAGCAAGGAGATGGGCTGTTGGCTGTCTTATGGGTGAGTTTGGTTTGGAGGAAGTTCCTATCCCTCCGTAGTGTTTATGCAAGAAATTACTAATGTTAGTGACTAGTTCCAATTTAGATGCATGCTTTGTATATACAACTAGATGTTATGCCACTCACTCCAAAACAATGTATTTATATATAACACTCAGTTTACCAGTATCCATTTTACTTTCTAATTATAAAGAGGAGATAATGTGAAATGAATCCTGTTAGGTTAGAAGTTTAATAGGTCATCTTCATAAACATGAAAAATCACAGGGGCATGATGGTTGGTAATGAACCCTCAATACTGCAGTCAGAAAAAGAAGCCCCTGCTCTGTCCCCAAGGCTGTCCTAGGGGAGGTCCAGCTCCACAATGCAGGTGTCACTCAACACCCGGAGTCAGTTGGGACTCTCTCTGTCACCCTGTCTACATACAGGGAGTATTGCTGAGGGGTACAGGGCTCACTGAAGAAGAGCATTTCAGGATTGAAGAGAACATATTATGGGATATTTAGGTACAGAAAGGGAAGGATCAAGATGTTTAGGGGAGAAGCAAGTGTTACTTATGTTCACACTGAGAGCTGACTCCCAAACCATGTGTTGAAACTGCTGTACTAATGCACACTTTACCAGGACAATATGTTCCAATCTCCTTGATTGTTTCATTCTTTAACGTGGACTATTCCTCAGATCTGCAAAAAGAAATAAGGTTGACTTAAGTTTTCTCCCACTTTTCCATAGGTCCAGGTGGGGAATAATGTCTGTCCTGTTATCTCTCTGCCCTCTCAAGTATTTCAGTTCACTATGGATGACTCCTGTGCTGGTTTTAATCTCAACAGAGTTAATTTTCTTCACAGATACGAAGCTATGTTTTGTATTTGCACTGATGAGAGTACTGATAACGCTGATGGTTTTCAGTTGTTAGGGAGTATTTGTACCAATTCAAGGACTTTTTCAGCTTCTGATGCTGTGCCTGTGTTCCCAACTTTCTTGCTACAAGCAGCCAGGAGGGGACAGAGTTCACAGAGCTAACCCAAACGGACCAAAGGAGCATTTAATTCTATTGAACACCATGCTCAGTATATAAGCCAGGAATGGGCCAGGGACCACAGTTGTTAGTTAGGTAGTTAGGTGGTGGGTCAGTTGGCTTTTCTCATTCACTGTCTTGCCTGTGGGACTTGCTCAGACTCTGGTGGGATTACTCTCAGGCTCCAGCTCTCAGGCTCTTGGGCTCTGACTCTTGCTACTCAGGACCTGTCTATGTATCAGTTGGCAGGTGGTAAGCAATTGTATAATTTTTTTAATTTTCCATTATTTTATTGATATTATTATTATTGTTAGTATTTTTAGTTTCACTATTTTCTTAATTTATATACAATTATTAAATTAGTTTCACTGTTTTAATTTATATTCAATTATCAAATTGTTCTTATCTCAGCCCATGAATTTCCTTGTCATTTCCTTCATTTCTCGTCCTCCACTGGAGAGGAGGGAGGTGAGTGAGTGGCTGTGTGCTACTTAATTGCTAGCTGGGATTAAACCATGACAACTCCATAGACAGCAATGCCATAGAGACAGCAGACTTCAGGCTTTTTTGTATGAATCAAGTCTTTACATTCACCTGGAGTTTGACGATCTGAGTCAGTGTTAGTGAGGTTGCATTCAGTTTGTGTGAGGGGTAAGGGGAAAAAATATGTTCAGCATTAATCTTTGTCACCTATATATTGAAGAATTGCACACAGTCGTAGAAATCACACATAAACAGCATCTACTTCTTTACAGAATGTCTTTTTTGTTGCATTGTTAGGGTTTTTTTTTCAGGTCACTTAATGTAGTGTGAATACGGTGAACATTCCCTACAGGATTGCAACTATTTTAAACATAGGTTAAATTTTAAACCCTGAACTACTTTGAAATGTCCTTTAAAGTGATAACAGCATGAAACAGTAGTGTAAGAAAGAAAAAAAAAGCTCAAGGTAAGGGTTGCTACCTTTCTAAAACTGGAAAATACAAGAATTCATAGAGCTGAAGCTTGGAATTTAATTCCACCAGGGAGCAAGTTCACAACATTCCAACCTGTCACTTGCCTGTGCAATACATCAGACACCTCACACTGCCAGAACTGTCACATGGACTGTCTAAGAAGTTTCAGAGCGAGAGAGGGAGAGAGAGGAAAAAAAAAAGTTTTTACTTAGGAGATAGATATGCCCTTTGACCTGAGCGGTTAGGAAAGGAAACATGAGGTTGGTCTGGTTAGGAGAACCTGGTAACGGAGTTTTTCCTTCCTTACAAAGAATTCCTAAAGAGCTGTTCTCTGAACACAATAGGAATCACACAGTAGAATCACAGATTTAGAGTTATGAGCAGAGACTCTTTCACAGCTGAGAATTTATAAAAGTCTATTTCAAATATATTTCTAGGATGCAAAACAATTTGAAAATTACTTAAACATCTTACAACTCACCATAAAATGTGAATCAGTCAAAAGGAAAACCAAACCAAAACAAAAAGACAAAACTATATTAATTTAAATGAAATTTTATTTAGAAGTAGAAAATAATAAAAATGCACTTAGTTTAATTTCATTTATCTTTATATACATAACTGGAGAATTATTTGGATCATTATTCTGTCTTTGGGCTCCTTCTATAATCAAGGCACAGACAAAGTTTGACATTTATGCTCTCTTAGCAACTTACTCTAGTGTCCCTCGCAGTCCTTGTACCCAACATCATGGGCGCAGGATAGCTGCTCTCTGTTTTGCTGGATGCTAAAGTAGATTAGCCTCTTTTAGAATCATTTGAGGCTGGAAAAGAACTTTAGGATTATCAAGTCAAGCCATTAACCTAACACTGTCAAGTCCACCATTAAACCTTGTCCCTAAGCACCACATCTACACATCTTTTAAATACCTCCAGGCATGGCCAGCAGGTTGAGGGAGGTGATTCTCCCCCTCTACTCTGCTCTTGTTAGACCCCACCTGGAGTAGTGTCCAGCTGTGGAGCCCTCAACATACGAAGGACATCGACCAGTTGGAACGAGTCCAGAGGAGGGCCACTAAGATGCTCAAAGGGCTGGAGCACTTCTCCTGTGAAGAAAGGCTGAGAGAACTGGGCTTGTTCAGCCTGGAGAAGAGAAGGCTCTGGGGAGATTTTATCACAGCCTTCCAGTACCTGAAGGGGCCTACAAGGAAGCTGGGGGGTGGAACTTTTTACCAGGGCCTGTAGTGACAGGGCAAGGGGTAATGAGTTTAAACTGAAAGCAGGGAGATTTAGATTAGATATCAGGAAGAAGATCTTCCCAGAGCAGGTGGTGAGGCTCTGGAACAGGTTGCCCAGGGAAGCTGTGGATGCCCCATCCCTGACTGTCTTCAAGGCCAGGCAGGATGAGACTTTGACCAACCTGGTCTAGTGGAAAGTGTCCCTGCCCATGGCAGGGGGGTTGGAACTAGATGATCTTTAAGGTCCCTTCCAAACCAAACCATTCTATGATTCTATGGTGACTCAACCACCTCCCTGGACAGCCTGTTAAAATGCCTGACAATCCTTTCAGTGAAGACATTTTTCCTAATATCCAATCTAAACCCCCCCTGGTGCAACTTGAGGCCATTTCCTTGTGTTCTATCACTTGTGACTTGCTACCACCTCCTTTCAGCTAGTTGTAGAGTCATAGAATGACTCATCATCCATGCATGGGGTTGTTGTGCATTTTTTGTGTGAGTCACAAACTCAGTTTAATGCAACTGAATTTTTTTCTGTTTTTCCAAGGTGGCAACATTGACTTATTTTTTGGCGTGTGTTGCTTTTTTCCACTCATCTATAGACAAAGCAGCATAAAGGCATTCTAGAAGTGGCCATAAAAGCATACACTGACTTGGCCAAGCTAGCCAGAATTTTTTCAACTTCTCCTACTGGATTTGGAACAAATGTAAATTTAAAAAGAAAAATACAGAGGTTTTGGCTGACTTTTTTTGCCTGGAAAATCAGAAAATCTTGGGTATACATTTTTAATGGGACAAATTTGTTTATAAATAATTTTTACAGCCCAATTACATCAACATTTTAAAACAGCAAATTTAGTATACCATTTTTTCCTCATTAAAATCTATAAAACTGAAGGCTTCTGCAAATGCTAGATACTAGATACATAAATGAATCTTGTCAGAAGAATCCCTGAGGCTTTTCTTATGAAACATAGAAGAGAAGTAGTTACCATATCACATGTAAAGTCCCTGTGCTTGTGTGAGGCTGGCAGATGTCCCCAGCTAGTGTATTACATTGTAATTATGTTATACATAACAGCCTGGTGAGCCAAATCTGGTTTCTTTCTACAGACCTCAAAATACCAACCAAGTCAGAAAGGGACAGAGAATTACAGTGTCTTTTAACAATATCTGATACACCCTGCCTTTGTTCCCTATAGTTAAGTTGGAATCTAATCCATTCCCACATGCTACATCTACCTGGTAAATTTCTAAATCAAACAGGTTCAGTTCCAGCCCAACTGAATCTTGATTAGTCCTACATGCTGCATAGCAATACAACAGTACAGGCAGGCAGGTAGGCAGGACGTCTGCTCTGAGGAATATCTCAGATTAGAAAACAACTCAGGATGTCTTTCAGTTCACGCTGTTTTCAGCTTCTCCAATTTTTCATTCGTATAATATTGTAGATTCCAACCAAGTTTATTCTTACGAAACAGAATATGCAAAATGTAACATTAATTCACTATCAAACTGAAAGGTTTTTAAAATTAGATTGGTGGAGAGATGGTGGAGGAAATGTATTCACATTGAGGGAGATTATCCCAAAGCACAGGACGGTTGATGTGGAATGTAAAGATCCTACTAAATGCTACAAAGGTCATGTTACCAGTGGTTTCATGAGCAGTTGCAAAGGCAGGCCTGGGTAAGGTATCTATCTCAATCAGATAGTGGAATTGCTTTTACACACACTGTTGCCATCAAGCTTGATATTAAACAAATGTGTTTTGGCAGACAGCGACCAATGACATGATCTTGTATGTGAGGAGTTGGAACTGGATAATCTTATACTGAAAAACTCCCAAGTAACTTTACCTCACAGCTGTATTGCTGAAATAATTTTATAACTATCTGTGGAGAATTCGTACAGTACAGTGTTGAAAACCCTATGGCTACAAGAAAATTAATAGTTTTGTCTTGAGGAAATCACTTGTATTGTATGCAATAAATAAGATGCAGAACCCTACACTGAATAAGACAAAAAGAATATATGGCCTGCATCAGGAACAGTGTGACCAGCTGGACTAGGGTAGGGATTGTCCCCCTGTACTCTGCACTGGTGAGGTCACACCTTGAATCCTGTGTTTTGGGCCCCTCACTACAAGAAAGACATTGAGGTGTTGGACTGTGTCCAGTGAAGGGTGACAGGAAGGCTCTAAAACACAAGTGCTGTGAGAAGCAGTTGAGGGAACTGGGACTGTTTAGCCTGGAGAAGAGGAAGCTCAGGGGACACCTTATCACTCTCTATGACTACCTGAAAGGAGGTGGTAGCGAGGTGGGGGTTGGTCTCTTCTCCCAAGTCACAAAAGAGAGAACAAGAGAAAATGCCCTCAAGTTGCCAAATGAGGTTTAGATTGCACATTAGGAAAAATGTCTTCACTGAAAGGGTTGTCAGGCATTGGAACAGGATTCCCAGTAAGGTGGTTGAGTGGCCATCCCTGGAGGTATTTAAAAGATATGTAGATGTGGTGCTTAGGGACATGGTTTAGTGGTGGACTTGGCAGTGTTAGGTTAACAATTGGACTTGATGATCTTAATGATCTTTTCTGAAGTAAAAGATTCTATGATTCCATATTGAATGCTGTGCATTATCTGAACACTGTCCTAGTTATAGAATCAGCTACAAGACCTATAGGAAAAAAGCAACATTTCATTTTATAACAAGGAATATTTTAATTTGAGAATTAAAACCAATCTTAAATCTGTCAGCCTTAATCCTGCTCTTCCAGAGGTTCTGGTATTAGATTTTTAAGCTTGATAATGTGCTTTTCAAAGTTACATTTTTTAGAGATAAAATGTAGGATGATGGTGCAAATGCCTAAGAAACACTTTACAAATTGAACACAATAAAGGATCTCTAAATATTTTATTATTCCTTAATAATCTAAGCACAGTATATAAACTTGATTGTCATATTGATTCTTGGTAATTTAATGTTTCAATTAATAATGAATGTGAAAGGTTTAAAATATTAATGCACTAATACAATACAATATATTACTGCCTTGGCCTACCTGACCAATGCATTGCAACATTTAATGTAAGGTTGAATTCTAGTAATGGACACATACTTTTTTATATGAAGTATGATAGAAACAACAGCACAGTGCAGTTTTTCCATGTTAGAGATGGATGTAGACGTGGGCTAAATACTTTATAGCTTAACTGACTCATTGTATTCTAACCTTTTGATATTTTCTGTTAGTACCATGGAAATCGATTATAAACATTATTTCTGATGTCACCTTTACAGTATAGAATTTTATGATACAACTTTTAGTGTGATCCATCTACATATATATCAAACGGAATTCCATATCCCCACAATGGGTATATGATGGAATTTGAAGAAAAAAACAAAACCCACAGTGATTTTGAAATGTATAACCAGAATATTATGGCAATCTGTGTTTAAAGATCAGTTGGCTAAGTAAGTAATAAATAGAAAAATCCATTAGCAGTATTCAGTTTTGTCAAGAATGTTCCTTTTTATGGGCAGCCCTGAGAGTTTTAATATTTTGATTGATTTGGAAATTCATGTCACATTCATTACTAATACTAATATTAAGCATGTATTAACATGCCTGCTGAATATAAACAGCCTTCTGAACTGCACTTAGGATCCATTGGTTACTGATCACATAAAGAAACATCTGCACAGCCTTCCCTTCCCTTCCCTTCCCTTCCCTTCCCTTCCCTTCCCTTCCCTTCCCTTCCCTTCCCTTCCCTTCCCTTCCCTTCCCTTCCCTTCCCTTCCCTTCCCTTCCCTTCCCTTCCCTTCCCTTCCCTTCCCTTCCCTTCCCTTCCCTTCCCTTCCCTTCCCTTCCCTTCCCTTCCCTTCCCTTCCCTTCCCTTCCCTTCCCTTCCCTTCCCTTCCCTTCCCTTCCCTTCCCTGTTGATCTTCGTGTGATAAAATAAGCTTCTCATCAGTTTACTCTTGCAGTGCTTCTGATTCCAATATGTTATTGAACTGTAGAACTATGAGAAACATTACTGATGTAGATTTCCGTGGCAATAAAGTTCTTCTATCCAGTGTGATTTCATATCAAGATCTCTCTTTGCACACACAGTGCAATTGTGCAATGAAAGTTCTCAATTATGCATTTTGACTTATTCATATGTCAAGAGGGCCTAACTACCTTTTAAAAGAAAGCATAATTTTTTTTATTTCAAACTGTGCCTCTTTGGAATTATACATAAGAGCAAAAATACTTAGTAAATAAAAATGTTTCCGTCATTTTAAATTTTTTTTTTTTAATAAAAGCAGTAGAAAGTTGTTAAACAAGAATATATTTTAGTTACATTTTCTCTGGTTTATCTGATATATATTTCAATATAGATACCTTCTCCTCAAAACCATGCAATAATACTCACATAAATGATCAGTTTTTCACATCCAATTCCCCACTAATGCTTGTGGCTGAAGAAGCATAAGAGTAAACAACAGAAGTCCATCTCAGGTAGTTAGGTATAACTTTCCCATGTGTTATTATTACATTAGAAATAACTCATGTAATGACAAAAAATCTGAAAAAATATTTCAGTTTATTCCAGCTCTATTACTTCTGATGAGTGACTTCAGAATGTTAAATACTCTAGTTACAGCTACCTATCTATAGAATGCAACTAGTATATTTTAAAATATAATACATGACTATAACTATACTACAAACTAATCCTGTGAAGGTTTCTGGGATGAAGGAGGAAAGTGGATTTTGGAATATCAAAAAGGATTCTTGCCTCCACTTTTCTTAATGGACAAACAGCAAAAATTTGAATGCAAGGAACAAAATTGTGAAAAGCCAAGAGTCAAGGTAACAAAAATATCATGTTGCACTGAACATTCCTCCAAAGTCTGCAAATCAATGTTAATTTAAAAAAAAAAAATCCAATATTATCATAAGTGTCTCCTATTAACTTTTTATGAAAACGTACAGTTTCAAAAGGCCAGGTTGGTCACTGTTACAAATTGTGAGAGACTCCTGAAAGATCGAGAACTCTTCTTCAATGCTCAGCTGCATGTCAGGGATAAACTAGCTGACATTTGGTACTGGAATGTGGTTTTTTCCATATTATTATCTCATGTTATTAGCCCTAAAACAAATCAAACATACCACACAGCTCACTATAAAACCGACTGCATACTGAGCACCTTAAAACTCTTGTGTGCTGATGAATGTGTGAGAATCATTCACTATCTGGGTTTATTACTTGTTGAGGTCTTGGAAACAGGATACGTTGTATTCTGATGGTTATTCTGATCTCTCTCCTCACTGCCGTTCAATGTTAGCATTATAACTAAAAACAAACCAAAAAATCCAAACCAGAAAGAAAGAAGTATTTACCAAAAGCAAACCATAAATCACACCTGCTACCTATTAGTTCAAGAAGGTTCTTTCATGTTTCAGCTAACAGCTGTGAGGATGGTTGTACGGTTTCATACAAGAGCTTCATCCTAGTTATTGTTACCATCAAAGGGGATCATGGTGTGATGATGTATGCAACCTTACATTTGAAACTCTCCCTGTGGTGTTTTTAAGATTCAGACAGTTCTGCTAGAGTTTTCTGTTCTCCACAACCTAACCAGGGGATATATTTTAATCATTTTAATCTAGAATTGTTGACTGTTCTGCTAACCTGAAAAATGCTAATACCCTTTTAGATTATAGATAAAAATTCCTCTTTTCTGGAACACAAAACAAACTGTCAGTGACTTTGCTGGTGCTTAACCCTAATCACTAACCCAGAAAAGAAATATTCTCATTCGCTGGGGTGGAGGGTGTGTGTGGGGGATGTGGTGTGTGTGGAGTAGGGCAAGATCCAAGTCTCAGTATGTAGCTTATATGTTCTTTGAACATGTAAATTTATAAATTCATATGCTAGATGAGTAAGAATAATGCATGTTTTTTCATTGTCTTGGTACTCTTCAGGTGACAAGGATACTTCATTCTGCATCCATTATTCATCCCAGAGCTGACTCCCAGATGTAAAGTGTTGAGAAATACTATGGTATTCATTATTATGGAATAATTCTTAAATGTTGACTTCCTAGTTGAAATGTAAAGCTTTCTTAATACCAAATCTTAGTATTCTTATTCCCAATTAATATTACCTTGTTCTACCAGCAATAGCAAAATTTCTGAGAGACAGTTTCTGTGGTAGTTTACTATTTGGTATAAGTAAAAGTCAGCATTTATGTTCTCCATAAGAATTTATCAGAGATCTCTGCTAAGTTACATAAAAGAGGCCAATGTATTTTTAAATGTGGTATGCTTAGAGTGTTTTCCAAATCGAAGATTGTATGAAGTTCTTCGTAATTTTCTAGCCTTAGCTAGAGGTAAACTGCATTTTTGCACTGGCAATAATGTTCTTCATAGAAAGGATTATATGGCTGCATAAATCTTTGTAAAAGCCCATTAGTGGTATTTTCAAGAATAATCTAAGTAGAAAAGCATCTGGAGTAAGTGAAAGCATTAGTCCAGTTATGTCTAAAAATTATTCTATTGATCATGAGCCAAAATTGAGAAACACAATGATAATGCCACCACATATGGATGAGGAATAATTTTTTTTTGGCAGACTATCCAAGGGTTTGTGGAAATAAAGTCCTTAACCTCATTTAATCTTGCTGGTGTCATTTACATGCCAAAAAATGTTTTCATCTTTTTTTTTTTTTTTTTTTTTTTTTTAATGGAGATACAGAGCCAGAACAGTGGGACACGTAGCTCTAGGCCATTGAATAATTCTTACCTGGTACATTGTGATAAAGATCTTTATGCCAGAATTTAGTATATAAAACTTATACTGAAGTAAAAAGTTGCAGGAACCTCACTCCAGCAGTTTAGAAGGTTAGCACAATCAAGGGGAAAGAAACAAGAACTATGTCATCTGTGAGATGACGGACATTACCTTTAGAATCTGTTCTCAATAAAAGCACCAGTACCTGATTCAGAGGCATTGTTACCTCTTATCTGTTTATGTCACCAGCAATTGGCAGTCTGCCAGTAAAGACAATAACTAAGTCTGGACACTAGAAATAAATCAGCAAAAATGTGAAGATATTAAATAACATAGTAGCTACATGTATAGAGAATCAATGTCTTTGCCAGTGGAATTTATTAAGCAGAAAGATCTCTTCCATAGGAGATTCCTTTAGGGACTTTGATTTGAGTAAGTTTTTTATGATCGTAGTAAAAGGATCCAAAAAAGTATCAATGAGGCTTAACAGACTTACAGATTCCTGGGACACTGAGGGTCTTTCCTGTACAGTAATATCACAGTAACATTGTAGGAATGTCTCTCACCTCTGAAGACTCTCTAGTCCACACTCCTGATCGGTCCAGGACTTTCTCCAATTCTACATTAGTCAGCTGTGTCTTTATCTATCTAAATGTTAAAGCCTCCAAGAATGGAGATCCACAGTCCTTCTGAGAAACCTCTTCTGATTACAGGCTGCACTAACTTCTGAGATAACAATATTTTCTTACCGTCTGATGTAAACTTCCCAAGATGCAATGTGCTCTTGCCCCTTGTTGTATTGTCTAGCACAACTGAGAAGAGTCTGGCTGCCTCAGTTCTGAAACAAACTTCAGGTAATCGTAGGCTACTCTAGCATCATCTCAGGCACAGCATTACCAGGCCACCCAAATCCAGTTAATCCAACTGCTCCTCCTAGACCATGCACCTCAACCAGCATCACAGCCTTCTCTCCACTTTCTCCACAGACCTCTGAGGGTGCAAAACTGGACTCGATATTCAATGTGCACCCATACTAGTTCCAAGCAGAGGGAGGTGATAGCTTCGCTTGATCTGCCAGTCATCCTGCTTCTATTGTAGCTCTGCATGAGGTTTTCCTTGTTTGCTATGGAAGTGTCTTGTTGAATACAAATTCAACCTGTATTCACTGTAATCCCCAGGTCCTTTCCAGCAAGGTGGCTGCCCTGTCAATCACTTCCCCACCTGTACTGATTCCCTGAGTTGTTCTGCATTCTCTGTCTCTGAAGAGAACATGAAGATATGACCAACAACAACTGTACATATGTTTTCCATTGAAAAGGGGAAGACTTTCAGTGCTTTTAGTTGACATGTGAACTATTTAATTCTACATAGTTTTAAAAAGCCTAATAATTAATTTCCTGTGAAGGAAAACCCAGTTTGTTTAGAGACCAAGACCATGACTTTGATCTTGGTCAAAATATAAAACTTAGTTTAAGATGAGTATCAAAGTTTGTTCCTTTAATTTGTACCAGTATTGCATTTAGGTCAACTTAAACCAGAGAACACTGCTATAACCCAGAATTAAAAAACAGCAACAGCCAGCAACAGCAGTTGTAAGCCATCATATGCCACCTAGATGCCACTTAGAAGGTCTTCTATTGTTTTGTGGTTTGAATGTTTTTTTTTTTTTAATTATTTTATTTGAGTTGGTTTTCTGTAGTGTTTTTAGGGGTATTCTTTTCTTTTAAAGGCTGTGGGTTTTTTTTATTCATACACTCCCTTATAAAATATATAAGTTTTAACTGTTGATATATAAACTACCTAGGATATATACAGCAATCTAATTTTAAAAGCTCTAGATGTTACTGTTGAATATGATCATGAAAGTGTTCATATACTTGGTAAATTCAGACCCTGGAAATACAGGTTAATTTAATGTCCTCCCTTACCTACTATGGGAATACCCGATCAAATTACATTAAGCATTTCAATGATTGAATTATGAACTGGGAGCTCATCAGAAATGGGCAATATAATACTGTAATTATACATACACATGTACACACATTACACAGACACGCGTGTGTGTGCCAGAACAAAAAGATGACTTGTGTTACTAAGATACTGCTTACTGAAGTGAAATCAGCAGGTCTTGCTGATCAGTTCAAAAGAGTTACCACTTGGTTTAACATTTTTCCATTACATATATTGTTCATGTAAGGACTAAGAGCATTATCATTTGTGACACTAACCCTCAGATTGATATTTCTCTCTCATGAGGAATTAACAATAAAAAAATGTAAAGAACACTGTATCTGGTCACAGTGTGTGCACATTTCCTCCAAGACAAATAAAGCACAGTACTTCAGAAAGGAATCTCATGTATGCTTTTGCTGTGAAATGTGAGATACTTTATGCAGGATAGCTCTTGGAAGTCTCAGCAGAAATAATGAATACAAAAGAGATGTTAATATAATGTGTTTAAAATCATAGCTGTCCAGCTCACTAGAACTGCAGTTTGTAAACAGTGCTTTGCACATTCTGTACTAACTAAACCAAACCAAATCAAACCACCTTCATAAATTTCAATATGGTAAAATTATTAGTTATTTTTAAGATATATAAAACTATTAATATTTATCATTATGTAAGTCAATCTAATTAATATTTTCTTAGATGGGATTTAAATTCTTTAACAAGAGGTTGGTTTCAAAAATATCCAAATGGTTTAAATTTCTATCTGCTTTGCTTTAGTAGCAAGTTGCCATGCTCCTAAACTATAATAATCCATATTATGGCAGATATATGCTCTTTTTTAAGAAAAAAGTATGCAGAATATAAGTTACATTCACGTCATGATTTCTCAAAATACAGTATATTTGTTCTTGTTTAACTCAGGTATATTGTATATTACTGACAATTGTTTCTTACAAATTATAATTGGAATTGTTTGTATGAGTATCTCCACACAGTCCTAAAATATATACATTTTAGGCTACAATCAAGAATTCAACAGGAAATATGTTATATGAGTATATAAGTAAATATAAATGAATAATGTGGACAGCAAGGAAACAGTAAATGTAGCATGTCCCCTCCCATCTGATCACTGCACTCTCATAAAGAAAAAGTTCAAGAGATTTGCTCCTTGAAGTGAATTCCAGGTCAGAGAACCATGTGTTATAGCTATGTTACAGTACAGTATTGTACTCATATTTGGCTCTCATCATTCAGCTTTCCATCTGCTCTTTTTATCTATGCTTTTTTCTTCACCATTAAATGCAGTTTCTAGTAACTTAGTAACTGGAGGTTTTGGGATTCTCTGTTGGGGTCCAAATAAAGTAGGTTCATTGTTCCTCAAGGACAGAATTTACATGTTACTTTATTGATGAACAATTTAAAAGCCTGGTTGGATGCCACTGGGCATCAATTACAATTCTTGCAAGGACCTAGCATGAATTTACTCACGATTAATGAGATGTCAGCATAGTTGAAAGAAATGTATTGATGTCCAATAGCAAAGTAATCAGACCCTCACAAGGCCAGGTAATATGAACATCTTTCAGAGAGGTTTCATCTATCTTAAATGCCATGAACAGATTCACTACACTTCACAAAGCGAAAGAAGTGTAAAAGAAAAGTACAATACTGGGAACTTCCAAATGCTAAATTAAATGCAAACAGTGAATCTGTGAAAGTGTAAGTTTTGAAGTATGCTTTTGTAGTTGTGTGTGTGTATATATATATGCACAGATACACACATATATGTAAACTTGAATCTAGAAATGTCAGCTTTGAAGAAATTTTCTTCTCAGTTTTTGTCTGGGTCAGGCAGAAGAAGGGAGGCTTTAAAAGTCCAGGGCGTGGGTTTTGCACTCTTCCGTTTTAGGCTTTTCCCGTCTATGAGAGGACCACATGTTGAGAGTTAAGCGCATGTGTTTCATGGTGTATTTGTGATGAAAGAAAGCAACAAACCAAGACAAACAACATGAAAATCTGGACAAGATTTATTAAAAATTTTCTCCAGAGCATAAACCTGTGACTCTGGGGTTTGAAAGTGACAGAGCTTAGGTTCTGGAATCCATTAATAAATTATCTATAAACCTTTTACCTGAGTAAACTGGGAAGTCAGATTTTAATGAATGAAACAGTGATGATGTTATGCAACTTTATATTGCAACCTAGGAGTGAGGTAAGACTTTTAAGTCCTCTTCAGCCCAAGAGGATCTGAATCATGTCCTGCTGTAACCTGGTGAGAAAGATCTGCACACATTCTCCTGCCTCATAACTCTGAGGGATCAGGAGATTCAAGGCACTTGGGTTTCTAACTTACCCCTAACTATAAGAATGAGAATTGAACCACTGGCATTATTCCTACTGAACCGTGACAAAACTCAACTGAGAAATTAAGCAAACTTTTACAGCCAGACAGTAGAAACATGTGTTTGTTGCTAAAGCAAATACATTATCAGTTTGGAGGTATTACTACTGTTAAAATTTTGCAAGCAGGGACACTTGAGCCAACTATTACCTACTAGAAGCAGATGAGAGAGATTCTAGATAAATTAATGGTTACAATTATTTTTTACTCAGTTATAATCACAGTCATATTCTTATAATTGGAACTCATTTCTCAGGGAGAGATTTTTATTTGCACTTAAGTGAGCTAGTTGAAAAAGAAAGTGCCTTTGTTGAAAGAATTGCTTAGAAACAACCATCAAGAAAAATATTGCCCTGTCCTAGAAGACTCTCTAAACCAAGCTGAGGGAGCAAAAGTGTGTAAGTAATTAGGTCTATCAAGCCTCATATTTAATATAAAACTCAAATATATTTGATATAACATAATTTCACTGTTGGTAATGATAATAGTAATACTAAATTTTGAACATTATTATTTAATTGTTTACAAAAATGAGGGGCAGTTAGAAACCAGAGCAGTATTTATCCATTGCAAATGCTCAAATGCACCAGAAGTGCACATTTGTTTAAAACTGAAACTAGGTAATGGTGCATGAAAATTTCCTGATGAACTACAGCTTTTATTTTCCTCCAATTAAAATGGAAATAAGAAAGACATTCTTTGCATATGCTGGAATATCAGCTTAAAATGAATTGCCCAGATTTCTTAAGCTGCTTGATACAATGATAGGTTTTAAAAAGCAAATGTGTAATTGATTATGTATCACATTGTGGAGTATCATGTAAAAATTCTTTGGTATTAAGTATTCTTATAATGAAATTTTAACTAAGTCTCACTGCCGCAGGATAAAAATGAGAATATGATAGTAAGTCTCAATAGGATTTTCCTAGCAAACAATTTTTGATGACATATTAAATTAAATGTCTTAAATAAGGATTTGATTGCTCTAAAATTAACATAACTTTTTAATTTATAGCAATTTGATATCAATTAAGATACATGCCTGACAATTTAGACACACATTCACTGTTGTATAGTGCAGTTAAATAAACATTTTAATAAAGAATTTATAATTTGTTATATTTGGATAAAAAATACAAGAAGATGTAGCTTTTGAGATTAAGAATATAAACATGTAATGTTTGCTTTCAGAAATGTACACAGCTCAAAATATTTCACATAATCACTCCAAAGATTTACAAGTTGGTCATTTACCCAAACAGAAATTCCAGAGAAATATAAAAATTTTTATGTGGAAAAAAAAAAAAAAAGAGTCAAATTATTTCTACAGTCTTTTTCCCCCAGGTATTAAAGACAACAAATTTGATGATAAATCAGTTGGGCTTTCTTTACTGTTATGTTCAGTGAAGGCCTAACAGACCAGTGGTCAAAGACTTTTTCATGGCCATCTCAAATTTGATCTGAAAAGGGGAACGAATCCTACCTCTACATAGGCTCCTGCGGTCTGGGTGAACATTTACAAAATCCCCTTATGTTCAAAACATACTGCACATCAAATTGTCTGATATCATGCTGGCTATGACCATTGAAGATGCATGCAAACATAATCCAGCACTGTACCATTTAATCCCTAATTTAAAGTCCTTCCAAGGAGACAACTATACCCCTCCAACCCAAAGCATATTTGGGCATGCATTTTCTTACTTATTAATATATTTATTTAAATTCTCCATTACTTATTTTCTCTACAGACATGTGAAATGTGATGAAATAAAATGTGCTTGCACTTCTGGCTGAGAGAATTAAAAACATTCAGCAACATGCTGATCAATTACTGTCAATGCAGATAACCAGCAGCTGTGGGGAAAGGAAGTAAGAGTACAAAGATGTTTGAGCAAGAATTGTTGCTTCTTGTGGTGAGAATTAAGGGGAAAAGCTGGGAAAATTATAAACTAGGAGCAACAAAAACTCTCAAAGCTTCTTCTACCCACGTTTCCAGGAATGACTTCCAGAATACATATAGTTATATCACAGGAATTAATTGGCCTGATGGACCCAATTGGAAGTAGTAAAAAAGCCCATGACATCAGCAATACTCCTCTGGTTTATTTTATTGGATTTCACACTCTGAGCACAAAGCATACAGAAAGAAAATGTATCTCCTGAAATACATAGTGCTCAAGAAGAGCAGCAGCCGTGTGGATAATTGCTGCTGTTAATATGTAGGCTGCAGATCCTGCATTCTGCTTCTCTAGAAACTTTAAGAAATAAAGCTAATTTGGGGCAGTTGGGTACATTGCTACCAGTGCGTTCAGTTAAAAAATAATAATTTCCTCTTCTGTGCTGCCTTGCTGGATGCCTGAATAAAAACCATTAATGTTCCCCTTCCCTTCTCACAAGGCTAGACAACTCATGCCTAACGAGGAGGATAATCAAAGGAAAAGGACATTTCATGGTGATACAGGAGGGAGAAGTTACTTGTAATAAATAATTCTTTTAATGCTCCCCAAATGTTTAAAGTTTCTAGTCGCAACTTCACTAGTTATAATCAGTAACAGTTTCTACTGGCCTTCAACTTCAAAGTCCATTATTGTTTAAACCACACTCTTCTTGAAGAACTTAGATTTTCACATGAGGCTATTTCAGTGTTCCTAATCTGCACCCCAGACAGCTTCCTTGGCTATCTATATTGTCTTGTGAAGATCTGTTCTTCAGATTAACAGGGCATCTCTGTGTGATACTTGATTTTTCGCTGGGGGGATAATACAGTTGCAAATATTCAAAAGTTGAAAATATGTAGGCCAAGAAAAATACTCCTGAAAGAATTCAAGTGGCAATGTTGACAACACATCCTTACAGCTCAGAACACGTTTAACACATACCCATGCACGCGCTTGCTGTAGATGTTCATTTTCCCAGTCACGTAAGCTGCACAGAACCAGTAACACCTTTTCACAGGTGCAAACACAACAAGAGTGAGAGTGCTGTCGACCATCTTTGACTTCAAGTCCTCTCTTTCTGGTGTTAGTTTATGGATAGGCCCTTCCTGCAGATTTGTGCTTATTTCATTTTTTAGGGTGTATCACCCCCCTGTTCTGTTTGTGTTTGCAGTTGTTCTGGTGCTTCATGGTATATCTCAGACAGGCAGAAAAGGTGTTGAGGCAATTGTAATCTCAGAAGGAAAAGGTATCTGAAAACAGTTAAAATACCCCAAGTGTTTTTAGAGAAACATATGGAGAAGAATAAGTAGAACAAAACAAAAGTTTGTGCTCCAGGTACAAACATTTTCTCCTTATCAGCATTTTCTGATTCAAGAAAAATGGCAGTATATATATTCATAATCTGTTTAACAGCCAAAAACCTCTTGTAAGAAGTGCATCTTCATTTATGTTTTCCCAGATAATGAGGGAACGACACAGGTAGTCTAGATTGTTTCTCGGGGCCCATGCACTAAGAAAGGTCATTTAATACAACAAGCTTAAAGTCAGCTACTTATCAGCAAGACCTAAAGAGGACATAAAACCAAAGTGAGAGGACTTAGGTCAGTCTCACCCTTACTGAGAGCGTCACTGTTGGCAGTAATTTCAACAAATTGTCTCATGTTCCTCTCCCATAGAATTTCTGCTGTTGTGCCACTGACAATCTTTTATCTCTGGCACTTATTCAAACACAGTGCAAGATTTAAAATAACTTTTAATAATCTGTCTTTTTGTCACGTACTTGAATCAGATTACTTTTTCTGCAAATTTAAATACATTTGTGCAAAAACCTGGTGGACTTGTCAGCAACAGGTTTACAGTTGGACTCGATGATCTTAAGGATCTATTCCAAACGAAACTATTCTATGATTCTGTGATTCTATGAACCTCTTAATACTCATGGATGTCCGGGTTTTAGAGGTGATGAAAAATGTTAACTGAAGTCCAAAAACTCTTTGAAACAGAAATTCTGTTGTTCTATGTATCTGTAATACACCAATAACTTCTAGAGTATCGCTAAACAAATAATTATTGTTAATAATTGCTATTATAATAACAATTATTATTTTATTTATTTTAAAAAGTTTTTTGATGCTTATTCAATAAACCAGAACTTTACTTGGTGTATTTTGGAAAAAGGGAATTGAAAGGAACTTCATGCATGAAAAATTTTGCCTTTCTCTTATAGGTGATAAGTACTTGTTCTCATCAAATTTTCCATTGTGACATCAGGTTATATTCTGCTTCTCCTCTGCTGGTCTGTTTATTGTTTTCTGTGTTTGAGTTTTGACGCTGGCTGTAAGAAATTTTAATTAGAGTTGAAAATATTTTTCTAAAACAATTTTATGACCTGATAAATGAACTTACCAAAAGTAAAATTCCTTCATGAGCGTATGACTTTCCTTTTAGCATTTCAACTTTCAGGACTATAGTTTTCATTTCACTGTGATTTATTCTTTCCTGGACTTCAACCTTTTGGGTGGAATTGGTGGAAGCGATTCAGCCGTTCTCTGTAGTCTGGCCATTTATTCATAATTTCAGTTTTCACTAGAGTAAAACCAAACGCTGGCGGTGGCCATAATCTATCCTTTTCTCTTTCTGTTGAATACTATTGCTGTGGTTACCTAGTCACATATTGGTATGTTCTTGTTTGGTTCTCTAAGATTTCTGTTGTGTGATTATTCTGTTACTTTTTCTGGTACAAATAGCTGGCTGCAATATTAAAGGAAATGATGATGAGTGCTTCAGATCATGTCATCCTATCCCAAATTAAATTGATCTAATTCAACAAGACTTTTCCTGAATATGAAGATTTAGAAACAAATAAGCAAACAAAAAACCTGGAAGGTCAGGATTCAAAGTCACAGACTGAATGTTGAGTGGATATTGTCCTAACAGCTGTGAGAAGGAAAGGGAAGGTTCATTAAAACATGAATTAAAATACTTTAGGCAGGTTTAAATGAAAGAAATACATTTGAAAAATAAATATATAATTAAAAAAATAATTTTATAGATTTTATTTGTTTAATGCTTTGATATCCAGTAGGAAAATTGCATGCATTCCCCTGCAAAAATATCAGCCACCCCACTTCCTTAATGCATCTCCATTATGTATCTTAAATAAACAGCCATCTCATCCAACCATCTGAATGTAATTTATTCCCAATAGACTTTCTAGGAACTCTGATGCATATTTTCTGTTATGTTTGATAAAATTCAAGATGACTGTTCTTTTGGAAGTGACCTTTAATTTAAATGTGTCTATCATAGTCATGTTGTGCCATAATCACTGTATCCTTCCAAGCTAACTAGATATTTTTATTTCCATCTTTGAATAAAAGGAGGGGAAAAAAATCTGAAATATTAACATGTCTCTTCATGTTTTCATGACCTGAAGTATTACTATACTTTAATTACCAAGCTGTGAGCAATGGGATTTTGTCACATTAGGATAACAGCAGCTACATATTTAAGACAGAATATAGAGAAAGCAACATAACTGCAAAATGTCACAACACATTTATCCTTTCCTATACTCCCCACCAACCAGGCTGAAACTTCCTTTTCTGGGGCGAACAGATTCTCAGGAAAAAGACTATTATTGGTTTCTTCCCTTCTCCCCTCATTTTCATTTCTCTAAAAAAATAATCATTGTATTATTACTCTTTCTACTCTCCTGAATATGTTTAATGCTTTTCAAATAATTTTTGCAATAATTCATTTATACAAGTTGAATACCAGTTCCAAGTGAAAGTAAATTGGTTCTCCAAATCACCACATAAGAAGAGTAAAATTATGGCCCCTGGAAAAGCTTTTATGAAGTTTGTTGGATCAATTTTACACCATTAAAAGATCTAATTTCAGAGAGCAGATGCTCAGTTGTTTCTGAAAATGATCCTAACTGTCACTTTTGAGAAGCTTGTTCTTAATATGCAGTATATCATGAGAAAACAAAAAAAAAGATGACTGTAAACTCATTTTACTCGCAATAAATACGCACTTCCATGAGATTTTGAAAAGCTATTATACTATAAACTCAGCCAGAGCAATAGGTCTGATTTCCTGCTTGTAGGTCTGAATTTTTCCTGCAAAATTTTTTGTGTTTATTGATTTTGGCCATTTCCACAACCTGACAGAATTTGTGAAAGATAATTGAATGGGATAAAGTTAATGTTTTTTTCTTTTACTTTTACTAAGATAAGAATGGGAACATGACATACTGCCTTATTTGTATTAGTGATGATAATCGTATGAGTTTTTCAAGAAGAAGAATTGAATTGAAGTCTGTTGATTTTAGAAGAGAACGGGGAAAGAATAGTGAAATTTCTACTACTGGAAATTTTTCCAGTGCAAGACTTGTTATCAATTTTTGTTTACATTAAAAAATGCACTAATATTGAATTCCACTAAGTGGTATAAGTTTTTCAGAAAAATTCATAGAAAGTACTATCCTTCTGGATTCTGTTACTTATTCATACACAACACTATTTTGGAGAAGCAACACTATTTTCACTGAATTTATTCTAAACCTTATTATTCTCTGAGGCAATTTACATGATGGTCTTTTACCTCATATACTTTCCTTACAGCAGACATACCCTTGAAGAGACTGTGGGTCATAGACAAGATACTGTGGATAGGTCCAGGCTGGAGCAGGAAGAATAGGAAGAGTTCATTGGAATGTTCAACCTGACAATCTGGTACAAAGGGACCAGGAGTGGAGATTGTAATGGACATACATTTAAATTGTTGTAACCTGGGATTTGAGCTGCATGTTACAGGAATTACTGTAATAAGAACCTCTTGTTGATAGCCTGGTAGCCTGGAGGAGTTCATTGCAATGTTAAATGCTATAACCTGGTCCAAAGGGATCGGGGTGAAGACTGTAATGGAAATTCTTTCAAATTGTTGTAAACCATGACGTGATTTGCACATTATAGGAATTACTATAGCATGAACCACCTGAACCAATGGATGCCAAACCTTACAGGAAGCAATGCAAGTGTAGTAGTGAGCCAACCTTAGCTGGCTTTGGTGCCCAGTAACTCCACAGAACATTACTTCTCCTGCCCTGAGTGATCACCATAAGAGGTGGAGCACAAAGTCATGGACTAAATGAACTCAATTGATATTTTGTGGACATTTGTGGGCATTTTACAGACATTTTAGAGGGGTGGTTCATAAACTAAAGGAATGATATTTGTGTGTTATATCAAAGGATTGAAAAAGGCATAGTGGTTAATGAGGATGTATTGGATAGTGTGGGACCTGACCATGCCATAAATAGGACAAAATAAGGGGTGAAGAATGTGCTGTGTTTAGCTAGGGTAGAGTTAATTTTCTTCATAGTACCTAGTATGAGGCCAGGTTTTTTATTTATGCTGAAAGCAGTTTTGTTAACACATGGTTGTTTTAGTTATTGCTGAGCAGTGCTTACACAGTGTCAAAGTTTTGGGCTTCTCACACTGCCCTACCAGTGAGTAGGTTGGGGATGCACAAGAAGTTCAGAGAGTACACAGCTTGGACAGCTGACCCCAACTGAGAAAAGAGATATTCTGTACCATATGACGTCATGCTCAGCCTATAAAGCTGGGGTTAGAAGAAGGAAGGGGGGAGGGAATGTTCAGAATTATGATGTTTGTTTTCACAAGTTACTGTTACTCATGACGGAGCCATGCTTTCCTGAAGATGGCTGAACACCTGCCTGCCAATGGGAAGTAGTGAATTAATTCTTTGTTTTGCTTTGCTTGCATGAATGGCTTTTGCTTCACTTCTTAAACTGTCTTAATCTCAACCCATGAGTTCTCACTTTAACCTTCCAGTTCTCTCCCCGACCCCACTTCAAGGGGAGTGAGTGAGCAGCTGTGTGGTGCTTAGTTCAAGTTGGGGTTAAACCATAACAGTGGCTCAAACACACTGAATTGTGGTTCATTCAAAGTTGTGCAGAATTTCTTCAGCCTTTATGGAGTTTAACATTGTGTTACACAGTATGAAAGAAGTTGATATCACAAATTCACAGAGTAGCTGAGGTTGGAAAACACCTCTGAATATCATGTAGTGCAATCGTCTGCTCAGGCATGGGGTTGCACTACATGTTGCACAGGGCTATATTCAATTTGGTCTTGAATATTTCTACAGATCAAGATTCCACAACTCTCTGGGCAACCTGTTTCACCTTCAATCACTTTCACAGTAAAAAAAGTGTTTTCATATGTCTTTTGCCGGACTCAAATAAGTCCCTATCTTTCTTTTACTGGGAACACACAATCGAACACAGTTATGGATTGTGTTAGATGCTAAAATATGGTGTGTGAGCATGGAAGCTGGTTTCATTCTCCTGAACAGGAATGAGTTACTTAGCACAAAATGGTACTTCAGGCTGAAAATATGGGAGTATGGAAACCTTTGGAGATGCTATTGTTGACTCATAGCAATGAGGTTTGCAGCAAGAAGGTAAGAAGTTAGCATACATCTATCTTGGTGGGGTATGTCACTTCATCCAGGACAGTAGAACTGATCTGTGTGGATCCTACTCTGGGTAGTGCAAGGCAAGACTAGGAGACTAAGGACAGATATGGCACTCAGCTGTATTAAAGTCATAGCATGCTACTTTAAAATCCAGAATTTTGATGGCCCCACTCTGAAAAATATTGTTTGAATTTTCATGAATGTTACCACAAAGGAACTGTGTGAATAATATTTGTGTAGGACGTGTTTCAAGAAGTATTTATGGGTCTGAGAGAATAACCATATAGCATGCCTTATTACAACACCCACGATGGGTATTGATATTCGTATTTCTAAGTGCTGGATCATGTTAGATAAATACATTGCTGCATACTGTCTGTGGTTTAAGAATTCAACTTGGCAATACTTTTGAAATAGTAAATATACTGATACAGAACTGAAATGACTTCCTGAACGGCTTCAAGCTCAAGATACTCTAAGAAATAGTATTATCAAATTTCCCTGTCCCAAACAGAATATAATTAAACAGACAAAGAAAAGGCTAGTAGGGGAATTATGACTTCCCAAGATCAGATGAATGAATACAGAGCCAGCCCATATTTTTATCACCTGATTCAGGTCATTAGCCACAGTATAATACTGTCTCTTGCTGACCATAAACAACAGATGAACAGATTACATTATCTAATGGCTTAATAGAATTTAAAGTTTTCTAATCTTACTTGAGAAATTGAAAAGAATCAATGTTGAATACAATCTGGATTTTTAGAAAAGGCTTATATAAAAAAAGGTTCAGTGACACCAGCTGCCTTCTCTATTATGTTTGTTTATCTTATGTTATCTTAGTGCAAATACAAAAGCTTTGATTCTCTGTTTTACAATATTTAAAAAAATCCTCCTGTGTGTTCTTTTTCAGTAACACCTGCTTGGCTGGTTTTGGATGTCACAGGCAAGGACATTGCCGACGGAGTGATTAAATGACGTTGAGTCTGTCCTTAGCAGTGAGGGTGATAATTACACAGAGAACAGCAACTAAGGAGTAAGAATGTTCCCCTGGAACAGGTCTCAGAATAAAAACATCAGATGTGTGCTGCTCTCAATAGCACTGGGCCTCTCTTCATTACTGCCCCATCACTCTTCTGAAATTGATCCCATTTCATCCACTTTAATGAAGTTTAACAAAAAATGTCACAGAAGAATTTCAATGTTGTTTTCTCTCACAGTAGGTGACTTTCTGCAGAGAACTGAAAATACCACCTTCTATTCAACAAATTAGGCAAAGTGAAACAGCTACCAAAAGTTAAGTTCTATAGTTTTCTTTTATAAAGCAAAATGTTTATAAATATATTTTTAAATGCATGGTGTTTTTTATCCCACTTTGTAATTCTAAGAATGTATCTCATACTCTATAATATCAAATAACATTTATGGCCCAGTCACATGCTTCATTGAGCATAGAATGTTATATCTTTTCCTATGTTGATTATCTTTACTCCAGGAGTGGTAATGTCATTTGCATGTCAAAAAGGAAAAGCAAAGCTGCTGTGAACTGTTTATTCTTTTATTTAAAGTTGTATTTTTGAGACCTCTGTTTCAGAACCAAAGAAACAAAATGCAAGATAACCTAAAAATCTAGCAGGAACATCCACAGAAAAATAGGAATTCTCAAGGAGTATATGTTAATTCAGAAAAGGGGAATATCCCCAAAGATTTGACTGTTTTTCTCAAATAATAATGTGTCTTTAACGTCATCTACCTGATGTTTGCCTACTGAAAAACTGATAGTGTGGAAATTTCTTTCAGATAGACAGAAATATCTGCACGAACCACAGTCAAGTCTGTAGTGCAGAATACTACAAACTGTTGAGTGCAGTAGAAGTGCAACTGTTTTCAAAGCAAAATCACTCCAGTGGTTCTCAGTGATTATTGTTACCTGCTACGGTACCATATGCTGGCCAAACAGCAATATGTAATGCATCTGTTAATTCTTGTGGCAATACCAGCTCTCTCTTCCTCACTCCACATACAGAAGGTATGTTATTAAAAATAGTTGCTATTATTTGGTGTAAATGTAGTAGATATCATGTTTGTGCCACTGAAATATAAAACCAGATATGGAAACTTCTGAACTCATAAACAGCTGCTAATGAACTGAAGAACCCTATAAACCATGTAAGCAAGGTACAGTTTCTCAAGTTACATTTCCTTTCTTAGGAAACCTTAATTTTGTTTAGGAACACCAATAGGGTTTTGTTTGGTTGTTTTTTTTTTCAGAGGAAAAGAGAGAAGAAAAATATCTTGTCAGCTTCAAATAGTAATTTTTTTGTTGTTGTTTCCCCTTAACTATACTTAAAACCCCAGAAATAGGATAGATGCCTTATAAAGAGATAAGATACAAGTGTTCATTTGAAAAGCATAGACAACTTTGTCAGTATGTTTAAACAGTAAAGACAACAAGGACAGACATATCCAAGAAAATCTTGGTTTATGGACAGTCTGGCTGGTGAGAGAAATTTTCAGAACCAAATGATCTCTTTCTGATTCTTCATTATCTATGTTGTGCTGTAGAGAAAAAGAAAAAAGAAAGAAAAAGGAAAAAGAAAGAAGAGAAAAATAAAAGCCTCGTGTTCACAGTAAATCTGATCCATCCATTAGACAACTATCTTATAAAATATTTATAATCAGTTCTGTCTTGGGATCTTGAATTTTGTTCTCTCCCAGTGATATTTGATAAGAGCTATTGTACCATTTCAGCATTATCTCCAAGGATCAGATTGAGGTAGTGGTATTTGCACAAATACAGTTTAAGCATCTACAAATCATTTTACACCAGAAATCCACCACAGAATTCATATAGAAGAGAACAAATGAGCCTGAGTAAACACAGAAATACACGTAAAGCATGATCTTCCCTCCCTGGCATTGCTGAATATTTGCTTTATTTTCTGAAAATATGTGGAACACATTTCTTTCCTCCTGCTGTAAAACTGTGCCCATAGGTTTTTACAATAATGACAACTTTCTTTGAAAGAAAACCTGTTGAATTATTTCATAAGACTAAAATCACTATTTATGACAAAGGAGTAGTGTATAATTCTTACAGTCCCAGCAACAGCCATAATTAACACAGTGCAGTTAAGTGCATTTCCCTAGCCAGGTTAAAATTTCAGTCCTACCAGTAACAATAAATCATGGTTTAGACACTCAATGGCTAAACCAAATGTCAGCTAAACTGTGATAAAAGCTCCCTGTACATGTGCTCTTCCTGTGGAGTACATGCAGGAGAACCTGAGTTAGTTTGATCTCTGATGGTATTCTGGATTTAAATTAAATTAGTTGAGAACAGTTCTGGAATAAAATTTCTATGTTTGGTCATTCAGTCTGTTATTTCAGCAGACAAAAAAGTGAAGGAATATGCACACTAATATACATTTTTTTGATTACAAAACTCAAAAATTACAATATTTATTACTACATAAATCCCAAAAAATTCATCCTGGATTTTGGCTCAATTTTATTTTTTTCAGATAAAACAGGTACTCTTCATTGTAGGTTTTATATTAAAGTTCCTTGTGTAGCTTTACAAATATGGTAACTATAACAATAATCAGAACAACATATTATATAATTTAAATTGATGGATATGACTTGAGAAGAGCCAATACAAATACTGGATGCAATTTTTATATTAGCAAGGTTTCTAGGTAATTTGTCAAGATTATTCATCTGTTCTCCCTGCTACAGAGATTTTTAACTTTAGTGGGAAACTAAAAAATTCAGATTGTAATTTTATGGTCTCAAATGTTTGGGTTTTTTTAGAAACAAAGATCTTTCATTCTGATAATTCCCTGAAATATTTTCAATTACTCTGAATATTCTTTATTTACCATTTTTGAGTATTTACCATTTCTGAAGACTAACCTACAAAACATAAGACATTTTCCTTAATCAAGGCAAATAGTAAAAGCAGTAACATGTGTCAGGCTCTGCATATCGACCATTCCAGAATTTTATTGTTCCTTCGGATGTCTTCTGTTCCAAATCCAAATAAGGAGATACCAGGTCCATTTCCAATTCTGACACTATTACAAGAAATGTAATAGTCTGAAGCACTATTCTGTAAAACCACAGCACAGCTATATTTAGACAAAGAAATTCCTAGCTGCTCTGACATCCTCAGTACCTCAACAGCACAACCCACATTTCCATGCAATGTTATTCTCTTTTCCAACTTAAAGTGACATCCTCAGAGGGCTGTTAGAAAGCAGCAGGAGGAGCAAACACCATTATGAGAGAAACCCTCCCCTGAATTGGGTTGACACCACCTGAAGCAGGAAGCAGGCATGCAGTCCCATACCCTTAGGTAAAAGTCTTTCATTCCTGAAGCACATGCAGCAGGATAAGATGAAGCAGCCCAAGCCATAAATAGATATTTTGAAAATGAAACAGTAAGGAGATTCTCAGGTAACTGGGAGAGAATCAATCTTTCTTAATGCTGTTCCTGGTTTTCTAATATGATTTATATCCCCCTTTTAGGTTTCAGAAAGCTCTTCTTTAAGAAAAATATATCAATCAGGTGTGTGTAGCCTCTGAGTGATTTCTGTCTTTTTGCTTTGGTGCTAAAGTCTTCAGAGAGAGAGAGTCTTAACTGGGTCTTAGCCCAGAACACATTTGAATTTTCTTCATGTCCTGGGATATTTTTGGACACACAGCTGAAAATAAACAAAATAACCCTCCTTCTTTTCCAACCTTTGCCACATGCTGAGCTATTGCTCAAGGATTCTGCAGGTGTTTATTCAGTAGAAATTTACAGCTGTCTTTCAGGATGAAAAAAAGCAAACACAGAAGGGCAGCAGTGGAGACTGTAAGATGCTGAGTAAAATTTGTACTAAATATATATATATATATATATATATATATATATATATAAAGTCCAATACAAACAGTAGAGAAACAATGGATTATATTTGATTTTAAAAACACATAATGTTTTTTATCTGAGTGGAATAGAGATATTTTTCTCCTTAATAATCACCTGTCACATGAAAGATGACAAAGAAATACTTAAAGAATTTTCATATATAAAAAAAAAATATTTCCTTCAATTTGAACAGGTCTATCTTAAATGCTTTTGTCATTTTTGAACTAGTAGACTGATAGACAAAAACATTTTAGCAGTTAGTAAAAGCAAAACAAGGCAATCCCACCCTAGCTTAAGGATTTACACACAAAAATACTGTTATTAAAGAAGTTGATAAAAAAATTTAATTACTGCTAGACTGAATTTCATTATTTTGATTCTGGTTTATACTTGTGTTTGAATCTAAAATTCATATTTATTTTTAGAGGAAAGAAAATCCTGTTATTTCCTAGTTTTCTGCCCAGAAGTAGTTTTGGGCATTTTGAACTGTCTTTGAGTGTACATTTGCTTATAGAAGACGATGATTTTATTGGCCTACCATCCCCCTTTCGAAATTAATCTTTAACTGAAAATCAGTGTTACATCAACAATCTTAAAACTGAGCTCCTAACTCTAATATCTTCATAATTTTGAGAATCAGAGGATTGTATGGGAATTAGAGGGCCTGTTTGGCCTCTGACTTAATATGAATTTATAAATTCAGATCTATAAGAGATTTTTCACTGGACCACCTTAATTAAAAATGTTCAATAAATGAAGCAAACTTTTGAGTGGTTTAGCAAGAAGACAAGCAATGGCAGTGCAGTTTCCGTTTTATTCTCTGTTTATATATAAAAACTTTTGCAATTGTCAATAGTATCAATTAATGGTTTCAAATGTTTTAGGATTATTTTTTTTCAGTTGCATACCACAATGCTTTAGTCCTCCATTATAATGTTGAGATCACTAAAACCCACCCTTCTGTGGGATGTTCACTCTGCTTTGTATCTATATGAGAAGAGAACAAACAAAAATTTCACCAAGAGGAAAGGAACCACAGTGTTAATGCAGTAAAAAGGAATACAAAGGAGTCTTTGAAAAAAACCCTTGAAAAATTATCCTTGAGGTCTAATACTGGTGTTCAGAAATCACTCATATCCAGTAATGTGCCCAGATCGTCTTCACTGACCTATTTTGTATCATCAAAGCAACCAAACCCCAGTTAAAGAAAGGCCTGGGAGATATTGCTGTTCCTTCTGCAAATATGTTTTTGTGTTTACATTATTTGGTACAGTTCATACACACTCTGACTTAAGACTTAAAGCTAAAAATAATTAAACATGCATTTTTCACATACAATCTATCCCAGGTTCCAATTCTTATTGCTGTAACTTGTTTAAGAAGACTTCTATCTGTATCACGGATGGTGGAAAGGCAGTGATCCCCTCTGCAGAACTTTTCTGAATCCGTGTAATCTGTGACAAAGCAACATAAGATTTTAGCCTATTAGGCTTATCATTTTTCAGAATGGGAGAATGAACATACTTCATTCTTTTTAATTTTCTTTGGTTTTTTAGCAATCATTGGATTTTAAAAGTAGTATGTTCAAATACACCCAAAGAGATTAACATAACGATGGGAAATCTGCCAGTTTCGTGTAACTGCATTACAGTAGCACTTAAAAGTTTTATTGGCCATGCCTGTACCAATAAATTAATCTGCACAGGGGTATGGGAACAGGCACTCCCACTCACGTCATGGCTACTGTTACCTTATTAACATAGTTGTCACTTAGGGCAACTAGTGTTTGCACAGACAATCCATGGGCACAATTCAGGGGACACCACTGACCAAGTCTATCCAAAAAAGGCTGTCTGAAGCCACCCTATTTTGAAGGATGAGAGATTTAACAATCTGGACGTGAGCTGTGCCATGCTACATGTTCTCAGAGCAAGATTGCAGTCCCTGGTTTGCTTCCTTTGACAATGTAAGTAAGTGTAATTGTTACAGGGTTCTATCTTGGTGCAGTTAAAATAAATTGTACCTATCTCAAGAAGCTAAAGGCTCCACTGTGAAAGGAGAGCAATAAAAGGAATCTCACAAAACATCATTGGAATTCATGCCAACACAGCAGTGTCCTGCTGCCTCCTGTTGTCTGGAGCTGGTGGAGATTTATGGCAATATCAATGCTAATAGTGGTCCATTAGCTTAAATAGTTATGCTTATATCCTCGGGTTCCATATTCACTTTCCATACTGTTCGAAATGGGAGTACTGTTATATAACATTTGTTATGTTTTCCTTTTTTTCACGTTTGCACTATGAAGGATAGGCATGGTGCAGACAAAAAAATACCCAAGACCAACACCCCACACCCAAAAAACAACTTACGAAAAAGAAGTAGGATATGAAGTAAGGAAACTTGTTCTGAGGAAAGAAGAAAGTTGAAGAGGAAATAAAAACAAGCGAAAATTGCCAAGACAAGGCACTGAACCAAAAACTGAGTAACACAGAACTGTACCTGGGGAAAGGAAAATATCTCTCAATATCCTGGTTTTGCAAAGGTTTTATAACCCTTTCCTTTTCGTTACTGGAGACTACAGAGCAGCAAAGGATGTGCAAATAGATCTCTACTCCTAGGGAAGTCCTTCTGTCAAAAGATTCTTCCCCTGCTGAATGTTCTCTTTGATGCAGAGGGAAATGGCATAGGGACTTGTATATGTCGAAGTGAGTGTATAACACTTCCAAAGAAAAGCACACATGGTAGTCCATAAAAAGAGAAATTGAAGATTTATATCAGTTATTCTTCAAAATTTGCTGGAAAAAAGTCAGTTTTAAAAACACAGGCACTCTTAAATCCCTTGTTACACTACTTATTTAAGATGTCTGGCCTACAGTTTTTCTACTATGGTTTATATTTATGGTTCAGCTCTAAATCCTCTAAGTAAGAAATATTCAATCATGTCCTTCCATGTGGATATGAAGTTTCTTGGGAAAATACAAAAAATAAAAAAATTAAAAATGAATCCATCAAACTAAAAGCTTTCTGGTTTTTTGTGTTTGTTGTTTGTGTTTTGTTGGTTTTTTTTTTTGTGTTTGTGTTTTGTGTTTTGTTGTTTTTTGTTTTTTTTTCTCCCCTCCTTATTCTCCATTATTCCCATAACTATTCTACTTCATGTACTTTCTTTTCCCTGTCTTGTTTGATTTTTGGTTTCCCTTCCCTCACTGTCTCTGTGTATCCCCAGTGACAGCACAATATTCCTTTTTTCCAGTTTTATTTCTTTTCCTGGACTCCCATAATACTAGTTTCCTATACTTTCTCTTCCCTAAATGATATACTTCTCATATTGGTATATAACCCTCTCTGTCTTTATACTCTGCTTGATACTTATCTCTGCTGTTTCTGGTGGATATTTGTCTCCATTTTTTTTCTCTTAGCTTTCTCTTCTCCTCCTTCAGTGCTTAAAGCATCCAATTCCATCAAATAGATCGTATCATTTTAGTAATAAGAGAGGATATTAATTCTTTTAGAGTATGTTGTAGGGCAGGACTGCATCTCTGGGATTTTTTGTGCTTTAGGTTTACTTAAGGTAAATCTACTGTTTACTTACTACTTACATGTTACTGATGTAAGATGACATTATTACAACTTCAGACATATTATAGCATGTTCTGCTATTACAGGTTCATTTCCATTTACTTCCTCTAGTATTCTTCCCATCATATATTTTTCTTCTTTTTTATTATTTTTGGGTATATTGTTCTTTAAAAGGAATTGGGGTTTTTTTTAACATTTATACATTACATCAGTAAAAATTAATGATATATTAAACAGCCTTGTGCATTTATGAAGCTTGTTATATAGAGTAGCACCAACAGAGTTGAATGAGATGTGCAAAAGCTCTTATCTGGTGCATACACAGGAGGAACATGCCAACTCATAGACAGACTTCAAGTATGTATAATCAGTGACTGAAATAGTCCACAGAATTGCTGTGCTCATAGGTGCCAAAATTTGCATGACTGATTGGTTAATAAAACTTTTATTTCTCATATGAGTAGCCAGGATTGGAAACTGTCTCCAAAATCTTGATTCGCAGGTTTACTTTACCTGAGTTCCAAAAGGATTTTGTTGCTTGGTAATATGAGACAGAGAAAAACCATGATAAAGCAGCCCCAGCTGTAAATCAGCATCTCTTGGCTATATAGACTATGCACCCAGTCAGTTATTGCAATTCATTTTTGGAAAGAAACCTACTTGGTTAAGCAGTACAGGCTTTCTGAAGAGATGGAGGGAAATCAGTCATATTTCCATTCTGCATTTAATACGAAGAGTGAAAAGGTATCATTGTCACATTGGCTTTTGTAAGTATAACCTAAAAGTATTTTTTTCACTAATCAACATATATGTCTAATTAGGAGTCTCAAAAGGCAGAGTGTAAGTATAACTTATAACAACATACTACAATTTATTTTTACTAAGGCAAAATCATGATAGGTATATTACTTAAGGATTGCAGTAGATTTATAAATGGCTGATTTTCTTCTTCCTTCAGAAGAAACACTTCATATTGTGGTATATTCTCTTGGTTTTGTTTTTCTTCCCCCTACATTTCTGTTACTACACATCACATGTGACTATTAAAACCAAAAAGTCACTATGAAGTCACCCAGAAATAATACAGTCTTGTAAGAAGTATATCAATCAGATGTATTTTGGATTTTCAGACAAAATCTTGTTGCAGTGTGAGACTGACTAGAAAATATTAGTCCTACACCTGCCTTCATAACGATTAACATACTGTCTGCAGAAGGAACATTCCAATCTGGAACTCTCTTAGCAGATATCTTGTTTATGATGTTTGGGATAGAGAAGATGGTAAAAAGAATACGTGGGAGCATTCTGTGTGTCTTTATTGTGCCAACTCATTATATCTACTACCTGTTTGATATTAAAATATTAAGTAGATTTGTCTTGGCCAGACTTTCAGCTTAATAAGAATGTCAAGTCTTATCTTATGCCAAATGCCTCCAATACTAAAAAAAAAAAGTAAAACTCACATGGGATTTGTAAAGGCAAAAGAGAGAGGGTTTCAAAATCTTTACCCCTCAGCAGGATAAAGCATTTTTTTCAGTAAGAACAGGGTTTCCTTCAGTATCAGATGTGATGCCAGAAATCATGTCAGTGCAGTTTTGTGCTACATTAGCACACTGACCTCCTAATGGATAGGAAATTTGCCTTTGATGTTTAAAGGTCATTAGTTTCTTCTAAGTTTCTATTTTTTTCCAAGCTGCTCTTTTACATAAATGTTTAACCTTGAATTCATAGATTGCTTTTTCATCATGCATAAAAGTTTAACATTGAATTCAGTGCCTGTCATTTAATAACTGGAGGAAAGACTTTCAGCTATCAACTTCACCTAATGGAAGGACCATTTCTGTCTTCATTTATCAAAGGTCCTATGATCCCCTGCCCCTCCCACTTTAATTGGGAAACTGTAATTTATTGATAAACACAAATATAACTATAAAGTACCTGAATAGTGTGGGTTAAAAGAAAATGGCAAATTCACTCTCCATAGGGCAACTTGGCAAACCCTTCCAGCAATATACTTTTACTTAGACCTCAAATATAACAATAGTCAACACTTAATGAATTTATATCACATTTTATGTCTTTCTACACATCACTTGATGTTTTGTTGTCTGCTGGTGCTTTTAGATATTTCCCTTGTTGATAATGTTTTTGTGTTGCTACCAGGTCTAATTTGGCTTTCAGCTAAGCCTTTGAATTTTTTATAATAAAGTAATTTACAGATGCTAGAAGATAAATTAGCACTGCAAATGCAGTTAAATTGCATAATCACACAGATTGATTTTGTGTTAGCCTTTGAGATATATAGATACCTTGTGGCATCTCTGTCAAGAGAAGGCAGTGAAAGCAAATACCTTTCAATTTCTCTGGAAAACAAGGAGAAACATGTCAAAGGACCAGAGAAAAAATACAGCTGTTTTAAATTCTTGGTGGTTTTTAAATGTTCAGTGTGCAGGTAGCCTTCAATATTGATATTAACTGTCCCCCTGCACTTAGCATACACCAGAAAATAGTCTTTCACATAAAGCACAATTTGTATGTGCAACAAAGAGTAGGATTCGTTTGGCTGGTTGGTTTTAGCATTGTCATTGATTTGGAAGGAAAAAAAATAATTTAGACTTCAGTGACTTTTGCAGATTTGTTATGTTCAGAGGAGACTTCTTAAAACAATTAGGGTATCCCAGGATTAATGTGATCAGGAGACTATGTCCAAGAACCAATGCAGAATACAAAATTACCCCTCTTGTGGATAAAAACATTTCAGTTAATGTAAGGGCCTGTGGAGTTTTGCACGAGAGAAAGTGTAACTTGGCTACTAGCATCTTATGAGTTGAACACTGTCACTTGCAGGGACACTCAGTAGTAACCACAGCTTTGTTTCAGCATGTTCTACGTTGCAGTCAAGGGGATATATGTGCCAAAAATTTAAGTGTATGTGGTGGGATTTCTACAGTTTCTAGGTATCAAATCTATGACCAAAACACATTGTCCTCAGCTTCTGGCTAAAGCAGTAGATGTCCTGCATTTTCTTGCAAGGAAAAAGTTTTGAAAACATTTATTGTACTGCATTCAGAAAAGCATGGCTTTTTGTTGCATGCTCACAGCGATAAAGCCATGAAGATAAATGCAGGGCAAGCCTTGGTGATGTGGGTGATTGAATAATGCGTATCGCAAAAAGTTTGCAATTAATAGCTCACTAATGCCCACTATAAGTCACCATCACTGGTGACACTTACGTACACTGATCTATTGATCTTTGAGCTTATGATTTGAATGTTTTTGTTTCAAAAGACTGTAGGATTTAATCAGTAAAGGCAAGTATGTCACAACCAGGTATAAAAGACATAACAACAAAGAACAAAAAATAGGATAAGATAAGTAGGGGGGAATGGAAAAAAAGTTTTAGGGCAAATATATAGGCTTGACCAAAAGACCTGTAAAAAATACAATACAAAATAAATAGTATGGTAAATATATCTTGGAAACAGGAAAGTGGAGGCAATCAAATAAATGTATCAATGCATGGGAAATGAGGAAAATGCCTATCTATCTACTGTGACTTAGAGAATTAAGTTAATTCATTTTTCCTGGGACTATAATATAATTTTTAGGTGGAAATTTCATGGTTGGATGAGAATTCAATGTTGTCACACATTTATGTTACTTTATTTTTTTAAGATTGTCTTTGCTTCTTCATTTTGAACTTAGTTCACTAACAGTTATGGAGCAGAAATTCAGCTGATAAGATATAAACATTCAATGTCAACATATGTATTTATTAATACTTCTATAGATGATTACCAGCAGTATACTTTGTGTAAGATGTGTTGACCAGTTTCTATAAAACTCATCTCAGAATAAAGGAACAAGAAGCAATGTCACATTTGTATTTCTTACATTCTTATGTTAAATATGTTGATGAATATGATGAATGCTGTGAGTGTTTTCTGAAAAAAACACTGAGAAATAAACTAATTATAATTGAAAAAGGGCAAAAGGAATATGTTCTCTAATATGCTATGTGGAAAACTGTTTAAAAAAATCTGAAATATTAACATTTTCTCTCCAAAACATTTTAAAGAAACCAAGAGTACTTTATCTTATTTACCTACTTTTTCCATTAAAAAGGAAGTTTTAAAAAATTAAATAGAATTTAAAAAGTAATATGGAGGCATGAACTAGGTGTATCACCAGTTAATGTAGTGAAACCAGCATTTTAGGTCTCATTAAGGCATGGGTAGACACATTTATTAGTATTCTGACTTAGAGCCTGAAAAATAATTGGAGATTTTTCTGCATGTTCAAGAGTGTTCTGACTCTTTCTGAGTCAGAACCTGTGCTGGGCAGATTTTTGCATATTGGACAAAGGACAATTTAACATTAAGAGAAACAAGACAGCAGTTTATATGAAAGATGTTTGGAAAATACATTAACCTAAGTTAGGGAGATATTGGTGTCAATGAAGAAGAGACTCAGCATTTGAAAAAGGAATTTACAGATTTTTTTTTATGCCTGTATATAACTATCTATTTAATCTAATGTATCTATCTAATGCATCTACCCTTGCTAAAACAGTTACAAACTAAGGTTGGATTGTTGCTATGCTGCAGGGAAACAGTGTCAGAGAAAAAAACTGAATACAGACAGAAAAAGGGATAGTCAGTCAAAGCTTCTGTGTTTGAAAAAAACAATGCAAAGAAATAAAAATTATATATATATATAAATATATATAAATCTCCTGGGGTTACTCTTTCATTGTTTCCCTAGACTGCATTTATGCAAATGAATAACCTCTAAAAATAAATAGAGGAAACTGAAAGGGAAATTGAAGTTAAGCTGAAGTGAAGCAGCATAGAATCATGAAATCATGGAATGGTTTGGATTGGAAGATACCTCCAAATATAATTTGGTTCCAGCTCCCCTGCCATGGGCAGGACATCTTTTAGTAGATCAGGTTGCTCAAAGCCCTATCTAACCTGGTCTTGAACACTACCAACGATGTGGTATCCACAACATCTCTGGGCAATTGTTCCAGTGTCTCATCACCCTCACTGTAAAAAAATCCTTCTTTTTGCCAAATCTAAACCTACCCTTTCCTTTTAAAATCATTGTCCCTCCTACTGTCACTACAGGCATTTTAAAAAAGTATTTCTGTCTTATGAGCCCTGTTTGTACATTGAAAGGCCGCAGTAAGACCTCTTCTTCTCCCCAGCCCTCTCTCAGCCCTTCTTCATAAGAGAGGTGTTTCAGCCTGCTGATAATTTTTGTGCCCCTCCTCTGGACTGCTCCAACAGGTCCATGTCTTTCTTGTACTGAGGGCCATGAAGCTGGATGCAGTACTCAAGGTAGGGTCTCACAAGAGCAGGGTTAAAGAGAAGAATCACCTCCCTGAACCTGCTGGCCATGCTTCTTTTTACACAGCCCAGAATATGATTGACTGGCTGGGCTGTAGCTGAAATGTGCATCAACAAGGAAGAGTCAGACTTTGAACAGCTGATGAAGAGAGTTAGAAGAGAAAATTTAAAAAAATATGAGGTTAAAAAGAGAGAAAAATATATTATCACTTTGGAGGCAGGAAGGAAACACCGCTTCAGGCTTTGGATATCTATGAGTTAGCTGTCCATGACTAGGCAAGTAGTATTATTGGACCTCTTTTCTAAGTGCAGATTGGCAAGCATCCTCCAGAGAGCTCATTATTCCTTTCATTTTGACCAGTTTTCTTCGGCTGGCATGAACTGCCTTCCAGAGGCGCCTCTCTTCTCTGATTGTACAAAGACTTTGGATAACTAAGGTTAGGTCAGAAGAAATTCATGTTTATGTTAGACTGCCTCCTGCACTTTTTATGTCTGACAAGCTGGGTGGAGAATGGATCGAGAGCAGCCCAGAGGAGAAGGACTTGGGGATACTGGTGGATGAGAAGCTGAACATGAGCCAGCAGTGTGCACTGGCAGCCCAGAAAGCCAACCGTATCCTGGGCTGTATCAGAAGTGTGGCCAGCAGGTCGAGGAGGGGATTCTCCCCCTCTACTCTACTCTTGTAAGACCCCACCTGGCATACTATATCCAGCTGTGGAGCCCTCAGCATAAGAAGAATATCGACCAGTTGGAACAAGTCCAGAGTAGGCCACGAAGATGCTCAGAGGGCTGGAGCACCTCTCCTATGGAGAAAGGCTGAGAGAGTTGGGCTTGTTCAGCCTGGAGAAGGCTTCAGGGAGACCTTATTGCAGCCTTCCGGTACCTGAAGGGGCCAACAAGGAAGCTGGGGGGTAGAAGTTTTTACAAGGGTCTGTAGTGATAGGACATGGGTAATGGGTTTAAACTGAAAGCAGGGAGATTTAGAATAGATATCAGGAAGAAATACCTCCCGGAGAGGGTGGTGAAACACTGGGACAGGTTGCCCAGAGAAGTTGTGGGTACCCCATCTCTGACTGTCTTCAAGGCCAGGCTGGATGAAGCTTTGAGCAACCTGGTCTAGTGGAAGGTGTCCCTGCCCATGGCAGAGGTGTTGAAACTAGATGATCTTTAAGGTTCCTTCCAACCCAAACCATTGTATGATTCTATGAGCTGGGATAGACACATGTCCTCATCTTGAAGGAAATGGCATTAAGTCACTTTATAACACCATGCCTTGACATCATATTCTACTTTCTTTAAAAAGTGTCACCAGCTCAAGGTATTGATAAAATACAATTGTTAGTGAATATGCAGTTGCAAAGAACGTTCCCAAGTACACAAGGGGGTAAGACTTAAATAAGATGCCAAAAAAAGTTGTTTTCTATAATGGTACTAGTCCTGACAAAAATGTGTTAAGACCTATTGAAAAACAGCTCTCCTTAGAAATGCTTCATATCAGATGACAGAGTGGTTTTGTAATATATTTAACAGTTTGTAGACTTATAACAAAACTATGAAGACTTGTTTACTGTTAGTCTTTGATATATCAAGAAAATATTGATAGAATTATGTAATGTGTTCATTGACAACTATATTGTAAACTGAGACCCTTTTGGAATTGAGTTTATTATACACTTTCTTTGAAGCAAACTATATTCTACACTAATTAATTATTGTTGTATTACTTCTGCTCTTACAATTTGTTCCATACACTAGGTTTTTTACCTCCGTGCTGAAATAAGCAGAAGTTACCATACAGCTTAAAATTTTGCCAGTCCATTTTTTTTAAAATATCAATATACACTAGGCCATCATTTCTGAAAGAAATTTTTTTCATGAGTCCATTATGTATGCTCTGCTAGCCTGTAATTTGATAATAGCTCAGAGTGAAGAATATCTAGATAATTCAATAGCACCAGTTCCCATACATCCTTACATTTTCCTTGGAGGAATCTTGTGCAAGATCTGACCAGGTTGAGACCAGGATACATAATAAAATCTGACATTACTGCTACACAAGCCATGATGAATGAAGGCTACGACAACTCCAAAGTTCCATCACAATCCAGTTGCATCCCACATTCTTTCATGAAGTAAATTTATGTATTAGAGATGCTTTCCTATGGTAAAGTTCCAGTCTTTTGCTAGATGAGATATTTTTAATTGCAATATTATTTTGCCAGTTCAGTTTTAAAAAGACAGGTTTCTCTTCTGCTACAGAATGAACCTTACTGTAAGAAAGACAAGCATGTCTGGCATTGGAAGGGCAAAACCAAATATGTTTGGATGAACCAAAAAGTATAAGGAAAATATAAAAGAAATCAACACGTGATAAAGGAAATGAAAGGAAATTAAAGATACCTATATGATCAAGGAGTCCTTTGTACATACAAATGAAAGTAGAAGTAGTAAAGTATAAGTACTTATTAGCATCTCAGGGGTTCATGCAAAGCAGATGATTCAAGTCTAAAGATAATTAAAGCTTACTTTTAAACTTCCTTACAGTTGAGTTGACATTTTCCAGGTGTGTTGTTGCTGTGTTGTTATTCCTTCCTTGTTTAATTCCATGTTTTATACAACTGATCGAACGCACTGTCTCAAGTATGCAATTTGTAGCCACTTCACCTAATGGCAATGTTAAACACATCCACGCAGTGTATCAGCCTAAAACTTTAGTTGCAAAGATTGTATAAACCATGCTTTTTTCCAAACTTGACTATTTTTTCTACCTTTCCACCACCATGGACAAAGAAGCAACAAGCTTTGAGCCACCGGGTGGTGTGACAGACCTTATCTTGAGCTGATTGTCTCAAAGCTTGCTGACAAAGTTGTGAAACTTCCTGGGGGCTTGGCTTTCCATGGCCTGAGGAGGAAGGATTGCCTGCAGGCCTGAATAGATAAGGGCCAAATGGCCTACGGGACAGATAAGCAAATAGCCTCTGGAGACCAGTGACCAAGGACAAAGAGCCATCACATCGCCTCATGGGGGGTCCAGACACAGAAGAACCCCAAGCTTGCCAAAGCATGCAAGAGGTCACGTACTGATTCTGTGCACCCCATGGGATCAGCTGCGTAAAACCGGCAAGCGTGCGCAGGAGGCAGGAGTCAGTAGAAAACACCCTATAAAAGACTGTGGGACCAAACCGTGAGCTGGGACCCTCCCCACCGAAGACTACAAGACTACGGACCAATGGGATGCCGCTGGATCCATGGTGGTGACTCTCTTTTGCAATTCTCTCCCGACTGCTTGCTAAATTTTCCCTCTTTTCTATTTTCTCTATCTCCTATCACTATTTTCTTACACCAAAAATAAACTCCTTGTTTGCGGCATCTGACCTCATTTGTGTCTTAATCTCACTCCGGGTACAACAATGAATCTTCCCCTACCTGGGACAACCGGGATGGGACACCAGGTTTTGTTCCAGCTAAACTTGGTGTGCTCTATTGTTTGCAACTGTGGCCAGGTCAACGCAGTAATTGGGGATCAAATGTTGTGGTTCTTTGCATCAGCCTGAATTCCCATGTCAGCTATAGTGAGGGGGACACCCCTTCTGCATTTCACACAATCTCCCAGTAATGAGTAACATGACCTGGGACTCGCTTTGCCCTGGTGAACAGCTGTGTATAACAATTAGTAGCAGCAATATCATGAGCTGTGGTACTCTCTCACAGAGAAATGTCAATAACAGATATTTTTATTCTGCTGCTGAATTGAAAGAGAACAGCATTTTATGGGTTCTGGCTAAAACATGAATCCTGAAAAATGTCAGCTGAATTAAGAAATGAATGTCAATAATCCCATTTGAAACAAACCAAAAATTTTACAGGCACCTTGTAAGAAAAGGCCTGTATTAATTTTAGCAGGTTTTTTACTTTCATAATTAACTGGACAAGTTTTCTCAACCATCTGAGCCTTCATTTCCTCTCAGAAAATGTTGTGGTTTAACCCCAGTCAGCAGCTAAACACCATACAGCTGGTTGCTCACATTCCCCGTTCCCCAGTAGGATGGGAAAGAAAAGTTAAGAAAACTTGTGGTTGAAATAAGAACAGTTTAATAATTGAAAATAAATGAAATAAAATAATTATATTCTTCTTAATAATAATAATAATAATAATATGATGTAATGAAAATACTACTACTACTACAAATGATAATAATATGTAATGAAAAGGAAAACAGCAATGGGGAAAAAAACCAAGCAATACAACCACTTACCACTCGCTGGCTGATGCCCACCCAGTCCTCAAGCTGTGAGAAAGAGACAGACCTCCCAGTCAGCTTCTCCCAACTTATATATTGAACGTGACATCTTATGGCATGAAATAACCCTTTGTTCAGTTTGGGTCAGCTGTCCTGACTGTATCCCCTCCCAGCTTCTTGTAGTGAAGAAACTGGGAGAACAGGGGCAGTATGGTAGGACAACTCACACAATTGGAGTGTCGCAATGGATGGCTATAAGCTCTTCAGAAGGGATAGGCTGGGAAGAAGAGGTGGTGGGGTAGCCCTATATATCAAGCAGTGTTTCAATTATTTGGAGGTTAATGACAGTGATAATAGGGTTGAGTGTTTGTTGATGAAAATCGGGGGAAGTCCAACAAGGCAGATATCATGGTGAGAGTCTGTTATACACTACTCAACCAAGATGATGAGGCAAATGAAATATTTTATACACAGCTGGGAGAATCATAGAATCATAGAACGGTTTGGGTTGGAAGGGACCTTAAAGATCATCTAGTTCCAACACCTCTGCCATGGGCAGGGACACCTTCCACTAGACCAGGTTGCTCAAAGCCTCATCCTTGAACACTTCCAGGAATAGAGCATCCACAGCTTCTTTGGACAACCTGTTCCAGTGACTCACCACCCTCTCCGGGAAGTATTTCTTCCTGATATCTAATCTAAATCTCCCCACTTTCAATTTAAAGCCATTACCCCTTGTTCTGTCACTACAGACCCTTGTAAAAACCTCCACCCCCCAGCTTCCTTGTAGGCCCCCTTCAGGTACTGGAACGTTGCTATAAGGTCTCCCCAGCATCTTCTCTTCTCCAGGCTGAACAAGCCCAACTCTCTCATCCTTTCTTCACAGGAGAGGTGCTCCAGCCCTTTGATCACCTTTGTAGCCCTCCTCTGGCTCCAACTGGTGGGAGAAGTCTCACAATCAGTAGTCCTTGTTGTCCTGAGGAACTTCAACCTATCAGATGTCTGGTGGAAATACAATACAGCAGAGAGGAGACAGTCTCAGAGGTACCTGGAGTGTATGGAAGATAATTTCCTGACACAGCTGGTGAAGGAGCCAGCTAGGGAAGGTGCCCAACTGGACCTGTTGTTTGTGAACAGAGAAGGACTTGTGGGTGATGTAATGGTTGGAGGCTGTCTTGAGGATAGTGATCACGAAATGATAGAGTTTCAGATTCTCAGAGAACTTGGGAGGGGGGTCAGCACAACTGCTGCCTTGGTCTTCCAGAGAACAGATTGGCCTGTTTAGGAGCCTGATTGACAGAACCCCCTGGGAGGCAGTCCTAAAGGACACAGTAGTTCTTGAAGGCTGGGCATTCTTCAGGAAAGAAATCTTAAAAGTGCAGGAGCAGGCCATCCCCATGTTCCGAAACACGATCCATCGGAGAAGATTGACCTGACTGAACCGAGAGCTTTGGCTGGAACTTGGGAAAGAATAAGAGTTTATGACCTCTTGAAGAACAAGCAGGCAACTCAGGAGACCTACAAGGATGTTGTGAGGTTTTGCAGGGAGAAAATTAGAAGCGCTAAAGCCCAGCTAGAATTTAACCTGGCCTCTGACATAAAAGGCAATAAAAAATGTTTCTATAAAGACATTGGCAACAAAAGGAGGGCCAAGGACAATCTTCATCCCTTATTGGATGTGGAGGGAATCATAGTGGCTAAGGATGAGGAAAAGGCTGAGGTACTTAATGCCTTCTTTGCCTCAGTCTTTAATATCAAGACCAGTTTTCTCCAGGTAGCCAGCCCTCTGAGCTGGAATACAGGGATGGGGAGAAAAATAAAGCTCCTATAATCCAAGGGAAATAGTTAGCAACCTGCTGCACCACTTAAGACACACACAGGTCTATGGGACTGGATGGAGTCCATCCAAGGGTACTGAGGAGGCTGGTGGAAGTGCTCACCAAGCCTGTTTCCATCATCTATCAGCAGTCTGGGCAACTGGGAAGGTCCCAGTTTGACTGACAGCAAATGTGGCAGTCATCTACAAGGACTGGAAATAGGATCCAGGCATGACAGCCTGACCTCGTGATGGGGAAGATTATGGAGCAGATCATCCTGAATGTCATCACATGGCATATACAGGACAACCAGGGGATCAGGCTCGGTCAGCATGGTTTTATGAAAGGCAGGTCCTGCCTGACTAACCTGATCTCCTTCTATGACAAGGGCATCCACTTAGTGGATGAGAGAAAGTCTGTGGATGCTCTTTAAATAGATTTAGTAAAAGCCTTTCACACAGTTTCCCACAGCATTGTCCTGGAGAAAATAGCTGCTCATGGCTTGGATGGGTGTACTCTCAGTTGGGAATAAAAAAACTGTCTGGATGGCCAGGCTCAAAGTGTTGTGGTGAATAAAGTTAAATCCAGCTGGCAGTCTGTCAAAAGTGGTTCCCCAGAGCTCAGTACTGGGACCAGTTCTCTTTAATGTTTTTTTCAATGACCTGGACAATGGGATCGAGTGCACCCTACGTAACTTTACAGATGAAACCAAGTTGGGCAGGAGTGTTGATCTGCCTGAGTGTAGGAAGGCTCTTCAGAGGGATTTGGAGAGGCTGGATTGATAAAACGAGGCCAACAGTATGAGGTTCAAAAAGGTCAAGTGCTGGGTCCTGCGCTTGGGTCACAAAAACTCCATGCAGCTCTACAGGCTTGGAGAAGAGGAGGCTCAGGGAAGACCTTATCAGTCTCTACAACCACCTGAAAGGAGGTTGCAAGGAGGTGGGTGTCAACCTCTTCTCACAAATGACAAGTGATAGGACAAGAGGAAATGGCCTCAAGTTGCACCAGGGGAGGTTAAGATTGGATATTAGGAAAAATGTCTTCACTGAAAGGGTTGTCAGGCATTGGAATAGGCTGCCCAGGGAGGTGGTTGACACAACATCCTTGGAGGTATTTAAAAGATATGTAGATGAGGCACTTAGGGATACGGTTTAGCAGTGGACCTGGCAGTGTTAGGTTAATGGTTATAGAATCACAGAATCTTTTAGGTTTGAAAAGACTTTTAAAATCAAGTCCAACCATTAACATAACACTGCTAATACCACCACCAAACCAGGTCCCTCAACACCTTGCCCATATATTACTTAAATACCTCCATGGATGGTGACAGGCCATCAAAACTGTGACCACTGGAATTAACGTTTCTGTAACTTTCTCCTGTTTTAATTTATCGGTTTAGCATCTTGCTAAATTGAAGATGGCAACAGTTTAACTTTTAAGTGGAAACCTGCAGGGATCTTCAGATTCCAAACAAGTGGGGTTTTTTGCTAAATTCTGATATTGCTGATGTACTTTGGCCTTCTTGAAATTACAAGGATGTGTTATTTTTAATTTTAGGGGCATGTGCATAAGAGATTATTTGTTGTTAGCTTTTATTTCAGAAATGGTAGACTTTCTTATAAGTGACTGTATGAATAAATAGCTTTTCCTCATAGATTATAGCAAAAATACTGCCAAATAATACATTATGTACACTGTTGTATCAGAAATATTTCATCTCACTGTGGCAGGCTACAAATGGCTTAAATATAAATCAAACACTTACTGAAAAAGAATAGAGAAAACTGGATTAATATATGTAAATAAAAACTCCAAACACCATTTTGTTTCATCTCCTTTATACAGAGCATGTGACATCACAGATACATGTACTGTTTTATTACAGGTTAGTTTTTAAAGCTGTAACAAATTTCATGAAGAGTATGACATTTGAGAAAAAAGAGACAATTGTTTTGGTTTTGTCTTATGATAATCAACATGACCTGCCAGGCATAAAAGCAGCTTTGATTATTTAATCCACATTGGGAAGCATGCATCTAGTTTTATGAAAAGCTGACTGCTGTGTAGGGTTTTATGAGGCAACAAGAAAAGCATACGAGAAGAGCTTCAGCAGTAATCTGGATATTAAGAAGGCTAGAATATGGAGAGCAAGAATTGGTTCACCAAGAGCACATAGAGGAGAGAAGAGAGTACATTCATTTAGCAGTAAAGTGAGACATACAGAAGGAAAATAGAAAAAGATACAACGACGACTGATGATCATCTTCCCCCTGTCCCACACAAGTCATGAGTACCTCCCCTATGAGCTTATGGAAACATATCAGTTATTTCCCTAAATGGCAGGTTTTGAGGTGGACTAATGTTATTATTTGTTATTCTGTGCAATTTTTAACACTGGAAAGGTAACACACAGTGGAATTGTGCCATCAGTGTTTTATGAGAGAGGGAACCCTGTGGCAAGCTACTTCACACACTCCCCAACTGATAACTGAAGCCATATTTTGATTCAAAACACATCAGGTTAGGATAAAACAAACATGATTTACAGGACTTCAAGAAACGAGACATGTATGGGATACCCTGGAAACGTACAGAGAGACATTCAAGAAATTCAGAGGAAAAGCTTGCAAATCCGACAGATATTACCAGTTGGAATCTAAATTGAAAAAATGACTCCTACCTATTACATGACAAGGAGGAAAATGAGGTGAACAAGTAGAGAAAATGTATCAGGCTCAGGAAATCCAGTGTGTTGGATATAGTTGGAAAACTTCAACGCTCATAAAGGGAAATTATCAGAAATAATAACTTTCTACTCTTCTTCTGTATGAGGCATCCACTCATGGCCATTTTTTGAAACAGAAAGCAAAACTTAATACCAAAATAAAAAAAAAAAATAAAAAGAAGATTAATTAGCTGCAGAAAACCACTGAAATACTTTTATTCCTAACTAGCAGTTTAAATTACAGCAATGATATCTTTATATATAAATATACATATCAAATATTGTGTAACATGGAAAGACTGCAAGATTTAGCAGCTCAGTTTCCTTCGTATGAGGTCAGAACTTAATCTTTACAATGTTAAGAGGTTTGATTAGTTAGTGTTTAAAAAGTGACACGAATATTAAGATAAGAAAATTGTCAAGAAATATTATAGTTTCATGGAAAAATATTTGTATTCTGACAGAGCTGTAAGCTCAGAGAAATCTTTTTATCTATTTTGCAAAGATCAGGATTATAACGTTGATATAAAAAAAAAAAAAAAAACCAAAAAAAACCAAAAAAAACCCAAACACTTTTGTGCTGGTTTTGGCTGGGATAGTGTTAATTTTCTTCACAGCAGCTAGTATGGGTCTATGTTTTGGATCTATGTTGAAAACAGTATTGACAACAGAGCGATGTTATTGTTATTGCTGAGCAGTGCTTACAGAGCATCACGACCTTTTTTGCTCCTCACACCACCCCCACTAGGCTGGGGATATACAAGAAGTTGGGAAAAGATACAGCTTGGACAGCTGACCCCAACTGAAAAAAGAGATATTCCATATCATATGACGTCATGCTCAGCATGTAAAGCTGGGGGAAGAAGAAGGAAGAAGGGGACATTCGGAGTGGTGGCATTTCATGGAATCATAGAATGGCTTGGGATGGAAGGGACATTTAAAGGCCATCTAGTTCAACCCCCCTGCAGTGACCAGGGACACCTTCAACTGGATCAGGTTGTTTAGAGCCCCGTTCAGCCTGACCTTAAGTGTTTCCAAGGATGAGGCTTCTACCACCTCTCTGGGCAACCTCTTCCAGTGTTTCACCACCCGCATTGTAAAAAACTTCTTCCTAATATCTAGTCTAAATGTCCCCTCTTCTAGTTTCTAGTTTAAAACCATTACCTCTTGTCCTGTCTCTACAGACCCTATTAAAAAGTTTTCCCCCATCATTCTTATAGGCTGCCTTTAAGTACTGAAAGGCCGCAATAAGGTCTACCCAGAGCATTCTCTTCTCTAAGCTGAACAACCCCAACTCTCTCAGCTTCTCTTCATAGGAGAGGTGCTCCAACCCTCTGATAATTTATGTGCCCATCCTGTGGACCCACTCCAGCAAGTACATGTCGTTCTTGTACTGAGGGCTCTGGAGCTGGACACAGTACTATAGGTGGGGTCTCGCGAGAGCAGAGTAGAAGGTGAGAATCACCTCACACGACCTGCTGGCCACTCTTGATGCAGCCCAGGATACTGTTGGCTTTCTGGGCTGGGATGCACATTGCCAGCTCATGTCCAGCTTTTTGTCCACCAGTACCTGCAAGCCATTCTCCACAGGGCTGCTCCAAATCCACTCATCCCCCAGCTTGTATTGATACCAGGGCTTGCCCCAACCCATGTGCTTGCACTTGGCCTTGTTGTACCTCACAGGCCCACTTCTCAAGCTTACCCAAGTCCCTTTGGATGGCATCTTGTCCCTCAGGTGTGTCAACCACACTCGTCTTGGTGTTCTCCACAAACTTACTGAGGGTGCACTCAATTCCACTATGTATATCATTGATGAAGATGTTAAACTGGACCGGTCCCAGTACGGACCCCTGAGGGATACCACTTGTCACCAGTCTCCATCTGGACATTGAGACATTGATCACTACCTTCTGGATACAATCATCCAGCCAATTCCTTATCCACTGAACAGTCCACCCATCAAACCCATACCTCTCCAATTTAGAGAGAAGGATGTTGTGAGGGACCATGTCAACGGCCTTAGAGAAGTCCAGATAGATGACATCCATGGCTCTTCCCTTGTCCACTGATATAGTTACTCCATCATAAAAGGCCACTAGGTTGGTCAGGCAGGACTTGCTCTCAGTGAAAACATGCTGGCTGTCCCAAATCACCTCCCTGTCCTCCGCTTCTAGGCAGATCTGTTCCATGATCGTCCCAGGCATGAAAGTGAAGCTGTCAGATCGGTAGTTCCCAGGGTCCTCCGTTCTACCCTTTTTAAAAATGGGTGCAATGTTTCCCATTTTCCAGTCCCCAGGGAATACACTTAGCAGAATATAAAACTCACAATAGCCATTCGATCACAATACAAATTTGATTCCTGTTAATTTTCTCTATAATTGTACTGTCAAGACACTGGGTGTCCCAGACACAAGGAATAAAATACATAGGTTGAAGCCAGCATAGTGTCATTGCTCTATTAGAAGTCTATTCTATTGATTTTTTTTTGTTTGTTTGTTTGGTTTGGTTTTATAATAGTCTGGGCTGAGCCACATTTACACTACCTCCATGCTGTTCTGTCTAGCTGAGGAAGACTTTCACAACCTTTTGATTAACACTGGGAAAACCATTAATGCAACTGGTAGGTTTACTCAGCTGATACAGATAGTTGATCCAGTCCGCTGATACAGACATGTAATCTAAAAAAATGGTCATCCTCTGGTTACCTTTGTGTTGGGCTAAGTCCAACTTTCCCTACAATAGCTCTGATTATATCCTATGTTGTTCTTGCTTGAGCTCAGCTTCATGAGCACATCTCCTGTGCCCGTCTCCTTTGAGCCTTCTTCCATTGCAGGTGTGTATTGCTCAGTCACAGACTTTTACCCTTAGTCTTCTAGAGAAGCAAGCAGAATCTACCCAAGTTATCAATAATAACCTACAACTTTGGTTGCAAGCATGACTAATATACGCTTGTCCATAATATACAAAGGTGTGTAACCTCCACAAAAAAATCTAGACATTAAGCAATAACTGGAGAAAGATAAGCTTAAAAGCCAATATCTAAGTCACACTTTTAAGTAGTCTCTGGATATCCTTCTTATTCTTGCTTTCTTTACCCACTCTCACTTTATCACTGAGAATGCACTTCGAGATGTTCTTGTGTTTTGGTAGAAGGCAGTTTTGTTTTATTATGTTTGGTTTAAATGAAGAGGCTATCAACAGGACTATGGTCTACTATAATTAACCGGTTAAACTATGCAATTATATCACAAAATACCCTGCAACTTCATTTGTATTTCAGCATTATGATTAGAGTTTCTCCAGATGTACATTTTTCTAAGATAAACAAATCCTCCTCTTATGTCCTTACAAAGATTTTCTGAGAACTTCAAAACTGGGGAAAAATTACTTATCAGTGTAAAATTTCTTTTTAGCCATAAAGATGCAAACATAAACAACTTGTGGACAGGAGTATTATAGGACAAAATATGACACTGTCACATCATTGTGACACCAAGTAACACCAATATATATTAGAATAACTTCAAAGATCTTCTGTGGAGTTGTGCCAGATGTTCACTAGAGTATCTGTGATCATAATCAACTCTTAAGACTTTAATAGTAATATTAAGGGGATATATCACCTACTATCAAACATGCCATGTAAACTATATAGCCTTAGCTGTCTACAGAGGAAAAAAAAATTGCTCTTTGCAATACTGGCACTCAAATACTCAAAAGCATTTAGAAATACACTGCATAGACTATCTTATTTCATGCTTGGTTTTGGTATTGCATGGTTATATTTTAGTGTTGTATTGATTTCTATTCTTTTTATTGTTGATTAATATTACAGGAAGACATCAAGTGAATAGAAATAACAGTGCTTTTTCACAGAAACGAACAACAAGTCCTTTGTGATTTCATCTAGTAATACGTGTATTTAGGAAATTATACCATTGAAATATCATAGCCACATAGTCTGGTTGGTAGAATCCTTCGCACATATCTCCACATCCATTAAAGACCTTTCAGAAACGACAAGTACCCAATAAAACTGCAGTTTTCCAGTTAGAGAATTAATAGACTTATTTTTTCCAGAGATTTAATCTCTAGGTTAAGTTTTTTCACCTTATAAACTTGTAATATGGAATTTATATTCCTTAGCAGTTGGATTTGGGTTGATAGGAATTTTGTGCTCATTATAATCTGAGAATATAGGAGTTAGTGAAGAGAAGATGACTCAAGAGGAACATTTTTCAACTGGCCTTACTCTCAAGGCATAAAGATTCTTAGGGTGTTAAATTTTACCCTGCCACCTGTGGTTTTTGGTGTTAGTAGCTCATTTTGAATCTTTATGCTCACCATTTCCTCAGCCCCTACCAACAATATCAGTTCTGTTTTTCGTATAAAATGTCAATAGTACGGCATGATAGATAATGCTAAAGCTACCAACCTGCTCAGAATATCAGTAACCAGAAAAATCACATCCAATTAAGGTAACTGCAGCTCTCAGGCTTTAACAAGAATACAGGATGATGTCTAAAAATAAGCAACCATTATTCTAACCCAATGCCTATCCTTCTGCATGAATAGATTACATTTTAGGAATAGTTAGTATGTGCGTGAGAAATAGGAATGTTTAAATTATTTCTCTGTACTGGAATTTGTGAAATGAGGGCTTGTGTGATGGGCTACAAGTCATCTCATATCAAATGTATGCAATTTAATATTGAAGTACATTTTATTTCTCTATGGAGTGACTGTTTTGATTAACTGAATCTTCATGTCATGTGAGTTCTTGTGGAAAAAACCCCCACTATTTCAGGATCCTTATTATTAGTAGATGATGTGGGGAGAACCCACCAATTTGCGTAAGAAAAATCTTTTCTGTTACATGTTTAAATATTTTAAAATATATGTTTTAGCTACACTGCAGAGGACAAAGAAAAGTACTCTGAAGGAGCAATCTGATGCTGAGTTCAGGAAAAGCAGGCTGCAAGGAATGGTGTCTGCTTTACTTGCTGACTGTTTTGCTGTACGTTGCTACACAAAGAAGGCAGGGCTGGACAGCAGGAAAGGAGAATGATTGTTTAGTTGGTGGCAGTCGCTGCCAGCATTTTGGAAAGTTTTGATCGGCGAGAGTAGAAGATTTTCTCTTCTTCAGTGCAATAAACATCTACAAGAGAGAAACTTTCCTAAAGCAGGACAGCACAGAGAGAAAGAGAGCAGGAAAAGGTTTGTAAGCAGGAATCCTACCACAGAGAAGAAAGATTTGCACTCCTGTGGTGTATACAGTGAGGTCTCAAAGGTGGCAGAAAAAAGGCTTCCTAGGAACTTCAGTTGGCACTGTGAAGTAGACTGTAACCTAACAAACTGCTAAAAAATGATGGTTGAGATTCAAATTCAAAGGAGGCCATTCTGTGGGGATACACAGTCAAGGGGAAGTCTGTTTATAAGCACTTTCATTTTAATCTTTCCTATCCAATAGATAATTTTCTCATTTTTTGGCCAAATATAAACTTGTTGCAGAGACTAAAAACTCTCAGGTTTTTCAGGTGTGCCCACTTTAAAGGAAAGGGGCAGATGGATCTGCTTCAAAACTCTGGTCAAGTCAGGATTCTGTCTTTAGGGGTGAATGAACTTTTCAACCTGGGTGAACCAAGTGCACTAAAAGAAAATGTACAGCAGCGTGCGACCTGCTTCTAACTTCCAAGATTACAGACTTTGACACTGCTTTCTTTGAGGTAGCTACTGTATCCTGACAATGGGGAATGAGCTCCTGTATTCACTGTTGAAAGAAAAGATGTGCAAAGTACCCAGAGCCCACAGGCTGTTGAAAAACTAGCTAGAATAATTAAGATAAACCTAAGTATGTGTTACATCAAAACTCCATTATGGTTTTAAGTTATGGAGACTATGTCATTAACTTGCAGTACAGTTTTAGAGATTTGCGGTGTAGACTTTTGTCAGGTTAAACCCTGCGATAACATTAATTTTTTCTGCTTTACCTTCCTTTTTTTTGCTTAGTGGTAGGTGATACTGGGATTTCATTCCTTCCTGCAGGGAAATATAGTGACTACAGGAAGTGAAGAGTCTCTTAATGAGGTTTCAGAAAAAAGATAAACTAGCATATGGAGGCATCTGTGTGAAACAGGGGAATCAGCACTAGTTGTTTTATCAAAATTTCTATTAAACAAATAAAACCAAATAAAAGCAAATAATAATGTTTCTCTATACTTACTGCCAAAATATATCTGCTGCACTCACTGTTTCACTATGAATATTTTGATTGTAATATAGACATATTTTTATATCTAAATCAACAATAAAAGTGTTGTGTCCCTGTTCTCGGGCATCACTGTTTCAGGACACATGAGTTCTAAGACTGTGAACCTGAACACACCCGTACGAACACAGTTTTCGGAGCAGAGCTTTCTCATAATGAATGGCACCATACACCCGGATATACTTTTTACTCTCCCATGAACACATTTGGGTGTGGACTTGCCTTCCAACATACTACTCTGCTCAGCTCTTACAAAGAATATGTGTGTTCAGGAATGGGTGCAAGAGGACATAATTCATCAGACATTTATACCAGTTTTTGAGAGTGTCTTGTTGGATATAGACTGCACACAGAAGGAGGCTTCTAGCAGGGAATTGATAGGTCTTTGGAACCATTACCTATATTGGCCATGCACAGGTAGTTTGCATAACACAAATATGACTATTTGTATCTGTCCTACAAAAACAAATATAAAAATTAATGCCAGACACACAGCTATTACGTATCATTTTAACAGAAATGATCCTTGAATTTCATTAGATTTTTTTACAGATTCTTTCCACATTTAATTCTCCAGGCAACTTCATTCCACTGGCTGGAAAAAGGAGCCAGTTTATTGAAATTTCATAATAAATATATTTTGGCTTCATACAGTAACCATAACTCATCCCTGGAAGTAAATTATCAGTGAATGGTATTTTCAAATGGTTCATAGTGCCTGCATCTTACTAAGAAAAATTATTGTCTTAATATCATTGCAAATTACAATGGAAATATTATGCATACTAGAATTGTGCTGAATGTTTTATTTAGGAAAACATTGATTCTAAAAATGTATCATAATTTACAAATTTATACCGGAGTGTACCATACATTCTTAAAAATTAAAGCTGTCTGGCCCAGCTATATTTGCTTATGAAAAATAGCTCAGCTTTAAATAAAGTCATAAAAATTGCATTCTTCTCATTTCTAGAGGTAATCAGCTATGACATTCAATGACATAAATCTTTGCTCTATTCATTTTCTTCTTCTTCTAGGAATATAAAAATGGAATGTTTATAAAGGTGATGATGAGAGCAACTGTAATGCAATCTCCACCCTGTATTTCAGCCATTTTAAAAGTGAATGCATGCTGAAAGATTTTGGAAACTTTTTATAAGATATTCAGAGAAATCTGTGAAGAATTGTTTCACTCTGTCTACCTTCATTTCCCAGTTGATTGCTTGTTTGTTTGTTTTCAGCTGTATGGAATGGACTTTGAAAATATTATCTCAAGTTTTCATGACATTCATAAGGTTTTGGGGGCCAAATCCCTAATCCAGCTGTAGCCTTTTACTCTCAGTGAAGATGATTTAGCCTACTGGCATTTATCTATCGAAATATTTAAGCATGAGAATGAAGACTATATTAGGTTGCTTACTTTGAGGGATGAGGATATTTCTATGCTGCTTATTGATAAATAAAGAACATATAATTTTTCAAAACATGGTATAATAATAAAAAAACATGTACGCCCTTCTAATGAAATGGTAATTAGTACTATTGACATTGTGGAAATAATACTACTTTTCAGCTTATATTCTGCTGAGAGAGGAAAAGGAATAGATTCATATTTTTCTTGTACAAGGTAAATAGGGTAAAGGAAATCCACATATAAAGCCATGTTGAGTTCAATTTAAAAAGACTCTGATGGTTTTTCATTCCTGAGGATGAATTGATTATTAATGTTTACTTTGACAAATAGAGCAACATATTTTTCTGCACATCATTGGTAGTATGAATTTATTGCCAAGAATTTTTATGCAAGTTCTACAATGTAAAAGTTAGTTACCATCAGTAGATTATGCTGCTTCCTTTGGATCTGATGTTATGCTCACAGTCTTCAATAACAACTTTAAAAACTTTCACCCCTTTGTGAAGATATGGCAGCAAACAGAAATGAAATATAAATTATGAATTTCCTTCCACCAAAAAGGTACTTGACCTGGAAAAGAGACAAGGAAGCATAAATACATAAAAATATTGACACTTCTGAGTGATTATGGGGGAAAACAGTTAAGGATATGATTAGTTTAAAGCTACTTAAGATAGACAGAAAATTGCATTACATAATAAAAAGGTTAAAATTTCACAACTTCAGGGAAATCTCTAGGGAGATGTCTATTTGTTATGTGCAGAAATCAAAAGATTCAGACTGGAATTCTTCTGCATTTATGTGGTATAATTCTTCATACAATTTCTTTTAGTATTTCCTTTGAATGTCGTAGAGGTAAACCTTTTCAGTCTATGTGTTGGATTGAAGAGAAATTACTCTGAATTTGGATAAAGACTTACACTGGTAGTCCAAAACACCGTCATGACCACTCCAGTCCCTATTTTTATTGTCATATACTGAGTCACCAAGGGGACTAATACACCCTGACATGTTTAATGATATACTGAATAATATCCATGGGACGTTTTACACATTGTGGCTTTGTCTGCTTAACAGGAAGAATTGTAAAATACAGCACTGGTAGATTTGTCTTGACCCTTCCACATATACATTGAACAATTAGCTTATCGTTAGTATAACTCATCTGCCTTTAAGCATTTAAATCTCAGGCAGCTACTATTAAGTAACTCAACTACATTTCCTCAATGGTCAGAACAGACAGAAACCTTATACTTTAGATACATGTCTTTTACAATGAAAAAAACCTCCTCAGAGAAGCTACCTTTATTATTGTCTAGATAGAAAAGCTAAATTGCATTTTAGATGCTTAATGCAAAAGGCAATAAATCCCCCACATTTTGGGTTAAGTACTCAAGAGAGACTGATAATATGTTTCAAGAGACGGAGTTGAGCTTTTCTGTCTATATTCCAGACAAGTAATTTGTGAGACGGTACCAAGTTAGAAATCTTATACAGGCTTTATAATAGTCCTGGGCCTCAGCTAACATGCATATGTAGCCTCCAGACTGAAACCAGCTTTGCCCCCTAAGCGAGCAAAGCAGCTCAGGCCTGTTGATACTGTCTTTGCTGACACATTCATAAAAACCCGGTTAAACACTTTTAAAGATTGTACCTGAACACCTCAATTCGTTTGGCTTCAATTAGTGGAAAAAAAAAATAGAAACCACATATTTGTATTTCATCAATGAGCTCTACCGGTTTTTCAGGCATAAGAAGTGGTCCATAAATCAGCTTTTCTTGTCATTTCTGGAATTTAATTTTGCTCTGGATGAGAATTCTACATGCAATATAAAGATTTATCATCATATGAAAACTCTGTATTCTACCTACACAAGAATTCCAATGAAGACCAAATTTCTCAAACTTCTGAGAAATGTGGGAAGAACTGTTATGTGTGATTCAACTACCAAGAATAAAATCTCATCATAATACTTTCAATGAACATTGAAAGAAATGCGGTGCCTAGTGGAATAAAAAGAGGTATAAACTAAGAGGCTATTGTCCTTCAGCAATCTACGTGTGTAATCAACATGAGCATATTATTATTGCATCTGACAGTCTGCCAAAAACCTTATTTGTGGTCTAGAAGAAATTCACGGGAGTCAAGGCTGCCGAAAAGGTATCACTGAAAGTAAGAACTGGCCCAGAAAATATTTCCCCAGTCCCACCACACAATTGGTTGGCAAACTACTGCACCTGCCCACGCTGGGACACTTTTTTCCATGGACTATTGATGTGTCCATGTGGGAGATGAGGCAGCCAATATAGGACTCCATGTTTGATTCATTATCCACATCTAAAGCAACAAAAAATGAACAGCTGGATTACAAAGAAAAATCTGATGAAACTTTTACTCAGGTGTATAGACGTATCTTGCAAGAACTCTGTTCTAGCTATTGAAAGTGAAGGAATTTCATGTAGGTGTGGCCCATGCATAGCACCAAAAAAACCCACCCCACCACCAAAAAAACCCACAAAAAGATAAGGAAAAGAAAATGTATAGTAATAATAAAAATAAAAAATGTTATGCTTTTGTTGAACTACTGACATATGTGGTTCTTGCAGAGTCACATCTACTAGGCTTTGGTGCAGATAGTCTGAAGAAGTATTGCAACAAATGTGACAAGGGTTTATCCACAACTGCTGATATCAAAAAGAGGATTTCTCCCATGGTTGTTTAACAGGCAGTCGAATATAATAGGAAAGATGAAAAATGTTAGAAGTATTTATACAATAGCATGTTTTTTAAAGTAAATAGAAATATATGTATAATAAGAGAATCTGATATTGTTGACATTTTGACACAAAATAAATTTGCTGGCTCTTGAAAACTACTAAAATGAACCAGTATGATCCATGTGGTCTGCTTCTTTCACAAAAAACATATAACATGCACTGCATACCAAAGTTGTGCTTCGACTTTTCCTACTAAACAGTGAGTCTTCTTGGCAAATTACAAGCATTAAGTCATTAAATTATTATAATACAAAGAGCCTTCCCTGCAGTTTAGTGAAAAGAGAGATCTCCCATCTCATTTTTTTCAATACTAGTAAAATTAGCTGTTTCCACACATTTAAGTTACACAAGAATAATCTATCCTCAGTGCTTCTGCAGATAACCTGAAAATCCTTAACCCATTATTTCATTTAGAGCAATACAGCAGGACAAGACTAGATTATGATAATGGCCATGTATGCAAACACGTATGTTTGAAAAATGTCTGAATGGCAGCTGTGCCTACCTCAGCATCAGAAGGGACAACTGAGTGAATAGAAGCTGAGGAAGATAAGACACAAAAGAATTCTTCAAAAAGTAGCTGTAAGTTGTCTCATGCACATCCAGTGGATATACAAGGATTTGAACCCTTGGAAATCTACAGGAAAAGACAGTACTTTCCAAGTAAATGGTAGTAGGAATGCCGAGCATTTCAGTCACAATCAAGAGCAGATGAAAGAAGAAAGCAGGTCTCTTTAATGACCTATTCATGCTGCTCTGCAGAAAGTATAAGAGAGTAAGATGGCTCACAGATGGTGATATTAATGTTGTATGATGGACATGTTTTGCACTACACAGTGCAGGTTAGACTTTGATTCTTTTAGGTACCATTAGTAAATGTATATCTAGACAAATCCTTCATGCTACTAATCGCTTATAGTCTGAGTTGTGTAAAAGGAGTCCTTTTATTATACCAGGGCTTTTTCTGTCATCTCCTAAAAATCCTCATCTCTCTTACAGTGAAGCTGTGCTATCAACAGATACGTGCTAAAAGCAAGCACTTATGTACAGAAAAGAGGGTAGATGGGAGCACTGAAATGCCATGTTGATAAACACTATAAAGGAATCTATAATTATAATAAAGTATAAATAAGATTAGATAATGCCATGGAGGAATTAAGAAAGCACCTTTATGCAAGGGTTATTATACATATTTAGAAAAAGTATAGTCTCTTCTGAAAGGAAGATGACTCTGTTTTCAAGAGCCAAATATTTGCAGATTTATCCTATATTTTCTAGAAATGTCATAACTGGGAACTTCCCTTAAATAAAGGCTAAGGATAAGTGAGTAGTGCAGAACAGTCTAAAGTATTTAACTTTACAGGAAAAGGCAGAGTTTTTTCAATACATAAATTGTAATTAACATAAAATTCATATACAAATCACTATTCCTTTTTTGCCTGACAATTTCACTCTAAGGATTTAGCACAGAAAGTTAGGTCAAATTGTTTTAGACCAGCTTTTATATGCTGACTGAGGGTCACAGCTCAAAAATATGGAATCATCTTTGCTACTTTTACATTAAAACAGATTTTTATGAGAAATAAAGAATGTAGAACAGAAAGTTTATGTGTTTGTGTTTTATATATTGCAGTAAAATTTATCAACTAATTATCATGCCTTGTCTCTTGGAACAGCTGAGGACAGCCATATTTCCTCACTCAAGAACAGATACACTGTGCTATTCTCCTTTTTGTCATACATAATAGATGGACAATAGGGGCTTAGAAAAATAATGTGGGTATATGAATGTCACACTGACGGTAAGTCAGGTTAGAAACAATGACCACTTCAATTATCTCTATGGTGCTGGTTTTTAACTATTGCAGCAGCTTTACATCATGGTGTATTGTTTTCTGGGATCTACAGATATAAAAAACCAAGCCTTTCTTGCTAGAAATAGCAATACCAAGTCCATCAGCTTGGCTGTAGTGTGATTTGCCTCATTTCTGTGCTGAGACAGTTCTTTTAAGCTATTCAAGTTTTTGATCTGCACAGCTGCTGCTTCACTTATTAGTATTCGACAAAGGAGCTCATTCTGGGATAGTTCACTCCAGGATTGCTCTCAAAGGCAAAATGGATGAAACTGCATACTGCACACTCCTCCAACATTATTCCAGTTGACTTTGTACTTTCACATGCCCTCATGTACATATCAGGGCATGTAACACATACTTTTCATCCCATGCTTCAAAAATGCTTATCTAGAGAGCTGAAACATAGTTCATGATATTATAGATGGACAAAAAAATCATCATCCTGTTATCAGCTGGAATCATTTGTGATCAACACTGTCTCAATTGATATGGACAGTATCCCCATCACAAATGATAAATATTTCCAAATATTCCTATCCTTCGTATACAATTCATTGGAACAACAACAAAAACAACAAAAACAAAAAAAAAAAAAAAGGAGAAAAAAGAATCTATACATGAAGTCTGCTTTATTATTCTCTTCCATATACTAATATGGTTTTAAACTATGTTTTATCACCTCTGATTGATGCTAGTGACACATCACAATAAAAGTATTCTTGCCTATGCTGGAAGAAATTTCTGTGATAGATAGACTTACAGAGTGATACTCAATTTTAAAACTTACTCTAAAATTTCTACGACATATTTTAATATATGTACTAATCTGTTCTCCAGAACCCAAATAGGCATTTGCTAAATGTCCTATGGATCAGAAAAAAGGTCTTGTTGTAGGCTTTAATTTCCAGCTCTAGCCAGCATAGGAAATGTTCTTCTCATATCTCCAAAAGTATAGCTGTGAATTTTATATGATGGGCAAAATATGAGGCAAAGAACTCTAAACCTTCCACCAGTAAAGAAAATGAAAACTGAACTTAAAAAGGACTTGGCAGTCTTTCAATGGTGAAAATAAATAAGTCCCAATAAAGTTATTTATAATGCACCACTGTCTGTGTAAGTAGGTTTCTTTGCATAACTCGTCTTTCACAGATTTTTCTGGTTTATGAACCTATTTGTGTTTCTGTCATCTATAACATCGTGTAGCAACAAGTTTCACACTTCAGCTGTTTTATGTAAAAAATATTGCCTTTTGTTTCTTCAAGATATGCTCCCTAGAAAATTAATTTGATATGATTATTTACATCTTCCAAACTATTCATGATTTTATTGACCTCTAACTTATTCCACAGTTACCTCTTTTTCTGTCTATATAGACTCTACCTGCACAAAAACTACTCCATAAATTTCATTATTCTTTCTGCTATATCCTACTTTTTCTACATTCTACCTGAGACTAAGAGACATAGAACTGCAAATTGTTTATGCATTGCCCTACATATGTTTTTTATTTTGTTGTTTATTCCCTTCCTAGTTCTTCCAAATACAATATTTGGGGGATTTGGACACTTGCTAAGATGGATCTCATATTTCTGTAGAGCTGCCTACAATGAGTCCAGAATCGCTTTTCTGAATGCCAATAAATTATTTAGGGACTCTCATTGTTTACATACATAGAGGTTACTCTACTTGCTCATTACTCTACATTTGTCACCACTGAATTTTGTCTTTTACTGCTCATTCAGTATTGTAAACCTCTGCAACTTTTCAGACAGATTTTGCTTTTACTACCCTGAATAATGTAATACTACCAGAAAACTTTGTCACCTCGCTACTCACCTCTTTTCTGGATGGCTTATGCATATGTGTAATATATGAGCGGGTGAGAAAATGCAATGTGCAATGAATTTGCAGAATAGTCTAGCTCTGGTTTCCCCTCTTTTGTCCCCTTTTTCTGTGCGACTGCAACCACTTCATCTTCCAAAGACTATATTGGATTGACAGAGAGATAAAAGCTAATTGTTCATCACTTCAGGGTGGGAGGGCAGTGCTAAAACCAGAATTGCTATATGCAAGAAGTCTTCTAGCATTTCTGGTAGAAGTAATTGCTCCTTAAAATTAGGATCACCTGTGGCCTGTAGCCCAGAAAAACCATAGGTGAAAGAATGTGCTTTCTTTTAATATCCAGATGTATTTTCACAGAATGAATTTTGGTTTTTTCCATATATTTTCTGTTTAATGTCATGCCTGAAAGTTATCTTTTAATTTTCTTATTGGCATGGCTGTGCTGGGTTCTGTCAGGAAAGAGTTAGCTCTCTTTACCATGGCTGGTATGAAGCTGTTCCTGGATGCTGAGAGAAGTGCTGATAAGGTCTTAGCTGGTGCTGGGGAATACCAGCACCACATTCAAGGTCTTTCTCTGCTTCTGCAGTTGCATCCCTAGCTCTTGCTGTCTCGCTACAGGCAGTGCAAGGGACACACAGTTCAGACAGCTGAGCCAAACTGACCAAGGAAGTATTTCATTCCATAGTATGTCATGCGTGGGGCTTAGACAAGGAGTGGGTACGGGAGCCATTAATCTCTCTTACTCTCTTGCTCATTTACTTCCATACTCTTGCTAACTCCTCTGCTGGCTCATTCATGAGGTACTTGGTGGGTTTGTTTAGTGTTCTCAGTAGTGCTATCGCTGATAGGGTTTGTTTGGAATCTGGTGTGACAGCTCTCGGGCTCTGGCCCTCAGGCTGCAGCTCTCAGGCTGCAATTGCTCTCAGGCTGCGGCTCTCAGGCTCTCTGGGTCTGACTCTCACTACTCAGCACCCGGTTGTGCATTGGTCAGTAGGTGGTGAGCAACTGTATCATAATTGTATCATATTGTATCATATGTTTTATTTTCTATTTTTTAATTACTTATTATTAGTAGTATTTGTACATATTAATTTAGATTTAGTTAGTAAATAGTTCTTATCTCAATTTTATGAGCTTCCTTATTTCTTTTTCCTCCGATTCTCCCCCTCTGCTGGAGGAGGGAGGGGGGATTTGTGGGAGCAGCTTCATGGTATTCTGGTAGCCAGAGTTAAACAATGACAATGGCTAAAACACTATCTGAAAGCGGTGAAGTATGCTAATACTATAAAGTTTTGGGTTTTCTTTGGTTTTGGATTGCTGCTTGATCTTATTTGGAAATTACCAGAACTTCAAAAAATGTGCCAATGTCAGTATAGGTGTAACTAAATTGTCATTAGGACCCTGGAAAGATCAGTGGCTGCGGAGGGAGTCCCTGCAAACAATAACATTCAGAGACATGTCAATGGAAATGCAAACAAGATACTGGAAGACAAACAGAAGAAAAATGTTTAGGACCTGCTGTAGTCTCATTTCAGATACTTTCAAGTATCAACTACTACTTTAAATAAGTACTTTGGTACTAGAGAGCTAGGCAAAAGCACATCCATATTTGTTCTGATTTTCGACACATTTACTTATTATAAGTTATGGCCTTGGTTTCTTGCTTTATTTTTCTTTAGTCCTTTGTTGGTTTGTTATTGCACACCTTTTTAATTGAATGTAGCGTATAAACAGCTTTATTGACTATGTAGACACATGTACCTCTTGAAGAAAAACAATAAAAATGCATGAGGGAATATGATTTTTTATTTCTATTTTTGATGAAGAGAAAAATTATCATTTCTGCTCTCATCTGATGTAATGACAATTCAAGGTGGTATTAAAATATGGAGAAACCTTCAATCTAGAATTTTATATAGACTTTTATGTAGTTTATTACTGAGTGGAACTTATGGAGACGCTATCTTCAAATTCATCTATTTCTACCTCCAGCTCTGTTAAAATACCATGTTGTAATTCATTCTCAGATATTTTTCTTGTGACGTTACCAAACTTCACTTTATATATTAGACTTCACAATGAAACTGTAAAAAGTTTCCTGACGAGAAGTAATAGTGTTCTACTTGAGCTCAGCCAAATGACAGGCAGAGGAAGAGCCACCTCCTTTTAAAAGCTGGGTGTTGGTCCTGGTTAGAAGAAAACCACTTATTAGGTGATTTCTTCATTTATTTAAAACAACAGTTATATAATGAGCAAGCAGCTATTGTTTAACCTGTTCTGGCTTTAGCTTAGCTTTGTATGATTGGTACAGTGTCTATTATTACAATCATTTTGATATATTGTTGTAAGTGACAGTAATATGCAGTACTTATCATTTGTAGACTAAACTACATGTAACACTAGACTGAAGATGTAGTGTGAGCTGGGCAGATGGAGAGTAGCAGAGATCTCAACAGTGTGGGCACAGGATGAAAGCAAAGGCTTCAAGCCATAAGGCTTTAGGCAGACTTCAGTGAAAAAATTCTGATCATTGGAGGAATGTCATTTTGGAAGCCTAGAAAAAGACTGGGTTTAGGGGAAATAAAGAGACCAAGGAACAAGATATGTAAACTACACCATACACAGAAAAAAATGGATGTGATGTCGAAACCATACAAATAGCACCAAGTAGATACTAGAGTGAATGAAAAAAAAAAACAGTGCCAAATTTCTAGTGAAGGACTTGGGATGTTGATGACTCACCTTAAAGTTATTCCATCTTCTTCTAGGAAGACCAGCACCATGACCTTAGGATCCATAGAAGTACTGGAAGAATAAGCATACTGCCAAAGAAAGGAGTACATACTAAAAAGTTTGCATATATCAGTATTAAATTTTTTATTAAAGAGTACTTTTTACCTGCAATAAAATTTTTCCCTGTCATTGTAACTTAAGGAATATTTTTGGATAGTTTATATAATCACAGAATGGTTAGGGTTGGAAGGGAGCTTAAAGATCATCTAGATCCAACCCCCCTGCCACGGGCAAAGACACCTTCCACTGGGTCAGGTTGCTCAAAGCCTCATCCAGCCTGGCCTTGAAGACAGCCAAGGATGGGGCACCCACAGCTTCTCTGGGCAACCAGTTCCACTGCCTCATCACCCTTTCTGTGGAGAATTTTTTCCTGATGTCTAATCTAAATTTACTCAATTTCAATTTAATCCCGTTACCCTTTGTCCTGTGACTTGTGCCCTTGTGAAAAGTCCCCCTCCATCTTTCTTGTAAGTCCTTTCAGGTACTGGATGGTGCTATAAGATCTCCTCGGAGCCTTCTCTTCTCCAGGCTGAACAAGCCCAATTCTCTCAGCCTGTCCCCATAGGAGAAATGCTCCAGCCCTCTGATCATCTTCGTGGCCTTCTTCTGGGCTTGCTCCAACTAGTCAGTATTCTTCTTATGTTGGGAGCCCCAGAGCTGGACACAGTACTCCAGGTGGGGTCTCACAAGAGCAGAGGAGAGGGGGGGAGGGGGGAATCATCTCCCTTGACCTGCTGGCTATGCTTGTCTGGGTGCAGCCCAGGATATGGTTGGCTTGCTGGCCTGCTAATGCACACTGCCGGCTCGTGTTCAGCTTTTCATCCACCAGTACTTCCAAGTCCTTCTCCTCAGGGCTGCTGTCATTCCATTCTTTGCCCAGCCTATATCCATGTTTGGGACTGCCCCAACCCATGTGCAGGACCTTGCAGTTGGCACTGTTGAACTTCATGAGGTTGGCAGTGGCCCACCTCTTCAGCCTGTCCAGGTCCCTCTGGATGGCATCCCTTCCCTCCAGCGTGTCAACTGCATCACACAGCTTGGTGTCGGTAAACTTGCCAGGCACAGCAGTGAGACTGACTGTCCTGTAGTTCTCTGGATCACACTTTTTTCCCTTTTTAAAGATGAGTGTTATGTTTCCCCTTTTCCAGTCTGTGGGAACTTCACTAGACTGCCATGACTTCTCAAACATGATTAACAGAGGTTTTACAACCTCATCCACTAGTTCTTTCAGGACCTGTGGATGTATTTCACCAGCTTGATCCTCCACTTCTGAGCCCTTCACCTCAGTGACCCTTCTTTCATTAGGTTAATAATAAATTATTGCCTTAAATATGAGGATAGTTTTATTATCCCACAGAAGTTGTAAAGTGTGACTGATCTGGTGCCCTACCCTCAAGTTCTGGTAGTAGTTTGAAAACAACCACTGAAGACAGTACTGAATTTGACTGTAGAGGTAGACCAATGAGACCTTTTCAGTTTGGTGTATCATATTGCTGTTATTGCCTCTACTGAGTACTTTTTCAATGGGACTTTTAGTGCTTCCATTGATTACATATTTTTAAAAAAGATCTGAAAGGTTCTTTTTTCAGTTACAAAAAACTGAAAACAGATCTGCCAATTTCTGTTGAGGAGCATAATGGCATGAAGAACAGTTCTGATTGCACCAATGAATAAAAATTTTCATTATCAACTCTTCAAGTTTCAATTTTTATTTTTAAAGAGAGGTTCTTTAAAAACTATTAGTGTTGTTTGAGGTAAGATTCATGCTTTGGAGAATGGATGAAATAGTTGGCTTTCCCCAAACCAGGATATTCCCACTGCAGCTCAGGAACAGGATCTAATGAGAAGTTAAGGGTTGGGAGGAGAGCAGGGACTGATTCTCATAGTTTCGTTCAGTTGCTCCGAGAACTGGCTGCCAGAAATGGAGATCTGCTGAAGCCAAATTCTAGCTCAAGGTTATTTTTCAGTATAAGCCAACGTTGTGCCTTAAGTTTGAATGCGAAGTAGAAGAAAAAGGTATTTGTCCTACCTGCCTCCAATCAACAGCATCAAATAGCAGTGTGGGGAAAAAACCACAAACCACAAAACTGTCTTCTGCCTGAATGCCCTCCTCTTTTTGAAGTGTTCTTACCACAGATAGGTGTTACATATTCCATATTTTAGAATTATTTTTTTTTTCTGTTTACATCTAAATTCCTACAGTCTAGCTGACTTTCCCAGAGCAGATAATATGGATTCAACAGGACATGTCTGTTCTGGAGTCATGCTTTATTTTTACAGCTGTTAACTGTTACATAGACACTCACCATCCCTTACAGGTCAAATGTATTATGGATTTTTAAGTTGAGGAAGTCTTAAAGCATATATAGACCTTGGCAGCAATCCAGTTTGAGCCAGTTGAAAATTTTAAGATAAGGATATAAATATTTCATCCTATTGTAATAAGAAAGATATTATTTTAAATACGTACATATCTGAAGAATAGTGTTTGCCAAAACAAAGCATGACCATGATTTAAAGTTACCACTAATTATTTGGTTTTGTTTTGGGAAAAATAAAGAAATTTTTATGATGCTTAAAAACTTTGCTTCACCGTGAAGTAAAATAGCTGTTGTACAGCTGATGGGGAAGAAAAGAATAAAAAGAAAAATGTGTAAGCCTTTGCCTGCTTGCCTGCATTAACATCAGAGGGTAATATTGTCATCCTGAGCTCTCAGATGACAGGTGGGGACTAGTGATGGTGATAAGGAGAGGTGGTAGCAGGAACAGCAGAAGAAGTGTCATGAACTCTGAGATGTTTCTTGGTGCCCCAAATGCATTATACTATGGAGTCAGTAATCATGTTTCACTCTAACATTAATCCTCATCACTACTGTTTATGTACCCCTTTTATATATTATTTTGTCTGTCTGTTATTTTTACTACTAAGAAAATATCTGAAGGACATCTGAAAAGGAGATATTAAATTAATCTCATTTATCGAAAACACAATAAGCTGTTCTAGGCTTCGGTGCTTGGAATTAAAGCTCTTCACCTGATTTCTGCAACATTCTATGTCCTTTACACTCCTTCAAGGAGGAAAAAAAAAGAAATAAATTAGTTTTCTTTTGTTAGACTGTGACATGAATGGGGAGGAAATTGTCTGAAAAGAACTCACTTTTAATGAAATAAACTCACCTAAAATGAAGAAAAGAAAAAACCAAGAAAACCAAACCAAACCAACAACAACAACCAACCAACAATGTACTTCAAGGTATTTCTAAGGATTTATATTCTATTCATAACAAAGAATAAATCAAGCTATGGTATGAGAAACATTCACACAGACAAACTGCTCGGAAAAGACAATTTGCATTACAGTTCCTGCCACCATCTAATATCCCTCTTTTTGTTCACAAATACAAACTTTTATGACACCCTTAAGGCTTGTGAATGTTGCCTTCTCAGTGATGTGTTCTCATTTGGAGTAAAGCCTTAGTGGTAGAGAACTGTCCAAAACTGGGAAGAGGTTAGCAGGATTTGAATCAGATCTTCTCATTTTAACAAAATTCTACAGTTTCTTAATCTTTACAATGTGCCAGTGGACAGAAAAAATTTAAGTCTGTGTTATTTGGGTAAACAGCACTGTAAGAATAGAAGAAAATCTACAGAGGATTTAAATTGCTAAATTGTGCCCCCAGTAAATTTCTGCCATCAGAGTAACAAGGAGGGAGGAATAAGTTGTTTAAAAAGAACTCACTTAAAACAAAACAGCACTTAAATAAAGTCTTAATTATTTCACCATTTTTCTAAGATATTCTATTATTCTGATTACAATGAACAGCTTAACTAGAGTATAGTCTCATCACAGTCAGAAGCTGATATCTAATGTTAAAATTTAATGGTTTCTTCCTGTACATACAGAAGACATGTACAAGATACAAAAGTTATATTCAGCCAAAGAGTTGCATGAAAAGCATAGAAATTAAAAGAGATATAAAGCACCATATACAGCACAGAAAAACCTCGCTTAGTAATTTCAATGAAGAATCAGTAACCACAATTGTTTCAGCTTCAGTTGCATAAGAGAAATTAAAACACCAATAACAAAAATCAGGTTTCTTTATTTGGCTTTTCAAAAGAATGCTTTGTTGCTATACACGATTGAAATTCATATTTTATGAAAACAACTAATTTATTAAAGTCTTTAAAACAAAACATGTAATATATAATATTCAGAGATTTGTGTATTCAAAAATAGAATACCTAATGCTAGAGTAGTTTGCTAATATTTAGGAAGAAAAGGTTGCTGCTGGGGAAAATGCTAACTCAGAACTAGTTTTGGTATTGAATTTCTTTTATCTTTTTTTGCTCAGAGTCTCTATATACAGCCTTAAAACAATTAAAAAGAAGGTGCAAGATTGGAATATTATGATGCTGTGGGACTTGAAGACCCCTTCATTTCTGCAGCCTCTAGCTTTTCCTGTACAAGTCACTGTTCCACTTGTCTCTACTATGATAATGATACAGGAGATAAAAAGCAATGATGTAGAAACTGGAAACAAAAAGTCTGAGCATGTGTGTTGTATCCCCCTGACCAGAGCATGATAACAAGTCTGGGGCAGAGAAGAAGGGTGTATATCCAGGGGTGTAATGCCCTCCTGCTGCAACAATCCAAGCACACAGCATACATCCTTCTGCCCTTTTAGATAAACATTAGTAGTGTTGATAACATTAGCTGAGGTAACAAGATTTAAGGGTAAAGTATTCCAGCAGATAAACCTTCAGTGTATATCATAGTGGTTAAGAGTCAACATTCCCAAAGGCTGGGACAATGCCAGAACCAATGGGATGCAAAAATTAATTTACTATATGATTTAAAAATTATCTATCTGGCCAATGTATCTGATGCTTAAGTCCTCACAGACTTTGTTAGGATTCCCTCTTCCACATGTAAATGCTCCTTAATCCTTTAACCCTCTTACCTGTCCTAAAAATTTAGAAAGCAAAACCAGTGGTTTCTTATTGTCCATATCTGTCGCACAGCATAGTTGCCATCAACGTTCATGTAATCAATATGGATATAGCCAGCCTTCTGCAGTGCTTCTTGCCTTCATCATGGTTAAAATCGGGGTAATTATTTTTCTTGCTCCTCTCTAATGAATTTGACACAAAGGCAATGATACTAGAATATATCCAACTTCTAAAATATTATGCCAGCAAGTGTGAAGAGCTATTTTTTCAGGAGGAATTAATATTATCTTTAATACTTAGCCCACTTGTCTCAGATCTGTATTTTTGAGTGCTTTGAAGACTGTGGTTAGTTTAAGTATTTTAGAGAATGTCTATCATGATCTAATTTGTGCCATTAGTCACTTGGACTAACATCTTCACAAGCACTCTGTCTCCTCACATTTGTGAGTCTGGTTGACTTCAGATGTCTGCATGGTTTTGAGAATTGCAGCCTCCTTCATTAGGCTAAGATAAAATTACCATAGAGCAAACTATTAATATATCAAGCAAACTATTGATATATCTTTTTTCTTTTTGAGTACATTTAAATAATTGAAGAGTTAACCAAATATAAAAGAAATAAATTGGGAATGAAAATTGGGAATGGGTTAAATTTGTAAATAAGCTTGAAGTATCCGGCTTTTGAAACTTGTGTGGAATATCAAATGCCATTACACAACACTATTTAAATCATTCCACAATTTAAAATGAGCTCAGGGAAAGAACAACCCCATGTAATTCAATGGCCAGCTCAGCTCTGATGACAAACAATGTGTTGAACATAAATGAAGCAAAATGAGCGTTACTTAAGGAGTTGTGGTGGGAAGAGAGATGCTGGGGGCCAGGGTGGGGGGGGGGGGGGGGGGCGGGGAATGTCAAAAACTGAAGTGGAAGAAGGAATTCTAAAGACCATAATGTAATACAACAGGAAAACTCACTTTTCCAGTAAAAAGTAAAGCAGAGGTGAGAGAAAAATAGTCAAATAAGAGTGAATGAGAGATGCTGTTGTTTTTCAGCAGGGAACAGATGTTGCTTAAGAAGGGATGGAAAGGGGGGGATAAGAATGCAATGAAAATGTTATCATAGATCTGGAAATTACTTTGTCCAGGAGTGAAATAGAAAAATGACCCATGGGTGCCTGATGGAGCAGCTGTTATTCTGCATTTGTGTTCTGACAGAAGTACTGTAGTGTGGTTTGAGCTGGGGCTATAGAGAAGAGTAGCTAGTGTTGGACACCCATCTTTGTAGATAAAGAAAGCTAACACTAGTTATGATCAGAGTTGGTCCAAACGTAATTTTTTTTTTTTTTTTAAACAATGTATTTTAGAACTTCATTGTGAAAATAGGGGGAGGGATGCCAAGATTAAGAAAACTCATCTCTTCTACTTTCTTCTTATTATTTCTACTCTTTCATCATTATTTTCTTAAAATGATGAAAGAAGAAAAAGGACAAAGGAGAATAATAAATGGGTAAAGGTGATTAGAAAAGAGAGTATTTCTAAAGAGAAAATCAGAAAAATATGCAAAATCTAAAACATAGTTCTTTCAAAAGCAAGGGATGGAATAGCACTAACTTTAAAATCTTCATATTTCCTTCCTTTCCTCAGAGATATCTAATCTGACTGGAAATTCTGTTTAGATTTATTATGTTTTCTAGATAGTCTTGCCTTCCTTCATGCTTACCTTGAGCAGATCTGACACCCTATCTTTGGTGAAGACATTGTCCATTAAAATGGCAGATACAGTCTTGCCCTCTCTCCCACTTGTAACATTGCACATGCTGAAGGATGTGCCTGACATCTTCTTCTCAGGATGTGACGTTCAGGCATTCAGAGTAGGTGCCATAGTTTTCTCACACATCTGTCACTGCATGGCTCTTCAGGGCAGTTGTGCAGGAACAATTCTGTCTGCCACAGACTGTGTTAGCTTTCATAAGAGAGCAGTTGTATCAACATGAAGCTGTGATGATGAAAGAAATACAGAACAAGAACTGTCATCAAAATTCTGGGCTCAATAAAAGTAGAATAGCAAACCTCTTAACAAGGTATTTACCCATTATTTAGGTACAAAAAAATTTGTTATTTATTTATTTCATATTAGAGTTTGTTGAACCTCTTTAGAAATTTAATAAAATATGTTCTAGAGATGGAAATTTTAGTCAACTCTGATGCTGTGTCTGTTTCCAGTACTTTGTTTTATACTGTTCTGCTATTACTGAACATTTCAAAAGCAGAATTTGGAAATCTGTCAGGTTTCATTTAGTAATCATTCTGTACTTTTGAGTACTGATGAATGCCTGTTTATCATCCCATTTTGAAATAACATGTCTGTATACTTTCATTCTTACAGCTGTTTTACTACTACAAGTATGGCTCTAAAAGTGTCACAAGAAAAATGTGTAGGGAATAAATGATTTTATGGGATATTTACAGTGGATATTCACTCATATAGTTTGCAGAATGTGCCTGTAGGAGAAAAAATAAAAAGGAAAGTAATTTCCTAGTTCTGCCTTACAAATGATAATGAAAAAATCCTGTGAGATTGAAATCCTTTTCAAAAGCACCTTACTGTATTGTTCAAGAAACAAATCTTCCAGGAGCTGGGGCAATAGAGTGCATGTGGGTGGTTTGCATGTCTTCTGAATGGCACAAATGAATATGTTGACAGAGCACTAATTAATGCTCAGAAACATTTCAAAGTAAATAATTAGATGCACAGACAATCTGTAATGTTTTTGCTTATGAAATGAATTGCATTATGGGAAGAAAAGATAAAGTGGGTAGTATTTGAGTCTTCAAGAAATTATATGGGTAGTTCTCTGAAATGAAAGTTATGAAATCACTTTCCAATCTCACTTTGTCTTAAAATGAATAATGTAGTAAAACTTGAGATATTTTCTTGATGCCTTTTTCATATTTAATTTTCAGAAAACATGAATTGAAAATTTTCCCTATTCTACCTACTGCTTGTCAAATAAACTGAGGATGTCAGAAGTCTGGAGCTGGCAGAGTTTGAGAGAGGAAAAATGAATTACATTCTTAAGTATCATCTCAACAGTTTACATTTTAGACAGAAAGAAGCAGGCCTCATTCAGTAAAAACATTTCCTGAAATATATTGTTCTTAAGAGTTAGTTAACTGTGACTTTATAATCATTTCATTTCCTTCAGGACTTTTTCCATGAAAACTTTGTCCCAAGCATGTCTCTATAAATGAACTCAATCAGGTGCATAGAAGGTCCAACATCATCAAAATGTTTAGGTATGTCTTGTCTTTTATGCATGAACTCCCACTTATAAGATCTAGTCATTCTTAGCATAAGAAGACGGTTTTTATCTTACAGTCTGAACATTGCAGATCTGGCTTTTCTTCAGTCTGATTTATGACTAAAAATCCTCAAAGTCTGTTGTTTTAATGGTTAAAGCCTGCTAACGCGAAAGGAGCTTGTTTGTCAATGTGAAAGAAAAGAGAAGAAGTAAAGACTACAGCATAAGTCTTTTGCAAATGGTTGGGTTAAGAAAACTGTGTACTGAACTGGGAAAGAAAAACAGTGATAAATGCGTAGCTGGAGTTGAGGTTTTCTGAATGTGACATTATTATGGCTTGCCAAGAGTGGAATAGAACGCATGAGTCGTAGGGGACTACCCCAGAAGATGTATCAACTATGACAGGTTACCTTAAAGAGAAAAAGCTGCCTTGTTAGTATGAATCAAACTTAGAAAAATAAAAGTATTTAGGACCACTTAGCTCATAAGAATTTCAACCATTTTTTTCCTTGTCTGGTTAAATACATAATGCTAAGCAAAAAATAAAGTAATTTATGTTATAACTCATACAAAGTCTGTGGGTCTTCGTCTCCATCAATCGGCATGTTTAATGCGAAGTTTAGAGGTTTTTTAACAAAACTTTATATTGCAGGCTCTAAATTGTAAATATGCTGAGTTTATCTCAAGAAATATCTGTGGCTTGTATTAATTTCATAAAAATGTCTTATTTTTCAAAGGCTTGCCGGTTTATATGTATAATTTTTCCAAACCACATGAAGAATGTTTCCTCACATCTCCGTAGTCCGTAACACAGTTAATTAGTTCTAGGGCACCTAATTTTCTTTCTATGTATGTCAGATACATCTTCTTCAACTACTTTCGGATTTTAGATTTATTTTAGACTAGAATTAAACTATTACTTGAGGAATATTTCTTCATGTCTTGTTCAGAAGCTCTGAAAAGGAAATATTCAGTCTTACAAGTGCGACATAGTTTAGGTATGAACTCTTGCAGTTTTTGGAAAAAGCATCACGCAGTGTAAAGTTCAAATATATCAATGAGTTTGAAAACGTACCAAAACTACAACATGGAAAATAATATTGCATCAAATTTTTGAGTCCAAATATTTCACAGTCTTCCAGGCTATTAGAAAGTATCAGTCTTCTTCAGTCCTTCTCCCTGCTTCTAACAGAGATACCAATGTTTCTTACATAGCAATATGAGTTACAAAACTTCAGTCTAGGTTATGCAACTTTTCAAAAGTTCTTCATGACCCGAATTTGAATATCTTTTCTTTAGAGAAATGACTTTTAGAGATAGAGACATAGAAAAAAAGTATCATTTAATACCTGGAATAAAAAAATACTGTGAAGAAAACATTTTTTAGCAATTTTTGAATTAATTGTAACTTGTATTAATTAAACATTAAAAGCTCTTTAATAAATACATTTGTCAAATATAATTTGTTGCATAGAGCTAAAAAAATGTAAAATAACTCTAAGCATTTCAAAATCAGTCATACTCCCCAAATTACAAGATCTGATACCATCCATAAAATAACTTTAATTCTTGGAAGTTACTTTATCTTGACTTTTTAGGGTTTTTAATTTATCTGTGTTATCACAAATATTAAGAAAATTACTTGATCAGAATCACAACAAATATCTTCTATTGATTACCTGACTCCAGGATCTGATACTACAAAAATGATGTTATATACCACAGTTATTTACAAGACACATTTTTTAGAGCTTTTCCTGGAAAGCTTTCTTTTACTTTAGAAAATGTAACAGTATGGAAATTGAGATCAAGTGTCTGCTAATAGTAGTTGAATCATAATAGCTAGCTTTCAACATGAACTATGTGGACATAACAAATTTTCACTGTATTGAACATCAGCCTGTGTGAGGATTCTTTTCCAGTGAAACTGAAATGCAGAGTGGACCTGAAGTATCAGAGTAGCTCTAGAAAACGTTCAAGCCAATGGCAGGGTACGATGTCTACTGAGATCAAGCCCAGACCTTCATCAGGAGGCTGTGTTGCCCCAAAACAGGTTTTGCAACCAGCTCCAAAGAACTTCAAGTATGGTCTTCAGATTTGGCTCCTAGATGACCTTATCTCCTCCAACAAGAAAACTGGCTAGTGTCTGCCTGTGTCACACTCTCACAAATGCTGCCTGCTTTCTGTCTTCTGACCTACAAGTGTAGTTCACTGCACACTCTTCCGGAGTGCAGAATAAAGCATAAACATCAAAGATAGTTTACATAAAGCTCCTCTTCTTCCAGTATTGCTGTTGCTTGTGGGCAGCAGGGGAAGGATAGGACAACAGGAGCAAAGAACTAGGGCACTGCTAAGAGTAGACTTTTTGCTCATGGAGCCAGCAGAGCAGAAGAAAAATTACTCAGTTTCTCTATCTGTAAAATAATGATTATGGTTCTCCTTAGTGTGTAACGTACTTTGAAATATACCAGTTATGTGCTAAATATGCTTTCCAAAATGTGTTAGGAGGATTAAGGATACATCTCTGCAAATTAAAATACCATTAGAATACTTTCGAAGCCATAGAATTTACTAGTATGAAGGGCAAAACTCACTCAAATAAATAATAATAATAAATGAAATTAATCTCTACACAGACATTTATTTCTTACTCATTTTAGATAAATAGAGTGCATATATGATTTCATTTACATTTTGTATGAACTGCCTGTTTGCAGACAGGAACAGCTACATCATAGCTATCACTATCCTATACAATGCTGGTGCTGTAGTTCCTAATATTAAAAGCAATTCTAAATGGTTCAGTTTGTAAAATGTTATTTTCATTAATGTAACAGTGCCCTCTATGTTCCAAAGATTGCACTCAGGGTAATATCATTTGTACGCTTAATAAAATTTCCTTTTTTATTTCAATCCCTTTCTAAGAAAGGGTGAATTTATCATTTTGAGGTTTTTTGGGGTTTTTTACTGTTAAATTCCACCAAAAAAGAACCAACTTATATGTAAGGACTAAAATTTAAATTTGAAGCTGTTAATCTCATTGTAAATTCCCAGTCAGATATTATTTTTTGACATTAAAAAAAGGAAAAATGAATTTTCTTTTTTGTGTGTGTGTGCGCGAAAATGACAGTACAAACATTTTTCAAACCCCAGAATTAACATTTAAAAGGTCCCAGAAGTAATAGCATATTTGCTTTTGGCAGAAGATCATAACCAGTGATTTATGGGTTTATTGCACACATGAAAACCTTCAAGAGGCTTCATGGTGAGAGGGAAACACATATGACCTATGAGGCACTGACATGTGTATGCCCTCATTTCCACTGAATCTTTATTATACAGAACTGTCCAGATTTTCTTGATGTATTTGTAAGACAAAAATGGGAAAGATTTCTTTATATTGTGTATAAGATTCTCAGAATTAAATTGCAACACAAAGGAACTCTGTCTGAGTCTTCCCTAAAGTTAAGAAGAAGATGATCTCCTGAGGACATGACTTCTTCTAAAAGAGGAAAAGAAGGAAAAAACATAAAAGGAAAAAGACTTTCATGAGAGCTACTCTACTTACTTTGTACTCAGTGGGACCAACCTAGTAAGTACAAGTCGTAAGCAATTATTTTGGGACCAGGAAAGCACAGCTTATTATTCAGTCAAAAGGGAAGAATAATAGTAATGATGCTATTAAACATACAGAGAGGATGCCCTGAGTCCATATGGAAAGCATGCTGAAAATAAAGATTAATTTAAACTTTTTCATCTTACTTTGAAACATTTCACTTCTATGCTTTCTCTCCACTAGCTTTCAGTCTCTCCACACCTTGACATGAAAGAATGGGAGAACAACGGGGTACTAACACCAATTTCTTTATTCCCAACTTCTGCTACTAAGTGCTCAGAATGCTTCTGAACTTGTAGGAGAATATCCCTTGCTTGGAGGTCTGCTGAAAGTAGCCCACAGTAAACTGAGCTGTTTTAAATATTCCATGGCAACATTTTCCTGAAGCTTATGAAGAGAAAGAGGAGAGAGGTGGAAAGGTTATTATATTTTACTTCAGGTGAAATGTGGGTATAAAGAAAATCACTTTGCTGAAAATTGAGGCCTTTTGAATTAATAGATGTCTTACTGTTTTCCACAAGGAAGGCTCCTGAAATCACATATGGTAAAAAATATTTAACAGCCAAAGCAAGAGGCAGCTACTAGATACATTATAATGGAAATTCATTGCAACTGCCTCTATTTCTCTCTTGGAAATGGCAATGTTCAATGAATTCTATGAATCCTTTGAAATAACACAGTTTACAAGAAAGACATGCAGGTGCTGGACCATGTCCAGAGAAAAAACAAAGCTGGTGAAGGGTCTAGAGCACAAGTCCTGTGAGGAGCTGCTGAGGGAACTGGGGTTATTTAGCCTGAAGAAAAGGAAGCTCATGGAAGACCTTATCGTTCTCTTCCTGGTGATAGTGATTGCGCTGACTGAGAAATGCAATGAAGTTTGCTCTCTGGTGTAATATCTTGAAATTTCATGAATTTACCATTTTACTCTTTTCTTCCATTAACTTAATCCCACTACTTTATTTGTCTAAAAGATATGCCTTTTGGGGAGCAGGGAGTTCACAAAAGTAGGATTTGTGATGCACCAAGCTGTATTTCTGTTGGCAGGACAGACCTAAAATACATAAAATACACTCCCTTTTCTGGTGCTTACTTAAACTGATTTGAAAATAAGAACTGCAAATGGAGATTGGAAAATGTTCTCTAACTCTTTAGTATGATAATCAGCAAATGAATATCATTTTAAGAAAACAGTTAAGCACACTATACATAAAAATGGCAGTGACAAGTTATCCAACCTATAGATAATTATACACAGTTATCTATTTTAGAGCTTAGCAAATGTTAAGAAAAACTATATCCTGACACTCTCTAATAACCCAGAGTCCCCATGAAGTCAACTAAGATTTTTTTACCTTCCCTATGAGAAAGAAGCTCAGAGAAAGAATCTCAGCTAAGGCAGTAGCACAGTTCTCTAGCAGAACCTGCTATCTTAGCTGTTTGTGCAAAAGAATGACCAATAAGAAACTTCTATAATCTTCTGATATATGATAATAAATGGGTGCTTTCTGCATTATAGTAATAAAGAAGAGAGATGTCTAGCTACTATGACTGTGGAGAAAACCTTCTAAAAGCAAGATGGAGTGGGGGAGAAACGAGGAAAACATCAGTAACATCAGAGGAGGTATCATCACAACATTGTACAAACTGATTGTGTATCCACATTTAAATGAAAGTTACAACAAGAGTTAAACAAAACAAAGAACAGAATTGGACTAGAAAAAATGTAGAAAGAAAACCACAAGGACAGCTTCTATAAAAGAAATAAACTGCAGCCTTTAAATGCTACACTACAAACAAATATGATGGTGGTCTCAAAAATCATGAATAGCAATGATTGTTCACGCCCTCTGTGAGCTAGGGGCATAAAATGAAATCAGCATGACACATGTAAATAAAAGAAATATAATTATTCTGTACATTATGCAAATTATGGATCCCCATCTTAAAGTGGAAGGGACCTCTGGAGATCATCTAGTTCAACCCCCCTGCCAAGGCAAGTTCACCTAGAGCAGATTGCACGGGAATGCATTCAGGCAGTTTTTGAGTATCTCCAGGGAAGGAGATTCCAGCACCTCTCTGGGCAGCCTGTTCCAGTGCTCTGGCACCTTCAGAGCACACAAGTTTCCCTTCATGGTGAGATGAAATTTCCTGTGTTCCAGTTTGTGCTCGTTGCCCCTTGTCTTTTCACTGGGCACCACTGAAAGGAGTCTGGACCCATCCTCTTGGCACCAACTAGATAAACAAAACAGAACTATGAAACTAGTATATTCCAAAAAGATTTTTTTAAATTATTACTGCTATATTCAGATTTAAGAACAGATTTTTAATTTTTTGTTCAGTCCCCTTTTTTAATTAGTGTTTCTTTCATTCACAAAGTTGGAGGATGATGCATTTCTGAGAGGTTATATTGGTAGGTGATCTTTCTTATGCTACACACTAGCACGTGAACAAGTACAGTTAATCCAAAAGAACTTGAAGATGGTTTGGGAACCTGTATTTAATACATCCTTGTTGTTAAGAGGCAGAGGAGCTCTCTGGTACATTGATTATTGTCCATTGTTTTTCTCAGTCAATAATAGAGGATATGTAATTACAAGAGTTATAAGAATTGTGAAGTGGTTTAGAAAATCACTGGTAATAATCGTTTTGAACAGATAAATGAAATATTACATCAAATGCAGAGGCAATTCCAGATTTTAGAGATGTTGGAAGCATTTTTTTGGCAGAAAATTTTCTTAGCAGTTGTTTTCATCCCAGGAAGGGAGAAGTAGGAAAGCCTGAATGTAAATTTCCCTCTATGTTGCTTGTGTCAACCTTCTTTGGCTGAAAACAAGTTATTATGGAGTTGTAATGATAGATTACCTTCAAGTGCAGAAGATAACTACATAAGTATGATTTCTGATGTCTCCTTAATGAAGAGACCAGTGTTTGCTGAAAGCAGGCTGGAGCAGTATGAAGTTGAAAAAACTTCTAAAAATATTTCCAGGCTATTAATTTTCAGTGTTTAATAAATCTAGGTTACTGGCATAGTACAGTGTCATAGAGTATAATATGTTGAATGGATCAAGAACTGGTTAGCTGACTTCCTAAATATAAGCCATCAGTGGTTAATATTCACTGTACAGGAAAATAGGGTTCCATAGGAAACAGGACACTGTCCAGTGAGATATACTAAGGGCGTTACTGTCTAATCACCAGCAATAAAACATGTGGAATGCATAAAATTTAACACAATGGTAAATAATGAGAATGTAGATGCCATAAAGTAATCTGGGTATCTTGATAAACTGGTCATATCCAAACTGAGTATTTCTAATGCAGCCAGATAGAAAGCTATTAATTTAATAATGGAGTTTGCAGCTGCAGAGTAAGATGATTTTTTTTCCCTGAAAAGAAGAAATTGAAAAGATCTAAGTCACAGTCCCAAGATAACCAGCTTTCAGAACAATGCTGTAGGAATAAGAAATAATCTGCTGCTTGGAGAAGGAAGAGAAAAGTTAATTAGTGCACATAGTTGGTTTTACCAAGGCTGGGAGTGTTATCAGGATATTCCCTATAATTCTGATCTCTAGATATTTTAAAAGATGGATAAAAGAAGTTAGGAAAAGTTCATGAAAAAAAGATTAACAAAATGAGGGAAGCATTGGAGAAAGTACTTTAAAGTGAAATATAGAACATATCAAAAAGAAGATTGTAAGGTGATTTGATTACAGGGTGTAAGTATCTTCACACAAAAAAGAATACATTAAGTACTGCAAAGCTCTTTTATCTATGTAGTGGAAGACATTGCAACAAGAACCGTTAGTTGGAAATTGAAACTAGATATTCATGTTGGAAATAAGTTGTGCATTTTTATCAATTATGGAAGAAAATCTATCAATGCTAGTGACAGGTTTTCACATCTCTTGATAACTTCAAATCAAGACTGGGAGGTTTTCTAAAAGTCTATTACATCCTGGTATGATGAAAAATAATAGTAAGAAAAAAGTTTTCTGCTTAATTTAGACCATCCAGGTGAAAATTAAAGACAAGAAACATTCAAGGATTCAAATAAAATGGTCCCTTGTAAAAATGCCATATGATTAAAATTCTTATAAAATTACATCTTACATTCAAATTGATAAATCCCAATTGTTATACAATATAGAGTGAAGACACCACATTACAAATTTGCTCTCCAAATGATCAGTCTGTGGTACGCTACTTCTGCAACTACCTCAGGATTTATAGTACTCTCAAAAGAAATTCTAAACTCCATCAAGGAAAACAAAAGCATGTAAATGAAATAAAATATAAAATAAAATTATTATTTAAAATTAAAATATACAAAATAAAATAAATAAAAATAAAAGCATCTTAATTTGATGGCTGGATTTTAAGTAATGCCTTTCCCTGACTCCTATTCATCATCATCTCAAGCTGTCCATCATCACACACACCTTATTTGACCCTTGATTTCTGATTGCTTCTGATCTTGAAATTTTTTTGTCTCTTCCTTTTTCCACTGGTAACATTGAAAAGAATTTTCAGTCTCAAATGTTTCCTTGACTACTAAATTTTTCCCTTGAAAAAAGTAAGTTATTGACACTTTGTGGTTGGTGTAGGTCTCAAGGATTTAGATTTATTTCTACTCTATTTAGGAAGGATGTGACAAAAAGTCTGATAAAGTATTAAAATAGAACTAGGTTTTTCAGTGTCTATCATGAACTTGAAAATAATCTGAATTTTATTTTATGAATACCATATGTGATTCTATTTGCTTTTCATGTTGCTGTCCACCTGCTAACATATCATTTACTCTAAAGAAGCATGAAAGCACTGTTAATAACTGAAGAAGAAAAGTAAAATAATAATCCAGTCAGAAGTATCTACAAAAGCAACAATGCCAGATGTATAGCTGTGAAGAACATCTCAGGCAATTTCATAATTCATTAATAAAAAATGTTTTCTCCTGAAAAAGTTTCATCAAGGTAAATTCTGCAGGGGTATTTGCTACTTTTGTTATTGTTGACTCTGGACTCCTTTCAGACTTCTTTGTCCTCCCCAGGCCCCAAAAACTTTAAAGCAACATTGAGTTCATCCTAACTGAAGAAACTCCATATTCCTATCATAGGAATCCTATCAATGGGAGTCTGCCCAGTTCTGCTCTGAGATCCAGCCTTGGAGACAAGCTGTTTAGTCAAGACTGAAAAGAGGGACATCAGAAGTCAGTGATCTGTTTGAAGAATGGTCATATCGAGGGCTGTGGGGTAAAACAGGCGATCTAGGGAGAATCAGAAGAAGCTGATAGGAACATGCTTTGAACTGATGAATAGAAAAATAAACAATGCCTTGTTTTGAAGAAGTTGGTTTAAATCCATTTTCATGTCAGTTTCAAAGATCTTCAGAGAGAGATCCCAGGCTAGATTTGACAACATAGTAACATCTGTTATCCTGGGATCTGTAACCTAGGACTCAGGTTGGGGTTAGGCAGGCTATAAACCCATTCGTAGATGGGGATAGCATGATACCCAATGTCTGTATGAAGGATGATAAGGCCTTGAGCAAGAACTGTAATCCAAACTGTCTGGTATGTGTAATATTGCCTGTATTCCCCTTTCATAACAAGTTTATAAAGAAATTTTCCTGGAAATGTTCTGAAATGTATTTTTTTTTTTTTAATGTTTCTCTTTCCCCCTTCTCTCTCTTTACTAAGGTAGCCTTATGTTCAAGATTTCCTCCTCCCCCCCCCCCCCCCCCCCCCCCCCCCCCATGGACTAACCTAACCCTGATTTTCATCAATTTAAACACTATTTTTTGTTCTGTCAATCAGGACATGGAACACTTTCTTTTCATGGCAGCAGTTTAAATGAATGAAGGTTATCTCATCCGTGATTAGTTCTTCTCTAAATAAGTAATTCCAGTCATCTCAACACTTTTTTAATCTCTTTTTTCAAAACTCAATGATTGCATTATTTTACTTAGCTGATCAAAACTCTTTATGATGCATGATGTCCAAAAGTGTGCCTTGAAGTATGATGTAGTTCCACATAACTAGACCAGAACAGGACATATAGTTTTCTGCATTTTCAAGATGATACTTCTATTTATTCTAATAGAACTGACATTTGTCTTTTTTGTAACCTATTATTATTTTCGTAAGTCTCATAATAATCTTTATTTTATAGAAGTAAAAAAAATAAACAAGAGGACTTGTTCAATGGCATAATGGAGAAAGGTCTTGAGTCCTATTCTGGTGCTTTAGGGAGTTATTCATGCTGTTTTGAAGTATGCTTAAGTGTCAGTTGACACAGGCAGGATGCAGGAACAACCACAAAATCATGGATGAAATGCAAAGAGTAAATTCATTTTCCTTACCTTGCAGACTGGGGGATCCACAAAGCAGCACCTGGGCAGAGACACAGAGGTGGTAACGCAGGCACCATGGAGCTCTGTCCTTGCTACAGGATCACTGAACCGGCTGTTTTCACCTGTATTCCAAGGATTCAGGCAGGTGTAGTCTACCGCTGTGCTTTGATCTTTCCCACAGCAGGGTATGTTTCTCAAGCATGTTTGATAGGGTGCCTCTATCACAGGTCTACATTATCTAAACACAGATGTTCTACTTGTCCAGCACACAAGGCTAAACAACAATTAGTATGATATGTCTTTTTCTGTATCTCAGTTGCAAGTTGCCTGAATGTGTCTACTCTTCTCCTCACCAATCTTCTGTTATTTTCCCACAGATTAGTTTAATTTTCTTTTCAGAATATGTTTGCCCCATTGGCATGTGCTCTTACAGCCTGTTTTCCCCCCAGCAGGTCTGACCCTCCAGACATGCTGCTTGGCAGGCGTTGCATCCTGCCCTCTCCCGGGGCATTGTGCGTTGCTATGGGTTGCTCCTAGAGAGCTCGTAATAAATCCCTCAGATATTTCCCCAAAATATCAGATAACAAAGAATAAATACTAAGAAGATTTCATCTAGCGAAAGGATCCCACTGAGATGTACACAAAGAAATAGTTTGAATCTGGAGACAACATAAATTATTTCAGTGTGTCCTTAGCCACACACAAAAACATTTTGCAGCCTATGTGTCATTCCTATATGCATTCCTAATGCTGCAGGCTGATATGATTTTTACTATGGTCTAGAATGTGACCTCTACTCTACTTTTTTGTAATTTGCTTTAAGATAATTTATATGTGGAAATAGAAGAGATGGAAGTTTGGGGTTTGCAGGAAAACATATTTAACATTTGTGAAATGCCATCCACTAAAATCGTATGATTTTTTGTCATCTTTCTTCAGAGCAACTCCCTGTTATTCTAGCCTAACAGTGAGAAACAAAAGAGCTGAAAAGTGCGACAATTTGCTAGACAGTTACAATATCTCATATACTTAAATGTAACTGATTGAATTATAGTGGATGCAGTGATTTTTTCTATTGCAGATGGTATAGTACATGGAGACAGAGAAGACGGCAGGAGGCTATGAAGAAAATTCATCAATCTATTTCCTTTTCTGTGTCCATTGCAACTGGGAAGGATTTTATTTTTCTTTGTTTCTTTAAACTAATTAATTATTTGTATGCATTTTTGGGCAATGATTCACCAGTTTTCATGGAAACGAGTTAAAAAGTTTAGATATTTCCAAAATAAAAGTTTTGGGGAACAATTGCAGTCCAAATCAGTGCTCTATTATGAAAGATTTTAGCACAGTGATTAGGCTGGTATTCTGTGTTGTAAGAGAGGATGTCTGTTCCTTAAACGTTTAGATGCCCCAGGTTATCCACCACGATTATACATGTCTATAGCAGTCCAGGAAAGCAGCCGGGGGGAAGCCAAACAGTGAATGGAACCAAAACAGGTGTGCAGGAGAGAAACATGAGCAAAAAACCTTGTGAAGTCCTGACCTAGGTCAGATTTACCCTAGCAGGCTTTTTACTACACTTCAGAAATAGTGAGTCCCTGTTTGGGAAATCATGAAGAATCCCAGCAAGAAACATTTCAATTTCAGAATAGTCAAGTAAAGAGATTTATGTGCAGAATAAACATCAACTTCACACTGAACAGGGAAGGAACTTGAAACTCTTTTCTCCATGGCCCACGTAATTGTGTTGATGGTGGCTGTCCTCCAGCATCCTGCAGTTTGTCTCTTTATGTTATCCACAATAACTTAAATTACAAAAGGTTTTTATTTAATCCTAATGTCAAACAGGAACAGTTTTTGAATACTCAGAAATTATTTTGCAATGGAAAAACTGTTTACCGATCTACTCAAAATCAAAAAGGCTTTTGCTATCAGGAAAGTACAAAAGAGAAAAAAAAAAGAATATTTAGGGGTACATACAATATACATTTAAAAAATATTAACTATGTTAAATCAACTACAGGGTTATTTTTAATAGGCCTTTGTAATATTAAGGCTATCATTAGGTAATACTGTGATAATGTGTGAGGAAGAAACCACACTGAAGCATAATTATTAACACCTATGGTGATGGTATGATAATATCTTGGAAACCTTGCTGCAATCAAGGTTTCTGCAAAAATAGTCACTGCTCTGAAGAGCCCATAATCTAAATAGATGAGAGCAGCAGTGGAAAAGTAGCTTTGCAGAAGGGACAAAGCTCTGTGCTGTGTTGAGAAAAATATCATCATATACTGTTTGTTGTTTAAGTTTGCATTTGCAGAATCACACCGCACTGAGAGTTCGAGGTAACATCATGAACACAGTTTCAACACTGGTATATTTTTCTTCTGTTTTCCTTTCCTTCTTTCATGGAAAGCATGTTGCTGTGTCTAAATGCTTCCTTTGGTTGACTAATATAATATTTTGTGTTGTCTCAATATTTTCTAATACTATCCAGCATGATAAAACCTACTTCAGCAGTGAACTTATTTCAGTCTAGCTGTATATAAGTTAACTTTCATTATTTTTATGTCTGAGTTCATATTACAGTTTACTGCCAGGTTTCTAACATCTCATCTCTTTATGTCTTTCATCTGCGTCCAATATTCTTTTGCATGAAATATCAGACTGATTACCATTGAATTCCATGAATATGCTCCTCTTTATTTTAGATAATTAAAGATAGGAAATAAGAAGAGACAAGACAGAGACCTTATTTCTTCCAGTAAAAGCCTTCCAGCATATTCACATTTTGCCATTGCACATTACCCTCTGTTTATATTTCTTCAGCCAGCATGCAGTTCAAGTGAAAGTACCTAAGTACTGTTATCTGAGCAAACAATGTTATGTATTTTGCAGCATCTGCTCACTACTGGGCATGTCCGCCTAGATAGTGTTCTTTATACTGAAGATTATTGTTGTCAAATAACTTGGAGTGAAACTAGGTTTACTATTTCATGACAATGCCACTCTAGTATATTAATTATTGCATTTTATCCACACCAGATATAAGTGCAGCAAAATGTAAGTATACCACGTGCATGTGCTAATTTTAAATATTGGTCTGTAAACCTACCCAGCTACATAAAGTTATAAGAGAATTACAACATATTTATTGACATAGCTGTTACAGCATTATTATTACCACAAAAGGAAACATTTTCAGGTTGGATGCTTTTAATCTGCTGGTGCATTTTCCAATTTGTGCAGGCAATTTTCCATCCTTATGCATTTATTTGCAATGTAGCAGTCTAAAGACACAAATCACTACACATATACACACAAGTATGTAGAGATACACATAAAGACGTAGGCACATTTTTATGTATATATAGACGTGTATATGTGTGTATAAATCTAGATATAATTTAGCTGCTTTTATATGGATAGTCATGTTATATTTAAGATATAAATCTTATGTGAACATATATTTTAAATATTTTGCTATTTTGTACATCTGCATGAAGGCTGAGTGTTATGCTGCTATTTACACAAGCTCTATGCTGACTTCCAAGCAAAAGCTTCAGTAATTTCCAGTAGAGCTATTCAAAATCCCACTTGTTACCTTGCTTGCATGCATGACACAATTATGAATGCAGACACTAATTGCATCACATTTCCTGAGCTCTTAGTACTGTATCATTTTAGAACAATTTCATTATATCTTTTGGAAGCTGATGTAATAAAATTAACAATTGAAAACTCACCCTTAATCTGTCATCTTTTAAGAATTGCTTAATAATCTGAGAAAAAGAATGGGGTCAAGTATATTATCAGGTATGGAGCTTATCTTGGTGTAACAAAAAGGGTTTATTTCTAGCTAAAAGGAAAAGAAAAACTTGTGCCACAGGGCTGAGCTGCCTTCAAATTGTTCAACATGAAACTACAGTGAGGTTAAAAGATGAGGAGAGTTCCCAGCAGAGCAAAGGCATCCTCATTTTTCATTGTCATATCCCATTAGAGCTAAATGACATGAATTCAAGAGTAATTTGTGTTTCTTTGGATAGGTATGCAGTGTATACAAAGGCATTCAGTAGTATTCTTTAGAGATGAACTTAACAGTGCTGGAGAGTTTCAGATATTGAAAATTCCAGCTTCGTTCACTAAACACACACACGGAGGCATCCAAAACTACTAGTCCTACTATTTGGATACGTATGTACAAAAATACATAGAACAGAATGAACAGGGAAGGAACAGAAGGAACAGTTATATAAACAAATGGAAACAGAATTTGATAGGCAACTGGATAAAGATACAGACTAAGTTACTAGCTTCAACCTGCATATTAATAAACATAGAGAATTTTATTTGAAATAACTTATTTATAGGATTCATTATTTATAGGATGAAATTAGCAACAATGCTAAAACACATAATCACATTAAATCTCACTGAAGTAGCTTCTACCGTGATTATTACTGCAAAACCATGCCAAATTATTGAATAATAGCACTTTCATAAATGAAACATATAATATCACAATTGAAATTATTAGCTTGCATGGGTTTGATTTACGCTAGATGCCAATTTAAATAATAAATGTAGAATTTTGATGAATACAAACTACATTACAGTACCATTAAGATAAGTGCTAAGTACATATTACTATGGAGTTTTTTAGGGGCAGGAGTATAACAGGAAATCCTTTACATCTAAGAATAAGTGTTGATCTCCAGTCACCTCAGTCCTAAATATCTTAGCCATCTCCACATTTTACTGTGGCTTACCTTAGATGGCTTTCATGTATTCAGGATGATGATATTTAGTGTGCTCAGGTTTGCAAGAGGTGAAAAGTCTAGTCAGCAGCAGAACATGCAATGAATTGAATTTACAGTATTTATTCTGAAACTACATCTCAGTCCTTTGAATCATGTGAGTGTAATGGCCATCTTTTGTGAGCAGGGTCTTATGACCACATATAATATGACAATAGGATTGAAGTGCTAACTAACATGGCAAAGAAAAAAGGAAACCGACAAAACTAAGTGAGTGAGCAATAATGGGTTTTCTCATGTGGACTGCATGGTAAATTTCTGTTGTTTGCCAACTGTTAATACTGTGAGTTAAAAGAGCTGAGAAAGTAAAGAAATAACACTGAAACTTAAGTGGTAGCGTGAAAGAAAAAAGCTCTTTCAGGCAGGATTAACACAGAAGACTTTCAAGTTGTAGGAAAGGGAGGTTATTAATACCTCAGTTTACTACCTCAAGAACGTCTATCTGTAATATATAAACACTCATACATTTACTTTTAACATACTTATTCCATGTTTCAATACCTTACAAGAATCAAGTCAGCTAATCAGAGGAAATGAAGAGAAAAGGAATAAAAATGAACAAGTAATTAGTAGTGATGTTGTCTAATCACAGACAATTCTTAAGTTATTACTTTGATATTTTGGTATGAAGGCTACTAGATACATGCAAAGTGCTCGATAACTTTGGAGTGTGTATTTGATTCCTAACTATTGACCATCCTTGAGTAGTATACACCCATACCAAAAATCAGAGGTCATTTGTTTGTTAATAACTTCCTAGTGCTGATATCCTATTCTGTTTATACAGCACCTGATCCAGGTCTCTTTAAAATAAGGATGAAGACTTAATTACTTTAATGTGACCTGAATGATCTCCCGGGTGATAAGGAGCAGTGCCACCTTTTTAAAGTCTTCTGGTACATTACCCTGAGCAGCAGAGATGCCTGAGTAACTTTCTGCCAGCAAAAGTGACAATTTTACTGTTCATTCTCCTGCTCTTGTCCGCATTGTTCCCTCCCTTGTGTTATATGGCTTGGAGGATACCTTGCTGAGCCAATTCTATTTATCAGCGTGGCAAAAAGCTGATAAGCTACAGTTGGTCTACAGGGTTTTTTTTAACATTTTTGCTGAGCTGCGAAATGAAGTAACTCACAAAAACCTCAGCTAAAAGTCAAGGTGAGCTGAGCAAGGACTGTGCAGACAAGACTGAGGAAAAGAAAAATGAGATGGAGAACTCCCTCTTTTTGAATTTGTGGTCTCCCAACTTCGTTCACTAGAGCTAGTGAAAATACTTTTGTAGGCACACTTTCATATTACTAATGTTCTGATGCAAGATCTGGATGAGGTTCTTTTCTTCCATCTCTCCATCCCTTCAGCATTATTGATTCAGAGACATGAGCCCATACCGTGAATTAGATCTTAGAAGAAAAAATTTTAGTTCAGAAATGCTTAAATCTGGCAAATTCTTCAGCAAGATGAAATAGTAATACAGTAGGGAAGTGCTTGTTTGGTACAAACTTACTTTTCCAGTTCAGGTTCACTAAACAAAAATCAGTGGGTAAGCTTGGTACAAGCAGATATTATGCCCATCCTCCTGCAGCCATCGGTAAACCAATATATAAACATAAACTCTGGAAAAAAATCCCAGTGACATGATAATTCAAAAGTAATGTAATCAAGAATCTATCTAAGCCTCCCAGGTGATCTGAGAGTGTATAAGTCTAACACAAACATTAGAGTAACCATGAACAAAGCATTTCTCTCTAGATCAGTAAATGTGGCTAGCTGGTTCAGTACACAGCAGCATAAACAGCTGATTTAGCAAAGGACAAGACTGGGGAAAGAGGGAAAGCTAAGGGTGAAAGAGAAATGGAAATATATTGTTTGCAATGATTGTACCATTATGCTTTGGACATATATGCTCTTCTAGATATATGATACCTTATGGACATCTCCAGCTTCTTGTCATGGAATCTGTCCATCCTGACTCCCAGACAGAATTTACCATCAGTGTGATATGTTAGCTCTGCTGCTGCCAAGAGATCTTCAGAGTGTTCTGTCTTAGGAAACGATTTAGATTTAAACCCATTAATTTAACCTACCTCACTTTGACTGTAATTTTGACATGAACAGCTCTCCTGAGAAATTTAAGGGTGTGATAATCACTAGCGAGGAGAGCTAGTGATGAGCAGGTGGGAAAGTAATTCTTCCACCTGTTTACAAAACACACTTCTGCCTGAACACTTACAGGTTGACATAACAGCATCAGTGACTGCTGCTTTACAAGACCAGTTCTGTAACTGTGTTTTGGTATGTGTGTAAAGGTAAGAAATTCCTTTGACCCTTGACAATCTTGAATAACTTCATTTGGATGGAGTACTGGGAAATGGAGTACTGAGGACAACTTTTGGATCCATGACTGCTCAGTGAAAGGCATTGCCAAAGTTTTTACCAAACTGACAAATAACTGAAATACACACCAGTTCACTTATTCATCAGCCCAGCAGAAGAGAAACAGAGAGGAAATCTTTACCCAGAACAAAAAAGGATTGATTGACATGTCAGTTAGAGGTCTGGTTTTCTAAGCTGGAAGACTGAAAGTCTATGCTTTTCAGTTGGAACGGTTCAGTTTTTCATCTTTGGCTGAGAAGATGTTCTGCCCATACTCCAAACAAATATAATACAATCAGATATGTAAGAGTTAGTAACTTTCTTGTCACTCTTCCTTATCAAATCTTACAGGTAAAAGGAACCTCAGGAATTTGTTTAGTCCATGCTTTGCCTCAGAGATGGTTATCTGTACCTAGATCTTTCACACTTTTCTGATTTCTTCTTCTAGACTGCATTTGATGTAAATTCCCCAAAATCTCCACACAGTCTTCAGTTTGATAGGAATTGTTAAGAATAAGGCAGGAGGGTGGTGGGGGCAGGGGGAATGCTCCCAAATATATAATCCAGTAAGTAAGCAAAAATTCAGTGCTTCAGAGGAAAAAGTATTAATTACAACTTTAGATTTGCATCTTCTCCTTTGTCACTTTGCCAAGAGATTGAGGGCGCTGGAAAGGAAAGGTTTTATTTCACTCACTTTCATACTCATCCAAATATCATAACTAAAACTTTGACAATGAGATGAATCAAAGAAAGGCTTAGCTACACAAGGTGTTAGGCTACATAACAGAAGTTTCTGTCCTATTCACAAGCACCATTCAGCTATTTAATTTTTTGTTTTCTTTTTCTGTTTTCTGTACAACTCCAACAAATCCTCCTTTTGTTCACTCAGAAATGAACATGACTGTGACTGCGAGAAAGGGATGTTCTTCCATGGTGTTCTGAGAAGAATTGATCTGTGTCCTCCTAACAGTCAGAATAGCACATTCATAATCTAAAGAAAAAAAAAAAAAAAAACGAAAATCAAACAACAGAGCATTTGTAATCAAGTCAAAATCCAATTCTTTCAAAGATCCTATTGATTTTTAGAAATTTCTTTTGGATGATAAGAAAGAAATTACCATGTTTTATGGGACAACTGACCAAAGCATTCATCCTGAATATGGATCAACTCAGATGTCACTGTTTCTGTGGTGAAGAGCAATTCATACTGGATCCTTCTGATACAAGAGGTAGAGACGTGAATTTCTATTTGCTCTATTGTGGACCAGTGCATTGATTAAGAGATTGAAAAATGTGTGAATTCATTTCTTGTCAGAGGTGACCACCGTAGAGCTCATTTTTCTAAACTATTTTTTTTATTCTCGCCAAACTAAGATCCAGTTCCAATTTAAATAGATACAAGAAATTGTATCTTTTAAATATTTTTCAAGAGGTATTTTATTTGTTTTGATGGGAAAAATTTTGGAGGTTAAGAAATCATTGCAAAATGAAAACTTCAGTCTCTGGACATTGCAATTAGAATATAAAATGAAAATTTATATATATTAATTAAAATAATATTAAAATAATGTCACAACATTTTTTATAAACACATCCAGAAATCACTTTACAGATGTTTACCATTTCCTGTTACATAGCTCAGGTTTGTATTGTACATTTGTCAAATTTAAATAATTTGGGTACAAAATCAGAAATAAAGCCAGGAATATGCAAGCAGCAACAGCTCAAGTTCACATTTTTCAATAAAATTTGATCAGCTATTGCTGAGTTTTGCCCATGTTCCAAACAAAACCCAGAATTCTGGAGAATAAGTACATTTGACAATATGTCATTATAGAGGCAGGAAATGATATACTGGGTGTTAAATTTACCAAGTTCTACAATGTTTGGCAAAAACGATGTGTGTTTCTCCAAATTTAATTTGCATATGTTGAGTAGAGATTAATTTTTTTCCCCACTACCACTCACATTATTTGATCCTTGCTAAACACACTTCATTCCCTCACACCTCTTAGTACACATACACCATTACCAAACTTAGAAGCCAAAAACCTGTTGTGCTTTCAGTGTGTTAAAGCTGGTTTCCCAATCCCATGATGCACTAGAGAGACTTCCTCATATTACTGCTCTGCTTGTTCAACTAAACAAGAAGAATTAAGAGTTTGCATTTAAGAAAGCTAAAAAATAAGAATAGAAAGAAGAGAGAAGGTAGGGGGAAAGAGTAAACATATTGAAAAATCAGAACAGCCAGGTAAGAGAGTTGCACTCAGGGCTGAAAGAGAAGAAAAAAGTTCAAAAGCAAGAGGTTGTCAGCTGGGAAAACAAGATGAAGAGCTAAGAGCATAATTGAGGACTAAACCACCAGCAGAGGCTGAGGAGATTGGTATGAAAACCGGGAAAATTGTGTGGTAGTAAACACAATCCATTTGTAACTGTTAGACAATACTTCCTGCTGGACATGAAAATGAATATATTATTTTCACATTTCAGCATTTCTTTGTTATCTGAAAAAAGATAGACTTCACATTTTACTGCTTGAGGTAATATTTTGTGACAATGCTTTGTTTTCCTTTTACATAAGAAGAAAAAGTGGTCTGCTTTACCAGAAGGATCCTAAAACTTATGCCTAAATCACCTGATGATAAATAAAAATAAGTATAAAAAAAAAAGGTATCATTTTGAAGTTTGATCAAATGCTGGGTCTCAAATTAAAACAAACATTACACATGAAATTTAGTTCTGCATTAGAAAAACCATTGACAGCATGTTGAGGGAGGTGATTAAGTCAGCTCCTTTACGATATCCTCTATTTGGGTAAAAGAGAGTTCCTATATTATCAAAGACTCAGAAAAAGGACTGGAAATGCAAGAAATTATTAAATTTGCTGACCTGTGAGTAATAGACATATTTGGTCCAGTAATCTGTGAGCACTGTTAGTTGTTGGGTTTGTTTGTTGTTTTTTGAAGCTGCTTTATATTATAGCTGAACAAAACCTGCATTTCAGTTAAGGAGTAATACAGCAGGTTGCGGTTCTCTTCCAAGGCAGTACCAGAATATTACATTTGTGAAATAGATTTATTACTTGCAGTCATTAGCATCTGAAATCTTACAAAGCTGGGGAGATAGAGTGAGAGTACCAGGTGGTTGAATGGTCACCCACAATCATAATCTCTAAAAGATTTTGAATTTTATGGTTTCTTTTGTCATATAGTCATATTTTTTTCTATATACTTCCATGAAAGTGTCTAGAAAAATGGCCTGTCAGGTCTATATCATAATCTGTAATTAGAATTTTGGACATTCCTGATAATGGGAAAGCTTACTAAACTCTTCCTGAGGTACCTTTGTTGTCTACTGGAGACATTAACAGGTATCCTCATCCATGAATTTGTGTCTGCCATTTCTGTGAGGAGAGTTCCCTCTTTCAGGTTTGCAAACTGAGAATTTGTTTTGTTTTTTCTCAGTGCAACTCAGCAATCGCATGGGCAGGTTTGTCTCAAATAGCTTAGAAGTTCTATTTAATTTTTTCACACACTCCAGTTTTCCCTATTGAGTGATTAAAGGACATTAGTATATGAAGTTGAGAAAGAAGGAAAGGAAATTCACATTTCTGTATGTAAGAGAAGATATGGAGTGAAATTGGATCTTAGAATCCTGTGTTAACCATCATTTTTCAAAGGAGAGAGTTAGAATATATACAGTACATGAGAGAGCATAACGACTTGAAATGACAAAAAGTAACTACATCTGACTTTTTTTTTTTTTTAGAATTAAGAAAAATTAGGTAATGAATGATGCCCAGATAGAAGTTGAGGTACAGTTGCTGCAATTGCTTGACAGAAGATTACATTAAATTTTAGGAATATATATAATTGAGAATGTATGTGTGTATGTGTTTGTGTTCACACACACATAGACCTCCAGGAGACATACTAGCAGTGAAAAAAATCTGCTATGTGCAAAAAGCTTGAAAGAGATGACTCTAGAGGTTTTTTCCAGTCATATCAGATGAGTGATTCTATGATTAGGAATAAAATTATAAATAAAAACTGCATACAGTAGAAGTTGTTTATGCAAAATTCAGGCTCAGAACTCATTAGCATATTTGCAGTGCTTATTCGAACAGACTATAGTAAATTGCATTTTTAAAAATAGTTCACAAAGATTCTGAGAAAAAATGGCACAGAAAATACCCAGGTTGTCAACATCAACTAAGAGAAACCTGTCCAAAACAAAAATAAATATGATTTTTAAGTGAGAAAAAAGTCTCTTCTCCCTTAAGATTTCTTAGAATAACCAAGAAAAATTAAATGTGTAACTGAAACTGAGAAAAGGGAGGATGATTTCACACAAAAATGAGCTATGTGGGTGTGACAGGGAAATAGATTAATAAATTGCTTATATAACTGAGGAATAAAATTAATATAAAAAATTAAATAACATTTTTTAAAAATTTAATGTATATATTTTTTAAACATATAATCTTTATTAGAGATGTGAATGCACACACATCTCATTACTTTTACACTATTCTGATTATTACCTATATTTTACGCAGCGAAGACTGGGTATTTAATATTTTGCATATATTGCAGGGATCAAAAAATCTAATAGAAGAACGACAGAAGATAATTTTTTTCCATGTTGCATGAGGATAACATTGATACACAGCTGCTGTATGTGACAAAGCTAGTCCCAGACATCTTCCTCTCTTTAAGATATTTCAGTGTGGAGTTCAAGTTTCAAAACAAGTTGACAATCCCAGCAAATTGCAGACCTTCCTATACATGTGAAAGTTCTACCAGAGCAAAAAATACTGCAATATTAGAGACTGATTTAATACCTTGTACAAATAACATTGTTCTTGATCTGCTTATGGTATCACGTTTGAAAAAAATTAAAAACCTAAGATAAAATTCATGAGGGTTTGGGTTTTTATTCTTTTTTTTTTTTTTCTTTTTTCCCCCTGCCTCCTTTTCTTCCCTTTTTTTAAGTTTTATTGTGAGTGCCCATTTCTCTGGGGCAAGTTCTTTGAACTCTCATGAGTTCCAACTTAGAGCTGGAAATTACACTTCCCACCTTTGTTTAAACAGAAAAATTTACTGAACCACAGCAGCTGAAGTTTTATTCCTTGAGGTCTTTACAGAATGATAGAAGCCTACAGTAAAAAAAGAGTGGAAAGAAAAATATGAAGGTAAAACTCTATAATTACTGTTATCAGGAAATCAAAGTATCTTTTTCTTTTTTTTTTTTCTTTGTTCTTTTACCCTTAACAACATTGTTTATAATTGTTTAGCTACAAGGCTTACTTCAAAGTTTAGTAACTTATGACTGCAGTTCTACAGAGACCTAGCCATGTGATTTCTTTGCTTTAAATATAAAGGTTACACTGGCAAACCAAGAATGAATTTTATTATGCATTATGCCTTGCTAAATTTCCATTACTTCTCAGAACTATAGATTTGTCTTAAGTTAAAATGAAAAATTATTACCATCTGGGGAAAAAAAAAAAAAACAACCAAACAACATTTTATTGCTTAAATATGTAATTAATATGTGAATCAAAATTCCTTGACTCAGTCAAATGTGAGAGTTTTATTGAGGAGTGATCTGAAGGCATATGAAGATCTGAGATAATAGTGAACATTTGCAAATAAAAATATAAAATACATCCAGGTGTTCTAAACAACAAATGCAAGCACAAAACCACTAAGTTTATCCTGCTGTCAGTGCTAACTGTAAATATTACGGAATATTTGGTCCTGATCCTGAATGGTAGAGCAATTACATATTGTGATTCTTGGGTAGGTATCTTTTATTATTCTTTTATTGCATGAAATCATGTTCCTATCACTAAACTTCAATATCCCTGAGATTAGAAGGAGAAATTTTGTCATTAGAGTGTAGAATTGAAAATTCCAGGTGATTGTTGTCAACCATTTAGTAGTGCCATTGAATATCAATTAACTGCATGCAGCACAACGTAAATGTTTGTAATTAATATTTTTAATTAACTGTCATGTTTAATGTGTTGCATATAGATCTATTTTCTAATCTTTTGGAAATAAATTAAATTTCTATCTCAAAAACAAAATTCTGTAAGAAGAAGTAAACACATGACAGACACAGGGCCATTAAGCTGTGTTAAACAGTCTCACCATGACTGTTTTTAAGCATGATATTTGAGAGAGACTTTGAAATTTAAACTTCAGTTGTCTCAAAAATCAGTTTTGATTATGCTTTGAATTTATATGTGAATTATAATTTCAAAAAGGATTGCAGCTGCCATCACATTTAGTACACAGTATGTAGAAAATGTTAGGGGATATTTATTCCGAATTCTGAAAGATCTCTGGGGTTTTGGGGAAGAAGATGGAAGGTGTGGAGACAGGAAACCTGAGTCAAGGTTCAGTATAGAAGTCCTCAGACTGCAGCACAGAACTTCGAGCTTTGGACTTAGGAGTCTAAAAGGGCTACAGTTGAACTGTTCAGATTCAGAGTTGGTCCAGGTGTTGTGTAAACTTGGGAATGTTTCTAAATGCATGAGTCTGGATACTTGCCAGTAAACAAAGAAATGTGTACATCTCCAAGGATTTAAATGCAATTCCAGCTATAAAATTAAGATGTATTTTGCATAACGCAAGGTACAGCACAGAATTCTTGTATGGGGATGTTCAAAAGTAATCTGTCAAATTGAGACTTAGTGTAAAACTCCATTTGTTATAAGTGGTTCCTAAAACATGATACTTATAGAAGGCAATGTTCCTATAATAAATAATTAATCTTATAAGAACATGTTTTGTTAGCACCTTACAAAATGGACATTATTTTAATATTTTGAATAGAAATACATAAAGATATTGTATCACCAATATACATGAGAAATTAAAATATAATGGATCCCTAATCTTGCCAGCTGTTGTGGGGATATTTTAACATTAACATTTCATTACATTTTCATCTATTACTTTTGCTTCTGGCATTGTGACCTCTGGCCTGCTAGAGCTTAATGACTTTGCACTTTAAGAAAGCAAATAAAAGAGCAAATGAAAGCGTTTGTGTGTTTGTTTTTGGAAATACTACCACTTGTTTCATTACACGTCCAGCTCTTAGAAACATGAGAAGCTCAGTTAAAAAAAAAAAAAAAAAGGAAAAAAGAAAAAAGTTTCTTCACTTTGAGACTGTAAAGAAAAGGCTTTAAATGTGTTTGCAGAGCAGCATAAAGATTCAGACTTCAAGAAGCAAACACAAGAAAAAAATGTGCTCCTTCTCATATAAACTTACGTCTTCATTACAATGTAGTTATACAATGCATATCTTCTCATTGTAATTCATTATATCTGTTATAATCTTCATTATTTGGGGAAGAAGAAGAGCCAACCAATGATTATAGAACATTTAAACTGAAAGTGGGGAGATTTAGATTACATATTAGGAAGAAATTCTTCCCAGAGAGGGTGGTGAGGCACTGGAACAAGTTGCCCAGAAAAGTTGTGGATGTCCCTTCCCTGGAAGAAACAAACACCTCCACAGTGCCGGCAATTTGACCCGAGATTTAGTTTATGCTCACTTTTAAACTAAAAAGCTGTCTTCCTCATTACCTGAAGGGAAACAAGGCAGAATAAGCTACAGTTAAGCTTAACACACATAGTGGCAGGCAGGATTAGATCTCTACTTCAACATATTTCTCCTTTCCAGCCCTGCCTTAATGCAGACCAGTAAAAGAGCCATATATGACTTCAAGTCAATTAAGGATGCCATCTTTCTACAGAAGTAACTTGTGCAAATGTATGAATAGAAGCAATGTCTGTGAAACAGATACTCTGTTCATTTCACCTGTTGGCATTAGGACCTTAGCAGGCAACTCAGGTTTAAGAGACTGTGTGTAAAGGATGTTCTCCATTTGGAGACAGTCCAGAGCAAAGTAACAGACATGATCAATGGGAATCACTGGAAATAATGGAGTTACTTAGTCTGGAAAGAAAAAGACTGAGGTGAGATATGATAAGATTCTTCTAATGTATAAAGGGGAGCTGCAAGAAAAAGGGAATAATTTTTTTTTTTTTTTAAATTTTTTTTTTTTTTACTGGGGACAGAGTAAGAAGTAATGGACTTGAAGTTCATCAAAGTTGACTGTGGGACCATTTAAAAAGAATGGCAACTTTGAAGACATATCTGCAATAGAGTAGATTGTCTGGGAAGGTATGGACTCTCCATCATCACTGCAGATTAGATGAATATGTGTCTTGGGTGGGTTAGTTATAGCTGATCCTGCCTTGGATCTGCAGACTGGGCTAGATGACCTTTCAAGCTCTGATCTATGATGCTATAGAAACAATACTAACTCCTTTGTAACACATTTTCACACCTACTGTTAAAAAGTCAAGAGTTATCATCAGATCCAGAGGTGGGAGAGATTAAGCTGTAGTGAGAAATCTACTATAAATGTTTATTTTTGACTTGAATTTATTTTAAACCATTACATTATTTCAAGGATTAACAGACAAATATGCAGGCACGTATGGAGAGTACAATTGTATAACTCATTCTTCTAAACAATAAGGCAAAAAGATGAAACTGATTTTTCTGTGGAGTTTGGGTGTCTCCACCTACAGCCTATAAATGAGAGAAAGATTTCAGGATTAAGATTTTTCTTTCACTTTTTAAACTCTCCTTATATTCATCTGTAGATGCTACAAAGCTTTTTTGAGCTTTTTTCTTGGCTCGTTAGTAACATCACCTCCTTCATTTACAGACAATGTGAGGTTATGGGAATCCAGCCTTCAATTTTACTGTGCTACAGGTTTTTTTTATTGCTGTCTAAACTGAAAACATTATTAAGAATGGCTTTTTAAGTATTATGATATTTTTGCAAGTGTCAGTTAACTATTCTTAAACATTAATATAACTATTAACATAACAAAGACCGAAACTACATATAAACCACAACTTTTAAATTCTCTATAATGATTGGCTGATGGCTAACTATTTGTGAATTAGTGAGTTGATGTTGAAATGCTATCCAAAGGTATTCATTCTGAGCATTTCTGACAGGCAGCCAGAAGAGAGCAATGTCTCAGACAGTGAAGGAATTGAATCAGAGGAAAAGACAAGGAAACTCATGGATTAAGATAAGAACAATATAATAATGGAATATAAATGAACAATATTGTGATACTAATAATACCACCAATACCAATAATGCTAAAAATAGTAATGCTAATATTACTACTAATTATATGTAATTAAAATAATACTACCACTAATAATAATAATATGTAATTAAAATAATGGAAAATAAAACAAATGGTACAATTGCTCACCACTTGCCAACCAATGCCCAGCCAGGTCCTCTGTAGCCAGAACGAGAGAGGCCGAGAGCCAGAGCCTGAGAGTCAGAGCAAGCATGAGACAGAGATTGCACCAGATCCAGAGCAAGCCCCAGAAAGCAAGAGAGTGACCAAGAGAGAGAGCCAACAAGATAGTCAACATGGCCCCCAGCCCACACATAACTTATATACTGAGCATGACATTTTATGTAATGAAGTATCCCTTTGGTTAGTTTGGGTCAGCTGTCCTGACTGTGTCCCCTGCCAGCTTCTTGTAGCAAAGAAGTTGGGAACACAGGTACAGCATTAAAAACTGTATAAATCCTTGACTTGATATAAACATTCCTCAGCAACAACTAACACCACTAGTGTTATCAATATTCTTCTCAGCACAAATCCATAACATAGTCTCATACCAGCTACTGTAAAGAAAATTAACTCTGTCCCAACTAATACCAGCACATACAGAAAACATACGGATTGCTGCTCCCTAAGTGTCGTCTGGCAGTGCATATTTCCACTGGACCTTTCTCAAAAAATAGAGTAAAAATATTCAAATGTAATCAGAATGCCTCCAATAAAAACCCTTTTCACATTGGAGAGCACTTGAAATCATATTTTGTCACCAATATTTCTGTCTTTTAGTCACTGCTTTATTAGCCATACTGAAGAAACACAACATGAATCTATCCCATTCCACCAACATCCCCTGCCCATGCAGAAACAAACATTTGATTCTGAATACTTCCATTTAAACTTTTATTAACAAGATATAAATAGGAAGTTGGTGAGAGAAGGATGTCTGGGTACACTGCACTTGTGGTAATATTACTCACAACCTCGGGGCAAGGCCCACAGTTTGAAAAGGAGGACACATGCCAGATGTATAGGATTTAATCTACTGTTCTGCATAATTGTTCTTTGCGTGAGCAGCTTGCTTGAAAAATGTAAATTTTTTCTTTGCAAGCATAATAGGTCTCTCATCATAAGCACAGTGGATTTCTATGCACATGTACTTATTCACAATGTCCAAGACCTTTCTTATTACCAAGTAGCAAATTTAGGGAGCATGGACATGCATATCTGGAAACAGAGGTTTACGTCCCTAAGGACATTATATTGTCAAAATGTGGATGCCCACTGGCTCTAGGTGCTATGTAGCTTAATATCAGGTGGACATTGGTCATTAGAATCCTTTTGGGTTTTAAGGGGTAATGTATTTTAGAATTCAAAAAATCACTCATTATCAGGGTCTAAATATTTCCTTTAGAAGAACAACTAAACACATACAATAATCCCATACAAATAAGAACATTTATTATTTGACATCTGTAAATATTTACTCTGTCTTAAGTGTATTAAGGATTATGTTTACCTTTTTTTCATCCTTACACCTCTGTTTCACCCAATGCTGCTTTCATGGTTTGTTTTCAGTTTATTTTATTATTATAAGAATCCTACAGCGACTTGCCTCTCAGCTCAAGAGAATGGCTGCATAAAATGAATAATCATTATAAAGTAGATATTTGATCAAGAAGCTATTGACCACAAAATTCACAGATGTCTGTGAGATGTGTTTTCAATACTTTGAAACCATTATAAATCAATTGCAGGTTAGGTACCAATAAGGAACTTTCAAAATACAAGAATCTCTCATGCTCTAGGTGAATCAAGGAACCATAATAAGTAAACCAAAAATAGTAAAACCACCAAAATTGTGTGGAGGATAAGTATGCTTCCTATATTACATGTCTCCTTGTTTCCTTGAAACTTATCTTTTCAGGTTCTCAGATGATTTGATTTCTTTCACTCTGACAAATAAATAGATATATCGCAATCAAATGTTTCCTTTACAAATCTCTAATGGAATTTTTCATCTCCTGTACAGCTTTCCCATCAGAAGCACTAACATCATATTTCCATGAAATATTTAACTCTAATAAGTGTAAGCTAGCTCTTAACATATAACTTAGAATTTATTAACATGCGGCCTGCAATTCAGTGGCAACAATTCTTTCTCCAAACACACAGATATTTTAGAATCTCTAAGAAGCCTTAGGGAGAGAATAAGGATTTCTGTTTAAACTAAATTTCTTCACTTTCCACACATGCAGTCAGTAAATGGAATTACATATAAAACTTTGGAGAGAATAGATAAAGTTCTGAGCAGCTGTTTTAAGATGCTTAACAAAACTTGACTTTGAGCTGATGTAAAAGTAGAAGTGGCAAATACATTGCTGATTTAAATGTACTGAAATTCAGAAATAAATCAAGATGTTCCACTATTGCTGAGTAAGAACATCATTTACAATTTCGACAAAGCAACTTACTGTGTGTGAACATTGCATAATATTAAGCCTGAGAAAATAAAAATTATCTTTCAGTTTTAGAAAATATGAAGTTCATCTCATTGACACTTACAGACCTCTTTATTGGTTTACAAATTACTATATTTTCACAATTACACTGTGTCCATAATACTATAAATGTCCATGTTATCATAGAATCATAGAATGGTTTGTGTTGGAAGGGACCTTAAAGATCATCTAGTTGCAATCCCCTGCCATGGGCAGGGACACCCTCCACTAGATAATATATGCTATAATATAATTTAAGCTCTTCTACATGAGAAGAAAACACAAAGATAGAAAGAATGACCTATTTACATCATTCACATAAATAAGTTATGGGAGTTAGCTATTCACTTTATTCTATTAAAAAGTGTGGGTGGATGTTAATTTGATTGATATAAGTAATATAAAGTGTCTGAGTAAGGCAGACATTAATGAACATGATATGTCCATTATTGATATCTGCCTGTGCAGTTGTATGTTAGAAACTACAGGTCAGTATTTGGCAGAGTAAATGAGAGTTATACTAAGAGACTTCGCTTGTAAACAGAACATATTTATGTGCCTATCACACAGCTTGAGTAGAAATAATGATAATTAAACTAAGTACATAAAACCAACATAGTGTAAGCAGCCAGAACAGTATCTGCAATCCTTAGGGCAGCCTTCCTTAAGAGAAGTCAACCCTGATCTTCTTGTGTCTGTGGAACAGGGGTACATTTACCTGCTATGCCAAAAGGAAGGAGATTGCCATTGCTTAGTTACATTTGCCAGCTAGCTTTAAGAAAGGTGAGATGATTTTATGTTCCTGATTCCTAGAAGGAATTAGTAGATTTTCTTGACAGTACAGGATCTTTAAACTGAAGATCAATGTGGCTGCGCATTTGTTAACCACCAGTGTAAGTTTTTGTAAAGAAGTGTAATTTCTTGTGTTTATCAGCCTCTCCTTCATTGTGCCCAGTCTGCGCCGCCACTTTGACTAAACCCATGTGCACAGCAGAACAGAATAATGATTGTTGTATGCTAACACGGATTTGAAATAGATTGTTTGGGTTTCATTTAGATTCACTGACTGAGAACAGAAAGAGTAGCACATTTTTATAAAGCAGTATTTGTCATGGGGAGTTATTACAATGTGAGTGTTACAGTTTAGCCTTTACATCAGTTGCATCTAGTATGTGTGTCTACAGAGTTAAGGCAATGCAGTGCTGAGGTCTGTTTGTAGCAATACATCACAGTCATCAGAACCTTGCAGCTCAGTTTCATTAACTCTATGCAAGGGATTTCTGAATGCAGGCAGGCTGGGACAGCTGAAATTTGGGAAGCATCAAAGGTGAAGAGAGGGAATGAGCCAGGAGTAGAGCAGAAGTGAATTACACTTCCACTTCAACTGCTGTATATAAGCTTGCTGATCACATATATCTTGAAATAGTCTGTGTGCACCAAAAGAAAGTGAATACATCTCACAGAACAGGATTACTTTTTAAAAAGCTTATCTACATTCTTATTTTAGATTGTTTTTAATTGAATTAGAAACAAATTTATTTTCCTCACTCTATGCATCTTGCCTTATCAATGCTAAGATTTTTGAAGCAGTGTCAGTCTTTCACCAGACAATGAGGATCTGTTTTCCTTTGATAGCTCTATACATTAATCATAACAACATTTCTGAAATTTGCTCAGTTTTTCACAAGTAATTAAGCGGAGAAAGAGTCAGGACTACTCCAATGGAAATTAAGTGTACCAACTGCCTAGTTTAGTCAAAAATACACTGAGTTAGCATAGTATTTCATGATAATTATGGATATTTTTTCATGTCACCCACTGATGACTACATGTAATTTATAGTATTTAAATCATAGATAAACTATGTCTCACAGGGAACCTATAGTCAAAGGATTAGCATAGTTTTTACTGCAAAGTCCTCTGCAAAGAGACTTGTATCTCAGCACTGGTTTACTCAGTTTCTACTTTGCAGAAGAGAGAAAATAGTAATAAATTTCTTTTTAAACTTTACTTTTCTGATGGACAAATTTCCTACAACTGTAAACTAGTATATGAAGTAGAGAACAGCCAACATTCTTTAGTAAAACTGCTATATCTCAAATCATTGACCAATATTCTGTAAGATGTGGTGCAAAAAAAACCGTATTTCGCTTTCCAGGCCAATATGAAACCATCCCTCAATAACTGATCTTTTGAGGGGCAGAAAAAAAGGTTAAACCAACCCTTCTGTCAGTACCCATGTGTAGCATCACTTCACATCAATGTACTTTCAGGTAGCTTCATAAGCAGAAATTACTTTCCAGTTCCATTGAAAAAGCACGAGCTAAAAGAGAGTCCATCCATTTATCCAAAGCTGCTGTGGCTCTGCAAAGCTGTCATGGGTAGCAAGTAAAGTTATTCATATAGGTATGAAATTCCCCTTGGAGTTTAAGTTCTTAACTACTAAAAGACTAGAGGAAAATAAGACAATGATGGATTAATTTTCCAGTGATAGATAATATTTTTCATGTGTGATAGTGACAAGTTGGTAACTTTATCTCTGGTAGACAACTGCCCACTGCTTTTTATGTCAGACAATGTAATGGTTAAGTGGGGAATGAAGTCCTTATTTTCTTACCTCCTCTTGCTGCAATAAGCACACGTAACTAAATAGATCTGTGGGAAAAAAAATTATAATTATTGTGCAAATCAGACTTTTTAGCGTAACTTTTTAAACCAGGAATATTTGCATTTTTAGGTGGTTTGTGGGTGGTTTTTTTTTTTTTTCCTATTTAAATTACCAGTTTATTGAGTAGAAAGATTGTTAGTCTTAGTCCTGAGTGTTAAGACATCATTTACAAATGGTGGGTATCTAATTTGTGTTCAAAACAGTACAAACAAAATTAAGGTGACTGGCCTTAAGAGCTTGAGAACTGAAAATTAGTTAACTAAGGATGGATAGATGCCAACAGAAAAAACTAAAAATGATATGGTAAAGCACCATTTGTCAGCATGCTGGGTAAGGGATTAAGAACCATTTAGAACATTTCCCACAAAATCAAGAATTAGCAAGCTTCATTGAGACTGAAATGTTTGTCACAGGAACAAATCAGGTCTCCCATACTCCTCCCTTGTGGACTCTGAGAGTGCTAGAAAGGGGGCTGAGATCTGGGGCTTTAGGTCCTTGAATTGCAAGTTTTCTTACAAGGAAGCCACGCCGAGAGGGGTAACACATACAATGACGGGTCCTCAGCCCTCAATCAATTCACCTCAGGAGTCTCCCAAAGCCACAGAGTACAGAATTTCAAAAGACTAAATTTGTTGAGCATAAAGCAGTTAAGAAACACTATTTCCAGGTTTTCTCTTGGAATATTCCCATTCTTGGATTAGACTGCAATGAAATCTGCACTGGCGTTCAAGAAACAAGATTCTTCACAAGTAGGAGAATTTTTTTTCAGGCAACTTTCTGTCCACCTAAGAGTTGTCAAGACTTTTGGTAGACATCATATCAAAGGCAGACATTTACATGGTAACTTTGAAGTAATTTTTAGAGAATGAATTTCAGAAGAACGAAAGAAAGCATAAAAGCATATTTGAAAATCTAATAAGTAGTAACTGAAACAGATCTTACAGAATCAGAATTAGGAATCAATCTCTATTCACTGAATGAGAAATTAAAAGCAGATTGTCCCATGTCCCCTGGCAATCACAGGTCACATCTGATAATAGAATGATCCTTGTGGATTTAAATGCTTCACGTTTTACTGGGAGTTGTCTTTCAGTGTGGCTGGTTGTTCATCCTTCATTTAAGTCTTAGTAAGTGTAACATACCTAAGGTAGGTCCAGTGACTTCTGAATAGCCAAAAGGTGATCTATTTATCAGAAAATTTTAAAGTAAAAATAGCAGAAGAAATTGTAACCTATCTGTTATATATACTTGAAATTGTATTCCACAGATATAGCCATGTGCATACACATGCACACACACACATACACATTGTTTTGAGATACAAGGCTGAAATACATTTACAGCAAAATTAAAAGGAAGTCCTCCATCTCTGTCATACAAAAAGGTAATCATCAAGGGATGGTAAAAGAAATACCAATATAATGAGAACCTCTTCTTATTGGTCTTCCTAACTTTTATGTCATACAGTCAACACTGACATGTTAATGTAGAGGTAATATTTTGGCCCACCTGAATTTTATTCATATCTTGCAGATTTTATTAACATTCATAGTATGGAATAAATCCTGTCTGGTTTCTATTATGCGTGCTAATGATCTGAGACATTCTTATGCATTGCATGCAGTAATTGCTGCGGGGCAAAATAAGCACAACATTTCAGACATTTTTGAATGTTCATTTGCCATTTCTTCATCAAAGTCTCAGTCTAATCTTTGCAACATATGGGAGAAACTTTCTCATGAAGAGAAAATTCTAAAAAATTGTCTCTTCCTAAAGCTATGTGGCTTAAGATAATCAGTGGAAATGAAGATGTTACTGCATTTTTAAGATTATACTTACAAACATATGATGATGCTTTTCTTAACTCTTTTGTGTATTACTTCTTTCACTATGGTAGTTCACTTCCCCTACCTCTGGTCTACATTTCGTCTTGGTATAACTTGACTCCTTTTAATTCTTTCAATTTTCCTGACTTCTTAGGAGGAAAAAAAAAAAAAAGGCATGTGGATTATTATATATATTATTAATTTCCTTCTACTCTCTCTTCTGTCCATCCACATTGACCTGAAAAGGATTTTTATTTCAGTTCATGGCATGTAACATAGTTTTATCCTCATCTAAGACACGTTTTGGACTCTACAGTACTTTGAACTATTAGTAGTATTAAATAATGAAGAAGAGAGCACAAGATTTCAAGACCAGCCAAGGTGATATAGAATCATAGAATGGTTAGGGTTGGAAGGGACCTTAAAGATCATCTAATTCCAACCCCCCTGCCATGGGCAGGGACACCCTTCACTAGACCAGGTTGCTCAAAGCCTCATCCAGCCTGACCTTGAAGACAGCCAGGGGTAGGGCATCCACAACTTCTCTGGGCAACCTAATCCAGTGCTTCACCACCCTCTCCGTGAAGAACTTCTTCCTGATATCTAATCTAAATCTCCCTGCTTTCAGTTTAAACCCATTACCCCTTGTTCTGTCACTACAGGCCCTTGTAAAAAGTTCCCTCCACCCCCAGCTTCCTTGTAGGCCCCCCTCAGGTACTGGAAGACTGCATATATGTGGGGTGAATGCACTGTACCAGTATTACTTTGAATATATATGACAGTGAACAAGAAAAAGGGATTATTCTTGTGGGAGGCAAAAAAGAACAAAAAGAAAGCATGTTTACCACTTTGAAATAGAGACAAGAAAGGGTAACCCTTAAAAATGGGAGATGTAAAACTTGAGAATGTGAGCATAAAAAACCCAGCATTGACTGTGAAATTTTATTAAAATTAACTAGATTCTCTCCTTTCTTCCTTCGAAAGCAATGCTAATCCTAAAAGGTCAAAATGATATGAATATTAAATGCCAGTGTGAAATAAAATCTTTAAAATACATAGCCTAGATCATACTGTTTTCTCAGTAATACATGCACTTTCTCACTAGGTGAAAAAAGTATCTCAGTGGTGGCCAGATTCCCGCTGCTCATGTTGAACAGTACAAAGAATGAGACAAACTGTGAAGTGTGAAATAAGGAGTTCTCAGAAGGAGCACTGGTGTTGGGTGAGGTAAATAAAACATGATAACACTTGTCTAGAAAACCACTGGTGCTGAATTAATTGCAAATGACAATCTTAGAATGCACTGTTGCATTATCCAAGCAACATCTTACTATGCTTACTCTCCGAAGTGTGGCTTTTTGTATCTGCTGTGTCACATACAGTAGCAGTGGTTTGCAGCTGTGGAATTTTAGTAGCATGAAAGCAGCATCCTTTCTACATTCTGACATCATATTCCCTTGAGGAAACCTGGAGTTAGGCAGTAGTGTAAGAATGGTCTCTTCATAAAGGCTTTTTTCAGGTGTAGTCAGGTCAGTGATATTTCATGAGTAAGAACATTCACAGGAAACTGATGTGACATTCCTGCAAATGCATTCATAAACAAAAAGTGTTCCTGAAGCCATTTTAAAACATTTTTTTACAATTTATACAGAAAGAAGAAGTTATGTTATTGGAGAAGAAGACCAAAACTTCATGAAGACCATTGAAGAAGGTCATATCACAAATATCATCACTCTACCAGTTACTTATAGGTTTGTATTACCACAGATGGAAAAGGGATTTACACCTTTAATACCCTGAATCAGTGATCCAGACACTGACTTCTGGATAAAAGGAAGCACCATACCTATATCTTCTCTCTGCTTTTGCTGGGCAAGGTTCATGGAAGTAATCAGCTCCCAGAGAAATATGTCCCCACTACAAAATATTACCATCTTCCCAATACATCGGTTGGTTTCTACCTTATTTAAGCGCCTTTCCGTGTATGGACCCAATACATAAATAACTAATATACAGGCATCTTGCATAGGAAACCAGAGTTTCATATGTCTGGACAGTGTGTCAACCAGAAATTAGATTCCTAAAACTGGAATTTGTGTGGTTTAGTCCTTCCTTATTTCTGTTTCAGTTCTTTGCTATTGTCATGGGTTAACCCCACAGCTGGCAACTAAGCACTACACAACTGCTCACTCCTCCCCAGTGAGAGGGAGGACAGAATTGGAAGGGTAAAAGTGAGAAACCTCGTGGGTTGAGATAAAGACAGTTTAATAAGTAAAGCAAAATCTGTGCACATAAGCAAGCAAAACAAAGAATTCATTCAGCATTCCCCATGGGCAGGCAGGTGTTCAGACATCTCCAGGAAAGCAGGGCTCCATCACGTGTAATGGTTACCTGGGAAAACAAACACCTTAATGTCAAACATTTCTCCCCTTCCTTCTTCTTTCTCCAGGTTTTATTGCTGAGCAGGACATCTTATGGTATGGGATATCCCCTTGGTCTGTTGGGGTCAGCTGTCCCGCCTGTCTCTGTGGCAGATGCGCCTGCCCCAACAATGACCTGACAAAGACCTGACAAAAGCCCACCAAACTTCCCAGCACAGCTCTTGTCATTGTCACATGGTGATGGTCAGACATCTGGGGCTCAAAAGTAATGAATTTGTTCTTCAGCCAATGAGGGGCTACTTGACCATATATGACAACAGATCTGGTTCGAATACGTTACAAATGGGACCCAGCTAGAGACCCATTTTGAGCTGGTCCTCCTCAGAACAGCAGGTCTGCAGTAGAGGACTCTCTCCTTAAATTGGGGTGTGGACACCAGAGAGTGAGGGGAACATATTACTGTTAGGGTAAAGGGACTGTTGGAGCTAGCAGAAGAAGTGCAAAAAGCCACATGTATTCAGGCGATGTATGAAAGAGGGCAGCACAGAATATCAGTTGTTGCACTGGTGAACCGCAGCCACCTTAAACCTCTTATCAGGGGATTACCAGATGCTTTGAAAATACATGTTCAATCCCTTAGGGAAAGGATTCAGGGGGTCATTGAGCATAATCAGAGAAACCCTCAGAATCTGCCCATGTACATTCTGACTTGAGCGGAGATGCTACACAGCATAGTTATTCACGGGTGCAAGATGGGGTTGACTGACCAGGGTGGGATCAGTGATGGGAATAGGCTGGTTTGACCAGCCAGTCGCAAACCCCACTCTAAGCAGCCTTCCCACTGAGAGCCAGGACTCTATCATGGAAAATCAGACTGGATTTAAGATTCAGAGAGAAATTATCTTTGTCAAGGAACATTAGCACTAGGGTCACCCTGGGTTACATGGGCAACACATATTCAGAAGTTGGAGGAATTGTTTGAGAAAACTAGGGACTGAATGGAAGTATTGGCAACTTCAACCCCTCAGGAAGGGAAAAGTAACCCTTTCACAACACTGTGAGAGGAATCACAAGGGTGAGAATACTAGAAGCTGTGGTTTGTGACTCAGGTTGCCCACTCCACATGGTGAATTCTTGCCAAAAGTCAGCTGATAAGGAACCTTATATACATATCTTTGTGGGTCCAAGTTGGCTAAATTTAGAATTTTTAATTGATGCAGGGGCCTAAATTAGCATATTAAATAAAGAACAGGCTGAGGGATTAGGAACAAAAACTTCAAGAAAAGCTATAAACCTAATAGGGTAAGGGGTGTAGCAGTAAAATGTCCTTTAGCTTGAATTAAACTGGCTACCTGGGGAGAAAAAAATGATGTCCATGGAAGTGGCCCTGCGTCCTCATAGGGGAAATATGTTTGGATTTGATGTACTAGTGGTCTGGTGGTTGCACTTACCTAATGGAAAGGTATGGCATTGTGGAAGTTGAGGGACAGAAGCCACCCATGTTAGGATTCTGCAACTTGCCCCCACGCTACCACAGTCATAATAACTTGTGTTTCTCAATACACTCTGTCAACCACAGCAAGAAGGGGAATTACAGAAATAATTAATGATATTGTGAAAAGGCAAATCATAAGCCACACCCACTCGCCATACAGTTCCCCAGTTTGTCAGGTCTGTAAGCCTGATGGAGGGTGGCATTTAACTATTGATTATAGGAACTGAATAGTAATATTCCACTCTTAACTGCTCTTATTCCAAATGTAATGTCAGTAGTAACAGTGATCCAGGCAGTCATCCACCCATGGATGGTGACTTTAGATTTCAGACATGTTCCTTATGATTCCTCTGCATGAGGAGAACAAAACACACTTTGTTTTTACTTGGGAAGGGACACATTAGACTTTTACTCAACTTTCCCAAGGTCATAAATTCTTCCCTACCATTTCCCATAATGTGTTATCTAAACTTTTTGACACAGCGGAAGTGCCATCAGGCATTCATATATATGCATATGTAGATGTATAGATGGTGGAGAAAACAAAGAATAGGTCTGAGGCCATCTGGAATCTGCTAAGAATAAGCTAGATATTCCACCTTCCAAATGTCAAGGTCTCGTACAAGAGGTTAAATTCCTAATAGCTTGGTGCATAGCTGGTGCAGTTGTGGTACCTGATAATACACTGTCAGCTATCGAGAAAGGGCAGACTCCAGGTGACAAGACAGTTATAGCAGCTGCTAGTTACATTGGGTTATTGGGAAAAGCATAAACCTGGGTTTTCTGTGATTGCTAGACCACTGTATGACCTGCTTCAGAAAACCAGAGAATGGGATTGGACTCCACAACATACAGAGGTCCTCAATATATTAAAGGATGAACTCAGAACCTGCCAGAGGCTAGGTTCATTACACCCATGAGATCCACTAAGGGTGGAGTAGGGCTTTGCAGACCATGCCTCCTACTGGGGTGTGTTTCAAAAAGGATGCAAGAGCAGCCAGCTAGACCTTTGTTATCCTCATCCACCCTGTTTAAAGAAACGAAACAATGGTGTTCTCAGTGGGAGAAGGGGTTCTTTTCACTTACTACAGCACTTAAGGTGGTGGAGAGGTTATGTATTCTGGAAGATATCCTAGTACACGGCCCTTTGTCTCTTCTAAATTCAGTCCTTAAGAGATCACCTCCTCCTGAGGGGCAGCCCAGAAGACCACAGCACAGAAGTGGTATACCTACCTAGAAGGAGTCAGTCACTGCACTTAAAAGAGGGTGCAATCAAGGTCTCTAAGTTTCAACAATGTGTGAATCCAGATCAGGATTTGTTAAGCCAACCGTATAAATCTTCCTCGATCAAATAGATACCTGAACTAACTGCAGACTCAGACACAAAAGCAGTGTGGTTTAATGATGGATCTGCTCACTATGTGGGATCAGGATGGCACTACAGAGCAGCAGCACTGGAAACTGGTACCAGGAAAATGGTTACAGAAGAGGAAGAAATTAGTGCACAAGTGGGAGGATTGCATGCTCTCCTGCTGGCAGTGAAGACTGGTGTCACCACAATTTATCATAATTCTTATGCAACCTATCCACGGGAAGTGAGACATACAAAAGTCTGAAGAAGCAGACACTGGCAGCAATTGCTAGAAATAGGCAGACCATGAACCCTAAAAGTAGGATGGGTAAAGGTTCATGCAAGAAATGGAACCTCCACTGTGAAATGGAACCCAGATGTGAATCGCTTAGCTCAAATTAAGGCAGTTGATGGCAAAAAGGAAGATTGGGTCAGCTGTCCGAATGGCTGCATATGAAGTGACGCTACTCAGGAAAGAAAGAACTCTACTGCACATATCAGTCTCAGGGATGGACAGTGTCTGTGAAAATATGCGAAGCAATTCTTACAGCCTGTTCACAATGCCAAATAAGGGTCAAGGCTGACCATCAAAATCAACCCCCAACATAACATATCAAGAAGGCAAAGCTTTTTGAAACACTTGGCAAGTTGATTATGTCAGACCCTTTAGGTCATCCTGTGGGAAGAGATATATTTTGATAAGGGTAGAAGTGGTATTGGAATTGACTATGGCCACAGCTGTTAGCAATGCCATGGGAGAACAAACAGTTTAAACACTGCAAGGATGGTTTGGTAATTTAGCCATTGGGGAAGCTATGGAAACACAAAGATTCAAGTATTTTGTCCTGCAGGATGACTGACACTTGACGCCCTCATACCCGATGATGAAAAGGGCCAGTTCTAGTTGTGGACACACATCAGCCAACAGGACATGGTAAAACTGCCCTCCATCAGGTTTTTACCCATCACCCTATCCAGACCCAGGGTCTTATATGCTTGGGAAGCCTTAGAGAGGAAAAGAAAGACCCACCATATCAGTTCCCAGTAGATGGTTCCTGACTTTTAACCTGAGGCTTGGTTTCAGAGGACTGAGGATCAATTGTGTGCTTTCTTAAAGGACAATGAAGAAGAGGACTCTCCTGCTGCTCTTACTGGCTCTCGTAATAGTGGATGACATGGGCAGCAAAGACCCAGATGACAATGTGGTAGCAAAAATGATGATAGGGTTTGCCCAAATGATGAATCTGACCTCCATAATGGTTTGTCTACCTACACTAAATTCAGCATAAGACCCCTTACATATTTTTCTCGTTAACATTAACATACGGCTTGCTCTTGAGCTCACATGGGAGCATCATAACAATTATAGCTGGCATTTTTAAAAGGCTGAAGACAGGGACAATTCTTATATTGTTTATAGCTAGTCACCAGGTGCAATAAATGTGAGCCCAGTCTGGGATGAAAACTAGTTGTGTTTTCCAACCCACTAGTATGGCCATGGGGTGGAATTACAATACTATGACACCGTGTCCTAATATTCAGAGCAAACAAATATAATGTTTAATGGAACACTGGTTATCATTTCCTACAATACACACAACCATTGAATACCTCATGGTGCATTAAACACCCTGAGAAGGATGACAACAAATGTCCTAGCACATGTAACTGAAACCCATTTGACTGCCCTCTTAACAGCCCATGGGCTAGATATACTCTTGGCTGGGATGGGGAAAAGGATAAGATAATGAGGAAATCTCCTCTCTGGAACTGCCAAATAGAAATTGTGTGCATTCTGCAGTCAGTGACTAGTTTACTCATAGACATATTAAATCTTCTGAGAATCAAAATACTGAATCAAAAAGCAAAAGTATCTTACTTCAACCAATGAATACCATCTTCGTACAACAGAGAGGAACAGTATATGATAGGGTCTTTTTACAAAAAATAATTATTTGAGCAGTGACAAAGAGCAAATATATTCCTAAAATCATCATTGTTCACAGAGAAGTTAAGCAAGAAAGAGGTTACATTTCCTGAATAAATTATTCACTGAAAATTATTCACTCAAATCCCTCTACATTAAAGCTCCTAATTTTTCCAGGATATGTGACAAATGGCTTCAGATCATTTAAGTCATGCCTGGATGCTACTGTAAAGCCTCCAGCAACATACAGCTGAAGTGGGAAGAAGTGTAAATACTCACAGCGGCTGCCATATCAAAAAGCAATCACAATTCTCATTGAAACAAGCTGAGCTCTTTACAAGAATGTTAATCAGCACTCTTCAGACAGATCATCTCACTGGAGACAATGAACAGCGACTCCTCTACTGCTTACAGCCTCTGAACAGAACATTATAAAAGGAGTTATTTGTAGATTAAATGAAAAGTATATTAGATTAAGACCTTTTCCTTTTAAGAAATTGTCGTGAATTTCTTAAAATCTATCATGTTATATTTGCATAGGTACTGATTATGAGTTGTTGGAATGAAACACCCCAGCTAGCCTTATTAAACACAATCTGGAGTTCTCCTAGAAATTAAAAGTAGCCATTCCTATAACAGACATAAACTCTTTTATGCAGGCTTCTGTGATATGGCCTACATCATCAGCTGTCTGAGGGTACTAAGCAGAAAATAGCCAGCTATGTCCTTGATCAAGCTATTGAACATGAAAGTGCAGGTTATTTACATAACCTCAAGAATATAAATAAATCTCTCTTCTTTTTGTGGTGTGGCATAGACCTACGTTTGCTCATCTACAGGAGAAAATATTTCAGTGGATTGTAAGGCTGCTTGAGTTTGCAGTGTGCATAGTGTTGACAAACACTGATGGAATCCATTTTACAGCAAGCAGAGATATTCGAGTCTAAGGAAAGGTTTTTGTTGTCAAGTAATCACAGAAGAATTTTTTCTCTAATAAACCTGAAACTGTGTCAGGTGAGAACAGCAAGGAGTGAGTGCATTTTTGTAAACTTTGGAAGATAAGTGATTCCTATTAGTTTGCAGCTGAATATCTTTGATAGAACATTCGGCATTCCCTTATGTCCCCTTCCTTGGAGCCAGATCTACTGAAGATTGTATCCTGCATTTAAATTTGGAATTGATTGGAATTTATGTCCATTTATAGCAGTTAAGTATGTACATATTTTTATGGAGTTGGTCATAAATTTAAACACACAATCTAACCTCCAGTCACTTTGGTTTAGTGCTTGAAAGTGCCTAGTGGGGGACAACAGGATTGCTGATGAGACATCACAGGCATGAGCATAATAAAAATCCCCACAATACTAGTAACAACTATTCTGTACATACTTTCTCTACTGTTAGTTCAGAAAGGATTCTTCCTACTACCCTTGAAAATGTCTTCTTTTGTGGCTTACAGCTATGGCAGTTTTAGGGTAGTCAGGGAACTCAATATCCATACAAAGTCCACTAGCAGAGGAAAACAATGTATTTCAACTATAGCCTGTAGAATGTGTATGTGTGTATAAATAATGCAAATAACCACAAAATAATATTAATTATGCAGAGTTGGTGACATACGCTCTTCTTTCCAGGACTTCTAATGGGGAAAAAATGAAAGAGAGATAAAAATATTGAAAGCTTTTTTACTTTTAGCAGTGAGGTGTAAGGCACCTGATAAATAAGCAAAGAGTTCTGTAACAAGTAGTGTTTTGTCTTCAATTAAAATTGTCCATTAAATTAAAAAAAAAATCCGAAAAAGCCCACTTAACAATAGCAACCAGAAAAATCTGTAAAACTCATCAAGAAAAGAAATATAAAACAGGTTTGAAAGAGAAAACAAGTCAGGAAATATTAGCTTCTGAAACCAGAGTTTATCTGCTGATGCTTTTTATCCCATTTGAAAAATGGGACTTTTTTTTTTTGAGACTGAAATAAAATCTTAACATGGGCATATAGGCAGTGTCTTTATATGGATGAATAATAGACAAGAATAGAATTTAGAGCATTATGTAAATTTCTTTGGGATATTTTAAGGATGGATAACCATTTCAGGATAAACTGAAACTGTCTCCACCTAGACAAAAGCACATTTGCTCTGAAACATTCTCTCTTGAGAATACATCTTCTGTTAAGTCTTTTAAAAGGTTTCAGCTAAATTCACCTTGAATTCAAATGACCTATAAATATCTCCATAAGAACCTTTCAATATACCTTTTGTATGTGTATTTTGCTTACCCTACATTCAGTTACAACCAGAAGTTAAATAGAAGCATGAGGATGCTTTGGGAAATATTCTCTCACTATTATTTCCAGACATATTTATAAGTACACTTGTTCTCATTCACCCTGAAAAGCACATTATTTATTGATGATGGACCCACAGTAGCTGGGCAGCCCATGTTCTCTTTGAAGAGCAATTGAAGAGCAATTCCATTGCTCTTGGAATTATTTAATGTTTATCTATTTTCATAGCACAGTTAGCAAAATAAAAATAATATTTTGGAATTACTGAACATTGTAACAGTAGTGTCCATGCCAGCACTCTCCGTAACTAAATCAGTGTTTTGTGAGCTGAAAAATGAAGCGTCACAAATACACTTGTGCCAAAGCACAAAAGAGCTGTTGTGTTCCTCACTATGTGTCTGAATAAAACACCAGCTCCAAACTGGAGGTGGTACTGGACAAGGACTGACCTTGTCAAGGTCCTTGACAAGGGAGAGAGGGAGGATGCAGAGGCAGTGGGGTCAAACAGGAATGGTGACAGGATCCAGTGCACAGCCAGTGCAGATGACTGGGGAGAGAGACCCGATGCATGAGGCAGACTGCAGCCTGAGAGGACCTGCAGCATGCTCACAGCATGGTGGTCTGGGATCAGTGGAAGCACTGGGTAAGACATTTTGTGTCATCTACAGAAAGAAAAACTGTTTTCTGAATGAAACCCACCATTTTTAGAACCCCAAGCATCCCTTACTCTGTGTAAGAACAGCTGTACTAATGGACTTCAAAGTGTAAACCAGGAACCTTCAGAAATAAAACAAAAACATTTTTGTCTCTAACTAAAGAGTCATTTTGCAGGTTAAGATGCAAAACAGTGCTTTCTCTTTGGTGAAACTGTGTAGAGGCAATGCTATTCCTACATCTATTTCAGTATCTAGGCCTTCTGTATAATGCTGTATGCACTATTTCTAGCTGAACAAGAGGAATATTAGGTGAAGTAATCTCACCTTTCTATCCAAAAGAGTTGACGAATTCTGCTGTTATTCGCATTATCTGAAACACTATCTATTTTTGGTGACCTGTTTTTAAATTTGCTGATAATCAAGCTGATTATCTCTTCTGACCTTAGTCCTGGCTGTTTGGTGAAGTCAGCAATAAGTCTGCTTTGTAAAATGTACTGAGAGACAAGTAAGACTCAGTATAAAAAGCCGTTTACTCATCACACATACAAAACCCCCCATCCTCTCAGAAATAAAATTTTTTAGAATTATTTTGAAATATTGTATATAGATGAGGAATGTTTACTTTCCTTGTTAAGCTTTCTGAAGCTTTAAAAAACATAATACATGCACGCATATAAAATTAGTTAACAAGTAGATGCATTTATTGGAATGGGATGAGACTTCAAAGTGCTTTTGATATGATGGTGTTCTTCTCTTAAATGAAATTTCAGCAAGGAGACAACCTTCAAAACATTCATAGTATGGTATTTTTCAGTCATCTGTTATAAACAAAATTCCTATCTCATCATGATCTAGCAAAAGTTACCACAAAATAAAAAGTTAATGATTTTTATTATTTTTTAAAGTATTTATTTTACCGTGAGAAGACAAGCAACTATGCTGTAAGAAGACATAGTTCACAACAACATTACCATATAGTACGATATTACTTGTCCCACTTATTTTTGTTAGGTAGCAACAAATATAAAATATGGGGGTTTTTTCTTAGTTTTGAAACCCAGACCGTGTCACAGCCCTTAGTCCCAGTAGTGTCTAAATCACAGAGTAAAATATGAATAACAGACAACAATACTGGAATCCAATTTCTCTCCACCAGCCAAATATCAGGCTGTTTCTTTGTTCTCCTAAGATTTTCTTGTTTTCTTAGAGTAACTTAAAAATTGGGGTTCCAGGAGTATTTTCTAACTCCCTGATACCAAGTGCAACTTAGCCATATTTTGACAACATACTGTGCAGGAAATACAGGTGTACACTGATACCCATCACCTACCTGGCTTCTATGACATTGCAAGTGAGCATTACAACTTAAAATGGCATTGCACAAGCTCAATGATCAATAATACAGCCTCAGGAGCCCAGCACAAGTATTTTATTTTATGGGCTGGTGACTAGGGAACACTTTTGGGAAGTGAGGGGTTTGAATCTCTACACAGGAAGGATGGAAATGACCCATACTTCCACTTCTAGGGTACTCTATCCACTGGAGTACTGTGAAAAAGGTATATGATAGCATTACTAAAGTCATATATACCTTCCAACACATTTGTGATAAGGTCCTTTGCCCTTTAAATGCATAAAGGTAAAAATAAGGGCCAGCACAGAAAAGCAGACAAAAAGCCACAAAAGGATAGTAATCCTCTTTGATGTGGATTGTGTTGGTGAATTTTTTACCTTATCCTGCAAAAGAATGAAAGAGTGAGAGAGCAAACTGACTGCTTGTTTTGTCTTTCCCCCAGCACAGATAAATACCCAGGGTGGACTGCAGCAGCTTGTGATAAGCCACAGTCTGCTCAGTCTCTGTGGCACCACTGCAGCTGTCAGGTTCATTTAAATTGCTCCATACCAAACGTTGTTTTAGCTTCAGTAGCACTGCCATATACAAAGCACCATATATGAGTTAGAAGCAGTTTTAGGTTTATAAATGACAGGAAGCTCAATCCTATTACGCATTGAGGGCATATAAAAGTGGGGCTGAGGACTGGTTTATCCCCTGCCTCTCATGACAGCAGAGGAGCAATTTGGCACCTTCAGAATCAAATCCACATACAACTTGATGACTGCTAGTTTGACCTAGAAAATAGCAGACCATACACATGTTTAATATTCTGTTCTACTAAGCAGGATCTCAGCATGTGGTTACTGACATTCACCCATTCAGATGCACAAGTACATGCTTGAGAAAGGAGACTTATTAGCTTCAATAATGACACACAAACTCAGTTCATGGCCAGAGCTGAGCTGCTGCTCTAATTCCACTCCCCCCAGCTGAAATCATTCCGGGACTTCACCTGAAACTAGCTGACATTTGAGAGAAAAAGCAAGAGGAGATCAATTTGCCTGCTACTATGATGCCTAATTAAAACACTGTATGTGCTGAGAGACCTGTCACAGTTTGTTAAACCATTGAAGGAGTTGCTGGCATTAACACCATTTTACAGGAAAATCCTGCTTGAGTTGAAGCCCATTAAAATGTTTTTCACAAAAAAACTAATTTCAAATTTAAATCTGGAAATCCTATCAGCTTCTGTACAAGTGTTATGTTCTCTAAATTTAAATACACCTGTTAATAAAACTCTTTAATATTTGCAAAACACATTATAGCTTTCCCTATGCAATGTTTAATTTATTTTATTTCCTACAACGGATATATCTGATCTGAGTGTGATCTTATTCACTTGACAACTTTCTAGCACAGTTTTTCAGATGTCTAATCATTTTATTTTCCTATACTAGAAGCAAGACAGCGCTTATCTTTTCGTATATGATAGTACCTGATCTATTCCTACCAGGTGGGTTTTGAAATTTGCCCTAAATGTGGGAATCCAAGAGATTTTAACAGGTTAAACTGGTAGTCTAAACTATATTCCTTGATCCTTTTCTGATGAACTGTTGCCCACTCAGTTGTCACTCGTACTTAGGCAAGTTCTTGTATTTGCCACAATAACTTCCATTTTTTGCCTTTCGTTCCAAAATGTTATAATTCCCATATAGCTTCATGTTTCCTACAGATTTAGCATGCATGTTTCCTATTCCGTTATCCAAGTAATTAGCAAAATCTTAGAGTATCCAAATTCTGGAAAATAAAATCCTTATTCAACAGATTCTTTTATTTAAAAAACCTACAACCAAACCAACCATACAAAAAACCCACAGAACTTGTGATCAGACTTTTACCTGATTTTGCCCTCACACCATAGTTCTTTTAAATAGGGTCCACTTGCTAACCTTCATTGGGAAATAAGCATTTGAGACTTTGCTGAAAGCTTTCAGAAAATCATAGTATTAGACATCTATTTCTTCTTCCTATGAGCTTAACGAGAAATTTCACTTCTTGTCACAAGTGTTACAAATTTTTGGAGGAAATTAGATTGGTTTCAAAAATTATTACCATGATCTATTTTATTAATTTTAAGTACTTATAACCATTTAGATTAATTCTTCTTGTACATTTTCTCAGGAACTGAAAATTATACTCTATGGTCTGCAACTTTAATCTTTACCCCTTTCAGAAGATTGGAAAGATTTTCTTTCTTCACTTACCTCAACCAAATGTTTACAAAATGGTAATTAAGAATTCTGATACCTCTGTTTATTCCATCACATAATTCTCATTTCTCAAGGTGCATCACAAAGACTCAAATAAGTAGTAATTTGGTAAACAAACTGTCTTTCAACCGATTTTTCGACTGCCACTGATCCAGCTTCTATCCTATGCCCCCTTATTGTTACTGTGAAAGAAAATTATAATAATGAATGCAAAAAAGTCTGCTGTAGCATTCTTCATTAAAAGCAGAAAAGTCCTTTCATAAGTTTTATTGGAAATTGATGTATAGCTAAACATTAAGCTTCATAGATATTTTTCAAATGTTCTCATCTTCCAAATAATTTAACTCATTCATCTAATTCCATTACATGTCTCATTTTGATGGCACCGTTTGAATCATGAAAAAATATATATGCAAGAAGTTTTCAGAGTTACTTCAGCACTGACTGATTTTTATTTTTTTTTTTTTTTATTTAAGATAACAGATTGAAGTAAAAGCTTGGTTTGGCAGCAGACAGTGGGTATCTTAGCAATAAATGAAATAAAATAAATAAATAAATAAAAGCCACAAACAAGTGAGCATCAAGACACCAAGGATTTTGCAGGACTTTTTCTTTTTTGCTAAAATTTTACAGACAGGTTTTCATCTTAAGATTTTACATTACTAAGTTTACATTTATGTAAACGTTTATGACTCTCTTATGGGAAACTGTGCTAGAGAGCAGTTACAGGGTTTAGTGGCAAAGTTGAAGAGTAAATTCATAAAGTATTTAAAATTTTTTTGGAGTAGAATAATGTTACTTCCTATTGCCATATAAGTAATACATGAAATATTGGTGAAAATATTTCATTAATTATAAAATAATTGTAGAAATGTTTAAGTAGGAAGCAGAACTAAGTAATAGGTTTCCTGCCTAATTTTGTACTTGCTTCCTATTGTTTAGTTTTTATTGAAAGAAATGTTTCCTGATGGCTCATTGTAGGGGCTCTGACAATGCCTTCAGTCAGAATAGAACACACTAAGCTAAGAGATACAGGAAGAAGTCAAGCCATTTGGACCTAATCCTACAGAACATTGTAAAAAATTACCTTGTCAGATTGTGTTTAGTTTGCTGACATGAATTTTATTCAGTTGTTTTTGTGATTTCACTAAACTTTTCTTGTGTAATTTTCCAAACTGGCAGAAGTCTGCTAATATTTAGCTTTATTCATAAATTTTCATGCTAACTTACAGGAACAACAGCATACATATTTGAACCAGGTTGTAAACTACAGATGTAAACGTGTTATATTACTCCAAAAATGTTTGAAAGCTTAAGAATTTAATGAAGTTTTTAATCAAGGAGTATTTATATATTCCTATTTACATTCTTTTAAGGCTTTTATATTCTGTTCCTGGAGCAGTCAGGTGATTCCTACATGAAGGGGTAGCTCAGTATGATCTATGTATTTAGAACATGTCCAAGACAACTGATGCAGAGATACCAAGCACTGTAGGTCTAAGAGCCCTGGAAGTAACACCTATTTCTTTCCCTTCTGTTGTGGGTTTTGTTACTACTCCCCCAAAGTGGAAGAAGAGCAACCACATATAATCAAGTATTTCTGACTTGAAGATGGATTTGAAAAATTCACCGTTTGTGCACAATGGTGATTTCTCCACAGTTGTGTTGTCCCCTGAGGATGCTCCTGGAGCTGCCAACTTCAACGCCTGCCAAGTTTGGTTCTGTTTTATTAGCTTGACACATTGCACAATGACAGTCTCAAGCCCTGTGTGTCTAAATTCTTTCAACATATTGCTTCAGGCCTGTTGTTTCTAACTTCCCATCAGGTGCTGTCATTTTCCAGTAGTCAGTTGTGGAGAAGTATCCTCTATGCTTACCTAGCACAGTATAGTTCCTGTTTACATTAAAGAAATCTGCACCAGCTGCAGGAACAATGATGGTCTGCCCTCCTGGCAGAGTTTTTGTATAAAGTACAAATAAAAGCCTGCTCTGGAATGAAGCCAAGAGATTACATTAGGGTTTTGTCCCAAATAAATTTTGTCAATTAACTTACATATGTGTGATATCACAATAAATTACTCTCTGGTTCATGCCTTGACTAATTTTCTGTCACCAGTGGTGGATATTACAATACAGTTCTCTACAGTGCAACATATTTAATTCACCTAAGTTAGAAAATTAATGACTTCCAGTTAAAAAGCTGACTACATAAACACTGAAAACCAAAAAATATTGCATCACAATATGTTCTGAGATCGTTTATTTTGATGTGCTCATGTAATTTTAGTAATTCATAATTTACTAGTAAATGCAGCCAAGAAGTGTTTGTAAATAGTGTAAGTTCTGCGTAATATGATTTAACAGTGATACTCTCCAATGACATCTTCTGTTTTTATAGAGTAATGTCTTTGTTTTACAACTAGGAATTAGTTTTGAAAAGCTGTTAGCTGCCGTTTCACTTAGCATAAGCTTCCAAAAGTTAAAATTTCAGCTTTGAAGAGAGAGATGATATGACAGCGAGTATTTTTATTCCTGTTTAATTACTATTGATTTCTTGATCTTTTAGTCATATAGTAAGTGAGCAGATGTACATAAGAGTACAAATGGATTCAAGATGAAAGCAGAGATCTGCCTGTACTGGCTGTTAAACCCCATGTCTAGATTTATCCTCCAGGTGAGATTTACGAAAAGAGAGAGAATTCAATGCCTGTGTTGCTCTGGAAGGCGAGTATTTGGTGAGGTGATCCCTTCTTAGGCTGCAGCACAGCCTGGGCATGAACACTTTTTGTTCTGATTCTGTTCAGTCAAGAAAAGATGGTCATCATAATATCTGCTACCAGTCATGGTTGGAAGCTCCATACCAGTCTGACTAGGGCTTTAGTCTAATATTCACATGCTCTCCACTATATTCAATTGAATACAAATGCCATTGTTCCTGCATGTCAACATTTTGTGCGCAGGTCTGCATGTTATTTCTGCACTGAAATAAGAAAAGAAACTTTGCTCATCTGCTTGATATTTATGCATTATATATATACACATATGTATCATAAGGGAAGAATACAAGTCTACTAATGAGAATTAGTTGCTCAATGCTTGTTATCTGTATGATGCTGAGTCCTCAGTAAACAATGACAGGCAGCAAGAATTACCAAAATTCACATGCTTTCTACTGGGTTTTCCCTGGGTACTGGGAGTGAAATATTCAGAATCAGTTTTACTGTTTCTTCTACCCCTTGCTACCCTGATAATCACAAAGTTTTTGTTGGTTTGGGTTTATTTGTTTGTGGGTGGTTTTTTTTTTTTTAATTAAAAAACCACCACCATGGCACTGTAAACATCCTCTGTTCTAGTTCTGAAAGACATTTATCAAACAAATTTGGGTGGAATTCACTGGACATAAATCAGAAAAGAGAATATCAAGCATCAAAATGAGATATTAACTTTTCTGTTAGGGATAAGCAAGGTAACTCCTAAATCAGACATCTACCATTGTTAGCTGTCAGAGTTCAGCTACCTCTGCCTTCAAAGCTTGCTTGTTTTGCATCTGAATATTACACTTTAATGGAAAACCATAAATGGAAGTATGACTCTATTTAGAGGATGAATTATGTGTTGAGGTGTACAGTAGAGGGTGCTGAAATGAATAGGTCAAAAAAGAGACTGTGAAGTTATACTATTTAAATTTATAGACTTAGAAAAAGTTGATGTAATTTAATTACAAAGCAGTTAAGCTAACATTTTGTTTTAGAAAAACATAATAAGATATGCCCAAATTATAGAAAAAAATCCATTAATCACTTCACCTTTTATGGGAAAAAAGTATTTCATAGCTGAAGTATGCCACAAGTCTAATACATTAGACTTGTTATTCTTTAATGATTTTTTTTCCTCAATATATTGAACAATTTTTTTTTCCCAAAGGTACCTTTTTGTTATTGTTTGAAGGTGTAAGAAACATTTTTCCATGCAGAATACAGCTCTTTACAAGCAGGATTGCATGGATTGTCATGTATTTACATGTTTCACTATTACTCAGAACTTCAGAATGTAAAAGGATGAGCTCTTACCATTGGACATAAAAACTGTATGTATGTCAGCTCAAAATGTAGGAGATTCAAGCCTCAAAAAGGGACCATGACCTACGTAAGTCATATAAAAATAATAGAAGCGCAATGAAAGGGTTGTACTTGTGGTTGTTAGTAGAATTTCATAGTACAGCGAGTAAATACTCATGTAATTTTGCCATATTTTACCTGAATTTCTGCCTTTAAAATTAGGTGTATGTGAATAGCTACCACTGATCAACTAATTTGTAAGTATGTAGCTGTGTTGAAAACAATGCTTTTAGGGTGTTTTTTCTTATCTATAATTTTCTTTAGGGAAAGGCAGAAAGTCTGGCTCACTGTCTGATGTTACAGAAGGCTCTTAAACCTAATCAGGAGTGGGAAAAAACCCCCATTCTTTCTAATCCTCAAATATTTATGAAAGCCCTCCTTCAATCATTCTAATTTTTCAGTTTAGAAATTAGTCTCTCACAGTCTAGAATAAATGAAGCCTCCTAGGGACTAGTTGTTTTTTTATTTCTCTTACACAGACCTGTCAAAGGTAACATAGATTTCAGGTGGTCACATACCACCTAAAGGGAACTGATGCTCTGAAGTTAGTTTCAGCTTCACATCCTTCACAATAACTACCTGAAGGATTGAAGGAAATATACCTGTGGTTGAAAAGGTGACTAGGAATTGAGTTTCCATCTTTGGCACAACCCTGTGCACTGCTCCCCTCTTTTTCAATTCCCACACTCAGTTCTGAAGAGCTAAAAGATTTAAATGTAACGATATACCTTAGAAGAGCTTTCATAAGGTAGTTTGGTTCACTGGCATCTCTTCATTGGATACAAGACAGGAACCTTCCTAACTTTTTATGAAGCCTGGGGTTTTTTTAAGCCTTTTATGAAGCTTTGGTCTTCTTAAAATCATTCTGAAGTCAAGAAGACTTTTTGGTTTTTTTAAGCTAGAATGGCCTGTGAATCATGAAGTAAGCACTTGTATAGAAAAAAAAGAAAAAATACAATAAAAAACAAGTGAGCAAACAAGACTGTTCATCCTTTATTGTACTTATGAACACAGTTGATACACACAGTGGTAGTTAATTCCAAATTTTACACAACCATTCTGGAGAGAAGAAGGAAATACCCAGACAGACTGAATTTGTCAGAGAAAAATGTTAACATATTCAGTAGAAGATTGAAAGCTGTACAATAAACAAAATAAAACCTCAAATTAAAAATTAAAAAAAATTATGTTAAGACATTTTTGTTATCCTTGGACAAAACCTTTTCAATTTTGTATAGGAGAAAAGAGAGTAGCATTTTGTGAGAAAAGTACTCATTTTTTGTTAGAATAGTCTAATATAAGGATGCCTAAAATAATTATCACTTTTTCCTAATAATAATTACACTAATATATGTATTTTTATTTACTTAAATTTACAAGAAAGACATCTAACAGTTTTTCAATAGACACTGCCTATTAGCATTTACAAGTGATCTTGCTAGCAGTTTACACTTTAGAAATACTCTATTTTTGGCCCAGTTCTTAGTATTCCTCTTGAACTGGAGGCCATTACCTTTTGCCTTTATTATTGTCACTGAATTGCATGGCCACAGTGGTAAAATCAGTCTTATTAAGGGCTCTCTACCACTGTCATTAAAAATAGTGATAAAATTTGACAAAAAAATTTAACAGACTGAGGGCAAGACTGACATTAATTAAAAAAAAACTGTGAAGCTTACTTGGAAAAAGACCAGAACTGGTGTTTTTATTAAATTTCTTTTCCTTGCCTCCTGAGGAAAAAAGAAACTCACGGATAAGAAAACAAAACAAAACCCAAAAAACCCAACATAAAAAACACAGAAATGTGAAAATTTTCACCATCATACTACAAAATGTGTTACACCATAAACATTATGTATCATATAAAAGTCTGCAGTTTCTAGATCTTGACGAATGATTATATCTGGAACCCAACCATTCTTATTCCATAATTATGTGCTGTAGTGTTACATGTACAAAAATCTTCTTAATTGATATGTTCCTGACAACCTAATATACATTGTCAGAAGCCAATTCATAAGGCAGATCATCAAAAACCTAAGATACATTTAAAAATCAGCATAATATTTTAAAAGGTTGGAAAGTCTCCATTATAATTATGTTAGCACTCCTCTTTGGCCTTAATACTAATTCTGCCTTACAAAATTAATCTCCTCCTGAACTCACAATAGTTTAAGATACATTTTGCCCATATTAACACAAGTAGAATTTTTGACAATCTAGATAAGATTTCTGGAAGGTTTTTTTAGTCAAAGACAAAAACTTATTACAGGAATAAGTGCATTAAATTTTCCTATTTTGTTATATAAAGTGTCAGCCTAGATGGTCTAACAGTTACTTCCCAGGTCAAAACCTATGAACATACTAATATGTTATCTTGAATAGTGACTGATTTAGGTATGTGTTCAAGTGCTTTTCTGTGCCAGGTTTTAAGTTTTAGTTCTTTTGGTTGCAAGTGGAAGATTCATGAGAGAATGGGACACTGCTCAGCAAATTAAAAACAAAACAAAAAAAACCAACCAACCAAACAAACAAAAAAACCCAATAAAACCCAAAAACCTTACCAACAATACATTTGGTCTTAATTGTAGCTAGTAAATACAATTTTTAGAAGTAATTCCAAAGATTTTAATTATCGATTCAGTGGAGAGATGAAAATATTTTTACTGTTGTTATTTAAAAAGCATATAATGAGCAGTTTGAAGCAGCCTACAAACCTAGAGACTGTGCAACATGGATAATTATATAATTGGATATATGTCAGCACCTATACTCAGAATCAGAGAAAGGACTTGAAAAGAAAAACATCTTTCTTTTGTTTGAATTTTATGGATTTTTAAAAAAAGGAATCAATCTCTTTTCCTTGAGTATAGGTGTTTGGTTTCTTCCCCTGTAATTTATACCAAATTGTCCTCTGACATTTCATTTAGCTGTTTAAAATTGTTGCAACTTTGAATAAAACATTTTTTGTGCTTTGTGTGTTGTAAATTAATTGCTCCTGTCAGATGAACAGCTCATCTTGGGAACACAGCAACTTATTGTATACTTGACAGTGGGTTTTTGTGCACCCGTGAAACTGAAGGGAACCGATGCAAAATAAAAACCCAAAACAAAACAACAAACACCACTCCTCCCTGAACAAATAAAATAATAAGCAGAGCTCAGTTCATCTTGGAAAGGGCCTCCAAGCACTGTCACATCAGATATTGGAGAGTAGAGTACATTCACCCTTCAGGAAAGACGTTTTTAAATTCATTTCAGTCATTGCTTGTAATTGAGTTTAACAGCTGAAAATCCTTCAGTTGACCTCCTGTCTATCTTTGTTTCTTCCTCTAATACAATTGCTCAAAAAGCAAGAAGTCTAACCAAACAATCCAGAATGACAAGAACAGTGCACATTCATATGCAAACACACACACACATATATGTACACATATATAAAAAAATGTTGTATATAAACAACAATATGTATATTTTATGGGGTTTATATACATATATGTATAATATATGTTTTATTGTTGTTAAATATATAACAACAATATGTATTTTTATATATCCACCATACCCCTACACACAGAATAAATAAATATTAAATCCATCTGGTTTTGGAATGTTAAAACTGATGCATTTAAATAATTCCAATTGCTTAAATTGCTTTTTTTCCATACACAATCTCAGAGCCACATGGTACAAACAGATCACATATGGAAACTAATTAAAACCCTGTCAAAGTGAGCCTGTCATCTCCAGCTGAAGTGAGCGAGGAAGAAAATGGAACAACGTTGCTGTAAAATTTGGCACAATAAGTTGCTTCTATTTGAAAATATCTTAAGAGAATTTAGAAGCTGAAATAGCCTCTTGAAAACACTGCTTCAGAGCAGGTATACTTACAACACCCCTACTATTCTTTCAATACTTTAAAGTTTCTAGCCAAAAAATTCCTCCAGCCTGATTGGAATAGTAAACTCACATCACAGCCTTACCCAGTTTTGACAAAAACTGATAATACCTTGTCTATTAAAGAAACATCGGCAAAGAAGTAGAATATGAAATAGGTGATGAAACCAGATGAAAATGCCAGCAGGAGTTCTGGATTTGCTGCCCTTTAAGGAGGAATTCTTAGAGGGTCTGTCCCACTGACTCATCAAACCTTTGGCAAAAGAATGATATAATTGCTTAAAGGCCTGAGAGTCTGCAGCTCTACCTCATGCAAGAAATTTCTTATTTAAATTACTGTGGCCATTTCCTTAAATATGTTGGCTTTGCAGATAACAAATAATTTCATTTCAGCTTTACCCCTCTTCTATCAACATTTCTTTTTTGAAATATGATCAGTGTGTTTGACTAAGCTACCAGCTAAACTATGCACTTCTGAGGGAGGCACTGACCTTTTTACCACTTATCAAATAGAAAAGGTGAGGGAAAAAGAAGCTCTTGCTTATTGGTTGACAAAAATATGTTCTTAGACATTGTACAACCTCCATGTCTTTCTTGTTGCCTCATTTATTTCACAGCTATTAGAACACCAAAATTTTCACTTCTTAGGAAAGACCAGATAAAGTTTGACATCCTTCTACTGATGTTTTAATCATCTTCTGAATAGCTTAGATCTGTTGTACTGATGGGAAAAATAGGATCCTCACCTAGGTTTTGTGCCTGCTCTGTTCCAGTACTTTGTCCAGCTCCAGTTCCTATAACAACAAAAATCCCCTTTCTAAATATATCTCAACCATAAAATAGCTTACTAAGCTAGAGTTTCCCTTTCACCAGTATTTCTTGCACCTGGAGCCTCCACCCACATGAGGTATCAGGAGCACTATTTAAGCTTAGTGGGGGAATTTAGTCTCTGTCTGAGCTCTAGCAGAGAAGTGGTTGTTTCTAGCTCAGCTATGGCCTGGTCATGGGTCCAGTTGATACTGATCCTGACTGACTGACTGACTGATTTCTTAGTCCTTTCTTATCACACTGTATCTTTCTGGAGATTGCTGTATCTCATCCTTACCCTGACCTTCAGGCTAACTTAATGGCTTGACCTTGGACCTGTCCCACCACCATGGAATTGCATTTTGATCAGGACCTCACAACAATCTCCAGGTCTGTCCTGCTGCCTTGTTCGGGTACTTTACAATGGGTCCTCACTGGTAAGTCCTCTGGCCTAGGGGTCATGGGCAGTTTCTGTCCCTTAGGGAGCAGCTGACCCATGGTGCTCCCAACAACCTCCTCCCTCCAAAAATGTTAGTTGCATTCCATACCTAGTCCAAAACAAGATCAATTTTCTTCTTATCTTCTCTGTGTATAAACATACAATAGTTGTGGTATTGCTATTTTCTCTCTCTTCTACCAGTCATTTGAAAACATTTTTCCTGAATCTATTATTAGCATGTGTTATAATATATTAGAGTCCTGCTTCACCTACTGGAAGATGAGTCAAAGAAGAGGCCCCCATATTTAACTTCTTGGTTTTATATTAAATCATTTATTGAGATTGACATTTACAGACTTGTTGCAATTGTGGTTAGTTTTAATGTACACTGACATTTTCAAAGTGCTTCAAAATATAGCTTTTTTCCTCCTTCCAAGTCACATTCAGACGGCATGTCTTTAATGACTGAAATTGTCATTATAGCTGAGAAAACATTTAATTGTTGCAGGCTCCTGTAGTTACTAGTATGCAGCCCCCAATAAACATTTGTGCAAGGTAAGTTATCAGTATAGTATCTCATACTGAAGTTCTGTGAATCTAAATTTCTTCAAATACAAGAATCTTCAGGTACATTTTCCACTTCTTCATCCTTGTAGTAATGATGACAAATGACCTTATTGTAATGCACTTGTCCATTGCTTCAGTTGATGCTATATTTTTTCCATATTATTTGCTATCTAATTTCTTCTAATTTGTTGAGTGCTGGATACCAGTTGCTCATGATAATACACTGGCCTAAAAATAAAATGATTGTCCATCTCCTCACCAACTGTTAGTTTTGTGGAGATGTTTCCCAGTGTATGAAATTGGGTTTTTTTGGTATTCTCTCCATTTTGCTGATTACTCTTCATTTCCCTTAGTATATGTATCCAGGGAATGACTTGACCTCAGTGGCACTGAATTGCGAGAGTTTTAATTTGATGTGTTATGCCACTTATTTTCATTTAGAGTTTGCAAGTTATACCTTCCATTTGAAATCATCATTCCCAAGGCCTGAATGTCCCCAGTATGCTCTATCTCCAAATTCAGAAGCTGTGCTAGCTTTGCAGCTCTTTTATAAGAGCAGCCCTGGAGTACTTTCATTTCCGCAGCTCCAAACAAAGCTACTTCAGGGCTCAGCATGTCTTGCTATTGACATAATTGTCGCTGTTGTTACTTCATCTTTTAATGTTTCAATAGTGATGACCCCCAGCACTTTATGGACAAACAAAGCTCAGAGCTCCTCACCCAAGAAACATTTATGAGACAAACTTCTGAATAATTCAGGTAAGCCAGTGATGCTAAATATTGTGCATGGAAGCAGTTGTAGTACGATAACTTTGATTTTCATTACATTTCAAAGAGACCTAGATTCAAACTAGCAACATCCAGAAAAGATGTGGAGGTAAACATACTCAAAATAAAAAAAAAATTTAACATAAAATAGTTCTCAAGTACTTAGAAGTTTATTTTATGGGGAATACGATGTGGTTTTCCACTAGCTTCCCTTGAATTTTGTTCTTAAAACATGAAAAATAATATTCCATTCCATAATACTCCATTTCTCAATAATCTTCTATTTCCAAGCATGCTGCATTATCAAACATATATTTCAATTAAGCATACGGTGCTTTTTATGATGTGTTCTTGGGTAGTTAGAAAGTGGATTTGTCACAATTTGAGAAAAATTATGGACAAGTTATGGTAGAATTAAAAATCTTCAAGTAAAATTATTTTATTTACAAAATGGGTTAAAAGTAAGAGGCAATCCTGTAAGAAGAACCAAATAAAGAAATACTGTTTCTCCTGTGATTATCTAGGAGTGAATGAGGTAGCTAGGTTAACTTCAACCCATTCAAGGTCCAGGAGTCTTATGTAAGTTTTGTAAGGTATTTAAGTACTGTTTAAGAAGGGAGGTTTCTTACATGTCAATGATGAGAAGAGAATGGAAGGTTTTGATAACAAACATTTATTTATTTATTGTGGATTATGTGTGGGCAGCTCCTGTATACTGATTTATTCACTGACAGTTTGGAGTTTGGAATTTGGCTTCAGTTTTTAATACCTCTTTCCCTTCCTGTAAAATAGTTGTACATACACTGGTTAGATATAAATATGTTGTACACTGTTTAGAATATAAGAAAGCACGTTTATTAAACAGTATTAACTTATGAATTGTGACTGGAAATCAAATCAATATGTGTGTGTTTCAGACTTCACTTCTATAGAATAGTCTAAAAGTGATTTTGTATCTGGAAACAGGCTTCTCTCCTCCCATTCATCTATCATTAAACATGTGACATTGCATTTTGTTGCAATACTTTCCTTGGTTGCAGGACTTCTGGATCCCCCATTAATGTTATAGGCATTCTGTATTCTTATAATGGAAAGTTTATTCAACAGCACAAAGGGTACAGTTATCCACTGATGGCAATGGATGCTCAATGTATACATTTCAAAAATTATTTCTAGTAATTAATACATGTATCTTGGCTATGCCCAGGAGCTCTGGCCTAGAACAAATGTGATTAATTGATGTCTACAGCCTACATTCAGTTTGGATTTCTTCCACTGCATCAACTGTGCATCCTGCTACCTTGTAAGATTTTTCAGATCCAGTGTCTGTTTAGCAGTCATGCTGAAGCAGGACTAGAATAAATCATTGCACAGTCTCTAAGCCAAAAAATATCATTAGGCTTGAAGTTACAAGCTTAGACAGATGTATGGAAACTGCAGTACAGATCCATCTGTAATCAGTGAAAATTAAGAGGAAAAATTACAGTTGTATTCCTACAGTGAATACTGATTGAATCCAGAACTCAGGTAGAAACAGCACTTTGGTCCACTTCTGAGGATCTTTGACATGATTTTATGCACTGCATCTGTACCACCTTCATATTCAGAAATTAAGAGGAAGGAGAGGAAGAAGACTTTTACCCTTTCATTTAATTATGGCTGTATAATAGTCAAATGAAATATTTCAACAGCTGTCAGACCTTTACCTCCTTAAAATCCTACAACAAATAAGAGCTCAAGTTAGTTTGTACTTCCAGTTCTACCAGTAATGGCATCACTGGAAGACCTGCTAAGGTCTTCTTTCATGGCATTTTTATTTGGTTGCAGAAAAAAGGAGCTCACAGCATAGATATGCATATGAGCTGAAATGTAGATTTTGTCCTTGAAATTACAATTTCAGTGCCTTTGAATTTCACCCAATCAGCATTCCTGATTTTCAGACCCTTTCCTTGTAACCTTCCTCAGACAGTTTCCTGACATCTTACTGTCATTCACATTCAATCAATTTGCAGAGATAGTGCTTGTAATGTATATTTTAATTTGATTCTTTTGAAAAGTAGCTCTTACGCTGGCTCTCAGAAGGGACTGGCAGGTTAAGTAAAGTGCTGGAAATACTTAAACAATAATGGGAACAACGGATGAATTTCTATCATTTTTATTTGTTCTATTTGATTTGTTGCCTTCATTTACAGAGTCAGACAACATACCCATAAAGTTCATTCTCTATTCCTTAACTTATTGCTTCATTCACATGTTAAGAAAGCATCAGAAAGCAGAATTTTATATCTTCATAGCAGAATGGATAACTAACGCAATTCACTGAATGAATTTATGATGTTTTCTCCTTTTCTTGTTCCTATGAGTGTATCTGTCCAATACCAAAGTTTTACACTCACTGGGTCAATTAAGAAGTTTCTAAATTCAATTACACTTATAATATTCATATTGCAGTGAAACCATTTAAGTTGTTCTCATTGTAAAAAAAATCTTTGCCGTCAGCCCTTGGAATAATCTCCACAGGGAAGTGAGGAATTCCCCAGCACTGGACACTTAAGATTCAGCTGGACAGAGTGCTGGACCATCTTGTCTAGACTGTGGTTTTGCCAAAGAAGGTTGAAACAGATGATCCTTAAGGATCCTTCCAATCTGGGATTTTATGATTCATTTCTGTTCCATGATAGGATGAGCAATCAAACCCCTTCAGCACAAATACTAAAGGTAATTTAACACTGCATTCATGCCAGTAAGGGGCATTTCTCCAATGTATGTGGAAATCAAATACAAGAACACCTTGTACTTGACCAAATGGATTAATTTATAATTCCAAATAATGTTCCTAAGAAATTTTGTACTACTCAATATTTTTGTTTTCTAATATTAAGAACTGGTGTTGATCCTGGAGAGAACTTGATCCTACAGTGGGGAAGGAGACCAAGCTAGAAAGAAGCAATTTTCTTGCATCTCGTCACCACACCTTTCAGCTTGCATTGCACAGTAACAACTTTAAATACTTGAAAAGAAGGAAATTGCTCCTACAAACAGCCCTGGTAAATTAATCTGAAGATGCAGAACAGACAACACTTGCATAGATTTTTGACTTAATAATGTGCTTGTATATGTATGGCATAACACCCGTGATCTAGGACTGAACACTGAATCTCTTTACAGATGTTTTGTTTTAGGGGGTTGGGTGTTTTTGTGTTTGGTTTTTTTTTTTTTTGTTGTTGTTGTTATAATAAACTTTTTTCAAATAATAAGAAGTAAATTATGTTAGGCTGTTGCAACTTCTTTTTGAAAGGTCCTAGGTAGATTATGTTTTACTTCAAGTGTGTTCACTCGGAGTTTGGTTCTATAATTTCATGTGAAAGAGAGAATGTAGAGTATGTTGAATGAATCACAGGCTTTATTTTGCATGTTGATTGTATTGCTAATTAACTGAAGGATGGAACATATGACACAGCAATGCAATTTCTGATAGCATCTTTTAGAACTGACACTCCATGTTTATTGAAAAATGATAGTTGTGAAAATAATAAGGAACTGGGTACAGAATGAAATGTCTTCGGTGTTTTTTAGACTGACGCATGAGTATGAATTCTTACAGCTGTTGAAAACCATGGTATTCTGGGGATTTGACCTTTATCTGGAGAATTCAAATCAATGGTTCATAATTTCCCCACAAGGACACTAGATGCGTACCCTTATGTCTCATGCAGCTTGACGGAGTGCAATTCATCTCCTACTTCAAATTGCCATGCTGCCTCTCTAATATTAACAAGTCTCATGCAGACCAGACAGTATGTAGAAACTAAATGTAGCTCTGAAAGCACTCCGGTGGGTTTTACTTTGTTTTGTTTTCTCCCTTTATCTGAGAGACAAGACATCTGAAAATATTATGGTGCTGCAGTAAAAGACGAACAATTTCTAAAGAGAAACTGTAAGCAGAGCAGATTATCAGCAGAGACAACTGTTGGTTCTTGGAACAGGGAACAGACAGAAGCACTGAGTAACTGCTGAGATGAATAGCACACACAAAATGTTTACATGTGAAAAAGAACCAAGAAAGAAGGAAAAATATAATTTGCAAATTACAGTAGAAGAATAAACTTCTGATGCATCCAAAGGCATCCATGATGATCTAACTTCCTCAAAGTTCATACGTTGCTACTTAGGAATACAGTGGGCTCTCCATACTACCCTGTAGAAAGATATTTCTAAGCTCTACTGTACTGAACTGGAAAGGTGATGATGTTGGCAGTCTTGACTCATATACACATTACAGCTTCACAATATGTAAGTACATATATCTATATATTTAGTCATTTATACAAGAATTCCCATACAGTAATATAATGGATTTCTTGCTAGATACTATGGCAATCCATCTCAAGAGAAAGTTCATATTCTAGCTCAATATTTAACCTGATACAGAACTTGATAGGTCAGGCATGGAGGTCTGCTCAGAAATCTCAGCAATTGGTCACATTATCTGCCTAAACAATGTCCTCTGTCACCCAGAATAAACTGGCTCATCCTGTTCTGAATGTTCTCCCCTTAACATTAAACTTCTTTCATTGTGTGTTAAATATATATGCACATATATATGTGTGTGTATGTATACACCGCCCTCCCCCCTATGCACATACATACATATCTAGGGGCTTCTGCCATTTCAAAGGACTTTGGTTGGAAGAAATACTTGGATGATGGCTATACTATTTTCATCACATCCCTTCTGAAGTGTCTGTCAGCCTTGATTTTGATGACATCATCTATTTTGTCTTCTGTGCTTCAGGCCACAATTTAAATGAAACCTGAGAAAAATTTGTTATCAAATGGTCTAAGAATGAGATGACTAGTATACAGCAAGACATCCAACATGAAAGTGGGAAATAAAAGACCTCCCTGTCAGCCTCTGTTCAGAATCTTTACAGGTGTGATGCTATCCTGCTTTAATCAAGCCTTTAGTCTTGAAGCCTCAATACTTTTTTTTTCTTTCTTTTTTTTTTTTTAATGTAACTGATCTGGGGGAATTGAGCTAATGGCACTTGTGTAATTTCCTCACTGTTGTGAATTTGCTCTAAACATTATTAGTAAGCAGTTACATGCAGTATTTTCTAAATTTATCATACTTTAAGAAAGAATCAAGATGTGTGTAACAGAAGAAGCAGGATTTATTCATTAATGAACAAAGCAGTGTCTCGGATGTTGTATCTGAGAGTCTTGAATTCCATACTTAGCATGTATGGATTATAGAATCACACCTCTTATTTCTGTAATAACAAATGAAGAGGAAAAAATGGAATCCTTTAAAATGACACAGTTCTGTTCCTTCTCTCTACTGTAAAGAAAAACAAGAATAAAAAAGAGAGAAAAAAAGAGGAAATATTCCTAAGCAAAATCCTGTAATGTCAGTTGCGGTACTTTGATAAGCTGATGAGTGAAATTTGGCTATTTCTGCTGCAATTTAACCAAAATATGCATTCTATGTTCTGATAGAAATGCTTTGAGCTATTCTTGAAGACTCACACACCCCAACTTCACCTGTGCCTTTCTTGTAAGCGTAGCTCATTCTTTTGCCTTGTGGTTTGCTGATGTTTTGGGGAGAATACGTATTTCCCTCTGATATTATGAAGGTACGGTTCTTCCAATTCTAAGTGGCCAATGATACGGTATATTTTTCCTTCTCAGTTGAAGACTGTTAGCAAGTACATGTCTGGAATGTCTTAGGCTATTAAATTGTACACTAGATCTGCAATGAATAGTAAGTAGATGATGAAATACCCTCATTTCAAATCTCACATATAATTTAAAGTGTTGATTACATCAAGGAAGGGAACGTAAATTGATACATAAGCCTTCATGCAACTTATATTTTTTTTTCAAGGATCTCTGTTTAGGCTACTGAGAAAAACCAAGGCTTTATTGTTAATGCTGCTAAGTCAATACTTGAATCACGAACAGAAACTGAGGGTTTTTTCTGACTCATGGATCACTAGAACTGCTATATTCCAGTTTGGGAATATATTAGCATATGTAGTGCCTGCCAAAGTTGTTTCTGGAGCTTCAGAGTAAAGAAGTCTTTTTAAATAAGCTCTTCATATGTCATATTGAATGGTTTTATAAAAAGAAGGGAGACACAGGGAAAGTGGGACAGTCATTAAGATTTTTTTTTAACCCTAAGCATTTTTATCATCAGTCTGCATCATCATCTCTAAAATGAAGCACCATTATTAATTATTTACTATCATATAAAGAAACCTGAGAAGAAACACAGACTACACAGATTTCCAAGAGGAATTTGCTTCCTCTCTATATTATTAAATACTGCGTTTTCTACGTATAGTATTAAAACTGAAGCACAGTATGCAACCATAGAAAAGTCAATCTCTTAATTTAAGTAAAATTTGGTGTTATATTTCAAAATGCAGAAGGGACCATGATACAGTTTTCACCAAAATCAGTAATGTTGCTGTCTTCAGGGAGATACGTGGTCTACTCTAGGTGATCCTGCTCTGGCAGTGGGGTTGGTCTAGATGATCTCTAGAGGTCCCTTCCAACCTCTAACACTCTGTGAATCTGTGGGATTTCTTAATCTCTTCTATGCTTAAGAAATAGGATTAAAGAAAAGGTTCAAAGAAAAGTTTATGTTCTCTAACAAAAAATTAGATAACAAAAAATTGTTGATATTTTCAAGGTTTCTCAAGTTTGGTGGCTGAAATATTGGTGTTTTTCACATCAGTGAGATCAGAATTTTAAGAGTAACTTATGAGGTTGCTGTAATGGTATCTCTAGCACACAGATATATTTTAGAGTCTTCCACATAGCTGTATTGAACTATTGCCCTAAGTTGCAAGACTCAATTCAATAAATACTTAAGAGTTAAAATATTTAAACATTTATCTGATTTTTTTATTTCTATAGGAATCTTCTACTAGAACCCTTAAAGTTTGTTTGTACAGTTTTTTAGAACTATAGACCGTATTTAATACAAGAAAAACTTATAATGAGAGCACAGGTTTTGTAACTTTGCAGGTCTTATTCATTTTGAAGTATTCCTGAGTTTATGCCTATTCAATACTATTGTTAGCACACATAGACAGAGTAAGATGTAACAGCCATGCATTATTTAAAAGCCATGCCTTGACAAGTGATGACAGTTGAACATGACAATTTTGGAGATGCTTATTTGTTAAGATTTTACAATAATCACTTTTCAGAATTCTTGCAAAATTCCAGTTAAACAATAGTTTGAGGCAGCTCAGCAACAGTACTTTATTCTCTTAAACTAGAAAATTCCTCCCCAAACCATCTGGGCTGGCAGGTGTTCATCATCAGATCTAGGTTGCTATGAGACAAAAGACTGCTTATGCTAATTAGTCATGTAGCAAGAAACTCTAATTTTGCTCATTTTAAACAACTTATGCTTGCAAGGGCATATTATCTGTACCTATAAAGTTCAAGGTGTAAAACTCAAGAATGTGAGAAAAAGCTGCTTCAGAGTAAGGCCTATGATGTGGCTACTTGTACACTTAAAAGTCTCCGCTTAGGTGAAGACCACAGAAAAGTGGCCAAGTTCATTCTAAAGCACAGTTGACCAGGATTTCACAGTCATGGTGGTTTCATTCAAGAGCGCAACAATCACTTCCAGTGTAACTCATAGTTTCAATGAATGGTTTTGAGAGTAACCTTGTCCCTCTGTCCAGGGTAGCATATGCAAATTTTTATTCAACTCAATATGTGTAAAGATTTCCAAGGGACCAGAACTCAGGGGGTCCTCACGCCACTGTCATCCAGTCAAACTTGGTTTTGATTATTGCTATTTTTGCCCCATATATCTTGCAGAGCTTGCAGAAGTGCCTTTGGCAGGGAAAAGGTAGCTTGTCACAGTGTCACCCATAACTGGAAAATAGTACTGTCAGGGTTTGACTTCCCTCTGACCAATGGATTCCCATCACCCTTATCTAATGGCAGCTTCTCTGTTTTTTCAAGTACTCAAAAGCAGGATATTTTTCTCTTCAACTTCTATTCCTATTCTGAACCCTAGCTATGAGGTTCCTAATGACCAGGCCTTAATCAACTGTCAAGGCATCAGAGATCACCTTAAACATGTTCTTTGCCTACCCTGTCTCATCGGCTGATGTAGATGCTCCCTGCCAAGCCTGCAAGAGCACTGAATCACGTTCTCAAGATCCTGCTGTCCGTTAAAGGACTGAGACTCACATATCTGAGGTCATGTCATCTCTCAGCACAAGGTCATGAAATGAAGTCATATCCAGAGACATCTAAATCTCCTGAGGTCATGAATTCCAGGTATTTAATTAGTTAAAATAGCATAACAATACCTATTTTTGGAGTTAGAGTCTTTTTCTATTTCATCCCTGTCCTCCTGATTTTTGGTGTACTCAATGTATGTGGACTGACGCCAAGAAAGAGGCTCCAGGCATTTGTAGCTTCCCCAGTGACTAATATTTGATCATATCTGTTCTAGGGTAAGCATCCATCTGTCTTAATCAGTATATAGGGGCTTAGATTCTATTTTCCTTTCTCTTGATGGCACAAAGCCACCTTGATAATTAAGCATTAAAAAAGAGTTAAAAAAAATACTGTATTGATTTTGACAGACCAGCTTATGATGGGCATTAGACTTTTAATTCATAGTGCTAATAAACAACAGGCAGCTTTTCATAGAAAGAGTGATTTGCAGTGTACAGTTTATGTAGCTTTCCTGATTCTACACACCCCTCTCTTTTAATCAGAAAGGTCCCCGTTTTCAAATAAAACACTTGCAGGATAGTCAGAATACAAGCATGGAATTTTACTGCTAAAAAAATCTGCACTCAGATTAATATTACAGACCAGTTTTAACTTTGTATCATCATGGGGAACCTTAACCATCTCCAGCTCTGTCTACATTAGGAAGTCATAGGAATAACAGAAGTGGATCTTCAAGAATGAATTGCATGATGCTGGAGACTTAATGACCATATCTGATTTGGAGGTTGAGATGGGGTTGTTAGAAATGGTATACTTTATTTCGCGAAGTTCTAATGCTTGACTGAGGGTTTTATTTTGGATTTCAGTTCATTCCTAAATTTTCATTTTCATCATCTCAAAATATTAAAAGTCTTAAAAACTCTAGTCTAGTAATTTAACTCCAAGGAGTGGAACTATTTGATTTCTTGCAGAGCCCCTCTATTTCAGGTTGAAAAGAAATGTCTCTCTCCACAACTCCCAATCCTTAAAGTTCCTATTATAAAAATTAATAATTAAATAAAGAAAAAGAAAAATAATCTCTGTGAAGCTGACCTGAAAGAGACTCATTATTTTCTCCACAGAGAAAACTGTTGTGGCAAGAGATGAAGCAATGTAAAGTGTTCCACTCAATTGTTGAATGGAATAATTTGGCTGTAATCATTAAGGTCTTATTCACTCTTGCAGCAGGCAACTGAGACACCTGCTGATTCAAGGAAAGTTTGATTATTTTATAGATACCATTCTTCAGCCAATTAAGGAGAAGAAAATTTGGTGTTGTCTTGATGTGGGGGACAGGAAAATAGCCATTTAATTTTCTGGTAGCACAAACTCTTATAAATTGAGAAGGAAAACCAAATTAAAATAAACCAAATATATCCTAATATCTATTGATGAACCAATAATCCAATGCTTCTCTTTTTAAGGCTAGTGAAATGCAATAAACTGTAGCGATATTGTGAGACTACTTTCTTGTTTTAATTCACCTGTGTTTGTAAGATTGACAGTTATCCCACTGACATTTATACCATGTGGTTTTGTGGTTATTTTGTTTGTTTGCAAGAACAACTAAGGAAGAGATTTTGTTTGCAATTTGTATATGTCAAAGTACGAACACTGGTTTTCTCACTCTATACCTGCCTTGGATGATCTGAAATGCATGTGTTACAAGAGGAGGAAGCTCATTTTGCAAGCCACCGAACAATCAATTAAAATGAGTAAGAAGGAGGAGGAATATGAAGAATATCCTATGCACACAAAGGTCCTTTGTTGGAGATAATTTGTTCTGCTTCAAACAGAGTTCACCGTGTAGCTGGATAATAAGACAGTTTGAAAGGTTAGACTTTGCAGAATGTGCTGGGTTCAGTTAGGAAAGGGTTAACTCTCTTTACTGTGGCTGCTAAAGAGCTGTGTTCGTGGATACTGAGAGAAGTACTGATAAGGTCTTAGCTGATGCTGGGGAATGCCTGCACTGAATACAAGGTCTTTCTACACTTCTGATACTACAGCTGTGTTCCCAGCTCCCGCTGTCCTGCTACAGGCAGTGTAGGGGACACACAGTTCAGACAGCTGACCCCAACTGACCAAGGAAGTATTTCATTCCATAGTACATCATGCTTGGGGCTTAGACAAGGAGGGAGTCTGAGAGTCGTTACTCTCTCCCTTACTTCCTTGCTCATTTACTTCCTGGCACTTGTTAACACTCCTCCTGACTCCCTCATTAGCTGCTTTGCTGACTCCTGTGCTGACTCATTCATGAGGGAGTTGCTGGGTTTGTTTAGTATTCCTGGTCATGTTATCGCTGATAGGGTTCGTTTGGAATCTGCTGCGATTGCTCTCGGGCTGTGGTTCTCAGGCTCTCTGTGTCTGACTCTCACTACTCAGCACCTGGGTGTGCATTGGTCAGTGGATGGTAAGAAATTGTATCATCTTGTATTATATTGTATCATATGTTTTATTTTCTATTATTTTAATTATTTATTAGTAGTATCTGTATATATTAATTTAGATTTAATTAGTAAATAGTTCTTATCTCAATTTTATAAGCTTTTTTATTTCTTTTTCCTCTGATTCTTCCCCTCCGTTGGAGGAGGGAGGGGGGATTTGTGAGAGAGGCTTCATGGTATTTTGCTAGCTGGAGTTAACCCATGACAGTCCTTTTTGCACTTGTATAACTGCACTTGTGCAGACACAAGGTAACAGGCTGTGGGCTTCCTGACCAGTCAAAAAGCTGATGGGAGGTGGAAATAGCGCACACAGTTTTTTGTTCAGGGAGAGGTGCAGAACCATAAAGAAAGGAAGAAAGGGAGTCATAGAAACAGCATAACACTACTACTGACACCCTTCCAACAATATAAAAGCTGCTGAATATCATGCTGTCCTACTGTGTTCTCATTAGCATCTCACCTTCTGAAGTGCAGGTCACTTTATTCCCAAATACTAATTTAGAAACCAATGTTTCTAAATTGTAACGAAGTTTTTAAGTTAGAATGACAACCCTTAAAATGTACATTCAGAGCTGTGACTACCTGTCGTACTAAGCACAGAAAGGCAAAGAAATACTGTTTTTTCTATTGTCCCTTTAGGTGTCTTTAGGCAAATATCTTTTCTATCTGCTAAATCAAAGTTAGATGCAGCCATGAAGTTGAGATGCTACATATTTTATTCAGTCTATACTACTACTAACATAGACCAAAATACAAGATGTGTGCACACACATACAAAACCATGCAAAGGTAGGAAGAAAGAGCAGGCACTGCTGTAGTCATAACCACAAGAAGGATGAAGTAGATGCTTTGGTGGGTATTGCAAAACTTCAGCTGGGCGTAGAGAGCTGATTTTACATAACTAAGAGGCTGGTGAAAAGAGAAGGGGGGACAGAAAAAGGTTCTGTCTTAAAAGAAAAAAAAAAAAAAAAAAACAAAACCCTAATAAGAACCTGAGAAATAATGCAGAATCTGGACTCTTCTCTGACAAGAGAGAACATCAGCTCAATCTCAACCACAGCTTTACTTACTTTTTATGTAGAAACTTCATATGTAGTCTTTGGTATTAAAGTCACACATGGTGTGTCACGCTGACTGCACTTTTGAGTCAGTAGCAGAGTAAACTAGAACAGTTATTCACTGTTCTTCCATTGCCCATGTCCTTAAAATACTTACTGGTGGGCAGGCTAACCCACCAAGTCATTCATCTAGTCTGACTGCTGAGAAGTGATTGTTCCCTCAGCTGATGGTCCTGCCAGGCGTGGGTGACAGCCTCCACTCCTTGGAGGAGAGGAAATAGTGTACCCACATAGCATTCTGCACCCTGAGGCTCACAATATACACTGTCCACAGCAAGGCTGAGAAACCTGCCTCACCACCCAATCAGAAGTGGCAGTAGTGTGGAGTGATGTGCCTAGTAAGATGGGAGTACCCCAACCCACCTAAAGGCACTGAGGACAGAAGGTGCTCTGGAAGTGTAGTTGCAGAGCCATCACAATACCAGGCTTGTGTTTTGCCTCCTGATTCCTGGGACAGACCTGAGCCCCCTGTGTTGTTCAGACCAGCCTAGATCCTTCTATGGCTGAACATAAACAGAGCACTGTCCCTACACTGTAACTGAGCAGGGTAACAACCACGTGTTTCCAATAACACTTGAGAATTTACATGCCAGCAGAAATTTCTCTTGGACCATCCTTAAGGTCCTATGACCCCTCTATGATTCTTCAGTGATGCAGAAGGCTTGAGTCACAAATCTGGCCCACATCACACTGCTGCATGTAAATAACATTGGTCTGAATACTTTGTCTCAAAGGATGCTGACAGAATTTTAAAATTTTCTTCACAAACAGCCTTAGACATATACTAAGTCCTCTCAAGAAAACTTCCCTTAAATGAATTGCTAATTGGAAAGCATTCAATGCTCATGGTTCACAACTTAGGATTTTTTTTTTTTTTTAATATTACATAAATTAGTGAAATTCTGTTGTTACACTAATTAGGCAACTGCCTTTCATTACTGTGCTGTTTCAGCTTCTTGCCAACTTGGACTTTTACAAGTAAAATGAGCATGATGTTTCCAGCGTACTTTCTAGCAACCTGATATACTGAACCCTTATATCTGGCATACATCAGCAATTAGTATAATGTCCAAATATAATGGGTTTGCTGATAGAACATCTGAGCTCCACCTCTGGTAACACATGAATTAACTAAGCAAAATAAACCAAGCATGCTTTGTAGAAGCAGAAGCATATTGACAGCAAGTCATATGAATGCTTGAACCCTGTTTTGCTTCAGCTGTACATTTTCTCCCAACAATATTTGTTCTCTTTTTGTGAATAATAAGGTAAACAGGAGTGAGTAATAGTTTGAGCAGAGGAGTGTTTCATATGAGTACAAGAAGGTGTACACACCAATAAGAAAGACTTCATCATCAGTCTGTGCCATGTAAATGAGCAAATTTCAGTGTTCAAGGCCATGTCAGATGGGGCTTTGAGCAACCTGATCTAGTGGAAGGTGTCCCTGTCCACGGCAGGGGGGTTGAAACTAGATGGTCTTTAAAGGTGCCTTCCAACCCAAATGGTTCTATGATTCTATGACAAAGGATCATTAGAATGTTTGCATTAAATTATTTACTCCATCACTTGCCTAATTTTGTCCCAAAGTATGCTGTTCCTTAGCTGGTCAGCTGTGAAATAGAGAGACAATCACTTCTCTGTGAGAATAAATTCATTTGGAGAGCAGGGCAACAGGGTAAAATAGGCAGAGCAATGCTGACAGCTAAAACAAACTTCTGATCCTCTCCATGACATAAACAAATAACTTAATTCTACAGCAAGGCAGGCATGATATAAGAACCCCTCAAAACTCCCTTTTTTACCTCACATCAGATTTATTTTTTCACCTTTGAACTCATTGCAGTAATAAAGCACTTGTGAGAATAAATAACTCACTCAACCCCTCTGACCCTCAACCATAAAAAGCATTGCTGTTGTTTTCTTCAAATGAAAGGAAGACTAGGAAAAAGCAGGAGTATACTACAAGTTGAGTAATAATCAAACCCTCCACAATAAGTACACTTTGCAAGACTCAAAGCAAGATAACAGGATAAGAAGCCCTCTACAAAGTGATAATGGGTACATTGTTCATGATAATACCAGCAATAACAGCAAGTTGCATTTTAAAATAATGTATCTTCTTGTACAGATGATAGTGTTAAAACTTCTCTGTGCTCTTTTTTCTTGCTATGAAAAATGAATAGTAAACGTTAGCGAGTGCTTCTGTCCGGTATCTCGATTCTCTGTTTGAAAGATGCCACTTTTAGGTAAAGAAATCTTCAAAAGCCTGCCATTATCAAATGAAATAAAATCAGTAAGAGTTCAGGCGTTTGTACTCAGACACACACACAAAAAACACTAAAAAAGAAAAAAACCCACACACACCAAAAAAAAAAAGTCAACAAACAGACAAAATTTACTATATTATTTCATTCCATTCATTTCTTGATTTGGATGCAATTTTGTGCTGAAGTGCACTAGTCAAACCTCCTTACTGTGTAAAATTTATCACAGCTGATACCCTGTACAAAGTCAAAGAAAAATATATGTCAGATCTTATGGCCATTACCCACTCTTCTAAAATAGCAGCTAGTAGCCAAGTAGCTGTAGTCTGTAGTTGCAGCCATGATCTTCATTAAGACTCAGCGCCTGGATGAGGACAAGTCCAAGGCAAAACGCAGATGTGTGAGAAGTCCATGCCCATGCCATAGCTGTGACCCAGCTGGCATTCATGCCTTAACATCAGGACTGAACAGCCTTGGCATTAGGATGAAGAAATGGACCAAAAAAGCTGCAGATGATGTTCTTTTACTAACTGAGGTAATTAAATAACCTAAGAGTGGAAAGAAAGGGAATATTCCAGAAATCTGTGCAGGTATATTAAGATTCTCACAGCTGGAATTTGACTGATAGTGCAATGAGCAAATGGAAAATTAAATGTAGTATTTCCAAGAATTTTTAACACCTGTTTTTCTGTTGCCCCTTGGCCCACATGGAACTGGTCCCTTGTCTGCAGTGACTCAGAGGAGTCAAAACAGAAATGTCAGAAACATCAGCCAAATAAGCAACAAATGTCAAGAAGAGTTGGGGATAGAAAGTCTAAACTCAGATAGAAGTCACAGAATTTGGCAAGCAGTCAGCAAAGGCCCTTCCCATGCTGCCTGTGCCATGGAGAGGGGCATAATCTGAATATTTTCATATACTAGTAGTTCACTCCATTTCTGAGTAGTTCACCAGAAGCAATTCTCATTAGTTGTTCAGATGGTGACAAATGAAGTTCTGAATATTTTATTTTCATCCCTATATGATAGAGTGAGCCTCACTCATTCGAAAAGTAAACTCTCAGAGCCTGCCATCAGCAGACCTGGCTCTTAGCCCTGGTCCTGATGTATTTCATGAGAGAAAATCAATTCTTATTCCAATGTCTTTTTCACAGATTTTTTAAGTTAAGAAAAAAAAATACCTAGTAATTTAGGATACACATAATTTTATCAGAGAAAAAGAATTCAATGGTGAATTAATAGAGAAGATGAAAAACAAAAAAAGCTTTATATTTATAGCCCTTCTAATACCTGGATATGCTAGGGTAAGCTCCTTCATCCACCACTTTATTGTGGTATTATTTTTATTTTGTATGATTTATTTTTGTTTTATTAAATGTTAATGTTGGGAACTCCTCTCATAACTCTGTCCCCAAACAGTAGTCAGTTTTGGATCTGTAACCATTCAAAATTTAAGAGAAGAAGGTGGTTGTTTTCAGATGTTTAAATCTGTGAGATCAGCTAAGAAGGTGACTTTTTCTGCCTCTGGTAATAAATGGAAATGATTACACTGATTTTTTTTCTAGGTCTTTAACCTAAGTTTTGCTGTAGAATGAAACACGCATGAGATTAATTGCTATGAAATTTCAGAAGCTTTTGAAGAGGGAAGAAAAAAATTAACAGTAAAATTTTAATACATAATGATATTTCCATGGTGTTACAACTGTGAGGGAATCCACAAGTGGGAAAATAATTAACAACAACAAGTTGATAAACAAAACAGAGTTTGTTCATTATTCTTCTTAATGCAATTTTCAGGAGAACTCTCTTAGTAGTTGCTCTAGCTCTGTTCCTGGGAAAGTTTTAAAATGAGAAACCGACTTCAGTAGAGTATATTGCATGAACAGGACCTGCCATTCTTAACTTTGGAAACCATTGTTTGGTGTAGTAAATGTTCTCCAGATGCAAAGTGTCCAGAGAGATCCATTAGCAATTGAATGAGTGATTAGTGACGAGTTTTAACCTTACTCTGCCTCAGTTCATGGATAGATATCAGTATTACAATGTCCTATGGAAATGACAAAGGAAACATTATGATCCCTATCTTCTTTTATCCTTCTTTTTCCCTTTTACATTTTCAGCTGGAAGTGCTTAAGAAAAATGACCATAACTGTGGACACTGAGATATATCATTGGCTAATCTAAAAATATTATCTGCATTTTTACGTTCAGCTTCATAGAGCCTCTTAAGCAGTTAGCAGAATCTTGTATGGGTTTTATTATTTCATAGTAAAGAAACATTTTAAATTTGAAGAAAAAAATAAGAGGCATTCGTTATGCAAACATGCCCAATTTTTTAAAAAATATTATCAACACCCAAAGGTAAGTCTGAGTTTTACATTCATAACTAATTTTTGGGAGCAATTTAAAGTCATAAATATTGCAGTCAAAGGTTATATCTCTATAGGCCCACAAAACATTTGATCTACATGCAAGAGAACTCCATAGCAAAATGTACTCATTTCACTCCACTGTAAGGTAGAGGGTATTAAATAAATAAGTATACCCACAAAATCCTTGGGAAAGAAATATCTGTTACAAATGCATAACCGTTATTCCTATTTTTTCACATTCTTACTGTTTACATAATCACATATAAATATGATTTGATGAAAATCAAATATTTTTCTGTAATTGTGTAAAACAGGTAACACGTAAGGAAACTTCCTAATTAACTTCCCAGTAAAACTTCATAACAGGCAGCAGATTTCCAATGTCCCAAACATAGAGTAAACCTTCTTCTTTCATTTTAAAAGTCATCAGACCTGTCGTCCCAAAGGCAGGAGAAGATTGAAAAAATTTCTTGATAACAAGCATGTAGAATACATTGCCTTGCATTAAAAAATCACAAATGTTTCCCATTATATCAAATGCAATTTTCTTCTCCAACTCCTGGGAGGTTTAGAAGATGATTCCATTCCTATAAATTTACAGACATGTCAAGCTACCTATTCTTAATATAATAACTTGGCTTATTCAACTTCAGTGCCACGACTCTCAGGAATTTTTATTTTGGCACAATTTGTATCTCTTAAAATTCCACAACAAGGCATTTAAGCCACATTTAATCACATTTAATCAAGAAATTTTTACTTTTTAATGAAGTAAATTGGCAGGGGAAAAAAAATGTACCATTTTACTGTTATAATGTCAGTGGATTTAATACTCCTGGAAATAAAATTGAATTTCAACAAGTTTGGCAATGCACATTGCCACACAGTGCAAACACTGCTGAAAGTAACCACAGGTCTCTGCCATGGGAACCAGGGTGTAATGCATTTTCAGGACACACAGTAAAAGGCTAACAGTCATAAATGTCTACTCAGGGACTTTTGATGTAGCTGTGAAGAATTAAGTTGGAAACACTAATCTCATTTTCATTTCTAAACCAAGACAGCATGTGAACAAAGGCTTTTGGAGATTAAATAAAATGTATTAACTGACAGTGTCATTAATTAGAATTGCACGTCTAGATTTGAAGAATATATTCCTGCTTAGAAAAATGCAGAGTTTTATAGTAAAAATATGTAAATTAATAGAGTGAGATCACTGTTGCATCAGTCAACCACTGGCAAACTATCTCAAGAAAGTTTGACTTTCATAGCTTTATGTGACAATGGGAAAGTATTTTTGACCTCTATGGGATTTTTCCAGACACATATTTTGTGAGAATACTATCACACACACAATTCTGTACTGAGAAGTGTGTGTATCTAATGCTGTCTGTCCTTATCATGAAGTGTTCCCTGTTAGGTAACGTGACAAAAGGTGCCCCCCAAACACAAGGGAATGCAGAGGAACACCACAACTGGGCGAATCCCAGTGCCACCCTGCCCAGTTCCTCCAAGTGCCCCACAGGATCCATCAGCATGTGAAAAGTTCTTCCCTAGGTCAGAGACAGGAGCCCCTGTCCTGGCCCGAGGGCAGTCCCAGGGCAGCCCCAACCCCATGGGCACACAGCACCAGGAGTCAGTGAAAAGGGTCTCTGGGTCTCCCCACAGATGGGGGTCATCGGCCAGGGGTGCAGGGCTTGATGTAGGGTGCAGGAAAGAGCATTTCAGGACTGCATAGGGGTTATTATAGGATGTTTAGGGGAGGTAATGGAGCTGGAGAAAGGGAAGAATCACAGTGGTTTGGGGAGGAACAAGTGTGGGAAACAGAGGGAGAAGGGGGGTAAAGGAGTCAGTTCTGTGCAAACAGGTGTTGGGATGGACGCTTCTCTGGCCGTGCCTACACTTGATCAGAGCAGTTTGTCTTTGGTTCTTGCTGAGCTACATGTCTAGTGATTTTCCTGGGGCTCTCAGGGCTCAGTGCATGTGGATATGGCAGGGCTGAGTGCCAGGGGTGGACCAGGAGTAGGAATCCCATGTACCTGTGGTGCTATCATGGTGTTTTTCCAATGCATGATTCCGGCCGGCAGCAAGCTGGGGGTATGTCTGGGAACTAGGCACCTGGATGCATAACCTACTAGGGGAGGATTTGCTGGGGGCAGTGTAGGAGGCACCTGAGGCAAGCAAAGATCCGAGACCCAGCTACTGGAGACACTGAGTGCATGAGCCCATGACTGAGATGCACAGTGTGTGTGACTCACTAGACAAGAAGCAGCTCACCAAGCACCACTGGCACTGTGTATGTGACTCACATTTTTGGTATCTATGGTAATATTACTCAACAAAATAGAAATTACCAAAATAGGGAATTTTACATTTCAGATTTGAATCTATGTGACAAAATTATAAACTGTGATTAATGCTGTCTTGCTGTATTTCCTTTTATAAAGTGATTTCAAACTGTTTATTACATAAACCTATCTATGAATGACTGGATTCAGATACCAAAACCGAATACACCTTCAATACTTAACCTTTTAAAAATGTATAGGTAACTGGAAAGTGAAGTGTGGTGAAGTGGTGGACGGGTATGATACGCCACTCTACTGCTGAGAGGACCTCCTGTTCAACCTGGAGAAGAGCAGACTTTAAAGGGACCTAGCAGCACCTTCCTAGAGTCTATAAGGAGATGTTGAAGAGGATGAGGCTGAGGTTTTCCCGGTGTTGTGTGGCAGGAGAATGAAGCACAATGAATACAAGTTGAAAAAGGAGAGATTGCCACTGGATACAGGAAAACATTTTTCACCCTGAGGACAGGCAGGCAATATAGCCAGAAATCTGAGCAGGCTGTGAGGTATCTGGCTTTTGAAGTTTTCACCACCTGACTGGATAAAGCCCTGAGCAACCTGGACTTAGCCCAGAGCCAATGGTCAGGGTGCCACAAAGGCAGCGGCTCCTGTGGGCTGGGATCAGTGCAGGCTGGCTGAAGGGACACAAGGGCATGGACCTCACCACCAGGGCCTGTCCCATGGCTCCAGCCAGGAACAGGGCATGCTGGTGGGGGCTGGTGCATCCCCAGCCTTGGGCACCACCCTGGGGATGGGAATGACCAGAGGAAAGGCCAGGATGTGGGTTCACCGGTGGGCCTGGCTCAGTAGGACAGGGCTGTGGGGAGCTGGAGACCAGCCCTGCTGCATCATTGCTGGCGTGGGAACTGATGTCCCCAGGGTGCTGCAATGGTGTCCTGGGACCTGTGGAAGATGGGAGGAGAATCAGGGGCTGGACAGGGGCAGTCAGAGCTGTGAGTCCCCTCAGAGCCCAGACACAGACCTTGCTTTGAGAAGGAGACTGGACTACCAACCTTTAAATTTGGATTATGATATGACCCTATGACCTTGGGAATGGCAGCATGAAATCTCTTTTTCCTAAAAATAAATGAAAATAAATGAAAAAAAAGAAAATAAATATTTGAAGACTGAACTTTGTAACTTTTAATAACCATATAGGATAGGAGGCTCAGCAAATGAGGTCACTTTAAGCAGGGTATAAACTATTAAGTGTCTATAAACTATTTGAATGGAGGTAACATAAATGGCAAAATACCAAACCACCACTGCACAAAATGCATAGGAATAACAGAACAGACCTAGCAGGGTAGAAGCACTGCCATTGCTTAGAGATCTTAGTCAACTATAATTTAACATATTATATTTGTGTTATATTTGTCTAAAAACCTAGCATGAAGTGTATTTCCAAAAATAAGTAGGAATTTTAATATTAAGTGTTAGCCAAGTGATGGTGCACCTGGCAAGCTTAAAGTACAAAGTTCCTAACAGTAATTGGGACATCTGGTTATTCATGTGGATAAATAACATAAAATTTAGTTCAGCAATAAAACGTTAGTCTGTTGCTTGAAGCAATTAATCACAAAACCCATATCTATACACTGAAACTGGTTGAAAACTGGTTTATAACCATTTGGTGAGCATGATTTACAAAATTCAGTTAACTGCATAAAATTGAAAAGCACACAATAATATCCACTATATTATTGATTAACTTCTAAGAAATTAATTATGGGAAAGTGAGGAAGAGTTTTAAAGGAACATTAAAATAAGTAAAGTGTTTGCATGCAACACTGAGAATGTTTAATGGCAACAAACCCTCCAGCAATAATCTAAACCATCTTTAACAAGACCACAAGTAAAGGCAGCATGTGTAAAAAGAAGTCTAAATGAGGATCCTGAAACTAAAATGACTGCCTAAAAAGACTGGTATTTCTGTCTAGAACTAAGAAAGTACACAGAATATAAAAAGTTAAATGAAAAAACATAATACATAAATCTAAAAGCCTACTTGTGAACAATATAGTAATCAAAGCAAGTAATTTTTTTGAAAGACATTAGAGGAGTCTCACAACAGAGACTGAAGAGCCAATACAAGATCAAGATAAAGTACTCAAGAAAATAAATACTCTTCGGGGAGAAGAAGGGTAACACAGAAAGGTATATATTTTGCACAGGTGGTTTTTATAAATACATTAAAAACATTTCCTTCATGGAATATATTTTTATGTGGTGAGTAGAGGATCTGTTTCAAAATGTAATATGTATCATTTTAAAAAAAAACAGTAGCTTTGGTAGTAGCAATCATTACAATCTGATTTTTTTTTTTCACAAAAAGGTAAAAGAATTCATTGTCAAACTAGTAGCAGTCATTTTGTAGTTAGTGGCGTGTGTACTCAGTACATTAAGTTGGCTTTAGTATGAAAGAATGGCAGTCAGTAAAAAGTGATGTTAATTATATAAGCTTTCAGGGGACTTCTCAGGAATTATAGTTCAATAAATCTGGCTCATATACTGAAAAAAGCCAGCTGAAAATACACATTTGACAATGTTCAGAAAGAATATCGGGAAATATGGACGTGTCATCTAAGTATGGTAGCTATTCCTGTGTTTCTATATGTTTCTCAAGAAATTATCCATAATACTATTCAGTTTCATAGAGAAACTGAAGAAAATGAGCAATAAAAAAGATTCTAATGCATTGCAAATCATTAAAAACCACTTGACCTACTGTAACTAATCCCTTTTCACTGGCTGAAACACAGGAACTTCAGTCATTTAAGGTACCTTAGGTTTACACTGGCAGATATAGTAACTGGATTGGGAAAGTGATTGGATCTTTTTGCATATAAATTTGTATCGCATTGTCTGCCTGATGTTATAATGAGAGGAAAGCAAGTCAGAAAATGACCTTTTGTAACAAGAAAATACAGTAATTTCCCTAGTTTCTATATCTACTATAGCTTTAGATGAATGGTTTAGTCAGTATGATGTCCTCGTATGTAACTGGAGGAGAGGAAATTAAGTCTGTTATTTGCTAATATTTGAGATATTTTCTTTCTCTCTTTTCTGTGTAATCACTGTCTTAAAGTATTGAATAGAGATTGAATATGACCACAAGAAATGTTTGGCAAGATTACATGCAAAAAGTATCTGTTGTTTCAGCTGAATATTTTAGGTGCTCCCATGATTTCTGTCAGCAGCCTGTGGATACATTGAATGCACAGTGTTGCTTTGTTTTCCAGGGAAGAACATGGTGGAGGTAGGTGTGAAAATAGCAGCTTTTTCAGGAAGAAGTGGGAAATCAGAGGTGACTGCAGAGTAACTTGCTAGAGGCTGAATGGCTGTTTACTGTATTACCAAGCTGTTGATTTACATGTGGTACACTTAAAATCAATTTTACGAGGAAGTTTGTGATTCTAACTGACAGAAGATGTATTTACTTTTTTTAATGGGATTGCTCAAAGTATTTCTGTTTTGCCTTGAGGTTCTTGCCATCAGGGACTGTTTGTGACTAACACTCACTTTTCTTAAGAATGACTTTTTGACTACATATACAAGAAGTGCAAATAGTCCTTTTATATATATTTTTAGTCTTCCACTAAACAAATCTTCTTTCAAAAGTCCTGTTTGTCATGCTGGACCCACAAATATATAGGCATGGCTATGTGGTCTGCTGGACAGGGAGGGACATAAGAGGGACATTTTTGTATATGGATGCATAAATACAGGGGGAATTTTTCCTTTCTCATTACATTCAATTTCTACAATAATTGCATACAAATGTAAAATTAATTAATGGGTTTTATCAGCATTGCATGCACAATAGTTATCAATTCTGTCCTGAATTTATCTGCATGCTATATTGATTTCCATCTGCTCCAATTGTATATTCTACATCAATTTATCGTCTGTTTGAACCAGTTGATGAAGATCTAATATTTAAAATTTATGTAATTAGTAAAAAAAATTAGATGTCTTATCCAGGTTTTATTCAAGTTATGGATCAGTTTGACAAAAAAATCAGATTACATTTCTATCATCAATGAAAAAAACTTGAGAAGGTAACTGCTTAATAATTGATCTCAGCCTACATTGTTGTGCTACAGTTGCCTTTGTGAGGAGCTAAATCTTTTTTTTTCCCCTGTTTACTAGTCTACAATGCTATATCTTGTAACATATTCTCATTTAAAGTACTAGGGTCTAAGTCCCAATGAAAATAAATCTGCTCACAAAAAGAATTTATATTTTTTTGGCCTGATAATAATTTTGAATACTTAGAGCGTTTCAAAAGCCTGTCATATTAACAAAAAATGACAGATTTAATTTCCAGTACTGATCTTGAAAATCTACACTTTCTCATTTGTGATGTCAAATTAAGTTGATGAAAAAATGCAGGATGAATTCTATATAAATCTTCTGAAATAAAAAGCAAATAACAGTTATATGGGATTAACAATAATCTGGAGTCTACAAACAGTAGTAAAGGAATATTTGCCACAATTTTCTGCATTACTGAAAACCATAATTATTAAGGTGAAAATTACAGGATTTGTTCTGTTTTGCTTTCAGCTTTAAAGACTAACTTGCAAGCATGTAAATTGCATCCTGTTTCCAACCTCAGGTCTAAAAACAAACAAACAAACAAATAAAAACCAAAAAAAACCCAGTAGAAAAAAGAAAGAATGATCCTGTGGTTATACCAGAGTATCTACTTCACATGTAGACAATATTCATCTTTATAGAAAAGGAACAAAAAGATTAGTTAGATGACTTACCAAAGTCTAGGATTACCACTGAAATGAAACTGTATACAGCAGCTGCTTACACGTAAAAGTGCTTTTGCATATGGTCTTTTGTCTGAATTCCCTGCTTCCTACACATCTGGCTATGCTGCGTGCACCTACAGGTTTGGACTTGACTTTTGCCTAAGCTTCACCAAATTCTGAAGACTATAGGATTAACCTAAAGGTCATTTTAGTTGATCTATAGACAACTTTTCCACATCTGACACTAACAGGAATGAAGCATTGATGAATGGAAGACAGATTCTCACTACTTACTACCTGCCCTACACATCCAAATGATTAAAGCCTCAGAGTAGTAAGTGTGTATTTACTTCCCTACTTGAAATCGAGAGTGCTAAATTTATATTTCTCCCTCTCATTTTCTACAAAATCTTTAGTAGGCTGGAGAGCCTCCTCTGGGGAACAATATGAAAAACTGAAGTTCAGTGTTTAGGCTACTGACTGTCTTCAGTGTTACTAGACAAAAGCCCCTCAAGCACTTCTGCAATTTGCATTATGTTGTTATTGAATGAAACAAACAAACAAAAAATACTGCCTGACCAAATTACAAGATTCCCTTTGGTACAAAGTTAAGCAGCTTTCCTAGGAAGCATAGCTTTGAATCCCAGTTTGCCCTGGAACACTGAACCAAAGTATCACTTTCTTTAGAGATCCTTTAGATAACTGTTTAGAAAAAGGCAAGATTCTTGTACCACTGCCATCAAAAAAAAAAAAAAAATTTTACTTAATTCTGACTAACAATCCTCTGAATTAATTTCAAGGTTCAGTTTCTAAGCAGCAGTTTTTATACTTGAGGTACAGTGTTGAGTAGTGCTCTGTAGCCCATCTGATGATAAACTCTGAAAAGCAGGAGTAATTTAAAGGCATAATATGTTCCCTGTTTAACTTAAAGGCACCTAAGCATTTAGCTGAATCCAGTCTAAGAAGAAATTTGCAGGACTACCTTCTAATATGTAGCAGCTCTGCTTAAATGTAGGGGAGAAACAATGCAGAAAAAAATTGTTACTGCCTTAACTGTCAAGATTCTCAAATTATTATCTCTTACTATTACAATAAAAATATTCTTCTTTTCCATTTAATCCAGCACCAAATGGAGAAAATTTCATGTTCTGGTTCAAAGGAAAAGTGTTTAATATATTTAATAACCACCTCTACTAATTCCTACATCATGTATATTTTCCTTGAGGTTGTCCTCTCTGATGTGAATGTCTTCATCTTTCCTTCCTTCCACACATTATTTATAAGATCTGACAGGATTCCAGTCCAGACTAATATGGCTGCAGGGCATGTAAATAAATTTTTAACATCTACTAAAGGCAACATATTTCTTTTATAATAACATTGAATTTTAGAAATGAGAATGAGAAGAGTCTGCAGATGCTCCATAGCAGTAAATGAGGTTCTGTTCACATGATGGAACTTACTAATATTCTCTCCAAGTGGAAAAACAAGCAAACATGGTCTTTAGAAGTTGACCAAGTCACACCATTCCTACTGCTAACAGCTCTTACTGCTGCCAGGACAAACTGCACCTGTACTCTGGAATGCCTTTGAGGGTCTCACTACTGCATGATCAGGACAATTTATATTTTTCTCTTTTTTGCCTAAATAAGAGCATGGAGAGATGATGAATTCACGTACATTGCAAAACTGCAGGTACCCAGTATGACTATGTAACATTATTTCTGGGTTAATAACTGCTTATGATCAGTTTCATTTATTTTTACATTATCAATAGCTTCTTCTATTTGTGAAGGACATCAGAGGATATGATGTTGACCTTCCCTCTGTGATGTTTACTGAAATTTCATTTTTACCTACATGGAGCATCTAGTGAGAAGAAGGTGGAACATATATGCTTTACACAGAGAAAACTTGTGCACAAGATTGGTTTTATTAATGCTGAATTCATTCCTAGGGAGTAACTGAAAAAATATCATAAAAGATTCTCAGAAACAGAAGACGTACTTTATAATTAAAAATACGTCCCTTAAATAAGACTCCTAATTTCCATCATAGATGAAAAGATATTTTGCTGAAGTCAAGAATGTGCAAGTCAAATCACTGATCGCTCAGACTGGGCACAGTGCTGCAGCAGACCGTGAGACACCCAGTCTGTCCAATAATAGGCCCAGTTGCTGGCACCTGGGGACAGACGAGCTCCCAGGGCTACAGTCTGGCTACAGCTGCTGGTACAGACACATGCACACACACACTGTGGATCCTCTGGTAATGTGCTCAGACACTCAGTCTGTCCTGTAGCTGGGTCTGCATCCTCACTCTCCTCAGTTGCCTCCAGCATGTGCTTGCGCACACACACACAGTCAGATGGGTCTTTCACTCAAACTCCAGACTCCAAGGCCTCTCCAGGAGCTGGTTTGGACCTCACGGCTGGTCAGCAGCCATGTCACAGAACCCTTTTCTTTCCAGTATCCAGCACAGACCAGTGGTCACTCTGATTTCCAGCTGCCTTACACAAGCTGACATATGCACCCTCACACACCACACATCATACACTCACCAGTCTCTCCAAGTGCTTGCACCACAAACACACAGGCCCCCAGGTGGTTGTTTACCCCTGGAACTGGCACCCAGATCTCCACCCAGACTCCAGAGAGTCCTGTACCCAGGAAGATGACTAGACACGGAGTTTAGTGAGAAGCCTGGACAGACTGCGCTGGTCAGGGGCAGGCATGGCCAGACATGAGTCCATCCCAACACCTCTTTGCACAGGACCTTTTGTCCCCTTCTCCTTCTGTTTTCTCACACTTGTTCCTCCCCAAACCACTGTGATCCTTCCCTTTCCCCACCTTCATTACTTCCCGTAATCATCCTACATTAAGTCCTGTGCATTCCTGAAATGCTCTTCCCTGCATCCCTCATCAAGCCCTGTGCCCCTGGGTGATGCCCCCATCTGTAGCGAGACCTGGAGACCTTCCTCACTGACTCCTGGTGCTGGGGCTGCTTTGGGGCAGCCTTGGGGCCAGGACAGGGGCTTCTGTCTCTGACTGGGCTTTGAGGTCCCCCCTGACATTGCACCTCTGTGCTCCTTCTTGGTAATGAGGATAAGCCTTTCAGTGCCCTATGAGATCAGACTGTGGTTAACACAGTCAGGGTCTGCAGAAGCACCTGAAAAATGGTGACATGAAACCTCAATTTTTCTTCCACTCTTCAAAACTGAAAAAGTTCCAAGTGTAAGTGAATCTGTGAAGGTCTCATACAAGACTCTTTAACAGAATTGAAATATCTTTATTGTTCCACAGATTAAGTTGGCTAACAAGTACAGAAGTATCTGTGCCATACCCTTTACACAAGGTTTTCTTAGGTTGGTTAAAAGGAGAAATACAGTTTGCAAATGTAATATTCTTGTCATGTCTTGAAAGTGATTTTCTCAACCCCATCAAAATGCAACTGGTGAGACTGAATTTCACAAAGTAAATCAAGATCTTATATTTGAGTCTATGTGGAACCCCTCTGGGACATAAAAGAATGCTCCCAGAAATATTAACATTCTTTTTTCCTCTATTTGTATTTGCCCATTCCTTGAACTGTCAGATAAGAATGGATATTCTCAATAGCTTTTCTCGGTAGGACTTTTTTTCAGTATTTGTCTTTTTTTTAGTTTATAGAAATTTTCATAATTAACATTTGACTTATATGTTTGCCTGTATGTCATGATTTATCCTGTAAGTGTATTCTATTCTTACAAACAATTAAAGGTGAAAGCTTTCAGATTCCATTATATCAAAAGTTTCAGGGGCTGATTATAATAATAATAATGAAAATTAAAAAAAGAACAGTTGAAGATTCCACAAAAGAAGTCAAAATAAAAAATATGTCCAACCTAAAATCTAGACTTAAAATTAAGAAAATAGGTGAGAGTAGATGAAGCATAAAGCAATAGCTATGTTTGTGTAAATATAGTTCAGTGAAATTAAAGATGCAACCTCATCATATCTGAATTGGTTGATCCCTTTCTCACTAATTAGCTGATAAAATGGATTTTCTACTAAAAGTATTTTTGTGCAGGGGATGTTCCATAGCATTTTCTTGGGAACCACATCCAAGATAGTCTTCCGTTGTTCATACTCGTCACAAATAAAGGTCAGTTCAAAAGGGATTATTTGGGAAGACTTAAGTTTTTAAATAACCAGTATAGTATATTCACATGCTATTCTGACATAATTCCAGATTTACTTCTTTCTAAATATAACAAAGGACACTAAATTTTATTTTGTAAATACATGTTCCCTTAAGAGATGTAAGGATTACTTTATTACTTGTTTTTGGGATTCAATAGTATAAATGATGAGGAGTGACTTAAAGGCCAGTGGTAGGAAAGCAGTTTTCAACTATTAATGTAGGGACTCAAGCACAGTCACAGATGGGAATTATCCTTTCTCTGTCTTCTCAAACCCTTCAATCCTTACCCCCTCTGCAGTCATTTACATGTGTAAGTGGCAAGTGAGAAGGAATTAAAAGAGAGAAAGAATAAACACTTTTTTATTCCCTTTGAAAACGTAAAAACAGCTTAAGAGAATTCTGTGGTTTGGCTCTTATGAGGTCCCTATTCAAAGTAATATTTTAGTCTGGACTAGGTACGTTACTCTTCTCAAACAAAACAGTGGACAAATGTCAGGACCTGTTACTGAATTGAAGTCCAACAGCAACTCCGTCTTCTTGCTGTCAGCATTAGCTCATCCTGTAACCATGCTTCATAGCTCAAGAATAGTGGATCCACAAGGCATGGCCTATATCTCTGAGGGAGATAAATATGCCACTTTGCTTCATGATAGGATACTTTGTTTCCACCAACCTTCTGATAGAGTTACCTTTTATCCATTTTATTTTCCTAGCTCAACGAAAAGAATAACAAACAAATAAAAAATAAGCCTAGCACCTCCACACCCTATAAAACATCATTGACTGCTGAGAAAATAATTTCAGTGAGACAGAAGATCTGGAAAGAACTCTGTAGTAGAAGATGCATAAGGTTAAACTGAGAAGAAAATTAGTTACTATGAAAAACTCTTGCAACAAGAAAACAGAAGATCTTAAGTCTGATTCTGATTTGAAGACTTATATATGTGTTTGTTCCTGTATTGTTTTAGCTTTTTTTGATTACTGACTTACATTTGGTTCAGCGGGATCTTGTTCTTACCAATGGCCAGGAGGTGACAATAACTACCATTATTTTCCTTTCAATTCTGAGATATTAATGAACAGCACATGTTTGTAGAGCTGGGGAGATGAAGTCCAAAAATAAAGAAGAAAATAAAAAGAGGCAGGCTTATCAACATGACTGGGAGAGAAGGAAGACTATTTACAAATCAGAGAAGTTTGAAATAGTCACACAGATTTCGGTAATTTCTTTAGTGACAAAGAGACTAGATGTGGTGCCAAGCAGTCCTGGTTTTCTCACCAAGGCTGGCCTAATCTCACACTTGCTAATTACGTGTCTTTTATCACAGAAAAGTACATCTTTGAAGTGAGACTTCATGAGCCAATTAGGCAGATTATTTTCAAAACACACAGGATGCAGCAGCTTTCATTTGTTGACCCTTGGACAGCTGCACTAATGGCTTTGTCTCTAGATTATCAATGTAGTAGCTCAATTACAGCTGCTTCAGTTTTTAAAATGTTAGGAACCTGATTAGCGTTCCCACCCTAGCTGGGATATGTGAGCTGACTGTCCAGCTGTAACTTCTGTTGCTGAGTTTAAAAAACACAGAGACAAAGGCATTTTCAGTGGAGTGTTAGCTCAAAGACCAGGTCTAAATGTTGCTATTTGTGATTGCTTTAATTGGCTTTATCAACATACTTTTTCGCTGTAAATAGAGTATTGTTTTTTTAAGATATGACTAGCAACACTGACAGAAAATGTAAGTATATTTCTCTTGCTACAAGTGATGAATGAATTCTAGCTTGATTTATTTTTAGAGAATTTTTTATTTCTACATTTTTACTTTCAATATTGTGCTATGTAGAAAGATATGTACTTTAATTAATGTGAAAATATAGAAGCAAATGCAGTAGGTATTACTCTTCAAACATCATATATATGTTGTGTCTTGAATTTTAAAATTATTTGTAATAAGGTAAGGAATCTACAGCCATCCCTTTTCCTCCTTATAAAGTTATGTGGAATACTAAACTTGCAAAAAATAGTAGAGATTTAGTTTAGTGTTTCAACATGTTTAATTCAGCACATTGTATCTTAACTTCCTCTCAGCCTGCTGAATATCTAATATTGAATCTAGTTAAGGCCAAGAAAAAACTAATAGTTGAAACATGATGATCTTCAAAAGGTACAGAAGGAATGTGAAGGTTATTATATCATTTCTTCTGCTTGCCTCTAGCATAGTGAAAGACCAGACTTCTATCACATTGGTTCTCATGATCACTGTACTCCAAAATCCATTAAACCATTCCTGACAAAAGTGAAAACAGTTCAGGAAGACTTGTCTGTGCAAAACACCATCAGGATGAGGGTTCTGTGAAAAACAGATTTATAAACCTCAGCTTGATCTAGCTTTATCGCAAGGGTGAACCAAGCTTGCAACAATACCAGATTTTGCTGTTTTCTAAAAAAAAAAAAAAAAAAGAACACCTTACAGGGTTTTCCACTTTGATAAGGCTTTTATTGATTTCGTAGTTGTTGATGATGAATGAAAACAATTTTTTGTATTTTTTCAGTGAAACCTCCTGAAGTGTGAATTAAAATTAAAATTTACAGATAGAAAATGAGTAAGGGAGAGACACAGGGAGGGCAAGGGGAAGAAGGAGCGGTATTCCACAGTCAGTGTGCAGAAAGAGACAGACATCTCTAAAAAGTAGTTGATCTCTGAGGACAGCAGGAATCTCCCTCTAGAATTATTGAAAAGGAGAAAAGTGACTTAATATGTCAAAGGACTAAGGTATTAAATTCTAGTGATATACTAGTAGAGAGTTATTTTCAAAGAGTGTAACACTGGTTCAATAGCACAATAAATGCATAAATAATCATCAGGTTTATTGTGAGTAGGGATACAAAATCAGATCTGCCATGTAGCTAATGCATTTCTAGTGACCATGTTGGATTTAGTTACCAAGCTCATGAAGACTAAAATCTCCATTTATTTTCTTGGAATGTTTTCTACGATGACTGAAAAATATTCCTTCTTCAAATTTCATTGGTTCGCAATAAAACCTGTGCTGTAAGCTTTTCGCTTTTTGTTATTAGTTCAATGCAACCATTATGTGGGGAAAAAACTCATTTGAAAATATGAAATACACTTTGTGCTATGCAAAATTATAGTAATAGTGCTGATTTACATCAGATGACTATCTGGGTTCTCAAAGAGCATTATTTAACCAAGGGTTATGGATACAGTTTTACTTAGATCTATTTTTGGTTTCACTTTTCTGTATGTATTCAATCAGTTTCACAGTTTAGACATGTGACACATCAAATCCTCTCATTTTCCCCTAAATCATTTGTGGCAAATTCACAGTTCTTAGCAGCAAGCTTGGAAAGCTCTAGATGATGTATGACTTACATTGTGAGCTCCTCAAATGACCAAATATCAGGTGACATATCTCTTTTATATATTAGTCAAATCTTATTTAACTCTGGGATGGTAATCTTATTTTTAAAACTATTTCTTGCATTCTGACAATTTATTTTTCCCTCATAGTATTGAATACAAATATCTAGCAGCAATAAGTCAAGAAATTTCATGGAAAAGCATGTGTCACTAGAGTGCAAGGAAGCTATTGCTAGATAAGAATCAAGACAGAGATGTTTTCCATAATGATACGGAAGTAAAAGAATCAGAACTGGAAGATTACTGACTTTGCACAGGTATTCACTGCAATGCAATAGGCAACACACTGAAAGATAGGTTAACAGGGGCTGAAGGGTTAGAAAGATGTAGGTGGCCATAAAACTGATTTTTTTTTTAATTTTTTTTTTTTTTTTTTTTAGTGGGTGCAATTTGTTGTACTTGAGTGTGCCTTTTCAAATCATTTTGAAAGATGTAGAGCTCCAAATGGATTTCGTACAGGAACACTTGAATCACTCTTTAAAAGCTTAAACCTAAATTTTTATTCTCCTCAGCTTGATTCTAAACTGCAGTCTTGAAGTTTGAGAAGGCCAAGTATGCCTTTCATTTCTTTTGTTAAAGTATGGATTTCATGAACAGAACAGCAAGTATGCTTTTTGACTTTATGTGACTTCAATTACCAGAACGTTTCAGGGCCATTCCTTTACTCTTCTGAGAAGATTCTCTTGATGATAAGGATAGATCTCATTTACTGATCAGTGCAAACAGACTAAGTTTCTGACACTTTTATATATAATCTTTTTTTTTAATAATCTTCCTAGCAGAAGAGTTTAAGATGAAATATAAAATAGACAGTTAATTATGAATATAGAGAAACTGCCTGAATTAAATGAGGTTTGTTCCCTGTGAGGAGGAAAGCTTTAAAAGTTGAAATATGAAACATTTTTTTAATAATTAATATTTTTAAATTGAAATGAATCAAATGGAAATTCAGCTGAAAGTTACCTGGAGAGCTCCACAGGAAGTGTGTACTCAGTACAGCAGATTCCTATGGACCTTCACATATACATGTTAGGGAAAATGAAAGTGAAGAGATATAAAAGCTGTATTCAGTACTGGGATTTTAAATTATGTGATTGAAATGAGATTTTTTTTTTTTCCAAATGAAAACTTGTCTGAACTTATTTATAACTCTATTTTAATGTAAAAGAGATCAAGTAAATAGCTCTGAGGAATACCTGTTTTCTGAAGCAAATTATTTTCTTTCTTTTTTCTTTAGGAAGATTTACAAGATACTGAACATTAAATAAAATATATGTACAAATATGATAAAAAAAATTTTACAAATGTCTGCTTTTTTTTGTTGTTTACTATCTAAATATACATATATGTGTGTATATATATATATATGTATATATATAAGTTCTTGGGGATTCATTTAAAATCATAATTCATTGCAGTCACAGTCAATTTCCAGAAATGTTACCTGTCTATCTAACTGGTAGATTTTGACAGTAGGAATTACCCAATGAAACGTATGGCTTGTATTTTCAAAGCTGTCTCTGACATTTCCAGCTGAGAATCACCAACTCATTTAAAACAGATTGCAATTAAGCAATGAATCTGTTGGACAAGACTGAAGTTTGCAGAGCTCTATGAAGACCCTAGATCTTCATATGTATTCATAAATTCAGGTGTAAATCCAATGATAGGTTGGGATGCACGTTAGAATCGGTATGATCTGTATAAAAAGGTTAACTGTAGAAGGAATAAAGTAGCTTCTTAGAGGTTTGTTTGTTTCAACTCTTCTATAATGTAATGGAAATCATGCTTTAAATAAAAAGCACCATTCAGAATTACACCACAGCAGACAGAAACTGTGCATTGCACCTGTGAGTCACTGTCATGTAATGCAAGTGAAGGCAGGAGGCTCATTGTGATTTTCAACAGCTCACAAAGAGTTTCAGAAAAACAGTTGTTAATGAAGAACTATCACACTTTGAACTTCATAAATCAGACAATAACTAAGAAACAAAGAGAACTGAACATGTCCTTTGTGGTTTGCACTCAGTGCTTTCTTTCTCCCTTCTCCTTGACTTTGCACTGTTGAAATGAAGGCTTTGGAGAACAGCTTATTTCCTGATCCTGAGAATACGTTGTCTTCTTCATTGTAGAGTCCCAACAGGCAACTCATGACTGTCTCACAGCCACCTGAAGCTGAAGCAATAACAGCATGTGACTCTAGAAGACCTTCCCTTTCTCTCCTCTCACCTTGTAGCCTTATTAATGAAGAGTCCAAAGCTAGTTTGAATTGCTGCTCATCAGTCCACATGCTGCCTGTGAGGACTACTCACACACATCCTCTTTAAAGTTGCTCGTCTTTGTACAGGAAGTTGTTGCTTTAAGGTGGATGGAAACAAAAAAATATGACATGGTCTACACACCTGTTTGGTGATGTGGATCAGCCAGGCTTAAGGATAGCAGATACAGCAGAGATGATGTAGATAATGTCTTAGCAGAGATCTAAGTGATCTACTAATCCACCTTGAAGCAAGTGGCTGCTGTGACATCGGTCTTCCACTGAATCACTACAACATAACATGTCACAACCTATCATGTAGCAGCAGAAACATACTGCAGAAAGGTTATGACTACTCAGCAGAAATCCTGTATGTTTTCAGTTAGAGAACATTTTGAGAGGCACAACAGTGCATTTGGAAAGCCTCTGTGAAAGGAAAAAGTGAGAGAAGTGCTAGCCAGACAAGGACCAGCTTCCAGACTCCACTTACTAAATTTTAGGGAAGGTGCTACTCATATGTTACTGGGTAAACAGAGACTTTCCGTTTTGTTGCATGCTGTCTCCAGACTGAGAACTATGAGAGAGCATGGCTTAACTTGTGAAATGGAGGAAAAGTTGTAGCAGGAAAATAATGCATTTTACCAGCTTAGCAGCATATGACCTTTTCTTCAACCACTGATGCCAAAAAGGATCTGACTGTGTTTCACAGCACCTAGGCATGCTCAAGGGAACAGGAGGCTGTATGGACCTCCCCTTTGCTCCACATCGTCTGCAGGTCCACAAAGCTGTATTATGTTAACCAGTTAATGCAATATAGATATAATGAGCTGGACTTACAGATACTGGTTTTCATAGTAGAAAAGCAAGATGACTTTTCATACAAATTAGATACTGCTCTTGAAATGCTGGTGCTTAATTTATATTTTTAGCTTCACAGAGCTTTATAGATTCTTTAGCATCTAATCTATTAGCACTGTTTAAAATGTCCATATCTATTCTTTCCCATGGTAATAAACCAACTTATAAATAAGCAGCTGAATAGAGAAACATTTGCCTTTAATTTGATATTTGGCTTTGAGTTTTGCTGAACTATGAGGTTATTTCCAGGCCAGAGGTGTTAGAAAGTGAATAGCTGTGTGGTACTCTTTCTTCAGGGACACTAGAAGCCTCATGCTGAGAACTTATTGCAAGCAATTCTGTAACAGGGGAAGTGGTTCTTCAGCTGCTACAAAGGTGACAAGGAACACAGTATGTGTCTGGGAACATAAAAATATTAGTACTCACTGATAATACACTTTGAATTCATAGGTTTCACCTTTCTTTGCAAAGGTCTCTAGACATAATTTCTTGTATGTTTAGAAACATAGGAAAATAGAGGCAAATCCAAGTCCAGAAATCTTCTTGGAAATTTCCTAAAATAATCCATGGGCAAGGTATGAAACAAATTCCGGTTGTCTTGCATTTCAATTTAATTTTGTTTATACTGTGAGCCTATTTTAAAGGGAAAACTTTCTAAATATACAAACTTTCCCATAAAGTCTGTAGCAAAAGACAAAAACTATTCAGAATTGTAAGAAATGTGGTATTTCTGAGTCTTCTTATAATGGAAGGTTTGGGGTTTTTTTCCCTTCCACCCCCATAAAGGTACTTCCAAAATGGAACTGCTTACAATTTTCACGGTCACATATAATTGGCTAAAAAAAATATTCCAGAATATATTTTCCAATACAGTGACTAAAAATTTCTTTACAGAGAAACCCCTCTAAGGACAGGCATCCTGAAAGGGAAAGACATATTCACAAAACTTTCTGATAGGTTCCATGCGAGGTTCTTAAATGTTTTGGCAAAATCTATCAGAAAGGGAAGTCCCTAAATTAAAAATCTTACATTTTTCCTGTGGGTTATATTCATGCACACTGACACAACTGCCACAGAAAGAACCACACAAACAGTTCAGCCTAAAGGTTTTGTCGTCATCCCTTGATATGATTTGGGGTAGAATGAGGAAAAATCTGGACTCTGTTCAAAACAGATACTTCTTGACATAACCCAGTGAGATCTTAGAATCATAGAATGGTTTAGGTTGGAAGGGACCTTAAAAATCATCTAGTTCCAACCCCCCTGCCATGGGCAGGGACACCCTCCACTAGACCAGGTTGCTCAAAGTCTCATCCAGCCTGGCCTTGAAGACAGCCAAGGATGGGGCATCCACAGCTTCTCTGGGCAACCTGTTCCAGTGCTTCACCACCCTCTCCATGAAGATTTTTTTCCTGATGTCCTTTCTAAATCTACCCTCTTTCAGTTTAAACCATGTCACTTCATGCCTTTGTAAAATGTCGTCCCCCCCCCCCCCAGCATTCTTGCAGGCCCCTTCAGGTACTGGAAGGTGCTATAAGAGCCTTCTCTTCTCCAGGCTGAACAAGCCCAATTCTCTCAGCCTGTCCCCGTAGGAGAGATGCTCCAGACCTCTGATCATCTTTGTGGCCTTCCTCTGGGCTTGCTCCAACTAGTCAATATTCTTTTTATGTTGGGGGCCTCACAGCTGAACACAATACTCCAGGTGGGGTCTTACAAGAGCAGAGTAGAGGGGGAGAATCATGTCCCTCAACCTGTTGGACACACTTCTCTGGATACAGCCCAGGATACGGTTGGCTTTCTGGGCTGCCAGCACACACTGCTGGCTCATGCCCAGCATTTCATCCACCAGTACCCCCAAGTCCTTCTCCTCTAGGCTGCTCTCAATCCATTCTCTGCCCAGCCTGCACCTGTGTTTGAAGATGAGCCCCTGAACTGAGCACCTTGCAGTGCTGAAGCAAGGTGTTGATTAGTTGTGTATTGTGGATGCCTAGCTGTAAGCTGGAAAACATGCAAAAAGTGTGAAGCAAGCAATTCCCACCCCAGGCTCTATAGTCAACTCTCTGGTCAGCACTTAGAGAGGGAAAGAAAGGTTATTGTGGAGGCCTCTCAATGACTGTTGCTTTAGTAAACAGAAAACACGTTCCCAGTCTGATGGCACAGACGTGGGAATAAGTTAATAACTGATACACAAAATGGAGTCGTAAATGGGTCCAGGGTGTTTCATGCTTGTTGTTGATGCCCTGCACCTGCCTCAGAACTTAAAAGCAGTCCTCTGGCTGCAATCTCCTGTTAATCTCAAATTCTTGAAGGCAGATAAGTATGTCACACTTTTGAGCTCATGTGACTATATTTTTACTAACAATCCACTTGCCATCCTCTTCCAGATGCACAGAATCTCCAGGTCACTGCTGTTGTTAAGGCAGAGTTTGAGAATGCGTTTTTAGTATCTTTTAATTTGATTAAATTCAAGACAAAATCTTGCTTTAATACTGTGTGGAACCCAGAATTACAACAATTTAGTGACACTGTTACTTGTGGGAAAAATAGTGCTAGAAAGATTAACTGTCTTGGAAAATAGTTGCTACTTTGGGGCATTATTTCCCATTTTCTGTTACTTTTGGTATCCAGATTGGACTTCTACACGTCTAGGTTTGAGGGAAGATAAATATCTAGTTCTGTGTGGCAGTCATTTTCAATCAATTCATACTCTACCTATGATACAACAAATCCAGTGTCCATGTAAACACAAAACAACTGATTGTGGATTTTATTAATACCCCAAAATAAAGCATTTTATTTGCAGTGATCATCAGCTGAGTAAAAAGAAAGAGGAGATTATCAATGCCAATCTACTTTATTTCAGTGTTTCAAAAGCTATAGATACTGTATCCTTTCAAACCAATGAATTTCCCATTACATTTCCCAAACACAATTCCATAGGGTTTTTCTGACATGCAGGTATCGGCAATTTCTTCTAATGGTGGTCCTTCACTTTGCATAAAATATTTGCTGTTGTAAGATATATACTCCAGGTGTTAGAGTGTTGTCATGCAAAATGGAACAAAAGATTGCCAGTCTCTGCAGCAGTAAAAATTATCACCAGGACAGCAACTCACTCCTGAATCCCCAGCAGCTTTAGAAGAGGGAATCGTTGGTTCATTCATGTGAGGCAGAAGAAAGAACAGAATCTGTCTCTCAGTATGTCTGATGAATAATGTGATCATTGCTGAATCCTGTTGTTTGATAAATGGTATCCAACTCTATCTTTATTTCCATTCAGGAGGTCCAAAATGAAATTGAAAAGCTTTATTTTGTAATTAAGGCAAAGAAACACTTTTTCTATGAGCTAAAAAAAACCACCTTCAGTTCAACCTCAACCATTTTCCCCCAATTATTCAGTTCAGTGATTGAACTGAATAATTACACTGCCTAACTGCTACTCATCTATCATTCAGGCTAAACTGGAATTGCAGTTATTAATCAGAGTGTATTATGATGGTTGGCAAAATGAATCATTGTTCCTTCAAAATAATCTCTGTCAGTGAAAACAGATACATGTGTTACATTTCAGAAAATTTTGCCATTTCTTTTGGTACCTAGATACAGCTTTAGGGCTCCACAGGACCATTTCTGAAAATATTTGTTTTGTGGAAAATACAAGCACGTAAAAGCTATGGATATCTGAGGCAGATCACGTAAGACGATAATATTTGTCTTACACAATTTTCTATTAGTGTTCAGTTTACATTTTTTTTGATGGAAACTTTTGAGTTTTAAGATGTTTGAATAACACATTTTCCTAAATAGTTCACATGGCTTTTGTGTTCAGAATTCAAATACCATATAAAGAGTTTTATTAAATACTTGTGATTTTTGTAGATCTCCATGAACTTTGATGAGGACAATAAATCCAAAAAAGATTGTGCTGATTATCTCCTGCCTGTCTTAAATTAAGAAAAAGGAAAGGAAATTGGCACTGTCAAATTTTCTATTCAAATTTCAGAGACATTTAAGGGTTCAAATACATAGTGTACATTTCTAGCTTATGAAAAATAATATGAAGGGGAAGTAGGAATGGAAACAGCCATGAGTCTTGCAAGTGCGTATAGTTGGTATAGAAGGCACCAGAACTCTTCTGCTGTCACAATAAATCTGCAACAGTTTTGTATAGAAAACCTATGTTGCTGGATTAACTACAGATACGCAATTTCCAGGGGAAAAGATATAATTAAATTCAGAAAAAAACAAATATATTGAAAGATAATTCATAGCTTTTGTAACAAAATAAAAGAAACCCTTGCATAGATGCTACTGCTTAAAAGTACTCACATTAAAATTACCAATTTCTAGTTGTTAGCATCTAATTCTACCTTTAATTGAATTAATATGTACAAGATTTCAGGATGATATACAAAAATGCTGAACCGTATCTCCCTCAGTCATGCATTTTGATTCAGTGTTTTCTTTATGGAGACTTGGCCATTTGCAAAAAATATTCCAAGATGCTTTTTATCAGGTAAGATAAGAGTTTTCCTTTTCCAAATGATTGGAAAATAACTTTTTTTCCATGTTTTTCTTTACTTACTGTTTTTATTTAGGTGTAATTTTTTTAAAAGAAGATCCATGTCTAGCAGCTAAAACATATTACTTGATGGATTTTTTTTTTCAGCATGGTCAGTATGAGTGAAAAATTTAGGAGAAGTACACATAAATGAGGGGAAATAATTATTTTCCAGGTCTATTTTCACTAAATTTGGAGGAAATACTAAAAAGGAATTAATTTAAGATGAATATTAGTTTTTACAATTTAGTTTTCTTTCAGTTATACTAATTTGAAATAGTGATTCATGATAATTTGCAGATAATATTTGGAATCTGCCATTTGAAAATTTTTAACTGAATTGGAGAACTGAAGTAGTTCCAGATGTTTTAAGACCCATCTCTGCTAATGGACAAAAAGTGCATTAAGTGTCCTTAAAATATCATTCTGCCTAAATGTTTCTGGATTTTCTCCAGTTAAATCATGCATTTTTATATTTTGTGAGAAAAACAGTGGAACTGTGGATTAGCTCAAGAGTTCCTTTTTACAGAGAAGAGTACAAGACTGAGATCTCATGCTAGTCAAAGAAACAGCAGAATCATGTCTTTACATCTCAGTTCTGAGGTGAAAACATAATTACACTATACAATAGGATCCAGCAATAAGTTTCTGTAGGAAAAACAGTTGTTCAAAGGGTTGGATATATTCTAAACAAATATTTGTTCTCTCATGGGATATACTTACCTTTTGGTGTCACCAGGCACTGGAAAATTGAAAGAAAATTGAACTACTTATTTGACCAGTGAATGTCAATCACTATGTCTCCTGTTAATGCACCATATATACCATTTATTTTTATTTGGCTTATGATTCTGATTTTATATTTAAACAATAAACTTGGTATCTCTGGTCCCTAGGGGATTGCCTCATCTCAATTTAAGATGAACTGAAGCATAATGTTGTATGACAAATGCATGCATATGAGGGCATATGAAGAGGAGGCATGACGAAAAATGAATGTCCACATGCACATTATTAGGGATATAATTATATGTATTATGGTATATGCATATTATGTATTAGGAACTTGACTGAATGGCAATACTTTTAAGTCTTGATCAGAGGAATAAAAACAGTGGAAGTGATTACTGCTGAGTGGCAGTGGTAAATGTAACCTACTCACTCAGTTGGGATAACCAGTAGAGTTAAAAGGGCTCATTACTAGAAGAAAATACCATTTGTGGGAAAACACAGTAACAGCTGAGCTTAGAGACAAACTACAGATGGACGTCTCCATCTTGCCACTGTACTATCAAAACACAAACCCTCAGGAACAGGTATGCTTTTTCTGAATTCAGTGTCTGTTAATCAGCAATGTATTTTAGACATGCAACCAGATTCAGTGAGGCAACACATCTTTAGGTGTGCCAGGGAATCCAACAATGTCTTTGAGCAGGGTTAAATACCAACACCTGGTTCATTGTACCAAAGGGACAATTTTACCACCATGCATTTTTAATTTTTTTTTTTTTTTTGCTTGGTCAGTGCCTGAATATTGATTATGAATATATTACAAATATTCAAATACGCAAATGTTACAAGGGGCTACAATCTAACAATATCTATATATACTAAAGACAAATTTCTTTCATAAACAAAGTTATTTCTTTCTTACTCGATAGTTCATCTTATACACCTTTGTTTCCTAGTAACTTCTGGTGCTTCTGTGTAAAAGGTGTGCAGAAAGCATGCAAAGGATGTTAGTATGACTAATACTAATATTATCTCTAATATCTCCTTAATATCTCTAATTTTAAATATCCAATCACATTTTATAACTAAACACTGATTTAAGTGGGGCAAGCAATCATAACCTTAAATCAATTGACAAGTACATAACATCTGGGAACGCTTAGAAAGATAAGAAATAGTTATTTACATGCACTATTTCAAGACATGTGGATAAATTCCTCTTGTGTATGAATACAAGCATTAGTGAATAAATGAATGATATTGTAAGTATGTGGAACATATAAAAACATTCCAGAGTAATGGGGGAAAATCTCAGGTGTCCAGATGGTATTTGAGTAATGTATGAGATTGAATTATAATTATGGTGGAGGTAGGAATAACAAGGGTCTTGTAGCATGTTCTGCTGCTTGTAGTATCTTCCTTAAACAGGAAGTCTTCCAGTTCTGATTCTATATGCAAGGAGAAGTGATTTTGAGATCTTACCTGCATTTGAATGGTGAATCAATTAATATATCTATGAATATCTGTACACTTTGAAAGTGTACATAACTTACTATTAAAGAGTTTAAAAAACCAGTATTTACATGGTTTCCGAAAACTTTACATGGAAATTTTATTTTAATTTTTTTTTTCAATTGTTTATCATACACATTTTTCATTGTAATTTCCCATAAATACATATGGACAAAGTTGACATATTACACAAGCCTGGAATAGAAGTTAGTGAGCAATGCATAAGCATTTTACAAGGTTAATATACATTATAAACAAAGAATTTTGTCAGGTCAAAAAAAGTATTTGGCATCTAGAAAGAAAACATTATCATTCACCCAGATCTCTTTGGAACATAAATAGCACCTCTAGCTAATAAATGATTGTCAAAACAAACAAACAAACAAAATATATATAGCCAATACATTCAAGTAAAAACCGTACATTATTGCAAAATACAAAAAGGAAGAAAAAAATGGTTAGTCAACAACAATGGCTACTGCATGTTTAATTATTGCATAGCAATACCAAGTTCTGTTGGTAGACTGCAGATATGGTGAACTTTCCAAGTAGGCTATAAGTGGAAAGTGTACCCATGTCACACTTCAGGAAGGGTATATATAGAAGTGCTTTATGTACCACTAAAAAAAAAAATCTCAGTAACTTTAAGTTAGAACTTTTAAAGAGTCAGAGACAAATGTAGACTTTTCACTGACTTGCCTAATTACAGACAAAATTAAAAAAAAACCAACAAACAAACAACAACAACCAAACAAAACAAAAAAAACCCCGAAGAAACAGGAAAAGCTATGAAAAATTGTGGTTTTAGAGCCTAGTGTTCTGGAGAGTTTCCCATAATAATTTAAGAGGAATATTTTTTGCTGGGCCTTGAGTATGCTCATTCTCCATACTTTTTACAGGAATATCATATCCCTTGATATCTCATATGGTTTTGTCACACATACTACAATAGTTGAAAACTGAGTCTATGTGTTGCAGTCTGTTCAGAGGTCATCTAGTTAATATATCCACAGCAGAAAAAAACAACCAACCCCTTCACAATGTAGGTGTTACAGTCTAACAATGAAAATTCTCAGTAATCTTAGGCCACTTTGAAGTGAATCATGGTTGAAATACCAGTGTTATGTAATATGGCTGTTTTCTAAATTAATTTCTAGTATAAATAAAACCAGCAGAAACCGAAAACTAATAAAATATACTCTTGCAGAAAACCTTTAAATTTTTCTGTCATTTGCTGAACTTTTCTATCTGCTTACAAATATGCTTCATTTATCAGGCACAGTATGCAATTTACTCTAAGACATTATATATATTTTATATATACATTAATATATATAATATATATAAATTAGAGTTTTATATACAGGGGAATAAATATATACACATACACACATATGCATATATATTCCCTTATATATAAATCTATATATACATTTCCAAAAGACATAAACCATTTTCTCTGGAAATAATAAAAATGAAGATTATATACTGCTGAAGGAATGCCTGAAAGGAAATAGATAATTCCTTTTGGGTTAAACAGATTTGTTTGGATATTTATTTAAATATAACTTCTATGCTATTCAGAGTTTACATTTGAATTCTTTTATTTACATAGTCTATTAAAATATACATATTGTGCGTTAATTTAGGGATTGATTCATTAGGAATATTACACAGGCATAGCTAAATTTGCCTGCTGCAACAAATCCTGGATTTGCTGTGTTATATGTGATACTCCTGAGATTTCGTATGGAGAAAATAAGGCTGAAGCTTCCACTAAAACCACATCATCTCCAATGCTGATAAGGCTCTTTGACTTTGAAAGGTTTTTTATATTGGCTTCAGTGGACTTTGTGCTAGGTCCTAGAAGGCAAGTGTGGTTTGCAGACTAAAAAGTAGAATATATTTGAAGAAACAATCATCTCTGTTTTTGTAAAGAGCGTATGAAGAACAATCATTTTTCCTTGGCCCCAGCCCAACATTTTGTGACCGTCTCCCTCAACTACCCCAGAAAAAGCAGGGGGCAAGCTAAAATTCTGTATTGTTTCTAAACCAAAGAAACTTTCATTTATTTATTTATTTTCAGGGATGCAAAATGCAAAGTATTCTCTAACATTTTTACGACTGTTTGTATGTATTAACTATGTAATGTTTCTATTCAATTACTTCCATTAACTCAGAAATGGAAAGAAAACCAAAAAAGGAGAGACAGCATCTCACAGAAAGGACATTAGGCTTTGGATACCTAAATGACACGTTGAGTTTTTATACCAGTTCAGTGATGTAAAAACTACACCACTACAGGTTATATCTTTAGATTTAATAAAACTATGCCAATTGATACAAGAATTCAGTCATAAATATGCGCTGCCTTAAAAATAGAACTGTAAATAGCTTCAAATATTTGGGAGACTTTCTAGTGGTCTGTACAGGTTTTATCATTATGCTTTTTGTTAACTGTGCTATGCCACAGTTGTGCAAGTCTCCCAACTTCAATTAAGAGGTAGATGACGAGAAAAATTTGAACTGTAAAACAACAGCATGCAAATTATGTTGTAATTACATAGCAAAGCTTACGCAAAAAGGTGATAATACATGCAAACACTTTGTATATATATATGTGCACAAATATCAGAAAAGCACCCACCCCCAAAAAAATCTGGAGAGCCTTGTTAAACTTGATATGTCATCTCGGAAAATAATTATTTAAAAAATCCCTTTATATTCCTATCTGTGAGTAGAAAAATAGTAATCTATAGAGAAACTAACAAAAGTTGCCTCGATTCAATTTTGTTATAGGCAAAATTGTCAGTATCGGTTACAGCATGTTCATCTATAAAAGTGATCACTGGCTTTATTTAGTGAAATCCTGATAGCTGTCCCAAATCTGGCTGCATGTGGTATTTGTAGCTGCTTATGTAACTGAGGAATACCTCCCTGCTAATACTCACAACCATCCAGACCTGAAAGTAGCATGTGAAAATGTTGCTTAGGCTTTTGAGGGAAGAGAGCAACAAGAAAGCCTTTAAGAAAAGCCTACATGGCCAGGCCCAAATTCTTTGTGTTACATCAAAACACAGAATGGAGGGGTATGGTTGGGCAACCTTGAAGAGGAACAAGAGTTCTTTGGGAAGAAATGTTATGTGCACACTACCAGATGTTTTTTAAGAACACTGGATGCTGATATGCAAAAATGACCATTAATATTCATGTGAATTTTGAATCATGATGTCAGTGAAAGTGCTGCCATCCACTTTAGCAGTAAGTAAAGTTGAACTTCCTCTCGTAAGGACAACATCAATAAAAAATTTATTTGAAGATAAAATAAGACTTTAACTCTGTTAAAACAGTTCACAAATAATAATTTTGAAATAAAAGGATTGTAGTCTGTCTACATATGCTACAGGATTTCATATAAAAAGATGTTTTTGTGAACTTAATGGAAATACAGAACTGACAACATTTGTGACCACAGTTCAATGGTGAGACTTGGGAGGAGTAAACTTTTGATATGTTCATGAAAAAGTACTGAGAATTATTGGTGAGAAGTCTTTCTCTGGAGTTAGAAAGGGCAATACAGAAGAACTCATCAGCTACTGGAGAGTATGATGTCAAAAAACCCTAAAGAGATAAAAATATCTGGATGCCTACTCTGAAACCACTTGAAATTCAACTTTGATGTTAAATAGGAAAAATTATCCCCTTCCTATTAATTTTAAAATTTTTGCATTTTTCTTGATTGATCAAATAAAAGCAAGATGATCATTAGGCTCACTAATATTGTGGCAGAGAAATGAAGAGGATGAAGCATATGTAAGAATAAATGATATTAAGAGCAAATAAGGACTAGCACTGACTGATGGAGACTACAATCTCCATGGTGCGTACCAGATTTATCTGGCATGTCTTGAAATTTGAGAGTACATTTCTTGATTGTAAGGCAGGGACATCTCTTAATCCCGACCCTGTAGTGGTCCAGGCTGGGGGCAAGGCTATTAAAAGAAAACAGGGGGATTTAGAGAGATGATATATACCCAGGTCTTATCCTGAAAGCAGAAATGTAATGATGAAATTCTTTGCAGTAAATATTACAGCTCAGTGCAAGTAAAAGTAATATTCAGGGATTTGAAGGCAGGTTATACTCATTTTGCTACTTTGCTGCTCAGTATAGAATTGATTCAAGGCAATTTATCATTATTATTACTTTTAAAAATAAGAACTACATATACAAAGCAATTGCCTCTTTAGGACCTGTTATTTGGAAGACACAGTTTTTTAATCCCAGGCAGTTTTTGCATATATATGGTTCCAATTTTCTTCATTCATCTCTGAATTTTTACTTTGATGTTCAGTAATATCAAGAGTATTCTGACGTTTTTTATTTTGTTGCTAATATTATTAGCAAAAGTAATGAAAGAGGTGTAAGGAAATGTTTCGCTTGACTCAGTTCATACTGTGTATTGCTCCAGTTGCCTGCTACATCATTTTATCCTATGGGATTAAAATTACACACTGGTGAGTGGTTGTAAAGCAGCTCTTAATTCCTACTATTTTCTAAAATAATTGACCAGAGGTGAAAGAGTAATAACAGAAAGAGTAATAGTAAATGCAGAGGTTGTGTTTACATAAATTTTTATTCACACTAAGACAGTAACATAATTTTTGTTGCTGGTGGTCAGGTGTGTCTATGTCTTAAGGAACCTTGTTTTTCACTTATTTCATATGTTACGTTGCATCATATTCTGTGATCCTGCACACAACAGGTAAGTTGCCTGCAAGTTTCCTGAGAGCTTTTTTAAATCACCTTTCTTCTGAGTGAGTCCCTTATTTACTCAACAGCAACTTTTAACAGACTTAAAACTTGACACATGTTGTCTTCTACCCCATATTCTTAATCACACTGTCTTTTGCAAAGAGATAATAAGCACCTAGAATTTTGCCTCAGTCATTTTGGTTCAGCCTCTATATTCATCTCTTTTCAAACAATCTTGCCTTTCCACCGCTTGCTGTCAAGAGCAAAGTGATGTACCTGATAAGTACTCTTTAGCTAAAATTTCAGTTCATCTTTCACAATCCAGTATTTATAATGGGCATGCTTCACTGTGTGAAAGCTTAGTGTCTGTGAAACTCCTCATCACTTTCTGGCTCTGGGCACATAGGGCCATCACAGATCCTGGAATTCACCCTGTATGTATAGCCAAAAATAGAGCAATGCTTTTACCTCGTGGGGTGCTGGTGGGGCTATGGTTGGGAAGGAGGTACAAAATAATTACTTCTTCTCTGAAGCTGGGGGCTGGGAGAGGAACTGTAATTTCACCAGGACTAAATCATTCTCCTTTACCCAGCTCACTCCTAAAATCTGAGCATGTAACCCATGTTTTCTCCCAAAACTCTGAAACGAACATATTTTGTTGCTGATATGCCTACAAAATTGCAAGACTTGTAGAAGGTGTTTTATTTTCCTGCATATAATTAGGTAAAAAGTAGGTACTAATTTCTGTACCACGCTGTGAGTAGATTCATGATGCTTCTCCCCCAAAATGGTGTTGATATAGTGAAAAAGTTCAGCATTACTGTGGAAATTCATAGTATATAAGAAGATAATGCATCAAAACAGAAGCAAGCACTATCAAAATTTTTAGAAAAATGAAAGTAATAACATTGAACACTTTCTTGAAAAGCATTCACATATTTTCTAGACTATTTTTTTTTCTTTTGTTATTGGCGCTTCAAAGTATGTTAAACACAGCTAGTTGTCTGTCCAATATATTTGCAACTTTTTGAGGTTTAAGAGGACTAAAATGAATGAAACTCTTTTCCCTGAATTGGATGTATTTGTATTCTGCATAAACAGTGCATAAATGTTTTATGAATCAGACCCTTGATTTTCACCATTTCTGAGGAATTTCTATGCATCTATCCAAAATGAATAGCACCTTTCCTCACCTACAAATAGAACAAAATTTTTCACTTAATACCTTCAGAAGTTGCATTTTTAGCTTTCAAGTGCAATGCTAATTTCTGTAAAGTAAAACTGTAGACTTATGGTTTCTTTTGCCTAAAAGAAGAGCAACGAAGGTGTACATTTGTTTTGAGCAACTTGGTCTAGCGAAAGGTGTCCCTGTCCATGGCAGGGAGGTTGGAACTGGATTATCTTTAAGGTCCCTTCCAACCCTAACTGTTCTATGATTCTATAATTCTACATTTTAATTGATGAGTGTCTGTGTGAAATTGTAGACACAAGCCCAAATTGCCTGCACACAAATGCACGTCAGTAGAAAGCTTCCAGACTGGCACTGTCAGTGTGCCTTGCAGTCTGAACTGGCATTACAAAAAAAGTAGCTTTTCACTAAATACATGGGAAAGGGACAAGAGAAATGGCATAGAGCTACATGTCTGCAAAGACCTGAAGTTAGATCTTAAATCTCGCAGTAGGCCATCAAACAACTAATGGCTTGCCAATAAACCCAAGCATCTACTCTGACGTCATTGCCATGAAACTGATTCAGGCCACAAAAGTGAAGGGTAAGTATCCTTTTAACATCAGCAGGTTCTGAATCTAGTCCCTTTGGGAAGAAGCCTTCACAGTCCAATACAGTTCCTTCAGCCATACAGTAATACATAACTGAACAAACTAATTGCCACTCTTGTTAACAATGTAAATTTTGGGTTTAATTCCTTTTACGTACAGGCAGATTTTAGCTTAGTTTGAATTAGTGAGGTCTGAACATACTTTGTGTTCAAATGTGTATGTTGAACTATAATGTAGTCAGCTATCACAGAAGGAAACAACTTCTGGAATATATTGCAATTCAGCTGTTTATTGTATTTTAGAGATGGTGCCCACCAATGGCTCATCTTCTAGCCTTAACTTTTACATCTATATTATAGTTGTTTATACAGATATAATGTATCTTTTTGATCTAGTGGGCATAAAAAAGAGAAAAATGTTTCAGTGTGCTTCACTCAGGTACTCTGTCTCTTTTGAAGCAAATCTTTGAGCTTGTATTATTTTTAATATTAGTGGCAAGTACAGTTTGGGAGGATTATTTCAACAGACTAACAATACTCTAAAGATGAACACAAAGCATCTTCCCAATTAAAAGTAAGAGATACTTTTGAATTAGATATACATTTAAAACAAAACTTGTTTGTCATTGGAAGGCTATAGATATAGTCTGGTTGACGTGACTCTTGATTGTCCAGAGTCATAGTTTGATGGATTCATTTGCATGGAGTCACAACCACTGTAATCTCAATTTTGTATCACTTAAATAAATAAACTCTAGATAGTAATTTAGCTTAGAGTCTTGCCACGGGGCAAAAATCTGTTCCCATTCAATACTGTGATTGATCATTATTACCACAAAGCCTGGCCTGTGTCTTGAAAACATATTTCTAATGGAAGTCATAAATGCTGCCTTCTGAGCTATATTGTAGATTAAATATTGGTTTCTCTTTCTGAAGGATCTTCAAGAGCTTTATCGGCTCTGCTGGCAGCATCTTCGTTCTCATTGTTTGTTAATGGTTCTGCTTCCTTCGAGTCAGTGTTCTTTTGTGCTTTCTGTTTCTCGTCTTCTAACTTCTTTTCTTTTGCCAAAAGCCTGTAGTTAATGGCATTGCCAATGAACAACCAGATACTGGCCACAATCACAATCACTCCGCAGACAAAATACATGTACTGATATTCACCAGTAACATCCACTAACCAACCTGAAATACAAAGACAAGAACAGAGAAAAATAGTCTTTAGAACAGAATACCCAATACAATCCAGATCTTTCTGTAAGAGAAATACCTATATATTGCCTGGTTTTGAAGCTGGAGCAGAAAAGCAATTTCAACATGTTCAAACGGTCTAACCTACATAGTGCAACTCTAACAAAACCTTTATTAGTCAAGCTAGCAATTGTCACTGGAATCACTGACAATGATAAAATATTGAAGAACAAAGTAAGTAGAGCTTAATGAACAATGACAGACAGTTTTTTAGTTATTTCATTTTCATTCTTTCATTTCCTTATTATTTTATTCAACTCCTAATTCTGTTTCCTATTGTTTTGGAGTGACTGACACTCATGGAGGCTGAATACAGACAATAGGATGAAGAGGTATGTGTCTTTTTAGGCTGCTGTCACTGTGCATCAACAGATTCTTTTTCATTTTACTTTACAGTGACTGGTGAAAGTGATAGAAAGGCTTGTCCCTTCAGCTATCTTGCTCAGATACTGAATTTTGAACTCTGAAGCCTGTACCTAAAAATTACATCTACACCTCTGAGATTAATATGCTTATGATGAAGAAAATAAAATATAACTGTTCTTCCACTTTATGAGCAACTCTTTCTTAATTTTACCAACTGCCATATCAACATTTGCATGTATCCAACTATTTAGTTCTGAACTCTGCTACACTATGATGGAAAGTCACAGGATAACCTGCACACTTCAATTTAGTAGGTATTTAGATGCTTTTACTGGGTTGAAGCCATAATGCCACCCTATTCACCTGATACAAATTTACAAGCCATCAAATTGTTGTAGTCTTCTCTTTATTTCACACGCCTAGTATTAGGAAAAACTCAAATAGCACTGCAACTGTATAATTCATCTATTAGTTTAAATAGAACAATTTACTGTTTTGTTATTGATGAGCATTCTCATAAAACTCCAAATTAAAAATTAAATTATGCATTAACATTACTTCAGCACGCTATTTTACAGGATATGAACTAGTCAAAACTGGAATTTAGCTTTTCCATCTTCTCATCCCCTTTGTTGTCTTTGTATTTAACAAGATAAATCGATTATTCATACAGTTGTAGCACAAATGCATGTTTTTCAAAACTTCTTCAAAGCTAATATACTGAAAAATAAATAGTTGCATATGCTATAGCTCCATAAATATTAGATATAATATCTTTAGAGTTAATATTAATGTTGATTTCAGAATCTGACTGAAAAGGCTGGTCTCTAGCAGTCACAGGCTCAGTCCCCACTAGGTGGCATAGGAAGAGTCTGTGAGAAGAACAGATTTTGCTCTACCAGTACCAAAATGAATTTGTATGTTAAAAGATGAGGGAAATATGGAATACCTTGAGGATTATTAAACATTTCTTGTACAAATATTATGGCACTACAATGCTAGAGGATTATTGAACATTTACTTCTACAAATATTATGGCACTACAATGCTATTTTCATACAAATAATGAGAGTAATCCTTAAAATACTTTCATTATTATAAATGGGTTTAGACACATATAATCTTGCTGACTTTTGTGGCTCTGGTTTTGTGGGTAAAGTGCATGTTCACAAGGCTGGTAATCTCAGTATCTTTAGATTTTCATATTGTTGGGCTTACACTGCAACACACACATTTAACAGATAACTTGTCAATAAGATTTGAGCATCTATTTCTTTAATCTCATATCATCAGAAACCTTAAGATTATGAAACTTACAGCATTTCTAAATACTGACTAAAAAGCTAGCAAGCAAAAAATACTTTAGATTAGACTTCATCTTTTTTGATGCTAGAAGCCCAAAAGTTATGAACATATTCTAAGCTATACACCTAGGCTCCCTTTAGGTTTTCCTGGCACTCAGAAGGTAGAAGTTGGCAATATTACCATCTTTTAGTCAATGTAGGATAGTGCACACTCTGAATTCCTAAAGAACTGGCCGAGAGCAAGGCTGTGGTATGAAATCATGCCAGGGCACAATGCTCCACAGCACTGTGCTGGAATCCCACCAGGCACACACCCTGCCTAAGATGCTGAGCATGCCCATGTCCTTTCTGGTACCTCCCTAATGGGTTTTTCTCTCTAGACATGCCAATACTCTCTGTTTATGTAAACTAAAGTTGCCATTTTAAATTTATGCAAGTGCTCCTCTAGATGCCATTAGGTTAGATTAACTATAAGTCACGGTGAGATCATCACAAAAACTGACCAGTAGATTTGAGCAATTAAAGACCGTAAGAACTGTGTGGGCAAAGAGTAAATTGGAGCTGAATACATGTAAATCAAGATGGCAAAGCTAGCACTACGTACCAGCAGGAAAACATGTATTTATCACATGGATTTATGGGCCAGTAGAGATATGCTCTTAATCTATCTATTGCACTTGCAAGCAAAGTACACCTTTAGATTCTCACGTGGAACTGCAGCTGTAATGTGCGAAGATAACTGAGGCAGTGCATTGCTGCTACAGTACATTCCTGTACTGTACACAGACAACAGTGAAAAGCATTAAGAATAATGTTTATATTAATTCAAATTAATATTGATTTATTAATTATTAATTCAAGTTATTAAATTGCAATTTTATGCCATAATGTTGGGAAAATTGAATAAAAGAGATTCTTACCTCCTAGAGGAGGGCCGATGAGCACAGGGCAACATTCCACGATGGTGACAAGTCCAACCGCACTGGAAAATCTGGCAGCTCCAACAAGGTCCATCAATGTCTCAAAAAGAACACTGCTAACCATTCCAAATGCAAATCCAAAAAATACAGCATATATCACCAAGCCAGTGTAATTTGTTGCCAGAGGGCACAAGATATGACAGACGCCATTGTACAAGACAGCAAAACTAAAAAAGTACTGAATCTTTGGCCGGATAAACTTGGAGTTGGCTACAAGCCCCATTGAAGGCCTAGCAAACATGTCCACAAAGGCTAAGATAGACAGTAAAAAAGCAGCAGAATATTCATCAATTCCCTTGTGCTTGGCATAAGGAGCCAAGAATACTATTGGAGCAAAGAAACCAATAAACATAATGACATTTCCAGACAAATAGATCAGAAACCCTCTGTGTTTGAAGAGGGACAGATCTAGATATTTATTCATAGTTTGCCAGAAAGACTTCTTGTTGTTTTTGTGCAAGGTAGAATCTCCTGTGCCTTTTTCAACATCTTTTTTCACAGGAGGGACTGTTTTCGGTCCAACAGGTCTCATAAGTGACCCAGCCACACAGCAGTTCAAAAGAAGTCCTCCCAGAATGAGAAAGCTTCCTTTCCAGCCAAACGCATTAAAGAGGAATTGATTGAGAGGTGCCAATGTGCTCAGAAATACTGGACTTCCAGCCATGGCCAGTCCATTAGCAATGGGACGCTTCTTATAGAAATACTTGCCAATCATGGTCAAGGCAGGCTGTAAGTTGAATGCTAAACCCAGACCTAAACAACACATAAAAGACAGTATTACTGAAGGCCATGCACTAAAAAATATACTACACTTCTTTCAAGTTTTAAAATGACCAGTATCTAATCCAGTGATTCCCAATGAAGATAGAAACCAACTAAGCATGAATGAAATACAGCTTCATTGCTGTCCATGTGTTTTAATATCAAGACTGTGTCATGGTGGCATTCTGCCATTTCCCCCTGTGGTAGTACTGTAATAAAAGCCAAAACTCCTGTTTCTGCAGTGATAGAGGGAGGGAAATCGCAGAGAAATGACAGCATCAGTGCTTTGACCCACCATTTTTATATTTACTAAGCTATAATGCAATTGTCTCTTGCTTCATTTCACCAAAGTTATTAAATGCCACCTCAGCTACAATGAATGCAGGGTGTATTTAAATGCATAAATCTCGTTCCTTTATCCAGCCCTATTTAAGATCAAACTTGTGTACAAAAGTGGAGCTTAAAATGTATAATTATTTTAGAGCACATTCAGCTCCACTTCCCCAGATATGGAAGTCACTACTAAAGGTGGAAGGGTTGTCAAGGACATGCATGGGAGCAGACCACCCATCCATATTAGCTGAGTGTATGAACTGAAACTCTAGGCCTTCTCTCTGTATTAAGACAACTAGGCAACAAGGTCTTCAGTAGCTTGCATCTGCTGGATGGCACAGGAGATGATTAGTTTTCTTCTCTGATAGGCCCATTCCTGGATTCTGACTTTATTCTTTCAGTGAGCCCTAAGTTTACAATGTAAAAAATAAAAGCTTTAACAAATACATTTTAGATACAGGGAAGAAATTCTTCATGGTGAGAGTGGTGAGGCACTGGAGCAGGTTTCCCAGAGAGGTTGTGGATACCGCCTCCCCAGAAGTGTTCAGGGCCAGGGTGGATGGGGCTTTGAGCAGCCTGACCTACTGGAAAGTGTCCCTGACCATGGCAGGGGCATTGAAATGAGATGATCTTTAAGATCCCTTCCAACCCACCCATCCTATGATTTTATGATTCTGTGATTCTATGAATTAATCACTGAACAAAGAAGGACTCCTTTAGTCCCAACATACAGAAAGATGAACTTGACTATAGGAACAAGTATTTTCTCACTCACTTATTACCTGCCAATATTTCACTTCACTTGCTTTGCTTATTCTGAGAAGGTAGTTTAAAAATACCCCCTAAACTTTTGATACGGAGGTTATTTAATTTACTGGCTTTATGGTCCCTTCAGTTTATTGCCTTAGGTAATATCCAGGCCTTTGATGATATATGAATAATTTTATTTGGGGATTGACCCTGGGGGATTTTAAATAGAAAACTATTGAACTGAAGGTTGTTACACTTATCTGTGAGAGTATATGTATGTACAAACCTTCAGAAACTGGTACTAGCTTTCACAATTTTACTAGAATTCTGCTAGCCTCTGCCACCCTGTGTGAAGTGCAACATGATTGAAAGCTAAAAGAATGAATGTGAAATTCTACACAAATGACTGTAATAAGTGCTGTCACAAGCCAATCAATTTTTATACCATAATTACGGTGCAGTGTGGAACAGTACATACATACAGCATTTATTGAATAAAATAATCAGTTGTTCCTGAAATATCCTAAGAAATAATTTAAAATCATACCAGCTAATTTAAAGGATTAGATAATTCAGGTAGAAGAAATGAACTGATCTTGCTACCTTCTTGATTTGCATTTGTACAATACCTTGCACAGTGAGGTTTTTATCAGCAAGGCTCATTGGTAAAAAAGGATTAGGAAGAAGAGAATAGAATAGAATAGAATAGAATAGAATAGAATAGAATAGAATAGAATAGAATAGAATAGAATAGACCCTTTTAAGTAGGACTCTTACCTCCAACGACACCAATACATAGATAAAGTTCCAGGACACTATTGCAGAAAGAGGAAGCAATCATACCAAATGAACACAGAATACCCCCTGCTATCATCACAGGCCGGCTACCATACTTATTCACCAAAATGCTGCTTATGGGACCTGTTGGTAGAAAGAAAATACATTAACAAGTTACTCCATCACACATGTCTTTGTGCCTGTGATATGTTGGTATGCCTTACTCTTCCATCCTGAAAAATGTTTAGCTGTTCCTATACCAATTTGTCTTAAAACACACTGTGAGTTGGCAGACACATGAGCCTGGATGTGGGTATATTGCCTCCATGACAATATAAATATTGATTAGTCATGGAGATGTATCAAATATTAAAGACATCAGACGAGTAAGAAGGACTGTTACAGTTCACAAGCAATCAATACTGACATCAGTCAATGGAAGTTTTGAAAGTGCAAGTACTGAAGAATTTAAAGTATGAGACAGATAGATAGTAAAACTCCAGAGCAGGAGGATTCTCTAGGCAAGAAAACTAATAACTGATCTCAATATTGTTGCATGTCCTGGATCCTTATAGTAGCCTTTCAGTACCTGAAGGGGCCTACAAGAAAGCTGGGGAGGGCTTTTTACAAGGGCCTGTAGTGACAGGACAAGGGGTAACAGGTTTAAATTGAAAGTGGGGAGGTTTAGATTAAGTATCAGGAAAAAATTACTCACTGAGAGAGTGGTGAGGTACTGGAATAGGTTGCGCAGAGTAGTTGTGGATGCCCCATCCCTGGCTGTCTTCAAGGCCAGGCTGGATGAGGCTTTGAGCAACCTGGTCTAGTGAAAGGCGCCTCTGCCCATGGCAGGGGGGTTGGAACTAGATGATCTTTAAGGTCCCTTCCAACCCAAACCATTCTATGATTCTATGATTTAAAAATATTGTCAGATCAGAATGTAACTCTCTGGCCTTGACTCTTGTTTTCCCTTACCTCATCCAGAAAGGAGTGTTAATGGGCAGTAAGATGACTGTAGGTTGTCTGGGAAAATCTAACATGTGGTTTAGCATAAAGACCTATAAACTTTGAAAATACTGTTACAGGTCTGTTTTTCAGCTTCAACTGCAATTCAGTTTATGGTATAATTATGTCCATACTAAACAAACAGCTAGTGTGCAATTTAGCATGACATGCATTATATGTTTTTTAAACGACCATGACTAGAATAGATGGTGTGCTACATATCAAGATTAAGAGGTTGTCAAAGCTCTTTAGGTAAACCTGCATACCATCTGACTGCACTATATTTGGCTCAAGCCATTAGGAATAGTCTTGCTTTTGCAATAGCTAAACTTATGCAATTAAAAAGAAAAATAAAAAAGCAATATCTTTCAAACTCAAGATAAAGCAGGCACCTGGCATAAATTGGAATGCCAAGCTCTGCCTCTGATTTCAGTGTAAATCATTCACTGCACTGGTAACAGTTTTAAGTCTCGCTCTTCATAAATACCTACAGGAATAAATGCCAGAACTCTATGGCGTGAAAAAGCCAAATCCAACCAGATTTAAAAGTGTAATTTCACAGGGACAATAATATTTCAGATGAATTACCTCAAATATATTAAAACATTATTATGGATGTACTGTAAATGTTAATTGCTACTTGCATATCAACAACAAAAGTCTTAAGCATATGCCAAATGATCAATTTTTAGCTTACTTCCTTATGGAAGTAAGCTCCTACAACAGTGTTACCCTGTGCCTGCAAATCTTTTCTAATAGCTTGTGAATCCAGAGGTCAGTCTGAAATTATATTGACTGAAAAGCAAACATTTGAGTGATGTTTAGATCTTATGGTTTGTGAATTCATTAAATAGCTTGGGTCATAAGGAGTCTGGGGCAGCACCTGTTTCAAAAAGCAGGTCTTTGTCCAGGCAGCACAGACACTGGCCAATACACTCAGCTTTCCACCAGTAAAAGCAATCTATCTTCTTGCCCAGGCAGCTGTACCATTAAAGGTAGGTGGGGGCACAGAGGATAAAGCAGGTGGTTATTCTGCTGGGAAGGTAAAGGATGCTCAGGCTGAAGGCATTAGGATTCATCTGTGGATGCCCCATCTGTGCTGAGTTCACGGAAACAGCGGTGAGGCACTGGAACAGGCTGCCCAGAGCAGTTGTAGATACTCCATTCCTGGAAGTTTTCAAGCCAGGCTGGATGAGGCTTTGAGAAACCTGGTGTAGTGGAAGGTGTCCCTGTCCCTGGCAGGTGGGTTGGAAGTAGGTGATCTTTAAGGTCCCTTCCAACCCAAACCATTCTGTGATTCCATGATCTTACAGACACGTAAACATAGGAGACCAGGCTCTGCTGCTGACTCAACTACAGTTTAAGCATAGCTGTATATTGAAACCAACAGACTTGAAAATCCACAGCACGGAATGGCTCACCAAATATAAAATAGGCCAGAGATTTATTTAAAGATTTTAAATCACATATGAAGCACTAAAAAATTTCACTGACAGCTTATATTATGAGATACTTAACACTTCTTTATTTTCATTTGGGGAACCACTGAGCAGAACAGTGACAAGGTGGGGTTTCTCCTTTAAGGCCATATGGAGAAAGCAGTGAAACATGAAGGACGGACAAATTATGCTCCAAACACTTCCCAAATATACCATGCTTCTTTCTCCTGTCTTAATAAACTTGTGCTCTCATAACTATGCTGAAACATAACTTCAATCACAACTCTTTTATTTATAGAGCTATGTTTGGACAATCAGTAGTTTGGCTCGTGTGAATTAGAAAGAAAACCGTTTGGAAATACATGAACAACACAAATATTTCCTATGGGTCAAAAAAGCCTCTTCTAACTTGAACTCTGGTTTTTCAATCAAAGCTAAAAATTTCATCCCTATGTCAATAAATATTTATAATTTTAAAAGTAAATTAAATTGAAGGCAATTTTCTGAAAAAAATAAAGTTATAATTGTTATCATTGATAAACGCAAACCCAATATTTCACTTCAAAGATACCAAAATACTGATTTGTAAAATTATTTTTAAGTTCTTTTTTTCTGTAATGAGATGAAGTTATTTATGAAACTGTAAATTAAAAATCTGTGTAGTGATTGTTAACATTCTGACCTCCCTCCAAATTACTGCTGTAATAAATGTTGTCTTGCTGTAGTCTTACTTAAAATGTTCCTTTCCTGATCCTTATAAACAAATGTAGGAAAGAGGCATCACAGCAGGTTAATATTTGATCATACTATTTACAGATTTATACACTACAGGCAGCATCTTGAATTGTACACTTAGATAAATACTTCAGTTATGAAGTGGATAGACCTGTTATCAATATGTTTCCTTTCTCATTAAACAAAGACAGCGTGAAAAGCCAGAAGGATAGGTGTGAGATCAAATGAAAAAGATGAGGCAAATCCACACATAGACTATCAAGTGCTGAAAGAGCGGAATGACATTAAAAAAAGATAGTTGTGCAATACTGCTACATTTTTAGCATTTTAAATAAAACTGTGAAGCTAAAAGACAGCATTGCACAGAACTGACAGTTTTCCACCCATTATCAAGGATAAAGATGAACTCTGCTGTAATATTCATCCCAGAAATAATAATCATATTCTTTAATGCTCTCCCATCATTCCTTCCTTCCTTCTCCTGTCGAATGGGAAAATGAGTTAGAATCTTGTTTGTTTAGGATTTTGGGGAAGAAGTTTGGGTTTAGTGTTTGGTTGGTTGGTTTTTTTGGGAGGTGATCAGGAATGGTAACTTTTGTAGTACAGACCTTTGAGGAAGACCATTTTGCAAACAGTTCTTTATTAGGAACAAGAAAACTGGACTTCTGTGGATCTGAACTGTGGCAGTTAGGTCAGGACTGTAAGTTACAGCTTTTCAGATCAAAGCATGCAATGTTAGCCTCACCTACAAGACCTGTGAGCTAAAGGTCAAATATGGATTAGGTATGGATGAAGACATCAGAGGAAAGACAAAGCTGCCTGATGGATCTGAGCTCTGTACTTTCACATGACCTAAATCTGGAATGTATTATGAATTTAAAATTCCTTTAAACATAACATTGTCTCTGAGATGTTTTCCTTAAGTTAATGATTCATATTTACCACCACAGTTCCATTTAATTTTGGGTTTTCTTTCTGTTATTCCTGAGAAGGAATAACACAGCAACTGTAACCAGTACCACTGAAGAAGTTTCAGGAAGGGCTGTGCAGCAGGACACAAATGCTTTAGAAGAAGACAAGAAAAAACAGCAGCTTTTCACATTCTTTGTTATATGTCAAGGGAAAGATGGCAAAAGTAATTTCAGCTATGTGAGCATAGACTGGCTTATGCATTTGGAGATGTTTATGATATTTTATAGAAGGTCTGTACTAATGTGACACATATGTTCTGTTTTGATGTCTCACTTGCACAACTGTATTGTGTAAAATGTGAGGACAAAGCTGCTTCTGCTGGTCTTCAGTGAAGACCAAGACCTCTCAGAAGAAATATATTGCTTACAAATGAGATTATTTCTTATCATAACAGAAGTATAGCAATAATCCATATATTCCTCTGACTTCCAAGTTTAACTTTTCAATCACCATTTATACCTTCCTGCTTCTGCTAAGCCATATTGTTGTAAATGCAAAGCAATAAAAAGGACTACATAAATGAATATAAGTAGATTTAAAAAGCAGATGTTTGAAGAAATAATCACTTTTTTCCCTTAAAAGATGCTTATGTTGCTAATGTGGTTTAAGCATAACTCAAACATTAAAGTTTCTTTTTAAAGAAATGTACTGTTTGCTATTTTTGTGGAAATGAATAGAGGGCTGAAACTATGCACTATAAATTTAATATTCTTTCTCATATAGTTACATTCTTGGAGATACATGCACACTCATATACACACATCTATCCATTTATTCACTTTTTTCAGCCCTATGAAAATATACACTTCAAAAAATGATCTGACTCTGGAGACAATGCAACAACTTTATATCTAGTATCTCTAAAAGCTTAAAGGATGCAAACCAGATAACAATATTTCCATTTCATAATACCTTGAGGTAATAGTACAGGCAGATCAGTTTTAAGGCCATGAAATAGAATAAAGGAAGATTTATTTGTCATAAAATCTTTATCTTGCTCAGCTCTCAGGTAGAAAAATGTTTATAAATCCAAATGTATTAGGTACACTCGATTAATTTATAAGAGGAAGAGAATCTAGGATACTAGAATTCTTGCTGCATTTTCTATTTTCCATCAATTTTTTTATTACCAAAATAAAAAAAAAAAGAAGTAGACAATTCTCCTGTAAATAGACACTGCTTTCTGTGAGGGATGAAAACTTAAATGCATAACAACCGGTCATTATGGTTACAACAGTAGGGAATGTTGTGTAACAGTATCAAGCTGCCATAATTGTCTTTTGTGTCCATAATGAGGTCACTTTGGGTCTATTCCATATTTATATTCACTATAGGAATGAAAGTTTCTTTAGAAGATATATATTATAGGTTTTACTCTTTATTTTATTTTCCCTGGTTTGATTTCTCACTGCTGTAATACAGTGACGTAATTCAAGATCACCTACATCTGTAACTTTCTTCACATATAGCTAGTGTATTTATTCTTTTTATTTTTCTACTTGCATTATTTTTAGATGGAACTTGAAATGAACCTTCTTGATATAAAGGTAATTTTTTTAATATATATTGACAATGTCATACCATGTTCATAGTGCCATTGATCCAAGGCAACCTGAAATGACTCAGTATGAACAATATGACATTTATTTAAATAAAGTGAATTGCTGAAAGAAGTTGAAAATAAATACAATATAATATTTCAAGTTCACTAATGCAATAGTGTAGATTGCATCCTGTCAAGTCAAGTGATTTAAGCACAACTACATTTTCAGCCATCTGCTCTGCAGCTTCAATGCAGCTATCTTTCCAGACCAAGTTTAATTTTTATTTCTGTTCCCTATATGGCTGGAAAAGCCTTAGGAGCTACAAGAATTATCACTAGGATAAACTACTTGCTAAAAACACTCAGACTTTTTTTTTTTTTAATATATTTTTCTTTCTCTTTTTTCTCTATTTTCTTTTTTCTTCTTTTTATTTTTATCTCTTTTTATTTTTTTCCCCAAAAATATACAATCCACTTTCAGGTCCTGATTTGTTTTGTTTGGCAAAGAATCCCAAATATTTTGCTATAGTAGAGCCTTATGTTTCACTTTAAAACAACTCTTTCAACCAGAAATGCTTTAAGCAAGTACTTAGTACTGCTATTGGAAAGTCATCTCTGGCATCCAGAGGAAACACAACTCCAAATTGATTCTGATCATGTTTAAAACCCGCTAATTAAGTTGAAAAATGCTTAAAAATATGTTGGTCTTCTCAAGCAGGACTAAGTCAAAACACTGAGCATTCTGTGACAGTTTTATCTCTACTCTAAAATCCCTTGGCTAAATACTTTTAGTACTCTTGGATAGGCATTTAGAGAAGGCAGGCAGAAAAATTCCAACAACGTATGGATGAATTTGAAAATATTAAAATGTCATGCAACTATTTTTGTGTTAGATTCTTTATCACATTTCTGGGAATGGTAACCAGTGTTTCAGATATATCCTATGTGTTTGTGTAACAACAATAAAGGTAACGTAGTTCAACAATCATTGGAAAGCTTTCTCTATAGTTCCTCTGTGAATCTGGCAATGTTTTTTTCCATTTCATATAACGTTTACAAACTGGCTGCACTGAATCCATAAGCCTAGATAATGTAGTACATTGACAGAAAGCAAAGAGAAAAACATGTTCTTGCAATAAGTATCACCAAAAAGAAATGGCTAACATTGAGTTAGGGTCACTGAACTATGGGTTAAGATCCCTCAGCAGCTGAGCGCACAGCATACCGGGGAGTAAGCAGTCAGTCGTTCAACCATCCATCATAGTTTGCTCACCACTTCCCTTCCTTTAACTACATTTCCTCAGTGTCATTACCCTAATTGCACACATTCTCACTTGCGTCCTGAAGGGTCCTTGAATTCTTTTACGTTTCTATCTTTTGATTACTAATAAGGATTAATTTGACCTTCAGATATTCTTTAGGACTTTTACAAGAAATACAGTAATCATGTGGTGACACATATGAGCCTGGCTGATGGTAGAGTGCCTCAACACACTGGCTGCTTCTTCATGGTCCCTCCTCTCAGAAGGTTACATCTGATAGTTTTGAACTGATGTGTTCAAGTCAGGAACAGGTATGTCTGGCTGCAAAAATAAGCTATCTTTTTCCTTACGTGTTCAGAAGAAACAAAATAAGTGATCAGTGGTGCTAGTGCTTGCTCTAAATGTATTGTTTTATGTAGAAATTACAGATTCTTGATCTTTTTTTTTTTTCTTTCCCAGTGATACATGAACCAAGGACATTGCTTATTTTCCAGGTTTTTTCCTTGTTTGAGAGGGTGCAGATATGTTTGGAGTTATGGACCACGTAATTTAGAAAACATCTTCAATTTAGCAAATTACTCTATATCTATGATTTTAAAAAAGTTGGAAAATTGCCTAGTTTTTAATCAACAAGTAGCTATGCTGATTATTATTTACATGGATACATATCCATGCTTCATATTAATTATCTTTTGCATGCTCTACTACAGAATTTTTTTCATGAAAGGCTAAAACACTTGATCACAAAGCAGAAGACCTTAAGATGATTTATGACATTTCTCTTGAAATTAGCAGTATGAAACTTCATAATATTTAATAGGAAATGACTGTAAATCTATGAGCTACTCAACACTCCGCAGTATTCAGAAACATTTATGGTCACCGACTACAAAGAAAAAGTTCTATCCCAAAATTAATTGCCCAAATTTCACATTGATACATTTATTGTGAAATTAAGTCTGCTACAGCAAAATATTTCAGCATTTTTTAAACCTTTCTTATATTTTTATTTCTGTTACTTTCAGTATCACTGAGCAAAGTGAAGCCCATACATAGATATTTGCAAAAACGAGTCTTTCAACTCAGAAAAAGGCAAGAAACAAGAAAGAAGAAGGAAGGGAACAAGCTAATGATGACACAGAACCAAAGCACCTGTAAGAGAGATGCATATAAATAAAGACATTGTAACACCAGGCACTTATTTTTCACAGAGTGGCCTGCATGCCTCTGTAATGGGGATTGCTGAAAATAGCATCAGAACATGACATGTGCATTGCAAACAAGCCTTCTCAGAAAAATGTTCTTTTCTTCTTAGAAAACCAGCTTGTAACTTAAGCAGTAAATGTCATGTAGTGTGTTAACATGAACATTAGAAAATTCAGTGGCAAATATAATGTACTTGGAAGAACTAGTGAAAAATTCCTGAAGAAGAAAAGACAATGAATTTTTAAAGCGTTCGTGTTTAACTGCAATTAACTCCTCAGGATTTCATAATCTTGCATGAATCTAAATTTAAAACAGATTTTCAAACCCAAAAATGTGTTAGGGATTTCACTTAAATAATATTACAGTTGACATACACAACGAACCTGTGCCATTAAAGGTTACTTCTTCCAGTGACAAATGAAACAAGAGGTTACTCATTTTTTCTCTCCAGAAATACAGTGAAGATAATAATACTAATATATAAATATTAGTAAATTTAATTCTCTATAGCAGCACTTAATGTGAAAGTATTAACAATAAATTTCAGTAAATTTATATCCTTTCCAGGGTTTCGCCAGGATTTTCAGGAAGCATAACTGTAAGTATAGAAATGCTCCAATGAAAATATTTAGTGGTTTCCTTTCAGAGGTCTCATCCTTGAAGTATTACCCATTCATCTCGGTGGCTGCTCCTTTCTCTGTGGATGGTTGCAAGTGGAAGACAGTTTAATTTGGTAATATCTGTGTTTGAGCACTTGTACTGAAAAGAATATCACATTTCTGAAAAGGTTAAAATAAATCCCACCTAATATGTCTGCTTTCAAGGAGCAAAAGAAAATTAATACTAATCCAAAATTAGAAGTTCATTCATAGCTATCTATTATTTCTACTAGTTTTTCTATTTCAAAAATAATCTTACTAACAAACTGCTATACCCAGAATAGAGACTACATATTCACACAAACACACACACACAAATGAAACCAAAACAAACAAAAGAAAATCCCAACCAAAAAAAAGCCCTCACCACTTTTGCTCATCTGATTGTTGGATTCCTAATGATATAAATGAGTTGTTCTTTCCTGGGATAATAGAAAGTACTCATCCCATTTGTTAGTATTTTTCATCTGGAAACCTAAACTCATACCTTTGAGTTCAAAGAACATAAAAATTTGTAACTGAAGAAGACTTTGTGTTCAGTACTTTGTGTCTTGCGAAAGTGTATTACAATTTTTAGCTATAAAAATTGCCATTTTAGCTTGCTAACTGTGTGAACCAGATTGGCTAACAAGTTCTGTATATTCTGCTGTTACGAAAGGGAGGGCTATTTTCTGTATTGTCAAAGATCATAAATTGAAAAGAAAGACAGAGGTTACAGTACACCACTGTGGTGTACTGCCACAGTTATGGCAGCTTGAAAATAAGAGATATGTTGTTAATCTCAGAGATAGCTGTTGTAAAGAAAAAATCATTACAAAGCAAACAGTGATTGTAAATACTTTTTTTAAATTCTCCATAGACATTTTCCTAAGCCATTTTACTAGCTAGTTTCCAAGATTTCCCTTTTTTTCTTTCTTCCTCTTTGAGGAATGTCTGCCTTTTCCATAAATCTGTATATGCACGTGTGAATACAATATTCATAAATGCTCATTACTGACCTCTTCATATTTATTATTCCCTATTATCATTTATGATATTTATGCACCTTCTTAAAAATCTCTCACTACTTTTCCTGGAAGCAGAACAATACTTTGTCATTTGGAAGCCTCGTAGACATCACAGAGAGCAAAAAGTCACAGGAAACACTTTCAGAAGACCAAGCACAGGTTATTTAGTAGTTCTTATGAATGTAGGATATATTCTCTGTAACTCAAATCATTACATTTTTCACATAATGCATTCACTGTGAAAAATTCAGCTACCTTCAGTTAAGATTAATATTGTCATTTGGATTTCTGTCTTGGACAAATTGCCCATCATATTAATGTTCATACAATAACCTATTTTCACCCTGCATATCATCGTACAGTTTATTTGTTTTCTTCTAGAATAATAAGTAACTCAACTTGGAAATGATTCCTTATATATTGTTACAGGCAATATTATGTGCTTTCAGAGAAAGCGCAAGTTACATGCTTCTTCCTAGTTGCTCCTTTATCATACTCCTTTCTGGTCTCAATTTTGCAGTGTATAATTAAACTTTAAATTGAAAATACACAATCCACTACCTATGACGTTGCCATGGACCACTTACTCTAAATTATGGATCATGAGTGGATCATTAAATCTCATCTACATGTTCATAATATATGTAATGAGAAGTATAAATCTGGATGTATTCATAACTTGGAAGTGTCCTGAGAAGTCATTTAGGTCATTGTCAATTACATTGTAAGATTATTTCCAAATGCATTTGCTATTTAACACACATGTATCATTAAGCTTAAAATGTACTTTATAGAAAAATCTTTCTAAAACTTTTTTTATCATTATTTTCATTATAATTGAACTTGTAATAATATCCAATAAAATGCATATGGTTACTTTTAGTAGTAACAATTAGAAGCTTAAGAATGGGAATTTCCCAAATTCCTTTACAGCTCGTGAATTAGACCATGTCTGAAGCACTAAATAAGGTAAATATATGTGAATAATATTTAATTCACAAGATACTGTGGAAACAGGAAGAGGAAAGAAGGAAGAGGGAGGGGAAGAGAACAGGAAGAGGGAAAGAGGAGGGAGAAGGGAAGATATTAGTGTTTCAAAGATAAATAAAATGGGAACTGAGCATTCTCATTAGGTTTTGGCACCTAAGGTATTTAGAGTGTAAGTGCAGACAATGATAGGATATTAATGGGATCATACCAGGTATAGAATTCTCACTTTCCCCAATATTTTGCAGAAGGGTAGACTAAGAAGCTGGAGTAGGGGGCGGGCAGAGACACAACTACATTCAGTTGTCAATTAAAAGTGAGAATCTTTGGGAGGGTTCATTTGTGTCCTATTTTCACACAAGTGAAAAAACATGTGTGAGAAAATCTGTTTAATTATAGAATGATATGTAAAGGTAACACTGAATATTTTGTCTTCCAAGTCAAAAAGGCTAAAAGCATTATAAACCGCTAAATGTCTAGAACACAAAGAAAAAAATCAAAACTAGAATAATGAAGAGCCAAAAGTTATCAAAATATTATCCTCTAGATCAACAATAGTAACAAGATTTATGTGCTGCTTTCCATCTTTCAATGCATTTCTTTATTTCAGCTGTGCCTGAATCAGTAGCCTTTATTACACCCTAGAGGAAGCAGAACCTTTGGAGACAACTTAGTGAACCCATCTAGAATTCTGAGTGTGTCCCACAGGTTCAGATCAGAACATTTTCCAATTTACTTAAACTTTAGACAAGTCACATTTAACTGCATTTTAAAAGTAATCATCCTCAGGGAAATATTTACTGATTAATCAAGATTTTAAGAATTAATTCTAACCTCTTCTCTCCCCCTAGCCTTTTACAGCAAAATACACATGCCTGAGAATAACCCTCCACTCAACAGAATTGAAAGAGAAATCAGATACATCTTTTTAATCTATACATTATCTGAGCAGCTGTCAGTTTATCTTTGCATATTCCCATATCCACTTGACATACTTTTTGTCATTGGAGTTGATTTTGTCATCAAATTGACACTTTTAGATTTCCATCTACAATAGAGTGAGCTTTACCTAATTGGTCCTTCAAATTTTTAGAACTTTCATATGTATAGTCATATGCCATTTCTTTTGTGGACTGGACACACTTTCCAGGGACTATAATCAACCAAAATATGGTGACTTCCTTTAATGAGGGAGAAAGTATGCCTTCCCCTATGAAAAAACTTTTTCATAAAATATGACTAAGTAGGGAGTGAAAGAATCATGAAAAATTAGTAGAGGAGGCCTGGGATTTAAGCAGTGGAAAAGGAATATATTATGAGGGAGTTGGGCAAAGGTCTTTATGGCATTTGTGTTGCCATAGACTGAGAGGAAACAACATGTTTAATGTTCTCTACTCAGTCCTTTCCCTTGTAGCAGCTGAGGATAAATCTCTATAAACAAAGTCTTCTGAAAATGAGCGATGGAAGGGTGGGAGGAGTCTAGATCAGGTTTGGTTCCGTGAATAGGGACTATTTGAACTCTGCTGCAAAAAGGAACAAGAAGTGACTGGTGACCTAGTGCCATCTTATTGCATTTGAATGTAATACTTGTGTGACTTTTGAACAAGACATATTTTCTTACCTACTGTGAATACATTAAACAACCCACCTCTGGCAGAAACCTTATTCTCCAGCAAGTAATGTAAAGCAGCTTCCTTCTGCATTGCAATGCATCATAAATTCAAAATAAATTAGTGCCCATTAAAACATAGGCTTCTTGTAATTTGTATTACTGATGCTGCTTAGACATCATGCATTCCTGGAGCCACCTTTCATCAAAGCAGTTATGTTGATATTCTTCAGCCAGAACATATTAAAATAATCCAGTGAAATATACCCGCTTCTGCAAGGATTTAACATGTGTGCCTGTGAGGAGAATATTACTTGGGTTTCCTAATGAAAGAATTATTTTCTTCCCACAGGGGGAACTATGTTTCTTTAGTAAGTTTTAATATATCTTACTGAAAGCAATTGGTTAGAAAGTTGACTGATCTAGGAAATAGGTATATCTGAACACCCTGCCAGGTAAATTTTTTTATAACATCGGGAGAAATGATCCAAAAGAAATTCTATTATACAAATTTGTTCTTGTCTTAATTCCATATGCCACTTCAGCTCTGTTTCTCTGAGCATAGGGTCAAGTGCTTTTCAGTCAGGTTACTGTTTACATTTGGGTAAGCAAATATGAAAAGCTTCTAAATCACACAACAATGGTTTATATAACCTTGCACACTCTTTACATAGGTATAAACAAAGGGACTGTGTAAAAGCCAAGAGAATCACTCCTGCATGTACTATCTTTGTGACATGCTAGTTGATTTTTAAAGAATGACACATAAAATTAGAATGAGAATTGCATGAAACCACTTATGCTTTAACATCCATTTTATTCCCAAGCCAAAATAAAAATTTCAAGTCTCAAAATTTTCAGTTGAATTAAAAGTCTTTAAATAAATCACTCTGAAATACCTGAAATGTCTTCTGTCATACAAATAAATAAAGTAGAAATAGAACTATCCAGCATTCCCATGACCTAATTTCTCTTAGCTTTTCAAAATAATTGCAGACATTTAGTTTAGGGTCATTCAGTAATGTATCACATTTCTAAATGTTACCAAACCATCTTAAAAAAATTGCAGCTCTATAGTTAGTGAATTTAGTATAAGCCCAACTGCTGGTCTGGGTTGTTCATTATTGTATATGCAGTCACATACCACACTTTGCCCCTGCCTCTGAGATTAATTGGCTCATCATATTCTGGGAGGTGTAGTCAGTCCGTCTGCAAGTCCAGGCCATAGGAGAGAGGTATTTGTGGGGTTTTTTTGGTCTTTTTTTTTTTTTTTTTTAGATTTTCTGTAACTTTCTATGACAATAAATATCTGGTAATCAAGTGATTATTCAGGCCTCAGGCACTTACAGCCAGCTTTAATGTTGACTACATTATCTTCCCACGTGAGGATCATACAATTGCAGGTCATCTGAAAGTGTTTTGTTACATAGTTTGTTGCTTCAATGAATAATCAGAACAATCCTTACAGCCATGGTGCCTGATTCTCCACTACTCAGTGCACTTTGCAGCACCACAACTCTGTGGAATCCAGTAAATTAAAACTGAAGTTAGGAGACTCATACTTAAGGTCAAATTGTATTGTGTCCTTAGTTTTTTATTTTTCAGTTATGAAGCAGAAATAAGCTTATAGATAAATCACATCAAAAAGTTTAATCAAATTATTACTTTAATAAAGTGGATAAAGTTTTGCTCAAATACTGTAAATCCTCAAAGCTAATCTTCTGTATTTTATTTTATTTTGGGGAAAAGCCATGAATCATTTATGGATAATGTCTTTTTAAGGTTGATATAAATAAAAATGATAATTTAATGAGTGCCTCTGGGAGCACTTAAGTCATTGAAGGTACACTGTCAATGTGACAAACACCTATGCATAAACATATTTGCATAAATATATAAACATGTTTTTATGTTGACTTTAAGCAGGTGAGTATTTTAACTTTAAACTTCATGCGATCATTAAGATATTTAAAATGAGGCACATATTGCAGGTTTAGCACCACAGTGCCCATAATTGGAACAGAGTCCCAGGCAGTTAATTTACATGCTCTCTGATATGAGCATAACATTGTCAGTCATTCATCACTATGTATATCAAAGGATGTGTTGTAAGTTTTTCTACTGTCACTAGACAAACTGTGACTCTGGAACATTTGGCTATAGATTCAAAGAAGACCTGCAGATTCACCATATGTAGCACATGACCTAATTTTCTTTATCAACAATGTAGCTGTTTTACTTTGATTCTTTTACTTTACTGCATTTTGCTGGGCAGATGTCCAGGTAAACTAAATAACTAACTAATGAATGAGCTAATCTTATTTTGCCACAAGTAATGTCATGCTGCTTCTCAGCAGCTTCAAAACCTTGTGAACCTTAATGAAATGTTTCATGGTAAGAGTTATAGAGTCTTGTTTTCTTATGGATTGAATAGTTCCTGCAAAGACAGTCTTTAGGTAAAATATCCAGAAGTAAAACCTCATGCACTTTAACGATTAAATTTTTGCTCTAGAAATTACAACTATTTTGATTAGGCAAATAACAACAAATTCAACTACTTAATTACACATACTCAAAGCTTAGCAACATCACAATAAGGAAGATTAATTCTACCATTTGCGTATATGCCAGTAATTCAAACAATTTAGAACAAAATGGCTCTTGAAGCTTTCTGAGTGAAATTTGACCTTCAAGGACACAAGATTACTTGCCCTTCTAGGGAACGTCAAACAGGACAGACGCCACCTTCTCTTGTGCCTGTCCTACTCTGAGATCCATTGTGGAATCCTTGGGAAGTCCTGACATTTAGTTATATTCTATAAAATAACTTGTAAAAAATAACAAGAAGATAAAAGCTAGGACACATCTGCAAAACTGGAAGCAGGACACATCAGGCAGAGAAGCTCATTCTTGTGAAAAAGGAAAAAATATCAGTCAAGTAAGTTCTGTTCCTGGAAAAGAAAAGGAGTCCTTCATAAAGAGCAGTATGAGTAAGGTTTGTACCATGACAAAATTGGTATTGCCAGGTGATACTAATAGGTGTTTGGGGATCTTGTTGCAAAGAGGCTGAGGTGTATTCAACTTTAAAATCATGCACAGAACAGAAGAAAACAGATCCATAGATTTCTATCAGCTTATAATCAGCTGCAAAAGAATGTAAACTTGGTCAATTATTAGACAAACCAGGTATTCTCCCAGCTGTGTTTTTTTCTTAGCAGGTGATAGAAGAAAGGGAACTATGGGTATGATGAAAGCCACTGCAAGATTAGAGAAGATTTACAAACTAATAGGTAATCTTAAAATTACCAGGTATTTTTAATAGTATCACAACTAGTCCAACCCAGTTAGTGCCACTGAAATATGGGAGAATCACAACCTGTGCAATGTGCAAGAAGAGTAAAGAAGAAAACCAAACCTTAACCAAAACCCTTAACCAAAACAAGCTCAAATTCACTAACTATGGGTGCATATCTAGCAGAAATGTTCTTAGCTTTTAAGGTCTCTAAGGAGCAAAATATAATGTATTATTATAGGGCAACAATCACATAGGTTGACATCAGCTCAGATTTGTGCTAAATGGATATCTCAACTCTTCTTCTAGATTTTTTTAGCACTCAAAAGACAAAGAAGTCTTTCCAAAACATGATTAATTTTATGTGTTTTGGACATTTAAATTAGGAAGAGATGAATCAGAAATTTCAGTTTGTATTGCCTGACAACAGAAGGTGTCTAGACAACTGAAATGGATGTAGGTGCCTATGCTGAGGAAGACTGAACACATAAATCCTGTCCATATAGCCTCTAGTTACTATTATCAAAAAGCTGTAGGGGTAGCAGTACTTTCTTCAAAGATTTCTAAAAGTCAAAGCACTTAATGACAAGTGTTCCCAAGCAGTACACATAGAAAATCAAACAGAGCACATGTTCCCATCATCAGTGGGAAAGTGTTGCAAGATGTGTTTGAACTAGATGAGGAAATCAATGCCTTATTTCACAATAGTGTCCTATTTTAATCCCATTCTTTAATTTGGTTGTCTAGTCATAGTATATATTCACCTGAATAAGATAAAACTACAGTGAAAATGCTTAACTGGCTTTTGCCAATTAAAAAAAAATGCCAAAACATGTGGCAAAAAAAGGTAAGCTTTTCTTTTGCTTGTATGCACCAACAAAACATGTTACCTACTAAAGCTGCAGTTGCTTGTGCTCTTTGACATACATAATCTTAATAGAATATCACTGTTAGATAAAAAGGTGCTGATTGATCAAAAACTCTTCATATGGTATATATGTTTACCTACATGTCATATGTGATGTCTTCAAAAATCTTCAGAAACAGTTAAACAATTAAAAAAGTGTTCAAAGTGATCATAAAAGGTATTTTTAAACCACCTTATTCTTTGATTTCTGTAGTTCCCCTGGCACCAACATAAAGCTGTCACTAAGTCCCTGGTGCACTTACCTCTATTAGACTGTAGCCTTTTATGAATCACACTAAAAATCTCCGCTGTTGCCAATTGATACTGGCTTAGAATATCTTCTAAACATATCAGTACAACTCTGTTTCCCTTGAATATACCCTTCAAAATAAACAAGGGAATAGTTCTTAGACATTCCAAAACAATGGACCAGTAATATTCTATAATAACTTCTTTGTAAAGTCCTGCGTTTATTATTTCACTTGAAGTGCTGGTGTGACTACAATGGTATACACAGGCTTTTCCTTCCCCACAGTACTTCTCTGGTATCTGCTTAAATATCTCATGATTCCCAGTTGTACTAAACCATTGTTTCATTACCTTTGAATTATGCGACACACATCCCAAATACAACCATTGTATGATCCAGTGATACGAAAAGTTATATGGGAACTAATCCAACGTTATCAGTACACACAAAATAAGCATTCTTTCGTCAGTTTACAAGCTCAATGAACATATCAAAGGCTTAAGTTTGTCCCTTGATAACTTTCTTAAACAAACCCACATTTTCAGCCACTTAGAAAATGTACTTTATGATGCATGTTGTTTATTATTATTTGACTTTGACACACTACTTGAAACTAAGTGGGAGAGAAAAGAAGAATCTTCTTTGCAGATAAAAAAGCTGTCAATATTGATTACTTGACTTACAGAAGTCCCTGGCTATAAAACTAAATAAAGAGTAAGACAAATACGCCTTAAATAGGAAAAGACTGCTTAACTAACGTTCATTATGTAAACCACGTTTGCTACTTGTATGTAAATGAGAACTATTTTAGTAAAGGGCTTAATTTAATTACATTTAAGTTACCACAAGTATTTCTATGATATGCATCAAATCATTACTAATAACCTATGCTTTGGACACTGAAAGAGTTTGGTAGAAGCACAGTGGGAATTCTTTGTCATGTAATGTCTTTCTGGCAATTATTCTAAATTAACATAAGCATACAATAAAAGACCAAAAAAAAAAAAAATTCTCTCAGTGGCAGCATGTCCTTAACTCTGAAACAGACTTCCCAAGTGTGGCTCTATAGATCCCAGTAAAATCTATGTTTCATGAAAACTTGACAAATCTGGATCCCCAAAAGTCACTGAATATTTAACAATTAGATCTTACTTGTTCAGCCAAACATAACAAGTTGCATCTTAAAAAAACATCTTACTCCTGTAGATAGGATGACAAACCTGTTTAAAAAGATGTACAAAACCATGTTCAACAGATCTGCTTTTTTCATCTTTCTTCCCATTAACATTTTAAAGTGTTTTATAAATGTCAGGGAAGGCCTTTGTTTAAAACAGCCACTGCTACCGCAGAACACTGCCCTACAAGGTACACTTTTACTAAAACTCAAAGCCTTCCAAGAAACATAAGAAGTGGCTGTATTACCCTTCAGAGGCTTTGTCAGGCTTCCTTAGCATTCAGGTCTTCTTTTTGAAAAATGAACTACTGACAATTTCTAATATTTTTGTTATTCTTGCTACCTCTTTTTTGTACTTATCTCTATTTTCTAGTAAGATTCAAAATGCTCTGTTCTTGCGTCACCTCATTATGACTTCTTTTCCTTTATCTGTGAGTCTCAAATTAACTTGACATAGATGTTTTACATATATTTTAGGCTAAATGTGAAGTATTCCCTCATGCCCATGAGGCATTTGGAAAGTTGATAAGTTGTGCTTTCAAGGACACTCTAAATGAGGTTATTAAAATTCAACACTTTGCATATTCTGATGGAGAAAAACGCTTGTCCCTGACAACAAAGGACATAGGTCAGTTTAAGCAAGCTTCTCAATCTTCTTATCCATGGCGACTGAATTCCTTGTGCCAGCATTTATAAAACCAAAATAAGAAAAAATGTTCCAGGGAGGAAGAAAAGTGTAGGAGCTCAGGTCCTGCCCAAAAGTAAAAATCCAGAACCATCTGTTGTTTGTGTTACATGGATTTTGCAACTGTCATCTCCACTGTGCACGCCATTTCATCTTCACAGCAATATCACCAAAACACCCACTGAGATAAAATCACAAATATTTTGAACATACCATATGATATGTTATTTTCCAAATTAATATTTGACAAACTCAAAATGAGAACTTGTCTATAGGTTAATTTTATCGTTTCCTGAAAAGATCTTTTAAGGGTTTGCTAGTGTTTGGAAATACTTAAACACAAACTTGAATAACTTAAGAAATACAGAAGAGGAGAGTGGAATCTAGTAAATGCTGCATTTTTTAATTATAAAAAATGTTAACTATGAAAAATCATAATGAACACTACTGATATTTATACAGCATCTACCTTCAATAAGTGTCCAAAGTTGCTTTTTAAAAGATTTACTTAGAAATATCACCTAGAATTTAAATGGACCTTTCTTTTTAGAACTTCAGACCAGCAAGACTATCCCACATTTCACAGCTGGGTATGGCTTCAAGGATTTATCAGCTCACAAGCTTATCTCTATAGCCTAATGTCACACCCAAAAAGTTACTTTGTTAAAAAAAATAATGAAACGAAACAAAACAAACAAAAAAACCCAAACTGAAATTGTCCTTGGTAAAATGACAGAAAAAGAGTTAGAAACAAGTGAGTTGTTTCTCCAAAATCAACTGCTTTTTCCCTAAGGAAATCTAAAACTCAAGGTCAGTTGTATCTGAAATCACTGGACCTGTCACACAGCTTTCATAGCTGCCACTAAGGCTCCTATCAAACCTACACTGAAAGCAATGAAAACATTTTTACTGGAAACAGATCAAGCTCCGATAAGGAGCTCTCTAATCACCACTGACTGTTAACCCTGCAGAAAGTGAGGGGTGAAGTTTTCAAAAACAAGAATGAACTGAGAGAACTTGAGGTCAAACGAATTTGAATTTTTTCTTAAATTCCTTAATGCTTGTGTGTGTTAGACCACACATATAGTTCTATAAGTATATGAATACATATCTAGTTTTTGTATGTGAGAATACATACACACACACACACACTTTATACATGTACATGTTCATACACATACAGAAACACAGGTTGCTCTGTCAGGATAACTCAACTAATTCCATTTTATCCCAGCTTCTGTCCTCAAGTAACGATAGTTTGGTGGTCTCAATCACAGTCCCTTGGGTGCAGGAGTCCATCACAAAACCATGACCCTTAATTTAATACAATTGACAGTCTCTGCTCAAGAGAGGCAGAAGGAGTTGCCATGGAGACTGAACTACTGCTCTTCTCCAGAGGATGCTTTTTTCAAGCATGAGCTAAAGAATAGAGGCTGTGCTATACCTCTAACCTTGATCACATCACAGGATCTTACTTTTTGGGATGGCTTTTTAGTAAACTCTAACAAACATCCAAGAGGTGAGGGAGGAAAAGAGAGCTTAAGAAAACAAACAAACCAACCAACCAAAAAGCAACAAAACCCAGTATGAAAGTGCATATTATGCCAGATTGAGAAGCAAAAAGAGTTTCATATTGATTTGATTTATCAGATTTGTCACCTCTGCTTAGTGCTTTCCTAATGGGGTGAATGCTGTGCTTGACCTATTTGCTGGAATTAACCAGGACTGCAGGAGACCATATGGATCACCAGATGGTCTGCTATAATTTAATGCCATTTATTCTAAGTATGAAGTAAGCGATAAACATAATTAACATTCTTTTAGCTCCTTACTGGATGCCTTTTATTAGTTGTTTTTTTGTTTGGGGTTTTTTTTTTTTTTCCTCAGGCATTAAAAGGTAAGTTAATACCTTGTTACTGAAACACAGATGCCAACTAATTATTGCAAGAGGCTGCAGCCTCCAAAGCAAAGAGCATCTGCACACACTCTAACTTATTCACTGACCCCAGTGTGATGATTAATAGGTTGAATGCTAAGCTCTAATGAGGATGACAGATCTTGGATGTTTTCAGGTTACCTTAATTAGTAATAAGATGAACAGAGTGTTCACCGCAGACATACGTATCACAGTAAACAATACACCTTTTACTTATAGTCTGAACGTGTATTTCACATTACAATACATGCAATGTTAACGCATCAAACCACCTTCAGACAGTACAAACAATTGAGTGATTTCCTTCAGAAATGTTTTTCCTGATTGCTATTTCATATTCTGCCAGTGATTGTCTAAATGGCCTATTTTTTAGGAAGTGGTTCTAGAGAAGCTATGGCTTCAAAGAGTGTTTATATCAGGCAGGGTCGCCATTCTCAGCAGTTTAAAACCACAAGTCTATAACAAGATATCCAAACAACTTTGCTTACTGTTCCCATGCTGATAATCTTCATAGCGACTGCAGTAAGTGTTAGCAGAACGAAGAGTAAACCATTTTGTAATTTTTAATGTCAATGTACAGGTGAAATTAGTATGCTGGTACTCAGAACAGTGAAAGAATCTCAGAATCCCAGAATCCCAGAATGGTAGGGGTTGGAAGGGACTTTCAGAGATCATCTAGTCCAACCTCCCTACCAAAGCAGGTTCACCTAAAGCAGGTTGGACACGAACACATCGAGATGGGTTCTGAGTATCTCCAGAGAAGGAGACTCCACAGCCCCTCTGGGCAGCCTGTTCCAGTGCCCTGGCACCCTCAAAGTAAAAAAAAATTTCCTCCAAAGAAATGTTAGAGAAAAAGCGGAAGTGCTGAACACTCTTTATTTTACATTAAAAGTTGTGCATCTTGAACCTCACAGAACAAAATGATTACAGCTAAAATGTCCTGTGATTTGCACTTGTATTGTTAATAAAACTTTGGTGAACTTTGAGATGACAGAAATTGAATAAAGAACAGCACCTGTGCTATAAGGCAAACTCATCCTTAGAAAATTTATCTCAAATTAGAAAATGTGGTGAAAAAGAGTCCAAGTCAAAAGTCAGCATATGGAAAGGAGAAACAAACTCCAGCTTTTCAACACCCATGCTCTTCCCTTGTTCCAGATGGGTCTTGTTCAGGGGTCTCCACAGTTACACGTGGACACTCCACAGTGCAAGTGCTGATGCATCCTTAAGAAACAACTACATTATAGGGAACCTGAATGTGGCAGGGGACATACCTGCTCTGTTACTCCCCTCTTGATTGCATTAATTCAAGTTACTTCTTCACCTTGTGAATCACTTGGTTATTGCTGCTGGTCCTATAAAATCCTTTGCTATATGAATAATTTATGATTCTCTACTAGTATATGAATAAAAATGGGATCAAAATACCTGAACAGCAAGCTTTTGTTGATATTGACACCACTTGTCAAGATGTCTTTATAAGGTCTCTCTCTCTCCCAGAATTTGACAAAAGGATCCATTTTCCATCCCATTAACTGAAAAATATTTACCTGAGGTGCTTAAGCTAACACTATGCTGGTTACAGATTCATTTTTATAGTCAGAGTGGAAAAACAGGTACTCAGAGAGAAAGCAACTCAGGTAGCCTGAATTCCTCTCTGTACACACCTATCTCTTTCCCCATACTGCTAAAGGAGCTAGGGTCATTCAGGTGTCAAAACCTAGGTAGGTTGAAATCAGAGATAAAAAATTACCATGCTAAAAATGAGACTTCCTGCTTCCTTCAATAGCTGCTTTACTGGAACTAATACTACTGTACTTTAATAACACAGACACCACTCCAAAATATTGGAGTAATGCTCTTCAGTGATTAATGATACAGAACCTCAATGTGCTATTGGCATGTTTTCAGTTTCTCTGTATATGAATTTATACATATGTACACACACACATATATATATACACATATATGCATTTATTTGCTCCATCATTGCCAACAGTCTGAGATGTTCCATGTGGTTACATCACAGCAGCCAAAGAAAGGGCAATACCAGATCTATTGCCTGAAAAAACTTCTTATTCAGACCCTTGGATTGCCTGAAAAAGTGTTTTGCCTAAGTAGCAGCTAGCTCCTACCAATATATTGAAAGAATATTCTGAGAGAATGAAGAAATCAAGCAGAACATAACAGTTTTTCTTTGAGGTTGATGGACACAAAACCTGCCAAAGCAGATTTGACACTTAGTACTTAAACATGGCTTTATACTTTAAAATCCTCCTTCATCTGTCTTGTTCTTTGTTTGCTTGCTCACATGAAAGAAGATAGCAGAGAATTTATGTTCACTGTTCATTTCAGTCCAAAGAATAAGATTGTCTATATCTTAGTTGTCATACAGTTGACATACATATATGAAAAGGCTCTTGGCCTAAACGGAAAGTAGGATTTTATTTTAGGACAAACTGGGACACGATATTAAACCACTGTCTGCAAAAGAATACCTGTGTCTGACCAATGGACCCTCATTCTATAATAATCTTCTATGTTTAAGCTCCATCATATGATCTACTGAAAGACCTCAATGAGGCAGTGGAAACAGAGCAAATGCTCTCCCAGTCCCAGGATAAGTTACTTGGGCATTGATTTGTTGGAAAATGTAATTCTCAGAAACATGAATTTAGGGCAAAATTTCAAAACAGAATTAGGTAGAGAAACAAACAAAAGGCCTGAAGAGGAAACAAAAAGGAAGATAATATAAAAAAGTTTTAAAATGGAAAGTAAGCACTACTTTAATGATGATGTGGTAAGCAATACTCTGTGATAAAATATGATCTACAAAACCCTATATAATTTGATGGGGTTTTTTGATTCTTTAGTTAATAATGATGAAATCTGGTAGCAATTAACTTTAAATGCTTTAAGACCATAGGAAAAAAGCAAAAAAAAAAAAAAACCCAAACCAAACCAAAACCAAAACTCCAAAACTATGATATTTGCAATTTTCACAAATGTCTTACCTCCTGCATACATGACAGCCAACATTATCGATGATATCCAAGCTATCTCACTATATGATGTGTGGAAGATTTCTTGTATTTCTTTGAAGAATACCGTGATGGCTTTGGGGAATGCATAGGAAAATCCAATGGAGATAAAAGCCCCAAAGACCACAACCCATCCCCAACCTCCATCTGGAGGTGGGTACTGTGGCACTGCAGTTGCTGGTGGCATTTTTGGTCTCTGTTTCTTCTCCAACTAGGCTGAAAAAAAAAAGAAGAAACAAAGTTTCAAAGAGTTTTCCTTTTTTCTTTATCAGACTGCAGTATTCAATCATCATCTGCAGGGATTATAAAGAATCCTCAGAGCAAAGACCAATTTCCAGCTTTGATGGGACCACAGAGCACGAGTACCTGTATTTAGAAGCAAAAATCTGTTCTGCAAAAAAATCTTCCATGGCAAGAATGTTTGCAATATCCTATTCAGTATGTGCCAACTATTACAAATCACTGATTTCAGTCACTAAAGTGGTATTTGCAATTGGTCACTTATTGGAAAGTGTCGTGCTTGTGTGTTTGTGTGGCTGTACTATCTACACTGTGGATTCAGCACAGGAATGAAACAGAGGAAAAAAAAAAAAAACAAAAACAACCAAACCCTGGAAATTGGACTTACAGGAAACACTGGAAAAAAGTTACAGTAAATTATCACTCAATGTCATTTTGTTAGCAAGAGTCACTGATACCTTAACTAAATCATCAGCAATGACAGCAAGGAAAATATTTATTACACAGTTTTTTTATCATATGCTCTCATTATCCAATTTTTGACCATTACATTAAGATATACTGTGGATTCATAAAATAAATACAAAACATTACAATTCTATATTATACTCTTATTTTTTAAATTTTTAATTTCATATTAGTTGATGTTGATATTAGTTGCAGAAACAAGGTGGAGCTTGATGGTACTGGTTTTGGACTGTTTCCACATGTCGAAAAATGTCAGGAAGTCTTTCACTAATAACCTCACAGCTATTCTCTAATCTAGAATTTATCATAATAGGTGCCACCAGAGTGGTATTTTACCAAGTTTCTGATAGGTGAAACCAACACATTCAGACAGCTCAAGATATCATAGGTAATCCACATAATACTCCTAAAGCCTGAAATCAAATTTTTACTGTTATTATCATCCTGATATCCAAAAACTTTTCCACTCTACATTCTGCATAACCTTTTTAGAAAACATGTAACAGTGAGAAACCATTTTGTAATTCAGAGATTTTTCCACTATAAAATACCCTTATTATTAAACACAGAGCTGGAGTCCACTCTATTTTCTTCTGTGTAATCCAGCCTACACAGACAGCATGAACTGAAAATTCCTCCTTCCTCCCTGTTTCTTTCTCAGGCATTTAGGCAACTTATTACTCTTGATTGGTCTCCTGCCATACCAGTCAGAAGCTGTGGATGATAACAGTGCATACATTGCTGTTATGCTTATGATTACCAGCGAGTCTGTATGTGATTTCTTCCGTGCCACTTACAGCATATTCTAATTTCTCGTAGCAAACTGCATTAGCAGTGGGAGTGATATGATTACCTTAACAAAAACTAAAAAATGAACTGTGTCAGCTTATATTAATCTCTTGGGATAGTGCCTGGAGTACTTTTGGGGCAAAAACCATGTAGCACTGCATGCAATATATGCCACAAAACTAGCAAAGCGTTGCTTTGAAAATTACCTTGCACTAGGCTAGCCCTGTGATAGAAATCCACTGTATTTCTGATTTTCTGCTTTAGTGAGGCTGATTGTAGAAATCACCCTGATATTAGCAGACCTCCAAGGGGAAGCTAAATCAACCACTAAAACATCTGGCTTCTACACAAAGCTGCAAAAGTCCAAGTAGGCTGGCTTCTGTGTCATATCATACAGATGTGCTGCTGGCAGCAACAGATACCTATTGCTCTGTACACAGTGCATATAAATCTCTTTATATACATGCCCAGGAAGAACCCCTGGCATGTACTTTGTTTCTGCTTATCCTAGTCTCAGTTTAATGCTAGTCCACTAGCATATGTCAGAGAGGAAAACCTGGGCCTGCCATTAGAAGAAGTTGGACAAGTACAGACAATTCTAGTTGCTGAGACTTAATTTTGGCAAAGCAATTACATAGCAGGTTCTGCTGAATAAGGACCCATTAGAGTGAAGAGCATCTCAGCTCATTGTAACTTATACATAGTGATGACTGGTTGCCTTTAAAAGCACAAACACTCAAACTAGCATGAAAAGCAGAACCTTGTATCTGTGAATTGAGTGGCAGTAGACAGCAGAGTTTGCTATCACTCCCAGAAAGCTGTTCTGCTCATCTGAGAAAACTTTTGGTTATTTCCTAAAAAAAAAGGTTAACTATTGTTTTCTTACACTTCAAAGGTTTGAGCATATTTGTTTTCATATTTCATATTCATATGACAACACTTCTATCTCTATTATAAATTTTAGTAATGCCACAAAACATCAAGGCATTGCTCTCCCTAAAAATGGAAAGGGATTATCAATTTATTGCGGAAGCACTCCTTTTCCTAAAAATAATACAGAACCACTTTGAAAAATCACTGCCACCACATTAGTCAGAAGACTTCTAAGGGTTTCTGAAAGTCACTAGTGCATCAGCACTTTGGAAAGATCCCCATATATCCACCCCTTCAGAGCAGCAGAACATGTTCTGGCAGTTGAATGCTTCCCTCTCTTCAAAAGCTTCACAGTAAACTAAGGGGGAACTACGGAGATGAGCAAAGGGGCATTGCCTGCTCCTGTTCCTCAACCTAGAGGTAAATTGCTGCAAAACCCATTGCATGGCCAGTTTGTAGTGCTGCCGCAGTAAAAGGCTGTCTGCTAACCTACATTAGGCATTACGCTGTCACAAAGAAGAGCCTGGATCATTGTATCTCACACCTCCTGTTTATCCCACAAAGCAGAGTTAATAATAGCTTCCCTGACATTCCTTTATGATCATGGTAGCCAAATTTAGCTCCAGTTAATAAAAGATGAAAAGAAAGAAAATAATACATACGCATTTGCAGCAAGAGGAAAAAAGCATTCCTTTTGTCAGAAACATTAAATCCACCATGCCAAACATCCCATACCTGCTCAGGAGCTAAAGCAATTTTCTCCTGTAAAATCTGCACTTAATATCCCTTAAACTGAACTCCTCCTAAAGCAGCCTAGCACATTAATATACCTAGCTCTAATCTAAGCCTAGCTAGTAAAGATTTGGGTAGTATAGTTAGTATACGGACAAGTGCAAAATGCATTACCAACCAAAACAAAACAGCATTTTAGATTAGTGGATATGAATGTTAACAAGGGAGGAGACAGAAGAGGGAGGAATAAAGCAGTGACAAGTCTTTTCAGAGCTCTCAGGCTTATTATGGGCTGTGAAGAATAAAAAGAAATATAGTAAAAAGCATAAAAACAGTCTTGTGGGATGATGTTCATGTGAAGGACACAGTACCAGACCAAAAAAAAAGCAGCACTGAGTAAATAAAGGTCACCACCAGTGTTTTCAGTCATATGAATTCCATCATGTGCTTAAAGCGAGCAAGAGAGCACTGCTCATACTTCTGCTTTTATAGGCAAGCAGTGGGTGAGGAACGCTGCCTGCCCTCCGCCCAGGGAAGCAGCAGGGGAATAGTGACTGAAGCATGTCCTGAGTGAAGCCATTGATCTCCCTTCTCTGTCAGACACAGAGAGGTTGCTCAGCCTTTCCATACCCTGAGTCAGACTGTGCACAAGGATTTTCTTCTAAGCTCCTTCTAGTTCCCCTGTATAAATCCCATTTCTGTAAGCAGTGAACAAGAACATAGCTTACTGTAGTAGGAGCTGCATGTGTCTGCTAACAAATAGGGGGGAAACAGGGGAAGAAGACAATTTTAAAACATCTGATGTGCAACATTTTTTATTATATAGGTCTCAGCACATTTGAATTTTATTAGGCAAATGATAACTAGTGAATGAAAGAGAGAAAGGAAGGGAAGGAGGAAAGGAAGGAAGAAGGGAAAGGAATGAAAAAAAGGGGGAAAAACAAAGAGAAAGCAGCAAGCAAGCAACAAGGTCAAACTAAGAGCAAATGCTACAGACAAATAATGTATCTTGATATCATGCATCGCAGACTTCAGTCAGTCATGATCTACCTGTTTAGACTTCTCTTGTACCAATGCTTCATTAATATTCTGCAGTTGCCAGCTGCCAGAATCAGCTATCAATATAACAGCTTGTCAAAGTCTTTTCTAAGAAAGGGTTATGTTGTTCCCTTGTTTATAGAGACTCTGATTTTACTGGGATTTTTAGTTTTGTTTTTCTGCAACATCAGAGTAACTGTTTGCTTTTCTGCTTGCATTTTGTCTGCCTTGTCCTGAATGTGTCCCATCACCACTTGACTCAGCAGCAATTTGTCCCAGAGTAAAAGAGCTGGTATGTGAAAAATCTGTCCCCAGTTGCTGTAGGATAGTAGGAACATTTATCACATGTGTACTGCATTCCAGTTCCACACAGTAAGCCAGGGACCGAAAAAAGTTTTGTAAACTTGAGCAAATTCAGTCTTGTAACATCCCTGTGGGATGATAAGTATCATCTGCTTTCAGACATGGGAAAAAAAATTAATAACAGGCTAAATAACCTGTCTTGTCAAAATCAGCTGGGATGTGGACTAATGTCCAAGTAATCTGTGAGTTATGACTGAGATTTTTAAGTACATGTATACTTTAGAAGCTCACTGAGTAGCAAATGGAGATTAATTGTACAGCTTAAAACTTGAGTTAGGAGCACAGGTGGGGTACAATGTTTGTTTTATAGGTTTTACTAGTCTGCTGCTCTAACTTACCCCTAACAAATGTTAACTACATAGCTGTATTTGAAATAAATGACTTTGTGATAGCATTCATAAAATAATGAGCTGTATGGGAATTACAGTCTTGTAAAGTATGCTAGCTTAAAAGCTGCAAAAATTTCAGTGTTTTTATTTTTATTAACAGCTCTTTAATGTGTTCCAAGCAGGATGGCCAGTATCATCTCATCAAGTGGTATTGCCTCACCAACTTCTACAAGCTATTGTTATTATCTTGTGAGCAATATTCTGTATTTGAAGAGAAAAATACCTTGTTAGCTTTTTGCAAAGGTTTTGGTCTGAGTTGGGATTGTTTAGTGGAGAAAGGGAAGATGTGAAAGGATTCTGACCGAAGGGATCAAGAGAGCTTGATCTCTGCTTTTACCTCTAACTACCCAGTTCTGGAGGCAGAGTAGCTCCTAGCGAGCTCTGGTAACCAGCCTTAAAAAAATGGCTAATCATCCACAAAAAGGAAAATAGTTTTCATTTTGTCTGAATGTCTCTATTCAGAGACTGAGGGGTATACGATGAAGGAAACACAGGTAGATGAAAGAATACAGTCATAATCGAACCTGACTGCCTTTTTTCCACCAGGTTCTAACCTGCTGGACAAATATACCCATGTTGTATGAGACCAAAACTACTAAGATGCCCAGGCTGTCTAGCATTTCAGAAAGCTGCTGGTTTTTGTAAAGTTTATCCAAGAGATGTGACTCAAAGGGCCATGTCTGTGAATGCTTTCCAGCCTTTTATGTGACAGTAACATCAATTATATGATACAGTATATTGTATTTATGACTCTTATTTTAGGATTTAATATTTTTGCTGAAAGTCTAAGCAAATCCTAAAAAAAAAAAAAAAATCATCAGCCTTACTTAATTTTAAAGACTATTTCACTTCAGCCTTCAATAGCATGATATCCAACAATATTAAAATATATTACTACAAGTATTCTAAGTATAAATCTATTACCTTTTTGTGAAAAAACAAGCAATTTTTTTTCTTGAAGAGGAAATGAACTGCTTCTAAATATTCACATCGATGAAAAAAAGTGGAGTTATTCAACCCATCCATAATTTACAGTTAAAAATCAATATTGTAGTATACTTGTCATCCCACTGGAGCAGTAACAAGACAAGTATGTGCTTGAAGAGAGTGTGGGAAAGTAATTGCCCCTCACACATCCAAAGCAGGCATATTAATATTCTTCCAAATGCCTTGGAGGTTGGCACAGGCAGACTCTGTGGAGGGAAGCAGAAGGGAGGGAAAGGCACATGTTGTAAAGATAAAAATAAACAATCCCAATAACTTTCTTTCTTCTTAGGGTCTGGCACTGTAATGGGCTGATTCTTCATAACAGCATCAGATGAGCAGATAACTGGATGTTAAAGCAAAATCTGTTTGCTGAGTTAAACAAGGATGATTACAGAAGTGAGTTTCTGATGGCTGTGGGAATAATGAAAGGTCTCATTCACTTTTACCAAGAAGGCTGAAATAAAGGCACATGTCCTGTTTGAGGACTGTTGGGTTACTGAGACAGAAATGAGCCACGTACGATATTGCCCTATAAAAAGCAAAAATGTATAAATTATGTTGAGAGAGTGTAATTAAAATCCCATTTGCACTAAAGCCCTATTTCATCACAGTTTAAACAGAGGCTGAGGCCAAAAGCTGTTACTAAGTCAGTTCATAAAGTTTCACAGAACCATAACCCCCATCTGAAAAAAATTATATTGAAACTGTATTGGAATTGTTACATCATCTAAATCAGATTTTGAGCACTGCTGAGTCAGTAGTGAGATGACTAAGATAATTTGTCAAAACTAATATTAATGCAGCATTTATAATTCATTGGAGTTTTTGTTGAGGTGCTTTGTTGGGTTTTTTTTAGCCTAATATATTGTGCTGTCACATTCTCCTAGGAAACCATAATCTGCATTCACAATCACAGTCGTGGGTTGGACTTCCATTCATCATAGCTTCTGTTATTACGTTTTTTCACTGACTATAAGGGAAACTTAAATGACTGGCTTACTCTGGATGTCTAAATACATAGATGACTAAAGTTAAGTTAAATTAATTCCAATCACAGTGATTGCAATTCTGTTTTAATTACTTCAAAAAAGCAGTCAATAGAATATCTAGCCTAAAGAGGTTGGCATTCCACCCGAGTGCAGTGAAATGAAATGTTGATGGCTAAATTGAAAATGCCAGTGATCCAGTCTGAAGAATTAATCAGGTTTAACAATAAATTGATTGAGTTTGATGAAAAACCCTGCATATCTGGAAAAAAATAAACCGTCAAACTAATGAACTTCTCAAAAATCCCAAACGAAAACTTTGTTGCGACATTAAAGAACTTGTTTTAACAGGCTCAGATAAAGCCATCCTTTATAACTCAAAGTGTTAGCTCCCTGCACCGCATGGATATTGATCCACTTATTAATTTCTAACCATTTGTACCATCCTTTATATTCTAGTACTACTCCCTAATATTTAACTATGGTAGTTACCACTTAACAACCTGTTGTATAAGCTTATTATTTTAATTTTATATAGACCAATTTTGAATAATTTTTGACAATATGAGCCTTTTCAGTACATCAGCACACTCATCTTTAAAATTCACTTTGAGTGAATGTCATAAAACAGAATACCCAGAATAACGAAAGTCATGTAAATCTAGAGATGTGTGTTTGATACATATTTTTAAGTGTTCTGATGTTTTGAAGATGGCGAGTTATATTTTTACTTATTTATAATATTTTATATTTGGAAGAACTAAGGTTTCAAGTTGGTTTTAATGGAGTTGTCAGCACAGCTGCTGCACATTGCTTGAAAAATAAATAGCATAATTTTTCCAAAGCAGCAGATTTTCCATTATCAGTAATAACAGATATTCATTTTAATATCATTCTCTCAGTACTAAACTGCAGAAAAAAAATCAGTGATGGGAAAAGCTAGTTTATTTTTAGGCTGCTATTAGTTAAGGTTTTCAAAACCAAAATTTATATCTTCTTACATAAACATGAAATTTGGAAGTTGCAATATTTAATCCATTTATTGCTGAAGATAATATTCACGTCCATCTATCAGGTTAACATCTGATGTTATGAAGATGCAATAGATTCCACATCAAACTCCTCTGATGTTCATTTCTGTAAACTTTATTAAATTTACTTTGTGCTCTTGAGATGAGAATCCAAACGCTGGCTGTCTTCTCTACTTCAATATTATGGCCCAGTGTACTTTCTGTATACGTCCCACCACTTGCCTAAATCCTGGTCTGGAAGCATCATCTCATACATACTGGGAAAATATTTTCTATTCTCGTGCAGCACATGACTCCCATGGGTGGAAACAGTTACTAATGCTTAAGTCTCAGTGACAACTACTTAGATTATGTAATAGGAAGTAAACTGATCTGGATTCTGCTCCTAAGAGCATATGACTGGAAACATATAACAGGTCAAGGCTGGAAAATGACTCCAGATGCCAAAAGCTTATATAGGGTTCAGATTTCATTTATTCCTGCCAGCTTGGAAATTGTTACTAGTTTATAAATTAAATGGAAAAAGTTAGGAACACTTCTGATGACACACAGACTTTTAGAAGTGTGAACTGGTAAATCTAATGAATTATGATTTATCTGTTAGAAAAGCTACACTTAACTTATTATTATATAGAAAATACATAAATAAGGCCAAGAGGAAACAGGCAGAACCACCAAAACTTACAATGAGGAAAACAGATTTCAAAAGAAAATACTTGGCAACAATTGTACCTTGGAAAAGCCAGAACAGTTTCTGCAATTGTAGGCATTCAGTCTATAAAACTCCCCAGGATTTAGGTCATAAGTAAGAAGCTATTCACTTACTTAATGTAGATTTTAAAAGCTGTGTCAGTAGCAAAAGTAAGCCATTTATTTGTACGAAATAAAATTAAAAACACGCAGATAATTCAAACTGACAAATCCAATCAATACAGCTGTGCCTGCAAAGGCTTGATGTGTGAGTTCTTTCTGCCAGTGAAAGTTAAAATGTGAGCCACTGATTCCAAGCACAGTATAGCCAAGAGACAGAGAGAGAGCGAGGGAGGCAGGCAGGCAGGCAGGCAACGAAGGCAGGCAGGCAGGCAGGCAGGCAGGCAGGCAGGCAGGAAGGAAGGAAGGAAGGAAGGAAGGGACTTAATCCAACTTAAAAGAATTTAGCAAAGACAAAAACTTTTAGTATGTTTATAAAAACATTTTTATAACTGATTCAGTCTGGGTTCATAAAACAAGGTGGGAGAATTCTAAAAACATCAACATTTTTCTTGCAGACATAGTCTACCTGAGAGTTTTTTTAAGCCAGAGACATTAATTTTCATTTCATTAATTTCATGATCAATGATACCCATGGCCCTAAAAAAGCAAAGCATGACAGTAAGTTATGCTCCTCACTCCAACTTTCTCGAGTTCCAGCCAGATTAGATAATCATGCAGATGTGCTAACATGGTGCTTATGTGTGGGGCCATGAAGGTGCCATCTTTGAAGATGCACTTGCCATTTCTTAAGTACAGAAATCATATTTTAATAGCACCTTAAGGACTGCACGGGATGGTAACATCTCTAAGCACTTAGCATTAAAGCAGACAGCTATGTCCAGTGCACTCAACTTTCAGCCATTCTTATGCTGATATTTATACTGGTAAAAGATTGGAAAATAAGTCTATTTTTATTTGATAGCCCATAACTTCAAACAGACAGCTAAACAAATGTGGAGGTATATATTTACATGGGACAGTGCAGTACTACGCAGACACTCATGCTATGTCTTGATGGCTAAACATCACTAGTAGGAAAACAATAGCTATGTTAGCTCAGTATCCCATCGAGGCAACTTAGCTCTACTCAGATATCATGGTATTGTGCTACATAAAATAATGACATGTATGATGATTATTTGTCCAGTCTGGAACATGACGATAAAAATTTCATTTGAAGTATGTACCAAAACAAATATAATTTAGGCAATGGCAATGATTTAGCATAAACAAATAAAGGGAAGGAAAAAGTTATGATTGTATTTGATTTCCATGGGAAGGAAGAGGATGTTTAATTACAAACTTACTATGTACTTTGTCCAAGTGTTAATGAGGTGACCTGCTGATATATATACAAAACAACTTTAAAGACTAAGATGGTTCAATCACATTCTGATGTGTACTCCTCCACCCATTGTGAGAATTTGGACGTGGGGAGATCAAACAACCTCTTGTCTATTATGGAGGACACTTTTTTTGTAACACAGCACACAACATCCAGAGAGTACAATATGCTGCTCTACTTCTCAGAGAGTAGTTCTACAATGCTAGAGCTAAAACAATCTTCAACTAATTTGCAATGAGCTTTAGAATTCATCAAGAGCTTAATATTGTTTATACATGTCTCATTTGCCACTCTTCTATCCTGCCATTTACTAAATCCCCATATAACATCCAGAATATATGAGTGAAGCCTGCGGTTCATCTCTGGCTCCTCGGCACTGACAAGTTTCTTAATGCTTGTCAATACACTCAGGTAGATGAAGAGACAAGAAACCACTGAAGGATGCAAAAGAAATGCTACATAACCCCTCCCCTCTCATGCTGACATCAAGAATTTCTGAAGAACCTAGAAATCCACGTTTTCCATATTTTTTCATATTTTCAATATATGACTCTCCCATTATATATTTTCCATATGATTTTCCATTAAATCCCATTTAAATGCATTTATCTTTTAAAACATCAACACCAAAGTAAATGGACTCACAAGCATTAGCTTTTACATTTCTGTATTATCACAAGAAAGGGTTATACTTCAGATTATTCTGTGAACTGAGATAACACCCATTATTCCTATATTGAGAATCTAGATCAAAATAATTCAAAACCTCAAAATTTCAATATAATAGCTGCAATAGAAACAGCAGTACAGATTACATAAACATATAGCAAATGAGATAAGAAATATAAAGATCTTCATGGTATTTGCATGCTTCCAATTAGGAAAAGGGCATAGTAAAAATATTCACAGAAGAGAGTAGTTAAATCATTTTTACCTGGAAGCTTAATAAACCAAGAGGACGCCATATTGAATGTAGGGCAATAAGTGCATCAATCTAAGCAATGACTCTGTTCCCTTTCGGGACAGAAGTTTAATCAGTTCAGAGGTAAAAAACTTAATTTGAGTTTATTCTCATAAAAAGCAGATACATACACACATTTGGTTGTTATCATGATTGCTACTGAAGGCCAACGTCCACATAAACCCAAGAGTTTAGTCAAACTTTCTACATGTAAGATTGTTCATAATGTCTAAATCTATGCACAGCACACTCTACATATGTATTCGTTTTGTCTTGAAAACAAAACAAGGAAGCAGCAGGGGAGTTTTGTAAATCTCTAGGTTTTCCCTTGAGAAAGCAACACAATGCTGGGATTCACAGCCTAAGAGCATTATAGTCCACTGAAGATTAATCTTTCAGTCTTCAAGACAATAATACTCTTTGCGTACAAAACACCCAATTCTGAAGTTTATATCTTTTTTAAAACCTTTAAAGACATCTCTTTTACTCATTTCTACTGAGGTCTTAAACTAGTACCCTATTTATGCATACGTATGCATAGGCTATGCATAGACTTTTACTCTCACATGCAACCCAAACAACTTCAAAGTGGCTTAGATGGATTTGCACTGCAAATCCATATTTCTAATTGTCATTTAGCTAGATCCTTTCTCAGTCAATAGCTGCAGATGAAACAACAAACACCTTCTAGGATTACTGGTTTTAAGCAAGCTTTTTTTCCTTACAGATTCTTCTCCAAACACACTTTCAATATTTCACTTATCTCTCGAAATATTACTGGGTATACTGCCAGGTGTTCACAAGGGAAGGTTGTACTTGCTTTAATCTGTTTGATTCAAATACAAAATATGTGTTCTGTTTGACCTTAGTATTATTATTCCCTTTTCATGATATTCTGTGTTTTGTATATTAAACAGGGAATTTGGAGTTTGTTCTTTTTTTTTTTTCCTGTAAGTTATGTAGGGTGAGATTCATCTCTTCAGTCAAAAAAATGGTTACGCTAAGAGACAAAGGTTGTGTAAAATGAACTCTGCCCTAACTAACTCCAAACAAATCTGTATGACTTTCATGTGTACAAGGAGCATGGGTTGTTTTTCCTCTCCCTTCCCCAGTATAATTTACTGACTCAAAATCTATGTTTGTAAAATGCCGCATACATTTATTACATGCATGCATACACATATGTATGTAGGTGGTAGTACCTATGAAACGAAATTTGAATACCCAGAATTTTTCGTTTGCCCTTCGTGGGGAAACATGTGATTGTCTCCTGCAGAATAAAGCTGACTGTTACAAGATGCAGCACTGATAAACCTTGAATTTTTAGGAAGAAAAAAACCACAGTAACAGAATGTACATTCTCAAGTTTCCTGAGCAAATTTTAGAGTGCAAAAGGATGAAGCTAATAGTGTTGTTTTCATCTCCAGAATGTGAGTTAAGGTATGACTCATCTTCTTTGCAAAACAAAATAGGACTTTGAGGAGGAGCGGGAGATGTCGTCTAGCTCTGGCTATTTATGACAGTTTCAATGGGCTCCAGCTTCTATCAGGTATGCATCAGACCTAAACCTGCCTTGTAGGATTAGCTGTATTCTATGATGTGGGGCATACATTTGCAGTACATATACATTACAAAACAGCTATTATTATTACCTATGATAACTGTGCATATTTTAAATGTAAATTAACAGAAAGAAGTGTTTAATTTTTCACCAATCAAAGGAAAATCAATCATCTTTTCTAACACCATCCCTAAATTTTGTAGGCTATTGTAGCATTTTTTTCATATGCTAGTTCATATATTTTTTTACAAGTATATAATCAGAACAAAATAGTAATGCAAAGATGATGTACAGATTCTGTATGTAAACAAATAAAATATTTTCTAATGTACACTCCTTTAGTCGTATTTCTGGAAGATACGGAGTGGGATTCTGTACATTGCAATCTGCCCATTCAGTAAAACAGCAGAAAAGCAGTAGAATAGAATGCAAGTCTGGTTTTGAATGACAGCAAACTTTTATGTACTTTTGACACTTCTCACATCCTACATTTGAACATGCAGGTGGTGGTTTCTAACAAGTGGATTTTTATGTATCTATCTCCTGTAAATTTAAGCATGAGTGCTCACTGAAGTAAAAAAAATAAAGAAAAAGCCCCCTCAAACTTCATTTGGATTTGACAATTAATTCCGAGCTGAAAAACTGTCACAAAAAATCAGTCCCACAAAAATAAAAGATTAAACAGGTACTGAAATACTTGAATCATTCTTAGGTATAAAATGAAGGTATAAAATAAATAGAATGAAGATCAGCACTCACAACACTTGCTTGGTAATACTGAATTCGTACTATTAGAGTTGTCAAACATAGAGATACAATATAGTTCTTCATAAGAGAATTGGACCCAAAATTGTGATGAGAAGCACTGTAAGAAAATAAAACATAAAAAAACAAACAAACCTGCACTCCTGTCATATAAAGTTGGGTGTCTTCTATGATCCATAAAAAACCCATATAAAACAAAGCACACAACTCTTTTGAGACAGGTAGGATAAAATTACATGTAAAACAGATACGAAAGCACTTTGGTAGACTCAAGGATAAGACTGAGCAATGATTCATTATGTAATGCATAGTACATGTATTTCAGACCAGTGGCTGGATCAGCTAATATAAATTGTGCTTTAATACTCTCCTGTTTATCCTGATTTCTTAAAAGTCCAATAAAAATCCCTGTTGAAGAATATATCTAGCTGCATATTTCATTACTATGAGTTGCTCCTAAGTGTTGTGAAAGGCTATTTTGACCATTACCAAAGCCTTGAATCACCCACGTTCATCCTCTTCAAAGCTTTTACATCACTCACTGCAATTCACTGTATTTTTGCTCCTGCATTAGTAAAACCCCCAAGATTCATTAGACAAATACTTTAATACAGCTACCCTAGCATTATTCAAGGTATTTTTTTTAATTATAATAAAAACATAATTAATTACAAGTTAACATAGTTAAAAAAAACCCTTCAAAAACAGTATCGTTCTCTAAAAGCATTAGAAAGTGAAATACAAAAATATTCTTTGCAAATAATGATTATATAATGCCAAAAATAATTCAAATCTGTGAAAATGACTTAGAAATAGTAATGATACTGATATGAGTTAGACAATAAGGTTGTAGTTGTACCTCCTCCATAATTACGTAAGGAAAAAAAAACCACAGTTCCATATTTCACATGTGCTATATATATACCGGTCTTTTTGATGAAGATATGCAGTTATACCTTATTTTAAAAAAATTATTTCTTATGTCTATTAACAGAGTGAGACACTGGTTTATTTGCTCTAATGTATCATACATACCTGCTCTAATGTGAAATAATGTAATTTTACTCTACCGTTTGCTGCCAAGTAACTACAAAATCATTGTTAATTGCCAGTAAAGAACATGAAATAAAGTGCTTATTTAAGCAAAGCAAAGATGGCTCTAGGGCATATTTGCACAATGGGACTGACATAAAATGGCTACTATCCAATCTAAGATGGAGTCTTTATCCTTAACAATTACAAAGAAAGATGTATTTTGTCAACAAACTACTATCCCAAATAGCATTATTATGTGCATTCCAGGTTATTACACTTCACAGAAGAATGCTACATACAGATAAAGTTAAACAGAATAATTGGCTGTAGATTTTTGTTTCTTCTGGATATCAATGCTGAGTAGCTGAATGTGGAAAATGTACATCCTTTCTGAAGTATGATATTTATTTTACAAATAGGCTGATGCACCCAGGACAGGAAACATGAAGCAGAGAGATGTATTAAGTCTTTCAAGGTGTACGTTACCTCTTACACAATGGAGCATACTTCCACTCCAGTATGAGTTGATTGGCAGGTGTCACGTTAATTGACACATTTAATTCCTCCTTCTTTTCAATGTCTTAGGTTTGGTAGTTTCCACTATATTTATTCTTTCATCTTAATGATGTATTTTTCATGATCTATGTTTATTGTATGAGTCTACCAATAGCATTAAGTATACATCTGACTTTTTTTACCTCAAGGTCTGATGTGGAACCACAGTCTTCCAGTCAAGACAATGACTTATGTTTCAGGTGACCTGCACCATTCTCTCATGTTGCATCAAACTTTTCTTGTAATTTTAGGCAAGCTTTTCATGTCTCACTTCAACAATGAGTTTAAGAATGCACATACATCCATTTTTATTTCAAACAAAACATTTAGGCTTTGCAAACTGGTTGCTGCTTACTAGTGACTAACATATCTGTACAGAAAGACAGTCACTTCAGGAAAACATAATGTCTACACATCCACCTACAAAGCAGCAATTTCTCTTGCTCAGGCTAAATTTTATTACTACTTGCCTTTTCAGCAGCCAAGGAACATGAGATTGTTGCTTCCAAAATAAAACAGTTTTATCAAGATGGACTGATAATGTCCTCCTGAATCTCATAACTGAGATGATACCTGAAATTGAAAAAATGTTGGCTAAAATTTTCATCTCTAGAAAACACATTTGAATGTTAGGCAATGCAGTGATCCTTGAGCCAATGCCTAAAAAGGAAGTGTCAATGTCACCTAACACAACCAACAGTGTGATACCCTATTGACCAGGTAACCTCTAAAAATGTAGAACAGTCCAGACCCATCACATGACATCACGTTGTTTACTTAATAGGTCCCAATGGGAAAAGAAGTTCCAGCACAATCAGGGCTGAGCCATTTCTGACCACACTAAGAAACAGAACGACAGCACACTGATCCAAAGAGGAAAAGAAATATAAGGCCCTTCACTATCATGCAGCAGCATTTTGAGTTTTGATTACTGAAGTTCATACATAAAGCTTATATTTATGATCATGTATGTATGAAGTTTATATATCAACCTTACATATGAAGCTTATACTCCTTTCTGTATCAAACTTTATTGTAGTGAACTGAGGGATGATGAGAACTGGCTAAATACATGTCTCCAATGCAAATAGCAATGAAGACCGTTTTCTCCAGCCATGAAAAGCTCTCCATTTGAGTGCCCAAATATGATCAGTTTTATTTTGTTCATTAAGGGAATTCAGAGATGAGTGGGACTGTTGTAGCCTATATTGTCTATCCCCTTCTTTCCTCATTCAGTCTTCAGTGTGAGAGAATATGTATGCTTCCCAATAGCAAGGTCTTTAACACTATATTATTTTTGCCCTTTTAAGCTGTCTTTTGCACAAGCCAATGTCAAAACCTATTTAATCTATCTGCATTTTTAAAACGTTTATTGCTGTCATGCTGCCCCCAGAGTGATAAACGGAGATTTAAAAAAAAAAATCGAGGCAGTCTACCTGCAGGTGAACAAGTGGAATCTGTGTATTCTGAGTGCTGTGATACCATGAAATTTCTCTGGGATAATCAAGGGAGACAGATAAAAATTAGGTGCTGCACAAAACTTTCCAAAATGAGAGTGGTAGTGGGGAATCACAAATTTCAAAATAAATTTTAAAGTTTGTTCAATTTATTTATGTTCCCATATTCATGGAAAAACATTAAAGGTCTATCTATGCAAATACCCTGAATTCAATGGGAAACAGGTTATTTCAGAAACATTCTTTCTCATTCTCTTGCAAAAAGGAAAAAAAAAACCAAAACAACAACACACAAAACCCACAGATTTTAAAATGCAACTTTCCTCTTTGGTCTATCACACATTCAAGTTTTATAGATGCACATATTTTTCAGGGCATACAATAACAAGTCTTTTTTTAGGTGAACAAGAGACAAAAAGCATTAAAGTCAACATTTTAGATCAGGAAAATTTTTAGTGATATGAGATAAAAGATTAAAGCAAATGTTTCAGACTTTGCAGAAATATTCCCTTTTGTCTTCAGTATAAACTTGGCAATTGCAATGCCAATCACATTTTTAATTGAGAGTGAATGAAGCCTAGTGGCAGTGTTAATTTTTTGATGATATGATAACAGCAGTCTCTCCACAATTCATCCCACATTATTTCTCTCTCCTAGGCAAAGAAATGTATATTTTTTATTATTCTGAATTCAACAGATTCCATCTTCAGTGGACCAAGTGGAAAACGAATGTGCAAATTCTTCTACTAGAAAAACATGACAGCTTGATTTTGAAAATTTGAAATCATGATGTAGGAATAACCTCTTCTTTTTACCTGTTGCAAACAAAAAAAGCAATCCATAAAAGACCCAGTATTCATCCTGAAATGTAAGTATTTACTGGAAAAAATAAAATCAATGCTGGCTGTGGTGTAATATGGAACTTTAGCTGAAATCATATAAGCAAAGTCCACATATTCAGCACTAGCCAAGCTATTGACTGTTTGTATTTTGCAGCATGAGCAAGTGCTTGTTAAAAGACACAGAAAGAGGAGATGAGCATATTTTCTGTGCCAAAGTAGAATTTACTCATAAAAAAGAAAAAAGTTGCCCTAAACAAAACAGGAAAGCATTCTGGGGAATTAGCAAGGCACGCATAATGTTTTTGAAGCCTTGATTATATTTGTCATCCATTTTGCCTTCTGTATCATCACATTTATCTTATAAATGTCTTTTATTTCTCCAGTATTTTAATATCTGTGCTTACACACAAGGATATCACAGGACTCAGGTGAGATTTCAGACAACATATTTGGCATTACAGCAGAACAAGGTCACCTTTTAGTCTCATGACTAGAGGTTTTGGTTCACCCTCATTGACCCTGCCTGGACTATATTCTGAGTTAAGTCATGCAAGGCGGTGGGAAGAATTATGCAAGACGTGGGCAGGCACAGTAACATGCATAACCATATGCACCTCTCAGAAAAGAAGCACTCAACTCTCCCCTCTCAGTAAGGTTTGCTTCTTTGTGGTCTTTCAGCATGTCTTCCTTTCTGTTCTTTTCTAGCCAAGCCAGAGAAAACTTCTGTGCTTGCACAAAAATAATTAAGGTATCTTTCTTTTGTAGAGTATACCACAGTCACAGGTATTCAAAAAAAAAACTATCCATGGCTTGCTATCACCATGCAGCACTTTTTCCGATAGCTGTTCTCTCCTCAGCTGACCAGAGCACAGAGCCACAGCATTTCTGGAGAAGAACTGCCATGCCAAAGAGCTTTCAACTGTGAAATCATTTGACAGATTTAGGAAACAATGTAGATCTGGGCCAGACTGCTCAGTTTTATTTGACAGAATTTATCAATACAGAATTTCATAGAAATTTAACAGTTTATACCTTCTTCATCAAGTGGTCTGATTAAACACCAGTTCTAGGAGCAAATATAAAATAATTTCTATTCTCTGTAACCATTTTCTTACTCTTTAGCTTGTTCCCTAGCATCCAGCATACTCCCAGTTGTTTCTTTGCAATGATCAGATTCATATCCTACAAGAAATACAGATACATGGGCTCGATCTCCTTTTCAAAATACTGCTGGCCAACAGAGTAGTGTGAACATGGCAAAGAATAGCTACAATGAAGAAAACACGAGAGCGAAATTGTTTTTTATCTTACAACAATCAGGTCCTGAATCAAATTAGATAGGAAGGACAGTAGGCTCAGAGGATAGGAATATGTACCATAAACCTTTTTTCTTCCTTCAGTTTCAGAGGTCTTACACACAGGCAGGGTGGGGGGGAAGAGGGGAAAAAAAACCCCAACCAGTCTTTATTATTGGAACAAAATTAAGTAAAACTTTTCAGATTCATTTAACGGCAGTTTCCAACAATTAAATCTATATGAAACTAGGGCCTTGGGTTTGTTTTTCCCAAAACATTTGTCTGAGACAAAAGTCGTATGAAATGTTAATGTTGATGCCAAAGTAGTTGAAGAAAAAGATACTGATTAAAAAATGTAAACAAAAAAAAAAAAATGATATGATTCTAAAACCCTAGGAATTAATTCTGCAGATACATGCTCTATTGGAAGCATGTCTGTCTCACCCATGCATGCAAATAAAAAAACCAAAAAAGCAGCTCTAGAAAAAAGAATTGCTCTCAACAGTTAAGATTTAAACAAGGATTCAGAAAGGATGATTTTTAAAATTGACCAGTTATTTAATGAGTCTGAATTTCTGAGTAATCACGTCATGTCAGGACAAGATAGAATCATTTTCAGAAACTAGAAAGCTTAGACTGTGCAAAGTCACATGGTGCTGTTGGGGTTTAAGGCAACAGGAACCTGGTTCTCTCTATGTAAGGCACTGACTGAGTTTCTCATATAGAAACTAACAAAATTCTATGCATTTTGAAAGAAACACATCTTCATCTGTATAGCTTCCACCATTATCTGATCCCAAACATTATAGGAGCTTTAGGCTTAAAGAAGATTTTGGACTGTTTATGGGTTGAATATCCAGATTTTAGATAAATGCTGCGTAGGCCCGGCATATTTCTGCCTGAGATTTTCTGGGCAGAAATACAGGTATCTGGTTTATATTACAAAGAAGTATTAAGTCTCAGGTATCAAGCTGCAGATGACTGTGCGTCAACACAGACATGGCTGAGATTTCTGGATAATTGACAAAAGTCTTAAAATTCGGACTTGAAAAGATTTCCAGATGAGAAACAAGGATCTGCACATCAGGGTACAAATATCTTCTAGATGTACCGAACTAAGCTATAACCCAATTGCAATGAAATACACAGATTAATACTTCCCCTGTCTATTCTAATAGTTTGGTTAATATTTATATGTTTTATGTTATCATCTGTGTTTTCATTTGCTTTTACCAACCCTATTTCCCATCAGTCATGCTTTCTTCATCACTTCATCATATAAAACATAAATAGAATTTATAAATTCAATTTTTGCACTTGTATTTATTTAAATTCCATACAATTTTTTGTGCAGACAAAAGAATCTTATTTAGAAATTGTCTATTAATTCACAACTCATCAAGTAGCAATGCTGTCCACTTCTCTTTCCAGTTTCAAAAATAAAATTTTCTTTCTAAAGAAATATATCAAACTTCACCGTAATAATGCAAATGAAGAATAGGATCAGAGTATTTCATATCCAAGACATTGCTTTATATGTAGCAAAACCAATTTAAGCATGTCACATATAATATGTAGTATTTAATGAAGTGTGAGAAACAAGGCAACTAAACACAGTGACAAATACTGGAAATTATGTCAAAAGGAATAAAACCAAACCTAAACCAGTTTTCTTTTAGTTTTATTCCACACACCAGAAATAACCCCACATATTACAAAACTTGTTGCAGGACTTAAACTACAATCCCCTTTGCTACTACCTGACAAGGGTAATTAATGATCCATCAAAAATGACAAGGAAGTAAATTTTATACTAACAGAGTAACATGCTGAACCATTCTCAGCTGGCTGGATCCAGATAAATGAACCAAGTCATGCCATACTATGTCAAGGCTTAAGTACAATTTTCCTACGTGCATGGTATGCCTGTGACAAATACAGCCTGAGGTTTCCAACAACAGACATGCTGTTATTATGGCAACTGCACAGAGTAATAAAAGAAACCTTGTGAAAATCACACACGGACTAAAGTTGAAAGGAGAGTCACAGTAAATAATTGCTTCCCTGAAGCTGGGCCTCCTGCTATTCTTTCAAGTATTTCCATGACTGTTTGCTAGTCTGTACATTACATTAATTCCACAATAAAATAATTTTTATTAGTATTACAGGTATGCACATGATATTAGATGCTGAAATGAGAATTTTGTAAAGCAGGCTTTAGGCTAGAAGAATGTATTGATATCTGATTATTATTATTATTATTATTATTATTATTATATCATGATAGCATCATTCCATTATCTTTAATGGACTTCATCCTCATTTACAGGGCATACAAAAGAAATATAGTTGGTTCTCTGTTCATAAAGACGTTAGGATCATCAAAAACAAGAAAAGGTGGATGTGACCTTGAGATTCCCAAAATACAGAAGTTCATTTTATCCCAATACCTGTTTAAACAGGTTAAGAATTTCTGGTTCTTAATATATCAATGTGTGAATTTGATGGAAGAAAGATAAATCAAGGTAAAACAAAACAAAGAAAACAAAATCAGGAGTTTAAAAGATGAAATTCAGCATAAAAATGTATAGAGGAAATGTGCTGATGTAACTGGTAACTTTGGGGCAATATTAAAGTAATGCAAAGTATTTTTTTATAATTTGCAATACTGTCAGATTTATCACTGATATCTCCTCTCAGAAATAGTGTCTATGAAGATATGAGGATCTTCTGGAAATCTAGCTCTTGAAATGTTGGATAAACCTTTTCAGTTGTGAGTAGGCAGAATCACATTTGCACTGTTCATACAGTGCAACAAAAGAAAAGATCAAGATGTGGCTAAATGGCAGTCACTAGGAACTTGTGACTCATGTTACAGGTTCAGAAAAATCCTCTTACCAGTTCATTAGAGACTCAACATATTTCAGAAATTGTAGTAGTCACCATGAATAAATAAACAAGCAATGCTGAAAGCAAGTTCAGACACTGCCCTCATAAGCAATGAGGAAATAGTGGAAGTAAACCTTCATGTGAAAGTATGCCTGTCTCTTACCTGATATTTTGAGATACCACACTGAGATACCTCAGATGCCAAGATCTAGCTCACCAGCTTAAATTACCTGCAGACTCATTAGCAATGTTGTTTTGTCTAATGCTCCATACATGTGTCCATCAGGATACAGACATCAGGGTAGTCTGTACTTTATGTGGGCATTTTGTATGTCTCATAATAAGCCAACACATCCATCTCTTCCTGACACTGACTTCTCTTCCCTGGTACCCACATACTGAGCTGTGGGCATCTGGAAAAACAGCTTTAGTAGTATCTTAGTTGGATGATGACAATGTGAATGTGTGTATTTAGATGAAGGAAAAGAAATCGGTGAGAGAAACAAAACGTGCAAGAAAGAGTGAAGGATCAGACAGAAAAATGGATAAAGTGATACCTGAGAGAGAAGAGAATTACTTGTTCTTCACTGAGTATGGGCAGACAAGTAAAAACAATTGCAACTTCTTCACTGTTACAGTTAGCAGGGAAGGCAAGATGAGGAATTCATATTTAACTACATTTCCCTAGTGTTATAAGGAAGCTAATGCATACCTACTTTTCCATGAGCTTAAGGTTAAACTGCCCTTCAGACACCTTTCTGTTAAAAATGAAATCCTCCTACAGAATAGATATCAACTGTTACCCAGTCTTTAGAAGCAACTTGGTGACTCAGATGATAGGGCAGTTGCAATGGCTAAAGAAGCTGTGTTTGTGTCATTGATATATTTCGTTGTGATTTGCATAGTACTTATATTTTTGAAGGATTTGCTTCTGTAATTTCTCTTCAGAACTTCTATTTTAACTCTACAATACCCAGCAAATTATCAGCCTTACAGTATGATTTGATTACACACAGGGCTAGCACTATTTTCCTCAGTTTATATCTATTGCTTGAATTACAGTAACTTTTGTTTTGGAACTAATTACGTTTTGCCATACTAACACATCCCAAACTGTCTCTGCTTTGTCAGTCTGTTTAACCAGCATTGCACAAGAATACTGGGCCCTTGAGCCTAAAATTATGTATATTTGCATGCCATTTTCTTCTCTCACTGCTATCACATGAGTAATTCAGCTCCTCTATGCAGTCTGATGTCAGTACATACTGTTGACCTATATCATTCTTGCCAAGTCAGAAATTAGTATCATGGGATGATTTTGAACAAATAAAGTACATACTGAGGGACAGAAAACAATGCATCTTATGTGAAGGATGCAATGCATCCCCCAAGGCTTTTTTATAGACTGTAATTAACTCTTTAATGTTTTCATACATTATAAAAAGTCTTCCTCATAAGTACAAGATGTATTACTAAGCAAAAAATATTAGTGTTCCAATTATGTATTTCATACTGATACAAATTAATTTTCTAATAATACATGCAGAGAGTTCATTACTAAAGCAAAAATTCCTACTCTATGGATTTACATTCCTGTACCCCTCTTTCCTTATTTCTAAGTAAAAATTATGCATTTGAAATTTAAAATTGAAGACATATCCAGTAATTTCATGTATCACGATGATACTAAAACTCAATTCATACTCTCTGAAAAGTCTTACAAAAAAACAAATATAAAAAGAATGAATTCAAGCCAGTTAAGATACAGAAACAGACCTTTAAAAAAGCACTTATATGATTGTGTCATTATACCAGAATTTTAGTATACTGATGGTCCACTTACGACTAGCGATTTAAAGCATCTGTAATCCCAGATTTCTTTAAAATACTTCTTAAAGATTCCTGATATGTCATTAGGTGGGATTTCTTCTCACTTTTCCATTTTTCTTTATTTCACTATTCAATATCTTTATTTTAATTACCTGTTTTGCACATAAAATGAAAAATTGCTTCTTCCTCACACTACGCTGAGTCTTCTGATTTGCAGAAGGTATAATTTTGCCCTCATTCAAACAGATCTTTCCAAATGTTGACTTCTACTCTTACGATGAGTGGTTGTTATAAAACTATCTGGGGAGAAGTGAGATGGCTTTCCCCCTCACAACTTGAAAATTTTGGCATGAGTAGCTAAGCTCAGATAACCATGCCCAAAAAGAGCTGATCCTCCTTCTTGTAGACCCATCTTAATTGTCCTAATCCAGAAGACACCAAAAGGAAGGTCTTTTTGGCCGCCTCTCATGGAGCCTTCGTCATGTTGTATGGTCATATGAGTACATCATATTCTTTTCATCCCACATTTCTCCTCAGTTCTTTTGCCTTTCTACTGCATGTTTCAAGGTCTCACCTCAATTCATGCCTTCTGCAAAGGGAAAAAACCTAAGGGGCTCAAAAATCAAAACCAGACTTTCTTCCCTACAGATCAACTGTCCTAGTTTTGCTTTTCTAGAAAAAAAAACCCAGGCGAAAAAAAACCCAAGCAAAAAATCACTAATCTTCCCTTAGGAATCCTACTCCTCAAATAATCCCAACAGCCACACCACTATCCCTTTCTCACAGAAATAATATTAGAGGTGTTTTCTTCGTATTTTATCTTTCTCCCATAGGTCTAGGTTTCAGAAGACACTGTGTGGCCTGTCATATTTTGCAGCCACTGTCAGAATATCTCCTGAACATACTGCAAAATTAACCATTTTGAAAATGGGAGAGTAATTATTATTCCTAAATGCAGGATTTAGTCCTTAGAGACAGTGATGAGACATCTCTTGACATAAGGCAATATCCAGTCATTTATAATTCAGATCAGTTGTTTGTGCTGGAAACTAACTAGTCAGTTCTTCAAATTATTTTCTGTTTAAGATAAGGTGAAAGCGCGCCATAACCTTCTCCAGTTTTGTGAACAGAACTTGACATACCTGTTGACAGCTTAAGAATACTTGTCCTTGAAGGAGAAAATTCGTTACTTTTCTAATCACATGATAAATGAAAAAACACCATTGTCAGTCCCAGTCACCACAAGGATGATTGCTTTCAGTCATTCTGCTTTACAGTAACATTGGCTTTGACCATCAATTGACTTCTAAAATAGTCAAGCTGCATTGAAATTAAACTGTTGTTATTGAAATTTATGATGAACTGAATTTATCTTTTATTCATTCTGTTAACTTTGTATAGACACCTAGAGTTTAATTTTGTTCTTTTGATATTTCAAATTAAATATTACTTGAAAACCAAGAAGTAGAACTCATTTGAAAACTTACAGAAACAGAAATGAAGATACCAGTTCATTTTGACCTTCTGATTGGAAAGAAATGAATAAATTAAACATTTGTGTCATTTCTCATTATCAAGGTGACTGGATGCAATTGTAGGGAGCTCATTCTACTGTGCAAACTCAACCTGACCAAACTAGTCATTGTGTGTCAATATAAAGACTTATCATCTCATCTTATCTCCTTAAATAGAGATATTATGTATAAAGTTATCTATACCCTGTCATACACAAAACGTAAGAAGATAGCATTCATTTCTAGTGCTAGATTCACACCAAGGTTTAAATTACAAGCAACTAATATAAACTAATGCAAAAGCTGAACCGACACCTGAATATACCAAATGTAACAAGTAGGTTAAAGGGGATTACAAATAGGATTTGGCTCAGAAATACTGCTTCTTTGCATTATAGTCTGTGTCACTGCATACAAAAGTGTTATAACTTCACAGGGTATGACAAGACACCTTAAGCTCATACTTGGCAGATTATTAGAAATTTTATGCAAGATACCAATACACTCACATATAGAGCCATAAGTGTTCAGTAGGACATTTTTTTCTTTATGCTTTTTTTCTCTATTAAAAGTAATATATATATTAACAGTGATGTATAAACACAGGTCTGCAAACACAGAAATTAGGAATTAGAAAAATGGGTATGCTCTAATTCATTAAAAGCTACTTTTGTATTATGTGATTTTGGTTTTTTTCTACCTGAAGGATCAATCAGTTTACAGAAACTCATATACAGTTTGACCCTTCTGAAATGACTACTGATTTCAAAGAAAATCTGACTAAGACCAGGAACGCATGTTTTATAGCTTCTTCCTTATTATCAACAAATATTTCAGTATTCAAACTAAAGTAGCAATTCTTGTAAATGCTTACACAGCATTTTAGTACTTGTACACATTCTTACTAGACCCTAAAGCACTACGTTTCACTCTGATGAGCCTCTTAAAAGGAATCTTGAATAAAAAAATCCCACCACTTCACATAATGTGCTCTATAAAGCCCAACAGGATACACAGAGTACTCGTACAAATAAAATTAATATTCAGAATAAATGTTTACACTTGTGAGCATTTAAACAAATGCAGTGAGCTAGAATTGAGTTTACCTTATTGTCTTAGCTACTAATTCACCCTCACCACAAACCAGAACATAAATTGGATACAGTTCTACTCAGAAAAAGGAGTTGAACTTGTTGAATAAACTATCACCATTGTTATGAATTTTTTTTTCTGCAAAGTCCCAACTAACCCTTTCCCTTTTTCATGGTTTTTCTGTTCTTAAATTTGAGGCCTACAGTTCAAGGCACATCATCATCTTATCAAGTATTTTATTTTATCAACTATTTTTTTAATTTATTATTTAAATAGTTAGAATTATTATTCTAACATATTATAGTTTCTCTAGTTTCTTCATACATCTGACATTATTGTTATTATTTTACATACAACATGTGCTATATAATATCCATGTAAATCACAATCCATGTATCAGAGTTCAAAATCTAATGTAAACTAACAAATACAGGTATACATTTATAACTTTCATGGTTTATATAATTGGCATATATATGGTATACAGCTTTTGTATCTGCACATATCACAACCACTGACATTTCTGTGATTACATAAACACATGAATTATGATTTACCATCCAGAGGGACCTTGGCAGGCTGGAGAGGTGGGCTTGTGCCAACCTCATAAAGTTCAACAAGGCCAAGTGCAAGGTCCTGTACATGGGTTGGAGCAATCCCAAATACAAGTACAGGCTGGGTAGATAATGGATCGAGAGCAGCCCTGAGAAGGACTTGGGGGTAATGGTGGATTAAAAGCTGGACATAAGCTGGCAGTGTGCGTTGGAAGCCCAGAAGGTCAACCATATCCTGGGCTGTATACAGAGAAGTGTGGCCAGCAGGTGACTCTCTCCCTCTATTCTGCTCTTGTGAGATCCCACCTGAAGTACTGTGTCCAGCTCTGGAGCCCTCAACATAAGAAGGGTACTGACTGATTGGAGCAAGTCCAGAGGAGGCCATGAAGATGCTCAGAGGGCTGAAGCACTTCTCCTATGAAGAAAGGCTGAGAGAGTTGGGCTTGTTCAGCCTGGAGAAGAGAAGGCTCCAGGGAGACCTTATAGCACCTTCCAGTACCTGAAGGGGGCCTACAAGAAAGGGAGGGGGACTTTTTACAAGGGCCTGTAGTGACAGGACAAGGAGTAATGGGTTTAAATTGAAAGCGAGCAGATTTAGGTTAGATATAAGGAAGAAATTCTTCATGGAGACAGTGCTGAGGCACAGAAACAGATTGCCCAGAGAAGCTGTAGATACCCCATCCCTGGAAGTGTTCAAGGTCAGGCTGGATGAGGCTTTGAGCAACCTGGTCTAGTGGAGGGTGTCCCTGCCCCTGGCAGGGGGGTTTGGAACTAGATGATCCCTTCCAACCTAAACCATTCTATGATTCACTGCGGTTAAAAATATGCTATTAATTTGCTGCAGTATAGTGAAAGAATTTTAAAGAGAAATCTGATGATGGACATAGTTGAGTGTTTTGTCAGTTTTCAGGATCTCCAGGACTAAACATCACATATGGCAATTTTATTTGAGGTTGATGACCAGTTCCATTTGTCATCTGCAAGAACTTGATTCCATCAGTTTTGTATTGTTTTGAATCACCAGATGGCACTTTCCCTGCTCTAAAGACTTACCATCTGAGTGTGTAGGAGTTAGATCTGGGAGAAACATTGCCAGCTGAACTGAGATGCTGTGTAGATGTTGAGTGCTTTAACAGTAAAGAAACACTTGTTTCAATCTTTCTCTTAGCCAAAAATATTCTTGCTCAAATTAGTTGCTCTAGACAAACTATGTCTACAGAAATGGGGAAAAAAAAGAATTAAAAAAAAAAACAAAAAAACCAGCCAAGAATTTTTGTCAGCACATATGCAGTGCCCAGGGACATTTTTTAAAGGCATTCTTCCACATTCCCCACAAGACTATGTTTAAAGCTGCACTTCTAACTTGAATAAAATAATATTGACAAAATGAAACAAAACTGTGTTGAAAAGTTTGTTCACTTCTAAGGACCATTATAATTTTGCTGTTTCTATTCAGGTTATGTTCTTCAAGTTATTTCTCTCCTTTCTTTCCCTGTGAAATCCACAGAGGAAAAAAAAATTAGAGAAGTATGCAGTCATGGCAAGAGCTCTCAGTGGAGTAAAATCATGATTCATTATCATTACATACTAATGGCATATCTCAGTGGAAACACCGTAAAGCAATGTTTAAGCATCACACAGTGATTGTTTTATAATGTCTAACTACATTGCACAAACATCTTTCACTCTCCTGCTTTCTTCTGTTATGTGGGCCAAGCATGGTGCTTCTCTTCTCTTTGGGGAGAAGATAGGGGCTGATGTGGGGGATTTTTTCCCCTCAATCTCTTCCCAACTTCTAACTGTTTAAGGGGTTAGGGAGACTGGTAAGACAATTTTGTGTAACAATCTGAAAAACAGTTATTTAGGAGGTAAGTGAAAGCAAAAGGAATTTTCCTCATATTGAAACTTCACTAAGGTTGCATGCAAAATCATGAAAAACCACTTGTTCAAACACAACTCTGTGTAAGGATCTGGGAACCTCTCTACCATTACCCTGTAGGAATACCTTTCTGTTATCTCCTTTCTATTTTTACTAACAAGCAAGTGACTATTTTCACTCTACGAGAGTTACAGTAAGTTAGTTCTATATGAAGATAGGACTATGTGAATGTACACTGGGGTTCCAATCACTGGTGAAAGAAAAAAATAGTATTACTTATTTTTTATATTTATATTATTTATTTTTAATAATTTGTGAAAATAATTTTATGTAGATGTATTGAGATTCATACAATGAGCAAATGCAAATAAAAAAAAGTATAAAAATATCCATTGGAAATAAGCATGAAAACTGTCACCATTTATGTTTGGGCATTTTTTATTTTGCAGTTTGACCCATTTAAACCCATAGCCTTACTATGTGGTAAGCCATCAGAGTGATTCTTACATCAGAATAGTTGCAAAGATGACAGCCAAAATTCTGGCCTCTGAGCCATCTGCCTGCTGTAGCAAAGTCAGAGACATCTTTGCACTCAGTTTTGAACTCAGTAAGCAAAGAATTAGACCTTGAGGCTTTAAACTTTGATAACAGGGATGACAACAACAGCATCAGAAATCACCAGGTTATCTCTATGAAATAAACTCAGTAAACTTTTGTCCAAAATTATGTATATTCAGCCATCTTAAAACTGCTAGTTCATGAACTATTGGCCAAACTGTTCAGGTTAGTTGGAGGTTTTAGCGGGGGTTGATATATATGAAAAATAGAATCGGAAATTAGTTTTGCATTTGCTTCACTCAAAGGCATCTAAGAATTTTGAAGTGCCTACAGCTAAAACTAAGTAGAGGAAACTGAGTTCTGAGATTACAAAAGACTGAAACAGAGTTACTTGTGTCAGTGAAATAAACATCCACGTTGCTTCCTTTAAAGCAACCCCTCATTCTTTACTCTAAAAATGTCTGGCACTGTAGAAGAACTGACTGTCTAAGTGCTCAGCGCGGCTGAATAGCCTTCATTCCATTGCTCGGTTTCATGCAGGGGGATAATGTTATTGCTGCCCTCCCAAATCCTTAAGAAAATAATGTTTACCATGAAGACTTGTCTTGTAAATAAAAACGATATTGTATTTATAAATTATGTGTTACTTCAGAACACATGGGATTAATTCTCTCTGTCAGCCCAGGCTCTAGTCTTCATACCCACACATGCTGCCACAGCAATCATCTACCTTGCCTGTTGCCTCAGCTATGTCCGACTTGTTTTCAAATCTTCTCCTGCCGTTACTCATCTTTTTCCGTATTAGCTGTGAGCTTCTTGAGCTCTTTCAAAGCTGTGTTTCTGCCAAACACCTTGCATGCACTCTTTATCACTGTCCTATCATTCCTCTAATTCAATCCAAGTCACATAGCCACAGAACCACTTCCAGCACATCCTTCACTCTGATTTACATTTCATGTCCATCAGTCCTGAAATATGGCCTGAGCTACACTGATGCTTCCCTTTCTTTAAAGTTTCTCTTCAGAAGACTCATCTTTGAACTCTCTGTTTTCTCAGAAATGTTGGAAAAATATATGAACAAAAAATGTCAATCAAATCTATAAAGCCTAACAGACTGGGGAGTGTCACCATTCAGTCATTAATCCTTGTTATAACTTTTCAGGAGCAGAGAGAATGTAAGAATATTTCTTCTTTAAAGTGCTTCACCCTCTTTCATCAGTGTATGCTAAATAATCATTTAAAAGCCAATACCAAATATTGTGCAATGGGCACTGGTGCATTGACTTGTCTTGCATTTAATTAGTCAATTAGTTTTGCATGGATTACCACAGTAATCTGATACTACCCATTGCTACTAAGTAAAGCTAAAAGGAAATAGGAAAACAGCACATTACCTGGCAAAGAGCTGCTGTCCAAGACAATAATCTGAACTTGATAGATACAAAGCCTTTGTTCAGTCTGAACATTTAAAGACTCTTTGGAGACCTGATTGGCTGATTATCGCACATGATGTTTGGATAGTTTATTTGTGTGACCAATTGCCAAACCAACAAGCATCTCAAATTACTGAGGAGCAAGAGGCTGTGGTGAAGCTCAACATTCAGAACACGATCCCACAGAAGCGCATCTTTGGTTTAGGAACATTGCATTGTCTGTTTAGGGTTTCTTTGTCTGACATGAAGTATTTTTCCTTATCATCCTCTGTGCACATTCAGAAATGTACTTAGATGCTATAGACTTTGAAATGAGTGTTAATATCTGAAGACACTTGAACATAGTTTGTGCCTAATGCTACAGGAGTTCAGTGTGTACTGAGATGTAACATGCCTTTTAAAACATATAGTAAGTTAAGATCAGTATTGATACGATTTTATTCAATGAATTAAAAACATAATAAAAATTCTCTAAAGATCATCAGCAGAAGCTTAAAAGCAAAACTGGAGGCACTCAATGCAGCTAACATGTTGCAAGTATCTAATATTTTTCTCATTTGAACAAAATTGTCCAACAATTAACTGTAAATATGCAATTAACTTGGAATTCTTCAGACTGCTCCCATTAACAGGCATAGTAAAATACTGCATTAGGCTTTATAGAGTAATTAGAAACGCCTTTGTATTAATAAGCAATGCTAGCCACTACATTATTTTAAAAGCTGTATTTTGATGGAGATAATGGAGGATTTTCTTCAGAGCCCTAAAAATTATTTTCTGTTTTTTCTTAAATTTTACAAAACCTTACCATTTTTGCATAGGAAAAAAATCAAATCATCTGTAATGCTGATTATAAAATAAAATAAATGAATACAGAAAAGGCAACTTGTACCTTAGACCAGATCATAACTTCACTCAAGAATTCTGAGCATGATGCTTTTACAAGTTCTCATCAAAGCCTTTCCTTCTTAATTGCAAAAATGACCTTAACTATTTTGTTGGACAAGCAAAGAGAAAGGCACATGTGTCCTTACAATTGCTATTTTTCACCAGTCTCACACACCATACTTGCCTTGACCCAATAAATGCTGGAAGGTATGAAACTACATCTCCAAATGAAATGGAAAAATATTCTGATGATTCAGGTGAACAAAAAAATTGAACTTTTTCTTGCACTATATACTCACTATTCACACACTAATATTAAACTCTCAAAGCTCTCGAAGTGCTTTGTTTGGGAATTTTAGGCAGTCTCTGGGACAGATTTTATGAGCAAACTGCTGTTACGTTCACTGCCCACCACGCTAAATATTCACAAGGGAAGATATCAATTCTCTCAATTAATTGCTTAAGTTATCTGAAAATAACAATGCTAATGATGATCTACATTTCTAAGACCTGTGGCAATCTCACATGAAAAGTGAGATGAGTTCTAGAACTACTGGAAGCACACCCAATATGAGAGCTGCTTAAAGAAAAAGACCAGACTAATCATGAGAAAATATTATCAGTTAATTGATCTCTGTGCTGTCTAAAACTTTAATTTGAACCTGAAATTGTTCTTTCAGGAAGGATGAAATATATTGGAGATAATACATGGCAGCGATAGGTAAGCCTCTAACGCCAAGCTGTGGGGAGAACTGTTTGCAAGGGGTGTTCGCCTCAGCACTGAGGACAACAGCAGGAAGGGAACGGGTTTGCTGACACAAGCACATGAGAAGAGGATAAAAAAGGAAGTAAACATGGGTTGCTGAACTCTGACGGAGACCCTACAGTGACAACAATACTGCATTTCCTATGACTGGAGAGAAGTAGGAAGCTATGCATTGTTCATGTTGGACACCCTCTGTTAGATTTTAGCAACTTGTGTTTAGCCCCGGGTACAGCTTTGCACTTGTGTCAGCAAAGCCAGTCCCCCCCGCCGTGCCCTTGGGTGGCAGGCCCTTCCTGCCACAGGATCCCCATCCCGCGCAGGATAGGGACAGAGAAAATCACCTCTGACCCCAGGATTTCTGCACTCATGAAAAGCAGCCACAGAAAGAGGGATTAGCAGCAGGTACCACTGCGATGTCCTGAGGTGAGCCCACAGCTGTCCTCTAGGGATGCTGGCTGCATGGTCAACAGGAGCGAGCACAGCCCAGCACCAAACTGGCATCATAGTGGTGGACCAGAGCTGCCTTTTGTCCATCCACTTCAGACACCAAACAGAAGGGCTTATATCTGTGCTTACACAGAGGCTGATCTTGCAAATTCAGGGAACTGAGCATGAGGTAGAAGGTCAAAGCTAATGCTAGTGTTCTTCTGAGTGACAGAGCTAATTGGCACAGGGCACGCCAGTGGCAGGCAGCTGGCCTACAGTTCACTGTCAGCTTGAACTTGACAAAAATAAAAGTTAACACTGTTTTGGACTGTTGTCTATAAAAACATATACATACCAGGAGGGCTATTACTCAGCTTACCATATGAGACTAAACTAGCGGTGTATTTTGTGAATAATACTGGGAGTGAGTTTTTAAACATAATACGAATACAGCTACCCAAGACCCTGTCTGAGATAGGTGCCTAGATCTTAGTGCTTTATTGCACCTTGCTGCCTACTCACACACAGGCACATGCTTATTAAATTTAACCATTTCTTCCTCAAAGAGAGCCAGACACCAGAAAAATGCTGAGGATTTCTTCTGGGATTGAGTTTAAACAGTTAAAACTGAAAAAAGTTCACCATAACCATTTAGTCTGGATGCCGATCTGAACTTCAGCTCAGATTTGTTACTCACTAACGTCTGTTCCAATACAACGTCTCTTTGTTAAGACACTTAAAAAATTATAATTTTTGCACATAGCCAAGTGAAATTATTACTATTACAGCATAATTTTTTCTTCAGTCACAATCCATGGATATTGGTTTTCAGTGGCAACAGTACAAAGATATATAGCAGTTCTAATAATGGAGGTTTGGTCGCAAGCTGATTCCTGTTGGTATGATTTTCTGGTGTTTGTTTGTCTAATTCCCTGCAAGACCTCATATATTGGGTGACAATTTCCATTTCTCCTGTTTCTCCTACTAGTATATACTAGTATATACTTTCAGCTTTTCATATTTTAGGAAAGATTTAGTTTCCTAATAAAGGCCTGCAAGATATTTTTTGGCTTACACATGATTTTTTACTTTTTCTGATTTAATGGAGGGATTAATCCCAGCCAGCTTTAGTTATCCATTGACAGTTCTGACATTTGCAGGTGATGTGGATACCTAGGTTACACTTACAGCCAATGGGCAGAAATGAACTTCTGGGTCATATCTCATGGTCCTGTTTTAGGCACCTAAGCTATAATGGAATGATACATGGGCTACAAGTGCCTGTATCTCTCCATTATATAAAGTGAGTCTAGATAACTTGCTCCATTATAGATATCTGTGGTACTGAACTCTGCTTTTGGATGAACCCAGCCCTACTTGCTTATCATACAGTTTCCTTTTATTGCAGAGGACTTAATATACTGAAAATAATGACCCAGTTCCTTCTTCCACTTAAATGTTTTTAATTCTTAAGCGTTTTGAGATAGGGAGGAGGAGGGGTTTCTTGTTCATTTAACACTTATTAAATAAGAAAGTGAAAAACACATGTTCCGGATTCTAAAAATGTTCTTTCTGTCTTCTTTAGAATAGATACACAGTTAAACGGTATAGTGTTGAAATCTGAAATTTTGTAATCTTTTCTGTATTGCTGATGAAAATACGTTCAGTTTGGCTGAGCAATGAGTCCCTGAAAAATATGGGCTGCAATACCCATGTTTTGTTGCTGTGTTTGTAAAACGTACAAGTCAGGACTGTTGCATTACAAATATTTTTGTGGATATCATGGCTCCATAGAAAAACATTTATGAAAGGTACAGATAAACTATCATCTCATGCTTTATGTACATACCATAGACAACTAATACTATGCTTTTTGAAGGTAAAACTTCAAGTCAGGTCTCATATAGCAAAAGTAAAACTCCATCTTGTTAGACAAAAAACAGTGACAAATTCTATATGTACAATTTTAATTCGTAATTTACTCAACTAAGTCACTGCATAAACCATTCAATTAAAACTTGAAACAATGTTCAGTGCCTTGCAGAACAATGTAAAGGACAGGTTACCTTACATAAAGACTGGACAGTTGCCCAGAGCTGCAGAATTGGAGAGGCAGCATTTTTAGAGCCAATTTGTGACTGCACTGATTAAACTGCTAATAAGACATTAATTTTTAGAATGCGTAAATACTTTGTCTCATATTTTTCTGTAATTTTGTGAGACTGGATTTTATAATAGCTGAATACAGGGCATTCTAAAATTCTGTAAAAATGCCTAGTATTAAATATGATTTCTTGCAAATCCTGGAGTAGAGGCATCAGAATGTATTTTACTCAAGGCAACAAAATAACTAGGGCTGTCTCTGATGATGCAGATACTGAATATGCACCAGGCACTGCTCACAACTGACCAGAGAAACAGTAACTGCTTGCCAGAGATACTGCCAAGACTTTTTGAGTAAGCTCAAGAATTTCATAGCAGATCCATTTGCAGAAAAAAAAAAAAAGGGCAATACTAATTTAAAATTATGGCCTGTGAATTATTTAAAAAGTACTAACATTCAGGTCTGATTTTTTGTTGGCTTAGATAACTGCAGATGCACAAGAGCTTGAGTAATAAGATATGCCATAGGGTGTGACAGTGCACAAGTGTTAGGTATGAAGAAAATGCAAACCTGAAAGGTACGTTACACATCACATTGCCCCACATTGTGTGAACATGCAGTCTTCTAGTTTGATTCTTGCCCAATTGTCCTGTAAGCACTTTTTTGCAGTGGTTAGTATCAAGGGACTGTAAGGAACCATGAATGGACAACAGCAGGACCAGACCTGCTGTACCTGGGTAATGTGAAACAGAAATTTTCTCATCTGTCTCCAAAATGGCAATAACTCCCCTTTTGTACACCACCCTCCAGAATGAGCCAGATACCATGGTGGGTTAAAAACTGAATGTGCACAAGTTGCAAACACACAGGCTAAGGATAAATATCAGTAGTTTCCTTCTTGTCACCTGTACTTTAGCGTTCATTGCAATGGCACTGTGGCAAAAACACATGCTCTCCCATCAGTTTGCCAGCCCTCCCCAATGGCAACCACTGTTCCAGCCTGTCCCACAGAACACTCACTACCCTCCCAACATTCCTCCTCTTTAATTTAATGGCCTCAAAGGCTGCTGGCCTCACCCCCTTTGCTCTAACAGCTCTAGTAACTCAAAAACATACCAGCATACAAAGTCCAAGGTAAGGAAAGACTACTCCATAGCTAACTTAAGACTTGTTTACCACAATACTGATATTTCATGTTTCCCCTGGTGCCTTGATCTGCCTGCAGTCATCCTCACTATCTTGTGTTTAAATGTATCTACATGAACATATATATGTGAATATATAGATAATGATACACAAATAAAAGAAGGCAATACTTTCAAAATAATTTTTAAGGCTACTCTATCAGAGCAGAGTTAAGTCATGATTATTTGAACAGCATCTAATGCCTTAAACAAAGATGTATAAACTTAGCCACTATCATTCTTACTTTTTTAAAACACTGCAGTAGCTCACGAAGACAAAATAAGTTCAAGTCACTCATATGTTTGCAATTTTTCTTTTTTACTCAGATCACTTTAGATTCTTACACCAAATCTTTTCCTTTATCTTTTATAAATTATTTGTAGGTATGTGTATTTTTTAGAATAGAAAAATACCTTTTTCTAGTCAGATCAGATAACGTATGTGAGCCTAATTCAGTGGACCTGAGTGTGTGTGTGAGATTTACTAGTCTTAGAAAATACAGGGTGCTCTTCAGAGGGGAGAGAATGCTGTGAGAACATTGCAAAATATAAATGAAAAGGAAAACGAGCTTGGAGTGGTACTACTGCCTTTACTGGCAGTAGTTTTATATGTCTTGTGAAAGCCTGTAACTCTTAACTTTAACTTAGCAAATCTTTGGAGTTGCATAATTATTACGTTAAACAAAAAACATTTGTTTCCAGCCTGTAAGAAAACACAAGACAGTCTTCAGCTTGAATGTTTATGATTTATGTACCAATATATAAATTGTTAAATATGTGTTATATTTGTTGACGTACACTCAGCTTTTCAGCCAGATTTGGACCATGAGTAAGAGAGGCATTTTAAAACAAGTCAGCAATAAATGTACATGTATATTATAGTGGGAAAGTGAGAGTTGCACTTGGGTATATATTACTTTAACATATAAGTATAGTGACAAAAATATTCAGCAATTGATGAAGTAATTTTATTTAAAGACAAGCAGGAGATATAACCCATAGTTATTAAAGGGTGTAGTATTTTGCCTAGAGGGGCAGCTGTGCTGGCAGAAGCTTTCACCCCTGAGGGATCAACTCTTGGCTGTGTCTTCTACCAGGGCAAAGGAGGTTTATTTTTATGGGCAGAAATCCACACAAATCCTGCCAAGTGAGGCTCCTCGGGAGACAGATAAATTTAAGTCACCTCCCCGCTGGACTGATACTGCAACAGCAGCACCTTTCTCTTACAACTCACTTTTCTTTTTTGCTCTCTGGGCTAATTGGCTTGTTTCAGGCCACCCTGCGTACGTGTATTTGAGATAAGTACAACACTTTCAGCTACGATAGGTAAAAGACTCAGATCAATGTACAGGTTCAGTGAAGCTATACGCCAGCTATTTTGTGCACGTGTTGTTTTTTTAAATATGGTAACGCTAGCAGTGACACAAGCCACCTCCCAAAAGTCAGCCCATGGTCCACAACGGGACTGCTCAATCTGCTCTAGTACTTATGCTGCTGCATTTTAGCACTGAAATTAAAGCCAGTGCTCTGACAGCACTATGCTGTCCTCAAACATTCCCTTCAGTTTGAGGCACAGAGGTTTTTTTAGATAGCTTATATTACTGTGGCTTTCCTCAAAAGCAGGGCAGAAAATGAGTCGGGGCATTGCTGGACTGCCTAAGAATTAAAGCCCAACAGTCTGACAGCTTGTATCATGTACCTTGCCCTCTTTCGCTACCTTGAAGACCTTGCATCTTCTCACTCCTGTCACCAGCCTTCCTACTGCTGCTTGAAGAATCACTGCAACACCCACCAAGACAAGAAATCAACAATTCCCTGAAGGAGAAAAAAAAATCAAAAACTGTCGTCTTATATAAACTCTTCTCTCTTTATGACAAGCGATAGTCTCTCGCGGTTCCCATCTGCAGAAGAAAGTAGGCAGTGCATTTCTACCTTCAGCAAGGCCCAGATAAACTGTTCCACAAAATGAAGAAATAAACAGGGATTCCCTCTGGCAAGGTCAGAGGAGCAGATGAAAATGACCCTGGGAGCAGGAGTTCAACCAAATACAAAAGGTTCTGTGCTCAGTGGGGTTTGGTTAAGTAATTCAGGTCCAGTCTTTTAGGAACACAAACACAAACTATTCCCTTTCTCAATGGGGTAACAGAAACAAATACACAAAGTTAATGAACCCAGCAGGGATTGACCAAACAGTTCAAACTCCCCTTCGGAGTATCGAGAATAGCTGTGAAGCAAACAACCTTAGCCACTTGGCACTGGAAAACAGAACCTGCTCTGCTTTGGTTGGATGAGTAAAAAATTCCTTGATTACAAAAGCCCTTCATTCTTTAGGGGACTAAACTTACTATTAAATGCTGACTAAAGATTCATTCAGTTCGGACAGTTCATGTGATAAGTCAAAGCAATGGCAGGAAAATGTCTTCTTCAAGCATTCAATCCTTTTGTTTTCTTACTGGGTCCAGAAACTACATCTCCTCACACCCCTATACTGCCAACACACAAGTTGCAGTTCCCTTCCTTCAGACTTAATGCCTTCTTTCACACTGTTCTCCTTGTACGATACATTTCCTTTTTATGCATCAGTGTCTACTATTCCCTCTATGCCCATGGTCATAGTACTGTTTCAAAGGACTCAAAAGGATTGTGTGGAAAATATGTCTACTTGAATCTGTGGTACTCATGGCAGACCAATATCAGCTGTAAATATACTGCAACACTAGAATTTCCTAATACATCAAGCTGATTTTTTTCCTGTGCTTTCTTCTTTTCCATACTTCTATCTCCTAGTATACAGCTTGTTGCATATTTCTTTCTGGTTTTTTGTATCAACTTTTGTGTTTATATATACACTTATAATTATTTCTATTAGAAAAATTATCTCATTTTCGTATACTTACTTGCCATAATGAGAAGAAAGTAGATGCTTGAGTCTACATCAGAATGCAAGATTCTTTGCTTATAAAACAAATATATCTGCTGTACAAAGCATTTATAAAATAGGTTGTTCAGCATACAGTTATAACTTCTGATTTCACCCAATACAAGTGTTAGTTAGAAGAGAGGTTTGATTTAAAATAGAATTTAAGCTTCAGTTATTAAGAGATAACAACCTAGTTTACTCAGGATCCAGTAATATTGAAATTAAAGAACCTAATTTAGATGGCTATTTTAGGTTTCACAAGACTATTGTGCTGCATACAAAAGCTGTTGTATTTATACACCTGGGATAAAACTGGTAAGTAGAGGAAAAGAAAAAAAAAAAAAAAAAAAAAAAAAAAAACAGAAAGAAAAAAAATGTACGTACTTTATTAAGGTCAAAAACATATTCTGGATCCTCAGCAAAACATCATTCAGTGTTCTGTAAGAATGCTATTCTATTAGACTTGCAATTGAAGTATGATCATTTAAAAGTAAGCTTGGACATGGCAACTGCTATAGCTTTTCTAATTTTTCGAAAAATAGCTACAAGAAAAAAAAATATCATGGCCTTATAGCTAAAAATATATTTGCATTGAGAGCAGTATGATTTAGGTCATCATTTTAGGCATATAATATTTCAGCAATGCAAAAGTGTATCCAGAAGTGCAAGCTGATTACCCAGTTAAGCAAGAACATATTGTTTCATTAACACCTTTCTATGCTAGCACACTCAGAAGATGACCCTATTTTAATCTGAAAGGACAGGCTTTTGTATCCTATTACATTGTGAACACAATATGACTGTATTTTCCCAGTTGCATAAAACAATCAGCTTTAATATTAAGCATAATGGTGGAAGCCACTATTATTTTTTTAATCACAAAAAAAATTCCGAGCTGGAAACCACCAACTAGATCAACACTCCCTTATGCATGTGGGTGCTAGTGAAAGAATTGTATTGCTCAACTGCTTGCTAATTTTTTCTCATATCATATTTCATTTTCATTTCTTTATTAGCACCTTGTTTGATGGATATACTGGTATACACAACAGCAGTGCCAGGAGCGCACAGCCATTTGGTGATCAGACAACACAATTATTCATCAACAGCAAAAACCTTGCTATGGCCTACACTTAGCACACAGAAATAATAAAAGCTAAGGTCAAGGTTCTCACTAGTCCTTTCTCAAAAATAAAAAATACCAATTAAAAAAACTTAAGACAACCAAAAAACACTCTGACTGAAAATATGACACATTATTCCACTTCTGCTAGCTTGAAGATATTTGCCTCTGTGAAATTCCTCAAAATAATATTTCCTCAGGTTAATGTCTCTTTCCCTTCTGCTGTTTTCACAGTCTACATTTGTCATTTCTCTTAGGCCACATTTTTTCTTTAGCCTAATCATAACATCTGAAAGGCAGAATTAAGAAACAGAAGGGTAAAGAATGTAAACATTGTAACTCTAAAGATAAAAATAGTATTAAAAAACAAAACTACTGGTTACTATGGAGGAGCATCATCTATGCCATATAAAAGCATGTCTCAAACAGTTTCCAGTTTTAGTGTGGAAAAGCCAGTATGCCGGTAGGATGACCAGAGTAGGATAGTAACTTGGATCTTTTACCTTGAGGTTTTTTGTTCTAATAAATGGGAAGAAGGAAAATGCTCTCACAGTAAGGAGGAGGGGAAGAGAAGGACAGAGAACACAGACACATGAAAGTGTTTGGAAACTGAGAAATCATTTTGAAAACCATTATGAGAAATAATTTCCATGTAAACTAGTCAGGCAGGTCAAAGCAAATGATTCAAAAGACTAACTAACTGAGTCTTGAGAAGCAGTCGAAAGAGTCTCTTCAGCCATTGCTGGGTATAAACCACCAGTAACCCATTTTAACCCAGTGAAACTGCACAAGAGGAAGGGGGATCAAGTTTGGACCTGGAGTCACAGAAACAGAAGAAATGCCAATCAAGCAACACTGACATATTTTTTGACTGAATTTCACAACGTTTTTAGGTCTCAGTTTTAAATGCCCTTCCTCAATTTCTCTACTTCATGTGAGTTTGGCCTTTAATATTCATTCGCTTTGCTTATAAAACCTCTTTCACTATTATAATATAGCTGAAACAGGCCATGCATAGCTCTCATAACGCTCTAGTGTTGTTATGTATGAATGAGAAAATAAGCTAAATTGACATAAAGCACCCTCATATCCAGCAGACCTACATCAAAGCATCTCTTTTTGGGTAACTACATCAGAAAAACATCAGAACAAAAGTACCTTATGCCTCTAGCCAACATAATTATAACTGCACAAAAATAAGAAAACAGGATCTCCTTCCTTCTTATTTTTCACAAATACAATTCATACCTCATGCTTTGTAAATATAGGCTATTATGGCATATTCTTTTCTACCTATTTCCCTTAAATATACAACCCAAAGGTCTCAAAATACGCAAGCCTTTTTTCACTCCTTGTTAAAATCTGGTGTTGTGGCTTCTAATCATGGGCTACTGAGTCCCCTGATTCACCTTTTGTTGTGTTGGTGAGAAGGGAAAGAGGCTGCCTAATGGAAGACAGGGAGTTAGTACCCCTGTGCAATACAATGAGCAGATATCTTATAAATTCCTCATGGCAGAAAGGAAGCCTTTAGTTTAACACTATGTACAAATTATTATAAAGATGTAAATGTTAAAAAGTGTTTGCTAATGGGATAATAGGCCCATTGCCTTCTTCAGCTTCCAGCATCAATTTCTCTCTGTGGTCTATTCTGTTCTTTCCACCTGCTCCCACATGAAACCCTCTTGTTCACCCCACTTGAGCCTCTGTCTTAGGCACATTTTTTCCGTCTCTGAAACAGTCTTCAGCTCCAGTTTGTAGTTTACAGCTCACCAATTTCCATTCCTAATATCAGGGGGCATTGCTGAGAACACAGGGTCTGTTACCCAGTTTCAGACCCAAAACCATCCCTGGCATAGTATGCAAAAGCAGTTAACATTTGTTCGGTGGAGAGTGTACTCAGCAAAGGCAGAATCATCAAGGACTTTAACACATAAAATTCCAATTGTTAAGAAATCAGACACCTACATTCCCATGGGGAGCTTATTTGTATCATTAAGTTGGTTTTTCTCTTTCTTTTTTGAACTTGCCCTAAGGGCCATATTAAGAATGCAAAGTATAGGAGCACAATTCAGTAATCTCAAGTCCTATGGCATTTTAATTCAATAGCATGGCAAACTGTTGAGATGTCCTACACTTCAAGGTTTCCAATTTTCATCTTTCAATAAGGTCAGCAGAGAAAAGCAGCTATGTCTCTCAGAAGCCAAGCTGTTATAGTTGGTAGCTGGCACATAGTTCTGTGTCACCAAAAATTCTAACCTTCACCATCAAATGTTTACATCATTATCCTAGAGATTTGAAAAAAAGCCACAAAGCTCTTCATTTCTAATGTTAAAAAAATACTCTAAACCAATTGTTTTCAAAAGCGTATGCTGAAAGTGGGCATGTTTATCTGCAATACTAAACAAATACATTACAGTAGGAACTAATTTTGTTTAAAAAAAATAAAATATGCATTTTGCCTGTGTGCTTTCGCCATTTTCATCAACACAGAAATATTAAGTTCTCTGTAGTTTGTTTCTTCACATGTTTTTAGTAGATATTTGTTCTCAGCAATTCTTTAATTCAGAAAACAAGCACTGAGAAGTACAAATCTGCAGTTGACAACATGAGTTTGAAACTAATGCAAGAGACAAATTGAGATTTCATCTTTTTTTTCTCCTTTTTGTTTGTACCACAGACTGCAAGGGTGTCTAAGTGATGAGCGGCAAGCATGAATCCTAAAACCTTAATTAATCTATTTCTGTGGAAAAAAAATCTATCTTTTGGGATGATGTAGTGCTGTTTTGTGACTGATTTTACTACTTTCTCTTGCATGGAATACATGCAAAAGGCAACATAAATCATTGCACTGTCATTATCACCACTGTAGTGACAGCAAATGGCTAAAGTTCTTTGATGCCAAACACATTCTGAACACCATTCCAACTCTTTGTCATATGTGCTATCCCTAAGTGCCAAACTTGGGAGTGCTGCCAACTGTTTGGTCTCAGTGAGGTCATACGATGCGAGAGCACTACATGATGGTCATGCCTGACAGGAGTCTGTTAGCAGGTACAGGAAGATAAGTTATTCTAAAGGACCAGAACTTTTAAAAATATATGAAGATAAAAAAAGCCATGAAATATAGGAGCTGTTCTGAGCTATCTTCTTCGCAAAGTGCTTTCTGAATGTCCTCACAGCACCTTGATCATTACGTACAGCTAAATCCTCCATTGGAAAAACTTAAAGTGAGATAAAAGTGAAATAACTACCAAGCTTGCTGTCAAAACAACTGGAAAGTGTTCTTTTAGGGAGCACAAATGTTCAGGCTGGAAGAAAGCAAATGCTGTTTGAACAATCCTGCATGTTTGGGCAACTCCAGTCCACAGTTTTATGCTTTGACCACTAAAATCAGATGCTGTCATTATCTTTCATAGTAACCATATGAAAAGAATGTCAAATCCACCTATTCTGAAATATTCCAACTTCTACAGTGTTTGGGCTTTCTGCAGTTTGTCAATAGCTGACTAAAAGTTACAAGTTTATTACAGTATAAAGTTATTAGCTAATCCTATATGGTTTACACTATTACTCAGAGGACTGCGTTCTTGTTGGATAGAATTGAAATACATTCAGTACTTCATATTCAATAGTCATGACACCAAGTTAAAAGAAAATGCATCAACAGCTAAATTAAAAAGAAAAATATCGGGCTTAAGTTTTTTCTTTAGTGCCTCCTGATTTTGTGAATTAACACTAATCAATTTCTTAAGATCTTAAGTCTTAATACGATAAAGGAAAAGGGTATATCATGCTAAGGCCCCATTCTTTTCCATTTGTATTCCTTCTTCATTTTTGGGAACTTTTTAATTTCCCTAGTTATGTTAATATCCTTTTGGAAATGCTTATTCAATTTTTTATCAGGAAATTATCTTAATGCACACCTCTGATTAAATATTACTGCAAGTGTCATGAGACAGGAAAGAACAATGTCCTGAAAATAATAAAAAAAAAAATATTAGCATGTAACAGGGGGGTTGACCTTGAAGATAACAAATGAAAGAAACTACTACAAGACACTGCATAAACTAAAATTAAAAGTATAATCAACAAAAGAATGAGATGATCAATCACCCCACCCCCATATACACAAATATTATAAATTAAAAAACTTGAGCTTGCAAGGAAAAAACCCAAACTGACTCTTTCTAGTTTGTCAGCCACCATGACCTGGTTAGGTAGACATTTGCTCTTCAATAAAAGCTTAACATTATTTTGATTGTGCTCAGCTCTGCAGCCCCCAACATCAGAAAGATATCGATGGTTGGAGCGGGTCCAGAGGAGGCCACGAAGATGCTCAGAGGGCTGGAGCACCTCTGCTATGGGGGCAGGCTGAGATAGTTAGGCTTATTCAGCCTGGAGAAAAGAAGACTCTGTGGAGACCTTATAGCAGCCTTCCAGTACCTGAAGGAGGCCTACAAGAAAGCTGGGGGGACTTTTTACGAGGGCCTGTAGTGACAGGACAAGGGGTAACAGGTTTAAATTGAAAGTGGGGAGATTTAGATTAGATATCAGGAGGAAGTTCTTCCCAAAGAGGATGGTGAGGCACTGGAACAGGTTGCCCAGAGAAGCTGTGGATGCCCCCTTCTTGGAAATGTTCAAGGCCAGATTGGGTGGGTCTTTGAGCAACCTCCTCTAGTGGCATGGGGGTTGGAAGTAGATGATCTCTAAGGTCCCTTCCAACCCAAACCATTCTGTGATTCTATGACTGTAAGACCAACAGCTACAAGGAATATTAGAAATATGTGAAAGATTCTAAAGCCAAATAGAGCTCTTCAGTCAGTTCGTCCAATAGGAGACACTATTCCTCCAGTCATGGAATAGTATCTCCTTAGACCAATACCCCAATTACTTTTGTTTGAATACTGCAAACCTTTCTTTAAATGTTCCAAGATTGACAATAAAATTATGAAAGTTGGCACAACAGCTCTACGATAAACACAAGTCAAGGAATGCAGGTCTGGACTGAGATGTGTATGTGGGATGCAGCCTGTTTTCTCACTTTCATTTCACAGATAGAACAGTTGGTCAATGAGGTCCTGTTTTCCTGTCTAACCTCCTCCTTGGTGCTGTGCAAACATCAGACCATATATATTACATGAACAGACGCAGAAACTGGTAACGTTCTCTATCAATGATTAACAGCTATGACCTAACCCTTTTTTAATAAATATCAAAAGAGAATAACATTTTCATAATCATAGCAGCCTTGAAATATAAAATTCATTCAATAGCACAGATGATTAGCAGAGCCCAAGAACATTCTTCTTTTCTTGATCCTCGCATAAGAAAATGGACAGCATTAACTCTGGCAAATGGTGTAAGGGATACAATTAATTGAGAATTACATTCAGACACCATCTTTGCTAAAGCAAACATCTCCTCAAGAAACATGAAACTCTTCAAAAGCATCATGTGATGTTGCAATAGGAGAAAAAAAATCAGGTGAGCTGTAGTCTCTTTTCTTGAAGTGGAAGGGATCCAATAACAACCACAGTTACTGGAAGCAAAACCACCTGCTCATCGTAAAAAAGAGGACAAGATAATTTACTTAAGAAACAAAGGATACCAAAGGGGACTCTTTTCTAAAATGAAGAAAAACTATGAATGGGTGCCAGAAATATGTGTTTGTTTATATACACATATACATATATATAAGAAATAAGCAAGAAGTGTGACATAGTGAAAAAAATCCAAGAAAGAAGAGTAATGAAAAAAAAAAAAGTTTTAAAAAACATCAGCTTGTGATTCAAGAAGAAGGGCTCTTTTCTCTCCATTAACTTGCCTGTCCGTAAATAACAGCATCTCCTTTAAGGCTGCCCAAGGATCTCCTGCCTCCATAAAACTCAAATTCTAGAATGAGGATTTTGCCATAGCAGGAGCTGAATGAGCTTAAATCCAATATACACACCAAAGAAGTGACAGATGGAATTAGGTTAAAGAGCTGGAAGGAGACTTTTTTTATATACTATTAATGATGCATTCTTTTACATTGAAAACTTCTGAAACAGAATTCTACCTGTATTCACGGCAGCTGCAGAGCCACAATGTTGAACTACACTCGGTTCCTCTGACATTTCCCTTTGCAGTATTTCAAAGCCTTTCCCTTTACATGTAAAATATCTGTTCAGATCAGTTGTTTCACTATATAATCCAAAGAGGTTTCCTACCCATAAAATGCATTAATTTAGTTTTCTGCCACCCATGAAGAGCTTCCATGAAGATCACAGTTGATAGGTAGCCTATTCCACATCTCCATCATATAAATAAAAGAAGGCTGTCTTCATTAACCAAAATCACTTACTGCTGACACAAAAGAAAATCCATGACCTCCAGCCACCCATTCCAAATGATTAGCTGTTTTGCTCTGAAGACACTTACATTGTAAACACTATGTTGCAAAGTAAGCTAGCAGGGCCTTTACAGATACATGGGGTTACACTTCCATAGTAAATTGCACAAATAATAGAAACATCTGGAGTATCATTTCTTCTCTGAATTTCTCCCACCCCGTGGAAGAAGTAGATATGCAGCACTCAGTTCTTAAGTATCATACTCAAAGTTAGTATGGAAGGAGAGAGGAGAGCTGTCTTTAAAAATAAGAAAGGAATCACACGTAATTCCCAGATTTAATACTTGTACATACAAGAATTTACCACATTTATTGAACTGTTTGTCAGTTTTCTGCTTCTTTTAAATATCAGTCTACATCCCTCTGTCTTGAAGACTAACTTGCATCTCATGATTCATCTAGATGGAGCTGAGGCAATATTTTGTTGGCTGGATTGGTGTGCTGTTAAATTTATGGCCCCATTCCTGCAATGGAAGTTGCAAGCACCTATTTCCTTACTATTTGATAAGCAACTTGAGAGCCACAGATGGATGTCACTATGAAAACACAAGTGATTATTATAGAGACCAATGAAACAAGAATGGACACCTCCATGAGGCATCAGCTTCCTCCAGTTTCTTTCTTTTTCCCAGAACAGCTTTCAATAATTTCAGTAAAACTCCCTTAGTGAACAATCAGGATGGTATCCAAAAATCCAGCCATTACTCTTTTTTGGTTTGTTTTCCTATCCACCTAACTGGAAAAGCAGTGGACAACCCATGTCAGTTCTGCATCCCTGCAGGACTGAGGGGTAACATGCCCTCCCAGGAATACCAGGGGATGCTCTAGTCCCCAAAATGTGAACAGGCCAACTTCTCAGTCTCTTCTAAGATTGCTTCAGGGTCTTGTAGGGGCCATTTCAACAACTACGAACCCAGGACACAGAGGTCTCCATGGGCACAGAGAACTATATTCTCTCGGGATGAGTGCCCCTTGCCAGGGAGACTCTTCAGACCATTCCTTTCAAGGACCCTGAGTCTACCATGTGCTAGCAGAGGTCAAGAGAAGGACGGAGTATTTTCCCATCTCTGATACCACTTATACCGGGAGCTCGGTACACAGCCACCAACTAAAGCCAGGAACATTTATAGATAACAAAGCCAGCGTTGTCGGGCTCAGAGCTGCCCAGAGCAGGGTAACTAGTGCTGCAGCTGGCATGGTGCTGCAGAGGGTCTATTCAGGCGCACCTTCCCCAAGGTCATCCCGAGCACAGAGCCTGCTGTGACATCAGCTCTTCTTGCAGGCCCGTTTCTCAAGACAGCAAGCGCGGCAGCACGGGTTTGGCTTCGGTGCCGTCGCCGTCGCGGCTCCCCGCCCACATTTCCCAACGGAGCTGCCCCCGGGGCGGGGGCGCCCCCGGGCCGCGGCTCCGCTCGGGGCGGGCGGTGCCGCAGAGCGCGGGGATGCGGCGGGAGGCGGCCTCGGCTCACCGCCCGGCGGCGATGCGCGCAGAGGCGCGGGGGCGGGATCGCGCCGCGCCCCTCCGAAGCCGCGGCCTCGGCCCGGCCCCGCCGCCCGCCTCCCTGCCCCGCAGCCAGAGCCGAGCGCCTACTTGGCCGCTGGGCGCCGATCGCTGCAGGGCCGGGGAGTGCGGCGTCTCCCTGCAGTGGCTGCTTTGGTACCGGCGGGCAGGGCCCACGGGGGCGGTGGCTGCGCCCCACGCGGCGTCCGTCCGTCCATCCATCCATCCATCCATCCATCCATCGATCCTTGCGTGGGCGGCGGCTCGTGTGTGTGTGTGACTGACAGTGCGGCGCGCACAGCGCGGGGGCAGCCGCCCGCACGCAGCCAGCCAGGGACCACGCCGGCGCGCCCCGGCGGCGGGAACCCCGTCTCTGTCCCCCGCAGCCCTCCCCAGCGGGGGCAACCTCAGCGGCCTCGCTGCTCCTCCTCCTCCACCCTCCAGGCGGGTAGGTTACATTACCTGGTCTCTAGCTCGGGCTGGATCTAATCCCGCGGCCGCCGCCGGCTCCTTTCTCTGCCGCGGGGGTGAGTGGGGCAATTAATTTATTTATTTCCCATGAGTTGTCCTCGGCAGCAGAGCAGCGGCGGGACAGCCCGGGCCGGGCGGCAGGGAGGGAGGCCCGGGTGCTGCTGCGGGGTCGACGGGGCGCCGCTGTCCCGGGGGTGCTGCCGGGGAGCGGCCGAGGCGCTTCAGCACCGGCTCGGGGGGGCGGGGGCTGCGGAGGAGACGCCTCCCGGGCTGCCCAACCCGGCTCCGCGGGGCCGGCGGGGGCGCGGCGCCCGGGCCAGGGAGACGGAGCCAGCGCGGGAGGTGGGACGCCCGGGCGGGGGACTCGGGTGGGCGGCCGGGCAGCGCCGGGTCCCCCGCGCCGGCCGGGGCGAGGAGTGAACCCTCCCCGCTTGCGGCCTCCCCGCCTACCTGCACACCCGGGACCCCCGCCGCGGGTCCCGGAGGAGCCGAGCGCGGAGCTCCCCTCGTTCGGAGGCGCTCCCGGGGCAGCGTGAACTGCCCGGGGAGCCGAAGGGCACGGAGACCCCCACGGCCGCGTGTCGTTTCTGGCAGCGCAAGACGTGTCTGCCCCCCCACCCCCGGCCCCACCCCGTTCTACAGGACTGGGGATGCCAAGTATTCCACATTATAAGGCTCTCTGCACTCGCTGTTCCAGGGAAAGATTACGAAAAGGCGCATCAGTTTGCCCGTGTTAGATAAAAATAGATAGATGAATAAATAAACAAATAAATCACAAGGATCTTTTTGTACAAAACGCAGGAACTTCGTTTTCTGAAGCAGGAACTGAGATTTGGCCAGTCAGCAGTGAGTTCTTGATTAAAATCTTAGTCACCTCTCCCTTTGCTCCCTTTTTCTCCCCCTTGGGGAAAAAAAAATACAAGAACTATTTTGTATATGTCATGAACATATTTATGAAAGTGGCCACTAAATTCTCAAAAAAATCTGTCCTTAAGTCTAAAATCCTGTAGGGAAAAAGATAGACCTTACTCATATAATTACCTAATTAAAGCCTTTACCATAATGCCTATTCTCATGTGTAAATGTTGCACATTATGTACAACATTTAAAGTAGCTTGAGGAGGCTGGAGTAATTACAGTTGTTGATATTATGTTGTAAAATATGTGCAAAAGTAAATGTGGTTATCATTATATTTTATTTTTTAAAAAACTATTGCATGCATTTTGTTTAGTGAGATCTTTATGAACAGGAGCGTTACAGAAGTGTTAGGAACTGAGACTGCCTGTGTATGGAGAGGAGGAGAGAGAACTTGGGTTGTAGTTGGAGATATTCCAGTTTGCTGAGCTGCTAGTGAAGGAGCGAAGGACTTGATAGGGTTGCCTGTTTATTTTCCATTAATAACATTTGAATCCCTTAGCTAGCATCAGCCACAATGAACAAGTAAGTTTTTGAAAAATAATCTGGAAAGAAGTGAGGCACCCCCTAAAAAACTGCAGCATGAGTGACAGTACCTGTTACACATCAAAGAATCCATGCGCAGAGGACTGCCATCTTGAAGGACAAATTCATAGAAAACAGGTTTCTTTGGCTTCCACTGCTTATGAATCTGTTTGCTTTTATGTGAGAAGTGTCAGGAATTATTCCATGTTTTAACTATAATCATTAAATCCTAAGACACAGACCAATGAAGGTATCATTTTATCATTCCTTCTTTCTCTAGGCTATTATTGCTGTAATTTGTGTATTTGCTGCTTCCACTGCAAGTTCTTCAGACTGGGGAGAGAATACTTTGTCACATGTTTGTAAAGCAGCCAGGTCACTACAGTCTTTGTGCAGATCCTGGCACTGCAGCTGTCAGGAACAGTAAATAGTTCGCTGGTAGACACAGCAAACGCTTTTATTCCTGAAACAGACTGAACTGTTTGGAGTAATTTCTGTGACACCACACAAGCTAAGTAACACTTCAGTTACGTACCTGGGTCCAGGGACATTTTTAGGAGCAAACATCCATGGTGACTGCCAGGGCAGTGGAAGTCGCAGTTGCAATACTTTACGTAGCAGCGTCAGTCACCTCTTGTGCAAGTGCGTGAAGGGAGCCTGGGCCCAGCATCCCCACAGCCACAGTGTCTGTCCTGGCAGGAGGTTGCACTACAGGCTGTGGAGGACCAACAGGCACACAGGAGGGGCCCACTAGGGCAGCAGAAGGAAGATAAACACAAAGCAGTGACTCTTGGGCATACAAGCAAAAGAAGGCTTGGGTACAGATGCCCATGGTCAAATTCACTGACCCTCCCAGCCAGGCCCACAACTACAGGATTAAAAATGTGTAAATTAGGACAAAACCTGATGTAAGGTCACTCATAAAGAAGCTGCTACTGCTGAAACCAAAGTTGTATACTTGGCATCGCAGCGATGTTAAGCTCTCTTCTGTATTCAAACACTTGGTAGGCCCTTCAGAAAATCATAAGCTGTGTAGGACCTCAGACAGCTCCTGTAAAATGCAGACTATTGTACAGTGTCCTTTACAGTGAAAAATTAAAGTTGACATGCTGTTTTATAGGATGATAGGAAAATTATTTTCAAAGGGAGCTGAAAAACAAATATATGAAGATATAAGTGGTACCTGTTTTCCATTGCATGGTTCTATTTCCTCCACTGATGTGCCTTAACTAGAATACATATATAGTTATATAGATATAAGTATAGATTTTTTATAAATATATACAATATATAGTACAGACAATAAATTTTACACAGTGATACATGGGATAAGGTATATCATATACACAGTATTTGCTCTACTACTTACTACCTACTGCACACTATGCATAATACAGTGCTACACACAGTACAAATGGATATATTCTGTGTTTCTATACAATAAATTTCTATTTATACTACTACTGCATGCATTCATATATCTACATAGAAATAGTAGGTTATGTTAACATGTTAACCATTACATAGCCATATACTTTTTTTGTATATACATATGTGCCTCACACAGTTTCTTTGTATACTTACACCCTGTCCAGGCAAGGTATATGCAACTTAACTGACTTACTGTTGCTGTGTGCTTCATCACATTTAGCATTTTCTAACCCAAGATAGCGACAGAACATAAGGTAGTTGCAGTTATGACAGTGTGTGACTCTTGCCTACCATCTGCACAAGTTTAGATACAGCCTACTGTCTGCATCCTGTTTAAAGTCACAAAAATTATCATGTGGCCTCAGACTAAAAGTTGATGTATGATTTTATTTTTTAACTGGACCTCTACTGCAGTGGCATCAGGTTTTTTAAGTGAATGGACTCCTCTGCGAGTGCTGCAGAACAAGGCTCCGAAGTGATTCTGTTCTGTTGCAAATTAGAAAAAACCTGTCATGATTCTATATCTTTCCAATCTCAGAGCACCTTCAGTGCAGGAAGCCCATTATTCAAAGTAAAAAAGTTCATATCCACCCTTAAAGGGTAACAATTAAAAATGTATTAGTGATGGTAATTAATAATTTACGTGCGAATTTCAAGAAGCTAGCAACAGTTCAGAGCCAAGAGTGCAGGTTTGTTTGTATCTGTGCATGGGAGGAGGGTATTTTTCAGTGATCTAACTGTAAAGAAGAACTTGACTAAAGTTCTCTGTGTAGCATGTGCAAGAAAAGTCACACATCTGGTTATGCATTCTGTGTCTGTTCAACAGTGAGATGGACTTCTGGGAGACTGCATGTCATACACTCTCCTGTTTCGTTTGATAACAGCTTAAGGTCTTTTTAGTGATATTAATGGGAAAAGTTTCTAAGTATTATTTTTCACCAGAGAAAAAGAAAATGCAGCAAATGTTGAATACCTGATTGTATTTTCTGTGATACCACTAATTGTTTGGGTAAGTTTCCTAATGGAATAGTCCCTTTCCTCCACGTGCCACTTGTTATGCAGTTTCATTTGAGCCCAAAATGTTACAGGTCCCCTTCTAAGCTTGGATTCCTCTGCTACATCACAAGTTATGCCTTCTACTTGCAAAGTAGAAGGGTGCATGTTTATGTTTGTGTGTCATTCTGACCAACATAAGACATTCTGATCATGGTGGGGTTTTTTTCTGAACTGATTTCTGTTTCATAAATACGCAACTCAAACTTCTGTCATGTCCGTATGCAGGCTGCTGTGGTGTATGTACTCCTCAGCTCCAGCAAATACACAAGGTATTATCATTAAAATTATACTGGAAAATTACCTAGGCCACCTTCTGTAAGTTTGGTATCAACAACTAATTGTTGTCAGCCTGTGTCTCACTCCACCCTCATTCATACACACAGATAGCTCTGTCACTAGTGTAAAACTTTGATCCTAGTTCTGTTAGTGAGAGATGTCTAATTCAATTTTTGTGATAAAAATCATATACATATGATTAAAATGTAGAATTCTAATGATAAAATATAGCCAAAACATGTCTTTTTGTTGAGGTCAGTTTTCTCTATAAGCATCAACCATGTCTATTCCAGGCCCAATAAAATTATTTTCTTTTACAACTTCCGGGTACACAGACCACAGCACATTGGAACCACAGCAATAGACTCAAGTGCAAAAGATCTCTATCAGAAATCACAGAGAATTTGAGGCAGCTGTCAGTTATCAGCTGAAGCAGGTAGTCAGTAGACATGTAGAAGATAAACAGGTAATAGAAAAGCATTCTGGAAACCTGGAAGAGATAATACACCTCTCTTCTAGGGGTGAGGTAACAACTCAGGTATGTCGCTGATGAACTCAAATCCCAGATCAGTGCTGCATCTAATACTGCTGAAAAACAGTAGCAGTTTGTGCCTGTCAGTTCTGAAGTAGTATTCAAGATGTTGTTGGAAATGCAGTTTGACATATTCAGTTGTAGAAATCACTACTGCAGTAAAGTGAAGACAGATCATACTGCTGAAAGACAGCTGACCAAAATCCCAGGAACACCATGACCCTCTATTAAATTACAGCTGCCAGAATACAAAACTAGTTACACCCCCTCCTTATCCTGCATGCCGCTGTGTCTATAGTGCCAGTGCAACCATTACATACTATCTCTGCCATACTGACCATTCTGCTGTGTGGGTCATGTGGTTTCTTTTTTGTGTAATTTTTACTTGTCTTAAAATAACTGAATTATTCTGTTTTCCCTAACATGAGCACAGAGAAGGAAGGGAAAGGCCCATGTTTATGAGTAACTAATGTGTTGTTCTTAGTAGCCGTGTGTTAAAACAGTCCTACAAAACATCTTTTTCTTGGAGTCACTCAAATTCCTGTCTATGGGAAGTGTAAAATCTTGCAAGGAAACTGATACCATTTGCTAACTCTTCTTGATGGATTCGGAGGACCATATTGGTGGTAGGGAAATAGCATCAGGAGGTATTTTTGTGGAGCGTGGGCACAGACATCTGCTAGTGGCATCTTTCCACCAAAGAAGTGCTGGAGTTACTCCACTGACATGTCTTTATTTTGTTAACCCACTCAGGTGGACCATAAAAAGCAGATGATGTGAATGAAATGTGAATTCTTGTGGAGATTAAAAACAAAACAAAAAAAGAAAATAAAAGATACTTCTGCTGTTCAAGTTGCTTTGAAATACGTTTTAAAAAAATCTATCTATCTGTACTACAGGAGCTGCTGTTCAAGTTGCTTTGAAATACGTTTTAAAAAAATCTATCTATCTGTACTACAGGAGTTATAAACCTGTGCATTTGCACCAAAAGAGCATAAGCCAAGGCACATGCATCAAATATTAGCTACCCATAAAATTTTCTTTTGTTATTCATTGCGTTGAAAGTAGTGGACTATATGGTCAAAATCATGCATGAAGAGCTTTTACTTCTTGCCTTTATGTCTTCTTATTAAAATCATGGCTTACTTTGCGACTTTCATTTGGGATAGTGATATTTTCCCAAAGTGGGTAAAACCTAAGAAATAGAAGTGTATTTGGATTACTAGTGCTTTGCATGATTCAAAACTACAAAACTCCTCAGTATATCATGTATTTACTTTCTTTACTGATTAGGTCAAAAATGTAGCTTTGCAAGATAAAAGGTATTATACAAGATTTCAGGTGTAGCTTTATGTTTAAGTTTTGGGTGCCACATACCCAACAGGTCCTTCTCCCAACACACAAATCAACACCAGGGAACTTCTGAAGAAAAAGCCACATGAAACTTACATGTCTGGTTCTACAGGGAAGTTCAGGAAGCAGAAGTAAACTCTCTTTTTGAGGAAGGCCTCAGACTGCTAATCCAAATCCTATTTTTCCCAACAGATATTTGGCGTGGAAGCTATGTGTTTGCAGGTGTTCTTATATCTGCTCTTACTTCTTTTTGTTAACTCCCTTATTCTGTAACAATTACGCCTGATGGAGCTTCTACTGGTGCCCTGGGATCACACTATTCTGTCTTGTTATTCCACAATATCAGTAATAAAAATTTCTTTCTTCATGTTTCTATTTGATTGTCAGTCATTGTCTCATTGCCAGTGATGTCTTTGGGTACAGAAATATGATAACTTGTATTGAAATTTCCACTTCTTATCAAATGGCTTGAATTCTGCAACAGTTTATTGTGATCTAGGGTGAGAATTCAGTGGAGATGAAGACACCTGAGGCATCTATATGAAAATGCTCAAGTGTAAGCTATATGTGTAAACTGTTCTAGACAACAGAGTCAATGTAACCCGTGGAGCCTACTCGGTGCCTTGTCAGCTGACAAAGTGGTTTGCATATGTTGCAGTGAGCCTGGTTGTTCTCTAGGCTCCATCTGAAAAAAAATGGTATCTTGTAAAATGTACTGTCAGTTTCTGTGTCTTGCCAAGCTGTGTCTTGTCTCTAAGGACACAACTCCCAGAAACTGGAAAAAATAAAATATTCTACTGTAATCATTAAGTTTCTGACCAAAAAAAAAAAAAAAAACCAAACTTTCTTGAGCTTCTCCCAAACGTAAATTAGGATTCTGTGAAACTGTCAAATCTTCTCTTGTCATTTGCTGTGACTTGTGCACGTCATAAACCTTTATACTCTAAACTGGTAACTCGTATAGCAATGCTGGGTCTTCTTCATGTGCCTTTATCCTGAAAATCTCTATCAATGTAATGATGTCAGTTCTTGAATCTCTCGGGCTTATTCAATACATTTAAGATACAGGATTGTTTGAGTTGGTATCCTGTAATAATGGGAGACTACATTTGTTGATACAGAAGGTTGCTCTGAATTTGCTGTCTGAGTGTCTTACTGTTCCATGTGAATAAAATACTTTCCTGTAAACATATTTTTTTGTTTCCTTTGTAGAGATTGTATATATCAGAGGAAGTCCTTTGTCCCTCAGCCCAATGTTTTTTACTTCTTATAGCACCAAAATCCTGTTTTGCTTTAGAGCTCGGGATTAATCTGAAGATCAGCAGCTAATACAGCAGAGAGCAGGTTTGAATCCAACCACCAAACCAAACCAGAAAGCAATAGCAAAGGACAGCCCAAGTTATGGTTGGACAAAGGTTACACAGGGTGGTCACTGACTCAGGACAGCCAGAGACACAGAGCCTAGACAGCTGCAGAGCAGTGGCAGTGAGCCAGTGTTCCTGAACAGACGAAGCCAAGGCCAAAAGGAGAAGGACTTAGATATTAGCTGCTCTCATACAGAATGAACAGAACAAGCTATATAAGAACCTTACATACTGTGACAAGAAATACAACAGCTAGTTGGAAAGAAAGTCCTTGAAGTTTCTTGTGCAACTTTTCAAATAGACATTCTCATAGCCAAAGTATTTAAAAATATTAGGTTTTGAGACATATTTAGTTCTAAAACTTGTATACACTAGGTACATCATAAACAATCTTTGCCTTCACATACATAATATACTAAGACATTAAAGCAAGGCCATAACTTTGCAGGCACATTTCAGTTTATGCAAAAATAATCCTACTTACCCTGCTTTGGCTGGGAATTAGGATCTGTGAACCCAGGTATATTGGTTTTAGTATCCCAGCTAGCCCACTCTTCATGATGGAACACTGTCTTATGTACTTTAACTGTTCTTTGAATAAACGCGTATTTATGAATGTCCTCTTTCTCTTTGAAAGTACATTTTTCAGATATAATGTGTAAACTGTGTGCATCTCCACTGGCTGAAAAGGTTACTTTTCCTATCCTATTTATAAAGCATATTAATGCTTTACAAAATAGTTGCAGAGCCTGACACAACAGCCTGGCAATTGAAAACCAGATGATTAAACAGCTCAAAAAGGTGGAAAGGAAATGTAGTACAAAGAGATTTCTGCAGGGAAACTGTAGCTGACTGTGACCCTCTATATTCTGTGTAGGACATACTCAGGTTGGTTGTATTAGTCATGGATACAGATGATGTCAGAACGAATCATCTAAATCTTTTCAGTTTTCTGTTATCAAAATATGCTACAGAGCTGTGGTATCAGATATGAAAAAACCCTTTATATTTATCTTTTTAATGTCAATAGAATTATTTTTCTTTAAGTTATGTGTATAATAATAATAATATATAATATATATGCTGCATATTATGCACATTTTTTCCTATTAGATCCAAAAATCTTTCCTTATGGGCACCCTTTCCCAAAGTACTTCTTAAAATAGAAGAGTGTGATGCTGTGGATAGGACTTAAACGAAGAAAACCAAGGAGACACAAACAAATTGTAGCAAATCTGGAAGGGGTGCCTGTATACTTCAGAAATGGGGTTGACTCATTAGAAGATTAATAGGCTGCACAGAGAGCTGGATCTTTGAAAGAAGTCAGTGAATTAAGGGCAGACTATTACCCTGCAGCTCCCATTAGCCTGCACATTAACCAGATAGATCTACAGATATTTCTGTCCCGTACAAATCACTGGAACAATGGATACAGGTTTTATATAAAATCAGTGTGACCATAAAATGGAATGTAGGAACATTTTACAATTACTGCAGTTATAATGGCCAAAGCCTTTGAATACAGCTTTGTCAGGATTTTTATTCTCAAGAGACTACCTATTCACGTATCTGAGGTAGCTGAACAGAGTTAGGCTTCCTAATATGTTTATTTTTTGCTCAGTAATAATTCATAAAACCATTTAGCAATTTTCCTGTAAAAATATTTTTTGATATATCTGACAGAAACTATACCTGACCTTGACTGAGGGCAAAAGAATGGGTAAGATGACCTGTCATCTGTGATTGCAAGCCACTGTTCTTATCCTTTAACTTTCAAACAAGGATCGGTTGTGATGACAGATTCAGTGAGATACAGCAGTCCCTTCCAAAGGGCTTGGTGTTCTGTGTGTGCAGAAGGGTTATAGGAAAGGTCAGCAAGGTCCTAAACACTGCACATGAAAGGGTTCAGCTGCGGGGGAGGGGGGAGTCTCTGCCCAGCACATTTTGAATTTCAGTTCCTTTATGTGAGATTCATATGACCAAATGGAACTTTTTCAGTGCATCATCAGCTACACCGGAGCGAAGAATCTAGGCCACCCTTATACCCAGTGGTTAGAAGTAGGCATCTGAAGGACACAGTTAATGCCATCAAAAAGGTCTAATATGGGAACTGTGCTCTGGAACTGCCCACTATTGACTACTGAGGATGATAGTACAGGTATAAACATGTGCAGTTTAAAAATCTATAGTTGAGTGAAATTACTTCCATCTTAACTTTCCCCTTGTTTGCATATTGCCATCCTTTTTCAGCAAAAAAATGATCAGTGGACTCAAAACAGATTTATCATACTGACTTTAGCTGATTTTTGACTGCTCAATATTTCATTATATCCACTCTGTTTGTGTCCTATAGCACAATGACTTATCACAGGCTTCCAATTTTGGCTGATGGTTCTGCACTAGATAAGCACATTATTAGTTAAGCTGAAGAAAATAAAAATAAAAGGCTATTAAGTTATGCATGAGAACTTACGAATTTCTAGAGTAATGGACTTTCTCTTATAGTCTCCCACACTGAACAATTACAAAGATGGGAAAGATATGGATTGTGTTGTCTTTCCCAATTTTACTTTAGATGTACTAAAAGAAATTTCTTCCTGATTCTGCCTTCCCATCACCATAGGACCCTGAACACAACAACTTAAAATTTTGTTGGTCAGTTCACTATGCTTAAACTGCAGGTTACTATTTTTATGTACTCCATATGCGCGATTAGTCGAAAAGCATGCTTTGAATAGATCCTGTAGTGTGGATGTAATATCCAATCGAAATGAAAAAATGGCAGTTTTGCTGTGCTCGTAGGTTGTGTAAGGTATAAAGAATCTCCTTACAGATGGCTTGAACCCCCATAAAGCTCTGCAGGAGCAGGAGTGTTTCATGCATTGACAAGTCCAAAGGTAGGGCTAATGAACTCGGGCCAGCAATGCAGCCACCACAGACCTGCCCATACCTGGCAGCTGGTCTGTCATATTCACGGAGAAGATATTTTTCTCCTGCATGCAACATCTCTTTGCCAAGTGTATTCAGACTTGGCACAGGTAGAAATAGTTGATGCTCAGCTATTTTCTGCTTTGATAGGAAATACTGGTGTTTGGTGAGTTTTTGCTTCCACATATGAAAACCATGTTCTCTGTTTCTTACAGCCTTCATCAAATACTTAGCTAACCATGGTTAAAAAATACAGTAAAGGAAGTAATATTCATTAAAAAATGCTATCTACCAGTCTTCTTGTAGTCACACTGATCATTTAGAATTATCAAATAAAATAAGGCATGATTTTCGGCGTGGACCAAATTACATGTATATATAATGAATTCAATTTCCATTTATTTCTCAGCGAGAATTTTTAAAAGAGAGAAAGATGGAAAAATTATAGATATTTGTTTTGAGCGAACACAATGAGACTGATTTGTTGTTTATAAACCAATGCTTATGTTTTGTTATGCATATATGACTATGCAATTAATTTTGCATCTTAGAGAACTGTGTTTGTTTAGTTCTTTGTCATACATTCCTGTCAATATCCTGAAGGAAAGGGGTGAAGATAGAGTGGCTTAAAAAACTAAAATAAAAACCTAAATCCCCCCCCCCCCCACCCAAAAAAACCCCAACCTACCAACAAAAAAACAAAACCAAAAGTTCTGATGAGGAAAAAAACTTCTATCTATATGGAGTAATATTTGGACCAATTTACTGTTCTGTGTTTGTTTCATTTTGGTTGTTTTATTGTAATGTTTTTATTGTGAATGAAGTCAGAAGTGCCCAGATTAGCAAATGAGTGCTTTTCTAAATCTTAATAATGAAAGGTCAATAAGGGATTCTAAGATTACTTGTGACAGATCTCAGCAATAATAGGGGAATATAGTTTTCAATTCACTTGTGTACTTCAGCACATTTATGTCAATGAGACTGATTATGTTTTAAGGCTGTGCAAAGAATTGATTTTTCAATTTAGCTTCCGAATTAAGCAATAAAAATAACTTTTATTCTGAGAAGCCAGTGGTTTTTGTTTCCTTTTTTTTACTTTAGGTCCCAGACTGATGGAAAAAAAAATCAGTTAGTTTGAGATTCATGTATTCTGTGGCCTTGTACAAACAATTTTCTTGGAACACAGGTAAGAGAAAGCCACGGAGAAGATGGACCAGATCCAGACAAAGCCACTGGAAAAAGCCTGATATTTCTTTCTGTTGGAGTGTTACAACATCCACCTGCGTTGTGCAGCCTAGGTTTAGTTTTCAGTTCAATTTAGGGAAATTAAATCTTGAGCTTCTTTAATCCTAACTGCCAAGCTGCAAATGGTTTTGTAAAAAGAACAATTCTAGCAGAAGTAACAAATCTTTATCTTCTCTTTTCTCTGCATTACCCTCAGAATACCTAAAGCCTTGGGAGAAGGGATTAATTTAACCTATGAAATAAACTTTCAGATTCCTACCCTCAGTCAGAAAGAGAACATACCTGAGTTCAGACAAGCACCATAACAAGTGGGATGTGGAGCATGCCAAGGCTGGGAAATATATGGATAGGATATCCATATGTTGGAGGTAGTTCATTTTGTATAAGACATCATCACTGAGTCAGAGCACAGTAGTTTGATACTGGCTCAGAAAACCTTTCAAGAGCCCCTGGATTTAAAAGCACTAATACAAAACAGCACAGTAAAAGGTAAATATGATCTCCAATTTCTGCTTTGCATTCTGAAGTCAGGGTGTTAACCTAGGATCTGGGAGAAAATTGGGAATTTAAGCAGGGACTGCCAAATTTTTTATGAATGTCAGGAGCAAGAGATTAAACAGGCATAATGATAGTTCTACATCTGCGTCTAATGAAATTTTTGAAATTCTGGTAATGAACACATTTGGCTTGCAGTCACATCATTTTGAAGTGACTAAAAATAGCTTTTTTGATGAATTTATACTTGGTCAAATCATCATCATCATCTCTCCTCATGTCTCTTCATCTGACAACAGCCTTAGCCACAGTCTTTCAATGGATTAGGATGAAACAGAATTAAAGGATACAATTGGGAACACTTGGCACAATAAGGGTGTTTGATATGGGGCAGGTTTCATTTTGCATCATGTTACTAAATTACTGCAGTTCCAGGAAAGGGGAGAAGAAATATTTCTAACTTCTCAAATGCACCAAATGTTGGAGTTACACAATTAAATTTTTTGATTTAAAGAATTTAAATGCATAAATGCAGATCCAGAAAAAAATGTTAAGATGCTGATGAACTGAGAATTTAGAACATAACTGTATGAACAAGGGCAATTTGGCAACATGGCAGTCACTCTATCTGCTCCTCTGCTCATGGGGTTTGGTGACTTCCCTGACTGCATTTTTGACAGATATTTTCTTTGTCATGTCTCTCAGTGTATTTCATAGACTGAGCAAAGGGATGTCAGTCAGAATTTAAAAAGATCTTATTTTCCCCCACATTAGTACTTACCTAATCCAAAACTCTCCCTACTCTCAGTGCCACGTACACATACATACAGAAAATTAAGAATAGGTGGTTATTCATATCCCAGTGATTTAAAAGTTTGTAGATGGAATTATAGCCTGGATTAAATCAAAATGAATAAGAGGAAATAAGAGGTCATTTTAACCCATAACGCTACATAACCTTTTTTTTTAAAGAAGGAACACAAATGATGTAAATTACATTTGTTTAAACTAGAGGAACATTTTATTATGCAGTGTCAAGGTTTCTAGGGAATTCGTGAATGTGTCCTGATGAGAACCAAGAATTTTGTTGAGAGGTAGTGTGCATATAAAGCACCATCAGAGGTTTGTCTGAGATCTCAGAAACAGGACTTCAGGTAGTAACTTTGGCAACCAAGTTCAATCTCCTGCTATTGCTGACTATTTTGTTACAATGATTTTTAAGATTTAGACATCTATATTAAAATAAACTCTTCTTCCCAGAGTTCCTCAATATTTTCTTCCCACAGTTTCTCACTTCAGATGGATACTTTTCAGAATTTCTCTCTGGTAAATGTCACAATCTCTTTAAACTCAAATGGCATACAAGAACAACCATGTCGAAGGTTTCTGTGTACTTTCTCCTTATTCACTCTTATTCATGTATTTATCTTTACCTTATTTTGACAATGTTCTATTTAAATTAAGCTCTGACATAGCTTTTTGAAGATATGTCTTCTTTTCCTTATTTTTTGTTTTTTTTCAAAATGCAAGTTGTTCCCTTAAATTAATGGCCTATTTGCTACTTACTGACTTACGACAGGCTAAAATTTATTCATTCAAAGAAATCAGGATGTAAATTTGAGTATCATATATTTTATTTCACTGTACTATGGAGTTAGATCAACCTGTTCATTAAGGAGTGTACTAACACAAGCATCTTCATTAATTTATGGAGTTTAGACTGGTTCTTGACTGAGACCATTCACACAGTAGTCAACCACTGATTTAATAACAGTCTTGGGGTGACTCATGCACAAAACTATTTCTGAAGCACACCATAAATATTATAGCAAAAAGCAAGTAGCTGTTTCGTTCAAAGTTTATAATCTTCTGCTGCATTGGCAGAGGCCAGGCCCTCCCAGCATTGAGCAGAATCAAAATTAACCTTTCTAGCTGGGTGCTTTGGGTATCCCTGTCAGCCCCAAGCTAGGCAATAGCCTTGTTGTGAGGGCATATACTTGAGATATGAAACCTGTGGATTTGTGTTTGTTGGAACTGAAGGGAAATAAATAATTCTCTGCAATATATTTTTCAAATGGGTTACATTTAATGGGTAGGTAGCATCAGGTGTGTTTTAGAAAAGGTGAGCCCTGACTGACTGTTTATGTGTTTAGCCTAAGGAAAAGACTTAGCATCTGAATCCAAAATGCTTAGAGAAACCACTTTAGATTTAGGAAAAAAAAAAAAAAAGAAAAAAGGAAAAAAGTGATCAGTTAAATGTACCTATTAACTGTCCTCTAGACTCTCTAGACTTCCCCAGACCTCCATACTAAGGATTTGTGACCCATGAATAGCTAAACCTTGCCAAGTTCCGTGACTTTCTGCATCACCAGCAGCACTGACCTGCATCCCCACCCTGTCAACAGCTGGTGACACCTGTACTTGCACACAGTCAGGGAGTACTCTTCAGCTCTAAGGCTATCTGATACAGACCGGCCACATCCATGCAATATTCTTCACTTTGGGCCTGTGCCTGGGATGGGATCCTTGGATCCATAGATTTAAGAAAGACTTTTTATATTCTTTATTTATCAGTTAGTACATTTGAAAGTATGAAATTGTTTTCTGAGCATGTTACTGAGGGCATCTGTTCTAAGTTCTGGGGTGTCATAGATGGGGCTTGTGGGTGTATTCATGGAACAAGACTTTCTGGAATTGTGGAGAGTGATGGGTCACAGTTTAGTAGGGGATAGCAGGGTGTATAAAGCTCTGGGTGCAGGCATAGCTCTTAGCTCATGAAATCCCAAACATTTTTTCTAGGAGGGCACTAGATGATACAGGCGAAAACCACGCCAGACACTATGTTAATTATTAAGTAGTACGAGTAGTTGAGTTCAGGTTTTGAGATTGCTCTCTAGTTCTATTTTATTTAGCACTGTAGACATAGCCAACTGAGATAAGGTTTTACTGCTGGGCTCATTTTCCCCTAATCCAAAAAAATGTTCAAACATGACTAGATAAGGAGACAGGGGCAGATAACATCAGGCTGGTTTCAATAACAAGGATTGAACAAAGGTAGGAGAAAATAGTTGCTTTTCCCATTCACAGCTGAAGTAAGCTTTGATTTTACCCTCTGCTACACATACATGTTTAGTGGATTTTATTAGAATGAGAATGCTGCAGAGACACCAGCGCAAAAATAGAAAGTAAACCAGGAATACAAATCACAGAGGTGCAAAGAAAATACAATGCACATGTTATAACTCAGATCTAAAAAAATGGGTGAAGAAGAGAAGTCTTGAACAGGACTTTCAGAAATACAACAAAGATTGCAATGACACCTTCATCCTATTCCCACAATAGATCTTTAAGGACTGTTGTCATTAACACCATGATACTGCATTTTATTCAGGTTTTTGTTTTAAATGAAGATCAAAATAGTAAATGAGTCTAGAGGTATGTCAGTAAAAGAGAAAAATATCTTGATATTTAAAAACTAACTGATACATCTTTTGCCAACTCTGGTGTGCAAATAATTATGAAAATATATGTCATCCTGTTTCTTTGAAAGGTGTTGAGGCAATGTGTCCATAAAGTAGAATAAAATAATAACTATGCAGATCCATTCAGAATATAAACAAGGAGATATAGCAGCTTAATTACTTCTTATTGAGTTTATGGATTTTTATATCACTTTATTCTAAGTGAGGATTTTGTAGACTGTCAAATTATTCTTATTCATATTCTTGCTATTACTATTTATTACTGTTACTATTATTTGTGTATCTTTACTTGAAAATGATTGTACACAATTCACTAATGGCAACAGAAATGACAAGAGACTTTGCAGTTGTCAGGTTTACAAAACAACGTAACTATTCACATTGTATAATGTGATAGCTAAAGTAAAATAATTATATTAAAAGTCAATTGTAATAGTGTTTTAAAAATGCAGAATATCATTGTTGCTCCTTGAATAAAATCTCTTTTCATGTCATTTTCCTCACAACACTCAATGCTGCTTGTTTTGTGCTGTATTTATATAAATCAATGTTAAATCACTTTTTTAAACATTATAGGTGATTATTAATTACATGCTTATGCTATTTATTTCAATAAGATAAATTTAGTGCTGAGACTGTGCTCTCAATCAGGTACATATTGACTACAGTATAAATGTAGATCTGTAAAGGATTGAACTGGCAGATCCCTTTCCATGCAGTGCTTTTACCTTTTAGTTCTGTTATGATTTCTGAGAGTTAGCATGAGAGGTACTTCACAGAATAATGGTCTGAAGTGAAGAAGTGCTGATTAAGCCTTTTGTCATTGCAAAGTAAATTATCAGCTTGCTGTTTTCAGAATCCCGTGGACATGGTGTGACTCTGAGAAATATTCTTTCTAATTTTTCAAGGAGATGAGCAAATCTGCAGGAAATGCTTACTGAGAAACCAAGAACCCAAGTTGGAAAGGAGGGATAAGAGATGACTGTAGCACATTTAATTCCTTTGAATATCCCGCACTCTGTCTTCTTCTGGTGGGGGCTCTAGCCTGTTACGTTTTAGTGCATCGACAGCCATACAAAGCTGCAAAGGTACTGAATCAATTACATTGTTTACTAGCAAAGATGACAGTGAGAAAAGCTTGAATGGCAGCTTTATGTTCTGCATTAACATCTAAAGACAAAGATATGAGAACAAATCTGTCATAAGGGCTTTGTACCATAAGGATCTCTCTTGCAAAATGTAGCCCAAAAAACTGCAATCACTTAGTGATGAACCTTAGAAATCCACATTTCCTTTGTGAGTAGGTGAAATGGTGTTGTACTGCTTCTTCCAATGGCAGGTTACTAGCACAAAACTCAATAAACTTGGCTTAAGTATACAGTATTAGAAGTAATTTACACTGTCTTGCTTAAAAAGATCTGTGAACTGCATAGATGAGATAATGATGATCAGCCTTAGCCACCCAGTTGAGTAATTTATTAAAAGCATGGCTTGCATCCAGATTCTGCTTGCTACTGGTTTGTGAGTTGGTGCCTTGGAGACCCTAAATCATAAGGAAACATCATTTCAATTAATATCCTCACCTATGTGCAGTTCTCCACCTCAATCAACAGAGACAAATATTGGCCCTACATGACTATAAAAGCATGTTTTTCATTCTTATATAAAAGTAAATCCATCTTGGAACTAAACAACTTGCTGCCAATGCTCTTTTTTGCTGGACTGATGTGATACTTTCAGATAGCAAGAGAGACTGCTGTTGTAATCAGGCACTTCCCACAGCTGGTGTTATTTGACAGTGAAATTGGGAAAACCTTTCTCTGTTCTTGCACCTTAAAAGAAAGGGAGCATGCTCAGATGAAGTGTACAAGTATCCCTGTGGGTGAAGCGAGAGGGCCAAAATGCACTGACAAGGACTGGAAGGGGTTGTTGTGAAACTTGGAGATGAAACGTCCTTTGTAGTAATCCTCTTCATCAAGGAAAGAATACACTTCACACAACAGATGTCTTGACTCAAGGTGTTTGGGAGATTCTGTGAATCCCTTGTCAGGAGAAGTGTGAATCATTTCTGGGAGGAGAGAGAAAAAGCAGATTAATAAAAGGGGAAGTGACAGCTCAACATCAGAGATGTTTATCTGAGTGTTTATCCGGCTCAATGTGATTCAGAGAAGAAATTAAAACGTTGGTCTCCTTCTGCCTTTAAGAGCAGAAATCATGTTTTAAGAAAGTCTGATGAGGAGAAATTATTATTATGTGTAAATGTGTAAATAAGCTGTGGTGGGCCAACCTTGGCTGGAGGCCAGATGCCCACCAACCTGCTCTATCAGTCCCCTCCTTAGTAGATTCATGCTTAGGAGAATACAAAATGGAAAAAGCTTGTGGGTGAAGACAAAGGCAGTTTAAGAAAGCAAAGGTAAAGGCCTTGTATGGAAACAAAGGATAGGAAAAGATTTATTTTCTACGTCACATCAGCAGGCAATGTCCAGCCACTCCCTGGGAAGCAGCGCTCCAGTACGCATAGTAGTTGATCCGGAAGACAAATGTAAATAACGAATGCCCCTCATTCCTCCTTTCTTCTAGCTGTTATTGCTGAGCAGATGTCATATGGTATGGAATATCCCTTTCATCAGTTGGGGCCAGCTCTCCTGGCTGTGTCCCCTCCCACGATCTTGCCCAAACCCAGCCTACTGGTGGAATGTTGGAGTGACAGCCTTGATGCTGTGCAAAAACTGCTCAGCAGTAGCCAAAACACTGGTGTGTTACCAACATCTTTCTAGCTACTAATACAAAGTGCAGCACTATGAGGGCTGCTGTGGTGAAAACTAACTCCCTTTCAGACACACCCAATACATAAGTCTAGTTATGCTGTAAATTAATTCAGCCCGGAATTTTATTTGAATAACTGCCTTATTCCATGTAACTGGGAATTAATATTTGACTGCAGATATTCTCCTTAATGACATAAATGTCTAATCCTTTATTTGAAAGTAGTTGTGGCAAAGTTACTGGCATTTTTCCTGCTTATGTGGCTGTATAGCCACAGCATTCTTTTCCTAGCTCATAAATCAGCCATACCCAAGGAAAGCATTTCAATGGATGTGTCTCAGGAAACAAAGAGTGGCCCCCTTGACTTCAAAAATGTCAAGTGAAGCTTTTGTTTTCTTCCTGGGCCAGATAACTACATTCTACAAATAGCTTTGACCTTTTTCCTCATGGATAATAAATCTACAATTATTTTCTAGAACTTCCTTATTTTGTAGTTTGGATTTGGATTTTATGTTTAAGGAAAAAATGTACAGGATCAGTAACGGTTGAAGCCAAGTTTATTTTTTTAATAAACTGTGAAAACTACAGAAACAGTAATTTGTACCCAAGAAAGGGCTGATTTTTCTGATTAACACGCTAACAATTCCTATTGCTAAGGTTTTAATGTCTATAATTATAAGCTATATTAATATATTAGTCTATTTTAAAAGCTGTGAATGCAAATCTTCACATTAAACATCAGTATATTTTATGACACAGCATTTATCAGTAAATTTTCTAATGCAGTAATGGAGCCTGGTAATAGCTAAAATAGGATTATGTCAGATGGGTAATAAAAGCAATTAAAAAAAAAAAAAGGGGGCGGGTTCTTGGATAAAAAAATCTATGAAAGAATTGCTTACCTAGCAATGAATTTAAACAAACAATTCCACAGCCATTTTTTTTGTTTCTGTTTGCCAATTATTTCCACACCTTAACAACTCAGAAGAACATCATGTAAAGAAAAGGACAAATATGTGGATGCACTTAGAAGCATTGTACAAAAACGTTTCTGAAGCTGATCCCGAGAGCTGCAGAATGATCTAGGTGACTGATTGTTAAAAACTGCAGATGAAATTCAACACCAATAATTGCACAGAAAAGCACATGGAAAGAAAAACAATCCTTGTTATAGATACCATGACATGCATCAGTGTAACTGTTTCCACTTTGAAAGAGATCTTGGGAGCATTTTGGTTAGTGCTCTGACAATCTGGGCTTGATGCTCAGTAATGTTCAGAAACCAAGCACAGTGATATAATTTATTAGCAAAGGAATGTAGAGCAAAGCAGGAAACATAATTAAACCAATGGGTAAAAGTGGTATTTGCAATTTTTAAATATTTCATGGATTTCTGGAAATTCAAACATATAAAAATCTCCAAATCTGCAAAAAGTATGGAGAAGGGGGTGTGGCATAATAAGAGGTAAGAAATTGCTTAGGACAGGTGCAAAATGAAACAAAGACCTTGGGTTTCCAAATTCTGATTGTTTTCCCTTCAGATATACAATTTCCAGAGTACATGCTTGGCATGTTTCTTTATCAAAAGGAAAAATAATTAAGTATATTCCATTATGGTCTTTAGGGTTGTATGTATTTGCTCAAATTAGTGTTTGAATCTTAGACACCTAAGTCTTAGCTGTTCACCTTAGCTATGCTATCTAATGAGTGGGGGAAAACAGTCACTACAGAAGAGTTTAATCTCACCTTTAAAACAGTAATCCAAAATTGCTCTATGTCTATTTCCATCCATTAATTTCAAAGATGTCTTACAGTGACTACCTCAGCTACAGTAACATGCTACCGGTGTTTCTATGATATATATGTGCCCCTGCTTATTTCTGCATATACAGCATCCATATCCACATAACACATACATAACATTTATATAAAATATATATATAATAACTCAAAAACTTTTTTTTAGTGTGTGCATACAAATAGCTCTTTGTTCTCCAACATTGTCCAGAAGAAATCCTCTATACAGACTAAAGGTTGATCAGTTTTCACTTTACTTCTCCAATGGCTAATTTGTCATCAAGCGTTGGCCATTATTTTATTATATAAACGTCTAATGGAGGAGAAACCAACTAGATAGCAGTTTATACAAGAAAAATCTCAAAAAACACACTGTTAGTTGGCGATGCAAAGCTATTTCTAGCACTCATTTACAATAGTAATGTAAATACTATTCACATACTCTACTGCTCGCCACTGCACGATGCCTGCTTATTTCAAAGAAGCTTCTACCATTTGAAGAGATGTTCATAATTACAGTGGAAAACATGTTTTCAGTGGAGTGTGATGATTTGAATGGAATGTGAAGACATGAAGTAGTAATAATGGCTAACAGGTCATGGGTTAATGAAATAGTTTTCCAGTTTCCTTGCAAGTCATGGTATTTTTTCCTACTTTTGAAAAAAATCAATGATAAGAGTGCAAAGAGTGTGATTAAAGTTCAAAGCCAGTTGTAGTAAGAGCCAGTTATAGCCAAAATATTGCATTGTATAGGTGGGTAGGATTTTGCTGCATGGTTTTTATCAGCTTAAGGCTGTAGTATTTCCATTTTTATTGTTACCTGAGAAATACATTTCTAGCACTGTTTGTTCATGATGCTACTAACCCATTGTAAGTCCATAAGATTTGTCCTTCAGACACTGCACAGCCTTCCTGTCAGATTGTGGATTGATTTAATAAAATTATTGTTGACTTCAGCATGCTTAATGGTCTGGAACCTTTTTCTATTAACTATTTGCATATTCCTAATGGAAAAACTGTGAGGTATTTCTCTGTCAGCGGTTTGATAGTCATAAATATCACCTTACAACATTTGGACAGAAAGGCATTTTTTCTCCCATATTCCCTTATCACATGTTTTTGCTTCTTGTCTTTTTTAGTTTGGAATTACCATGTATCTTAAATTGAATTTGTGAAGCTGAGGTGAAATGACGTGCAAAAATATGGCCTTTATTGTATATTTACACAGAACACAGTAAGGCTGTGAACCTGAACATTTTACATTCAGTAGGAAAAGTCCAACTTAAAAATACAGGAATTTGATCAGGTCCAGTGAAAGCACATTCTTATGCTAAAGGAGGAAAATAAAAGTTTCAGGAGTGAGTGTAGATTTAGATATGGACAAATATTCAATGGAATTAATGAACATTGCCCTTTTTATTCTTAAGCAGTGAATATTAATGTTATTTTAGTCCAAGCCATTATAGTTATCGATATCCAGTAAGAACTGGGGAAAATGTACTGTGATTTTTAGTATAAAGAAGATAAGTTATGTTTGTGCTAGAATCAGAAATATGAAATATGTGGTAATTTTATTCTTGGAGTGTGTCTTTTGTCATGGCAACTATTACATTTGTTTTTTATTAAGTAAGAAAGATTATTTTTCATCTTAACAAATGCTTTCTTCTTTTACTTGCTAATGAGAAAAAATGTCTTCCACAGCAAATTTAGTAGTAAATTTTGTCAGTACAAGCCTGCCCTATTTAACATAGTTCCTTTCTGGACTTCTCTGTGTTCAGGTTATTACAGAATGTTATTGGTATTTTTGGTTTTTGTGATATTATTAGTATGGTGTCAGTATATACATGGGACATCAACACTGGAGGTAGAGAGAGAGAAAGCAAAAAAGAAAACAAAAATGTTTTTCTGTTCCAAGGAGTTACTAACTCTCATGAATTCAGAAGTAAACTTCTGGGCAGTAAGTGGAACATGAGAGGATCCTTCTGAGGGAATAGTTAATTGCAAAGTTCAAATCAATGAAAAATTATTCAAAACAACATACATTCCAGATTTTTCCTCATAAAAATGTTTTTCTTTCCAAAGTGAAACCTGTCCGTCCTTCATTAACTAGTAATATTTGAACCTCACTAATTCTATCAAATTAATACCCAAAACGTTAGACAGCTGTACAATCAGAAAAGGTCTGTCTCCATGTTTCCTTTTCCATTTCATTTTTCACATATATAAATATTAACTGAAGAAGAGCTTTCAACCTTACCATAGTCCTTGTCAGGAGTGAATTCTAGTTTCAGAACAGTTTCTCAGTTTCCTTCTCTCAGCCAAGAATATTTAGTCACTTGTGTGAAGAGAAGCAACTGTACAGAGGTATTAATGATTAAGACAGTCACCTGGCATGTACTTACTTGGCAGGTGAGTTCAGTAAACTCTACAAATTCTCAACAAATATTGCAACCATTCTTAAATCTATCTTATCCTTTTCAGACTGATTATTTATGATCTCCCAAAGTTCGATACTTTTTTCATAACATGGTTGGATATAGTCAAAATCATACTGAAAGCATGGAAAACAAGCTATATTGCAATGTAAAATACGTTATTGGATACTGAAAAATGTGGGAAATGCCTGAGGAAGAGGCAGTACTTTAGTTCTGTTTAGAGGTGCAAATTCACTGAGACTTGCAACATAACTTATTAAGAAAGTTTTATAAAATTTCATGAGTCTTGATCAATATCAAACAAGAGACTGCTTACTGAACATAAAATGAAGGGTGGCATAGCTTATGCTGTGGTTCTTTATTTTATATGTTTAAGGTGCTTAAACCTTAGCTGGAATCTTTACAGCTTTGTTTTCCATACCTTTTTTTTTTTTAATAACAGGAGTTTTGTCTTAACACCTGACATTCCCACTTATTTTTCAAGCATTTCCTTTCATACTCATGTGACCTGTGCATGGTCTCCATTCTTTGACTTCTTATCATGCAAATGCCTAATATCCCTGTTTTTAAAAAAAAAAAAAAAAAAAGTTTTCTCCCAATCCTATCTTAAACAGACAATTAGCCTTACAAATTGAATTCTAATAATTTCTTTCCTTCTTTGACAGATTTCTTCATCTCTTCAACATAAAGAAATACATGTGCTTCACAAGCATGGGTGTGAACGAAAGGCAGCTCATAGATGTTCTCTTCTTCCAAGGAAAAGGACAAGGAAGAAGGACAATTTGTAATGCCCCACATCAGAAGGGAGTTTACAGCTCTTGTCTCAAGAAAACCAGCCATTTATGCTGAAGAACATGTATTCCAGAGCCCTGCCTGTCATCATTGTGTGTGTGTGTGTCTATTCCAAAAGAAGAGTGCCTGCTTTGAAAACCTTTGCTTCTGTTACATATATCCTAAATTGGACACACAGGTAGTCTCAATAAGAAATAATAGCTGTTTTTCAGATATTCAGTTCCCTAGCTTTTCATAATATCAATTCAGCAATTTTTCTTCTGCTTTTCTTGAAAAACTATTATTAGCAAAATTTAAATTGCAAACTAAGACTGTGACAAATAAGGTCAGCCTCGATCCTAAATACTATTTGCTCTTAGCATGCAGGTATTACTGTTATGGCTATTATGACATTTCTATGAATAAATAGTGCATATTATATAGAGATCTATTTCCATTCCAAGTAATACTTTTCACTTTTCACTAGAAATATTCAAATAGAATGTGATTTACAAGTATTACCTAGTTTTTATGTTACAATGCTTTTTTCTGTTGGATACTCACATGCACATTCCTACATACATAGGCATACATATATTCATATATATTTTTATACAGCTTTGAATCTGCCAATTTGAATTATGAAATCATATAACTACTGCAAACAGAGCAAGCAATTCTTGTTGCATCAAAACTGACTCAATATACAAACTATGATGATTACAATAACATTTCATGATAGTGAAAGCATGAACATTTCAAATATGATGTTAGAGTGACAAAACCCCCTTTGCAATGTATCTTTATATACTTCTTAAATCGTTCAGAATCTCACTTTTCCATGAAAATGCTGTCAAAGAAATGAATGCAGTATGCTTTTAGGTAACCCTGGAATTACTATGTTTAGAGCTCAGAAACAGATCAAAGGAGAGCTATAGAAGTTAAAGTGAAAGGAAATCCTTATGTTCTTTCCACATATGAGACTCTAGGGAGCATGTGCTTGAACGAATAAGAAAATAGAGCTGCAATGATTAGGCGATTTAATGTTATTTTAGAACAGTTACTGCAGATGAACAGAGTTTGTGTAAAATGAGAAGAGTCAGTCAACAAGTTTAAGCTTGCAGGTACAATCTCAGAGGACAAAACTGTGCCTCATAGAATGTTTAATCTTCTACCATCACAAAAGTGCATTCTTCTGCTTTCTGGTTCTAGATGCTCAATGACATACTCTCACAGAGATTACATGTAATTGCAAAATTTCAAAGCAACTGGTTTTTGTGCTTATATGCTGTTATGGAGATATATGTACATTAGGTACCAATGCTAAAAAGGTTTGGTGGAGTTTTTTCTTCATTTTTTCCACAGAAAAGCATTGTATTTGACAGAATAAACATTACATGTTTATACAGTCGAATAAATATTTTAAAGGGAAAACATGAATCAGTTTTCTATTGAGACATTTTGGGATAGCTGGAAGACATATTGACTGAAATTAATCTTAAGTTTGTAGTTTTTTAGTTTGCTCTAATATATATAATGAAATAAAATTTTAGCTTGAGAAAAGTTAACAGCTGCCTGCAACAATGCTTGAAATATACAATCCAGGTACACCCAATCTGAGTCTTTGGACACAAATGCAAGTTTGTGTCCAAAAGAAAAAAAAACAAGAGTACATTATCTCCTTCCCACTGGTGACTTAGTTAACATAAAAGGAAATCTGAAAGTGTGGCCAAGCCAGGAGCCACAGCATGTATCCCAACTCCCTAAATCAGAGAAACAAGTCTGTGGAACATGATGGTTACTTAAAGGAAGCCTAACTATACTAAGTCGGTTCAAGTTGAAGAAAACATATTTTAACTAAACATACTCCTATGTAGAGATTTCAGAAAAAGTCATTAATAAAAGAACACAGCAGAGCATGGTTAGAACTGGAAAGTTTTGAGAAATATAAATCCAAAGGCTGGATTTGCTCATGCATTTGTAGCATCTTCTTTCTCTAGTGAGTGGAAGGGATTGTAATATGTCAGTTTACTGCTGACAAAGCCGTATTCTTTGACAGAACTCTATATACTGTATTAACAGTGTAAGTACGGAGAAAAAAGTGTCTCCAGAGAGGTGTATTTTAGAATATGAAGTAAGAGCTATTGTTTTGTGGGTTTGCGTTTCTTTTGTGTGTTGTGGGGGTTTTGTTTGTTTGTTTGGGTTTTTTTTTTCATCACAGAAATACCTTAGCAATAGAAAGGGAAACTAATGCCATTGAGGATTTCTACACAGGCAGCAGAAGATAAAGCGGTATCAGAGTGTTTGTTTCCACTGTGAGTTACCTAAGGTACCAGTAGGAAATTAACCTAGACAGCAGTCACAGCCAGTACATATCAGGCTGCCCCAAAACTCTCTTTGCAATAATAGCAACTTCAGCTTTTGGTGATACCACTGGGCTGCATAGGAGACATGGAAGACAAATACATTGGCAATTTTGTTGTTGAAATAATCTCTGTCAAATTCAGTCCTTGGGCAAAAGTATATAATACAGTTCAACACTGAGTTTCCCACTTGGACTATTGCAGTATACTTTTAAAGTATATGACAGATCTTAGGGTTCAGAAAGGCTCCACAAAACCTTTCCACATAGATACCATAGTGTAACATATTTTGATATACCATCTTATTTAGATTTTAGACTGTGTAACCGGATTCAGTGACACACTTCTCTGTGTTTCAGTGAAGAACTTCAAGGCTGTCTGTGAGGTGAAGTGTGGGTCTCCTGTTGACAGTACTGAAGACTACGGGGACTTCATTATAGTATGTGTGGAAAAATGTGCGTTTGCATATGGTATCTAGAGGAATAGCAAAATAGGGAAACGTTTGACTTATGCAATGATCCTTTAGTAATCCATCAGGACTACTAGGATAACAGGGTACATAGAGATATGGATTTATGTAACATTTTCTGTTCTATTTTTTTTTTTTTGTGTGTGTCTTGTTTTTGTTTAGTGATTGACAAATTCCCTCAAGAAACTCAAGGTATGGCTATAAGTCATTCATGAACCAACATTTATGATCAACAGTCTTACCTGAGGTGAGGGAGCAAATCAGAAAGGAAGGCTATAGGCCTTAAATTTGGGAAATCATAGGAATTGTAGGAGGTGAACAACTTTTTAAGCCTTTGAACCTAGTAATTCCCAGTGGAATAAGTGAACTGCTTATGTTCCTTGATCTTGGATGGCTGAACTTAGCTTAATAATAATGAAATTTTGATGGCATCTCTGCAGCATCATCCAGCATTATACAGTGGGGGGAAATCTTGTTAAAGTTCATGACTTGACAGTTTCTAACTCACACTTAATTATTTTGTTTAAAAAAGCACTAGGGGGAAAAATCTGAATTTGCCAGCTTTTGAAATGCATTTAAAAGCATTACATTGTGTTTCAGGATGCTTGGGGCTACTCCTATATATGGAGATTGCTATGTTATTCAGGATAAAGTGTGGTTAATTGTACAGAGTGTGAATGTTGTTGCAATGGTCAGGTTGCATAAGCACAGTTTGCAGCATTCTCCAACTATGTCTTAGTCTAAATTGCATTTTGGAATTATGAATTTTGGATTACTTTTGGCCCAAGGTTTTGGAAACAAAATCCTTGTTTATTTGATAATACAGTTGTCATTAGAAAAAAATGAAAGCATCCCCATGGAGCGGTAAACCATTCAAGGATGTTATATATCCCAGATGGAAAGGTGGTATTGACCAACCTGAGACCACCACTCTACACCCTTTCTTGGGTGACTATCTAACTGATAGTCATGTGGAATTTAGCTCTGCAAATACCAGATGATGCAGGTGGAGACACATCAACAGGTTGGAGAGAGTCCAGAGGAGGCCACGAAGATGGTCAGAGGGCTGGAGCACCTCTGCTATGGGGACAGGCTGAGAGAGTTGGGCCTGGAGAAGAGAAGGCTTCAGGGAGACCTCATAGCACCTTCCAGTACCTGAAGGGGCCTACAAGGAAGCTGGGGGTAGACTTTTTACAAGGGCCTGTAGTGACAGGACAAGGGGTAACAGGTTTAAATTGAAAGCAAGTAAATTTAGATTGGACATCAGGAAAAAAATTCTTCATGGAGGGTGGTGAGGCACTGGAAAAGGTTGCCCAGAGAAGCTGTGGATGCCCCATCCCTGCCTGTCTTCAAGGCCAGGATGGATGAGGCTTTGAGCAACCTGCTCTAGTGGAGGGCATCCCTGCCCAGGGCATGGGGCCTCAAAATAGAAGATCTTTAAGGTCCCTTCCAACCCAAACCATTCTATGATTCGATAATGCAACTCCTGTTATTTGATGAAGCACACCGGTAAAAGAAAGGACATCAGTCATCAAATCAACAAAATGATATTTTGGAGAAAAAAATAACTAAAAGGAGAAATTAGAGATATTTTCTGTAGAGGTAGAGAGTATTAAAGATAGTGGTGAAGTATTGTCTCAAGCACTAAATACTGCCTTCGATGACCGAGACAGAGGAGCTGCATAAATATGTAAATGGCTAGGATGAGTGGAGAATAAGGGTCAGTATTACCAGCAGATATTGCAAGAGCAAAAGGATGCCTATGAAAGATTATTTTTGCTATTTATAAATATATTAAGAGAATATAAACTAGAGGAAAAAAAAGTATTAACTTTAAAGAATAGTGTTGGCATATGATGAAATTATTATAAATTTACCATGAATCTATTTAGGCTGGAAATTTAGAAACTATCTTCATAAAGAAAAAGAGAAACTTCCTTAGACTGATAGGTTGACTGCAATCAAACTTTTGTGTGGATCTTTCATTAGTTTTCAGTGAAGCTTCCATCAAATGCCCTCTCTATAAGATGACTTGATATTTATTGCAGAGATAGTGTTTTGAAAAAAGGAAATGTAATGACATTGCCCCTTTGACAGGCAAAGAAATATTGTCTCCTACAGCATGTGTATGTTGTAAAATAGTAGATATACAGGAATAATTTTAGAAAGCGTAGTCTGTAACCATTTACTTCAGTAATGATCATACTAGACAATATAGGATAAGAGACTGGGCTGAAAAGATAGGAATGAGACTGGCAATAGATTGCATGTGAATTTGGGTGGCAAGTATAATAAAAGATTTGGGATTTTTTCAGGTCAGAAATTTTGACCACATGAAACGTACTTATCCCTTCGGAATTGCATTACCTGCAACTTGTTAATCACTTACAGGTCCTGTACATCAATGTTCTCCATCCATCTTTACAAAAAAACAAATGGGAGATAAATAGGAGCATTCTGAATAAAGCAAGAATATTTACCAAGCCTATTGTATATTTTTCCTTGGGTCCTTTGCACTGGGCAATGATGTTCAGTACTGACAGTTTACATTTTAAATAAGTAGATGAGACAAAGCAAATTAATTTCACTGTTAGTATGCTTTTCATAGCATACTACGGGAAAATATATCAATACCACCAGTCAGTACAGAAGGTAACTTATTTTAGACTTCTTTAATAATTATTTGGCTTGATCAATGACATGATAACGATAGGTAGGAAACTTAAACTTACATTCTTATTCTGCTAGAGGGTTTCCAGACTATGACAGCCATATATGATGAAAACAATACTTCAGGGTTGATCTTTCACAAAGGCTTTGTACTGAAGTTAAACTGAAAGTAATGACATCTATCTAGTCTCAGGTGAGGGTAATAATGTGGAAAAAACAAACCATGCATTTGCCTAAGAGTGATGTTAATTGAAACAATCTTTGCTGTAATTCTGTGTTTCTTAGGTATGTTTATACAGCCTCTCCAACAACAAACACGAAGTAAATTTTGCTTAAATTGTAGACTTAGATATTTCAGTAGTCCAGAAAAATCAGTTTAATGAGAAGAGGCGTAATTTACCTGACATTTTAGGGGAAACTGACATTAACATTTTGATTTTTTTTTCTATTTTTACATCTAGATGTGGTCAAACATGACTGCCCACCCATTTCCTAGCACCACTGGAAATATGCCATAGAGCCTCCATAAGATGTTTTCTCACCCGAAGATACTGTGATAGATTTATATGCATGACGCAATATCATGCAGAGATATCCAAGTGTGTTGTGAAAGAGCTGGCTTGGCTAGTTGGTTATCTGAGTATTGTTCAGTCCATACTAATATATCTTGTTTCTCAGGCCACTGTACTTCTGCTTCTTTGCTCGGCAGTGCATTTGCCATCAAAGTACAAGATTTCTCATGTTGTATTCAATAGTATTTCTACTGAAAAATGCAGTTGGAGACATTGTAGTACTGAGGTACACAATTTAAGAAAACACTCTTTACAAGAGTCTCAGGTACTATTTTTTACTATTTTTGAGTTTTTGACTTGTGCAAAAGATGCTTTTGGAATACCTTTAAAATTAAAAGCTGACCCTTGAAACAAACATATATAAGAGCTGATTCTGGGACAGATGATCTAGATGATGAGATTGTGAAATACTTCCAAGTGTTCTGTCCTAATGTCTGTACTGGAGACCCCTTGACTTAAAGAAAAAAAAAATGTTCTACAGGGTGTGTCTTCTCTTTTAGACAAACTGTGAAGCCCCATGATTTTTTCAGCTGATCTTCCCAATGTGAAAGATAGGCTAGGACTATTTGGGAAATTGTATAGAGAGTATACATTTTACGTTTATCCTGTTGCATATTTTTCCTGAAGACATTAAGTAATGTTGATATCATCTATGCCACAAGAATATAGGTAATTTCTGGCACACCCCTTCAGTTACTACTCTCTAAATATTCCATTACTGCACACCAGTATCTTGTAAGTACCTAGATATAATAGAAAGATGACATGAATTATTAATAAATTTATCAATAGTTATATTGGACACTGACTAGAGATCTGGAATCTACTCTCAGTTCTGCTGATAGCTTTTCACAGCTCTGCACCACCTTCCTTTCTTCATGAAGTTAAGATAACAATCTTATCAATATCCATTGTAAACTTGGGGTGATTTTTCCTGATGGAAAGTTATGTCTGAAAGATGGAAAGAATGACAAGTTACCTAACCGCATCTCTGTTGCAGATGCATTTATATTCAGGTACAACTTCACAGGTATTGCAATCATTATGTAATAGGTGCCACATTTGTCTTTTAAAAGACATTGCTCTTTCAATTCAATACAGATATTCTCTAACAAAGGACACTGTTTCATTAATGCTGAGTTAAGTTTGCCTGTGAGCTTGTGCCCTACCTAAGGATTAGTGAAATTTAACCTTTTAAAACCAGAAAGTTCTGAATTATAGGATGTGAAGTTGATGATCTACCATCTTTGAGCAATGCCCTTAAAAGTCTACAGTATACAGATTCATGAGGGAATAGAGCATTTGATAACTTTAAGATGACACATAACACCTTTTTTTTTTTTACCTTTTTAAAGCTAAAAGGTGTGGCTAAGTGAACTACAATGATTTGAAGCTATCCCCACATGGGTTACAGCTAGGAAGTAACCCCAAATATATGATGTTTTATAATCCCTTTATATACTTCCATAAATTAAATTGATTTTTTCTGCAGGTTTTTCATTCTCACAACACTGAAAAATCCATGACAAGAAAAGACTTGAATTTCATTGCACTCATATTGGATTAAGACACACACAGTCCTCTCTCTCCTTGAATATGCCCAGTATAGGCTCAGACCCAGATCTCCTCATACTGCCAAGCTGCTCCAACTAATCCCTTCACCATTCAACATCACTGCACTTAGCACAGTGAATCCAGCTGAAATACATGTGGATTTTTGCCAGCTGGGGAGAAAGAGTAGAGCCAATATTTCACTGGTGTATTTTAGCATTATTTTTCTTGATATTCACAAGTTTAAGTTACATACACATCAATTCCCTGTTTCCTGGTTTTCAGATATCTGAAAGTCATTGGATTAAAGATTCTGGAAAAGAACATAACTTCACTGATCTTTTAAATCCTGGTAAAAGACATTTTTGTCAGGCATTTACTATGTAGCACATGCTTCAGATCGAAACAAACACGATTTTGCTGCATGCCAAAGTAAGTTGCCATGAAACATTCTATACAGAGTGGAGAAACAGGGAAGGGGATTATTTGGCTGTTAGGAGCTTCTGTACATACCTGGGGGCATGCAAAATTTTGTGGAATAGAGCAAAGTGAGAAGAATGCATGGGATTTAGTAAGAAAAATAAGGTAGGGTCAGAAGATGCTTTCATGATTTAAAGCTCGGGGGTTGGGATCTGAAGTAGATGACAGACATAAAGGGTTTTTCTGTAGTGCTGCTGGCAGAGAGATTATAGTTGTCCTGGAACTAAGCAGTAGGAAACAAACATTGTGAATACCAGAGGGAATGAGATCAAGAACAGAATCTGCAAGAATTTCAGCAGACAGTTTAGCCCCAAAATAAAATATAGCTGTATGGATTTCTTTTGAACTTGGGTATGTCTGTGGCATTGCTTTGTATGGGAAAAGTGAACACTTTTGTTCTCTGTTTGTCCTAAGAGAGAAGTTTGTGCCTCGAGAGAGCAACATATTGCAAAACCACCAGTCACCCAGCAAAACATGAAAAGAGGCTATGATAACTGATCAAGGATTTGGTAGGGCCTGTGGAAGCAAAAATAGAATAGATGTTAGAGAAAATGCATCATTCATCTCTGGTGCAGCTATGCTCATGCAATGACATTGTACAAGGGATGATTACTGATGAGGTGATAAAAGGCAGTAGGGAGACATGAATAAAGATATGTAAGGAAGGTCACAAACACATGATTCATCAAAAAATGAAAATCCTTAGAAACAAGTCAGTTCTCAAACTGTTGTGCAAGTCTTCCTTCAGCAAAAGGACTTTCCAAGCATGGAATCAAATCAGTGCCTAGTTTCCTTCTGTTAACATAATAAATATCCCAATTTTCACCTTGTAAAGAGACTACACGGGGGGGTGGGGAGGAAAGTAATTTCAAAAAGTCCATCAATGCCTTTGCTAAAGTCTTCAAACTTTATAACATTATGAAAATGAAATGCCAGATTCCCACACAGTCTGGATCATAACATACAAGGTAGGTGCTTTTATGCTGCAGGATAATTACAAATACATCTCCAGTTTCTACCTGCAGGAACAGCTACTGAAATTGCACAACTGTAATTAATAGAGTAACTCTATCTGATAAAACTTTTGGCTGTAAGGAAAATAAAAAGGGGGAGAAAACAAAGGAGAAAACAAAAATTACAGATACTTTTAGACATTAGTTTGACTGTGCATAAAACCTTCACAGTTCTAGATTTTACCTAACAACCCTCTAAATAACATTTTGTCTCAGTACAGTTTTAGAAGTGCATGGTGGATAATAGTGTGAATCTGAAAAAGTAATAAAAATATGCCAGTATAGGATTTTTTAATATTGCCTTTATTACTGTAACACAGAGTCTGCCTGTACAGTCATTGTTAAGGAGTTGACTGTAGAGCTAGATTGGTGTTGTCAGCATCTATCTACATGATTGGAATAGCGGTGCTACATAAAAACATATTACCAGCTCCCAGTGGATGGAAATATTTCTGGTTAATGCCATTATTTCAGATCTGGATAATAGTGCATATGCACCATAATGTGTCGTCCACTGCCCAAGATGAACTCATGAAGTCTGGCTCCTCAACAACTTATGTCTTTTAGGAATAGGAATGAAATTTTCATAGCATGGTCTCTGTGTTAATTCTTTCTCATGTAAAATATCTTTCCCATGATATAATTATTTAGAAGGACATTATCAACATCGATACTTAACACCTTCCTCACCTACAATAAAAGGCTGCCAGATTAACCCTAATAGTGAGACTTTTTTGTTTTTTTCTTCAAGAGTGGCTGCTCATCAAATGTATTTTACCCTTTATTCACTTTTTATTTGTAACATTTTCTCCCCTTTATATTTTGAGTGAAGCAAAGGCAGGACATGCACAACCCAAAATTGTGAACCCCTGAGTTCCATTAACGTGGATACTTTGTGTTGTGTGTTGAAATTGAAGTTTTAGGTGTCCTTTATCTCCTTTTAATCTGAGATAACTCCTTAATGGTATTTTTCAATGTTGTTAACAAAGAAAAATGTGTTCTGTTTATATTTAGATAACACAGACAAATTCAAAGTTTCATATAGGAATAAAGGGTCTTTGGGTTCATATTGCTTATATTATCTTTGGTTATTCTTGCATTTAGAAATTTCAGCCAGTGCTTAAGATTCATTAAAGTATATAGCAGATATGATTTACTGTAATTAGTAAATAAGGGCATTATTAATTTCCCTAACCATTAGCAAGTATGTGCAGAAGGAAGAGTTTTTGACTTAATATATTTTATAAAGTATTTCTGTCTTAGGTTCTAAATTATAAAACCAGCAGCTTTAAAAATATATACTTGTTTCCATTCAGATCTTTGTTTACGTTTCATATGTATTATAATAGTACCTAAGGAATAAGAACTTAATCATAAAACTAATGGCTATTCTTATACTCTGAAATATCACATTTTATTACATTTTTAAAAGAAAACTTAGCAAAATAAAACATTTATTGACTGGAATTAAAAAAAAAAAAATTTAATGATGACAAGTACTATTTATGAATCATGTCAAAGAAGGAAATAATCCTAAAGAGACTAAATTATGGAAGAAGAAACAGAAACTAAAATCCAGTCACCCACTGAGCTCAGATTACTTTTCACAGTTACTCACAGACTAGCAGCCTTCAGAACTGAGTGTATCATCACAGACAATAGGGTGATAACAGCTGCTAAAATAAAATGGATCATGGTTGTATAGGGATTTGTAAATAATCAAGGGTACTTTAAAGAAAGTTAGTCTCACCTAACTGAGACTCTTTGCTGGCATCTCCAGGGAAAGAGTGAACACTGAGAGAATGTGCAAGTTGTTCCTTTGAATTAGCATTTGCTTGTGTAGTGTAGGAGTTATTTCTAGAGGTAATCAAAGCTCAGGTGATCCATTTGGTCTGGCTGTGCACCATGTGTCATCTGAATCAAGTAATCAAAATAAAATGTAACCAGCAGTGCATTAAAGAGGTTGATAGAAAGAGATCCATGGTCTAGCTTACCTGGCTATTCTCATTTATCTGTTTTGAACAATGAAGGCTTTATACCAAAAAGCCCTTTCAGGAAATGAAGTAATTGACAGTGTTAGGGATCTATGGTTTAGGGCTTATCTATGTTAGTGCAGACTCTTAATCAAGATATGTTACACCATTATGAAACCGAGCTTGCATACACAGACTGTAGCTCAGTCAACCTCCCCATATTGACAGACTCAGCCTGCACAGGAAACAGATCTATAAAAGGGAAAAACATTTTGGAAATACCATCTTGTTAGCAATCACTCATTTTCAAGAAGTTAACTGTAATGAATATGAATCCGCAACACTCCACTTCAAAGGAATACCCAAGTTTTAAATATTCATATCTCTCAGGACCACCCACCCTCACCTACTCTTCTGATCTGTGAATTTTGAATCACACTTTGAATTCTCATGTATGACTGTACTTATTTCTCCTTTGGGCAAACAGCAGTGAACAGAAGAGAGGATCATGGGCCTTACTGATTCTTCTCCCACACTGTTTTTTATGAAAGAAAAATGGTGTTCCTGATTCTAATTTCTTATCTAGATATTTGTTTGTGCATGAATATTAATCTAGGCAAATTTCTTAGCTAATTCCAGCTATTCTAGCCTGATGAGGGCTGATATTGATAACTCATTAGCAGTATCTAATCCTCCTTGACATGTATGATCATGGCTGCAATGTAGATTAATCACAGGTCTGCTGAAGCAAATGTAACAATGTTCAGTTTTCTGCTTTTCCAGTAAATACAGCAGGCTGTGTAAAATCTCCTGTATACACTGACACAGAGAGCAACACTCCCTCCATGTCTTCCCTGTCTGTCCTTCCTAAAGGGCCTGTATCCTTCCATTCTGAAAATCCAGTCATAGGACCCATCCCACCATGTGTCCACAATGCCAATGAGGTCATAGCCCCTCATTCGTGCATGTGCCTGTAGCTCCTCTTGTTTATTCCCCACACTCTGTGTGTTTTCATAGAGGCATTTAAGATGGGCCCTGATGAAGTTGCTTTGCAGACTGGAGCATCTAGAATTCTCATTTTGATTGCCAGGTGCTCTCCTGCTGACCTGCGAATCTTCTCCAGGCTGCGGGCATCTTTTGTTGTCACTACTGGTTTTGCCACCTTCCCCCTTCCAACCTAGTTTAAAGTCCTCTCGATCAGCCCCTTCACAGGCAAGAAACCTTTTTCCCCTCTGAGACAGCTGAATGCCATCTGTCACCAGCAGGCCCGGTGCTGTGTAAAGCTCCCCATGACCAAAAAACCCAAAATTCCACCATTGGCACCAGCCTCTGAGCCACATGTTGATCAGGTATGCTTTCCTGTTCCTCCCAGTACCCTTCCCTGCTACTAAATGGACTGAGGAAAACACTACCTGTGCTCCTGATCCTGCAACCAATTGCTCCAATGCCCTGAAGGATGGCTTTTGGATTTCTCTCTACAACCTCGTCACTGCCCACCTGCACGACCAGCAGTGGGTAATAATCTAAGGGCTGTACCAGACCAAGATGTTTCCCGGTGATGTCTCTAACCCGGGCCCCAGGGAGGCAGCAGTCTTCCCTGTGCCATGGGTCTGGGCAGCATATCAGGGCCTCTGTTCCCCTCAGAAGGGAATCGCCTATGACGATGACCCTCCTGCTTTTCTTAACGGAGGCAGTTGTAATGTGTGGGGCTGACGGAGTCATCCTCGGCAGCTCCCTGGATGGACCTTTCTCTGCTTCCTCTGCAATTGCCTGGCCCCCGAGTTCCAGAGCCCCATCTCCGTTCTGCAGGGGCAACTGGGAAGGGGAGAGAGGGCAGGAGGGGATGCGCCTACCTCCCCGAGCAGGGACCTGTTTCCATTCCCCTCCCTCTCTTAAGTCCCTTCTGCCTGCCGGGTGGCAAGAGGATATGGGATCTACTGCTGGCTGTGGGACCTCCATCTGCTGCCTTTGCCTCTGGGGTGGTAGATTGGTGGAGCCAAAACCCCGCTCCTTCTCACACTCCCTGATACTCCTCAGCCTTTCCCCTTCCCACTTCAGCTCTGCCACCAGCTGAGCAGATCATCCCCCCGGTCCCCCCTCACACAGGGGCTGTCCCTGCTGCCCTCGGGTACGAGTGACAGGCTCAGGCACTCCCTGCAGCCGGAGACCTGGACAGCAGCACCCCTGAGCGGGAGCACCGTCTGGGCCACCGCGTTCTTCCTGGTGATGGCTTTCTGCCGAGCGGCCACCATGGCTGGGCCCTGCCGCACGCCCCACCTGCCCGCCCTGCCCATGCCAACTGCCGCGCACCGTCCTGCTGACACCCCGCGCCCTGTTTACCCGCTCTGTCTGACTCGCTCCCTGGGGGCTGCCCCTGTCCGTGAGGGGATTGGCTGCTTTATCTCTCGTCACCGCCCACTCTGGGTCAGAGCTGCCGCTCCTCAGCAGGTCACTCCGCCCGATCGAGGCGGGAGGGCGCTGGGTCTTGCTCTCTCGCTTGCTCTTTTTTTGCTTTTAGCAGCTTGTTCCTTCTAGTGTTTTCCTTTGGTTTTGCCACTTCAGGAAGGGTCCTCCGACTCGATCCTTCCTTTCACTTCGGTGACATTGTTGAAAATGGTTTGTACACGGGGTTTTAAACTGCCACCTTCACTCCTGTCTCATGAGAAAACTGCTAAGTTGACATAGAGGCCATTTAATAAATTAAAATAAAAAGCTGGGTACTCAAGCAAAGCAAAACAAAGTATTCATTCACCACTTCCCATCAGCAGGCAGGTGTTCAGCCATCTCCGGGAAAGCAGGGCTCTATCACATGTAATGGTTACCTGGGAAGACAAATGCCATAACTCCAAATGTCTCCCCCTTTCCTTCTTGCTCCAGCTTTATATGCTGAGCACGACATCATATGGTATGGAATATCCTTTTGGTCAGCTGGGGACAGCTGCCCTGGCTGTGTCCCCTCCCAGCTTCTTGTGCAACTCCAGGCTGCTCGTTGGCAGGCAGTGTGAGGAACAGAAAAGGCCTTGACTCTGTATAAGCACTGCTCAGCAAAACCAAAAAACATGCCTGTGTTACCAACACTGTTTTCAGCACAAATCCAAACCATAGCCTCATACTAGCTACTGTGAAGGATATTAATTCTATCCCAGCCAAAACCGGCACAATATCAGGTTCTAACAACTCATAGGTGAATGGACTCTTCATCCTTACTCTTAAAATTGAGCCATTCGACAGCCTGTGGGCATAAAAGAAAATAAGAGAAGAGGAAGTCTGACCGTAGTGGGTTATTAGCAAACTCAGGTGGGAGTGAAGGAGATGATTCTGATTCTGCCTAGCAGGCCTGATAGACAAGTGGAGTGCCAGCTGACAGGTACCTAAGTATTAGTGGAACACACCCATGTGTCTACAAAGTAATGAAATACACCTTCTTTGCACAGAAAGAGCAACAGCAGCAGGAAAAAAAATAGCAAATTAATTGATGGTGACTGTTCAAGAGAGCTACATCTCCAAAGCTGAACATTATGTTGAACATACGTGGACATCGGAAAGCAAACAGTGCTGGGGATGCAGTAAGAACTGTGATGAGTTATCCTGGTCTTCTGCAACATACTAAGATTCAGAACAGGAACCTGGGGAATAATTCCTACTTTGGGTGATTTTAGCTAGGTGTAAAGATAAATCAGATCTTGATCAGATAGATTTCATCATTATTTGGGGAAAAAAATTCTGAGGCCAACAGATCAGACATTCATTATTTTTTCAAAAGAGTGTATACTGTAGGGAAGAAATCCTTAGAGATATAAAATATCTTTCCAGTGCATCTTTAATAGAAGAGGTAATACATCAGCAGAATATAAAACACATAAGAGAACCCAATTATACAGGAATACATGTAATAAAAATTGTACTACCATGCTCAAAAGAAATCTCTCAATCTTAATGCCAATTCAGGTAGATTGCTTATGTTTGGTATTTTAGAGAGAGTTCAAGAGCATACTGAATGCTTTCATTCTTCAGTAGCTAGATTTCAATGGGAGGAGGTGATCACAAATAATTGGAAAACTATGGTAAAAAAATATCAAACCCTAGCTATTAAAGAAGAAATTTTGTGGCAAACAATATGTGTTCAATATTCTGCACTGATTATGATAGTATTTTTTTTCTTTAAAAAGAAGTTTGTAAATATTTAATACTTTGGCAACTTGTGGCTCTGCTGACTTACATTTGGATTTATGTTTGCACCTGAAGTACAGTACCAAAACATATAAATAGTGAAAGCTATTTAGATTATTAAGGTATTACAGGGAGGATAGTCTAACGTAAGATGAAACAATGCAGGATTATAATGAGACATTCAGATAAACCCTGAAAATGTCTCATATTGCAGATTTAAAACACAATATATTTAAGGTTAAAGAAACCATAGAATTGGGAGAAGTGTCTTTTTACATGATACAGATAAGTCTCAGTAGGATAGAGGTGATTCCTTGACCTATAAAAGAAAATGGTGTACAAAAATAATTCGGGAAAGTATTTACCTAGTCCAGTTGCTTACTTAAAGCCCTTTCTTAATTAGTAAAAGTGCAAAACAGGTAAGAGTTACTAAACAAAACATGAGGTTTGAAGTTCATACACAATTCAAACAGAAGGCAACTGTCCTGACAATAGGTGCCAGACAAATCTGTCACCTGATGCTTGTAAGCAGGGCCTTGGGGGCACGCTTGTACAAAGGCAGGGTGATCACTTGAGACTGTTAGCATATGTTTCCAAAACTTGGAATGAGATGAATATCAGTGTGCAGAAGCAGAAAAAGGATCTCTAGCTGTACTGTATGCAAGGAAGGAAATGTGATGGCTTCTTTTTCCCCAAGGGAGACCAGCTTTGGTAGAAAAAGGTCATGAGTTTTGAAAGACAACTACAAAAAACAAGTTAGAAAAGGCTCCTGGATTTCAGAAACTTTTCTTTTTCAGTTTCAATTGTATGATTTACAAGCAGAGATGAAAGAGGAAAAGACTGTCTGGTAATAGAAAACTTGTTTTCATCATGGGATAGAAATGAAATAGGAAGACATAGGAGTCTGATACTGGAACTAGGTGACCCTGCTCAAAAAACTTCTTGACAAGGTGTGACAGTGCTCTCTGAAGATATGTTCTGCAGCTGCAGAAGTCACAACATAAAATCAAACTGCCAAAGATAGTGATGGCTATTAATATCTTGCCCTTATAACAACTTTGAAGCAGATCTTCATGACACAGATGATACTGTATTTAAGAACAAGTTTTATTCTATGTTGAGTTTAGATGTTTGGTTGTTATTCTCCAGATGTGCCAGTACCAGAAATACAAATATGAAACATAAAGTTAGGTCAGCTAAAACTGTAATGAAGTTACAGAATAGTATCCTTGAAATCATTTCACCTGCTCCAGGGTTGTTCAGTCAAACCATTGAACTACTTAGCCAAAAATAATGGTATTGTATGCTGTTGTAAATACTGTAAGAAACTGGAGGCGGGGGGGATGATATACATATATATACGCATACACATGTGGATAAAGATAGACAGATAAGCAGAATGGATCAAATCTGTTAATATTACGGAATTGGGTTTGTGGGTCTATTATTGAAATTCAAATAAAATGTAAGAGTATGGGCAAAGAAAACAGTGGTCTTTGAGGAATTTTGCATTGTTCTGGAGAGGTGGTAGCTAAGCAAAAGCAACTATATAAAGACTATAAAACATATTTTCAGAACCTTCACCAAGAGGAGACAGGAAAGAAGTGGACTTTGTGTGCCCGTCTTCTGAAAAAGAACAAACTGTAGAATGCAAAAGGATCAAAGGAAGTGCTGAGCAAAGAAACACAGAGCAAATATGTAGTAGTGTGTATTGTGGAAAGGGTTGCTGAAGGACAAGTAATGTGTAACTTTGTGTTGCAAGGCAACACCTCTGAAACATTCTTGTAAAACCGGTTTGGTGTCTATAGGAAAGCAGAGCCAATTTGGATACAAGGACACGTGCAGATCGTACCTCCTCTTTTTCCAAACAGAAAAATATTTGTAGCCTTGCTTGATAAATAACAAAGGTTCCCATTAGAAATTAGTCCAGGGACAGAAATTTCATTACCTGCACAATAGCTGCAAGTGCAGGGCTGGTTCCTGAATTGTGAAGGCCATGGGAAGCTGTTGTATCTACTGCAGCTCCTGCCTTGCCGAGATGGCTGGGTTTCCTGCCAAGGAGTGTCTGGTGTGTGCCCCGGTCTTGTCGTGGATCTGTACTGGAGGGAATCGGAAGTTGGAATGGGCAATGGGGTACACCAGCCCTTTAGCACCAGCGTTAAGTTCTCAGACATTAACAGCCACCTAACAATGTTATTTTGCCCTGAGGTCTGCCCAGTTGCTCTCTGCTTAGTCTGGTCCTTGAATTTTAGTCTAGTTCTAGTGAGCCTAACCAGACTGCACCTGTATTCTCACTCCTGTTTGGTTATCAAATATACTATTCTCAGCTCAGCCTTCATTCCCTGAAGCCCTGTTAATTGCCAGTCCTTTTCTCCATTTCTTCTTTTCCACCTGGGATATTCTTCAGTCCTGTTAACTTCTCTACAAGTTCTGTACCATATTCTGCTCTACCATTCATTCATTTGTTCCCATTTTTTCCTTGTTACATCTTAGACTTGGATCTTGTCTCCTCTTTAGGTGAATGCTCTCACTTTCTCCTCCATTTCTTGCAACCTGGAGAAGCACAGATAGCCAAGAAAGACAGATTCCCTTTCCTTTTTTCCAGTTCTAGCATCTGTGCCATCCCACTCCTACTTTTTTAACTGTGAAAACTGTTCAGTGAACAGTCTTAGTTTTCATATAGTAACTCCATACCTTTGGTTTACATCCAGGTTATACAAGCCTGTTGCCCAGCCAGTGATTTACTGCAGAAGCAATGAGAGCTCATAAGGTCTAGAAACACTCAGATGTGAGAGGACTGAGCATAGTGAGCTGCCCTATACCTCTGGTACCTGCGCTGGCTGGTCTGGAGTTGTGAGAAATACATACAAACCATCTTTGTTTCTCTGGCAAGTTTTTATTAAGTTTGTGTTAGTGCTAACTGTCAGGCACCTGAGGCCACTAACAATCAGTCACCTGGGCCCTCCACACACACCCCTTGCCCACTGCTCCAGGATCTTCATTTAAGCTCAGGCAAGGGTTAGCAGTCTTTGTCTAAGCTACAGTGTAGTGGTATCTGTGTCAAATCTGCTTCTGGCCCTGTTTTCTGGCTGGTTCCCCTGGATAGACCCCAGCCCTGGTCTATTGCTCACGCTGTCTGTGGATGTCTGCAGACTCTATTAGCAATCCTAGCCAACATGGTCAGCTCCAGTGGGACAGCAATCACTGGGGCCAGTGTCATTCCTGGTTCCCTAGCCTCGGGGGAGCAGACATCCCTTGCTGTGCCCTGACACTAGTTTGGTTCTCATATGTGCAGTTTGGTATGTGTGAAGACTAAAAATACGATCCATATCAAATGCCAGTGTTAAAGCAGAACAGTGATACTGAAAAAGTACAGAATTATCTTCAGTTATCCTTTCTCCCCACAGAACTTCACAGTGTGTAACTCCACGGCGGCTTTAACAGCATGAGGAAGTTATTTACAGAAAGCACTGTAGGTGGGGAAAAGAAAGTTCCATCTCTTGGAAGACGTGGCTGCTTATGCAGTTCCTGCATGTGCTAGATAGTTCTGGTAGGTGTTTGCCTTCTTAGACAGAAATCTGCCATGGTTGTACTACTTCCTGCAGAGCACTGACTCTTTCAGCCCTTCACTTGGGTTCTGACCTTGATTATGCACTCCTTTTTATGGATAAGTGGTGCAGGCTTCAAAAAACCCTATTGTTGTACTTCTTAATTCCCTAGCCAGTTCAAAATCCTTTCTCTCACAGAAAATGTTCCAGATTAGTATGTGATTTTTGGGGTTGCCTGAAAAAATAATGAAGCTTGTGGGCCTTTTATTTAATTTTATTCCTCCCTCACAGCTTGGATCATGGAGCTGGAGCAGAGGGAGCAGGCAGGCATGCCTTCAAATTGTAATTTGCCTTCAGCTGTAGCTTTTCTTGGCTTATGAACGTAGTCCCTGAGTGCCACTGCTGAAGTGCTCCCATTCATGTTGTTTCTGTAACTGAGCGCTTGACATACTGATATAGGAGCCTCTGTTTGTTTAAAAATGTGTAGTTTTGTAAAAAAGTTATTACACTAGGTAACCATGGATTTTTTGAGAGGCTGGATGTATTAATAGCTAAAGACACACTTCTTGTTTCTCAGTCTTCCCAGTTTTTACTCCTGATTTTTGTGATCATACTCTGTTATTTGATCATTGTTTTGCCAGTTTATTTTGAGTTGGAGGCTATTAGTGTATTATTTCGAGATGATAACTTTTCAAAGAAAGTGGTTTTTTCAATTTTGTTTTTAATTTCTTCTATTTTATGTATCTGGTTAATCTCATTTGCCTGTTAGATAATCTTTCCAACCATATGATGGCACTGAATATCTGATCGTACAACTGTATTAGTTTCTTACAAATCTGTAATCAGTTTCTCCTTAAACACCAGAAAAACAGTGTGCAGATTTCAGTTATCATGTAATGAATAAGACCTTTACCTAAAAACAGAGATTTTTTTTTTCCTCCCTTTGTCTGGTTATATTCTTTTTTCATTATTTTAAAAATTAAGGCTTTTTTAAAATTTTCTTTCCAAGTTTTCACGCTGAAATAGCAACAGCTGTTGAAAGATAACTTCTCTTTCAACTTTTTTTTTCTCTTTATAATTAAATTTGGTTTGAGCCTGCAGTATTTATATCTGAATTTCCTGCTCTCGTGTGAAATTCCACCTCAGTATGGAATGGTCTGAGGTGACAGACAACAGCAACAGAGATCTCACCTAGCATAAAACCTACCTTATATGTTTTCAGAGGAAGTGTATTTAGCAGATCTCAGTGAAATACTTCCAGACAGTAAGATGCACATTTGCTAATAACTGCTTATGAATTATTACTTTGGGTTCTAGGGGAGCAGAAACCTTATCAATTTGTGAGGAAAAAACAACTTCAACAAATATTTTTGATTGTGTTTTTCTTACTTTACATTTTATTTTATTTACAATCTGTTTTACTTGTGAGAATGATAGGAGAGCTGTGAAGCCATTACACTTACAAATCCCAGTGATTCCTGAAGGTTTCTTCCCACTGTGGGTTTAAGCCCTACTTCATCTTCATGCTGTCCATAAATTCGGCTGCAAAGGAGTACCTGATTTTTGGGACAGGATAGTTGAATGTGTGTCAATACAATGATAGCTACATCAGTTCTTTGCAGTCTTTTGGGTATGAAACTCAAAAGTGTTTTCATCACACTGGCCTATTTATTGCAGCATCATTAGTGTGGCAGGTAGCATGCTGTATGACATGTTACTAACTCTCCCTCCCTCCCTGTTAAATCCATGTGGATGTATTACCCCAGTTCAGCAGACTGCACAGCCTAGGAAAGGATGTGATAATAGCGTCTTAGTGAAGGATCTCCAAGGATCATAGTGATGGTAGCTGTTAGAGAGATTCAGAACTTCAGGCTTCAGTAGATTTCTGAGGAAAAGCCAAGTACTAGCATTCTTGCATCGGCATCTGACTTGCCAAAAAATATACATCCCAAACTACTTACTTTAATTTCACACATTTGCTCTTTGAATCAATGGTTTTTTTACAGTACCTTTTTGGTGGCAGCTGCATTGAGTGACTGGGAAGGTTTAAGCTACGTACATCAGAGACAGGACACTCCAAGCTTTTATATTTGCAGAGGAGAAAAGATTTAAAATTAGTTGCCCCCATCCAGTTTTCTAGCTGCATTTTCAATATTTATTCTCATAACACTACCTCTTTCTATTATTTCTATTTACACTGCCAGTCCTGGCAATTTCTATTTCTCTGTAAAACTCCTGTAAGCCTGGCCCATGTCTTTGCCAAAGCTGCATGAAAATAGAGTGCTTATGAAGCTGAATGGCTACTGTGGCAATAGCAGGTTTTATTTAATTTTTCTAAGTAGCAGACAGTCATACAGAAGAGTCACAGTCAGCAAGATCGGAGAGTGAGTCTACCCTGTGTATTTGTAATTGTTTGCAAATATAGCCATACATTCTCTTTCATTTATTAAACTGTTTTTTGGTGTGAAATCTGAAGTGAGCTGCTGTTCCCATAACACACAGGAACAGCAACATAAACTGGAAGGACTGATTTATGCCCTATTCCTACTAAGTTATGCAAATTGGAAAGCTTCAAAATCCTTAGCAATCTGATGCAAATGGTACAATCATTGTTGGAAGCTGATTTCCATGTGTATATGTGGCATGCATGCCTTCAGACCATATACAGCCAGCTTCTATTAACAAAAGGAAGTAGTATGCATTCATTTAATGATTAAGGACAACCTTGTTTTCAGAGGGAAAGTAAAGAAATAATTTTGTCAGGAACAGGCACAGTTGGGGGTAGAAAGAAGAACAGATGTATTGATAATTTACTGTATGATGTATTCATGAATTTTCAGAAAGGAGTCAAAAAATGTATCTAACAAACCCTGCCTACCAAACAGGATTAAAACTGACCTAGAAACTAATATTGAATATGCATATTCAGTCAAGGAGTCAGAAAGGGGCTATTTATACTAATGATATCTATACAATCTCTTCAGTTTAAAACAATTGTTGCATGCATGTTAAGTTGGAGGGGAAGGTGAAAAATACTATAAAAAATTTCAGTGTTACAAGACCAATAATTTGTCAAATATATGGTGGGTGGGAGGAAGAGCTTTAATTTTCCCTGTTAGCACCAGCGCTCCAGTACTGCAAACAATATTTCCTTCCTAGTAACATGGTCTCGCTCTGTTCCCTTATCTTTCTTACTCTGTTCAGTTTCTCTCAGAAACAAGATCTTCTTTTCTTGCTCCAGCAATACCCATACTATTATTTTTTCCTTTGCCCCATGTATTATCTTACACATAAGTGTTTTAAAGGCCAGCTATTCACATGCACTGGCATGTGATCCTTATATAGAGTGTGATCCTTACTGTAGCAATAAGAATATTGTAAAAATATTACAATAAGAATATTGTAAAATAAGCATAATAGCATAACCACATTGCAGCTCTATTCATACCACAATTTAATCATGTTTTCATGCTGGCTTTATAGTCAAGGCTTTAGTACACCTAAAAAGAAGACTGCTTTCTAAGCAGGGTCATCTATGAACCTGTAAAATCAAGGAAAGAAGAGAAGCCTGTTTTGGAAAGCTGGTCACTGATTCACAAAGAAAGGGTGAAGAGCCCTAGGGATAGATATGAAGATGCAAACCAGAAAAGTAGTCAGATTTCAAGAGGAAGTCTTCATTGTGCTTAGAGTCTTTGCTCACACCAGTAAATAAACCAGAATTACCTTGTGGAATCAAGCAGTAGTGTGTGAATATATGTATAATTTAATTGTTAGCACAATGACTTACTGTCAAGATTTTGAATCAAATAGAAATATTTCAAAAAATTGGCAGTTCTTCTCTTTCCTTTTGGAATGAATATGAACTAGGGCACCACCTGGCCTCGGGTTTAGAAAATAGATCCAGCCTCTTTTATTCACTTTTGTAGACATAATCACAGGCTTCAGAAAGGGGACAGAGCATAGATAATCCTGTGACAGGATCATTGTACCGAGAAATGGGTAGTAAAAAGTGTAGTCAGTCAAGGTAAAGTGTTGATTAAAGATCTGATCCCAAGCTTATTTTGCATTTTCAGCATTTCTGTGAAATTCTTGGGGGACATTAGAGGTGCCTTTCTTCGCAGTCCCTAAGGGGAACAAGCAGCTGCTTTCCCTTATAGTCCATCTCTTCTAAAGACTAATGGGATTTGCTGACAGGAGAGAAATAATTTGCACCTGTCTATGCCATCTTCAGAGCATCTGGTCAATTTAAACCAATTTACATCAATATTCAAAAAGTGTGAATATTGATGTAATATTACACTTTGAAATTGGTCCATTCATTATTTATGATGGCTGTTACTATGTGCCAGTTTCTTTTTGGGCTGGCTATAATGAGGATTACTTGTTTCTATTGACCAACAGTAGTCTGGAAATTCTGGATTCTGCTACAAATGTGCCTGTTGAACATATTCCTCCACTGAGAAAAAGCTGCTGATACATCTATCAAATATTCTGCTTCTAAATGACTATTGTGCCTGCATGTTTTTATTAGGACATAGGATAGTCAAGCATTTTATGAAGTTAAGTTTCACAAGCATTTCATAGAACCATAAAGTGGTTTGGGTTGGAAGGGACCTTAAAGATCATCTAGTTCCAACCCCCCTGCCGTGGGCAGGGACACCCTCCACTAGACCACCTTTCTCAAAGCCTCATCCAGCCTGGCCTTGAGCACTTCCAGGGATGGGTCGTTCACAGCTTCTTTGGGCAACCTGTTCCAGTGCTTCACCACCCTCACTGTGAAGAATTTCTTTCTTAAATATAATCTAAATCTAACCTCTTTCAATTTAAATCCACTACAGGCCCTTGTAAAAAGTGTCCCCCTCCAGCTTTCTTGTAAGCTTTTCAGGTACTGGAAGGCTGCTATAAGGTCTCCCCGGATCCTTCTCTTCTCCAGGTTGAACAAGCCCAATTCTCTCAGCCTGTCCCCACAGGAGAGGTGCTCCAGCCCTCTGGTCATCTTCGTGGCCCTCCTCTGTACTCACTCCAACCAGTCGATGTCTTTCTTATGTTGGGGGTCCCAGAGTGGGACGTGGTACACCAGGTGGGGTCTCACAAGAGCAGAGTAGAGGGAGCAAATCACCTCCCTTGACCTGTTGGCCATGCTTCCCTTGATGCAGCCCAGGATATGGTTGGCTTTCTGGGTTGCAAGCGCATAATGCTGGGTCATGATGAGCTTCTCATCAAGCAACTTCCCTAAATCTTTCTCCTAAGGGCTGCTCTCTATCCACTCTCCACCCAGCCTGTACTTGTATTTAGGATTGCCCTGACCCTTGTGCAGGACATTGCACTTGGCCTTGTTGAACTTCATAAAGTTTGCACCTCAAGAGCTTGCCTTCAATTTCTCACAAGTTTGCCAGCAACATCTGGAGCGAAATGTTCCCTCTGAGAGATTTGCCTTAGCCTGAATTTCTCTGGAAACCATCAATATAGTGTATGGCCATTTCTTAGAATAAGACTGAAGAAAACTACATTATTCTTTCAAGTTAAAACCAAGTAAAAGTATTGCAGTGGTGCTACTGTGAAGCTCTAGTAACTTAATATGGAACAGGTGGCTTGACATTTGGCACTGGAGCAGACCTCTGCATTAAGAGTGTGCCATTTGCCAGCAAGTATCTGTGAAATCTACTGACATAACTTGAATCTGTATGGTAGATCAACAAGCTGGATGAAAAATCAGTGATACTTTTTAAGAGCTGTGCTAATATGTACAAGCAGAGCAGGTTGTGCCATGGATGAGTTTCCAGTCTTTGATGCTCTTAACATCAGGAGTATGTCTAGTGGTGCCTTGATTTTAGTTCTGTTTTTAAATAAGAAAACATGTTCCTCACTAAGACAGCAAAGTCAATGCTGCAAAGTTAGGAAATGATAGGATTTATGTTTTCTTTGCAGCCTTAGCCAAATGTCTGTATAATAGGATTCCATTTGGGTTTATGTGCTTGCAGTGGTTTGCTTTGGTGGGGTATTTCTTTCATTCAGTGTCAGAAGCCATGTGAATCATCAGGGCAATTCAGAACTATAACATACATAAGGCTGCTCTTGTCTTCTTATTTATTACTGAACTTAGAAGATATGTAGCGACAAGAAAGAGGACATGAAAAATATTTAATGCTACTGGCCTTAGATATACAGTGTGATTTTAAGCAAGACAATGAAACCTTGTTTTCAGTTGTGATCACTGGGAGTATCTAGCATCTCAGTCAAGAACAAGACAGAGCTTTAATGGAAGCCCACAGGGATCTATGAGATATTCAAAGCACCCTTACCACTTTGAAGTTTTACAGACAGAACTGATGAGAATAAACCTGAGATCAAGTCTTGACTCACTCATAATCTGGCTGCTCAGTTGCTTCTCTTTGAGCAAAGAGTAAAAAACAATACACTGCAGAATGGAGCACTGCACCCTCAGAGGAGCCTATTCTTAAGTGGGATCATTGAATGGAAGAGTCTGTATCATTCCAGTAAAAGGTATAGCATACTTAAGTGAATAATTTTATAATAAATTACATTTTATGCAGAAGATAGGTTTTTTCCCCCAAAAGCAGGAAAATAATTATTTTTTCTCCTTTCACCTTCTTTTGCTTGTGTTACCATTTAGCTCTGGACACCATGTGGGACCTTCTTTTTTTCCATTTACATGGTCATAATCACAATTGGTTGTTCTGACTCTTCCCTCCTCAAAACTTTTCAGCTACCCAACAGCTACAGTAGTTACATCCTCATTGAAATGGCACAGCTTCTGCTCTGCAGTGTTAAGCACTGTCATTCAGGAAAGTCTTAAGACTAGCGAAGAGAAAGTGAAAATAGTGAGTGGGAGAAGAGGCAGGAAGCTGAGGATGAAGTCAACTGGTGTCTGACACAGTGTGGAAGCTACTGAAGAAGAGTCAAGGCAAATGTGTTTGGCTCAGTGAAATACTGCAGTCTGAGTCAGGACCCTCGTTTCCCTAATGATTGTTTACTCTTTGTGTAAAACCAAAGACTTTTAGCTTACGGTGCACTGACCTTGCTAGCTGATGACCTTGTCTCCCTTTTTGTGAACAACTGATTTGTTGCGTATTATTTATCTGCATTCCAGCTCATTCCCAAATTGCTTTGAGTTTTCCCCATCACTCATTAGAAAGTGGATGCACTGAAGCATAAGGTGAAATCTCATATTTGGCAGTTACTTGAAGTCTCTCAATAGTTCTCCTTTTTAGTGCTCTGTATTAGCATTATCAGCCCATCATAAAGAGCCCTGGCAGGTTACAATAGCTACTGTCTCCAATTCATGCCTGCCAAGCCTGTTCACTTAGCAGCAGGTGACGTTTCCATGAGAGTTTTAACAAGACTCCCCATTAGGCAGCATCTTGTTGGTTTCCTCATTATAGCAAGATCTGATTTCCTTCATTAGCTCGAATACTTCTACTTGTGGTACAAATACCCAAGAACTAGTAATGAATTTTGACTTTCTAAACTATTATCCAAGCCCAATTAGAGTTCGTTAGATTACTTATGTGGGTGGGAGGAGGGAAGAAAAATAAACTGAAAAAGGTAAAACAAACCAAAAAAAGCCTCACCCCTCCAACTAATTTCAGTTCAAAACTTGATTTTTTATTTACTGTTGTGGTTTCTACATATTATCTCATCAGTGTAGCAAATGTAAAGAAAGTATATGCTGACACTCCTTTTATCCTGACTGAACTCTGTACAAAAAGCTTACTTGTAAGCAGAAAATATACCATTACCTTTCTAATTGTATATGACAAGTTGATTCCCATTTTATTGATTCAAAGTAAATATAAGCAGGTTGCTGTCCCTCCCTAAGTTTTCTGGTGATTTTTGCAGATAGGACAAGACAAGAATTACAGATGCTGGATTCTGATTTCTGCTTTATGGTTTCATACCCTGATACTTTATACTAACATGAACATGGAGTAGACCAGAAATAAATTACGTGTTCAATAGGAGATGATTTTTAGAGGACAATCTATTTTGGACCAGGATGCCACACTAGAGTTAAGAATAGGATATCATCTCTGGGCTTAGAAGTTCATTATGAAGAAGGAAGCAATTATAGAGACATAAAAAGTTTAATCTAGCATTTAAACAACATAAAATAAGAAGTTCAAGAATGGATTATCAGCTTCAGGAAATCACTGTTTACAACCTGTCTCAGACATACTGTGACTCAACCACAGAACCCAGCAAACAAAGAATTACTGTTGAAAGGATCCCCAAGGCCCATCAGGGTGAATTATATAGCCTAAGATGAATATATCTTAAGGTGCAATCAGCTGTATAAATACACTCAGTGTCTGACCACCATTCCAGGCAAACCTCAGTATGCATTCAGAATACTGCTCCTTTGTTGCTCAGGTGCTTATAGATAGCTGGGAAGGACGATGTCTGGGAAAGGTAAACAATACCGTGAATTCAGCAAGTATTGCCTGTATAGAATGGAGGAAGTCTGCGCATCAATCTCTACCCACACATCAATCTCTTAAGAATCTCTCACACTTTATGAGCTCTTGTTATGACATTCACTAAGAGGATCAAAGGCAGTTTAGGATGCAGTTCTGTGTTTGATAGTCTGTGATGTTAAGAGGGAATACCCTCAGCTGCATTACACTGCTGATAGTTACCACGGAGATTTACTTACGAAAAAGCAGCACATTACAGTACTTCAGTAGAAGCTGCATGGAGTGCCATTTGTGCAAATGCATTCATGTCATAAGGAAAGTAGAAAAATTAGAAATAATATAATTATTGATGAATAGGGAGGATTGCAAAAGTAGCATGTATTAACTGGATTTTATTTTGTTGGAAATGGTTGAAATAGCTCCAGTGATTAGGTCTAAATAGTAAAGTTGTATGGTAAATTTAGGATTTTGAATAAAATACTGATCCTGTTGTCTTGTGTATCATCATATGCTTTAGCAATAAACGAAGAAATCTACTTATTCCCTTCTCTTTACTGATATACATGGGTTTATTTGTGTTCATGACTATCAGCAGCTGTATCATCCACAACTGATAGCTGATACTATTGGTGTTGTAGTCTCTGGGTTATTACATCTGTCTCATGGAAATTATTTTCTGTAGTTTACAGAGCATGATTTGCGGGATTTCATGGAAAATTCAGGACTTTGGATATTCTTGTGAATGCACATCTGTGAAATACCATATCTACTTTATTTCATAACCTTGAGAGGGATGTTGTTTTAGTTTTTTTCTCACTTTTTAACAATCTATTCAAATTCCATTCAAATATTGATTTGCAAATACTCAGATGCTGAAATAACCAGAAGTACATAACGTTCTCATAATATCTGATCCACAAACTTACTGTAAATAATAAAATAATCTATAGGAGACCTGAAGGCTGCTCAAAATGTTTAATTTAGTTTGTAGAGGTTTTGAGTATGTACCTGGAAAGAATCAAATATATATTTAGTGGAAAATTGTTAGTAAAGAGGGTATGGTATTTTCAAGACATGCAATCTTTAAACTTAATTTTATCTTTTGTGATGAGGCTGTGGTTATGCAGATATTCATAAACACATGTGTCAGTAAATTCCATGCTTTGCTTTTCCAGAATATTTACAAATTCTTTCATTCAGACTTCTCTTTTTGCTTATACCTTAAAGGTACTCTGTTTAGTATTAGGTTATAGAAGTCATGTAATAGGAGTAACCTGGGCAAACATTCATAGCTAGAATATTGGTCTTTTTTCATATCTACTCATATTTCAGGGGATCTGAGAAGGATGACAGTTTCAGGTGTGTTGTTAATCCTTGCTTAGTCTTCTTTGGTTTGGATTTTGTTCCCTGCATTGCTTCCTGAAAAGAGAAAACAATGACTAACTTTAAATTAGTGGTTCGAGCTTTAATCTGAAATGCTTTCTGATATGATACATTCATTCTCATGACCAACTGTGGTGTTGTAAGTCTCCAAAACCAATCCAGGTAAAGCTGGAAAGTCTTACAACACCTAGGCCTGGTGCTGTAACATTAAATTATTACGTTTTACTGCTCTGCAATTTGAAGGCACTTTACTTTTCCTGCTAGTGGGGAATGATATAGGCAGGAATGTATGAAAAACTCCTAGTTGCTTGTAATTAAGGTGCATTGGCACAGCTGAGTAAATGAAAGTCTCTCACAAGCAGAGCTTTTACTGTAAGCAAAATATAGTTACGGTTCTGACACATGATGTGATGGGTTTCTCCCTTTTGATGCAAATGTTACCATTATTCATAAAGTACTGAAGTACCAAGAAAGGTAATATTGAACAGCACCACAGAAATTCCTTTTTATCCCTACAGACCATCCATTTTTGGACATACTTCTATTTCAACACTATTTGCTTTTTGTCATCTGTAACATAGTCAATGTCAGTACAGTGAACCCTCCTACATTTTTGTTTGATACAACTGAAAACTATGCAGCCCACATTTGTTCTTAAGACAGATTGTTATATAAAGGTGGTAGAGAAGGCTGAAAATGGAATAGTTAAGTTCTATGTTGTATCTCAATGTTATACTTTTTTCAAAACAAATCACTCCTACTTCTCCATCTTGACACATCTTTCAATAAAAAGCTTGGAGGAAGTGTATGTACAGTCACGAACACAATGCACAGCAAAAGATTGCATATACACTCAGTATAAACCAAAACACTGGTATGTAATATCTTCTGAATCACATTTTCTCAAAGAACATTTTTAGCAAAAACTTAACAAGGAAAGTTTGCTTCTTTATGAATATGTTAAGGCATGTTTCTTTGGAAATCTGATCTGAAATATCTCATTGACTTCGTTCGTAGCATAGTTTATGAGCTTGTTTACCACAGAGAATGAAGAGGTTGCTTGTAAAGTTTGTCCTAATAAAATTCAGGTGAACACTAGTGGTGAAAAATTACATTGTATTTGTTATAAAATCTTTCTTTCCTCACGGATTGCAAAAATGAAAGCAGCTGAAAAAAAATAATTCCAAATTGACATGCAGTATGCAAAGGTTACCATATAAGCCAGTTCCTGGAATGCTGCAGTTTCCCCAGATATTTACAGCTTCATAGTAATATACTCCCTGGAATGTCATTGGGCCCAGGATCTCAAGAGAATCTCCTGCCTTAAAATTAGTTTCGACAAAGATACAAATAGTATGATGTACTTGTTCATATTTCCGGAGAAATGTTTAAATTCTCAATAGTTCTCCAACTATTTAAAAGTACTTAATATTTTTAATGACAGATTTCAATATGTGCCTTGGGTTTTAATTTGTGAGTATAATATACCATTTACTTGAAGGAAATGTGAATTCCCCTAAAAGAAAATAGAAGGTGTAGATAAATGTTAAATACTTTCAGTGCCACCTATTGGCTGACAAATTATTTGATTTAACAATAAACCTCAGCTTCATAATTTTTGACAGAAAAGTGAGATAGAGCTACTTATACTAATATTTCTAATTTTTACTGAAGTAATTCCAGCACCAGTGTATATGGTCACTTTCAAAAACATTATCCCACCTCCGAAGCATTTAAACTCTAAGCACATATTGTTTTTTTCTTTATAGAAACCAGAACATGAATGCATCCTGTGGGGGTACTTCGGACATCTCATGGTAGAACCGATGTTCTTAAGCATATAGTGAATAAGCAAGTTGTGGCAGACATAGAAAGAGGTCGGGAAGTGATTTAAACTTGTCTTTTCAGTCTGACAATGGGGGTTTGTATTTCTGAACGTATGATCTAATCTGTTTAGCTACAGTTAGCTTCTCCTTTGTAAAATTTAAAGCCAAAGATACTCTTCACCGCATCTCAGGTTCTGTTTCTGGAATATACTATGCACTGTGGCATCTCTGAACACTTAAGCATGTCCTTAATTTCCCAGATTCATAATTTCATTACTAGAACTATGCACATACTTAAAGGTAATCTCAGGATTGTTTTCTAGAACAAAGCAAATTTTGCCACTTTGCATGAATGAGGCTTATATATTTTATTATCTCTAAAGTGTTTATGCTTCTTAACTCTCCTAATGACTTTGAGTTTAGGATTTTGGGTAAACTATCCAGAGGTTGCATTTATACAGACAGACATTTGTTGCATACATAGTTATAAAGCTTGGTGCTTCATTTCAGTGATGATAACCAAAGTGTTAGGATTATTTCTGAGTTCTAGGAATTTTACTCTTAGGTATTATTTACATTTTTTTCCCTGTGCTCTATTTTTTTTTATTTTATTTTTTATTTTTTTTGTCCCTTGGATAAATTATACCACAGTAAAGAGATGAATAATTTAATAATTTCAGAGAACCTAACTGCTTTCAAAACAGGGATTGACTATAGTTCCTTATGTCAGAAAGGGACTTAGGATCACAGCTCTTTCTCGTATGTTGCTGACACTTTTTTTAAGAAGGTGTCAGAGATTTTTATTCATTGAATGTTTCAGGTAAGATGTCTTTTTAACCAGTGAAGTGAAAAAAGAAAAGCATTTGGGGAGACAGAGAGTTAGCTTATCTCTTTAGTAAACTACACATTTTAGTTCAGATGCTTGGACAAGAGCAGAGCTGCACTAATACCAAGAGAGTCCAACCATGACAAACTGAGAATTAATCAATTTCTGGAGTCCTATCCTGAGAAAGGGAATTTATCTCATACCTCTTGAGCTACCTGAGAGTTCAGAGTCACCTAAGCTGTCTGTCTAAATTCATTCTATAGTAAAAGACATCTCCAGGTTGACAACATAGAGAGAAATCCTGGTTATAGGACAATAAACCAGAAGAGTAAAGTATCTTCACAAGGTTTCTGTCCCGTATCAGGGTCTACAGAGGGAATGCAGGTGACCTTAAATTTTATACAAAACCCTTTTAGGAGACTGAAATTTTAAGTTGAGTCCTACTCTTGCTGTCATACTCTTTGACTTTGAACATGAGTAGATCCTTCGCAAGCATTTCCAGTTGTCTCAGTTTCTGTTTAGATAAATACATTTGTCAGATCTATGTTACAAAATAATCTTGGGATCACTGTCCCTGGAGGAGGGCAGGCAGGGCAGGACCTCTCTGGCCAGTCATGGGACTTGCCCTGGCTGTGGAGTACACCCTGGCTGGCCCGTGGGCATCCTCCACCATTCCTGTCTTCAGAGTGCAATGACACTGTCAACAATTTGGCACTGATTTAATCCCTCCTTTCAGGCCTTTCCTACTCCTGGCATTAATTTTTGCTTTCCCTCTCTCTATGCCCTCGCTGAATCAGGCTGCCCTTTTCTGGCACTGAAATGCAGCAAAAAAGCCTGAAGTCTGTGAACTTTTGGCAACAGACTCAGAAGTCATGACAGAGGCTTGGGCAACAAAATTACTCAAGGTCTGAAGCACATTTGAAAAAAGAAAAAGAAATCTGTCCCAAATGATTTGAAATAAATTAAGTTTTTACTGAATGACAACACAATCCTTGGCCAAAGGACAAAAGAAAACCCACAATGAGAGCAGTTCTTTCTCTAAGCTAATATGGTGCAAAAAATCCATGAGCTTCAGTGCTTAACTATATCTTCTTGGTGAGGGAAGAATCCCACTCTATAATAATTACTTGATGACAGAAGAAAACTTCTGTCTTTGAGTTCCTCTAAATCCCATCTTTCAGACTGCCTCCACCACACAAGACTTGTTCCCAGTTTTGTCTAGTTTATTTCAATGCTCTGGAAACAATTGTAGTTCTTACATTCATTAATCTGCAACCTATTTTCTGTTTGGTAGCACACAAAAGTATTACACTGGTGGTCCTACTTTAATTCCCAAACTGATACTATATGGGCTGAACCAGAAATGTCCCTTAGTTGCAGAAGTTTATTTTCTGGCTAGGGGTAAAGTCATATGAGGGCATCTAATCTCGAAAAATGTGGACTATGTAGGGGACAAGACAAATAGGTATAGCAGCTGATTTGCAATACTTCTGATGTTAGAGGCTTTTGCTTACACGTCAGACGATTTTGGTGCTGTCACATCCAAACCAAAATACACATTTTAATTGGTCTTCTAGATAAAACTAAATGTGGATCTGGGATATAACCTGTCTTTTAATACTATAAAGCCACTCATCACTTATGTAGCTTTTTCTCTTAAATGGTTTGTTTTTAATAGATCAATTTATCTAACTTATTCAGACTCTAATTTCAGAAATAGGACAATTTTTCATATTAAATTGTGAAGCATTTGTGTAGATAAAATTTTGCTGCAAAGTTGCCTATGGTATCATCCTTATTTTAGTACTTCCCTTTTCCAGACAAACAGTAATCATATAAAATCTACCTTTCAGATGAGTTGTTTTCCACTTTTCCATGTTTATATAATTTGATTTAAAACCTCATTCTTCCTAGTCCATATTCAAATAATTTTTAATAATGTTCTTAGTGAAAAACATGTCATTACTGTAATTAATCTCTGCTGATGACAACACACTGCACAACTAAATTGTCACTCTAGAAGAAAAATAAAAATAACTCTATTCAACACTGTTTCTTGGGTCATGATGTCTGTTCAAGTATTATGAAGTTCATAATAAATTATCTCCATATGGTATTAACTATGGTCATGTCAAAGACATTGGTCTCCACTGGGATGTTTTTAAACTTCTACAATCAAATGTTTAGTAGAATCAGTCACTTGAGAACACAGTAGCAGTATAATTCCAGCACTAATTTTCTATCAACAAGACTGTAAATGTATGCAATGAGCTGCTACATTCTTTAAACAGGGGTTCTGGGTTGTGTCTCTCCACAGAAAAAGTATTTAAAGATACAGTTTATTCTGTTAAAAATTTAACTCAATCAACCAGTGTGCTACTTGGAAATATAGAAATAAAAATTGAGTAAGACTCTTTCCTGCATTCCAAACTGTTAACTCCTTGTTCTCCCTGAAGTTCCTCTAAAAGCTAATTGCTGTATAAATTAGGCTCAAGTTCAGTGGAATGTGAAAGAGAAAAGAAAGTATGGGTTTATATTATTGAAAATCTATATCTATGGGATACCCCTGTCTGACTTATGATTCCGTGTTGTTAATTCTAAATTAATTACTCAAATAATTCTGTGTCTTCTTTTACTTAAAACTATGATTCTAAGTCACAGCCTGGTACTTGTATTTTACTCAGGACGGTTTTACAATATCTGTCATTGTTGATTAAGTAGAGGAAACTTCTTTTATATTTATTCATTAATGTTTTATAAGAGTTGAGTTGGAATTCCAAACTTTAAGAGATTGGTATGTGCTTTTTGAGTTGAACTACCCTTAGCTTGAGAGCTTTTTTTTAAAAAAGTAACTATATTTGTGGGTTTATATGTGAATATCATAACTTTGTGTTTAAAGTCCGCTGAAAAAATTTCTCTTTGTTAAAGAGCCAAATCATTTATTTATTTTAGCTTAAAACATTACAGTGATTGTAGTCCAAAAAGATGTTCTCTGGACATGTTTCATTTGATGTTATTGGCTTGTTAAGTACATCCTTAACAAAGAAGAAAAAAAAAAATCTTCACCCCCTTTAATAAAACTATCTAATAACTCACAGTTTCATGGGAACCTAAAAAATATTTACCACAATTTTAAAAGATAATGCCAGGAAAAAAAAAATCTAATGTATGAGTGTGTTTATGTACAGCCTGATTGTTATTTTCTACAGCTGTGTCACAATTTTGTGTACAGATTTATGTTGTAAATTTTCAAAATAAGCAAGGTTCCATACCAAGTGGATACAATGCATTTTGAGGGTGGTAGACTTCCTTTAATTCCTGTTTAAAATGGCTTCTCTGTCTCCTGAGTACCACTAGAGAGACTAGACTCCTTCCTTAAGATTGCTTAGTACATGTACTATTGGTGCCGTTACATGGTATTTCACTGGATGTACAATTTGCTTTGCCCGCAAACTCTTTAAAGTAGGAATTATTTGTTTATTTTTAAAAAGTAGTCTGTTTTCCTGTGAAAAACTCTTAGTAATGGCTGTTGACTAGGAAAAAAGAAAAATCTCTGAACCTTTAGAGCTACTTAGACTGGTAGCTGGTTTAGTCAAATAATTTACAGCACCCTTTTCTACTGTGGCAGTGTTCTTAGGGGATTTGAGTCTCTTTTATGTCTGATTCTGGACAGCAAAATAGTAATGTTTATTTTATTAATTTGTTGTGACGCAGAATTCCCATGAAAATTCTCATAAGCAATTCTTTGTTCATGAAAATATATTCTTCTTGGGTCTTTTTTGCTCTATCTCAGTATTCCAATTTATCAGCTGACAAGGGCATAAAATGTCAGCAAAAGGAAAAGCAAGCCCGAGGAAGAAAATAAATATATGTTAAGCACAAATATTATTCCTAACTGAATACATGTCATATTTTCTATGTTGTTCAGTGTTTGCTTTATAACAATCTAGCATCGTCCTCTCATTAATTCAAAGAAAACTAGTGCAAACAGCTTCAAGATGCATAGCAATATCATTGCATGAAACAAAATTGGTATTACTAAATTTCAGCTGCCTTAAAGTTAAATATCTCATCTAAACTTCTCAATGCCTCACTCCACTCTGCGTGCTTTTAGAGAGCAGTTCAGCTAGAATATGAATGAATGGCATATGGAAGTAACTCTGTCTCTCTATTTGTGTTTGCCTCCCTCAGGAACAGTTAGATGAGATGGGGTGCTTTTCCCTCACTTCCCCGCCAGTCACCTCAAGCTTATTTGAATGAAGTGAGTAAGAGAGAGCTTCATATGCCCTCTTCCTTTTTAGTCACAGATTTTATGGAAGAACAGTTCACATTTCTATCTTATTCTGATATTAGTTGTTATTTCCGTCTTGTCATATGTGTGTCAGAAATACCTTACTGTCCTTACAGCTACTAACTTTTTAATTGAAGAAAAACTTCTAATATTGTCAGGATTGTAAATGAAAGAGTCTATTGTAAAGGTGACAGTAGGACACACAAGTGCTATGTTTTCATGTTTATTGATTAATTGACAATAGAAACAATAGATTATTTTAAATGGAATTATAACAAAAAGATAAAGTCCTACCTATTCTTTTTTTTAACTAATAATTCAATTTCTTGTTAACTAGTTCCTCTACCTAAATAGAGCCTTAATAACATATTTTGAAATTTTGGAGTTGTTACTCCTGATGATTTGTGAAGTACAGGTTGACTCATTTCAATTTTTGCATTGTCTTGTGAAATAAAGAAAGATGTATTTTATATTTGGACATATGCTTTCCAATTGTTCAATCAACCGAGTCAAAATTCTACAAATAAAAAACATTTGTCATTTAATTACTGCATTGTTTGGGGTTAAAGAGGCATTTGATTATCATAATTGAGTAATGGATATTAGCTACAGGGATAATAAAAACAAACACAGAACATGTATATAGGATCTTTCACCACCGGGTCCTTTTCCAAATTATATAATCGCTGTACAAACTGAGCATGAGTGAAGTGTCAAGGTTAAACAACCAGTCCTTCAGCCATCAGTCATGGTGAAGTCCAGCATTTTTTTCCAGGTATATGTCTTCAAAAAATGTGGTACCTCTTTAAAATTTAAAAGACTAAAAATTACTTTAAGTGAACACTAAATATGTCTTGCCTCAGTTTTACAGAGTGACTAAAATTTTATTGTTTGAAAATATTTAAAATCTTAACTTCTTCAATCCCACTCCATAGGATGCTGTGAAGAATATCTTCATGTATTTATTATTTGCTTTCCAGTGGTAAGTGCATGATTAGCATTAAACTGTGTGTGGCCTTGTACAGAAGCATGAAAGACACAGTTATATCAATCTGCAAAAATCAAAAATACAGCTCTCCATTAGAAAAAGTTATTTAAGATGGTGTTTTTGACACTAGAAGAGCATTGTTTGGGTTTTTTCCTTTTTTTTTTTTTTTTATTTCTGATTAAATTACAATATAAAATGTCTCCTTTATGAATTTTATTGGAATGAAGAAATATAAATTTACTCTTCCCAAAATATTTTTACAGGAAGTTTGCTTCCTTTCATGCATTTTTAAATGAGACTAAAAAAATTGTTGCAATAAAAAAAATTATTTTTTACCCAGAAACACATATTCTGATGTTCTATAAATGTTCTGAAAGAGTGCTTTCCAACACTATTTGAAACAGATACAATGCTTGTTCCCTTATAGATGAGATCATGAGCCCACCACAGTCAGTGGGAATGTTGTCATGAGTTTCACTTGGGCCAGGTTTTTCAAAACCAGTTCTTGGATTTTTCTCTCGAATTCCAAGGTCTGGTACTAAGTAACTATGCTCTGGAAGAAAAATCTTATGCAGGCTGAATCCTAATTGATAGAGCTGAATAAATTTAAATTCCATAAATCTGGACAATGCATAGGGAATAGTTTTGAATACTCAGATTTCTAAGTACCAAGGTTTTGAATGTTTGTGATATTTCAAGGAGATCATGAAACCTTACCTCTATTGTTTGTTTTGCAACACACAGCTGTGACTATGGAGAATATTTCTCATATAATCTTGTTTTTGTGTTAGCAATATCACTTTCATTATCAAGTTTAGTGAAGAGATATAACATGTAAAACCATTTTTTTGTACAAGTGCGGAACACTCATTTCTGTGAGAGATACTGCAGTATATAGCCTGTAATATATATCTGAATATATATATTGCTCTCTAAAGTAGTCTAGGTAATAGTCTTCTGCTATGAGTTTATGCAAATACAAGACAATTTGCTGCAAGAATTTAAAGCTGAGGGGTTACTTGCACAGTGCAGATATAAGAGGAATTCTAAATGCAAATGAACCAGTGTTCTCAAGCCCCATAACAGGGTTGAAGGGCCTCCTAGTTTTGGGATAGTCTGTCTGCAGTAATACAAAAGTATCTTTAAGAGACTTTTAAAACAATATAAACTGAGGTACTACAGTTCCAGAGAGCTCTTTTATTCTGAACTTTACTTTTTCATCCAAATGGAGAAAATATTATTTCTGTTTGAATGGAGTTTCTCTGTAAAAGAAAAACAGTCAATGTCATAGCCATTTCAAAAAGAAAGAAAAAAAACCCTACCACATTTATGTAAGGAGCTTGCAAATGCCATCCAAAAGGGGGGGGGGGGGGGGGGGTGTGAAGTATGAAGGGTTAAGATAAGTAAAAAAAAGACTAATGGGAGTTCAATCTACTATATTTTTGTCCATTTCTGTAAACGTGCTTAGTGTTTAGAGTTTTGGAAGGATACTAGTAAGAACCAGCTTCTCCCACCCTACACAGAATGAGATAAGAAACCTTTCAGGAAATTGATGATTGTCTCCAATCTTTCTTTTGACTCTTTTCTGTTTCAGAAGTGGCCTAATATTTCACTAAATCTCACTGATCCAGCTCTTTAAATCCAGTGGAGTTTAAGCTTGACAAAATTTCTAGGGAGAGGCAGTATCTTCTACATATCAGTAGAAAATAAAGGACAACATTTCAGGCTTAAGTGTACTTTTTCAGTCTGAAACAGGAACCTTCATTAAAATAAAAGAATGGTTCTACATCTTCTGAGATAGGTACATTAAAATATCATTGTGGACACAAGTCTAGGCTTTGGCAACTAAGTAAAATCATAAATTTAAATTTATTTCCCCATAATTATTTAAGAACCACAGTCTGCTTGTTTTCCTGTATTCATATTCAAACATCTCCAGAGAATATGTAGTCAAACATTATTGGTACTTGGTAAATTCCAGAACACTTTAAAATGCATCATCCATTGCATTCAGCAAATATATTTTCTGCCTATTTGGCCATCTCTATGTAAGCTAGTTAGTAAAACCCAAACATTTGTAATAGGGGCTCCTGTTACTATTTATTTTTACTGTAATCCCAGAAAGGCAGCAAAAAAGGATTTGGGGGTTTTTAATAACTCAGAACAGTGGCAGATAATCTGTAAATAGACTAAAAGCAGAGGAGATGGCAAAACATTGTGGAAGGAGTAGTGAAATATTGCCTATACTTTCTTAATTCCAGTCTTTGGCTTTTTTCCTTTGGGATGTTCAAAATAAGAATGTCTACCTTCTTGGAGTATGAGGTATGCTATGCTGGACTTCTTGTTTTAGTAGTAGTGTAATTGAAGATGGATTTGAAGAAAAAGAAAAGCCTAGTCTCAAGACTAGTAATTGAGAGAAAGAACAGAACGATTTCCAAAGACTGTAGGCCTAGCTTTTTGTAATTGAAAGTGTGCTTGGTCCTGCTGGCAATATAGATTTGGAGAAAATGTTTGTAAAGACTCCCTTACACTATTATAGGCCTAACACCAGGATTTTTTGCTGTTAAGTCACTGAGTCTTCCTGACAAATTTAAAAAATGCAAAAGAAAGGTTGTTTTGTGTTGTTTATTACCTAAAGATTGTACTACTGTTGCATACATGTTAAAGAAAGTAGCTTCATAATTGACAAAAAAAAATCTTTCCATCATTTTAACTGCCTAATGAAATATTTTTCTCTAATCCCCACATGTAAATAATAATCTGGTAATGCACATGTACACATGTGCTTCTGTTGTGGATCTTAGATCAGCTGAGAACCTTGGAATAGGGGAGGTCATGGTTTATCTGTCACAGCCCTTGCAATATAGTACTTCTTCCAGGAAGGATCTATTAATCAAACTAATTCAATTCGCTGCCCATGCCTGCTGTCCAAAACATTATAACTCAGTCCTCCTGACAGTGGTGTCTGTTCTAATGCCAAACCTTTTTCACAGGTTTCAGTAGTTGAAACCTGCCACCCTTTAAATGCCTTCATTGCCGTTAACGTTGATTATTTTAGAATTTTTCCTTACAATATATAGCATCATTCCAAAGAGCTTGAGGTTAACGAAGGGTCTTAGCCTACCTGACATTTTTAGTTATTTGGCTCTTATATTCAAATAGCATGACATCTGCAGAAATTTTAATTTCAGGACCCTGGGTGTACCGATGTACCTCAAGTACCCTCAAGTATTGATGTACCTCAAGTACACCTGAGGCCTCCACCTGTGTACTCTCTGCTCATTGGGTTAGTAGCTTAATTAACCTCAGGTTCTTGCACCTCTTGGTCCTTCCCTGAGTTCTGCAGTAGACAGGCTGTGCACATCCCTGATGTTCAGACAGGGATTTGCAAATGGATCTTTGCTCTACTGCATGGTAGCTCTAACCTCTAAGCTACTGGAATGAAGTCTCTTATCTTTATCTGAAGAAAGATGGGCCGACATCCTGTAGAGAGCTCATCATTCAGACCCCTGTATAGAAGAACCAAGTCTGAGGGGTACTTATTAAGACTCAAGTCTCTTCTGAAGTGGCTAATTTTCAGCCTAGTGAATTTTGTAACTCTTTAGAAACTAGTATTTTACCTTGCTTTATTTCCCTGGGATTCTCCTTCTGAACAATTCAGTAGTCAGTGTACTTTTCCAATGAGTGGTAGATGGAAATTTATTTCCCTTTTGCCTAAAAGTATTTCACCTCCCCATCACTAAGTGTCCAGCAGAAGAATTGGGTGGAGAGTTGTACACAGAACAATTCAAGTATCTTTTTCTTGAGCTGCATCAAGCAAAATGGGAAAAACAGAAGGTGTTGGATATAAATCAGTACATTTATTTGATGTGGTAAATTAGCCTGAATATTAAATATTGCACCATCCAGTTTTCCTCTGAGAAAGAAAGGCAGTGAAACAGATGTATAATTTTCAGTCTTAGAGTTCATCTCATTATTCTGCAGACTCTTTTTTCTTTGCAATATTATCTCCCCATAAGCCATAAAAAGTTAAGTATTGTGCATTGTTGTCATAGAAATTTTCCCAAGGCCTAACAGTAGTAGAGGAAGATGAGGACTCTACATGCCTATTTCTTACCTATAAATGTTAAATAATTAGGGACATTATCCAGGACTATCTTGCTCTGCATTCTGGACACTGGTCATTTGGCAGTATTTACACACCTGCAGGACTGATCATGACTTCTGTGCCAAGTAAGGATCTGTAACTGTCACTGAATCCGACTGTTTTCACTGTGTTTATATTCATAAGGGATCACTTTCAGAAAAGTGCAAGCAATGACTTATGCTGTTCATAGGGTAGTTCAAATACAAATAGGTTTGGCTACATGCTGACCCAAATCGAATGTCTCCCAAAGGATACGGTAATGATGAAGAAGAATTAAGAGACAAGACTGAAAATGCCTCAGAGAAGTGAAAGGTAGAAATTAGTGCTTTTCTATCACCAAAAGCCATGTTATTATCTATGTCAGAAGATTAGCTTATAAAATGTTACTTGAAGAAAATAAGTACTTTTATCACTGTTATTGACTGTAGAATTTTCCTCACTGTTTTTACTAGCAAGGGAATATCCACATCAGAATTTGCTAGCCAAATTTGACATAGTGTGAAATAACTTCATGCTGCAGGATTTGCAGATATAATAGTAGCCCCCACAGAAAATTTGTTCTCAAAATGCTGCATATGTTTTAAAAGATTTCTTTGAAAGATTTATTTCACTACACACAGGTAGCAGTTAATCATCTCTCTTGACTGGGCTGCAAAATATTTAAGAACTAGTGTATGTGGAACCTCAGTTCAGAACATTATGAGGTCAAATGCTGATACCATGAAAATTATTTCTATAAAGTTGATTCCTTTAGCCTTCAAAAGTGATACGGGTTAAGCTAGTTGAAAACAGTTCACATATTTGCAGTATTTTGATCCTAGATTACAATGAAAATAAAGTAAGAAAAGGTTGTTTTTCAATATAAGAATATCAGAAAGTCACTTTTTAAATAAAATCTACTTCTGAATGCTCTGGAATAAGCATCACTCTCTCCTGCAAAATTAGAATTAAACATCAATGTGCCTACAAAATCAGGGAGAGATATGACACTTGTGTGCATGCAAAATTAAATGAAGCTAGATTATATATGGGAGTTGCTTCAAGCAGGCCTTGACACGGTTTTTGTTCTATGCCTAGCAGAGTTTCTTCAGAATTATCTGTTGTAATATAATGGTGTCTATTTAGTTTATGTACCTAAGAAATGATCACATTATCCAAGGTTTCTTCAGTGCTTACAATCAAACCAAGCTTAGAAATAGTCCTTTCCCAAGCAATAGAAAAAGGTTCCTAGGACTTCAGAACCGTCTGGATTTGGGAAGTTATTATTAGTATAGCCTTTTCTCAAAAGTGGAACACTATTCGCACAAATAACTTAGATATGTTCAGTTGACTGTGTTATTAGGAAAGAATAATGATCTGTCATTGTGTCATCTGGTCATTTGACCAGACATAAAAATTTGAGATTATATAACCAGTAGAAAGAATCATACAATTTTCTAATTTTCCTACTTCCTCTTAAATAACATGAAATAACACAATGTCATTATGTGAGGTAGAATAAACTTAGAGTTGTATGGATTACAGTGTACAGATGACTGTAAAGTACACCCACATATGAATGCACTGGGATCCATTAATAAAGTGCTCTGACAAAATGCCTACTTAGGAACAGTATAGTCCCTATACCACATAGGAAGCTGTATGGTGTTTATGTGACACATTATGGGTAGCATACTGCTTTACTTCAAGAGATAGGCAAGACTAGATTATTCCTTCGTGTTGCAGAGAGCACACACTTAGGCAGGACCCTCACAATCTTCTTCTGTCCTCTTCTGTTCCCAAGGAGAATTACATGTGGCTATGTTGCTAGAGCCCCAGTGTGAACATGGCTGGAACATTTCCCAGACTAGGGGGAGAGATGTCGTAGCCAGAATTATGAGCTGCCTAACAGACACAAAAATAATTGTGCACAAGTGTATACATGTGGGGTCTTTGCTAGGTCCAGATTTTGTCTCTCTCATTTATATAAATGGCAGGTCTATGGCCAGGCAGTGTTGGTATCTGCTGGGTATTCCCCCATCGCATTTAAAGTGCCATCTGCTATTTCATATATCTGCCAAATATATGGATTAAGTCTGCTGTTTTCCATTTTATGTCACGTTATTAATAATGGTAATGAATATTTGCTGAATGATAGTTGCATGGGCTGTAGTTGTAAAATTCATGCTCACATTCCTGTCCTTTCTATATTTATCTTATGGGTGCCAGAACTCTGGACATACTTTTCACCTCTCCAATATTTATTTCACCTAATGATTCCTTCTAATGTCCCAACATATCATAGTCCTTTACAAAATATTACTCCCTGATTCATGTAACTAAGCATGCATGTATCCATGCATTTTCAACCAATGCAGGCATACAGAGTTATAACATGTTTTAAGTGCAGAAAGGAATAATCTGGCAGGGCTTCCCTGTCTCACATTTCATTTGAAGAAGACCATCCTTTCACAGTCACAGCAGTAAAGATATCAAACAAGCAGTCCTTACCCACACCTCTCCTGACTTCAAGTTGAGCAACCCATTGTGATAAACAGTGTTCAGCATGCTTTGGTATTTTAAAACATGATAACACAGACTTAATTTCATTTTAAAAAGCCTCACACAAGGACACTTTTTTTCATTTCAATATATCTTCTTTGTAAATGCCTGCGCTGTGAAGACCCTTATATCTATGGCTTAAATGAAAGAAGTATAAAAATAACCTTTCAAAGGGACATCCCATGAGTAATTTTTTGTGATATATAACTCAATCTCATTGTAGCTGTGGATACTTATGATGGTTACATGATATATACGTCACATATTTATTGTAACTATTTTTCCACTGAAATCTTGTATCAGACCTCTGCAGTGGGATAGTACAGTGTAATCAGAAGTAATCATGTCTTTCCTATCAGAACTGTCCATCCCAATGTTCCCAAGAGTATATAAAAAGCCACTTAATCACTGGCTGTAAGATGTTTGTTGTCAATTTAATTTTTTGTTTCACCTTGAGAGCTGCAGTGAGGTCAACCCTCATGAGTACAATTTTACACTCTGCTATAATAACTTTAATCCTACCTTGAATATTTTTTACTTATATACATATAAGGTCAGTGTGAACTGTAAATATGTCTGTAGTTGAACAAATATTCTTGATTTTGGCCTTGTTTTCTGACAGTTCTAGTAACCTGAAATAAACTTCAAGCTAGGTCCAAAAGAGGATTTAGTAGCTAAAGCAAACTTAGGTAAGACTATGCCCCTGAATTCGAGACTGTAGGAATGAAAAATGGTGGTCACCTTCTGCTTAGCACTGGATGTGTCACAGGTCCATGAAAGATCCTCTTTTCATGTGCAGGACTCTGAAGTTTCCAGGAAATGATCGACAAGTTGTTTAAGGCCGCTTGGGTTTTTTTTTCTAGCCACTAAAGGTCCTCTACAGTTTTCCCTAGTGAGCTAGGAAGTCTAGTGACTGTTCATAGGGCATGTCTTATGCATTTCAACATGAGAGGACATTACTTTGTGCTGGAGTCAAAAGAGGAACAAGAATTCAGGTAGTTTGGTCAAGTGCATCTCCCTTCACCTGTGCTCCAGACTAATAGGGCAATTCACAAAAAGAAGCTCTTGTTGAAAGCAAAGAGAAGACATTGAATTTCACTGGTCAGGCTGGTTTCAGTTCTGCATGTGTCAAACAAATGATGAAAAATATGACAAGAGTCCCAGGAGCAGGCACACTTACACCAAGAAAGCAAAAGCATGGACCTACAAATCATAATCCTCCTCTTCCAGCTACTTTCCCTATATGCCTGTCTTTCCAAGGTGACACATGGTGACAGCAGATGAGAAGGGAATAAACCCCACCACAAAGTCACCATGAGGCATCGAGCACTGGTGTGAACGCTGCAAAGGACTCTAAATCTATGTCTCATCTGTGAGCAGGCCATCTTAAAACTGGACTGTAAATGTGAGCGCCTCGCTCTGCCCTTAAAGAAAAGGCTACACTTTTAAATCCAGGAAGAGGCTGCAAAGAAAGGAGAGTATTTTCTATCTAGTCCAGTGAGAGAATGCAGTTCAATAACTCGTCTTTGGATTTTCTTGTTGAGTGGCACTGAGTGACAGCTACCAATGTTTGCATGCTGCTAGGTCCCCTCTTACTGTGGGGCTGTTTTCAGCTCTTTTCTAAGGCATCTGGATCCCCTTTGGGATTTGTCAGGGGATCTAGCAGAGGACTAAATGCCTAATTTTGAACTACACATTGTGTTTGAATCTGGCGCTTTTCCTTTGAGTGTTTTTCTCATAAAGGATGCTTACAAACTGACACAATTCCCTATTTTTTTATATATATTTTTTTTAATACTGGTAACAGCTAAAACTTTTTTTTTTTTTAATAGTGGTAACAAGACAGCAAAATGATAAAGGTGGTCCAGATTTTATCTCTATACACCAAGAACAAAAAAATATTTTGAATATAATTTTTCAGTGTAAAACTGCTTTTAGACAACTAAAGAATAATATAAGGTCAGAATTGTCTAGTTCACAAAGAATAGGATGTATATGTATATAACATCTAACTCTGAAACTTTAAAAAGAATAAAAATTCAGAGTTGGAGTCTGGGTCTTATTTTCCTGTGTTGGATAAAATAGGAAAAAAATCTTGCCTCAAAACCAGCTAACATTGTTAAATACATTTTGAGAAATATATACACATCCCATTCCATCTTACATCTTCATTTTTACAAACGTGCCATCATCCTTTAAATAAATGTAGAGGATCATTTCTTACAGAGAAAGAAAATGGTATATGTGGCATACACTGCATGGGTGGTGAAGCACAAGTTAGGGGCTGTCATGCTGTCTTTCACTGGGTCAGTTTCAAAATGGCAAATACTATCTAATATGTTTTCCATCAAAATCTTTAGCTTCTGTGCAACAATGAGATCAGGAAGGTGCAAATTGGAAATTATCCTTTTCTACTATTTCACAGTCTTGAATTACATAAATAGCTCTACTGTGTCAGTCAAACAAACGATATTTTTTTCCATTTCCTTCAGTGAAGTCAGGATTTCTCAGCAAGAAATCCTTAGAGCAGCAGTACTTACTACACAGTACTCAGAGTAGCATCTGACTTGAAAGCAAAATGCCATCCTTCACCTTTCTTTTTCTCCTACACAGAAAAGGATGAATTTGGTGGTTTCTTGGGGCTGAGGGTAAGTTTAAGCATAGGCTATATACATCAGGAAAGAGAAAGGGACCAAACTGAGGTGGGACACAGAAGTTGTTATTTTATTTAGGTACAGAACTGGAGAAAGAAATTAAGAGCCTTTTTTTTTTTTTTTTTATTTTTTGTTAAATGTTACCCAGGAAGCAGAAACAGCTGATTAGCAAGGTTAGAAAAAAGAAAATACTTCTTGTTCATAGTTTTGGTGGGATCAGGATTTGACTGTAGAGTTTCCTAACTTCCAGTCATGTGCACTGGTCTCTGTGCCATGGAGGGAAGGAAGAAGGAAGGCTCTCATGCTCCCGTGATGAAACAGGCTCACTCTGCAGAAAATAACCCTTGAGAGCAGGGTCTGGTCTCTCCAAGTCCCACTTCCAGGATGTCTATTCTGACTACCAGGCTCACTCATGCTCCACCTCAAGCTAACTACTAACATTTACTGTAAAGTAACTTTAGAAACTGAGAACTACCATGTATTTTCCCACTTGTTCAGTGGATTTGGTACTGTCCTGAAAAGTGAGTTTCTGGATCTGTCCTTAGAAGAAAAGATTTCTCTTCCAGGTGGCATGGAATCATGCTCAGAGGACAGTACAGAAGCTTTTCTAAAAGCACAACATCCTCTGTGACACTTGGATTGGCTGCTGTCAGTAACAAATCAGTGAGTAACACTGAGGTCCTAGTTCAGTGGGCTGACTATTGTCTTCCTATGATTTGTGAGAAGGAGAGAGAGCACTGATCATGGGGCAAGCTGTGATCTTTTTGTACTTCACTGGTTTGGGGTTGTTTGTATATTCTACTGCGGAAAGCTCCCTTACACTTATGGCTTGCGGCTGTGAACACCAGCAATCAGCTAGCTCATCTAGTTTCAGTCATCTTGTTAGTGGTCTAGTCTGAGACAGTTTTGTCAACTACTCTTATATACAATGTAGAGAGAGGCACTTAATAAGCAAATCACCTCCTCTTAAAATAATTATACCAGATAGATAGGATGACCTTTCTAGATGGAAGCACTTATTTTTCTTTCTCTTGACTAGAGAGGAAGCAATGACAAAAAACCTCTCACCTTTCAAACAGCTAAAGCTAGGTGCATTGACTTCCACCCCTAATATCTGAAGAAAATTTCCCTAGCCCTGGTTCTCCTGATAGAATATTAAGTGTACCTATAGCTTTGTGCTTTCCTTGACATAATTTCCATGGTATCATCTGAATTAGTGTCTCCATTTGGCTGCTGTTTTGTTTGGAGGAAGACTGCTTCTCAGCTCACATCCTTGGTACCTGGTTCTGCTACTGCTGATCAATGGCCTGACGTCATGGAACACTCTTGCAGCAGAATTTTTTATTTTTTCTTCTCTGTTTTCTCTTCTTCTTTTATGTTTTTTTTTTAATAATTTTAAAAAATGTATTTGTTTACTGAGTTTCCATCAGGGGAGATGGTTGCTTACAATTATATTTACAATGTTCTTGCAGCATCTATAATCCCTGCAACAGAAAAGCTCTGCCATAAAATGAATGAAGTTAATTTATTAGCCAGGGATTGGATTGACAGCTGGTAAACTAACATTTCTTTTACTCTTTTAACAGAGTTTCAAGATTCACAAAATGAAAGATGTATATTTTATTGGATCCTGATAAAATATTGTTCTAATACTTCATAATAAAATAAAGAGCAGTAAGAGCAATATGCCTGTTATAGCTTGAAGAGCCTTAAGGGTTGCTTCACCGGAACTCATAAAATGCAAGAAGCATACGACAGAGTGTATCTGGTTCACTGCAGACTCTCTTACTAGTGCTGACCTGCTAAACTCAGTATACAAAGATACATATGGCTGATCCTTTCTTTAGGGACTTTGGATTAGACCAAGGGAGTAAAGTCATGAAACAATGCAAATTTAAACCAAACCAAACCAAAACCATGACCCACCACCACCAACAAAAAACCAGAAATTTCATTTCTCATTTCTGTAGAATAATTTACTACAGACAAAATAACTTATTTTATTTTACCTCATTCTGTATGTGCTTTTCAGTTTTCCCTTCCAAAATTGAACAGCTTATTTTAATTTCTAAGATCTCCTAGCTAATATGATATACCCATAAAATTGCAATTATGTCTTGCTTCTCCTCATTCTACCTTTCAGGAATACAATTAAACAAATTAGAGGATCACAAACACTTCTCTGCATTGCTGTCCATCTCAGGGTAAGAAAAGGGAACTTGACTTCAGCATGCTTGGCGTGTTCCCGACATCATCCCAAGAGGAGATATCATCTGGTACCACTGCGTTCTTTCATCAGACACAACATAAAAATTACAATGACTGGAAAGTGACAGTCTCAAAAAGAGACAATTTGACAATAGCATTAACACCTTCTTCCTTACATGCAGGAGATCTCATCTTCATTCTAGCTCTGCCACAAATATCCTCTGTGACTGGAAATTCACGTGTTTCAGTTCCATGTCTGTAAAATGGGATTAGTGACTTTCTCCCCTATTTTTTTTCTGATTTCTCCTGTACCTATTGGTTGAAGCAATGTTGATTTTGCTTCATTTTTCAAAGTGAGGCATCAGCTTATGTTATCATTATTATCTTCTCAGTGGTGTCCAGTGACAGGACTAGGGGTAATGGCCATAATCTGGAAAACAGAAGGTTCAACCTGAACATGTGGAAACACCTCTTCCCTGTGAGGGTGACAGAGCACTGGGACAGGCTGCCCAGAGGTGTGGGGGAGTCTCCTTCTCTGGAGACTTTCAAAAGCCGCCTGGACCTGTTCCTGTGTGATCTGCTCTAGGGGATCCTGCTCTGGCAGGGGCGTTGGACTAGATGAACTCTAGAGGTCCCCTCCAACCTCTAACACTCTGTGAATCTGTGAATCATGCCTGATAAATTTATTGCAATCCAAGTCATAGGTAAGACAGATACAAACTTGAAGACAGAAGGGCATGGTAACTACCTTTTTTCCAGTGAACACAGAATACAGAAGGTGTTTTGTTATGCAGCTCTTCATTACCACAGATGGGCAAAGATTTATCTTTTGACTGTTAATCAGTCTGATTGAATAACTTCTCGGAAACACTGACTTTGGACTGGGCTCAAGCTTCTCTCTCTGACCTATTCTGCTCAGTCACAGCCCCATCTGAGCTTTCGAAATACTTGATTAGGCTTCTGAAGGTTGTTTTTTTTTCTTTTTCTTTTTTTTTCTTCCCTTTTTTTTTTTCCTTGACTGAAGCTAGTCTCTTTTTCTGTACTTTTCTATATGACTTTTTTTCCCCATTTCTTTTAAATTCAGCTTCTCACACTTCTTTTGCTCTTCTTCCCAGCTCTTTATCCCTGGCTTGTTTTCCTAATAACTGCCATGTTTTTCATTGCCTGACTTTGGCTCTTGGTTTCCACCTGGAAATCTGGCACAAGCTCTTGATCTGTGGCTTGCCTTCTGCTAGTGCTGGCCCTACCCACCAGAAAAATCTATCCATGCCTTTGGTTCTATCAGGCTGGTGTCTAAAAGCTATAAGCAGAGCATGGGTCATTTAACCAATCAGAAATATCTTTCACTGTTACTCACATTAAGGTAGAATATTCTCACAAATTATTTCAGTGTCTCTACTAACATACCTTTTCTTCTTTCTTTACTCTTTTAACTTCCTCTTCTCAGCATCAGTTTGACAAATGTCTGGTAGGTCCCTTCTGTGCCCGTGAGTCATTCGCTGCAGAATTACTCAGCTTCTGTTTGCTTTCAACTGGGCTCCACTCCAGATACGTGGAAATATGTTCCTTTGGTGCAATAATGATTTGTTTTTCTGGGCATTTTATTCGAACTATTGGCCATTTGTTTTCTCTTGATTTCCAAATAAATCTACCACATAGCTAAGGTAAGCAACTGGAATTTATGAAGCCTAACCATAAGATAGCAAGGGTCAGCATATTAAAACAGAGGCAGATGCTACCTCTGCAATGCTCATACTTTGCTGGTACACTAACTGATTACGATCAGACTTTGCTCTAATCCAACTGCATGTTGCCAGTCCTGGAAACACCAAGTATGTTTCACCTCCTTATCATTTGCAGAATAGATCAAATGCAGTCTGTATATCTTCAGTTATGTGACTGGATCTACTCCACAGGTTCAGAGTCAGAAGACCTTTAGAAGTCTTAGGGTAAGATATGTTTACTATTCAGTGTAAATCCCTCTTTGACGAATTCTTCCTACATAGAGAAAAATTATATTAGGGTTCATAATATATTGTGCAGGCAAAGATTAAAAAATATTACCACAGTTTGCAAGGTGCTTCATAGACATCACAAAGATCTATCTTATTTGTTAAGCATGGTCATTGGTTTAACATCCCATTTTCCTTTTTCTAGCCCATATCCAGTCTTCAGAATTTTAAAATCAAATGTTATTTCTCAGTTTAAATCTCACCCTGTTATCTTTCCCTGAAAATTTTTTTCTTTGATGACTAAGACAGCTTTAATTGTTGTCACAACATAGTGTATGTAGCACTTGCTCTGGGAAGGGTAATGGCAGGAGTCAGTAGTTGTGTCTCCATTAAGGTTTTGTTTCAGAATAGCAGTACATCTTTCAAATTAATCTCCAAATTCTATATTTATCTATTTTTTGGTTTAGTTTCCAAGGTGTTTTTAGATAGCAATACCTAGATTTGTCCTGGAGAAAATTAAGCTAGAATATGTTCTTGTGTTTAAATTTACTCTTTTTCCTTTCTGTTTTGCATATCATGGGTGAATGATATAAGCAACTCAAGAAAATAAATAGGAAGACCAACAGTGTGATTTATGCTGACAATTTCCTTCCTGAAAAGGAAGGAAGGGCTCTGCTACATTATCACCTTCATTCTCCTCCTCAATTTTGACTTTTCACTGTACCATTGTCTTTCCCTCAACAACTCCAACTCCCGGCTACAATTGCAGATAGCTCTGATGTTTGCATAGCTCTCTATGTATGCATAGTAGATAGAGGAACAGATCAGGTGTAGCAAGTTAGTCCCTTTTTTACCTGTTTCTGAATTATCTGTACATCCTACCAAAAATCATGATACTAAGCTGACTGGGACATCAGAAGTGACACTGGATTTATAAAATCCAAAGCGTATTTTCAAGTGCAATATTCCATCAAATGATTCATTACAGTAAGTGACAGGAAGCAGTTTCAGCATCCCTTTCCAGAACTTTTTTTCCTTTTCCATAAATTTTGAGTATATCCACTGCTTGGGCATTCCTTCATTACCTTAATTTTAGATTTAGCAATATCTCTACTTTGAGCTACAGGAATAGCTTTGCTTCAGGTCTGAACATGACCTTCACAACCGCTCCCCAACCTCACCTTTCTTCCTCACACTGTGCTTTAGTTTCTCTGCGAAGGAATTCTAGGTACATGGGCTAGAAGACAGTTCCTACGCCTGCCAAAAAAACCCTGATTTGAGCAATCAGAAGACCAGGGCAGCGCAACACACTGTGAGGCATGGCTGTCTTATGGGTTAAATGTTACCACCATCTTTCATTGATCAGATATACATTCAACACAGCCTTCTTTTTTGCCTGTTGTCTATTTTCCATACTGTACAGACACTGTGACTCTTACCCTGTGCAGCAGAACCCATGGGATTATAGAAGATGGTCATTACACATGTGCCTTCATCAGTCTAATAATAATTTTTCTGATCTGGTTGTTATACCTGAAACAGACTATTCTTGAGTTTTTAGAATATGGAACTAGAAATATCCTTGAATTTGTCTCTCAAGTTAGTATTTTTTCCAGGTAGTTTTTATTGAGTCTTTCAGTACAAGATCGATAAAAACTGGAGGAATCTTCCTGCGGTAGGCAGGAGGATAGTCCAGTTCATGGGATGTTTGACTCACTGTTTCTGAATCCATGCAAGAAATGTTTGTCAATTCATTTAAATAAGTGCAATAATTTTAAGCCAGATATATTCCATGATACTTTAAAAATTAAAATATTGGGGAAGTCTACTATTGCGCTTATTTTTAAAATATTTTTTTAGTATGACTTGATGTCCCACATGATTCCCTTCTATAAGAGGACAACAACTGTGTGTTGCATCACAGTAGTTTTATATAATATGTATCATTCATTTAAACAGCAGGTAAAATGGGTTCCTTAGTAGATACTCTACTGTGGTCTGCCACAGCTTCCCTTGGGGTCATGATCCCTGCTTTTCAAAGCACTGATTTAGGAATCTTTTCCTAATAAAGTGCACCCTGGGTTTTCGCCTTAATAGGATTGTTCTTGATGCTGAGATGGTGATTAAAATGCCATATCTGGAGTGCCTGTAAGTGGCTATTTATCTTTCTGCTCTGTTGCATATTGTAGTGGAATTAGATAAAAAGGGGGAAAATACCCAGTCAGTTTATTTTTTCATAAAGCTGCTGGGAAAAGCTTACATCCAAAGTACAAGTTTCAGGAGCTGTAGCCAGGAAGCAGCTGACTGGTGTGAATGATGATGCTAAGACTTGAAAGGAAGAACAGATCCTGAATAAAATAAAAGATCATGCCATGACCTATTGTTTGGGTGGTTTGTTTTTTTTTTTTTTGTGGTTGGTTTCTTTGTGGGTTTTTTGATTGATTTTTTAACATAGTTCTCAGCACATATTGTTGAATCCTGATTCTGGTTTGAAATATCCCAGACTTCCCCTTGTAAATATTCTATTACATGTTCGTAGTAGGTGGACAGGTTGAGAAGAAGACAGAGCCAGTGGCAGGAGTTCAACAGTCATAAAACTTTGTTGTACATAACTGATTCAAAAGGAAATAATAGAGTAACAAGCATGAGTAATTTTACTTCTGTAGCAGTTCTGAGTTTAACATCTCAAAAATGAAAAATAGAGGCACTATAGAGGAAATATTCAATCAATATTGTTGACATGTTATGGAAAATAAAATAAGATTTTATTGTTTCCAATTTAATATCACAGGGGTCTATGTTTCCAACTTAATGTTTTCTTTAAAATAATTTTAAGTCTCTCTCTTCTTCCCTTGCTTTGGCAAGCACCTTCAAATTCTAAAGTGATTTAAAATGCATCCAACTATGCAGCCTAAATGATCAAGCAGTAAGGGAAATGAGAAACGTATTGGTGATATAGCCAGGTTTACATGAAGATTCAGGATTATGAGATGATCCAATAAGTCTAAGAAGCATATGGCAGGGTACCACTGGGAAAAGATCTTGAAGCCACAGATCTCCATGGTTATGTTTGATCCACTGTGTTCTGGACAAGTCCTCAGCATCCTGCACAAAACTTCATCATCAGCAGTTTACTGCTATCAGTGTGCCACCATACAGTACAAACAAGACAGGATTTACAGATCTCTGGAAATTGCTGGGGATGAGGTGCAACACCACCACAATCGCTCTTTTACAGCTTGTTCTAGGCACAGTACCTAGGTGAGGAAAATAAGAGGACAACATAAGCAACTGTTACTTCCTACTGTTTTAGAGATAGCTTGTATCTAAGTGTTGGTGTCTCTGTAATAAGTTATCAGGCTGCCACTGCAAGGGTGCATGCTTCAGACCTGAAAACATGTGCATCTCCACTGTGTGAAAGGAAAGGAACACAGTTATATTCCAAATTTCACTTTTTATTATAATGCAAATATATTATTTTTTTAGAATTTCAGTTTGCTCTTAGGTCACTTCCTCTGACAATTCTAAATAAAAACACTGAAGCAAGAAATTAAAAAATTTAAAACTATATTTTCTTTAACTTCAAAATGGTTTAAGTCTAACCACAAAGAAGCAGCAGCAGATTTCAATTAACACAAGAATGTCTATATTGAAAAAGTGATTTTTTTTTCGCAGAAAAATTGAGAAGACAGTGGAAATCCAAATGGCAGTCCTGAACTCAGACCAAACTCTTTATCACCTCTACAGAAAATTATATATCATAAAAACCTATCAGGACAGAAAGATGTATGTTGTCCTTTTGTACATTAGCCAGATCCAGGTCAGCTGTGTTATCCATCATTTAAAATGAGGAAATTAGTTAATATAGAACATTCTAGCACCAGGAAGTACATTAGAAACTTTCAATTTCTCTATCTCTGTTTCTGAAGAATAAAGAAAACTGAGCCAAGCAAGGAATTGACCAAGAAAAAATCAAATAAATATACATATTTTGTAGCAATTTGGGGAAGGAATATGTTCCATAAATCTATTATAATATAATTTAAAACCTGGGTTTCTTTTAGAATAATTATGAGAACTTGAGAAGATACATTTTGGGGAAAGGTATGGTGGAAAGGACCTTTACAACTTTAGAAGGTTTCTAAATATCTTCAGTAGAATCATAGAACCATAGAATGGTTCGGGTTGGAAGGACCTTGAAGATCATCTGGTTCCAACCCCCCTGCCATGGGCAGGGACACCCTCCACTAGACCAGGTTGCTCAAAGCCTCATCCAGCCTGGCCTTGAAGACAGCCAGGGCTGGGGCGTCCACAACTTCTTTGGGCAACCAGTAGCACCTTGGGCTTCAATACTTCCATCAAGATAAATAAGCGCAAACTAACTTTCACATTGAATGATCTCAGAGAATTGTTTAGATAAAGTAGAGGGAAAAAAGGAAACATTCTGAATAAATAAGAATATAATACCTTCTTTTCAACAATGTACAAATCTCAAGCTTACTGTGCTTGTTTGTATTTTATTCTTTCTCAGTAATCTTAGGTTTCAGTGGTGCTTCTAAACACATTCAAAGGTAATGTTGCTTTAAAAGACCCCTAATTTATGATTATTAGCACAAAGTTTTGATAATAGATTTTTATCAGCAAGACTTTTTTAAGCTACAATCCATAATCCTTTTAGTTTTGACTATTTTCAGTGACTGAGTCATCCTTAGGAATCTTTAGGCTTGTAGCGATTCAAACTTGTACTTTTCTTCTAAACATGGGAAAGATGGGCTATAGAAATAAAAGGTCAACTGAGAAAATAGAGCCCACTAGCAATGAACTCTCTTCAATATATTATTTCCCAGATAAAATCATTAGAATATCTTGATATTTTGGTATTCACAGCATGTGTCTGAAATTAACTATGGAATGACAACATGACCAATGAGTTCCTTAAACATAAGCATAGCTAAAATGAAATCCAATATATTTTTATCGCGATGTGATATTACATTAACTTTACATTTCTGAGCTTAACAGGATAAAATTTGTTCAACTCTACTGAATAATGCACATTTTACCTTCATTGAAGGCTTTTCAAATATGTATCCACCATCACCAAAAATCACCTAAATATTCACTGTGCTGAATAATCAGTACGAAATATAGCTGAGATTCTTGAAATCTCCTACTGTATTCTCAAACCCCTTATCCTTCATACATAGCTGCTGGCTAACAGTTGCTACTACCATTGATCAAAGACCTCACAGTAATACCTACACCAAATATGGTCCACAGACAAAATAACAAAGATTAACTTTAAAATGCTTTTGCTTTTTTGCTGTCTCTTTTCTAATGGTTATTCTTAAGAGGGTTCATGACAAACTAAGGTCTCATCTGTAAGTAACCCAGCCACATGAAATGCTTTGTGTCATCTTTCTGGAGCACAGGGTACTATTTTTCTGTATTCTGTTGAAATGATATGTAACTTGACTAAGACCAGATAATTAAACAACCCTGTTTTCTGCCTTTTTTTTTTTTTTACAGATTATACAAAAATGTGGTTTGTTGGGCTTTTTTATCCTTTGCTTTTCCTTAGCTACCTATTGGATATTCATTACAGTTTCTCAGTTACTGTGCCAATTAATAAGAAAAACCCTTACAAGTCTATGTCAAACACTGACCTCAGCCAAAATCAGACTGCAGTATATTTCAGTCATAACAATTATAGAGAATGAAGTACATTTTTCTTCTTTAAGAGTAGGAATCTATTTGAACATGACTTACAGAGAAAATGACATTTGACCATGGCTGTATGGAGGTTCATGAGTTTTGCTGCAATACCAGATAGTGCTATAGAAACCAAGCCTAGTGGAAACACCTCTGAAAAATTTGTGCATTCGTTGTGAATATACTTCTCTTATTTGAACAGAGTTAAAAAGAAAGAAGGCATGACTGTATTTGTGCCCCCCTTCCCCTATAGCTGCCACAGGCTAATACATGCCTCGTGAGAAGAGCATAGTGGAGCGTACCCACACTGTTTCTTCTCAGGAGTGCATTGCATTCTTCTTTTTATACCCACATTCCTTTTACTCATGTTCACTACAAACAGTTCTCTTCCTGGGTTTATGTTATGGCCCTCTTGTGCTCTAGAAAAAAATACTTAAAGCCAAGAGGGTTAAAAATTTTAGTCGGTTTTAGATTTTTTCTGCTCCTGTAACATAAATGTAGCTGCAAGTAGCAAGACTGTTTATTGCATTGACTATGTCTCTGAATAACAGAGACACCAAAGACATTTTGACAGAGTAATGAATAGGTGCAACTTTGTGGTTATCTTTGACCATTGGTTTTGTGTATCTGCCATTTATTTTCTCCTTCTCCTGAGATGTGGTAGTTTATGTATTTTGTAAAATCTAAGCTTTGGTCATTGTTCACAGTTTGCTCTCCTCTAGTTTCTCCAGACAACCTTATGGTATGGGTTTAGCTTCCCTTATGTCTACAAGAGATATTTGTTCAGCATATTCAGCCCCTGTAGCTATCCAAATAGCTAAATTTACACCATATGAACAACAGAGAAGTCTCCTTGAAGACTGAATGTACTGCTGAAAATGTCTACTGTTGTGACCACCTCCCACTTCATTTGAGAATTCTCTGGTATTGATCTACCCTGCTCCAAGGACCTCCTGGAAATTATCTTTAAACCACCTGAACATTGAGAGTCTGACCATCACGGCACAACCAACATCAGCCTTTATAATGCCCTTTATTTTGAATAATCAAAACTCTCATGAGTCAAGTTTGATGGAGGATTGTGTGGTTTTCTTTCTTGGAAGACACTGCAGCAAAACATTAAAAGGATGAAAATCATCCCTTATGGTGATTTATGGTCTTATTTTAGTCCTTTATTCCTTTAGTCATGAAGACTGCTGAGCATTCTGCATGGGGATGATTAGCATGTTTCCTCTGGGTCTTGCCATGAGGTTCAGCAGGCTTGTACTGACAAGGGGAAATGCCACAAGGATAATTCACACTGACAGGCACTCATGACCACACTGCACACAGCTTGTCCCCTGTGAGGCTTTGTGCCCTGGGAGAGCCAGTCCCAAGAGGAAACTTGAACCCCTCCTCAAAAGAGTCAAGAAGCAAGCTAACAGCTATGCAACAGAGGCAACCAGGCAGCCATCTCTTTGTTCATCAGTGCAAACATACAGCGGCTCCTGGAACAAGGTGTTCTCAGGTCATACCAAGATTTGGAAACCAGCTGGCAGCATCTGTTCAAACACAGAACCTCAGTCTGCTTTGATTTTGCAAAATCTCTTACTTAATTCTGTTTCCCTGAGCTTATTCCAGCTCCTGTACTTTATAACTGGAAGTAAGTCACCTAATTTATCTCCCTGTCCTTAGAAGAGGAAACCATGGAGGCAATTGTGACTCAGATAATACTGCTGAGTGGTACAAGTGGTCATTTGTATTTTTTATTCAAGACTCAGTATTAGGGTTGAAGACATAGCCTCTAAGTAAATCTGATATTTCGGGCTTCGGGTAAGTATTTGTTTGCTGACTTACACATCCCATTATCGGTCCTGAGAAGGACAGATTTTCTGACTTCTCAGTATCTTTATGAACCTAGAGCTTGTGAGAGAACAAGAGGAGAAAACTTCATCACTCTTATCAGATGGTAGACTGTCCATTTGGCATTCTGCCTGGAAACTTGCAAACTCAATTAAATGCACATATGGTCCGTAGCAAGCAGAATCAGTCTTTGCCAACACGCATCCCTCTTATAGCACTTCCAAACTGTACCCACACTAGATAGCTTTTTCCACATAGATGATTTTTTCCACTTCTACAGCAGCATCAGCTCAGCATATTGTCTTCTCTGCCCTGGAAGAATACAGGGAAGAATGCCAAGATGAACATCAGTTTGAACTCCACAGGGGTGATTTTGCTATCAAGTAGCTTTTGTTGAGGAAGACAGGTATGGAGATACCTAGATTTAATGAGCGGTGCTGGTAGAATTAATAAATCTCCTCAATGCTCCCTGAAGCAGCTGCTCTATTTTGAAATAATGAGCATATGGTTTCATTATATTTCATTGATTTGATCCCCTTCAGCTAAAGAAATATTTCAGGGGAATGCAAGCAACTTACAGAATTTCTGCATATTTCTCACTCCTTTTATTTTTCCTGGCTAAACAGAAAGCTGACTAGCATGTAAAAGGAAGAGCCAGAGGCAGCATTCAGGTTCCTTAACAGAGGTTGTATGAGGGGCAATGGGGCCTCTGACAATTGTGAGGACTTCTGTATGCCTTGAAGTTACAGTGCTTGGGGGTTCCCTTGAAGGCTTTGGTTCTGCAAAAGAAAGTCTGTGAAAGAAACAAGCTGAAGCTGGACTAACTCTACTTATAAGCTGTATTCTTTATTTAAAATTTCTCTCCAGAGACAGGGGATGGGCAGGGAGGAGGGTGAGAAACCATCAAGGCAGGTTGTTAATCTAACACATTCAAAATTTACAGAAAGGATGTTGTGAGATAATTTTAAGTTGTCTACAAGAACAAACCTTTGAAAGCAAAGCGAAGCATGTTTTACTTTCTCGGTTGCTAGAGCCATTTTCCCAACCAGCTGTTTTGAGAGGAAACTGTATTCAATGTATTATCCACTGTGCATCTTGCTACTGACTTTAGAAAAATGAATTCTGAAGTGAAAGTGAAGTGAAAGTCACTTGTATTTTTTTATAAGATCTTTCTGGAAACTGATTTCTGGCAGCAGCCACCTCTCAAGCTATCATTTAAAGGAGCCAAAAATAAATAAAGAAAACTTACACATGTCCTCATTAGGTAACCGGATAGTCTTGGCAGCTCAGGGTTCTCGAAGGCAGGAGCCATTCCTGGAAAGGCTGGGGACTGACAGGGAGCAACTATGTTCTGCTCTGTCAACACTGAGGAAGATGTACATTTTGGTTCCATTCCTTATTCATTGCCACTACAGTATTCTGCAATATACACATATTTGTATGTTCTACCTGTATATGCATACATTCTACGTGTATATTTATTTGTATAAGTGTAAGTATACATATGTATAGATATACAGTGTATATTATAGCTTATGTGAACAACAAATCATGTAATAACCATTGACAAGATTGTGTTTCCTTACCCAAAAAAGCATTAAAATATTGCTAAAAGTACTTAAATTTTCCTTTTATACTCTAATTTTCATAAAATCTGATTTTAAGAATCCCCTTGAGGCTTACAGACATTTTCCCATGCTGGTATTTTAGAAGGAAAAAAAAAAATCAGCTGTTTTTTGATGCTGCAGCAGCTTACTTTTTCAGCTGCTGCAAACGCCTAATGTTGCATCATGTGATTATTGACATTGTGAAACCAAAGCAAAATGATTCACTTTCAGGTCTTTCCCACATTTGAGCCAATAAGCTCTAATTGTAGATGCAGGCCTATAAACTACAAGACCAAAAGTTAACTCATGGTGGTATTTTTCATACACAAGAATTCAGTGTTAGTACAAAAAGCTGTATACCCCAATTTTTTTCCAGCAGAAATAAAAGTGGTCTGTGTTTTGATGGATTGCAAATTGATAGTAGGATCAGTCATATTTTTCTTTCTTACAGCAAGCAAAATAAACTTGAACGTCACAAAAAAGTGAAACAACTCCATCACAAAATACCAGTCTTTAGAAAGCAAATTAATCTCCCCTGCCCTTACAACATATCAGAAATATTGCATTTGCTATCAAAGTAAATTACAAAATTTATTTCAGCCTCTGTGGTCCTGCCGAAATTGTGGCACGGTGATGTCCGCTCTTTAGTTCTGACATGCAAGTGGCAGGGAGACAGATGAATGCAGCACCTCTCTTTTTGTGACATAATCCATACATTATTAATTTTTGTTGTTGTTGCTCTAAAACTGTGAAACAGATGCTGTTCTGAACTGAAAATCACCATTCCAATATGAGCAGACGCAGTCCCTGAGCTACCCAGTCAACTAATTAATGCTGCATAATTTAATAAAGGATGGTAATTACTCAGTTTTCCCCATCTTGTTCCCCTCCCTGCTAATGATAACATTATCGAGTTTAGGCAGGGGGCAGTGAGCGTGTGTGTGTGTGTAGGGAGATAATTTACAGTGAAAGAGGATGAGTAAGCAGATGAAGCAGGAAATGGTTCCGTCCAGGAACAGGCTCCTAAAATCTCCTAATTTCTTATTTAGTGAGGATGTGCAGAATGGCAAATTATTAGGCAGAATAATAGCAATGAGAGTCATTAAAAGAGATAGAGGGAAGGCAGACGAAAAAACTTAATCTGTGCATTTATGTATCAAATGTGGCTTTACATTTCTTTTTTATTAAAATAGTGGTTAGGAGGCAAATGTACTTGTGGGCAGAAAGGGAAAGTCTCCTCCACAGGCTGTTTCCTCTCTCCTTTGTTACCTTTGAGTGGGCAATGGATTATGTCAATTATAACAGGATCAATCTCAACAGCAGAGATAGTTCCTTTAGGCATTCTTCAGTGGTCCCACCATATGGTGCGAGTTTTCCCTCATTCAAAGGAAGGTGCCAAAAGGTGCTGCAAGCAGCAATACATTAATCCAAACTTCTGAAAATGCAGCCTGGCACACAAATTCTCTTTTACATCAAACATCTCAGAGGAGTCCTAGCACACCTGTATATCCTCTGTCCAAGTAACAAATTATTTAATTCATTACAAGCTAGTCACATAAATTCCACATTTTTACACTTTTAATTTGGTCAATGCTTAACGACTTCTCATAATAAGACTTTTTTTTTTTTTTTAGGTAAAAAGATGGTAGGCAATAGCAAGCTATATAATAACTGCACTGCTGTCAGAGTCTGATAAGAAGGAGGACTGAGTTAACAAGATTCACCTGTTGAACATACATATTCATTGCATTATCACCCTAGAATCTGAATTGCTGTATTATTGGTTTTAATGTCTTAATTTTTAATGAGATTTTGAGCCTGAATTTCTTATTGAGGAAAAGTTGATAAGTAAAAATGATAAATTATTTATTACTCAACTTCAGAACTTTTTGAACAACTTTCTATTGATACACTTTAGAGTACTGTTTAAGTGGCAAATCTAAATTTAAGAAATGATGTGTTGTTTTTCTTAAATATATTATTCCATAGGTGTAAAAATATTTTTTTTCAGGCCACTAAATAGGCTGAAATATAAATTAAATTTGTTTCAAATGGGAACCTGTAAACATAAGCTCATACAAATTGATCTCCCACATTCAGCTTAATTCTAAATGCACTTAGCCGTCTTCTCAAGGAGGAACAAGGACACCATAAAGGACACTTCAGAGGGCAGAGACATAGTAACTTCTCTTACCTACAGCAGGTTTTTCAGAGGCTTAGTCTCCTAGGCCTCTTATTTATATATTTATTGAGCCCACTCTTCCCTATAAGCAATAAGCCTTGTTCAGGCAAGGAACAACAGTGGTGTCTTAAATAATATCTGTTTTTTCTTTCTGAAAACTCGAAAGCTGCGTAGCATCTATTATATGCACTATATCATGAATCAAGTCTCCTCAGGTCTCTGTTTTTGTTAAACCAATCTCTTGGCATCATAAATACTTGGAGTATCATAGTAACAGCAATCACAGTTCAGTTCCTTATGTCCAGGAAAATAAAATTTCATTAAAAAACCAAATACCAGAAAAAGTATATATAAAATTTCCATGCAAAATCTGGTGAAGATTATGAAGGTGTAATGTTTCAGAAATAAAAGATTTGATTTGTGTAACCAGGGAGTGATGTCTATGGCATAAAGACAGAGCTTTTTCTGACAGTCATTCTGTGTGTGATGGTAAAACATACAGCATTAGACCAAACAAAGAGATATTAATGCATTTACAAGCATGAACATGATGAACATATATGCACAAGAGAAAATTAAAGCTTGTGATAACTGCATCAGGACTGTGTAAGCCAACATAAAAAGTTCCTAAAAGCCCTCTGGTTTCCAACTTTTCTTGTCACTGGGTGGTCATTAGAAACCTGACAGCTGAAATGTGCATATAGTAATTGCCTCAAACAAAGGGAAGCCTGAAAGGGGAGATATAAAGAGAAGTCTGAAACTAGCCAAATCATCCTGGCCGCGGAAGATGAACAGCTCTTTAAAAATTAGTGACGCCAATTTCCAATGACTTGGCTAAAGGGAACTAAGTATGCATGGATTGGAAAAGTTGAGATTCCTTTAAATCTTGTTAGGAATTGAATTAATGAAGTGTTGAGTTGGCTCTCCTGTCAGCAAGCTGGGAAGACCATGACTGGTCTTGGACCACAGCTCTCTTTTCATTACAAAAGACACCCTGGCCTCAGTTTAGCAGCATATGCATACATGCACTTAATTATAAACACCTGCGTAGTAACATTCAAGTATGCTCAAGTGGAGACTCTACACAGAGAAGGCTGCCTTAAATCCCTCACAAACAAAACCTAACTGGAAGTACAGTAGTCCCACCTCACAATCTCATCAAATTAGGGAGAAAAAAACCTGTTTTTTACTGTAACCTTGCCATGAATATATTAGAATATAGTCTGATTCTACTAGGTCTGAGCAGAGCAGGCTTGAGGCTTTAGTATGCCATATTGTGACAGAACCATTTTGGTATATACTAAACATTATGTGCATCTGTCTCGTTGCATATAGATAACACTAAAACAAAAACATTGCATTTCAAAAAGACTTTTGAGTTTCAAATCATGTTCATTTTGTACAAAATCTAATATTTGTTTTGTACAAAATCCAAAATATCAAAACTCTTTGTCAAAAATATTTTAAAGATATTTTGGATCCACTGAAACAAAGAAAACCAAGCTATTTTATTATGAAAAATGTGAAAATATAATGGTTTTGAAGGATCAGAATTTTTTTCCTTCTTTTTTTTGCTCTTCAGAAGGAATGTAACAGGGAAGTAGGTGCATTCATTGACAGACCACAATTTACTGTCAAGGTGTTTCTGACAATCTGTACTATGAAGATTTATTTTCTTTATTTTTTGTCTGCCAGTACTAAACATAAAATATAGAAATATAACTGCATTATTAAACTATATTGATTAATTTGGACTTACCATCTTTAACTCTAAAGTCTATAGATGCATCTCTATGGTAAGATCCATGGTTAAGTGCAAATACCTGACCTAGTGTCTCCTACTAATTTTCAGGCAAGAAAAAAATTGTCTTCCTCCTAAATTTCTAGTAGGGTTATTTGTGCTTTGTGTGGTTATAGTGTTCCTTCCTTTCAGGTCTGGTCACCTAAACTGTTGAAAAAGGGCTATTTTTAATTGCTAAAATTTATTAGTAATTAAAGAACTCTCCTTAATTTCTTCCTTAGTATTTTTTTACACTCTCTGTCATTCTCTCATTAGGTTAATTGGTATTTTAAAGAAATAAATGCAAATTTTAAACAAGATTGGACTGAAGCAACAATACAAAATAAAGAAATACAACAACAGCAATAAATATAAAGATAGTAGCATTCATGCAACTAAAATCTTTTAGGGGATAGAATTGTTACAATAGCTCAAACCCAGTACCAGATTTTATCCCTCTAAAATAGTCTCTGTTAGGCAAGACATTTATTAATAGAAATAAATAACAATATCTTGACCCAAGAAGCTTTAAAGGCAGATGAAATGCCTGTAGACTGAAGTAGATCTTTCATAAACTCTGAATTCTTGAGCCAGAAATCTTTCTCCAGTTTTATTGCAAGTGAATCTCAGATGCTACCTTATAAAATTGCAGGCATAAAATACAATTTACAAGTCGTTTCATGGTTACAAATTAATATGTAATATGTTGATAGTCATTTGATAGCTTTGAATGAGCAAGAAAAAATATTTCAATGCAACAAAGCATCACTAGTTCATATTATGAGTCTGAATAGTGAAAAGCCTCTTATAACAACACGAAGTATTAAAGTAATAAATAGAGTGTTATCTCTCAAATATTCATGAGTGGTCTTGGGGAGTTTAACTCTATTCAGTAGACAACAGCAAACACTACATGGCTAAATCTCTGTAAGACTTAAAAGACAGCATACCTTTTGCAGGCGATATGTGTGTATATTTTGTTTGTTGCAAGTTGTAGCTCATTTTTAATGTGAAAATAATACAGAAGGATGTCGTTCACCCTAATAGTAAGACTTGTTTTGATGGCACATAATGGTTATGAATATTATTGCTTATGTATAGCACAGCAGGAAAATACATAGGATCTAGGTATTATAACCAGCAGAAGATGACAGACTTCTTAGTTCTGCTGCTCAGTTTGTGTCTTCCTATCAATTGTTATTATAATTCTTATCAATCAATCCCTCTATGTTCTGATTTACACCCAACTGCTAAATATGTTCTGTGCCATGCTCTTGAATTATCACTTAGTCTTTTCTTGACATGAAACTACTTATTATGGATATTATGGCAATGTTATAACATGAAGGGGTTTATTGAAAAAATAAATAAAAATATTACACTAGTGGGAGCCCAGGTGCTGGGTGTTTCTGTCAGCAGATGTTTTCAAAAGTGGCACAATGTATTTTTCTACTGTGCTTTTATAATTTTACTGTGATCTTAACATTCCATACTGCTTTATTGTGCATAAATACCTCCTGTGTCATCTACCCTTAGAGGTAGATGAGCATCAGTTCTACAGTTCGTGAAATGGAGGATGACATGTACTATTTCATCTCCTTTACTCAAAGAAAGCATACAAGGGGAAAAAAAGTTACTATGGACTTCAAACATCTGTCAATGACAAATTAATTCAGATCCCCTTTGGAACTATTTATAGTCACTGCTGCAATTTCAGCTCTTCCAAAGGGAGGTGAAACATTTTAAATGTACTAGTGCAGTGGGTGGTGAGAAACTCCTTGACGCATCTCATGCATTTTTCATCATTATTTTATGCAATTATTTGTAAAGAAAGAATGCAACGGCAAAGGTTCCCTTTCAATTCCTTAGTGTTCACCTGACTACACTTTAATTTCCTGATCAGTTCTTCTAAGTAATGTGCATGTAACTGTTTTTCTGTAGGTTTTGAGCATCCGATGTGGAGATTAAAATTGTAAAAACAGTTCACAGCACAAAGTCACCCTGAGGTCTGCTGGAGTTGAGAGGGGGAATTCTGTGCTTTCCCTCCTTAGATGACCGATATAAGATGGAAACTGAGTCTCAGATGGCTGCATGAAAGTTGTTTCAGAGATTTCAAGGAGTCCTGGTCAATCTTCTTCACTTCATCTAGCATTTTGCTCTTTTCAAAGTTCAGTTTGCACTTGAGGCTAGAGAGGAAACTGCAAAAGAAGCCAGAATGATTGCTGGCAAAACGAAAGTGGTATTAGGACTGATACTCTCTGCCAGTCAACAGATACTGTTCTATATGGTAAGGATATTTCCCTGTAGGTTTCCTGCTGCTAGCTTGTTTATTAAAAATAGTAACAATTTTCAGCCTGGTCCATACAGCATCTCAGCAGTAAGAACACATAAATAAATAATATTGTCAGCAAGGTCCATATTAACAGGCATAACTTCTCAAAACAGAATAGTCATGCCCTTGTTAAAACCTTGCCAGTTAGTTATGTGAGGCAGCTGCCATTACTGTGGTATTTCAGAGCCCTTCCTGAGGCAAAAACTGCTGCAAGTGCAGTGGTAATTTTATTTAGTTATGGACAGAATTGGAAAATGTTCAGTTGCAGCCAACAAAAATTTTAGCTCGATGCTGAGACAGCACCAAGCTGGTTTCCTGGCATATTCAAAAAGGTCATGGAAAGTCACTTCCACAGGTGGTGTTTTTGTGAGAAGAGCTAACTGGTAGAACAGGGTGGAAGTGATTAATCGTGTGTGCTGTGTTGTATGTAAATGTCCCTTTTTTGCAGAATTTGTGTGTTCATTTGAGGAGCAGAAGCAGTGAGGCTGATGTCACGAAGGAAACGAGATGTCTTGAAACATGGTTGCGCCTCGTAAAGCCTTTCTGGAATATCATGTCTGCCAGTAGAGAAAACACCCATGACCAAAGCTGTCATCGAAATCAACTGGTCTCCTTACTGCAAGATGAGCTGTATTTGATAGGTGTGTGTGAGAAGAGGTTTATTATGTCATCTCATATATCTTGTGGAATCCAAGATGTGTGCACAAAGACAACAGATATAATAAAGGATTTGTTATACACCTTAAGTCTTCTGGAACAGCAGCTGCCAGACAGCTGAGATGCTTCAGGGGACAGAAAATGCCAAGAAGAACCGATGTTTAAGCCAAAGAATCCCACTCACAGCATTTCACTGTTTGACTGTGAAAGTTTCCTTCCCTCTGAGCAACAAGCCTGCCATGTTCAGGATCCCACAGTGCTTGGTGGATCAGTTTCTGTTCTTACCTATGCTAAGTCAGAATTCAGAAGAGCTGCTTCTCCCAGAAAGCCTCAAAACTGCATGATCGTAAATGATCATGTCAGTTTATAGTGGTCTACAAGTTGAGAGCTCACCTATGAGTGGCAAAACTAAGTTAATTTTCTCAGCCTACAGGAACTTGCATCCACTCTTTTTCACCTCTTACATAGGAGTGAGGAAGATTAAGTCAAGCAGCAAATTTAGCTTTGCAGGTCTTGATCTTGCAGATAGTCTTGATCTTGCCCCTGAAACAAAGAAAAGTCATCATGCTTTAGATCCTTTAGTCAATCAACCTCAGTTACTTACCCTCAGTTGCTGAGGATCTGCATGGTTTCTTTTGTGCACACTTAGCCAATCCACTCCATTCAATATAATTTATATTTCTACCATTAACCATCATCTTTGAAAGTATTAAGGAATCTGAGATGCATGTAACAAACATAACAATCTTGGTGGAGTTCCATCTTTTTAGATGATAGAACAGTGGTAGGAACAAAGGAGATAAGGAAAGAAAGGCATAGAAGAGCAGTGAGAAGCAGCACAGTAGGAATCCTGGAGTTACTTGTAAAACATGATTTCTTCTCCCAAGGCACCTACAGCATATTACCTTGTGTTTCCATTTACAATTATTTCCATTTATTGTTTGGTTGTAAAGATTCACCTGCCAGCAGGTGTTCATTTAATAGTGCAAAGAAGTGGGATTTCTGTAGTAACCAATATATTTTGGATTGAGGCACATGAAATGGGAAAAAATTGTGAAAAATAATACTGAAATCTTGTTTAAAATATAAAAATGCTGTTTAGATTCTTTTTAGTGTCTGAATTTCTAGGTGGGATGATGACTGTCAAGACACAGTAAGATTGTTCCTCTTAGTAAAGGACCTGAAAGATAGAAATACATGAAAGTAACATTAATCATGCACACCTTCCTGCACAGCAATGTTGTGATCAGACAGGTGTCTTTGGCTTACCATGCCTTTACTACTAAATAATGGGCATAGGTCCATTTCCTACATGTCTGCAAGGAAAAAAACCCCAAACATTAAAACCATGTAAGACTGACAAACTAGCCCTTTGTGCTAGTGAGGTCCATTTCAAAAATAGCGAAGCCATGTCCTCCTAAAATTGTATTCACTTTCAATCAAGTTGGAGTTCTTATCACTATGGAGATACTAAAATTCCTGCAAGATTCAGTCTTCTGTGTGTCATGTGTCTGACCTCATCTTTCTTGTGAACCTCAGGTAATATGAAGTTTATTCAAGCCACAGAAAAATAAGGGGTAGAATTTCTCACTGCATTTCTTCCCTTGTCTGCACTATTACAGCATTGCAGAGCTTGGTCATTTAATCTGCTATACCTTTTCACAATAGGTAAGGCAAGGACAAATAAAGTGTTCGTGTGCTCAGGAAGACCAAGCAAAAGTCATAGTTGTTTGCAGACCATTCTAGTCTCTGCCTCGCCAGAATTTTACCCCATAGCTGTCCAGCTTCTTTCTGAATTTTGTCTTCATCCTGTTTCATCTAGTGTATGAAATGTAAAGTGAAATTGTAATAACATTATTTTAATATGCAGAGAAAAATGAGAGAGAAAACTGATTTTATATGTAGTTAGTTTGGAAAGAACTATGACAACTTTTTCTTCCAAAACAGCATCTATAACAGACTTCATTATAATTTAATGATAATTAAATTGTATTTATTGATATGACTGTATTATTTTTTTTATTGTGGCAGTCTGTAACAGCTTTGATTCCTTACATCTGCCAAAAACAGCATGTAGCACTGAAAGCAAAAGTCAGTTTATGTGCCTCCTAATCTGAGGCGCAATCTCATTTAGTTTAATTACATGGAGTAGTCTGTATCACTTGCCAGTGAGCCTGTAACGTTATTCAGATGGTTCTTCACTAAGGCCCAGTAAGCACGCATAGCATGGTTATGCATGGATATTTTCTCAGGATTTGGCTTCAGTTCAGAAAGCGTTAAGACGGTATTGTGAATGAGTGTTCTGAAAGCCTTCCCAAAGCCGATATAACTGATAATTTCTCACAGTATGAGAAATTGTACTTCATCAGCTACTGCCTCGTTTCACACACTGAAATGCCAGGGCTTTCAATTCTGTTCCTCTACTAAGAGCCAACAGCAAGTGGAGTGTCAAGCAAAGAAAATAGTGTGTCAGCAAGGGTATGCTGGTAACACAAAGAAGTACTATTAGCAAATGTGCAAGTGTGCAGTTGTTAATGTTAGAGATGTAATGAAGCCAGAAGACTGATCGGATTGCTGTGTTGTGCAGCAGACGAATGAAGAGGTAATGCGTCAGGCACGAGCGGCCCTGCTCTGTAAAAGAGGAGTCTTCACATTTTTTCATAATGCCTAAATTTTCTCATTTTTCATTTTTTTTAATCCTCATTGGGTATGTACTACAACTTGAAGATAAACCTAAGAAGTTGTGTGGATTTGTAAGTACAGATTCATGGATTTAATGAACTTTTCTCAGATTCAGTCCTGCACTAGAAATCTTCTGGTGTTCCCTCCTTTCACTTTCCTATGAATAAAGATTATATCAAGTTCTTCATGAGATGGTGACCTAATGTATGCTTTCTAAAATTGTTTTGTAATTTGATGATACAGTGCAACTACTTGAACATCTCAGGAACTTTTTGGAAATACTTTTGAGTAATTCTGCCTGATTTCTAATACTTTCCAGAATTTACCAGACTGTAAGAAAGCACAGAAATAACCTCTCTTGTGGAATATTTCCCCTTCCCTTGTACTAAAGAGATGAAGTACAGCAAACTGAACACATTAATCATTTGGAAAGGTAAGAAACAGAGCTTAGCCCAGCACTGGGAATTATGAGATCTGGGTGATATAACCTTTGACAAATTGTGTTCCTGTTGACAAAACGGAGACTTTACTGCTGTTTTCAGGGTGGTAAAATAGAAAAGAGGTCATACAGCTGATCTATCACCTGTTTTCCAACTCTTATTTTCACAAATTATAGTCAGTTGAAAGGATTTGAGTATTCTTTACTAAAAACTGAAAACTCCAGGCCCTTCTGTTTAGATACATAAAAGATGAAAGGGTCGGGGAAGCATACTGTAAGTGAACAGAACAGACTGGTGGAATTAGCAACAGGGGCTCATTTGCACCTCTGAGTACCCACTCTCTTCAGAGACCACATGTTACTCAGGAATCCCCACAGACACCAGGTCCTGCCCACCAGGATGGATGTGAGCAGAAAGGACTGGGATGAAGCACTGGCACTAGACTTAGGGCACAGCTATAGCACAGAGGAGTTGTTTGGGTAGAAGTGAAACTAAAGAAAGGTGGTTCAGGTGGAATGAGGTACATGTGTTGGGCTCTTAGTGTTACCCTATTATGCTACCCATTATGCTTCAAACCAAGCAAGTTTAGGTATTCTTTTGCTTTTGTAATTTGTTTAGTTGGTTGATTTTTTAACTGCTTAAGTTGTGATTGAAAATCAAAATTGGCAACCTTCATAGAAGTCCAAAGTAATAATCTGTTTATTCAAAAAATGAAAACTATTATGATACTGTAAGACTCCAGAAATAGTTTGGTTTTGTTTGAAGTAAAGATTTGGAGAGAAGTACTAACTCACCAAAACAGTTCCCCTAGCTCTTCCAGAATAGAAACAAAATACACTTCCATACTGACAATGGAGTAGGCAGATGATCAACAGGGTTGGCACCTTTTAAACAGAATCACTCTTTAATGCTCTTTATGTTGCAGCGATGTTTCAGCCTTATTGGAATTGCAAAGAAGATGAAAAGGGCAGGAGAAGTGAACAAAGTGATAAAGGATTTTAAATGACACCTTTGTGCAATATGCAAACTCTTCTTTACTGTACTGTATTTGTTAGACCTGGCTAAAGTACTTGGGGTGAGTAATTTATGCTACTACTTCTGGATTTTTTCCATCCAAGGCATTATCTCAAGGTCAATATGAAATTTAATAATATCTGATAAATACCTTGTTAATCTTAATTTGTATTACAAATTATATCAAAACCCACCAAATTATTTGCAACCAGATCTTCATTTAATTTGGACCAATCAACAGCTGAGAAAATATGTCTAAAAAACAACAAAACTTCAAAATATATCAATAAAAAGTCCCATTTTAAAACATAATTTTAATTTTAGACAGCACCTATAAATGACTTAGCACTAAGAAATTTAAAAACTATTTTTTAAATGCCTTTCAGGGAATTTAGA